>CM057345.1:168292006-169730145 GCA_030015575.1 Agapanthus africanus | reverse complement strand
CTATCCTTCTCATGTATTGAGAATTCTAGAGTGTATTGAGACAAAGTAATCACTCTACTTCATCTTGAGCATCTAGGTTAGCAAACCCGTTGTTCGAGTTGCTTCGGTTTGAAGCGGGAGCCCGTATAAAGAACCCTCGATGTGGATCTTTTTCGACGAGAGAGACCGGAGAGCGAGCTTGTTCAGGGACAGCCGCGAGGAGCTTGGCGCGGAGATTGAAGACCAAAGAACACGGATCGATCGGTATAATCTCTCCAAACTCACTTCTACAGTTTTCTAGTAAACGGTTAATGGTTCGATCCGAGTAATAGGTTATGGTAGCGCCAAGTTTTACAAATTTTTGTTCCGCATTTGGCCACGGATTGATGGCCGGGGCGCTGCCGTAACCCAACATGGTATCAGAGCCAGCACATTAACCGTATACTAGTTGGTTTAGACAATGTTAAACTATCGAAACCGAAACAACTCTGATTCACTGCTCGTAACATTCCAGTTTCTGTCGATTTTCTAAGTGTCTTCAAAAATTATTTTAACTGCAGAAGACTACTGACATGACCCCAAGACTTCACCCCAAACACGAACCAATTCCGCAGGATTTTAGCCGAGCAGAGGGCAGTAAAAACCCAGCAGGCCGGTTCTTTAGGGGCTTCTGGACTTCGTGTTTTGGGTGTTGTCTTGTCTCTGGAATGTTGGTTCAGTGGTATTATTTGTTTAGCCCAGTTTGGATATGGTTTTATCTATTTGCTTGGGGGCTATTCGGGGTTATTTCGAACTCGATATTTTCTAACATTGTTTAAAGTTTACAGTACATACATTTCTATCTGCGACCATGAATGTCATTTGATCAGTACAACTTGTCTAATCGCTATAGTTCTTTTAGATGGGTTTGCGAACGTGACATTCATGTTGATGTTCTGTATTGTGATGTATTGTTGCGGATTCGTCGTGGTGGATAGCTTGGGTGCAATGTTAATACAGTTTAGTTTTATTTGTACATTTGATATCGCGCGGCGAGCATCCGACATGTGGACTGTCGTCACTGCATGTTTGTATATTATTCTTTTGGGGCACGACCGGGTTGAGGTCGATATCACCGTTGTACATATTTTCTTTTCTGTACTAGGATTACCCCGCGATGGAGTGCACGGATAGCCGGGTTCGGAGGGCAACAGGTCCGCATCTCATGGCTTTGAGAAGGAGGGGGCCTCACTGTGGAATTGGCGGGCTATTCGCCGCACTCGTAAGGGATATAGGTTGACCCAAGGAGGGGTGCTCAAGTTACCGGATTCCTTGAAGTGTTGGGTGGTCCATTCACTTTGATGAAGGGGGCTCCTTCGCTTCTGGTTTTGGCAGGTAACTTGTCGCGATCGTAGGGATCTAGGTTTTCATTGCACAGGCTATCCACACGACCCGGGGAACGTCGGGTTTCACTTGCGGCTCAAAAGAAACCCGGGGCTCCAAGATTTTCTGTATTGTTCTGTGATGCTTATTAGTTTTCTGTGATGTTGCATTTATCATGCCTGGAGCGATTATTACATATTGATATATATACTAGTAGATGTATATGTTTTACACCCGCGCTAGTCCAGTCCCCGCTCTGTCGTTAGTTAAGTAACCTAACGGGTGATGAAGAGACCAAGTGGCGAATGCGGATGGCATATACGTACATTATATTTTCGTTCTTTTGTGGTGTGATTAATTGATGGGACTGCATTGATTCTAATCAATGCAAGTAAATCAGACCTATTCGATATTGTTGGAACAATTTTCAAAAAGCTGTTATTATAAGGACGTTCTCTTTTGTTTTGCATAGTGGTATTCGGTTATGAATATCCAGCACCTCATTCGACAAGGCAAGGGTCGAGATCCCTTCATCGGGAGTGACCCCTTGAGCAGAGGTTTGCGTCGGGACAATAACTTCACTATAGTCGATTACTTTTTGCTTTGCATCGCGGTATTCCGTTATGAATATCCAGCACCTCATTCTACGAGGAAAGCCGAGATCCCTTCACCAGGAGTGGCCTCTTTAGCAAGGATTTTCGCTACTATATATTTATTAAAAGCTATGCGGTTTCTTCAACGATATCAAGTTCATTACGTTAAAGGTTTTTCGCCAAAAACCAGTCGTAGCCCTCCGTCATTTCTTACAGGTATTACTTAGTATTCATACTGTGTATGTTGATCTCTGTCAAGACACGGTGCTTGGTAGCTGGGTAATACTTGTTTGTTGCATAGATATGCGATTATTTAGGACAGTCGCACGGTCATTTTGACCTCTGTCAAGGACACGTGCGGGTGGGTCTAAGTTAATCAAGGACAATGACGGGTTGAACTTGACTTGCGACTTATGATATGTTGACCTCTGTCAAGGTCATAAACCGCTTGGGGTAAAAATCACATCGGGAGTTTCTAAAGAAACTGAAACTTGCCAGGCATGCGCATACCTTCTGGAGTATGGTAACTTGAGTGGATTCCATCAAGTTATCATGCGATGATAGTTGGATCCTGATTCCTACTGATGAGTTGGTTTACTCCTCGGGTGATCCCGACTAATTCTTCTTTCAGGTTTGGAGGAGAATTTGAGGATACAGGGCGAGATATTCTGATTAGATAAAGTGGTTAACCATTCTGATCTAGATTAGAGTGCACGCTGAGTGTTTCTTTTCTCTCTCTTTGACAGCGATCATGACCCGACCCTAGACTGTAACTCAGTAACCAAGTTAACCGAACTTTCTTAAAACACTGGCGATTGGATTGTTAGAGTTGCATACAACATTGACACTCCTTTTACCCTTTGCTTTTCTCCGGAACATTCCGTATCACTACGCAGATCCCATTTTTATTGGATATGACCATCGTACAGTTACATACGAACTCAAAGAAACTTGTTTCAGATTCGAGGATGGTTTCCGGTTGTGGAGAAAATGAATAGGACTATTCAATTGTCTTTTCCTTTTATCTTCTCTCAGGTTGTGAGGGCTCCTAGGATTAGGAGAAGGTACACCTATTGCACTTATTGGATAGTTTTCTTCCAAACCATAGGCAGGTGCCGAAAGGTAGGGAATGAAGAAAACCAATTAGCCTAAGTGTAGTGTACAGAAGGTAATAAGTAAAGACAAATAAAGATATTAGAAAGAGGGCAAAGTAAATTACGACTGCTATCATTCACGACCAAACCACGTATTTCATCGCCACTCCTACTTCACCTTTGAATTTCTCCAGAACACCCCGTATCACTACGAAGATCCACAGTTATTGGATAATCCATCGTATGGTTATATACGAACTCGAAGAAACTTGTTCCAGTACGAGGATGGATTCTGGTTCAGGAGAATAGAATAAGGTTTATTCAGTTGTTTTTTATCATTATCTTCTCTCAGATTGCGAGTACTCCTAGGATTAGGAGAGTACACTTATTATGCTTATTGGATAGTCTTCTTCCAAACCATAGGCTGGTGCCGAATGGTAGGGAAGGAAGAAAACCATTTAGCCTAAGTGCGGTGTACAGAAGATAATGAGTAAAGACAAATAAAAGAATTTGGAGAGTTGACAACGAAATATACGGTTACAGTCATGGATCTGGATAGTGGAAGAGGTATTACTGGGAATACCCGGATACCCTTTCGAAACATCTTCATGTTTCAGTTACACTATGCGTTGTTAATAGAAAACTGATTTCTCAATTAGATCCTTACTCCAGGGTATGTATTTACTAGGTATAATTCTCACATCTGTATGGTTTTACAGATGATGAGTGGGAGTAAGTTATTGGGAATTAGGTGATCATCCTCATTATTTCGGGATTCGTTGTAATTGGTGATATTTGAGGAAATCGCCTGGGTTTTTGCCGGACGGCAAATATTTGATTTTGAATATCCATTGTTATCCACCAATTTCAAACTGATATATCTGTGCGTTTATTTTATAAAGTGAGATATAACTTTTTGAAATTATGTTGTTGACATTTACTTATATCAGTTGATGGTTAGGTAAGGAGCATTAAACAGCGATGTAATTCTTCATAACCATAATACAATTTTCCACTATGGGCATCATTTTCAACCTCCACTCCATCCCTCTCATGTGTTGAGAATCGTAGAGTGTATTGAGACAAAGTAATCACACACTATCTCTAATTCATCTTGAGCACCTAGGTTAGCAAACTAGTTGTTCGAGTTGCTTCGGTTTGAAGCGGGAGTCCGTATAAAGAACTCTCGACGTGGATCTTCTTCGACGAGAGAGACCGGAGAGCGAGCTTATTCAGGGACAGCCGCGAGGAGCTTAGCGCAGAGATTGAAGTCCGAAGGACACGGATCGATCGGTAGAATCTCTCCAAACTCACTTTACAGTTTTCTTGTAAACGGTTAATGATTCGATCCGGGTAATAGATTGTGGTAGCGCCAAGTTTTACAAATTTTTGTTCCGCATTTGGCCACCGATTGATGGCCGGGGCGCTGCCGTAACCCAACAAGAAAATGTGATACTCTTGAGAATAATGTACTGGAACAGTCGTCTTAAAATTCATTAAGATTCACAAACTCCCCAAAATTTTCGAGACCTAAAATCATTCAAATATCCCTTGTTTCCAAATCTATGTATCAAATGTCAAACTGAAATCTGCAGTTAAATTGATATCAGCTAATGATATGGTGCATTAGCAATATGTTCATAGGTACTCGTGGCAAATTTAATAAATGATGAAAGGATGTTTTCTTGAATGCGTCCAAATATTGTTTTTTAATATCCGGGTTAGATAAATATTCTATTTTAGTTAGTTCTTTGGGAAAACACTTTGGGAAGCATTTACACTGACTTTGGTTTAGATAGAGCTTTACTAGGGTTTTTCCTCACGACCGCCAATTTCGATGAAGCTTTGTTAAGGTTCTTGGCCATCAACACCGACTTCAATAATTGTTGGCGATTTCTAAGGCCATTGCACTATTAGATGGAAGTACAAGATCACACCCGACAACATTTGGCCCAAGACACTGGCCGTGGTGAGAGAAAACCGTAACAAAACTATCAAAATCAAAGTCAGTGGCGACGAGCAACACACAAAACAACATTCAGTAGAAAGTGTCCACAGTGTTTACCCAAAAATTTAACTAAACCAGAAGATTTACCAAACCCAGATATCAAAAAACAATAGTTAGATGCGTTCAAGAAAACGTCATTTGGTTACTTGAACTTGTCACGAGTAGCTATGCACACATCGCTAATACCATATATCATTAATCGATATTAATCTAACTGTAGATTCCAACGTAACACTAAATACATATATTTGGAAGTAAAAGATATTGAAAAGATCTTGGGCCTCAAAAATTTTGATAAGCCTGTGAATCTCGATGAATTTCAAGACGACTATTCCAGTACATAAATCTCGAAAGTCACCACATTACCTATGATTATACTAAACTAAAGGAGAGCACAAACTCCTGTAATTGTTAGTTATATGTATGCCCTGGAGGCCATTACTGCACATACGATGTATATTGTAGTGGATGCTTGGACATATATAGAGATGACTTTCTTGCTCGACATGATAGTATACTATCTGGTTGCTCTTTATTTTAACATGTACTCTGATTGTCTCTATATTACATGTTGATAAAGCCATTAGGATGAGTACTTGACTATCAGGACTATGATGCAAATCATACTTGTAGAGTTCCTGGGCACACTATAGAGGTCTCACAAGGCATCAACCATGCCAATTTCAAATTTTGTGGATGCCGAGAAACCCTAATACGGATCGTCGACTAGAATTCTAGGCGAAACATTAAACTAATTAACGACTTAACTAAAGGAGAGAGGCTACAACCTTTGTAGATCCGTTTCTCCACTTCCTTAGCTCCACGTACGCGTCCTCTCGCTGTCCATCTCGAATCCCGAACTCAATCGTCGGCTTCATCGGAGAAAAGGACGGGCTCGGTCGTCGGCTTCATGCCGAAGATGATCTACGTCGAGGCATCACAAGTTCAAGCTCCAACTTCACCAAGTTGTGAAACTTGTGAAGAAAACACCCTATACTACTTGGCAAGAGGTAGAGGATGAAGAAATAGGAGGTGGGTTCACTTTAGAATTGGATTTCTCACTCTTTTTCTCAAGGTGCCATTGATGAAGGCAAGGTTTTCTTCATGAAGATGAAGAAGAAGAAGATAGAATATGATAAGTATGTTTAAAAGAATAATAAAAATCAATACTTATCATCTTCTAACCTTGGTTAAGTGTAGAGAATAGACCATGGTCAAGTGAGAATGGTTAGGGTTAAGCATGAAGACAAAATGGTCACTTTAGTCAAAGCTTCATGAAGCTTCATCAAGCTTCATGAAAGAAAGAAACCATTTTGTTTTCTTTTATTTATTTATCAAGAAAGAATAGATAAATAAATAAGTAAATAAATCAAAACACTAACTATTATCATAACCATGGTTTAAGTCTTAACACAAAACCAATGTACATACATCATCAAACATGACACATTGTAGCGCACAAAAGTATATCACATATACAACTTGTGAACTACAAGTGAGAAAATCCTTTTAAAGTGAACCAATACTAGTTAATGCAAAGCAATATATCAAATATATAATTATACATTAAATCATTAAATCAACACTTGATTCAATGATCCGGTCATGTCGCACATAACCGACTAGTATCTAATGTATCGACTTATCGAATCAATCTACGATTCGATAACTAGGTTATATCGCATATAACCAATCGAAACATTCATCGCGAGAATGAAATACGGTATCACATACACGCATTATTCTCGGTCCCGCACATATCTCATATGCGCTCCTATTTCGTTTCGCTTGAGCCAGGAAACCTCTGTGTAGGACTCTAAAGACTCGTCAATACGCCGGTAGCAGACGATGATCATATCAAGCATCCACAAGCCGCAAGCGGTCTGCTAAACGTAACGACCATCCGGGTATTGAGCGATCAGAAGATCGACGAGCTAGCCCGCTCACACTCCTGTGAATCCAACCAGTAACACTTACCGTACAGTCCGGTCTGTTCGTCTGATATGTCGCATATCAAGTCTAGGGGTGGTAAACGTCAGACCCCAATAACCGATAAGTCATGCCGATGTGAGGCTCATAACGGGTCGAGAAACTACTGGTAACACTTACCAGCAAATCTCTGATCAGCCCTGGCCAGGGACTTCCCTGTTACGGCCAATCGAGCACAGCGCAACATCAACCCCCAATACCGGGAGAGACGAAACCCCTCCTATCGCTCATTGCCTCCATGTGACTCGGGACTGTGCCCAAAGACCACCGTTTTGCACGCCCTCATGGACGTGGTAAGGTGGAGATCAAAGCACAGTGGGAATCACACAAGACTCTATGACGATCTCGGGTCTACAGACTAACCTGCACAAGTGTCACCTAAGAACTGCCATCTGACGTGAGGTATAATACCATCTGGGAGTTCTCGGCGAGTCCGTCCAGTGTACCCAGTCTCCACTGAGCACCCGTACACCATCTCCGATGTCAAACACCAATGGATATGGGATCATCCATCGCCCATCTCATGGGTCGAGAAGCGTATACGCTAGTCTACTCTGGTACATCGATGCCCCGTCTCGATACACCCACGACTAGGGACCTTGAAGGATGTACCTGTGGACTACCATGTCCCCACTAGTATGATCTGCATCATAGTCCAGGTAGTCAAGTACACATCCTAAGGGCTTTACCAACATGTAACTATAAGACAGATTAAGGAGACTAGTATACATGTTAAGATAAAGAGTAACCAGATAGCACACTATCATATCGAGCAAGAAAGTCATCTCTATATATGTCCAAGCATCCAATATAATATACATCATCTGTACAATACTGGCCTCTAGGGCATACATACAACTAACAATCTCCCACTTGCACTAGGGCCAGCTGCTGTAGTATCGCATACCGAGCATCCCGAAGAGTCTCTCAAACTGTATCTGGGGAATGACCTTCGTGAATGGATCCGCTGTGTTGTTCTTCGTGTCAACCCTCCTGACCTCGATCTCCCGGCGATCAACTATCTCCCGGATCAGGTGATACCGCCTCAGAATATGCCTGGATCGCTGATGGAACCTAGGTTCCTTGGCCAAAGCCACCGCTCCATTGTTATCGCAATACAAAGGTATTGGATGCTCAATGGATGGAACCACTCCAAGTTCAGTAATGAACTTCTTGATCCAGACAGCCTCTTTGGCAGCATCGTTGGCAGCGATGTATTCAGCCTCCATCGTCGAGTCTGCCACGGTTTCCTGCTTGGAACTCTTCCAGCTAACCGCCCCTCCGTAAAGGGTAAAGACAAATCCCGACTGCGACTTAGAGTCGTCCTTATCACTCTGAAAGCTCGAATCGGTAAAGGACTCCACTTGGAGTTCTCCGTTACCATACACCAAGAGCATCTCTTTAGTCCTTCGTAAGTACTTGAGAATGCTCTTCACAGCTGTCCAGTGACTCTCTCCAGGATCAGCTTGATACCTGCTCACTACACTTAGTGAGTATGCTACATCGGGTCTGGTACATAGCATCGCATACATGATAGAGCCTACAGCCGAAGCATAGGGTATCCTTTGCATGCGAGCTCTCTCCAAATCAGTCTTGGGAGACATCTCTTTGGAGAGAGTGACTCCAGAGATCGTGGGCAAGTTCCCACGCTTGGATTCTTCCATACTAAACCTCTTTAGTATGGTGTCAATGTACCTGGATTGGGACAATCCCAAAATCCGTTTGGATCTATCTCTATAGATCCTAATTCCCAATATGCAGGAGGCATCACCAAGATCTTTCATTGAGAATCTTTGTGATAAGAAGAGCTTGACTGATTGCAGCATAGGAATATCATTTCCTATCAAGAGTATGTCGTCCACGTACAATACGAGGAAGACAACCTTACTCTCTGCCACCTTCTTGTAGATACAAGGTTCATCTGGGTTTTTGACGAAATCAAACTCTTTGATAACGACGTCAAAGCAGATGTTCCAACTCCGCGATGCTTGCTTTAATCCATAAATGGATTTAAGCAGCTTGCACACATTTCCGCTGCTCCCACTGTCTACGAAGCCCTCTGGCTGAGTCATGTACACGCACTCTTCTAAATCACCGTTTAGAAAGGCGGTCTTAACATCCATTTGTCAGATTTCGTAATCATGATATGCAGCGATGGCAAGCATGATCCGGATGGATTTAAGCATAGCCACTGGAGAAAAGGTTTCGTCATAGTCCACACCTGGTCTTTGACGAAAACCTTTTGCAACAAGTCTAGCTTTGAAAGTCTCCACTTTCCCATCTACACCAAGTTTTTTCTTGAAGATCCACTTGCTCCCAATGGGTTTTACCCCTTCAGGAGCAACTTCCAAAGTCCATACTTTGTTGGTGTACATGGATTCCATCTCGGACCGCATAGCATCCAGCCATTTCACTGAGTCCCTACTCGTGATGGCCTGCTCGAAGCTAGTTGGGTCATCATCCTCCATGATGCAATCCTCGCTTCCACCGTCAATGAGAAAACCGTAGTATCTCTCAGGTGGACGAGAAACCCTACTAGATCGGCGGAGAGGCTGGGGTTCGTCGGGTACTACTGAATCCTCTGGTTCTACCAAGTCTTCTGTTATAGTTTGTGTTGCTGGAACCTCTTCCAGTTCTACCTCAATGCCACTAATCTGTTTCATAAAAAAACCTTTTTCTAAGAAAGTGGCATGTCGAGAAACAAACACTTTTTGTTCCTCGGAGTGGTAGAAGATATACCCTCGCGAATGTTTGGGATATCCAACAAACTTACATAGAACAGACCTTACCTCGAGCTTGTCCGGATTTTGTGTTTTAACATAGGCCGGACAACCCCATATCTGAATAAAATTAAGACATGGTCTCTTGCCATTCCATATCTCATATGGAGTGGTAGGCACTGATTTGGTTGGAACTCTATTCAATAGGTATGCAGCAGTCTCCAGTGCATATCCCCAGAAGGAAATAGGTAACTCAGCTACACTCATCATAGAGCGCACCATATCTAATAGGGTGCGATTTCTCCGCTCCGATACACCGTTGTGCTGTAGTGTATAAGGTGGAGTAAGCTGAGAGAGAATCCCATTCTCTTTTAGATAATCTTGGAACTCATTGCTCAAGTATTCTCCTCCTCGATCAGATCGAAGGATCTTAATACTTTTGCCCGTTTGGTTCTCTACTTCATGTTTATATTCTCTGAATTTCTCAAAAGCTTCAGACTTGTGTTTCAATAGGAACACATGCCCGTATCTAGAGAGATCGTCAGTGAATGTAATGAAGTACGAAGAACCATCCCTGACATGTGTAGACATGGGACCGCATACATCACTATGTATTAGTCCCAAGAGTTCGGTAACTCTTTCTCCGTGTCCCGTAAACGGAGTTTTGGTCATCTTGCCTTTGAGACATGACTGGCAAGTGTCATAAAATGAAAATTCAAACGAATTTAAATATCCATCCTTATGCAACTTAGCTAGTCGTGTCGCATTGATGTGACCCAGTCTACAATGCCACAAGAAAGATTCGTTCAGTTCAGAACTCTTCCTCTTGTGTGTGTTTTGTAAATTGAGGACTGTATTTTGATTGAGAATGAATATGCCATTATACATCGAGCCTGATGCAATCAACCTTTGATCTAGGAATATGTTCATAACATTATCCTTTACTATAAAATTATATCCTTCTTTAGTTAATAAAGAAACTGATATAATGTTGCACATCATGTTCGGTATATAATAGCATTCATTTAGAATCATTGTATCACCACTTGGTAATACTAGGTGATATTCGCCAACTGCTTTGGCTGCAACATTTGCCCCATTCCCAACTAGAACGGAATGTCACCTTTTCCCAGTTCTCTTCCTTTCCGCAGCCCATGTAACATCTTACATATGTGGAATCCTGATCCGGTATCTAATACACAGGACGTAGGGTGAACTGAGAAACAGTTCTCAATGACAAACACACCCGAAGATGATGCATCAACATGCATGTTCTCCGTTTGGGCGGTGTGAGAATCCAGATATTCTCCTGTTTCCTGTTCATTCTTATAACACTTATAAGATAGAACGGGTTCAACGTTCCCCTGCACAGTATAACATGCGGGTTCAGTCAATACATCCATATTATTATCTTGATTAGGGCATGAAATGGTCGCTACCTGGAGAGAGAGAAGAAAACACTTTAGCGTATGCTCGTGCAAGATCAGATTGGTTATTATCTTATCTAATCAGGATGGCTCCCACTGTTTTTATCAAATCTTCCTTCAAACCCTAAAAGGAAAGACTAGCCGGGATTAATTACACACTACAAGTTCGCCAATCTTTCAGCCAGGCCAGTGTCGGTACTTTGAGGGAGGTCCCCCGTGCTTTCGCACAAACCTAATTAATGTAAACCTCATTTTCCCAGAGGCGTAACCCCGTTGACACCTTTCTAGACACCTACTTGATCAGCTAATTGCAATATGTAAAACTCTCCCAGGAGTAACTCTTACTCGCAGTGGGTATCGGGATCCAAATATCTCATAGAAGGTATGCAATCTCATTGCAAATTTCAACACTTGAAATTCCCGATAATACTTTTGCCCCTAGCGTCCTGTGACCTTGACGGAGGCCAAACTACCCATAGGGCGCTAGTCAAGTTCAACCCGTCATTTCTTGATCGAATTAAACCCACCCGTACGACCCTTGACGGAGGCCAAACTACGCCGTACGAATACCCTAATCCAATCGCATCATATGCTTGCAGATAAGCACTAGTTAGCTACCATACACTACGCCTTGACGGAGGCCAAACTACCGCAGCATGAATACTAAGTAGTACTTATCTGAAATGACGGAGGGCTACGCAGGTTTTTCTGAAAACCATGAGCGTAATGAACTTGATATCGTTGTAGAATCAAAATGAAGTTTTGAAATGGAGTGATTTTGAGGCTTTTCTAGTTTTGCTAAAGGGGTCACTCCCGGTGAAGGGATCGTCGGCCCTTTCCTCGTCGAATGAGGTGCGGGATATATCATATATATCACTGTGCAAAGCAGAAACTATAGAAGCAATCAAAAGCAGACCGAGTGTGTAGCATCTGCCAGTTATTGCTAAAGGAGTCACTCCCGGTGAAGGGATCTCGGTCCTTTCCTCATCGAATAAGGTGCTGGGTATATCATATATACCGCTATGCAAAGCAAGAACTGTAGCTACCTGTTTTGTTTAAAATCTGATTCTACAACATCTTTAGGTTTCTTTTATTTCATTAATCACATTAATGAAGTCCCATCATTTAAATACCTAAACATCACAGATAGATACGACGTACACTTATGCCATCCGCATTCGCCTCGATGTCCCCTCGTGCACCGTTAGGTTTGGTAACTAACGACAGAGCAGGGCAGGGCTAGTGCGGGTGCAAAACATAAGTAACGTCTATATAATATATCATATATACTATATACTGTATCTATCACAGAACATCACATGATCACATCACAGATATCGCAGCAGAAGAAACATATGAAACATTGGATATACTAGGACGTCCGTGTTTTCAATACGAGCCAGTATAAAACACGGATTCCACGGTCATGATGAATAGCCAATCCCACACCCCTAGACCCCTACGAGAGCGGCAAGCAACCCTACCAATTCTAGGGTTAAGAGACCCGGACTCGACTCCTCGTGTTGGTCTCCCACTGGACCCCAGAACCCGGTTACTTGTGCTTCCCTCCTTGGGTCTATTCTAATGCGGAAAAGTAAATAATATACATAGGGTGACATCTTCCGCTACCTGGAAGTGTCCCAATAAAAGAATATTACATACAAGTTTTTACATGAATGAAAATGAAAAACACTCATCTCACATAAAAAAACCCGGCTATTCAAACACGACGATCCAATATAACATATCCAGCAACACATAACATCACATGTCATCAACGTAAGTAAATATGCGCATCCCAATTGTCGTTGACATATAGCAACGAAACCGGCGATATCACATATTACACTTACGGTCACAGAAAAGAAAGTGTAAAACTACAACAGTTGGAATCCGCAACCTCTTTAGACATCTCATGCCTAACACTTATAAACCCCGCATTTTAGTCCCATTATCGAAAACTCTTTTCAATATGAAGTGAGACTAAACCGCTAGATTTATAACATTCATTCAGCTATCTCATAACTGTTTGTGAATTCCAATTATTGTATCCCATTCCAGATAAATAGAAAATATCAAACTTTCCGATCGAACATTCGAACACCCAAGTTTTCCCGAAACCGTTCAACACATGAAATAGGTTCAAAGACATTCACTTCATGCCTCAGTACCAACGGTCCAGCCGTAGAAGGATCAAGCCAACGCCTCACATGTGGCACGCCGTACTGCCCCAAACCCGAAGGTTCAAAGGGCAGTTCAAGACGGTCACATAATCGAGTTAAGGTTTGTTGTCTTCTAGAGGGACCATCGCGTTACTTGCACTACTCAGAAAGTCCTTAAACCACAGAAAAATCTAACACATGGAAATTTTCCGGCAGGGGAAAAGTTGGGTATTTATATCCGGTCGAAATTTTTAACATATTCAAAAATTATCCGGAAGCCACATAGACAAAATCTGATAATCCGATCGAATCATCAAACTCCCAAAACACCCCAGAAAACTCAACTCTTGAGTGATATTTAAAAATACCCAGAGAACTCAGCACTGAATAAAGGGAGTTACTGTGCAAAATTGGGTGGGTGACGTCATCATACGGCCGCGGAACCGCCGCAGAAGCCAGGCTTCTGCCGCGGTTCCGCCGCACTTTTGAGGAATCATGGACACGTGTTGCACAGTAATTCTTAGGATTCCCTGCTGATTTTTCTGCATATTTTTAATTTGGAAAAAACCCAGTTTTTGAAAAAAGTCCAGAGAGCAAGTTTGGGATTAGGGTTTCGATTCATTCGGATTTCAAACGTCGTCTACACTTCGCTTAACGCTCTAGCTAGGCTCTGATACCACTGTAGGGTTCCTAGGCACACTATAGAGGTCTCACAAGGCATCAACCATGCCAATTTCAAATTTTGTGGGTGCCGAGAAACCCTAATACGGATCGTCGACTAGAATTCTAGGCGAAACATTAAACTAGTTAACGACTTAACTAAAGGAGAGAGACTACAACCTTTGTAGATCCGTTTCTCCACTTCCTTAGCTCCACGTACGCGTCCTCTCGCTGTCCATCTCGAATCCCGAACTCAATCGTCGGCTTCATCGGAGAAAAGGGCGGGCTCGGTCGTCGGCTTCGTGCCGAAGATGATCTACGTCGAGACATCACAAGTTCAAGCTCCAACTTCACCAAGTTGTGAAAGTTGTGAAGAAAACACCCTATACTACTTGGCAAGAGGTAGAGGATGAAGAAATAGGAGGTGGGTTCACTTTAGAATTGGATTTCTCACTCTTTTTCTCAAGGTGCCATTGATGAAGGCAAGGTTTTCTTCATGAAGATGAAGAAGAAGAAGAAGATAGAATATGATAAGTATGTTTAAAAGAATAATAAAAATCAATACTTATCATCTTCTAACCTTGGTTAAGTGTAGAGAATAGACCATGGTCAAGTGAGAATGGTTAGGGTTAAGCATGAAGACAAAATGGTCACTTTAGTCAAAACTTCATGAAGCTTCATCAAGCTTCATGAAAGAAAGAAACCATTTTGTTTTCTTTTATTTATTTATCAAGAAAGAATAGATAAATAAATAAGTAAATAAATCAAAACCCTAACTATTATCATAACCATGGTTTAAGTCTTAACACAAAACCAATGTATATGCATCATCAAACATGACACATTGTAGCGCACAAAAGTATATCACATATACAACTTGTGAACTACAAGTGAGAAAATCCTTTTAAAGTGGACCAATACTAGTTAATGCAAAGCAATATATCAAATATATAATTATACATTAAATCATTAAATCAACACTTGATTCAATGATCCGGTCATGTCGCACATAACCGACTAGTATCCAATGTATCAACTTATCGAATCAATCTACGATTCGATAACTAGGTTATATCGCATATAACCAATCGAAACATTCATCGCGAGAATGAAATACGGTATCACATACACGCATTATTCTCGGTCCCGCACATATCTCATATGCGCTCCTATTTCGTTTCGCTTGAGCCAGGAAACCTCTGTGTAGGACTCTAAAGACTCGTCAATACGCCGGTAGCAGACGATGATCATATCAAGCATCCACAAGCCGCAAGCGGTCTGCTAAACGTAACGACCATCCGGGTATTGAGCGATCAGAAGATCGACGAGCTAGCCCGCTCACACTCCTGTGAATCCAACCAGTAACACTTACCGTACAGTCCGGTCTGTTCGTCTGATATGTCGCATATCAAGTCTAGGGGTGGTAAACGTCAGACCCCAATAACCGATAAGTCATGCCGATGTGAGGCTCATAACGGGTCGAGAAACTACTGGTAACACTTACCAGCAAATCTCTGATCAGCCCTGGCCAGGGACTTCCCTGTTACGGCCAATCGAGCACAGCGCAACATCAACCCCCAATACCGGGAGAGACGAAACCCCTCCTATCGCTCATTGCCTCCATGTGACTCGGGACTGTGCCCAAAGACCACCGTTTTGCACGCCCTCATGGACGTGGTAAGGTGGAGATCAAAGCACAGTGGGAATCACACAAGACTCTATGACGATCTCGGGTCTACAGACTAACCTGCACAAGTGTCACCTAAGAACTGCCATCTGACGTGAGGTATAATACCATCTGGGAGTTCTCGGCGAGTCCGTCCAGTGTACCCAGTCTCCACTGAGCACCCGTACACCATCTCCGATGTCAAACACCAATGGATATGGGATCATCCATCGCCCATCTCATGGGTCGAGAAGCGTATACGCTAGTCTACTCTGGTACATCGATGCCCCGTCTCGATACACCCACGACTAGGAACCTTGAAGGATGTACCTGTGGACTACCATGTCCCCACTAGTATGATCTGCATCATAGTCCAGGTAGTCAAGTACACATCCTAAGGGCTTTACCAACATGTAACTATAAGACAGATTAAAGAGACTAGTATACATGTTAAGATAAAGAGTAACCAGATAGCATACTATCATATCGAGCAAGAAAGTCATCTCTATATATGTCCAAGCATCCAATATAATATACATCATCTGTACAATACTGGCCTCTAGGGCATACATACAACTAACAATACTAGTGGTGACAGAGTAGTCGTTAAGTATATCCTTCAAATGTTCCTAATCGTGGGTGTATCGAGACAGAGCATCGATATACCAGAGTAGACTAGCTTATAGCTTCTCGACCCATGTAGATGGGCGATGGATGATCACATATCTATTGGTGTTTGACATCAGAGACGGTATACGGGTGCTCAGTGGAGACTGGGTACACTGAACGGACTCGCCGAGAACTCCAAGATGGTATTATACATAACGTCATATGGCAGTTCTCTGATGACACTGGTACAGATCAGTCTGTAGACCCGAGATCGTCATAGAGTCTTGTGTGATTCCCACTGTGCTTTGATTTCTACTTTACCACGTTCAAGAGAACGCGCAAAACGGTGGCTTTTGGGTACAGTCCCGAGTCACATGGAGGCAATGAGCGATAGGAGGGGTTTCGTCTCTTCCGGTATTGGGAGTTGATGTTGTGCTGTGCTTGATTGGCTATAACAGGAAGTCCTTGGCCAAGGCTGCTTCAGAGATATACTGGTAAGTGTTATCAGTAATTTCTCGACCCGTTATGAGCCTCATATCGACACGACTTACCGAGTTACTGTGATCTGACGTTTACCACCTCTAGACAAGATATGCGACATATCAGACGAAGAGACCGGACTGTACGGTAGTGTTACGGCTTGGATTCGCAGGAGTGTGAACAGGTTTGCTTGTTGATCTTCTGATCGCTCAATACCTGGATGGCCGTTACGTTTAGCAGACCGCTTGCGGCTTGTGGGTGTTTGATATGATCATCACCCACTGCCGGCGTATTGACGAGTCTTTAGAGTCCTACATAGGGGTTTCCTGGCTCAAGCGAAACGGAGTAGGAGCATATATGTGATATGTGCGAGACCGAGATTGATACGATATGAGATACCGTATTCTATTCTCGCGATATGAGATATCGGTCGGTTATGTATGATATAGCCGGGTTATCAGATCAAGTGTTGATTCGATAAGTTGATTCATATGATATTAGTCGGTTATAGGTAATATAACCGGATTATTAAATCAAGAGTTGATTTAATAATCTAATGTATAATTATATATTTGATATATTACATTACATTAACTAGTATTAGCTCACTTATAATTTCTTTTCTCACTTTGGATACATTGATGTATATGTGATATATGTTAAATGTATCAAGCTGGTTACAAATGCAACTAGGGTTAATGAGGATTGAACCATGCTAGGGTTAAGATTAGGGTTTTATATTTATCATTAAGTTATTCAAAATTATGGATTTTATCATGGTTGATATTTGTTGAAAGCTTGTAAACATCTTTGACTTTGTCTACTCTTTTGTCTAGCTTAGAATATTTGTTTAACCCAACCCTTTAACCTATGGCCATGGTTAACTCTCTACAAGGGTTAAGCATGACATGCTTAACCCTTGGTTGCATTTCTAACCTCACACAATAATTCATTTTGATGAGTTAATTCTTCTTCTTCCTCCTCAAAACTTTCTAATTTCAATGGAGGTATGAGAAAAAGTGTGAGAAAATCATATCTAAAGTGAGCCCACTTCCTACTTCATCATCCTCTACTACTTGTCATTTAGTATAGGGTGTTTGCTTCACTAATTCCGTAATTAGTGAAGAGACAGCTTGGGTTAGTGTCTCCTCGACACAAATCGTCTTCGGCCTCGAAGTCTTCGAAGCAAGCATGTGTGTTTCTTCATGGGAGCCTCTTTAGAGTCCGGAGTTCACGATCGCAGCGAAGGGACTACTACACGGAGCTATTGAAGTGAAGGACCAGTCAGCAATGGTTGTATTCCTTACTCACTTAGATTTGCAAAGTGTTTGCTTTTATATTCCGTCGATTTCTAGCATACGATTCATGGTTAGGGTTAGCTAGAACGGCAAATTTTTGAATTTGGCATGGACGATGCCTCCCGAAACCTTGCTGCCGTGCTAGGCAACCCTGCAGTGGTATCAGAGCCATGCTATAAATTTAGACGGATTTTGTTAGAATTACGAGACCGAAACAACTCCGAAACTTGCAACGCGAAACCCTAGTTTCTGTCGATTTTAAAAGTTCAAAAAAAATTTTAAACAAGTACATAGTGATGTATGAGATATATTATGAACACAGTCAAAATTTCAGGGCATTCTAGAAAAATTTGGCCGACCACATATAGCCACATCTCGGCCAAAACCGAGCACCCCCTGAAAATTTTTTTATGTTCCAGAGACTTGGTTTTGATGTTTCATGTGTTGTTTGTTTTTTTCTAATTTTGCATGTGATGTAATCTTACACTATAAACAATTCGGAGTGTTTCGTATTTGTAGTTTTAACAATATTTCGGATTATTCACATATTGTCTAGGCGAAGTTAAAAAGTTCGATCGAATGTCAAAAACCCCATTTTTCCAAGTTTAACGTATTCCGAAAAACATGCAAGTAATCCTATGAACCCTCTAGAAGAATGAAACCCTAACTCGACATTTTTGGATCGCGGAACCGCGATCATACCCTAGGGTTTGTCGTAGTTCCGTGGTGACATGAGTTGGGCTTGGGTTTGCCCATCTACGGCTGGTGCATAGGTACCGTAGCATATTCTGGGTATTACTAAAACTGTGCTCAAGTATTGAGCTGTCGGGAAATTGTGGGACTTTGATGAATCGATCAAAAAGTTTAACGTTCGTCCGGATATCATGTGATAGGATACAATATTTGGAATCCACAAAAGTAGTTATGAGATAACTAATTTGAATGTTATAAATCTAGCAATTTAGTCTCATTTGATCGGTTGCCACGGGATTTTGATGTGATCAAAAGTTCGTCGCAATCACGAAGCGTACGCGGATTACCGGGTAATATTATTAGATAGCCACGCCCCATAGCCCCGACCAAGTGACTGTAGGAGAACCCCGTCGTCAAAAACATCCGTTCGGGTGCTCATGGCAGCGGTGTTCCGCCTTAGTGCACTTCGTCAACGGCATCGGGGGGTGCGGCCGTCTACTAAAGTTTCCGACAAGCATTCAATCAGGATGTCGGGAATCTTGTTGAATTGCCCGACTAGATATTAAAAGGTGTTTTCAATATCGAGACTAAGATGCGGGGTTTATAATTGTTAGGCATGTGATGTCTAAGGAATTCATTTGGTTAGGCATGTGATGTCTAAGGTGGTTGCGGATTCCAACTGTTGTAGTTTCACTTTCTTTTCTGCGGCCGTAAGTGTAATATGTGGTGTATCGCCGGTTTCGGTGTTATATGTCAACGACAATTGGGATACGCATATTTACTTACATTGATGACATGTGATGTTATGTGTTGTTGTGATATGTTATATTTGATCGTCGTGATTGAATAGCCGGAGATTTTATGTGAGATGAGGTTTTTCATTTTCATTCATGTAAAATTCATTGTATGTAATATTCTTTTATTGGGGCACTTCCGGGTTGAGGATGATATCACCATTGTATATTATTTACTTTTCCGCATTAGGATAGACCCAAGGCGGGGAGCATAAGTAACCGGGTTCTAGGGTCCAGTGGGAGACCATCTCGAGAAGTCGAGACCGGGTCTCCTAACTCTAGAATTGGTAGGGTTGTTCGTCGCTCTCGTAGGGGTCTAGAGGTGTGGGGTTGGCAATTCATCACGACCGTAGAATCCGTGTTTTATACATGCTTAATTTAAAACACGGAAATCCTAGTATATTCAATATTTCATATGTTATCTTCTGCTGCAATATTCTGTGATGAGATCATATTACTGTTCTGAGACGAATACTTATATTATATATATATGATATATATTATATATTACTGCTTTCGTTTCATATCTGATGCTTGGGAAGCATAATAAATGGAACTTCATTACTGAGATTAATGAAATAAAAGAAAACTAAAGATGTTGTAGAAACTTGTCTCAAAAACCGGTAGCTCTAGTTCTTGCTTTGCATAGCGATATTCCTTGTAGAATATTCTGCACCTTATTCGATAAGGAAAGAGCCGAGATCCCTTCACTGGGAGTGACCACTTTAGCGAAACTAGCAAATGCTACAAACTTGGTTTGTCTTTTAATTGCTTTTATAGTTTCTGCTTTGCATAGTGATATTTGTGAAATATCTTGCACCTTATTCGATAAGGAAAGAGCCGAGATCCCTTCATCAGGAGTGACCTCTTTAGCAAAACTAGTAAAAGCCTAAAAAACACTCATTTTCAAAATCACTCGATTCTACGACGATATCAAGTTCATTACGTAAAGGGTTTTTTTTAAAAATCTGTCGTAGCCCTCCGTCATTTCAGATAAGTGCTTCATAGTATTCGTGCTACGTTTGTTGGCCTGCGTTAAGGCGTAGTGTGCAGTAGCTATTTATGCTTATCTGCTAAAGCATATGCTGCGATTGAGTTAAGGTAGTCGTGCGACTTTGTTGGCCTGCGTCAAGAGTCGTACGGGTGGGTTTAATTCAATCGGGAAATGTACGGGTTGAACTTGACTAGCGGACTATGGTTTGTTGGCCTGCGTCAAGATCATAGGACGCTAGGGGCAAAATATTATCGGGAATTTCAAGTGTTGAAATTTGCAATGAGATTGCATACCTCCTATGAGATAGTTAGATCCCAATACCCACTGCGAGTAAGAGTTACTCCTGAGAGAGTTTTACACATTACAATTAGCCGATCAAGTAGGTGTCTAGAAAGGTGTTAACGGGGTTACGCCTCTGGAAAACGAGGTTTATTTTAATTAGGCCCGTGCGAAAGCACGGGGAACCTCCCTTGAAGTACCGACACTGGCCTAGCCGAAAGATTGGCGAACTTGTAGGGTGTAATTAATCTCGGCTAGTCTTTCCTTTTAGGGTTTGAAAGAAGATTTGAATAAAACAGTGGGAGCCATCTTGATTAGATAAATTAATAACCAATCTAATCTTGCAAGAGCATACGCTGAGTGTTTTCTTCTCTCTCCAGGTAGCGACCATGTCACGCCTTAATCAAGATAATAATACGGACGTATTGACCGAACCCGCTTGTTATACTGAGCTAAGGAACGTTGGTCCCGCTCCAACTTATAATTGTTATAAGACCGAACAGAAAATAGGGGAATACCAGGATTCCCGAACCGCCCAAACGAAGAAAGTACATGCTGATGCATCTTCTTCGGGTATGTTCATTACAGAGAACTGTTTCTCGGTATCCTTTACGTCCTGGGTATGAGATACCGGATCAGAATCCCACATATGTAATATGTTACATGGGCTACAGATAGGTAGAGAACTGAGAATGGATGATAAGTTTCAAGAGTTGGAAACGGTGCAAGTGTTGCAGCCAAACCAGTTGGCAGTTATCACCCTGTATTACCAAATACATTGATTCTGAACGAATGTTATTAGATACCAAACCTGATATACAACATCATATCAAACTTTTTATTTAATAAAGAAGGATATAATTTTGTATTATTGGATAATGTTTTGAACATTTCCTATATCAAAAGTTGATCGGTTCATGCACGTTATCTATAAGCATATAAGTTCTAAATCAAACCATAGTTCTTCACGTACAGAACACACACAAGAGGAAGAGTTCAGAAATGAACGAATCCTTCTTGAGGCATTGTAGACTAGATCATATCAATACGCCCCGACTAGCTAAGTTACAAAAAGATGCATATTTAAATCAGTTTGAACTTACATCTTGTGAAACTTGTCCGTCATGTCACAAAGATAAGATGACCATAGCTCCGTTTATTGGAAACAGAAAAAGAGTTAGTGAGCTCTTGGGATTGATACATGATGTATGTAAGTCCCCTGTCTACACATGCCAGGACTGGTTCTTAGTACTTCATTACATTCACTGATGATCTCTCAAGATTCGGACATATGTTCCTGTTGAAACACACGTCTGAACCTTTTGAGATATTTAAAGAATATAAGTCAAAACTAGAGAACCAAAATGGGTATAAGTATTATGTCCTTTGATGTGAACAAAGAAGAGAATACTCGAGCACAGAATTCATGAACTATTCTAAAGGAGAATGATATTCTCTCTCAGCATTACTCCTCCGAATACACCACAGCACGTTGGTATATCAGGGCGGAGCAATCGCATCCTATATGATATGGTGTGCTCTATGATGGGTACTACTGAGTTGCCTATTTACTTTTGGGGTTATGCACTTGTGAAGCCGCATACCTATTGAATAGGGTTCCAATAAAATTATGTGCCTACCACTTTATATGTGATATGAAATGGGAAGAGCCCATCTCTTAAGTATGTTAAGATTTGGATTGTCCAACCTATGTCTAAAAGCAAAATCCGGACAAGCTCGAAGCAAGGTCGGTTCTGTGGAAGTTTGTTGGATATCCCAAACATTCGCAAGGGAATATCTTCTACCACACTGAGGAGCAAAAAGTGCTTTATTTCTCAGCATGCCACCTTTTAGAAAGGGAATTTCTTATGAAGAAATTAGTGGTCATGAGGTAGAACTGGAAGAAGTTCCAGCTATACAAACTGCAGCTGATGAGTTGCTAGAACTGGAGGATTCAATAGTTCCCAACGAACATCAGCCTCTCCGCCGATCTAGTAGGGTTCCTCATCCACTTGAGGGATACTTCGATTTCTCTATGACAGTGGGAGCGAGAATTGCATCATGAAATGATGACCCAACTAGTTTCGAACAGGCCATCAGGAGTGGGGACTCTGTGAGAATGGCTGGATGTTAGGCGATCTGAGATGGAATCTGTGTACACCAACAAAGTGTAGGGTTACTAGGCACTCTAATGAGGTTCTACAAGGCATCAACCATGCCGGATAGAATAACTCTAAACAAGATCATTAACTAGAGATTAGGCGAACAAATGCAAGTAAATAACAATTATCACTAAGGGAATACTAAATACAACCTTTGTAGATCGGTCCTTCACTTCTAAACCTCCTTGATGTAGTCCCTTCGCCGCGATCATCGGACTCCCGGACTCTCGGACGGCTCCATGAGAAAATTGCAACGGTATTGCTTGAAGTCTTCGAAGCCGAAGATGATCTACGTCGAGAGAATACGGACTCAAGCTTCTACTTCACCAACTAAAGAATTAGTGAAGCAAACACCCTAAACTAAAGTGCTAGTCTAGTAGAGGATGGTGAGATAGAAAATGGGTACACTTTAGAATTTCATTTCTCACTTTTTATCTCTCTTTTACAAACCCTAGAAAGAAAAATGAAGGAGGAAGAAGATGAGCTCAAATGAGAATGAAACTTATCAAGAGAGAGAATTATCTAACCATGGTGAGTGAGTATCATATACTTAACTCATGTAGAAACATAACCATGGCAAACTATAGTGGTTGGGTTAACTAAATATCATAAATAAAACAAATTGCGTTGAATTTGTCAAAGCACTCAAAGCTTCTACAAGCTTCATGCACTTAACAAATTCAATCAATTTAGATTTACTTTAAATACAAAAAACCCTCCACTAAAATTAGAATGGTGAATGTCTTATACACCCAGGTCAAGTGCATCATCAACCATGATACAAATAGTAAACACAAATAAATATATATCACATATATATCAAGTTGTGCACAAGTGAGAAAAAATGAATGCTTAAGTGAACCAATGTTAGCTAATGTAAATTAGTATATCACATATACAATTATACACTAAATTATTAAATCAATACTTGACTTAATAATCCGGTTATATCACATATAACCGACTAACATCCAATGTATCGACTTATCGAATCAACTCTTGATTCGATAACTTGGTTATATCGCATATAACCGATCGATACAAACATCGCGAGAATAGAATACGGTATCACATACACGCATTATTCTCGGTCCCGCACATATCACATATGCGCTCCTATTTCGTTTTGCCTGAGCCAGTACAACCTCTATGTAGGACTCTAAAGACTCGTCAATACGCCGGCAGTAGGTGATGATTATATCAAGCACCCACAAGCCGTCAGCGGTACTAGCTGGACGTAACGGCTACCCGGGTATTGAGCGATCAAAAGATCAGCAAGCAATCCCGCTCCAACTCCTGTAAAAGCCTGACAGTGACACTACCATACAGTCCGGTCTCCTCGTCTGATATGTCGCATATCAAGTCTAGGGGTGGTAAAACGTCAGACCTCAATAACCGATAAGTCATGCCGATATGAGGCTCATAACGGGCCGAGAAACTACTGGTAACACTTACCAGTAAATCTCTAAACCAGCCCTGGCCAGGGACTTCCCTGTTATGGCCAATCGAACATAGCGCAACATCAACCCCCAATACCGGGAGAGACGAAACCCCTCCTATCGCTCATTGCCTCCATGTGACTCGGGACTGTACCCAAAAACCACCGTTTTGTACGCCCTCTTGGATGTGGTAAGGTGGAAATCAAAGCATAGTGGGAATCACACAAGACTCTATGACGATCTCGGGTCTACAGACTAACTTGTACCAGTGTCACCAGACAACTGCCATCTGACGTAAGGTATAATACCATCTAGGAGTTCTCGGCGAGTCCGTCCAGTGTACCCAATCTCTACTGAGCACCCGTATATCATCTCTGATGTCAAACACCAATGGATATGGGATCATCCATCGCCCATCTGTATGGGTCGAGAAGGCATACGCTAGTCTACACTGGTATATCGATGCCCCGTCTCGATACACCCACGACTAGGGACCTTGAAGGATGTACTTATGGACTACCATGTCCCCACTGGTATGATCCGCATCATAGTCCAGGTAGTCAAGTACACATCCTAAGGGCTTTACCAACATGTAACAGAAAGACAATCAGTATACAAGTTAAGGTAAAGAGTAACCAGATAGCATACTATCATGTCGAGCAAGAAAGTCCTCCCTATATATGTCTAAGCATCCACTACAATATACATCTCATGTATAGTAATGGCCTCTAGGGCATACATACCATAGGCTACTAGTCAAGTTCAACCCGTCATTTCTTGATTGAATCAAACCCACCCGCACGACCCTTGACGGAGGTTAACAAGGTCGTACGACTACCCTAACCCAATCTGCATCATATGCATAAGCAGATAAATACTAGTTAGTTACCGCGCACTACGCCTTGACGGAGGTCAACAAACGTAGCACGAATACTAAGTAGGACTTATCTGATATGACGGAGGGCTACGACAGGTTTTTCTGAAAACCTATTGCGTAATGAACTTGATATCGTTGTAGAATTAAATGATTTTAAAAATGGAGTGTTTTTTAGGCTTTTACTAATTTCACTAAAGAGGTCACTCCCGGTGAAGGAATCTCGGCTCTTTCCTCGTCGAATGAGGTGCGGAATATATCATATATATCACTGTGCAAAACAAGAACTAGAAAAGCAATCAAAAGTCAAACCGAGGGGTGTAGCATCTGCCAGTCATTGCTAAAAGGGTCACTCCCGGTGAAAGGATCTCGGCCATTTCCTTATCGAATAAGGTGCAGGATGTTCTACAAGGAACACCGCGATGCAAAGCAAGAACTGTAGCTACCTGTTTTTGAAAATTCGATTCCACAATATCTTTTAGGTTTCTTTTCTTTCATTAATCATATTAATGAAGTCCCATCATGTAAATCACCTAAACATCACAGATAAATACGACGTACACTTATGCCATCCGCATTCGCCTCGATGTCCCTTCGTGCACCGTTAGGTTAGGTAACTAACGACAGAGCAGGGCAGGGCTAGCGCGGGTGTAAAACATAAGTAACGTCTATATAATATATCATATATACTATATACAGTATCTATCACATCACATCAAATGATCACATCACAGATATCGCAACAGAAGAACATATGAAATATTGGATATACTAGGACGTCCGTGTTTTATTTTGAGCCTCTATAAAACACGGATTTCACGGTCGCGATGAATAGCCAAACCCACACCTCTAGACCTCCTACGAGAGCGGCAAGCAACCCTACCAATTCTAGAGTTAGGAGACTCGGACTCGACTCCTCGAGTTGGTCTCCTACTGGACTCCAGAACCCGGTTACTTGTGCTCTCCTCCTTGGGTCTACCCTAGTGCGGAAAAGTAAATAATATACAAATGGTGACAGCAACCTCATCCCGGAAGTGCCCCAATAAAAGAATATTACATACATTAATTTTACATGAATGAAAATAAAAACTCTCATCTCACATAAAACCCCCGGCTATTCAAAACGCGACGATCCAATATAACATATCCAGCAACACATAACATCACATGTCATCAACGTAAGTAAATATGCGCATCCCAATTGTCGTTAACATATAGCAACGAAACCGGCGATATCACATATTACACTTACAGTCGCAGAAAAGAAACTGTAAAACTACAACAGTTGGAATCCGCAACCTCCTTAGACATCGCATGCCTAACAATTATAAACCCCGCATTTTAGTCTCTATATCGAAAACACTTTTCAATATCTAGTCGGGCAATTCAACAAAATTCCCGATAAGTGATCAAATGCTCGTCGTAAAGTTTAGTAGATGGCTGCACCCCCGGAGACCGTCGACGAAGTGCACTAAGGCGGAACACCGCTGCCGCGAGCACCCAAACGGATGCTTTTGGCGAGGGGTTCTCCTACAGTCACTTGGTCGGGGCTACGGGGCATGGCTGTCTATTAAGTTTACCCGGCGAGTATCCGCGTACGCTACGTGATTGCGACGGACTTTTGATCGCATCAAAATTCCGTGGCAACCGATCATTTGAGACTAAACTGCTATGTTTATAACATCCAAATCAGTTATCTCATAACTACTTGTGGATTCCAAACATTGTATCACATTCCAGATAAATAGACAATGTTAAACTTTCCGATCGAATAAACAAACACCCAAGTTTTCCCAAGTAGTTCTCAACACTTGAGGGGGGTTTAAAAACATCCATCACATGCCACAGTACCAATGGTCCAGCCGTAGAAGGGTCAAGCCAACGCCTCACATGTGGCACGCCGTACTGCCCCAAACCCTAAGGTTCAAAGGGCAGTTCAAGACGGTCACATAATCGAGTTAAGCTTTATTGTCTTCTAGAGGATCCATCGCGCAACTTGCACGATTCAGACGTTCTTAAACAAACGGAAAAATCCAACACTTGGAAATTTTCCGGGTCGGGAAAAAGTGAGTTATTGATATCCGTTCGAACTTTTTAATACTTTCTAAATATCCGGAAAACATTACGAATTTAAATTTTCCGATCGAATCAACGAATACAAAATAAACCCCAGAACACTCAACACTTGAGTCAAATAACAAAATACCCAGAAAATAGCAATTTTTCCTACGGATATTGCTGTGCCAAAAAGACACAGTAAGCCTTCTGTACGGCCGCGGATCCGCGGCGCAAGCATGGTATTGCCGCGGTTCCGCGGCCAAGTGTACGGCTCACTGTCTCGTTTTCTACAGTAAATCTTAGAAAACCCTGCTGAATTTTTTAGGCATTTTGAATTCTGAAAATAACCAGTTTTTAAAAAATGTACAGAGAGTGGTTTAACTTTGATTTTTCCGGGTTCGATCGGGATTTTAACTTCGTAAACACATCGCCTAATGCTCTAGCTAGGCTCTGATACCACTGTAGGGTTACTAGGCACTCTAATGAGGTTCTACAAGACATCAACCATGTCGGATAAAAATTTTAGCCGTGCCGAATAACTCTAAACAAGATCGTTAACTAAAGATTAGGCGAACAAATGCAAGTAAATAACAATTATCACCAAGAGAATACGAAATACAACCTTTGTAGATCGGTTCTTCACTTCTAAAGCTCCTTGATGTAGTTCCTTCGCTGCGATCATCGGACTCCCGGACTCTCGGACGGCTCCATGAGAAAATTGCAACGGTATTGCTTGAAGTTTTCGAGGCCGAAAATGATCTACGTCGAGAGAATACGGACTCAAGCTTCTATTTCACCAACTAAAGAATTAGTGAAGCAAACACCCTAAACTAAAGTGCTAGTCTAGTAGAGGATGGTGAGATAGGAAATGGGTACACTTTAGAATTTCATTTCTCACTTTTTATCTCTCTTTTACAAACCCTAAAAAGAAAAATGAAGGAGGAAGAAGATGAGCTCAAATGAGAATGAAACTTATCAAGAGAGAGAATTATCTAACCATGGTGGGTGAGTATCATATACTTAACTCGTGTAGAGACATAACCATGGCTAACTATAGTGGTTGGGTTAACTAAATATCATAAATAAAACAAATCGAGTTGAATTTGTCAAAGCACTCAAAGCTTCTACAAGCTTCATGCACTTAACAAATTCAATCAATTTAGATTTACTTTAAATACAAAAACCCTGCACTAAAATTAGAATGGTGTATGTCTTATACACCAATGTCAAGTGTATCATCAACCATGATACAAATAGTAAACACAAATAAATATATATCACATATATATCAAGTTGTGCACAAGTGAGAAAAAATGAATGCTTAAGTGAACCAATGTTAGTTAATGTAAATTAGTATATCACATATACAATTATACACTAAATTATTAAATCAATACTTGACTTAATAATCCGGTTATCTCACATATAACCGACTAACATCCAATGTATCGACTTATCGAATCAACCCTTGATTCGATAACTTGGTTATATCGCATATAACTGATCGATACAAACATCGCGAGAATAGAATACGGTATCACATACACGCATTATTCTCGGTCCCGCACATTTCACATATGCGCTCCTATTTCGTTTTGCCTGAGCCAGTACAACCTCTATGTAGGACTCTAAAGACTCGTCAATACGCCGGCAGTAGGTGATGATCATATCAAGCACCCACAAGCCGTCAGCGGTACTAGCTGGACGTAACGGCTACCCGGGTATTGAGCGATCAGAAGATCAGCAAGCAATCCCGCTCCAACTCCTGTAAAAGCCTGACAGTCACACTACCATACAGTCCGGTCTCCTCGTCTGATATGTCGCATATCAAGTCTAGGGGTGGTAAAACGTCAGACCCCAATAACCGATAAGTCATGCCGATATGAGGCTCATAACGGATCGAGAAACTACTGGTAACACTTACCAGTAAATCTCTAAACCAGCCCTGGCCAGGGACTTCCCTGTTATGGCCAATCAAACATAGCGCAACATCAACCCCCAATACCGGAAGAGACGAAACCCCTCCTATCGCTCATTGCCTCCATATGACTCGGGACTGTACCCAAAAACCACCGTTTTGCACGCCCTCTTGGACGTGGTAAGGTGGAAATCAAAGCACAGTGGGAATCACACAAGACTCTATGACGATCTCGGGTCTACAGACTAACCTGTACCAGTGTCACCAGACAACTGCCATCTGATGTAAGGTATAATACCATCTGGGAGTTCTCGGCGAGTCCGTCCAGTGTACCCAGTCTCCACTGAGCACCCGTATATCATCTCTGATGTCAAACACCAATGGATATGGGATCATCCATCGCCTATCTGTATGGGTCGAGAAGGCATACGCTAGTCTACACTGGTATATCGATACCCTATCTCGATACACCCACGACTAGGGACCTTGAAGGATGTACTTATGGACTACCATGTCCCCACTGGTATGATCCGCATCATAGTCCAGGTAGTCAAGTACACAGAGAGACAATCAGTATATAAATTAAGGTAAAAAGTAACCAGATAGCATACTATTATATCGAGCAAGAAAGTCCTCCCTATATATGTCCAAGCATCCACTACAATATACATCTCATATATAGTAATGACCTCTAGGGCATACATATAACTAACACAAAGTATGGACTTTGGTTGCTTTATCTGAAGGGTTAAATCCCCATCAGCAGCAAGTATATCTTAAGAAAATTACTTGGTGTACATGGAAAAGTTGAGACTTTCAAAGCTAAGGCTTGTTGCAAAGGTACTCGTCATTGACCAGATGTGTATAATGATGAAACCTTTTTCTAGTCCCTATGCTTAAATCCATCCAGATCCTACTTGCCATTGCTACATACCATGACTACGATATCTGGCAGTTGGGTGTCATGACTGCTTTTTTAAATTGTGATTTAGAAGAGAGCGTCTATAAGTACACAGCCAGAGGGCTTCGTAGACAGTTGGAGCAGCGAAAACGTGTGCAAGTTGCTTTATGCGATAAAACAGGCATCGCAGAGTTGGAACATCTATTTTGATGTGGTGGTCAAAGCGTTTGACTTCATCAAAATGGTAGATGAATCTTGTATATACAAAAAGGTAGTAGGGAGTATGGTGGTGATTCTCGTATTGTATGTGGATGACATACTCTTGATAGGAAAGGAGTTTCCTATGCTACACTCGGTCAATCTCCTCTTATCACAAGGATTCTCCATATAAGATCATGATGATACCTCCTAAATCCTGGGTTTTGGATCTATGAGATAGATCTAAATGGATGTTAAGATTCTCACTAGGTGTAGTGAGCTGGTATCAATCGATCCTGAGGAGAATCACTGGATAGCTTTCAGGATGGTAAGGTCGACTGAATGTCAGTCACAAGCATTGTTTTTACCCTCAGTGGAGGGACGATATGTTGGAAGAGTTCCAAGCTAGATATCGTGGCAAACTAGACGATAAAGGCTGGATACATTGCTACCAAGGATGCTACCAAAGAGATAGTCTGGATGTATATAAGTTCATGAGATGAACTTCGTTCCTACCATTGTGTGACAATGGAGTTGTGGCTTATGCCTAGGAACCCCCATCCCATCAGTGATCCAGACATATTCTTAGGCAGTATCACCTGATCATGGAAATGGTTGATCTCCAGGGAGATCGAGAATAGGAGAGTAGACACAGAGGACAACAGCGCGGATACACTCACAAAGGCCTATTTCCCAGTAGAGACTTTTATGGGATGGTTGAGTATGAGATATTTCAACCACTGCTGATTGTTGGGTATGAGATACTACAACAGATGGCCCTAGTGCAAGTAGGAGATTGTTAGTTATAAGTATGCCCTAAAAGCCATTACTGTACATACAATGTATATTGTAGTGGATGCTTGGACATATACAAGGATGACTTTCTTGCTCGACATGATAGTATGTTATCTGGTTGCTCTTTATCTTAACATGTACTCTGATTGTCTCTATGTTACATGTTGATAAAGCCATTAGGATGAGTACTTGACTACCAGGACTATGATGCAGATCATACTAGTGGGGACATAGTAGTCGTTAAGTACATCCTTCAAATGTTCCTAGTCGTGGGTGTATCGAGACAGGACATCGATATACCAGAGTAGACTAGCGTATAGCTTCTCGACCCATGTAGATGGGCGATGGATGATGCCATATCCATTGGTGTTTGACATCAGAGACGGTATACGGGTGCTCAGTGGAGACTGGGTACACTGAATGGACTCGCCGAGAACTCTCAGATGGTATTATACCTAACGTCATATGGCAGTTCTCTGGTGACACTGGTACAGGTTAGTCTGTAGACCCGAGATCGTCATAAAGTCTTGTGTGATTCCCACTGTGCTTTGATTTCCATCTTACCACGTTCAAGAGAACGTGCAAAACGGTGGCTTTTGGGTACAGTCCTGAGTCACATGGAGGTAATGAGCGATAGGAGGAGTTTCGTCTCTTCCGGTATTGGAAGTTGATGTTGCGTTGTGCTCGATTGGCTATAACAGGAAGTTCTTGGCCAAGACTGCTTCAGAGATATACTGGTAAGTGTTATCAGTAGTTTCTCGACCCGTTATGAGCCTCATATCGACACGACTTATCGAGTTACTGGGGTCTGATGTTTACCACCCCTAGACGAGATATGCGACATATCAGACGAAGAGACCGGACTGTACGGTAGTGTTACTGATTGGATTCGCAAGAGTGTGAGCAGGCTTGCTTGTTGATCTTCTGATCGCTCAATACCTGGATGGTCGTTACGTTTAACAGACCGCTTGCGGCTTGTGGGTGTTTGATATGATCATCACCCACTGCCGGCGTATTGACGAGTCTTTAGAGTCCTACACAAGGGTTTTCTGGCTCAAGCGAAACAGAGTAGGAGCACATATGTGATATGTGCGAGACCGAGATTGATACGATATGAGATACCGTATTCTATTCTCGCGATATGAGATATCGGTCGGGTATATATGATATAGCCGGGTTATCGGATCAAGTGTTGATTCGATAAGTTGATTCATATGATATTAGTCGATTATAGGTGATATAGCCGGATTATTAAATCAAGAGTTGATTTGATAATCTAATGTATAATTATATATTTGATATATTACATTACATTATCTAGTATTAGCTCACTTATGATTTCTTTTCTCACTTTGGATACATTGATATATATGTGATATATGTTAAATGTATTAAGCTAGGTTACAAATGCAACTAGGGTTAATGAGGGTTGAACCATGCTAGCGTTAAGATTAGGATTTTATATTTATCATTAAGTTATTCAAAATTGTGGATTTTATCATGGTTGATATTTGTTGAAAGCTTGTAGAAGCTTGTAAGCATTTTTGACTTCGTCCACTCTTTTGTCTAGCTTAGGATATTTGTTTAACCCAACCCTTTAACCCATGGCCATGGTTAACTCTCTACAAGGGTTAAGCATGACATGCTTAACCCTTGGTTGCATTTCTAACCTCACACAATAATTCATTTTGATGAGTTAATTCGTCTTCTTCTTGCTCAAAGCTTTCTAGCTTCAATAGAGATATGAGAAAAAGTGTGAGAAAATCAAATCTAAAGTGAGCCCACTTCCTACTTCATCATCATCTACTTCTTGCCATTTAGTATAGGATGTTTGCTTCACTGATTCCGTAATTAGTGAAGAGATAGCTTGAATTAGTGTCTCCTCGACGTAGATCGTTTTCGGTCTTGAAGTTTTCGAAGCAAGCATGTTCGTTTCTTCATGGGAGCCTCTCTAAAGTCTGGAGTTCACGATCGCAGCGAAGGGACTACTACACGGAGCTATTGAAGTGAAGGACCAGTCAGCAATGGTTGTATTCCTTACTCACTTAGATTTGCAAAGTGTTTGCTTTTATATTCCGTCGATTTCTAGTATACGATTCATGGTTAGGGTTAGCTAGAACGGCAAATTTTTGAATTTGGCATGGACGATACCTCCCGAAACCTTACTGCCGTGCTAGGCAACCCTGTAGTAATAATATAAAGAAATGGGTTAAACTAATGGTTATTAGAATCTGGACGAGATTACTGTTTTCCCGAACAAACTCCCCGCCGCAAGCTCCAATTCCCCTTGCTAAAACTTTCAAGGAACTGCACGATTACGATTGGGCGGACGTTGTTCATAGGGTTCAGCACAAAAAGATTTATTCTACGAAGCAATTATTGACAAGAAACCTCAGCTGTCGTAAAATAAGTGGATATATGATCGCGTTGAGTAGATGTTGCTCAATTTTTATTTATATGTTTATTATTTAAAATTATATTGATTTATCTAATTAGTTGATATTATTTAATAGGTGTGGTTTTATGAACATGGTCAAGTGAAAAACTTCAACACCTTAAGACTCAGACTCATCTTGATTGTTATCTAAGAATTGTCAAGCAGCTGAACAAAAAAATGCAAAGAGAAAAAACTCGATAAAATATTGGATCCTATTTAGTAAATATATTGATTGACTATATTTCATAAATTATTTCGTTCTCTTTCCATATGTATGACATTTTTATTTATAGATTATAAAGAAATTGGTATTTTCTCAACATAAGCTTTTCCTTTTTATCAAAAATTAGGAATAGTAATGAGAAAGAATGAAGCTCTTCACAAAAAAATCAAAATTTAAATATATACAATTGACAAGACTTCTAAAAATCAGTAAAACGAGTTTTAAAGTTACTAACTTAATTAGAATATACAGTTATTCTGCTTCCTAACATATTTTTGTCACAGAATGATAAAGGTTAAAGTAAACTGAAGATGGAGAAGCTCCAAGGTGAGAATTTTTTTTTAAATATGAAAAACTTAATGTGTGTAATTTCTCTTTGCATGTTAAACTATGAAACATGGACATGAGCACATACACGGGAAATTAGTAGGGATGTAAATGGTCACGGATAATCAGATCCGGATCCGTTTTTTGAATCCGACAACTTGTGGATATGGATACTAAAAATCCATATCCGAACCGATTCGGATACACAACTTGTATCCAAGTCGGATCCGAACACTAACAAAATTTTCGGATTCAGAACCGAATATCTTAACTAATGGTAACCACTATCCAGCTACTAATTACTATTAATTATCACTAGAGTTATGGATGGCCGGTGGACTTGATATTACACGAAAAAACCCTAATTTGAAACTATTGAGACTTGTAGACTTGATATGATTGCTTGAATATAAAAATATTGGTTAACCTATTAAAATATTTTATTAGTTGTAGTTATGAATAATGACTTTTTATATTTATCTGAAAAGCATCTGTATCCAATTTTAGCGGATATGGTTTTCATAATATGCAATCCGTATCCGTATTCGATTTGTAGTGGATATGGATGATAAATGTTTGTTACCGACAATTATCCATATCCGTATTAAATAGGTGTCGGATACGGATATGGTATTGCCTATATCCGATCCGTATCCGATCCATTTACATCCCTAGAAATTAGTAACCTTTTACACATTTATACATCTTGTTATCAGCTGGGCTGAAAACTATGAAATATGGTGCAAAATCTGATCGTGAAAACACAATATAATGAGCTTAGGGAATCTGATCATCAATTAGACAATCCTACAACAATCATTGACACTGCAATGGAGTTTGCACCATCCATATCTGCACCAATAGAGACTCATTCAATCACCCATTCCTACAGCCGCTCACACTATAATACTGATGGAGACAGTCTCATTCTTTTCGAACAAGAGCAGCAGTCATTCGAAAGTGGCAAATAAAATGACATCCCTATTAAAAGAAAGGGATATGCCTCCGAAAAGACCGAAAGCGGGCATTATTGTGAGGATTATTAAAACTCAAGATCGGTAGCCTACCAGACGTAAAGACTATTTTTATACAAATATCAAGTAAATTTAAGGAGTTACTTATTCAAAAGAATCGGACCTAAAACGAAAGAGACAATAAATTGGTGTAATGTTTTGTTGGTGTTTGTTGTTGGTGTTACATTGTATCATATTTGGTTTGGTTTTGATTTGGTTTTGCTTACATTGTATCAGAATTGATGAAATATAAAGGAATTGATGTAATGCCTAAATAGCATGAATATGCTATTGGTTTTTGCAGTTATCTCAACTCAAAAATGATAGCCAAACAAGGAAAAGTTAAGATTTTGGGGTTTGTTTTGCTAACTTAATGAAACTAAGGTTTAAAAAAATTAACTTCATTCCTAAACAAGGCCTTAAAATTAAACTCTAGTTTTCCCAGCTTCATGCCCAACCAAACAAGGCCTTAGAGGGTGTTAGTCCTAAGTCCTTTGAAAATAAAATGCCTAGAATTTGATGGATTTTGAAATATAGTGTTAGTCACATGTCATTTGTAACTAGCATTTTAAAATAAAGTGTTAGTCGTGGGTTCTAATTAAAATGCTGGAATTAGACTTTTAAAATTCATCATCCAAAATAAATATAGAAACATGAGTACAGGTTTGATTCTCAAACTCACTCTTATCTCCTTGAGTTTTAAAATTCTCAAGACCTTGAACCATGACTCCTACCATCTATTTTAGCGAAGAAGCATATGTCATCATTGAGACCTTGAGCCATGACGGCCACCATGGCTACTCACGGCACTCGATCGTCGGCAATCTTCCTAACAAGTGTTGTCGGCAATTGACTGCCGGTAATAATTTCGATGACAGCCGACATCCATTGTGATGACCGCCGTCGGCAATCAACCGCCGAAAACCGCCTCGATGACGGCCGTTGGTAATCGGCTGCCGAAAACCCGCCCAATTCCAGTAATCGCCTGATGACTACGGATAGCATCGATTGTTGGCAACCGCCCCGATGACCATCGTCAACGGTCGACCGCCTCAGTGACCGTCGTCAGCAACAGATCGTAGGCAACCTCCCGATAACCACAGTCGACAATTGACCACAAAAATCATCTCGGTGTTCGCCATCAGCAATTGACCGCCAGCAAACGTCCGATGACTGTCGTTAGCAATATACCACCGACAACCATCCCGATGCCCGTTACCGCCATGACCGTTGTCAGCATCTACCGTCAACTGCCTGTCGTCAATCAATCGCTAGCAAGCGCCCCGATGACCGCCGTCGGCAATCGACCCTGATTGCCCCTCGGCAATCGACCCTCGGCAACCCGTCGAATTTATATGTCATCATTGAGACCTCACTAGCTTACTTTAGTGTTATGTATCTTTAATTCTATATGTATTTCGAACTCAAATGACTAGTGTTTTGAAATGAAGAGGTTTTGGGTCAAAATGATTGTCATTTGATTTAGAAATCCACGATTTCTAAATTACTTGAAACTAACACCCCCTTAGAGATCTCTACCAAAAAAAACCCAATTTCTCTCTCTTCTGAAGGATTAAAAAACTCTTTTGAACAGAGCGGGATAAAACAATAATCTAACGCATAAAATTTCAAACCTAAGATAAACTAATCGATTGTAAAACAAATAACTTGATTACTACTATCTTAATAAATTAATATCCAAACCTAAATAACTAATCAAGAAGAAGTTAGAACTTACAGATGATCGCATGAGAGCTGCCATCTCAAAGAATCACCAAATTAATTCTAGGGGTTTTTGATCGAGTGTTAATGATCGCGTTCACGAATTCTTAATTTTTTTTTTTAAAGAGTCTCTGAGCTCTTGTCAATAATACACAGGCAAAAATGGAGTGAAAACGGAGAGGAGGCGGATGGATTTTGTGCTGCTGACGTTCAATGAAACGCAGCATCTCAGCCGTCCACGTGTGCTTACAAATCACGCGATGCTAATGGACAGTTGGATCGTCACATAGCGGCGGGTCGGATCCTACAGAGGGAATGCCAGCTATATTTTTTATTTCAAATTTTATTTTAATTTAAACCCCTCAAATAATTTCGATTTTGAACAAACACTTCTACTGAAACAGCAAGAAACATAGATCTTTGTAAATATTACTTCTCTTCTAGTTTCTACTTTTCTTATAAATAAAAAGAAAGGTTTAGATCAAGAAGCTAATAGAATCAAAATTATATAAAAAGACGATCACCACAAATTGCATGATCATGGCTGCTAAGTCATTGATAGATTGTGATGCTCTGTTAGATGAAAATCCCACAAGTTAAAACCCTAATTATGTAATCAAATGGCAATCTAGATTATCAAGTTCAAGTGTTTCTTAAACAATTTCGAACTTCGCTTGTCTTCTTTTGGCCAAGAAATTTGCTTTACTTGTACCTACTATTTTCATGCAACATTACCATTTTTTTTTAAAAATTTGTTTGTGGTGGGGGGAGGGGGGGTGTCCTGGCACTTTTAAAATTTCAAGCTATCTCGAAAACCCTAAAAAAATCTACTATGGTTAATAAAGTTTACCAAATAAAATTTTGGATTTTTTTAGATATACCCTGCTTAAATCTTTTTTATTTTGATATCACCGCCGCAAATCCTCATATTTATTAAAATCCTTCTCAAATCTCTAATTTGTTTCAAAAAATCTCCAGCTTCCTTAATTTATTGTCAATTAAATATAATATATAAATTTTATTTACCTAAACTATGTTTATTCCAATAATACCATCACCTTCTTTCTCCATCAATTGACAAACCCATCAGTGCCTCACAAATTCTCTCCATCTTCAATGTCTCGTTGCTTCTTCAATGTCTTGTTTGTGGGGGATTGCGGCGCCGGTCGCTGCTACCTGTCTCTCTCGAAGCTCGAGCTGCTCAGAGAATCAGATTGATCAGTTCGAGCTCTGCGTAGTGGTCTCGGAGGCGTCGCTGGTTGCGGTGTCGCCGGTTTCCGTCTCGAGGAATTTGTATAAGTATGGGATTCGAAATTTTTTGTTTGTGGATCAGCATGATGGGGAGGTGGAGAAGTTTCAGAACAAGTATGTGAGGAAAATTCAGGTGATCTTTGAGGTTTAGTTTATAATTGAGCTTGCAATTTTGAAGAATTGATCTTTATTTGTTATAGTTTTATCTTGAATGAAGAAATCAGTGTCTTTTTTTAGTAAATACCAGAAGCAGAGACATACATCACTGATTTTGGGAGAAAAAATTGCATCTTTTCTTTGTATCAGTCATACATACACTAAGAAAAGGAAAAGAAGAAGGAAGAAGAAAGAAGTTACATGCAACTGCTTAAAAGTTAGAAGAAACCGATTAGAAGTTAAAGGCAAGTACTTACAACTTACAGGCAACTAAACATAAGGGTTTCAATGCATTTCACTTTACTAGTGTCTCCTGCCCGATACAAAAGAATTCGTAAGCAGTATTTTCTTTACAAGTTTTTTTAACATTTTTTATTGTTAAGGGTTATAACAATATGCGTTTGTTAACGCTGTTGGTTAACAGTTCTGATTGCGGCGTGTTCGTCTACTTATTCATTAAGGCATTGATCGAAGGTCGGCGGATTCCGAATGCCCTGAAAGGAAAAGGGTCGATGCAGTGGCGGCCGATACTTACGGCACAAATTCTGATGGCGAATGAGGAAGAAATGGCATGATATTGTTTTTCGTACATGTATTCAGTTTTTGTTTGGTCGAAATTTGAACTCTTTGCATGTATTCATCTATTTGAATTTGGCCGATGTTCGCCGATATTTTTACTTGTTTTAATTAAGGATGACAAATTGCTTATATGTTACTGGTTTGTCTAATGAATGTGAAAAATTGTTGATGTGTTTAATTTAATATCGTCGATGTTGTGATACAAATAATATTTTTGTTAATGTTATCTATTTTATATAGTCAAGATTGGCCAATGCTGTGATATGGATGATATTTTTGTTGATATTATCAGTTTTATATAACCAATGTTAGCCGAGACTGTGATATGAATGATATTTTGTTGATATTATCAGTTTTATATAACTGATATTACAGGCAATTTATTAGAGACTACAGAAAACTTATCAGAAATTACAGGTAAGTGCTTAAAAGTTACAGATAAGTGATTAGAAGTTACAGGCAACTAATTAGAAATTACAAGCAACTGCTTACAAATTACATGCAATTGCTTAGAAGCTACATTCAACTGCTAGAAGTTAGAGGCAAGTGTTTAGATGTTAGAGCCAATTGTTTACAAGTTACATGCAGCTAATTAGAATTTATAGACAAGTGGTTAGAAAATATAGGTAAGTGCTTACAAGTTGCAGGCAACTGCTTAGAAGTTACAGAAAACTGCTTACAATTTACAGGCAACTAATTAGAAGTTACAAGCAAATGGTTAGAAGTTACAAGCAAGTGCTTAGAAGTTCGAATTACAAAAAACAACCTCTGATGACACATGCCAAGACAAGAGGAACCATAAGAGTAAAGCTTCACAGGGAATTTGCTGTACTTTCGGAGGAGGAAATTCAAAAGAATGGATCATTCGTGGTTACAGGCAACTACTTACAAGTTGCAGGCAATTTCTAAGCAGTTACATGTAATTTCTAACCATTTGCTTGTAACTTCTAATTAGTTGTCTGTAACTTGTAAACGGTTTCCTATAACTTCTAACAGTTGCCTGCAACTTGTAAGCAGTTACTTATAAGTTGTAAGCACTTACCTGTAACTTCTGATAAGTTGCCCGTAATCTGTAAGCACTAGCTGTAACTTATGATAAGTTGCCTGTAAATTCTAAGAAAAAAATTTGGAGCTTAGCTCTTCGGGATACCCAGGCCTCCCATACCTCCAACATCGGTTATATAAAACTGATAATATCAACAAAAATATCATTCATATCACAGTATCGGTCAACATCGGCTATATAAAACAGATAATATTAACAAAATTACCATTTGTATCATAATATCGGCCAACATCGACGATATTCAAGTAAATACATTAACAATTTTTCACATTCATTAGACAAACCAGTAATATATAAGCAATTTGTCATACTTAGTCAAAATAAGTAATAATATCGACGAATATCGGCCAAATACAAATAGATGAATACATATACAAATAACGAAAAGTTCAAATTTCGTCTAAACAAAAACTGAAACTATATCAAGCTATTTCTTCCTCGTTCGCCAATAGAATTTGTGCCGTAAGTATCGTCCGCCATTGCATCGAACCTTTTCCTTCCAGGGCATTCGGAATCCGCCGACCCTCGATCAATGCCTTCATGAATAAGTAGACGAACATTGTTAGTGAAAGTCGAACCTAGCAATACCATGAGATTTTAGTAGCATCAAGCATGCCGAATTTTAATTTTTATTAGGTGCTAAGTTAGACTATACAAGATCTCTGCTAGAATATCAGGGTTTGCCATCAAGAAGGGAAGGAGGTTATACCCTTGTAGATCGAGTCTTTCTCTTCTCTAGCTCCGGGTTATGGTCCACACGACTCCACTAGGCTCCTCTTCAAGATGAAAGAACCTCCTCCATGATCTTCGCGCCAAAGACGATCCACCCGAAGTCCACAAGCTCAAGCTAACCCTTCACTAATCTCATTAGTGAAGGCAACACTCCACATCAAATTGCTAATCTGATGTGTGATGGTGAAGTAGGGGTTTAATTTGCTCACTAGGGTTTTCACAAGTTAAATGATTCATATCACATGTGAGGGTTTGAACTTGGAAGTGAGGTGAAGAAAATTGTAGAGAGCAAGAGAGAGCAAGAGCTCATGAAAATGGCTAAGGCATGAAGAAAAAAATGATAAGAGTAAACTCAAATGGCTCTCTCTTTCCTCACTTATTCAAGCATGGAATAAATTGCAATTCTAAATTGCAACCATACTTGAATAGTGAGTCAAGACCAATATAATATGATAAAAACCCATGCCTTGCCCATTCCACAAATATCTCCACAATTTACACCTCATTTTGTATTTTCTAAAAAATAGAAAATAGATGTCATGCTTCTTATAATATATATATATATATATATATATATATATATATATATATATATCAAATATACATGTATTAATATATATTAAGAAACATAATTAGTGAGCTAATAATATTAGTCAAGATATAATTACATCATATATAATATATATTACATTATTAAATCAACACTTGATTTAATAATCCGGTTACATCTCATATAACCGACTAATATCATTAATCTGAATATCACATTATCAAACCAACACTTGATTCGATAATCCGGTTATATCACATATAACCTGACCAACATCAGATAACTGCCAGATTATAATACGGTATCACATACTCATATTTAATCAGGCCTACGCACATATCAACATATGTGCCCTACTTCATTTCGCTCGAACCAGGAAACTTCTGTGTGGGACTCTAAAGACTCGTCAATATGCCAGCAGTAGGTGATGATCACATCAATCACCTACAAGCCGTCAGTGGTACTAGCTGGACGTAACGGCTACCCGGGTATTGAGCGATATGAAGATCAACAAGCAAGATCGTTCATACTCTCCATGAAGCCTATCAGTAACACTACCGTACAGTCCGGTCTCTTCGTCTGATATGTCGCATATCATGTCTAGGGGTGGTAAACGTCAGACCCCAGTAACGTGATAAGTCATGCCGATGTCTGGCCTATAACGGTTTGAGAAACTACTGATAACTCGTATCTGTAAATCTCAACAGCAGCCATGGCCAGGGACTTCCAGTTATAGCCAATCGAGCATAGCGCAACATCAACACCAAATACCGGGAGAGACGAAACCCCTCATATCGCTCATTGCCTCCATGTGACTCGGGACTGTACCCAAAGTCCACATGTTTGCATGACTCTTTTGAGTCGTGGTAGGGAGGAAATCAAAGCACAGTGGGAGCCACACAAGACTCTATGACGATCTCGGGTCTACAGACTAACCTGTACCAGTGTCACCAGAAGACTTCTATCTGACGATTGGTATACTACCGACTAGGAGTCCTCGGCGAGTCTGTTCAGCGTACCTATTCTCTAATGAGCACCTGTGTACAATCTTTGATATCACACACCAATGGTTGTGGGATCAACCATCGCCCTCTAAAGGATAAGAAACGTACACACTAGTCTACATTAGAATATCAATGCCCTGGTCTCGATATTCCCACGACTAGGAACTGATTAAAGGATGTACTTATGGACCACTATGGCCTCACTAGTATGATCTCATAATAATCCTGACATTCAAGTACATATCTTAAGGGCTTTATCAACATGTGAGAGCAAGACAGTAAAGAATATCAGTCAACATGTTAAGATGAAGAGTAACCAGATAGTATACTATCATGTCGAGCAAGAAAGTCCTCTATATATATGTCCAAGCATCCACTATAATATACATCACATGTACAATAATGGCCTCTAGGGCATACATATTCCTAACAATCTCCCACTTACACTAAGGCCATGTGTTGTAGTATCTCATACCCAACATCTCAAAAAGTCTCTCAAACTGTATCTGGGGGAGTGCCTTCGTGAGTGGATCGCTACGTTGTCCTTCGTGTCAACTCTCCTGACCTCGATCTCCCGGCGATCTACTATCTCCCTGATCAGGTGATACCGCCTCAGAATATGTGTGGATCTCTGATGGGACCTGGGTTCCTTGGCCAAAGCCACAGCTCCATTGTTATCACAATACACAGGTATTGGATGCTCAATGGATAGAACCACACCAAGCTCAGCAATGAACTTCTTCATCCAGACAGCTTTTTTGGCAGCATCGTCGGCAACGATGTATTCAGCCTCTATCGTCGAGTCTGCTATGGTGTCTTGCTTGGAACTCTTCCAACACACCGCCCCTACGTTGAGGGTAAAGACAAAACCCGAGACCGACTTACTGTCGTCCTTATCACTCTGGAAGCTCGAATCGGTAAAGGAATCCTCCTGGAGTTCACCGTTACCATACACCAGGAACATTTCTTTAGTCCTTCTCAAGTACTTAAGAATGTTCTTCACAGCTGTCCAGTGGTTTTCCTCAGGATCTGATTGATACCTGCCCACTGCACCTACTGAGTAAGCTACATCCGGTCTGGTACATAACATCGCATACATGATAGATCCCACTGCCGAAGCATAGGGTATCTCTTGCATGCGAGCCCTCTCTAAATCATTATTGGGAGACATCTCTTTGGAGAGAGTGATTCCTGAACAAGCGGGTAAATTACCTCGCTTGGAATCTTCCATACTAAACCTCTTTAGTATGGTGTCAATGTACCTGGATTGGGACAATCCCAAAATCCATTTAGATCTATCTCTATAGATCTTTATTCTCAGTATGTAGGAGGCATCACCTAGATCTTTCATGGAGAACTTGTGTGATAAGAAGAGCTTGACCGAGTGTAGCATAGGAACATCGTTTCCTATCAAGAGTATGTCATCCACGTACAATACGAGGAAGACCACTTTACTCTCTACAGCCTTCTTATATATACAAGGTTCATCTACATTTTTGATGAAGTCAAACTCTTTGATAGCTTCATCAAAACAGATGTTCCAACTCCGCGGCGCCTGCTTTAATCTGTAGATGGATTTAAGCAGCTTGCACACCTTTCCGCTGCTCCCACTGTCTACGAAGCCCTCTGGTTGTGTCATGTACATGCTCTTTTCTAAATCACCATTTAGAAAAGCGGTATTGACATCCATCTGCCAGATTTCAAGTCATGATATACAACAATGGCAAGTAGGATCCTGATGGACTTAAGCATAGCGACAGGAGAAAAATGTTTCATCATAATCGACGCCAGGTCGTTGACGAAAACCTTTTGCTACAGGTCTAGCTTTGAAAGTCTCAACTTTTCCATCTACACCAATCTTCTTTTTGAAAATCCACTTGCTCCCAATGAGTTTTACCCCTTCAGGAGCAACTTCCAAAGTCCATACTTTGTTGGTGTACATGGATTCCATCTCGGACCGCATAGTATCCAGCCATTTCACAGAGTCTCCACTTGTGATGGCCTGCTCGAAACTAGTAGGGTCATCATCTTCCATGATGCAATCCCCGCTCCCACCGCCTGTGAGAAAACCGTAGTATCTCTCAGGTGGGTGAGAAACCCTATTAGATCTGCGGAGTGGCTGGGGTTCGTTGGGTACTATTGGATCCTCCGGTTCCACCAAATCGTCAGTTGTAATTTGTGCTGCTGGAACTTCTTCCAGTTCTACTTCATTGCCACTAATTTCTTTTACAAGAAATTCCTTTTCTAAAAGGGTGGCATGTCGAGAAACAAACACCTTTTGTTCCTCTGAGTGGTAGAAGATATACCCTCGCGAATTCTTGGGATATCCGACAAACTTGCATAGAACTGACCTTGTCTCGAGCTTGTCTGGATTTTGTGTTTTCACATAGACCGGACAACCCCATATCTTAACCATATTAAGACACGATCTCTTCCCTTTCCTTATCTCATATGGAGGGGTAGATACAGATTTGGCGGGAACCATATTCAATAGGTACATGGCTGTCTCAAGCGCATAACCCCAAAAGGAAATAGGTAATTCAGCAGTACTCATCATAGAGCGCACCATATCTAATATGGTGCGATTCCTCTGCTCCGATACACCGTTGTGTTGTGCCATATACGGAGGAGTAAGCTGTGAGAGAATCCCATTCTCTTTTAGATAATCACGGAATTCTCCGCTCAAGTATTCTCCTCCCCAATCAGATCGTAGGATTTTAATACTTTTTCCCGTCTGGTTTTCAACTTCGCACTTATATTCCTTGAATTTCTCAAAAGCTTCAGACTTGTATTTCAACAAGAACACATGTCCGAACCTTGAGAGATCATCGGTGAATGTAATAAAGTACGAATAACCATTCCTGGCATGTGTAGACATAGGACCGCATACATCACTATGTATGAGTCCTAAGAGTTTCGTAGCTCTTTCTCCGTGTCCAGTAAACGGAGTTTTGGTCATCTTGCCTTTGAGACATGACTGGCAAGTTTCATAAGATGAAAATTCGAACGGATTCAAATATCCATCTTTATGCAACTTAGCCAGTCTTGTCGTATTAATATGACCTAGTCTACAATGCCACAAGAAGGTTTCGTTCATTTCTGAACTTTTCCTCTTGATTGTGTTCTGTACGTTAAGAACTATACTTTAATTAAAAACGTATATACCGTTACATAACGTACCAAATGCAATCAACACTTGATTCTGGAAAATGTTCATAACATTATCCTCTAATGTGAGATTATATCTTTCTTTAGTTAGCAAAGAAACTGATATAATGTTGCACATCATTTTTGGTACGTAGTAACAGTCGTTCAGAATCAATGTATTACCAGTTGGTAATACAAGGTTATATTCGCTAACTGCATTGGCTGCAATAATTGTACCATTCCCTACTGTTAGGGATTTATCACCCTTCCCCAGTTCTCTATCTTTCTTTAGCCCATGTAACAAATTACATACGTGGGATCCTGATCCGGTATCCAATATCCAGGATGTAGAACAAACTGAGAAACAGTTCTCTATAATGAACACACCCGAAGAAGATGCATCAACATACCGTTTCTTCGTACAGGTGGCGCAGGAATCCTGATATTCCCCTATTCCTAAGGAACCAACGTTCCCCAGCTCAGTATAATAAGTGGGTTCGTTCAATACATCCATATTATTATCTTGATTAAGGCGTGACATTGGTTGCTGTCTGGAGAGAGAGAGAGAGAAGGAAACGCGTTAGCGTGCACTCTTTGCAAGATTAGATTGGTTATTATCTTATCTAATCGGGATGGCTCCCACTGTTTTTATCAAATCTTCCTTCAAACCATAAAAGGTAAGACTAGCCGGGATTAATTACACTCTACAAGTTCGCTAATCGTTCGGCCAGTCCAGTGTCGGTACTTTGAGGGAGGTTTCCCGTGCTTTCGCACGGACCTAATTAAAATACACCTCGTTTTCCCAGAGGAATGACCCCATTGACATCTTTTTAGACACGTACTTGATCGGCTAATTGTAAAGTGCAAAACTCTGCCGGGAGAAACTCTTACTCGCAGTGGGTATCATGATCCAACTATCATATAGAAGATATGCAATCTCATTGCAAATTTCAACACTTGAAATTCCCGATAATGGTTTTTACCCCTAGCTTCCTATGACCTTGACGCTGACCAACAAATCATAGGCCGCTAGTCAAGTTCAACCCGTTCATTTCTTGATTGAATTAAACCCACCCGCACGACCCTTGGCGCTGGCCAACAAAGTCGTACGACTACCCTAATCCAATCGCATCTCATGCCGCAGATAAGTACTAATCAGCTACCGCACACTACGCCTTGACGCTGGCCAACAAACGCAACACAAATACTAAATAATACTTATCTGAAATGACGGAGGGCTACGCAGGTTTTTAAGAAAACCATGAGCGTAATGAACTTGATATCGTTGTAGAATCTAATGAATTTGAAAAGGAGTGTTTTTTAGGGTTTTGCTAGTTTCGCTAAAGAGGTCACACCCGGTGAAGAGATCTCAGCTCTTTCCTCATCGAATGAGGTGCTGGATATCCATCAAGGAATACCACTATGCAAAGCAAGAACTAGAGAAGCAATCAAAAGACAAAACCGAGTGGGTTGTAGCATTTGGTAGTTTCGCTAAAGAGGTCACTCCCGGTGAAGGGATCTCGGCTTTTTCTTCATCAAATGAGGAGCTGGATATTCATCAAGGAATACTACTATGCAAAGCAAAAACTAGAGCTACCCTTTTTGAAAATTTGATTCTACAACATCTTTAGGTTTCTTTCTTTTCATTAATCTCATTAATGAAGTCCCATCAATTCATGTTTCCTAAACATTACAGAAAAATGAAACGAAAATAGAACGTACGCTTATGCCAACCGCATTCGCCACGGGCCCCGTCATGCACCGTTAGGTTTCTTAACTACCGGGAGCGGGGGCTAGACTAGCGCGGGTGCAAAACATAAGCAACGTTTATTATATATCATATATATAATATTACATTCGTCTCACGCAGTTATATGATCAACATCACAAAATCAAGCAGCAGAAGCAATATATGAAATATTGGATATACTAGGACGTCCGTGTTTTAAATTTAGCCAGTAATGTAAAACACGAATTCCACGGTCGTGATGAATAGCCAAACCCACATCCCTAGACCCCTACGAGAGCGGCAAGTAACCCTGCCAATTCTAGAGTTAGGAGACCCGGTCTCAACTCCTTGAGATGGTCTCCTACTGGACTTTAGAACCCAGTTACTTGTGCTCCCCGCCTTGGGTCTATCCTAATGCGGAAAAGTAAATAATATACAACAATGGTGACATCATCCTCAACCCGGAAGTGGCCCAATAAAAGAATATTACATACATATTTTACGTGAATGAAAATAAAAACTCTCATCTCATATAGAAACCCCCTAGCTATTCTTTCACGACGATCCAATAAATCATATCAACAGCAACACATGATATCACATATCATCAACGTAAGCAAATATGTGTATCCCTAAAACTTGTTGACATATAGCAACGAGATTGGGATACCCCACATATAACACTTACGGTCGCAGAAAAGAAAACAGAAAACTACAATAATTAGAATCCGCAATATCCTTAGACATCATAAACCCGGAATATCTCATATTCCGAATTTCATGCCTAACTTATAAAACTTGCATTTTAGTCTCAAATTGAAAACTCTTTTCAATTGGTTGTCGGATAATTCAACAAGATTCCTGACTTAGTGATCGCGTATAATACGCAACTGCGACGGAGTTTTGATCCGAATCAAAACTTCATGGCAATCGATCAATTGAGATTAAACGGCTAGGTTTACAATATACTAACTAGTTTTCATAAAACTAATTAATCCGGATTCTAATAATTGTATCACACATCACAAAGTTTGTAAAGTAACCGTGACATTAGAATTCCGTACGCAATTAGCAAACTAAACCAATTTTTCCAAGACATGAAAAATCCAGTGAGCTAAAGTTCCAAAACCGATTGTTTTAAGCCAATCCGGGAGTCGAAATGAACTCGAAACCTGCCCGAATCTTCGCGGAGACGAAGATCCCAAAATTAACTATCGAATGGGGGGCCTCGGGAGGGGGGTACCCACCCCCGGGGGCCACCTCGAAGTGGCCCCTAAGGGAAGGCAGACCCGAGAGCACCCAGTTTGGTGCTCTCGGGTCACCCACCCCCAAAGCTGCCTTATGGTGGTCTTGGGGTGTGGGTCCGGCCTCTGGTCCCCCCGGGGGTGCCCCGGGTTGTACACATTCCACCCCGCGGCTTCTCGGTTCAAACCGTGAGCCCGCGGGGTGTGCAAACAACTCAAAACATCATTTTGAAAACTGTTTTTATCGGCAGTTTTTGCGCGACAAAAACGGCGAATTTCTAACGTCGCTACAAGCTATCCTAATGTTCTAGTTTGGCTCTGATACCATGAAAGTCGAACCTAGCACCACCATGAGGTTTTAGTAGCATCAAGCATGCCAAATTTTAATTTTTATTAGGTGTTAAGTTAGACTATACAAGATCTTTGGTAGAATATTAGGGTTTGCTAAAAAACCATCAAGAAGGGAAGGAGGTTATACCCTTGTAGATCGAGTCCTTCTCTTCTCTAGCTCCGGGTTGTGGTCCACGCGACTCCACTAGGCTCCTCTTCAAGATGAAAGAACCTCCTTCGTGATCATCGCGCCAAAGACGATCCACCCGAAGTCCATAAGTTCAAGCTAACCCTTCACCAATCTCATTAGTGAAGGTAACACTCTACATCAAATTGCTAATCTAATGTGTGATGGTGAAGTAGGAGTTTAATTTGCTCACTAGGATTTTCACAAGTTCAATGATTCACATCACATGTGAGGGTTTGAACTTAGAAGTTAGGTGAAGAAAATTGTAGAGAGCAAGAGAGAGCAAGAGCTCATGAAAATGGCTAAGGCATGAAGAAAAAAATGACAAGAGTAAACTCAAATGGCTCTCTCTTTCCTCACTTATTCAAGTATGAAATAAATTGCAATTCTAAATTGAAACATGCTTGAATAGTGAGTTAAGACCAATATAATATGATAAAAACCCATGCCTTGCCCATTCCACAAATATCTCCACAATTTACACCTCATTTTGTATTTTCTAAAAAATAGAAAATAGATGCCATGCTTCTTAATACACACACACACGCGCATCAAATATACATATATATTAATATATATTAAGAAACATAATTAGTGAGCTAATAGTATTAGTCAAGATATAATTATATCATATATAATATATATCACATTATTAAATCAACACTTGATTTAATAATCCGGTTACATCTCATATAACCGATTAATATCATTGATCTGAATATCACATTATCAAACCAATACTTGATTCGATAATCCGGTTATATCACATATAACCTGACCGACATCAGATAACTGCCAGATTATAATACGGTATCACATACTCATATTTAATCAGGCCCACGCACATATCAATATATGTGCCCTACTTCGTTTTGTTTGAACCAGGAAACTTCTGTGTGGGACTCTAAAGACTCGTCAATACGCCAGCAGTAAGTGATGATCACATCAATCACCTACTAGCCGTCAGCGGTACTAGCTGGACGTAACGGCTACCCGTGTATTGAGCGATATGAAGATCAACAAGCAAGCTCAACCATACTTTCCATGAAACCTATCAGTAACACTACCGTACAGTCCGGTCTCTTCGTCTGATATGTCGCATATCATGTCTAGGGGTGATAAACGTCAGACCCAGTAACGTGATAAGTCATGCCAATGTCTGGCCTATAACGATTTGAGAAACTACTGATAACTCTTATCAGCAAATCTCACTAGCAGCTCTGGTCAGGGACTTCCAGTTATAACCAATCGAGCATAGCGCAACATCAACCCCAAATACCGGGAGAGACGAAACCCCTCCTATCGCTCATTGCCTCCATGTGACTCAGGACTGTACCCAAAATCCGACTGTACCCAAAATCCACCTGTTTGCACGACTCCTTTGAGCCGTGGTAGGGAGGAAATCAAAGCATGGTGGGAGCCACACAAGACTCTATGACGATCTGGGGTCTACAGACTAACATGTACTAGTGTCACCAGAGGACTTCTATTTGACGATAGGTATACTACCAACTAGGAGTCCTCGGCGAGTCCGTTCGGTGTACCCATTCTCTAATGAGCACATGTATACAATCTTTGATGTCACACACCAATGGTTGCGGGATCAACCATCGCCCTCTAAGGGACAAGAAATGTACACACTAGTCTACATTGGAATATCGATGCCCTGATCTCGATATTCCCACGACTAGGAACTGATTAAAGGATGTACTTATGGACCACCCTGGCCCCACTAGTATGATCTCATCATAATCCTGGCAGTCAAGTACATATCATAAGGGCTTTATCAACATGTGAGACCAAGACAGTAAAGAAAACCAGTCAACATATTAAGATAAAGAGTAACCAGATAGCATACTATCATGTCGAGTAAGAAAGTCCTCTATATATATGTCCAAGTATCCACTATAATATACATCACATATACAATAATGGCCTATATGGCATACATATTCTTAACAGTTAGATATAGCGCCCTCAAGGTAATTATTGCAATCGCAGGTAGGCGATTATGATGATTAAGGGAGAACCTATATAGGTAGAAAGTCTTATTCAAGATGATAGTATGCTATCTAGTTTATCTTTATCATCATGTACATGTCTTGTGTGGTATAGCATATCACTATTACATGTTGATAGAGCCCATAGGATTCATGCTTGACTACCAGGGTTATGATGGCGATCATACTAGTGAGTTCTGGGTAGTCCATAAGCACATCCTTAAATGTCCCTAGTCATGGAAATATCGAAACTGGGCATTGATATTCTAGAGTCGACCGGTGTCTATGTTTCTTGACCCCGACGAGGAGCGATGGCTGGTCTCACAGCCATTGGTGTTATTTAGTCACTAAAGATTGCATACAAGTGCTTATTGGGTTATGAGTTACACTTGACGGACTCGCCGGGAACATACTAGTTGGTATTATACTTAACGTTAGATAGCAGTTCTCTGGTGGCATTAGTGCGGGTAGTCCGCCGACCTGACATCATCATTTGTCTCAAGTGTGTTCCCACTGTACTTTGATTTCTACCCAACCACGACTCTACTGAGATGTGCAAACAGATAGTTTTTGGGTGCAGTCCCAAATTACTTGAAGGCGGTGGGTGATAGAAGGGATTTGTCTCTCCCGGTATAGGAAGTCGATGTCGCACAGTGTTCGGTGGCCAGTACCATAAGTCCATGGCTATGGCAGATGAGATTTAATGATTGGCAGGTTAGTAGTTTCTCAGATGGTATTGGGCAAGATACCAGCACGATATATCTCGTTATTAGGGGTCTGACTTTAACCGGCCCTAGACCCGATATGCGATACTCTCAGATGAACGGACTGGACTGCATGGTAAATGTTGTTAGTGTATATGCCCTAGAGGCCATTACTGTATCATACTAGTATGTATATTACTTGATGGAAGCTTGGGATATTCACAGTTGTATATACAATCTTGCTCGAAATGGTAGTATGCTACTTGGTTTGTCTCTGCTCGAAATGGTAGTATCCCACAGCCGTCAGTATGTCGTACTTGAGATAGTATGCGGGTGCTCGTTAGGTTACGAATACACTGGACAGGACTCGTCGGGAACTGTTGGTTGGTATTATACCTATCGTTAGTTATCAGTTCCCAGGTGACATGAGTACAGCTTAGTCCGCTGACTTGACACTGTCACTTCGCCTCGAGTGTGTTCCCACTGCACTTTGATTACTACCCTACCACGGCTCAAAGGAGTCGTGCAAACAGGTAGTAGTTGGGTGCAGTCCCGAAGCACTTGGAGGCAGTGACGGTTAGACATGATTCGTCTCTCCCGGTATTGGGGGTTGACATCGCGTTGTGTCTAGGAGAGCCATTACACAAGTAGTCCCTGGCCAGGGCAAGCGAGATATACTGGTAGGTTTCCAGTGTTATCTCAGGGTGTTCTGGGCTTCACTCCGACACGAATTGTACCGCTATTAGGGGACTGACGTTTACCGCCCCCTAGGCCCGCCATGCGATGTATCAGACGAACAGACCGGACTGTACGGAGACTGTCACATTCAGGCTCAGTAGGAGTTCAGATGGGTTCACCTCGTCAGTCTTCTTATCGACATCTACCTGGGGACCGTTACGTACAGCTAGTGCCGCTTGCGGTCTGTGGTTAAACCCACTGCCAGCGTAGTGTCGAGTGTTTAGAGCCCCACACAGAGAGTTATTCGTCTTTAGGCAAAATGAGTAGAGGTCGCATGGTTTTGCGACAGGGTTCGTTCACATCCGCGCACTTGTGCACGTTTGCTGTCCGGATAGCTTATACTAGCGGGCTTTGGTTTAAGCCGGATCCTAGTATATGATTTGGGATTGGTCTTATCTCATTATATTCGTGTTCCTCGGATCACGGATACGGGTGCGTATGCACAGTTGACTGAGACAGAGGCAGAGGACTTTGATTAGGGTTAATGACCATTGTCATTTTCTTAACCCTAATGCTTATGTGTGTATTATGAATAATTGATATTAGTTAAATATAATTGTGCATGGTTAGGGTTGTTGACCTTTTGACCATACTTGACTTGTTGACCTAGGTCGACACTTTGACCATCATCATTCCATATAAAAGATGCTCTTTGATCCTTGCAATTTGCATTAAATATGAAATGATAATGGTCAAGTCTTGATTAACCATGACAATTATCTAGCTAATTATCTAATTTCATAATTCACCCATATATGAGAGAATGGTTCATTTCTCTCCTCATTTTATCATATAGATTCTCTCTCCTCCTCTTCCTCTCTCTCAAGCTCTCCCCTCTTATGTGTTGAGAAACACTTGAGCTTGAGATAAACCTCTCTAAAATAATCTCTACTCTCATCTAAGGTTCTAGGATTAGCACTTCTAGCACCTTAGTTACTTCTAGTTTGAAGTTGAAGCCAAAGGTTGAGGCTCTCGGGTGGATCCTTCTTCGACTAGAGGAGACGACAAGGTGATCACTTTCTTCCACTCCCAGGAGCAAGGAGAGAAGGACATAAAGCCCAAGGTATAACCTTTCTTCCATGTAGCTAAATCTAGTTAGCTTTTAGTTAGTTTTTGTTTAGCAAAGATCCTCCTTTAATTAGTCCATGTTGCCTAGTTCGATAAAAATCCGATTTTTATTCCGTTTTCCGCCTCCCCGCAAGCACCGGGGTGGGCAACGTGGACTTACAGTGGTATCAGAGCCTAACTAAACATAAACTAGCTAGTTAGTAAAGTGTATAGAAGTTCGATCGGTAAAAATCGCAAAACCAAAATTTCAAAACCCTAAGTTTCTGTTGATTTTTTTTTCTGCTCAAAAAATAAAAAATCATACTTCAAAAATCGGCTCAGGGTTTTGTAAAGAAGCACACCAAAAACGGTCCAGTGAACAGTTCAAAGCACCGTGGTTCCTCGGCAAAAGCATGCCTCTTGCCGTGGAACCGCGGCCGTTTTGACTCGGTTCTGGACCGAGTTTGGTGCAGTATTCTTTTGCTGAGGTTTTGGGATTTTTAAGATGGTTTTTTTCTGCCCAGATTTTCCAGAAAAGAAATTTGTATTTGGGGTGCCTATAAATCCGTATTTTTGATCGAACTTCACTACACTTTGACTAATGGGTTATATCTGTGATGTTTATATGTATTGAACGTCTGCTAATCGCTATACGTCGATTAGTGGGGGTTATACATATCTGTGATCTGTGTTTGTTGATGGTATGTGTATATGAATGCGTTGGATTGTCGCGGGTGAGTAGCTGGGGGTTTTGTGAGACGAGAGTTTTCTTTTCTTTCAATTCATGTAACATGTAAATTGATGTAATATTATTTGTATGGCTGCACAACCGGGTCGGGGTTGTAGCCGTCATTGTATAATTCTTTTTACTGTTTTTGCTCCTAGGATAGACCCATGGAGGGGGTGCACAAACTACCGGGTATCTCGAAGTGTCGAGTGGCCTATTCACGGTGTTGAGGGAGGTTGCTTCGCTTCGAATACTTGGCGGGTAGTTTGCCGCACCCGTAGGGGTCTTGGGTGGGGTATTGGCTATTCACCGCGACCGTGTAATCCGCTTTTCGTTGCAGGCTCGAACGGATTGCGGATTCCTAGTATATCCAATGTATTCATCTGTGATCTGTAATGTCTATCATTGCTATATATCTATATACGATAACTATTTAGGCGTTGCTTATGTTTTACAGCCGCGCTAGCCCAGCCCCCGCTCTGTCATTAGTTAAGTAACCTAACGGGTGATGACGGGGCCTGTGGCGAATGCGAATGGCATAAACGTACGTCATATTTTGGTTATTTTCTGCAATGGTAGGATTAAATGATAGGACGCATTAAAAGAACTAATGCAAGAAAATAAACCAAGTAAAAGTCGATTGGAACACTTTGAAAACCACTCGGTTCTTTTCAAAACTAAACTTTTAAATGCGGAGCTTGAACCACTCCTTTTAAAAGCTATCTCGTTCCATCGATTATATCAAGTTCACTACGTTCACGGTTTCGCCAAAACCATTCGTAGCCCTCCGTCATTCCACATGAATGGTCAAATAGTATTCAAGCTATGTATTTTGGCCAAAGTCAAGGCATAGTGATTGGTAGCTATTGGGTATTCATGTGCAGCATAGGTAGATGCGTTAGTTTGGGACAGTCGTGCTGCCATCTTGGCCAAAGTCAAGGGTAGGTACGGGTGGGTCCAAATTAACCAGGAGAATGACGGGTAGAACTTGACATGTGACTTATGATATTTTGGCCAAAGTCAAGGTCATAAGAGCATGGGGCAAAAATCCACATCGGGAGTTTCATAAGTACTGAAACTTGCTAGCGCTGCATACCATTTGGAGTGTGATGATTCTGGTAGGATTCCTTCGGTTTTATCACGCGATGATATTTGGATCCCGATCCTACTGTGAGTATATGCTACTCCTCGGGAAATCTCTCACTTAACGATCAATGCTATAAACCTAGTAGGTGTCTAGAAAGGTGTTAGCGGTGCTACGCCCACAGGGAAAAGAGGTTACTTAATTAAGGAACTTCGCGAAAGCGTTGGAAAACCTCCCTCGAAGTACCGACACTGGCCTGACTGAACGGTTAAGCAAGTATTATACGGTGAGTTTGATCCCGACTAATTCTTCCTTTATGGTTTGAGGAGGGATTCGAGAGACAGTGGGAGCCATCCTGTTTAGACAAACTAAAAACCACTCTAAACTTGCAAGAGCATTATGCTAAAGTGTTTCTTTTCTCTCTCCTAATTGCAGCGACCATTCAACATGACCGGACTTAAGTTATTACTAGATAAAAATATACTGACAGGGCCAAACTACAAAGATTGGCTCAGGAATGTCAAGATGGCAATCACTTACGACAAGTTGGGGTATGTCCTTACCACCAAAGCTCCCCCTGTCCCAGGTCCCACCTCTAGCGTCGCGGATAAAGAAATCCGTAAGACATGGGAGATCGATTGCGCGAAGGCCAAATGCCTCGTGCTTGCCTCGATGGACAACGAACATCAGAGGAGGCACGAGAATATGGACCTAGAGTTCATATTTCTTCATATAAAAGAACTGTATGGAGAGCAGTCTCGTATCGCCAGATATGAAGTGTCGAAGAAGCTATTTTCGGCAAGATTGGCCGTCGGATCATCGGTAGCGGAACACATGCTTAAGATGATTGGCTACATAGAGGAGCTCGCGGACCTTGGGACCACGTTGGAGAATGAACTCTACACTGACTTGATTCTCCAGTCCCTTCCTTCCACTTACGCCCAGTTTATCCTTAACTTCAACATGCAAGGAAAGGAGGTTGAACTTTCCGAACTTCTGAACATGTTGAGGAGTGCTGAGGGCACCCTACAGAAAGGTAGGGAGACATCCACTTTGTTTGTAGGAGGATCTTCCTCTTCTAGGTCCAGGACAAAAGCCAAGGGAAAGAAGAAGAAAGCCCCCGCCAAACCAAGGGGCGGTGTCAGTAAAGTGGATACGAAGGGAAAGGGAAAGGTAACAAAGGTAGCGGAAAAGCTGGTGGGAAAGGAAGAATGCTTCTACTGTCATAAAAGTGGACACTGGAAACAGGATTGCAAGGCTTGGAAGGCCAGAACCCAGGATCTGAAGCGAGTTGCGGCTTCAGCTTCAGGTGTGTATGTTATTGAAAACTGTCTATCAATAAACTCTACTTCCTGGGTATTGGATACCGGATCAGGATCTCATATCTGTAATTCTTTGCAGGCGTTGAGAAAGCGTAGGGTTTTGAAGGCAGGTGATATGACCCTCAGAGTTGCAAACGGAGCTAGCATGAATGCTGAGGCCGTGGGGGACTATCACCTGGGATTGTCAGATGGACACCTTTTGGTTTTGCGTAGTTGTTATTTTGTACCAAATGCAACATGTAATATCATTTCTGTATCTTTATTGTCTAAAGAAGGTTATGAATTTGCATTTGTAAGTAATGTTGTGAACATTCAACTTAATCAAGTTTTGATTGGGTCAGGTACATTGAACAACGGTATATACGTATTAAACCAACCACAGATTTTCAATGTCCAGAATACACACAAAAGAAAGTCTCCAGAAATCAATAAAACTTTCTTATGGCATTGTAGACTGGGTCACATCAATGAGAGAAGCTTGACTAAGTTACATACAGAAGGATATTTGGATCCGTTCGAATATCAATCATATGCAACTTGTCAATCCTGTCTCAAAGGAAAGATGACAAAGACTCCGTTCACTGGACACGGAGTAAGAGCGAGCGAGCTCTTGGGACTCGTACACAGCGACGTGTGCGGTCCAATGTCTACGCATGCACGAAGCGGTTATTCTTACTTCATTACTTTTACGGATGACTTTTCAAGGTACGGATATGTCTTCTTAATGAAACATAAATCCGAGGCTTTTGAAAAATTCCAGGAATATAAGAATGAAGTAGAAAAACAAACAGGCAAAAGTATCAAGGCACTGAGATCTGATCGAGGTGGTGAATACTTGAGTGCCGAGTTCCTGGGTTACTTAAAAGAGAATGGAATTCTCTCTCAGCTTACTCCTCCATACACTCCGCAACATAACGGTGTATCGGAGAGACGGAACCGAACCCTATTGGATATGGTACGGTCCATGATGAGTAACGCTGAGTTGCCGCGATCGTTCTGGGGATATGCGCTAGAATCAGCTGCATACCTTTTGAACCGAGTTCCAATTAAGACAGTGCCTACTATGCCATATTAGATGTGGTGTGGGAAGAGATCCTATCTTAATCACATTAAGACATGGGGATGTCCAGCTTTTGTCAAAAAGCAGCATGCGGACAAGCTCGAGGCACGCTCAGTACAGTGCAAGTTTGTGGGATATCCAAAGAACTCCAAGGGATATTTCTTCTATTGCGAAGAGGAACAAAAGGTTTTTGTTTCTCGCCATGCCCACTTTCTAGAACACCAGTTCATAGAAAAAGAAATAAGTGGGAGCGCAATAGAACTGGAAGAAATTCCAGAACCACGAGCTATTACTGAAAGCTTAGTAGAACCAGAGGGTTCGAAAGATCAGGACATTCCCACGCCACTCCGCAGGAGTAGTAGGCAGTCTCATCCGCCCGAGAGATACTGCGGTTTTCTCATATACGGGGATAGAGAGGATTGCATCATAGATTGTGATGAACCTACTAGCTTCCAGCAAGCCATTCAGAGCGTTGACTCGGTAAAATGGCTGGATACAACGCGGACCGAAATGGTGTCCATGTACACCAACAAAGTATGGACGTTGGACATTGCTCCAGATGGGGTAAAACCCGTAGGATGCAAGTGGATCTTCAAAAGGAAGATTGGTGTAGATGGACAGGTTGGGACCTATAAAGCTAGACTGGTTGCAAAGGGTTTTCGTCAGAGACCTGGTTTGGACTATGACGAAACCTTTTCTCCAGTAGCTATGCTGAAATCCATTCGGATCCTTCTTGCCATTGCTGCCTTCCACGATTATGAGATTTGGCAGATGGACGTAAAGACCGTTTTCTAAATGGACATTTAGAGGAGTGTGTCTATATGGACCAGCCAGAGGGTTTCATTCAGAGTGGGAGCAGCGGAAAGGTGTGCAAGTTGCTCAAGTCCATTTATGGACTAAAACAGGCATCGCGGAGTTGGAACATCTGTTTTGATGAGACGGTCAAGAAATTTGGCTTTATCAAAAATCCAGATGAACCATGCATCTATTGTAGATTTGTAGCGAGAACTGTAGTATTCCTCATTTTATACGTGGATGACATTCTCTTAATAGGAAATGACATTCCTATGCTACAATCTGTCATGGGGTTCTTGTCACACAGGTTCTCCATGAAAGACTTGGGTGATGCCTCATACATTCTGGGGATCCGGATCTACCGTGACAGATCCAAGAGGATTTTAGGACTTTCACAGTCCAGGTACATCGACACCATACTGAAAAGATTCAGTATGGAAGATTGATTGAACCATTTTCTGACGTGTATATGTAAAAAGTAACGACAATCAAAAAATTATATTGACCGCAATCAAACCACGGTGTCGGATGTAGTTAATGAATGAGTGCGGATCGTCCACAGGGATTGTGCAATTCAATTGTATTTTGATACGTTTGAAATGAAATGTTAAGCAACAATAAACGAAAACATGATTCAAGATGTGCTTTGTAATCGAGTGTCACTATTCTTTATGCAAGAATCAAGAAACTATAAACAATCAAGAATCGGTTGTTTTGATAATATTTCCAATCAACAATCAAGAATATAAGAGAGGCTCGTAGGAATCGATCGGATCTTTAGACGTGATGCAATCTATAGGATTTCGTGTTCTTGTCCTTCGAAGAATTGATACTAGATCAATGGTGATCAACGAGAGTTAGGGTTTTCTTGATGAAATTAGGGTTTCATCTCTTAACCCTTATTCTTTCGAGGATACCATTTATATTCTAGCCTCTAGCAATTCCAAGAAACGATCGGAACTCCCCAATCTCGAGCGATGTCGATCAAGAAAGCATCGCAACGAATTGGGTCGTCGATTCTTGAACTTGCTAGGGTTTACAAACTCATGGGATTCAAGAATCGATTACAAATTTGTTACATCATCATACTAAAGATCGTTTCGACTCCCCGACGAGCGGAGTTTTATTCACACATCACCACAAAGACAACATTCAAGAATAGTAATGATAACATGATGCGGAATTTAAAGAAAACAAGATAAAAGAATATCACCTTTTATTTAATCAACAATTTCAATACATTCTTTCAAGAATCTACAAGAAGAAGAAATCGATCGTTGACTCGGCTTCGCTCGTCTCCGTGGATCGTGGATCTACTTTGATCTCTTGCCCGATTGAAGATCGGCTCGGCTCATAAAAGGGTTGAAGGCATCTTGCTTGGCTTGCACTCAAGATCTTGAATTGTGGTTGGATTTAGGGTTAGGGTTTCCTACAAGCTCTCTCACTAAACTTGAGGAAGAGGGGATGAAGAAAGAGGTTAATTTTCTAAACTTCAATCAAGGTTGCCAAGATTTTCTAACTTGAGAAATGAGTGAGCCTAGGGTCTTATTTATAGAACTCCCAAACCCTAGGTTTAGGTTTGAATTAGAACTTTCCCTCCCAAAGTTTGTTGAAGAGTTTCTAGAAGGAGTTTGTTAGGAGTTAGCTTAGGGTTTAAGCTAGGGTTTAGGGAAAGTTCTAGAAGTATTAGGCTAGTTTAGGTGTTTGCTGATCTGGAGGAAGTATCTGGAATCTTCTGGAAGTTTGTGTGCATTATTGAGCAGTGGGCATTGGCAGAAGCATACTGGGCTAAAAATTAGCTGATGACGTCACCTCTTAGCCGCGCTTCCGCCGCACTAGGTACCTTTAGGCCGCGCTTCCGCCGCGTATTGTTGGCCTCGGGATCTGTGTCTTCTGCAGTGGTCTTGTACTGCTGTTTTTAGCTTCCTTTGATGTTTAGATTTGTACTTCCTCTTCTGTGTTGATACCAGATTTGAGTTCAGTGAATTTACGAGCAATTGTAATGGTCGAGCGATGTAATGATCGAGCAAGCATCTCTTTTCCTGCATAGACTTCGAAACAGGGGTTGCAAGATATGGAAAATATGCTATGTAATGTAATGCAGTCAATTTCCCTAGAAATGCCGGTTTTAAGGTCGAATACATGTAATCTGATATTTTGCGACCGATTTGCTAATATGTGAATTATGAATACCGTACACTTCTATATGGATGCAAATGATAAGGAAATTGCCGGTTAAAATATGCAATATTTTCGACTGATCAAATACCCCCAAACTTAATTTCGATCGTCTCGAGCGAATGTTTTATTAAAAAGAGAGAAGGAGAAAATAAAGAAAGAGAAAAACTAACTAGCACATTTTCGTAGGCAACACGATTGCACTGAGCATGTGCAACAAGCCTTTAAACCTCTAGGTGTCCCTAGTAGGAGGAGTGTTGTCTCCTGAGGGTTTTCAGCGGATTGCACCCACAAAATCCAATAATAAAAGCAAGATCATGAATATTACATTTAAAGAAGAGAATTGTAAAAGAAAAGCTTTGAAAATTAGGGTTTCCAACTAAGCTAGCTTTTCGGTTGTCATGAGCCCTATCTTAATGGTCATGAAAAGATGTCAGAAATCACGTCCTCCCTCAATAAAACATCGTCTTATTCTTCATTCCTATCTTTATTCCAAACATCGATCATATCACCCTGCGTGTGTGTAAAGACATCCCTACACCCGGAGAATTCAATTCAAGCTATCATACCCTTGCCCATCGGCCTCAGTACTTCTTGGCAAACGAGATTGCTTACACACTTTCATGCGACCGTCAATACTTCTTGAGGTACTAACCGACCGATTACTAATGTGCTTGCATGCTTGGTGTATTTTCCTCGTCTTGCACCACCTCAGGCATAGCAGTGACTCCCAGACCAGTTGACCTTGGGGCACTAGGTGAAGAAGCACCCTTTTGCTATATATTTTTATTGCCCTCGGTGATAACAAAACCAGTATCCATTTTTCTCACCACTTTAAAACACATATTTTTTTTTTTCATACTTTTGGCTTTAAGACAAGAGCATTTCAAGGTATCCTCTACTATCCCAGGCTTCAAGACGTGTGTAAGTGCGAATAGCAGGGTAGCCACGTTCAAAATGTTTGGCTTCCAGAATAGAAACTATTTTTCAGACTTATTTTTATCCTCAGATTAGTGACGTCCTTCATCTTACTAACCCTTGGGACAACGGCTCATAACTACTTATTACTAGTTCGTATAAGAAAACTTCTAATTTTCTTAGTTTTCTAAAATTTTTCTAATCTCATGGATGTAACTTTTCACTATCTAAACTTTCATTATCTTATTTATATACAAAAAAGTGTAAATATTAAAATTATTTTTATATTTGAAAATTTTTAAATTTTTATGGGTTTTGAAAATTTTTCAATTTTTATAGATTTTTAAAAGAAATGTTTTGTGCTTATGCAGATGATATGCAAATGATGCGAAAATAAGCACAAACCTCCCCCAAACTTGTTTTCAACAGTGTCCTCACTGTTGCCGACAGCTATACCTACAAAAATCTGTAAATCTGGAGGGAATTATTAGTGGGGGCAAAATATATCAGTGAAGAACTTCCCCCAAACTTATTTTATTTATTCACCTTCATTCAAAAAATGATGCAATGATATACTGGATACGAAGGTGAGACGGAGGAATTTTAATCCAAATAAACTGGCTCTTGTAAGAACAAGAGCTCCTCCGTGGGGTCAGTGGAAAAATACGGCTTCAGTCTATGTCCATTTACTTTGAAAACTGTGCCGTTTTTAACATTTTCTACTTCTACTGCCCCGTGCGGGTATACAGTCCGCACAACAAATGGTCCCTTCCAACGAGATCGGAGCTTACCCGCGTGAAGGTGTAATCGTGAATCATAAAGAAGGACTTGTTGACCAGGTAAAAATGTTTTCCTTAAAATGCTTTTATCATGAAAAACCTTAGTCCTATTCTTTGTGATTACAGCATTATCATAAGCTTCATCGCGGAGTTCGCTTAGCTCGTTAAGTTGCAGCTTCCGAAAGTTGCAAGCAAGGTTTAGATCAAAATTTATTTCTTTTATAGCCCACAATGCTTTATGTTCTATCTCAACAGGTAGATGACATGCTTTTCCAAACACTATCCTATATGGAGACATTCCTAGGTCGGTCTTATATGCAGTCCTGAATGCCCAAAGAGCATCCGTCAATTTGGTCGACCAATCTTTTCTATTTTTAGCAACAGTTTTCTCCAGGATAAGTTTGATTTGTCTGTTTGAGATCTCAGCCTGCCCGCTTGTTTGGGGGTGATAGGGTGTAGAAAGACGGTGGTTGATTGAATATTTTCGCATCAGAGTCTCGAAAGATCTGTTGCAGAAATGTGTCCCATTATCGCTAATAATAGCGCGTGGGTGTCCAAATCGCGAAAAGATATTCTCTTTTAAGAACTTAATGACAACTTTCCTGTCATTAGTGCGACATGGAATGGCTTCTACCCACTTTGAGACATAATCAACCGCCAGCAATATGTACAAATTCCCAAAGGAGTTGGGAAAAGGACCCATAAAATCTATGCCCCAAACATCAAACATTTCAACAACCAGAATGGGTTGCTGAGGCATTTCATTCCTCTGGGATATTCTACCCGTATACTGACATTGTGTACAGGTTTTGCAATACTCAAATGCGTCCTTGAATAAGGTCGGCCAGTAAAATCCACATTGCAAAACCTTTTCCGCTGTCTTTCTCGGACCAAAGTGACCCCCACAAGCCTGATCATGACAAAATGAAAGAACACTCTTGAACTCTTCATTTGGGACGCACCGGCGAATGATCTGATCAGGACAATATTTAAACAAATAGGGCTCGTCCCAGTAAAAGTGTTTTACTTGGGAAAGAAAACGATATTTGTCCTGTTTTGACCAATCGCTCGGTATAAGTCCCGTGGCATGATAGTTCACAATATCCCTGAACCAAGGTTCAGCGGATATGCTCAAGAGTTGTTCATCAGGGAATGAATCATTGATCGGCAGGGTCACAGGGGAAGAAACGATGCGTGAAAGGTGGTCAGCTACTACGTTTTCACATCCTTTCTTATCTTTGATAACAAGATCAAATTCTTGTAAAAGTAGGATCCAACGTATTAGTCGACCTTTTGCATCTTTCTTCGCCAGAAGATGTTTCAAAGCGGAATGGTCAGTATATACAACTATAGGTGAGCCGATTAAGTAAGGCCTGAACTTCTCTAATGCGAATACAACTGCTAAAAGCTCTTTCTCGGTGGTTGTATAATTGATTTGCGCATCATTCAGGGTCTTACTAGCATAGTAAATCACGTGTGGCATCTTATCGATGTGTTGTCCTAAGACTGCACCTACTGCAAAATCAGATGCGTCACACATCAGCTCAAAGGGGTAGTCCCAATTTGGTGATGATAAAACGGGGGCTGTGGTGAGTGAGTGTTTAAGTGAGTCGAAAGCTGTTTCGCAATCCGAGTCAAAGTGGAAGGTCGTATCCTTGGCCAGGAGTAGTGTTAAAGGTCTAGCAATTTTGCTAAAGTCCTTTATGAATCTCCTATAAAAGCCTGCATGGCCAAGGAAAGAGCGAATATCTTTGACGCTTTTGGGATGAGGCAGGTTTTGAATGACATCTACTTTAGCTCTGTCAACCTCAATGCCTTTCTGTGAAATGACATGTCCAAGGACTATTCCTTCTTGGACCATAAAGTGGCATTTTTCCCAGTTTAATGTCAAGTTCTTCTCTTTGCAACGAGTAAGAACAGCGTCTAGATTCGCTAGGCAATCAGAAAAAGAGTCTCCAAAAATCGAGAAGTCGTCCATAAAGATCTCCAAAAAATTCTCTACCATATCAGAGAATATCCCCATCATACACCGCTGAAAGGTAGCGGGAGCATTGCATAACCCAAAGGGCATGCGACTGTAAGCAAAGGTACCAAAAGGACAAGTAAAAGTGGTTTTATCTTGATCCTTTTTGGCGATGGGGACCTGATTGTAGCCTGAGTAACCGTCCATAAAACAATAAAACTCTCGTCCCGCTAAGCGTTCCAGCATTTGATCAATAAATGGTAGAGGAAAATGATCTTTCCTCGTAGCAGCGTTGAGTTTTCTATAATCGATGCATACACGCCACCCAGTTTGGGCGCGTGTCTGAATCAACTCATTCGCTTCATTTGTGATAACTGTGATGCCGGATTTCTTAGGAACGACATGTATAGGACTCACCCACTGGCTATCGGAGATGGGGTAGATAATACCATTATCTAAGCACTTGACGATTTCTTTCATGACAGCTTCCTTCATGACGGGATTCAACCGTCTCTGTGGTTCTCGGGTCGGTCTGGCATCATCCATCACATGTATATGATGTTCAACTATCAAGGGACTAATCCCTTTGATGTCCGCCATACTCCAACCAAACGCCTCTTTATTAGATTTCAATACCGATAAAAGGGCATTCTCTTGCTCTGATGCAAGAGAAGCGGAAATGATAACCGGTAATGACTCGTTCTCACCAAGATATGCATATTTCAGGTGAGAAGGTAAAACTTTGAGATCTAACTCAGGCGGAGAAATGATAGAAGGAAGGGTCATAGATTGATTTTTGGATCTACAAAGAAGCTCAGAGCCTGTGAAAGATACAGACTCGGGTGGAAAAAAATCAGAAGTGCAGGACTCATGTGTAGCTAAAGTGTCCTCACTAAGATCTTGTGCTAAGTCAGACAGAGATGTGCTAATGTCATCGAGATCAGTAAAGCAAAAATCCTCAGCTCCACAACTATCGGGAGCGATCTCATGGACAGAGCACACATCTAAAATATGAGCACTAGGTTCTGATGGCTGACTTCCAACTCTATAGATATTTAGTTCAATGGTCATATTTCCAAATGATAAATTCATTGAACCATTTCTACAGTTTATAACAGCGTTGGAAGTGGCAAGGAAAGGACGACCTAGAATCACCGGAATTTGGCCCCGGGGGTTTGCTACAGGATGTGTGTCGAGCACAATGAAGTCTACGGGGAAAACAAATTCCCCGACCTTTATCAGCACATCCTCTAATTCACCCCTTGGTTTGGTGATAGATCGGTCTGCCATCTGGAGAGTGCAATGAGCAGGTTTCAGCTCTCCAATCCCTAATTGCTCATAGACAGAATAAGGTAACAGGTTAACACTCGCGCCAAGGTCTAACAGAGCACGATTTATGTTTTTACCCCCAATCGAAATCGAAATTGTAGGACAACCTGGGTCCTTTCTTTTCTTTGGAAGCTGGGGTATAAAAGCAGTGCTAATGTTATTAGTCATAAAGACCTTCTTCGGCACTTGGGTCTTCCTCTTCCTAGTGCACAAGTCCTTTAGAATTTTCGCGTAAGCGGGGACTTGCTGAATCGCATCTAGGAGAGGGATATTGATGTTAACCTGTTTGAACATTTCTATTATTTTCTCCATATGAGGACTCGTTCTATTAGCCCTTAGCCGGTTCGGGTAAGGTGCTTTCGCAATAAGCGCGGGGTCCATCACAGGAGAAGGAAAGGGGGGTAGACGAAATCCCAAAGGAGGTGTGGGGACCGTCTGTGGAGAACTATAAGGGTTGGGTGAAGGTGTTGAGCCTAAAGGGAAATGGAGAATAGGCTCGTGCGACGGTGGTTTGGTAGAAGAAGAAGGATCAGAAGGTGAAGTGTGTGTATGTGGGAAAGACTCAGCCGGGGCGTTGATATGATTTTCAGTATCATCAATACCTTCCCCGACATGATTGTTCAGCACTCTTCCCGATCTCAACGTTGTGATGGCATTTACATTGTAATGCCCAGGATTCTGTAGGGGTTGAGAGGGAAGTTTCCCTTTCTCTCTCGCACTCATTTCGGCTTTTAAGCGTGCGATTTCAGCTTCCATCGTGCGAATACTCTCAGCTTGGGACGCTGAGTTTTTCTTTATTTCACTGACGGAAGATCTGACTTCAGTCGAAACATCCATGAAATTTGATAAAAGTGATTTCATGGTTTGAGTGAATTGAGAGAACTCGTCAGAACAGGGCTGCATAGGATTAGACTGTGCAGGAGTGTTGCCCTGATTTTGGAAATTTTGTGACGGGTAGGGGTGCTGAGTGAGTTGTAGGGGTTGCTGTTGTGGTGGAGGAAGAGCCCGTTGAAATTGATTCGTGTTTGGAACCGTGTTTTGAGATTGTGATTGGTTCCAAGCAAAATTCGGGTGGTTCCTCCAACCCTGATTGTAACTGGAAGAATATGGATCGTTTCGAGGTCGTTGAAATGCGGCATTAGAATGCTCGTGACCTTGAAACGCAGAGTTTAATGGACATTCTTCCGTTAAATGTGACGGATCAGAACAGCACCCGCAAACAGTTTTGGGGAGCGACATTGGGTTTAGGGAGGCTGCTGCAAATTTGTGTTCCATAGCGTCGAGCTTCTTTTGCATTGCTGCCATTTCAGCTCGGACACCTATGGACACATCTATTTGGTGTACGCCACCCCTATTCAATGGTTGTGTTCCACTCTCCCAAATTAGTGACTTTTCAGCGAACTCTTCTAAGTATCGCCAGGCTTCCCCGTCATCCTTAGTCATAAATGTACCTTGACACATGTTTTCAAGGCTCTGTTTAGTGCTAGGGTTACTGCCCTCATATATGATTCGGCAAAGCTCCCATCTCGGGATGCCGTGGTGAGGACATTGAACCAATAGATCCTTGAAACGTTCAAAGTATTTTGAAAATGGTTCGGCAGGGAGCTGGGCAAATTGGTTCAGTTCGCTACGGATTCGAGCCGTCTTTTGGACTGGGTAAAATTTCTTAAGGAATGCAGCGACGAATTCTTCCCAATTCGTAATAGAGTGTGCGGTGGTGTTATATAGCCACTTCTCGGCTATATCGCACAAAGTAAATGGAAGAAGTCGTAGACGCATCGCATCCACTGAAAGTTGAGACGTACCCATCATTGCGCAAACGTTTTCAAATTTGGTAATGAAAACGTAAGCGTCCTCGGTCTCGAGTCCGTGGTATTTGGGTAAAAGATTGATATACTGGGGCTTAATCTCAAAATTATCCCCATTGGCTGGTGGTGTGGATAAGCAGGTCGAAAGTGGACCTCTATGTGGATAACATCTTTCCTGGAGAGAAATGTGGGGTGGAGTAGGATTCTGCGCACCAACGGACGGTGGCAGATTAGGGTTAAAGAAGTTTGATGGATTCGGATCCATCGGTGTGGGTGTGGTAGTAGGTAAAGAAAAGGTAAATGGAGAATTACCGACTTCGGAGTCGATAGGAGGTACGCGGACTAAACGGGCACTAGAATCCCGTGTCCAGCCTATCTTGTACTAAAAAGGGTTAGTACAAGTGGCAGCGTTGACTTATAATTAGGGGTAAAATGAATGTGGTGCTTGCTTTAAAAAGGGACGGATTTTGAAAAAATGATGCGACAAAACAAATGCAGCACACAAACCCTAGAATCTAATGGTCACCTAGGTCCGATCTCTAGACCGCTCCTAACTGCCAAAAGACAAGCCGCAGGATAGAATCCTCCACTGCCTCTTTGTCCCCCTGTGGCCGGATAAGTGCCAGGTAAGTGGGAAGGAACCACCACTACAGTGGACCTAATTAATAACCACTAGCCTTAGACACACTCGCCTTAGGCACCACAAGAAAACGCGGATAAGCAATGAATTACCCACGACCTTCTCTTGTCCTATTGAGCGCGACAGTCCTTAGAGTCTTCTCTAGATTTCTTTTAGTTAATGGGGATAATGCGGATGCAAGTTTGACGATTTTCGGGGCCTAGGAAGGGTAATGAAATCCCCACCTAATTTGGATTTGGCCGTGCCCCTTAAATTTCCGTATTAGAATGCAAACAACCAAGAAATCAAAATCACACACAATTTTATTTTGCTTTTGCGCGCTGCGATTTATTTGCAAAGAATCCTGCAGCAAAGGGTTAATTGGAGCTAAAAAGAGAGAGGGGAGAGAGAAAGAAAATACCTGCACTGAAAATATTTCAGTGACCCCTCAAGACTGCGGCGCTTCCGCCGCAATAAGCATGTATCTGCCGCGGATGAGCGGTCCGTTCTTGGGAACAGTGAACAATTTTTCTTCAGCAAGCTCCTGCTACTATCTCCAGCTCTCTGGTATATTCAAACAAATTTTTCCACAGAACAGAATGCTCCAGATCACCTTGCAATCAAATCACAACATACGTGTAAGAGTTTGTACGAATTTTGATTTCACGAAGTAAAACGTAATAATTCTTTCACTTCAAACTATAAATGCAAATGAATTAGCGCGATCCCCGGCAACGGCGCCATTTTGGTTCAACCATTTTCTGACGTGTATATGTAAAAAGTAACGACAATCAAAAAATTATATTGACCGCAATCAAACCACGGTGTCGGATGTAGTTAATGAATGAGTGCGGATCGTCCACAGGGATTGTGCAATTCAATTGTATTTTGATACGTTTGAAATGAAATGTTAAGCAACAATAAACGAAAACATGATTCAAGATGTGCTTTGTAATCGAGTGTCACTATTCTTTATGCAAGAATCAAGAAACTATAAACAATCAAGAATCGGTTGTTTTGATAATATTTCCAATCAACAATCAAGAATATAAGAGAGGCTCGTAGGAATCGATCGGATCTTTAGACGTGATGCAATCTATAGGATTTCGTGTTCTTGTCCTTCGAAGAATTGATACTAGATCAATGGTGATCAACGAGAGTTAGGGTTTTCTTGATGAAATTAGGGTTTCATCTCTTAACCCTTATTCTTTCGAGGATACCATTTATATTCTAGCCTCTAGCAATTCCAAGAAACGATCGGAACTCCCCAATCTCGAGCGATGTCGATCAAGAAAGCATCGCAACGAATTGGGTCGTCGATTCTTGAACTTGCTAGGGTTTACAAACTCATGGGATTCAAGAATCGATTACAAATTTGTTACATCATCATACTAAAGATCGTTTCGACTCCCCGACGAGCGGAGTTTTATTCACACATCACCACAAAGACAACATTCAAGAATAGTAATGATAACATGATGCGGAATTTAAAGAAAACAAGATAAAAGAATATCACCTTTTATTTAATCAACAATTTCAATACATTCTTTCAAGAATCTACAAGAAGAAGAAATCGATCGTTGACTCGGCTTCGCTCGTCTCCGTGGATCGTGGATCTACTTTGATCTCTTGCCCGATTGAAGATCGGCTCGGCTCATAAAAGGGTTGAAGGCATCTTGCTTGGCTTGCACTCAAGATCTTGAATTGTGGTTGGATTTAGGGTTAGGGTTTCCTACAAGCTCTCTCACTAAACTTGAGGAAGAGGGGATGAAGAAAGAGGTTAATTTTCTAAACTTCAATCAAGGTTGCCAAGATTTTCTAACTTGAGAAATGAGTGAGCCTAGGGTCTTATTTATAGAACTCCCAAACCCTAGGTTTAGGTTTGAATTAGAACTTTCCCTCCCAAAGTTTGTTGAAGAGTTTCTAGAAGGAGTTTGTTAGGAGTTAGCTTAGGGTTTAAGCTAGGGTTTAGGGAAAGTTCTAGAAGTATTAGGCTAGTTTAGGTGTTTGCTGATCTGGAGGAAGTATCTGGAATCTTCTGGAAGTTTGTGTGCATTATTGAGCAGTGGGCATTGGCAGAAGCATACTGGGCTAAAAATTAGCTGATGACGTCACCTCTTAGCCGCGCTTCCGCCGCACTAGGTACCTTTAGGCCGCGCTTCCGCCGCGTATTGTTGGCCTCGGGATCTGTGTCTTCTGCAGTGGTCTTGTACTGCTGTTTTTAGCTTCCTTTGATGTTTAGATTTGTACTTCCTCTTCTGTGTTGATACCAGATTTGAGTTAAGTGAATTTACGAGCAATTGTAATGGTCGAGCGATGTAATGATCGAGCAAGCATCTCTTTTCCTGCATAGACTTCGAAACAGGGGTTGCAAGATATGGAAAATATGCTATGTAATGTAATGCAGTCAATTTCCCTAGAAATGCCGGTTTTAAGGTCGAATACATGTAATCTGATATTTTGCGACCGATTTGCTAATATGTGAATTATGAATACCGTACACTTCTATATGGATGCAAATGATAAGGAAATTGCCGGTTAAAATATGCAATATTTTCGACTGATCAAAGATTCCAAGCGCGGTAATCTACCGGCTTGTCACGGGATCACCCTCTCCAAAGAGATGTCTCCCAAGACTGATTTGGAGAGGGATCACATGTCTATTATACCCTACGCTTCTGCAGTAGGCTCTATAATGTATGCAATGTTGTGTACCAGACCAGATGTGGCTTATGCACTGAGTGTGGTAAGCAGGTATCAGTCAAACCCTGGGGAGAAACACTGGATAGCGGTAAAGAACATTCTCAAGTACCTGAGAAGGACTAAGGAGATGTTCTTGGTGTATGGCAGAAAAGACCTCCAGATTGAGGCCTTTGCTGACTCCAGCTTCTAGAGTGACAAGGATGATTCCAAGTCCATGTCGGGTTTTGTCTTTACCCTCAATGGAGGGGCGGTGTGTTGGAAGAGCTCCAAACAGGAAACCGTTGCTGACTCGACTATGGAAGCGGAATACATCGCTGCATCTGATGCCGCAAAAGAAGCCGTCTGGATGAGGAAGTTCTTAAAAGAACTTCAGGTGGTTCCGTCCATTGTTGATCCAATACCTCTGTATTGTGACAACAACGGGGCTATAGCTTTAGCGAAGGAACCCAGGTCCCATCAGAAATCTAGACACATCTTGAGGCGATATCACCTGATCAGGGAGATCGTGGATCGCCAGGAGATCGAGGTTCGGAGGGTTGCTTCAGAAGATAACACTGCAGATCCATTCACGAAGGCCTTACCCTAGACTCAGTTCGAGCGGCTGATCGAGATGATAGGTCTTCGATACGCCAGTACATGGCCTTAGTGCAAGTGGGAGATTGTTAGTGTATATGCCCTAGAGGTCATTACTGTATCATACTAGTATGTATATTACTTGATGGAAGCTTGGAATATTCACAGTTGTATATACAATCTTGCTCGAAATGGTAGTATGCTACTTGGTTTGTCTATGCTTTAATATGTGCATGTGTTTCTTTTAGCATATCGCTTATATACATATTAGTAGAGCTCTTAGGATCTTTGCTTGATTACCAGCGTTGTGATGGCGCTCACCCTCGTGGGGGCTGGGTAATCCAGAAGCACATCCTTATACAGGTCCCTAGTCGTAGGACTATCGAGACAGGGCATCGATACTCCGGAGTAGACTAGCGTATGTGCTTCTCATCCCAGCGTGGGAGACGGTCTGTCCCACAGCCGTCAGTACATCGTACTTGAGATAGTATGTGGGTGCTCGTTAGGTTACGAGTACACTGGACAGGACTCGTCGGGAACTGTTGGTTGGTATTATACCTATCGTCAGTTATCAGTTCCCAGGTGACATGAGTGCAGCTTAGTCCGCTGACTTGACATTGTCACTTCGCCTCGAGTGTGTTCCCACTGCACTTTGATTACTACCCTACCACGGCTCAAAGGAGTCGTGCAAACAGGTAGTAGTTGGGTGCAGTACCGAAAATTGTTGATATTTTCACAAAGTCTCTGCCAAAGGAGCGTCATGCATATTTAGCAAGCAAACTGATGATAGAACATCATCAATTTGAGGGGGAGAATTAACAGCTATATAGTCGTCCAAGACCAGCTGGTTTTAATTTCTAATTATAGCTTGAAACCATCAAAAAGTTGCATATGTTGAGATTAGTTTAAATTTAAATAGTTAGCTATTATAGATAGAATTAAGATAAATCTCTTATTTAAATATAGATTTAGATTAGAGAAAATATTCTTATAGATAAATCTCTTATTTAAATATAGATTTAGATTTAAATTTAAGCGATAATATTCCATTAAATAAAGATAAAGGAGATTTATATTAATCCTAATCTAAGTGAGAGAAGGTTTATTCTATACCATAAATAGAAATGTGCTCTCATTAAGGAAAAATATCGACTTGATCAAAAGGTTCAAGACGAGAAACGACTCCATAAGGGATCAAGACGGTCATTAGGGTTGATAGTTTTTTATCATAAAGTTCTATAGAGTCGTCGGCTCCATAAGGGATTGAGACTTTCGAAGGAGAACTTATAGAGAGAGGAAAATCTCGTTGGAGATCAAAAAAAAGGGGTTTTAAAATTCTCCGCAAGGCTTTTTTCTTTCTAAAGTTCTAATAAAGCTTCTCCTCGTCCCCTCCCCCAATTTATTTGCGTTGTTTATTTCTGCGGTTTGCATCTGGTGTTATTTGTTATTCATCAATAAAGGATCTAGGTTTATAGATTCATAAGGTTTTCCACTGCATCCGCAATTGATCTTGTGGTCTCAATAATTAGTATCAGTGCTACGTTATGTGGTTTTGCAATTTAAGTTTACGGTGGGTGATGACGCTTGTATCCGCCTCCCATCTTTTTAGATTGTGATTCAATTGATGGCAGTTCGTAAGGATTCGAAGGAAAGGTTTTTTCTTTGGAATCAAGGATAACGGATAATAAGTTAAATAGCACAAAATTTGAGGTGGAGAAATTTAATGGGAAACAAAACTTCTCGATGTGGCAGAGAAGGGTAAAAACACTTCTGATGAAGGAAGGGTTGTTTAAGGCACTTGGGGGTAGTAAACCTACCACCATGACAGATGACGCATAGGCAAAGATAGATCTGAAAGCACAATACACGATAGAACTTTGTTTGGCGGATAACGTTATGTATAACGTTATGAAGGAGACTTCTACGATAAGTTTGTGGTTGAAACTAAAGAGCTTGTACATGACAAAGTCGGTATCAAACAAGCTGCTAAAGAGGCAACTTTACAGATTACACATGAAGCAAGGGACTCTTATTCACAACCACATAAACAGCTTCAACAAAATGGTGAGCATCTATGTCTTGAAGTCAAGTTAGAGGAAGAGGACCAAGCACTATTGCTCCTATTTTCACTTCCAAATTTGTATGAACACTTGGTGACTACGATCCTTTTATGGAAAGGTGACCCTCAAGATGGAAGTTACAACGACACTTCTAAATAATGACCATGAAAAAATCAAATCCATCGGAAGACTCGTCGGGGTTATTCGCCGGTGAAAGGGAAAGATCGAAGAATAGAAACGGAGGGAAGAGCATAAGGGGAAAATCCAAATCATCCGAGCAAGAGAGCGGACCGCGCTTCTTTCGCAAACAGTCAGGACATCTGAAGAAGCAATGTCAGAAATATAAACAGTGGTTGGAGAAGAAGAGTAAAGGTGCCAGCACAAAGGGTTCAGATCAAGCCAGTATGGCGACCGAAGCAAAAGATCTGTGTGATGCACTCGCCGTACACACCGGTAAAGAAGATTCTGATGCTTGGATTCTTGATTCCGGATGTTCATGTCTTGTGTCCGAAGAAGATGTTCGACACCTATAAAGGGTACAATGGTAACAGTGTTCTCATGGGAAATAATGTGGCGTGCAAAGCCATTGGGATAGGAAACATCAAAGTCTGCATGTTTGATGGGGTGGTACGAACGCTTGTGAATGTGCGTCACGTTCCGGAACTAAAAAAGAACCCGATTTTTCTCGGAGCATTCAATGCGGCTGTAAGTTCATTGGTCAAGATAGAGTACTAAAGGTTGTCAAGGGTGCCCTAGTGGTCATGAAGGGACAACGATTAAAGAACTTGTATCGTTTGGACAACAGCACAATGTCTGGTGATGCGGCCATAGTTTCGGAGAAACGGATGGAGGATACCGCAAAGTTGTGTCATATGCGTCTAAGCCACATGACTGACAGGGGGCTTCATGAGTTGCACAGAAGGGAGTTGCTGAAAGGTGTTACTTCGTGCAAGTTAGATTTCTGCAAATTTTGTTTGATGGAGAAGCAACATAAGGTCGGCTTCAAGCAAGCCATGCATAAGACCTAAGGACTTCTCGATTACATTCATTCAGACATATGGGGGTCATCACCGGTTGCATCAAAGCGAGGTGCCATGTATTATGTCACCTTTATTGACGATTTCTCACGGAAGGTATGGGTCTACTTCCTCAAACACAAATCAGATGTATTTGCTAGTTTTAAGGAGTGTAAAACAGCCGTGGAGAAATAAAAGGGGCGACCAGTGAAGTATTTACGGGCAAATAATGGAGGTGAATACACCCCAAAGGAATTTCAGTATTTCTATAAAGAACGAGGCATGCGGCGGCAATGGACTGTTGCAGGACAGCCAGAGCAGCCAGAGCAGAATGGGATATCGGAGCGCATGAATAGGACATTACTAGAGAGAGCCAGAAGTATGTGGTTGCAATCCGAACTTTCGAAAGACTTCTGGGCAAAAGCGGTAAGTCATACGTGCTATTTGGTCAACGGGTCTCCATCAACAGCCATAAATTTTCAAATCCCAGAAGAATTATGGACTGGAGAGCCAGTTAGTTACGATTCTGTACGGGTATTTGGGTGCCCTGCCTACTCGCTTGTGAATCAAAAGGATAGGAGCAAACTGGAATCAAAGTCAAAAAAAGCGTGTTTTCTTAGGATTCAAACTTGGTGTTAAAGGCTACAACTTATGGGTTCTAGAAAACAAAAGAGCGTTCACCAGCCGAGATGTAATCTTCGATGGGGATTCCACGTTGAAAGACATGGCTGGAGATAATAAGGAGGCAGGTGAAGCATTAATGAACAATGATTCGGTGGAGTTATCTGGCATTTATAAGGTTACGAACACTGAATCACAATTACAGCCTATTGATGCGGAAGTAGACGGGCAGATTACATAGACAGTAGGTGAGGACCAACCCCAACAGGACCCACAGGCAATAGCATTAATGAAATCAACACGTACTTAGAAGACACCAGTCAGGTACAGTTTTGAAGACATGCTCGCATACGCTTTAATCATTGAAAACGAAGTTCGCAGCTCTTACCAGGACGCCATTAGGCAAAAGCATAAGGTAGATCGTAGCGATGACAAAGAAGATAGAGTAACTTCGAAAGAATAGTACGTGGAGATTGACAGAGCTACCGAAAGGCAAAAGGAATATTGGCTGCAAATGGGTATACAAAAAAAGAATAAGCAATACAATACACGGTCAGTTGTGAAGGGTTTTGCTCAAAAAGGGGATTGACTATAATGAGATTTTCTTGTCGGTAGGCAAGCATACGTCTATTCGAATGTTGTTGGTGAAGGTAGCTACTCAAGATTTAAAGTTTGAGCAAATGGATATGAAAACGGAATTTCTGCATGGGAAGTTGGAAAAGAAGATCTTCATGAATCAACCTGAAAGATTTATAAAGCCCGGTAAGGAGGATCATGTATGTGAGCTCAAACGGTTTTTATAAGGGTTGAAACAGTCTCCCGGACAGTGGTACAATCGCTTCGATTCTTTCATGAGGAAAACCAACTACTCGAGATGGGAGTATGACAGCTGCGTGTACCCGAAGCGGTTTAAAGATGGGTTGTCGATATATCTACTCTTATATGTCGATGACATGTTGATCGTGGCTAAGAGTATGGTGAAAATAAAGGTGCTCAAAACTTCATTGAACGCAGAATTTGATATGGACTTAGCTGAAGTGAAAAAAATTCTTGGGATGGAAATTATTCGAGACAGGAAGGCTGTGACTATCCTAAGTCAGATATATTGAGAAGGTGTTGTAGATATACAATATGAAGTATTCAAGACAGGTGAGCACCCCGATCGCCGGTCATTTCAAGCTATCTTCCAAGGAGTGTCCAAAATCAGCAGAAGAGAAGGATAAGATGCCTCGACTACCATATGCAAGTGTGATGGGATCGCTGGTGTACGCTATGGTATGCACACGTCCAGACATATCATATGCGGTAATTCTGGTTAGCCGATGTAGGATGTAGTGCCTTTAAGGCAATTATTGTAATTGCGGGTAGACGATTATGATAATTAAAGAAGTACCTATACAAGTAGAACAGTTTTGCTCAAGATGATAATATGTTATCTGGTTTGTCTTTATCATTATGTGTACGTTTCACATGCTATTACGTGTCGCTAATTGATAATGATAAATCCCGTAGAATTCTTGCTTGACTACCAGTATTATGATGGCGATCATATACGTGGTAGCTGGATAGTTCATAAGCATTCTTAAATGTCCCTAGTCGAGAGAGTATCGAGACTGAGCATCGATATTCCGAAGTAGACTAGTGCATACGTTTCTAGACCCTGACGATGGACGGTGGCCGGTCTCACAAGCCATTAGTGTTTTGGCACCTAAGATAGTATACAAGTGCTCACTGAAAGTGAGTACACAGGATAAACTCGCCGAAAACTTCTAGATGGTATTATACCTATCGTCAGAAAATAATTCTCTGGTGACATAAGTACAGGATAGTCTTTTGACTTGAGATGGTCATTAGTCTCGTGTGAGTTCCTACTGTACTTTGATTACTATCCTAGCACGGCTCAAAGGAGTTATGCAAACAGGTTTTAGTTGGGTACAGTCCTGAGCCACATGGAGGCAGTGAGCGATCGTCAAGAATTCGTCTCTCCCGATATAGGGAATCGATGTCGTGCTATGTTCGGTTGGTTATTACCATAAATTCCTAACCAGGATGGATGAAATTTAGTGATAGGAGATCAGTAGTTTCTCGGTAGGTGATGAGCTTGACACCGGCACAACTTATTAGGTTATTAGGGGTCTGACGTTATCCACCCCCTAGACCCGGTATGCAACACTTTCAGACGAAGAGACCAGACTGTATGAAGACCGTCACTTACAGGCTCAGTAGGGTACAAACAGACTTCATTGTCGACCTCCTTTTCAACATATACCTGGATATTCGTTACGTACAGCTAGTACCGCTGACGTACTTATGGTAATGGATTTATCCAGTAACTCGCTGTCAGTGTATTGTCGAGTCTTTAGAATCCCACACAAAGGGTTTTCCTGGTTCATGCGATATGATATAGAGGTTGTATGTTGATATGTGCAAGGTCCAATTAAATACGTGTATTCGCTACACAGACATTGATCGGACGGTTAATAATACTAGCTGGCTCAGGATTAAGCCGGATTATTAAATCAAGTATTGATTAATAATTTACATATATATTTGATATATAATATATTCTAGTATTATGTTCACTATTCATATTCATTCTCTTGGCTATTCGTATTTTTATACGGATACACGTATATGTAGACAATACATATACCGGGGTTGTATTCCGTATTTATACGGACTTCTAGAAGGAGGACATTGCATTTTAGGGATTTCCTTTTTTGGAAATCAAAAAATGAAGTGGAAAGATGAGCATGGATTAGAGTATGGTTGAGGACGGGTCTCATTTTATGTTGGAAAAATGAGTATGACATGTTTGAAAAAGGTTTTAAAAATCACCCTCTCATTCTCATCTTTTTTACTCAAGCTCATTCTATTATGAGACGCTCTCTCCTCATTCTTCATTCTCTTGAGCTTTGGTGATGAGAAATTTAGATAGTGGAAAAATTCTCTACATCCCAGGCATCACAACCTAGCGAATTGTTATCTTTAGGTTACTTCATTAGGATTCTAGGTGAAGCTGGAGTTTGAATTAGTTCCCTCGGGTGGATCATCATCAGCAGGGACGGTCGCCTCTTAAGCACATTCCCAACGGTCTACGGAGCTTGGAAGAGTCTTCTACAATTGGGTGAGCATGCGATAAAAGTTGTAATCCCTAAACCTTGTATATTATGCTTCTAGTTTAGTATTTGGATCGATCACTTGGGATTAGTTTCTAGTACTCTCTCTTGAGATTTTTGTTTTGGATTCCGCATCTTTTTGTTCGATTTTCTCTTCCACTGTGCCGCGAGCGCCGGAAAACCCTAACATGGTATCAGAGCCGTGCCAAATATTTTAACTAGTTGTAAACGAAGTTTTAGTTTCGAGACCGAAAAATTAACCGGAGTTGGTTTCTGTCCATTTTCAAAACGGCACCTGAAAATTTTTTGATGGATTTATTTGAGCGAGTTTTTAAGAAAACATGGCACAAACCCGAGGACCTAATTCCATTTTCTGGCCGCCCGGGGCATTTTTGGTCGGCCACAAATTGTCAAAATGTCCATGAGTTTTGTCAGTTGCTTGGAATTTTGGAAACTAGATTTTTAGCATACCTCTTTTTGCCCCATATTTCAGTTAGTGTTATTTTTGTATTCAGGCAACTCGGGTAACTTTTTAGTCGAAATTTTAGTATCGTTTATGATTCGTATGTTGGTTTATGTGTAGTTAAATATCGTCTAATTATTATATGTTCGATTAGACAGGGTTGCACATATGTTGTTGCTTGTTCTTGTGATATATATCATTGGTTATAATTTAGACGGATTATCGTGACGGATAGCCCCTCGTGTGATGATGTATGTACAGTTTGTGATGAATGTATATTCGTTTATTTGGAACGAGTGGCCGGATTGTAGTCGTCGTTGCCGCTTGACGTATATTCTTTTATTGGCACACGTCTATGATGCGGTCGCTGTCGCCATTGTATATTTTTCATTACATGTACCAGGATAAACCCACGGAGAAGTGCTCGGACAGCCAGATTCTAGAGTGCGGAAGGTGGCCATCTCATCGAGTTGGAACCGAACCGCCTCGCTCTAGAATTGGTAGATTGCTCGTTGCACTTGTAGAGGTTCTAGAATAGACCCAAGGAAGAGTGCATAAGTTACCGGATTCTAAAAAGCGTCGGGTGACCCACTCATGACATTGAGGCCGGGTTGCCACGTTTTTAGGATTGACGGGTAGCTTGCCGGGCTCATAGGGGTCTTGGTTTGATGTTATACGGAATATCCACACGACCGGGGAACGTCGCGTTTTATTTGTGGCTCAAATGAAACGCGGGGCTCCTAGTTTATCCGCTATTCAATTTTGTTAGTCGCATGCCTGTGATGTTTTTACGTGCCTGTAATGACGAGATATATATTATATATATTAGATGCTTCTATATGTTTTGCATCCGCGCTAGCCCCATCTCTGCCCTGCTGTAAGTTAACCTTACGATGGAGACCCGAGGCCCCGTGGCGAATACAGATGGCATATAAAAGTATACTATTTTGATTGTTTCTGCTGTGGCTTGAAACTTAAATGATGGGACTGCATTATATATTTAATGTAAGCGAAATAAACCCAATATGATGTTTCGGGGACCAAATTTTCAAAGGTGTCTACTCTTATTCTTTCGCTTTACATAGAGGTATTTGGTTAGAAATATCATGCACCTCATTGGATGAGGAAAGAGCCTTGATCCCTTCACAAGGAGTTAACTCTTACGCAAAAGTTTATATTACTATAAACCACTCAGTTTATTTCAAAACGACTTGTTTTAAAATCGGAACCTAAACCTCTCCTTTTTCAAAACCGCTCGGGTTCCTTCAACGATATCATATTCATTAAGTTAAAGGTTTTTCTCCAAAAACCAACCGTAGCCCTCTGTCATTGCCTATGAATATTACTTAGTATTCGTATTGTGTATGTTAACAGCATCAAGACGTAGGGTACGGTAGCTAAAAGGTGCTTGTTTGTAACATGCGATGTGATTGGTTAGGACAGTCGTGTAACCATTTTGACTGCATCAAGAGTTACGCGAGTGGGTCTAAAGCAATCAAGAAATGACGGTTTGAACTTGACTAGCAACTTATGATATGTTAACGAAGTCAGGGTAAAAACCATATCGGGAGTTTCAAATATAAGGAAAACTTACGGGGTGTGCGCATAACTCTGGAATATGGTGACTTTGGTTGGTATAGGGTGTTTTTCGTCACCCCATTGAGATGGGAATACGCGCGCGCTTGTCAGGCGCATTACAGATTCCCCCTGCCTAAGGTAGGCCGGGGTTTAATGATTGTGGGGATCCGAATCTCCGGCAGCCGCGGACTAAGCTGTCGTTAATTACCCCTCACCTTTGGAGCGAGAGAACCTCCGATTGACGGGTTAAACTGGTCATGCGAACTCAATGTGCAGTGTTGTGTTTTGAAGGGTTTTTGGATATATCGGGGGCCCCGAAGAGTTTTTATAGGGGTCCCACTATCCGGATAGCGGGCTGGGGGTCAAGGGGGCTAGCAGCCCCCTTGTGGGGTGCGGGGCAGCGCCCCGTTAGAAATTTTTTTCTAACAGGGACAGTGTCGTGGAGTATGTGTGTGTGTCCATATGTATACATATATGTATATATATATATATAAAAGGAAAAAGGCGTCCAAAGGATGCGTCGGGCCAGCGACAGCGCTTTGAGCGCAAGAGCGCTAGCGCACCACGTGTTAGCACGTGGGCGCTCGGGCATTAGCGCACTGAGCTCTAGCGCGCCACGTGTCAGCACGTGGGCGCTAGCTCTCTGAGCGCAAGAGCGCTAGCGCACCACGTGGGCGCTCAGGTACTAGCGCTTTAGACGCTAGCGCTCTGAGCGCAAGAGCGCTGGCACACTGAGAGCTAGCGTGCCACGTGGGCGCTCGGACGCTAGCGCTATGAGCGCTAGCGCGCCACGTGTCAGCACGTGGACGCTCGGGCGCAAGAGCGCTAGCGCACCACGTGTCAGCACGTGAGCGCTTAAGCAGCAAAAGGGACTTGGTCCCTGCAATGGGAGTTGTACTCCCAGAAAAGAGCACTTATTATTCTGTATATATATATATATATGAGGAGTTAAACTCCTAAGATGTTTTGAAACTGATGAAGGGCTTCTCCCCTTGAGCCCTAGTTCTTCCCCAAAGTGGGGTTTCTGGAGATGGGTCTCCTTCTTCCTTTGTTGGCCGGATCTTGAAGATCAAGAAATATGAGATTCTAAAAATCTCTACTTTCTGAGATCTGATGGCAGATCTGAGTTCCCCTTTGTGGATTTTATGGTGAAAAACTATTTAGTTTTGGAAAAGAAAGAGAAACTCTTGATTTAATTCACAAGAAATTAGAAAGTTTAGAACCTTGGAGAAGGAGCAGGAGGCACAAAGAACCCTAGTTTTTGGGGAATGAAAATTGTATATTAGATATTTTCATCATGTTGTCTTTTATAGACTTACATATTTGCATATAGCCTCTTGGGCATTACAAAATGGCATTTTGCCTATTCCATGGCTCATGTGCTATTTCTTTTTGCACATAAACCATGGGCTTACAAAAATTTGGGTTTATGCCCATTTCGCATACATTCATGCATAAAAAATTATTTATTAAATGATCTATATTTTGGCATGGAGGAGGCTGGCTGCGGGCTCGACTTGGGCATGGACCCGCTTGACATGGGCTTGGGCCCACCTGGCTTGGGGTTGACCTTGACTTTGACTCGGTCAACTGGTGTGCAAATTTTTACCCCAACAGTTGGCTTCCATTAAGGTTATCACACAATGATAGTTGGGCCCCGATCATACTGATGAGTAGTTATTACTCTCGAGAGATTCACTTCACAACTAGCTAACACATTAGGTATCGAGAAAGGTGTTAACGTATGCCTCTGCGGAAACGGGATCATTAAATTGGGTTTGTGCGAAAGCACGGGGGGCCTCCCTCGGAGTACCAACACTGGCCCGGCTGAACGGTTGGCAAATTTATAAGGTGTACATAATCCCGACTAGTTCTTTTAAGATTTAAAGGAGAATTCAAGAAAAAGGTGGAAGCCATCCTGATTAAATAAATTAATTAACCAATCTAATCTTGATAGAATGCACGCTGAGTATTTCTTCTCTCTGGTTTGTGACCATGAATGACCTTAAACTAAAACTCGTAAACCAAGTTGACCGAACCTTTTTACCATCTGGTTTTGTATTGTCATAAGTCATGACAAAGTCGTATATATCCCTGCTACTTCTACTTTCTTTTTGCCTTCTCCAGAAGGCGTCATATCACTATGATGATCCATATTGCTTGGAAAGGCTATCGTATAGTTACATACGAACTCGAAGAAATTTATTTCAGTCCGAGAATGGCCACGGATTCTGGAGAAATTGAATTGTATAATTATGTTGTCTCTTTCCTTTACCTTATCTCGAGTTGAGAGCTCCTTCTATTAGCAGTGTACACCAGTTACGCTTGTTGGATAGTCTTATTCAAAACCTTAATCCAGTGCTGAAAGATAGGGAAGGAAGAAAACCAACTAGTCTAAGTATAGTATAGAAAAGGTAAGATGTAGAGATATATAAAGGGACTGAAGTGAGGGCAAGGGAAATTGCAACTAGTGTCGTAAGTCTGGACAATGGAAGAGCCATTACTAAGAATACCCGACCACTCCTTGAAATATTTTTATATTTCAGTTGTTCTATGTTGTTGCAATTGATAATTGTTTCCCAATTTATTCTAACTCCAGGGTATATGGATACCGGATTAGAATCTCATATCTGTATGACGTTACAGATGCTGAGGAGTAGAATATTAGAAAATGGGTGATTTGATCATCAATATCGGAATTCGTAGCAATTAGTGATATTGGATTAAATCACCTGGTTTTGCCTAACGGCAAATATTTGATTTTAAATAACCGTTGTTATGCACCAATTTTTAAAACTGAAGCACACGTCTCTTTATTTTATAGATGAGATATATTTTTTGAAAAAACATTTATCTTTATCAGTTGAGAATAAGGTAAGGAGCATTAAATAACGGTGTAAGACATTCTTAACCAAAATACAGTTTTCAACCTACAACCCACGGAATTTGAGTTATTGAACTCTTGGGACTTATACATATTGATGTATGTTGTTCGACGTTCTTATGGACAAAGGGTTGGTAATTATACTTCATTCAAGTTGCCTATAAGTTCTCTGGTTTTAGACATTCGTTGAAATGCAAGATCCAAAGATTTTGAATAATTCATAAGGTATTAGAATAAAGTAAAGAACCAAACGTCAGAAGTATCAAGATTCTTCAAAATGATCGAAAATATAGATACTTATACCTGGTATTCTGTTGTAGTAATATTGAGAATTTAATTCTCTTTCAGATTACTCATCCATGTGTGCGCTCCTTAATGAATAATGTTGTATGGTTTTCTTCCATTTAGATGATATGTACTAGTTACAGCTGCATAACATTTGAATCGGGTTCCATCTAAATTAGTGCCTTAAATTCTATATCGACATAGAATGGTTGCATATCTTGAGTTTGTTAAGATATGCAGTTATTCGGTTTTTGTTTAAAAGCAGAATCCGGACAAACTCAATACACATTTCAGTAATGGCATTTTGTAGGTTATCCTAAACATTCGCAAGGGTTAAACTTCTATCATTTTCAAGATCAATAGTTGCATTGTTCTTGACTCGCCGTCTTTTTATAAAAAAAAGGCTTCTTTACGAAAGAAATTAGTCGGAGTATGGTAGAACTGGAAGTAATTCCGGAACCACAAACGGTTACTGAAAATTTAGTAAAACCTGGAGATTCAATTGAAATTGAATCGACATACCTTAGCCACTCCGTAGATTTTAGTAGGTGAACTCAGCCACCCGAGAGATACTTCGATTTCCTCGTAAACGATGACAAGAAGGTCGGCATAATGATGATGATGGCCCTACTAGTTATCAGCAGGCCATGGAAAGCAATGACTTCTGGATAATGGTTGGATGCATTATATCCAAGTTGGACTCTACGTACTCCAGCAAATTATGGACTTTGGACTTTACTGGATGCTGTTGAAGAGTTAAAACGCATTAGGAGCAAGTAGATCTTTTGAGATCAGTGCAGATGGCTAGTAACCTAATAAGGCTAGACTTGTAATAAGAGGTTTTCATCAAATACTCGGCGTGCATTGTGATGAAATTTTTACTTCAGTGTCTATACTGAAGTCTATAATGGATATGACTTGTAGCTGTTTCTATTCATGATTATGAGATCTGGCATGTGGAGGACTATAATGTCTTTCTAAATGGGAATTTAGAAATGCACGTGTATATGATTCTGCCAGAGGGTTACCGTAGTCAATGGGAGCAGCAGAAAGTGTGCAAATTGCTTATATCTATTTGTAGACTAAAGCAGGCATAACAAAGACAGATCATCTGTTTTGATGTGACAGTCAAGATGTTTGACTTCATCAAAACAACAAATGAACCTGATAAGAAGGATGTAGGGAGTACTGTCATGATATTTGGATAGCATACTCCTGATATAAAGTGATGTTCTTGTACTACAATCGGTAAAACTTTGGTTGTCACATATATTTCTTCATATAAGGTCTGGATAATAAATCAAGAACTTCGGTGACTAGATATATGTCGATAGATCTAGATTTGGGAAGTGTCCCGGTCATGGTACTTGGACACCATTCTAAAGGGGTTTAGAAAAGACGAGTCCTAGCTTTGCGGTGTACCCGTATGTGATGGAGTCCCACTCTCTAAAGATGTCTTCTAAACTGATGAGGAGAGAGACTCGCGTGAATGACTTTTCAATTGTTTGGCAATTAGGTCAATCATGTGATGTCATGTACCAAACCAGGTATTGCTTTTGCACTTTATTGTAGTAAACGAATATTAATCCAATCCTGGAGAAATAAAGAGAAGCAGTGGAAAAACATATCAGATGTTCCTGGAGTATGGTAATGGCAGCCTCCTACAGGAGACAGTTACCGGTTCTAGCTTCCAAGGTGACTTGGATGACAGAATAGCCGTCATAGTTATAAGTTTACCCTCTTCTAAAGGGCGGTATGTTGAAAAGGATTCCAAAAAGAACACTGATGTAGACATGGTGCAGGTTGTTGATTATGATCAGCGGAGGATACATCCCAAGAAATTTATAGGATAAAGTTGTTCATTTATGAACTTAGTCCTATCAAGTATCCAGACAAATTCTAAGACAGGGTATCGCTCAGTTCGGAAGATAGTTTATCTCCGCGAAATTAAGATATAAAGAGATAAAAGTAAGAAATATTGTAGTGGATCCACTCACTGAGACTTTCTCGAACACGGAAGTTTCTCAAACGAGCTTTGCGAAACTGTTAGTAGAGAAGTTGGGTATTCGGTAGCACACGAGCTGTGGGTATGCGATACCGCAATAATTAGCCTTAAGTGCAAGTGGAAAATTGTTGGATGTATAGGCTCAAGGCAATTATTGTAATTGCAGATAGGCGATTATGATAATTGAAAGAGGACCTATACAGGTAGAACGGTCTTGCTCTACATGATAGTATGTTATCTGGTTTGTCTTTATTATTATGTGTATACGTTTTACTTGCTATTATGTGTCGCAAATACAAAATGATAAAACCCGTAGGATTCTTACTTGACTACCAGCATTATGATGGCGATCATATACGTGAGAGCTGGGTAGTCTATAAGAACATTCTTAAATGTCCCTAGTCAAGAAAGTACGAGACTGGGTATCGATATTCCAGAGGAGACTAGGGTATACGTTTCTAGACCCCGACAAGGGGCAATGGCCGGGTCTCACAAGCCATTGGTGTTTTAGTACCTAAGATAGTATACAGGTGCCTACTAGAGGTGAGTACACCGGACGGACTAACCGAGAACTTCTAGATTGTATTATACCTATCGTCAGATAGCAGTTCTCTGGTGACATAAGTACAGGGTAATCTTTTGACCTGAGATCATCATTTGTCTCATGTGAGTTCCCACTGTATTTTGATTACTACCCTATCATGGCTCAAAAGAGTCGTGCAACGAGTTTTAGTTGGGTACAATCCCGAGTCGCATAAAGGCAGTGACCGATCATCAGGGATTCGTCTCTTCCGGTACAGGAAGTCGATATCGCGCTGTGTTCGGTTGGCTATCACCATAAATTCCTGACCAGGGTGGATAAGATTTACTGATAAGAGATCAGTAGTTTCTCGGTGGGTGATGAGCTTGACACCGGCACGACTTATCGGGTTATTAGAGGTCTGACGTTATCCACCCTCTAGACCCGGTATGCAACTTTCGGACGAAGAGACTGGATTATATGGAGATTGTTGGTTACAGGCTCAGTAGGGTACGGACGGGCTTGATTGTCGACTTCCTTTTCGACATATACCTGGGTGGCCGTTATGGACAGCTAATGCGATAGACGTGCTTGTGATTATGGATTTATCCAGTAACTCACTGCCAACGTATTGTCGGGTTTTTAAAGTCACACACAAAGGGTTTTCCCGGTTCATGCGATATGATATAGAGGTTGTATGTTGATACGTGCAAGGTCCGATTAAATACGTGTTAGCTACACGGACTTTGATCAGACGGTTGATAGTACCAGCCGGCTTAGGATTAAACCGGATTATTAAATCAAGTATTAATTTAATAATTTACATATATATTTTGATATATAATATATTCTAGTATTATGTTCACTATTGATTTTCTCTCTCTTGGTTACTCATATTTATATACGGATACGCGTATATGTAGACGATACATATACCGGGATTGTATTCCTTATTTATAGGGAATATTTCTAGAAGAGGACACCTCATTTTAGGGATTTCCTTTTTTGGAAGTCAAGAAATGAGATAGAAAGGGAGCATGGATGGGAGTATGGTTGAGAAGGATGGGTCTCATTTTATATTGGAAAAATGAGTCTGATATGTTTGAAAATGGTTTTAAAATCACCTTCTCATTCTCATCTATTTTACTCTAGCTCATTCTATTATAAGAGGCTCTCTCTTCTCATCCTCTCATCCTTCAAGCTCTCTTGAGCTGTGGTGATGAGAAATTTAGATGATGAAAAAATTCTCTACATCCCTACGCATCACAACCTAGCGAATTGTGATGTTTAGGTTGCAACATTAGGATTCTAGATGAAGCTAGAGCTTGGATCGGTTTCCCTCGGGTAGATCTTCAGTAAAGGTTGTCGCCTCTCAAGAACACTCCCGACGATCTACGGAGCGTGGAAGGGTCTTTCACGATTGGGTGGACACGAGACAAAGATTGTAATCCCTAAACCTTGTATATTATGTTTCTAGTTTAGTATGTGGATCGATCGTTGGGGATTAGTTTCTAGTGCTCCCTCTTGAGATCATTGTTTTGGATTCCGCATCGGTCGCGAGTTAACGGCAAGGGTACTAAGAACTTTCATCCGGTACATGTCAAATCCAGAAAAGCTTTAAAATGGATACTTCGGTATCTAAAAGGAACTACAAATCTCGATTTAATCTTTCACAAGTCAGAAAATAAATCGAGCCAGTTGCAAAGATACACAGATGTGAATTACGCTGGGAACTTGGACAAGAGAAGATCTCTTACTGGCTATGTATATAAATTGCAGAATCTCTAATAAATTGGGAGCCGACACTTTATGATACCGTAGCGCTTTCAACGATAGAGGCAAAATACATGGCGGTAGTGTAAGTATTTAAGGAGGCCTTATGATCAAAGGGCTTAGTTGGCGAGTTCAGGTTTAATAAGAGATTGGTTTCTTTGTTTTGCGACAGTTAAAGCGTCATTCACTTGGCGAAGAATCAAGTATACCACAGTCAAATTAAGCATACCAACGTACGGTATCACAAGGGAGTGGGCCGAAAAGGAAATCAATTTGATCAAAATCGATACTAAGTTGAACCCGGCGGAGATGCTAACGAAAGTCATTCCTATGGATAAGTTCAAGACAGTCTTGATTTCTATTCAGATACTCAAATGTGAGAAAGGGCGATCTCGGTAGGAGGGTCGCAACAGTTTCTCAGTTCCAGATAAAAACTGTGACAACACCAGTTTCGCAATTCTAAAGAAAGATTGTGCCATCAGAGGAAAACAGGAAGAACTAAGGATATAAGATGAAGAAAACAAATTTTCAAGGTTCTATTTTTGATTTAAACTAAGGTGGAGAATGTTGAGATTAATTTAAATTTAAATAATTAGTTATTATAGATAGAATTAAGATAAATCTCATATTTAAATATAAATTTAGATAAGAGAAAATATTCTTATAAATAAATCTCTTATTTAAGTATAGATTTAGATTTAGATTTAAATAAGAAATAATATTCTATTAGATAAGAATAAAGGAGATTTATGTTAATTCTAATCTAAGTGAGAAGATTTATTCTATGCTATAAATAGAAAGGAATATCAACTTGATCATAAAGTTCAAGGAAGGCGAGAGACGACTCCATAAAGGATCAAGACGGTCATTAAGATTGATAGTTTTTTATCATAAAGTTCTAAGGAGTCGTTGGCTCCATAAGGGATCAAGACTTTCGAAAGAAAACTTATAGAGAGAGGAAGAACTCGTTGGAGATCATAAAGAACGGGTTTTGAAATTCTCTGTAAGGTTTCTTTTAATTTCTAAAGTTCTAAAAAAGGTTCTCCCCGTTTCCCCCCAATTTATTCGTGTTATTTATTTCTGCGGTTTGCATCTGATGTTATTTGTTATTCGTCAATAAAAGGGATCTAGGTTTATAGATCCGTAAGGTTTTCCGCTGCGTCGCCGATTGATCATGTGATTCAACAACATATTCTTGCAAGTACCCCTTTAAACATCTCATTCCTAACAAAACAAGAACCAAAAACATCCAAAAAAAACCTTCCCCTAGATTCAATTGTTTGAAAATTTGTAACAAAAACTACCCTTTAAATCTTGAACTGTAGAAAAAAGCTTTAATTTCTCACATGAGTCATGGCCGTGGTAAATTTTCAGGATGTGCTCTAATATTTCAATCATAAATGCATCCATAGCAATTTACAGAGTCAGCAGAATGTTGTAAATCTCAAGTCTCTCAACTAAAAATTATATTCTCTGATTAAACCATAACTTTAGAGTTAAGTTTTGGTAACTCCATTATCAGAAAGTTATCTAAACTTAACTCAAAACCAAAACTATGTCATGTTTGGCATGGGTTCAGGAGTTCAGAAAACTCCAGTTATCTAAATCCTTTAGATTACCTCAATTTAGAGAACTCACATCCAACCAAAGTACTCGAAACTCCAAAAAGTGTGAATTAAAACACCCATTTTGGAGTTTAGATAACCTTAAAATAACAGTTTGGAGTCTAGAAAACTCCAAAGGCAAACTCCCATCAAAGAGAAGTTTTTTAAATGGAAGTAGGGCCTTGCAAACTAGAGTTTGCATAGCATCTATCTCCACTTATAATCAGACTGGAGTTAAGATAACTGCACCTATCTCAACTTTTGAGATGAGATAACTGTAGTTGAGACATCTCAGCATATACACTACACTGTTATACACCATAAACTACTGCAGCGGTCCTATATTTTTGGACATCTAAGAGGATTACATACAAGTCATGGTCAGTTAGGTTTTATATATTTGTGTTTGTTATAGATGGTATCAGACATCAAAGGGCTTCATCCTTATTTAAGGCAAATACATTGGAGTCATGGCCGATAATATATTGGCTAAAGATTGTAACAAAATATATAGAACAAACACTATATACTACTTAATGTAACCTATATTCGACAATACAATTAACATATACTATCTTAGTGACCCTATATACTACGGTATTTGATATAACCTATATACCATTATACAATTACACATACTACATCAATGTAAGCTGACATAATAACCTGAAACAAAACCAAAACTTGGAAAAAGATTACAACATATAAGCCATAAAACTACAAGACATAATAAAAAAGATTATAAGACATAAGATAGCAAAAGGAACAAGATAAAACAAAAAACCAATAGCATACGCTTACTGCTACTTAGGCATTACATCAATTCCATTCATTGTTTCATCAATTCTGATAGAATGTAAACAAAACCAAATTTGATACAATGTAACACCAACAACAAATATTACACCTCTTCATTGTTTCTTCCTTTTGAGACCCAATCCTTTTGAATAAATAACTTTTTGACACCTATTTTCACCTTTTTCTTGACTGAAAAAACTATTTTCCTATTTATTTGTGATAAATGTATAAAAAGGCTTCACGTATGTTAGTCTTCCGGTCTCGAGTTTCAACAATCCTGACAGTGCTCACTTTCGGCCTTTCCAAAGACACATTTCTCTCTTTCTTTTTTCATTAGAAATTTCCTTTGCCACTTCCGAATGTCTCTGCTGTTGCTCTTGTTCGGAAAGAATCAGACTATATCCATCAGGCAACAACAAAAATGATCCTGAATTGAAGAGCCAGCGGTTACAGGATCGGGTTATTGAATAAGTTTCTCAACTGATGCAGATGTGGATAGTGCAAGCTCTATTGCAGTGAAGTTTGTTATGGGATTGTCTAATCGATGATAAGATGATTCAGATTCCCCAAGCTCGTCATATTGATTGTTTCCACCATCAGAAATTGCACCATGTTTCATGGTTTCCAATTCCAACTAATAATAAGATGTATACATGCGTAAAAATTTACTAATTTCCAATGTATTGGCTCGTGTCCATGTTTCATAGTTTGACATGAAAAGAGCAATTACATACCTTAAATTTTTCATTCTCCTCCTTTAAAATTCTTCTCTCACCTCGGAGCTTCTCCATCTTCAGCTTTCTTTGATCATTCTACGATATTAGATATGGTGGCTAGTAGAATAGCTATATATTCTATCTAAGTTAGTAACTTTACGACTTTTTTAGCCGGCTCTAAGAGATCTTATCAGTGACATACCTTTAACTTTTGAATCTCTTTGTTAAGAGCTTTGTTCCTCTGATTACCACCCATAACTCTCTACTTTCGATAAAAAAGAAAAGTTAGTGTGGAGAATGTAGCAATATCTCTACAATCTGTAAATAAAAATGTCTCGCATACATGCATAAAGAGAGAATGAAATGATTCAAGAAATATAGTCAATACACCTGCCATATAGAATCCAATATAATGTTTTTTCCAAGTTTTTTCTATTCGACTTTTTCTATTCAGCTCACTTTGACAAACCTTGGATAACTCTCAAGATGAGTGTCGAGATGTTTAGATGTTTCCACTTAAACATGTTCATAAACAACACCTATTAATAATTAATAATATTAACTACGTAGATAAATCAATATAATGTTAAGTAATAAACATATAAATAAAAGGTAAGAAGCATACATTCAAAGCGATCATACATGCAGCTATTCTATGACTGCCGGAGGATATTCCCTTATCAATAATTGATTTTGCAAAATAAATCTTTTTGTACATAAACCTATAAACATCACTGGCCTAATCGTAATCGTGCAATTTCTCTAAATTTTCGACAAAGGGAAATAGAGTTTGTGGCGGCGAGTTGTTTGCTTGGGGGAAACCGTAGTTTCGTCCCAACACTAATAACCATTAGTTTAACCCACTTCTCTATTTTGTCATATATGTTTGTACTGTTCTCCTTTAATTTAGCATCAATCATAGAAATATTGGCTATAGTGCCCTCAAAGTCAATTATTGGATCGCAGGCACGTGATTACAATGATTAAGAGAGGACCTATACCGGTAAGACGGTCTTACTCGAGATGATAATATGCTATCTGGTTTGTTTTTATCATCGTGTACTTGCTTAAGGTGACATTACAGATCACTATTACACGTTGATAAAGCCTATAGGATTCTTGTTTGACTACCAGCAGTATGATGGCGATCATATACGTGAGAGTTGGGTAATCTATAAACACATCCTTAAAAGGTCCCTAATCGAGGGATTTTCGAGACAGAGCATCGATACTCCAGAGTAGACTGGTGTATACAGATCGAGACCCCGACGAGGGGCGATGGCCGGTCTCACAAGCTATTGGTGTCAGTTGGTTCACCTAAAATGTATACAGGTGTTTATTGGGTTATGAGTACACCGGACGGACTCGCCGGGAACATACTAGTTGGTATTATACCTGTCGTCAGATAGCAGTTCCCTGGTGACATGTGTACAGGTTAGTCTATCGACCTAAGATCGTGATTTGTCTCGTGTGGGTTCTCATTGTGCTTTGACTACTACCCTACCACGGCTCAAAGGAGTCGTGCAAACAGGTTTTAGTTGGGTACAGTCCCGAACCACATGGAGGCAGTGAGCGGATCGGCAGAAAATTCGTCTCTCCCGGTATTGGGAATGATATCGCGTTGTATTTAGGAGAGCCATTACACAAAGTTCTTGGCCAAGGCAAGTGAGATTTACTAGTAGGTATTCCGGTAATTTCTCAGGGTGTTCTGGGCTACACTCCGACACGACTTATACCGCTATTTGGGGTCTGACGTTTACCATCCCCTAGGCCCGACATGCGATACTCATAGACGAACGGACCGAACTGTACGGATATTGTCCCTGTCAGGCTCAGTAGGATTTCATGATGAGTTTGCTCGTCGGCCTTTTTTCGCTCAATATCTGGGTAGCCGTTGACGTGCTTATGGTTAAACCCACTGCCAGCGTATTGATGAGTCTTTAGAGTCCCACATAGGGGGTTTCTCTAGTTCGGGCGAAACGTTGTAGAGGCCGTATGATTTTATGGCAGGGTTCGAACATATCCGTGCACACGTGCACGGATCATGATCGGACAGATCATACTAGTGGGCTTTGGTTTAAGCCGGATCCTAGTATTAGATTGGTTGAATTACTTTCGTCTCGTAGTATTCGTATTCAGTCGGAATACGGATACAAATATGTATATACAGTTGAGGGATATTCTTGTAATTCGTTACAAGATAACTTTAGATGATGCCATTTTCTTTTTTGTGGATTAAACATTTATGTTTAAATGTTTAATGTGGATAATGTGGCTCATTCTTGGCATGGCATAGTTTTTGTCATGAATAAGATATTTTGTGAGTGTACGAGTGTAGAGATATTTTTTGTGTGTGTGTGACTTTTATTCTCACCACAAAATATCAAAACACTCGCTTGATTAAAAAAAGGCAGCCATCTCATTTGTTTTGGGGGTTGTTTTTTTGCTAACTTGTTTTCTTTTCTTGAGCTTCACATTTTCCACCATAGGCATCATCTTCAACCTCCACTCTATCCTTCTCATGTATTGAGAATTCTAGAGTGTATTGAGACAAAGTAATCACTCTACTTCATCTTGAGCATCTAGGTTAGCAAACCCGTTGTTCGAGTTGCTTCGGTTTGAAGCGGGAGCCCGTATAAAGAACCCTCGATGTGGATCTTTTTCGACGAGAGAGACCGGAGAGCGAGCTTGTTCAGGGACAGCCGCGAGGAGCTTGGCGCGGAGATTGAAGACCAAAGAACACGGATCGATCGGTATAATCTCTCCAAACTCACTTCTACAGTTTTCTAGTAAACGGTTAATGGTTCGATCCGAGTAATAGGTTATGGTAGCGCCAAGTTTTACAAATTTTTGTTCCGCATTTGGCCACGGATTGATGGCCGGGGCGCTGCCGTAACCCAACATGGTATCAGAGCCAGCACATTAACCGTATACTAGTTGGTTTAGACAATGTTAAACTATCGAAACCGAAACAACTCTGATTCACTGCTCGTAACATTCCAGTTTCTGTCGATTTTCTAAGTGTCTTCAAAAATTATTTTAACTGCAGAAGACTACTGACATGACCCCAAGACTTCACCCCAAACACGAACCAATTCCGCAGGATTTTAGCCGAGCAGAGGGCAGTAAAAACCCAGCAGGCCGGTTCTTTAGGGGCTTCTGGACTTCGTGTTTTGGGTGTTGTCTTGTCTCTGGAATGTTGGTTCAGTGGTATTATTTGTTTAGCCCAGTTTGGATATGGTTTTATCTATTTGCTTGGGGGCTATTCGGGGTTATTTCGAACTCGATATTTTCTAACATTGTTTAAAGTTTACAGTACATACATTTCTATCTGCGACCATGAATGTCATTTGATCAGTACAACTTGTCTAATCGCTATAGTTCTTTTAGATGGGTTTGCGAACGTGACATTCATGTTGATGTTCTGTATTGTGATGTATTGTTGCGGATTCGTCGTGGTGGATAGCTTGGGTGCAATGTTAATACAGTTTAGTTTTATTTGTACATTTGATATCGCGCGGCGAGCATCCGACATGTGGACTGTCGTCACTGCATGTTTGTATATTATTCTTTTGGGGCACGACCGGGTTGAGGTCGATATCACCGTTGTACATATTTTCTTTTCTGTACTAGGATTACCCCGCGATGGAGTGCACGGATAGCCGGGTTCGGAGGGCAACAGGTCCGCATCTCATGGCTTTGAGAAGGAGGGGGCCTCACTGTGGAATTGGCGGGCTATTCGCCGCACTCGTAAGGGATATAGGTTGACCCAAGGAGGGGTGCTCAAGTTACCGGATTCCTTGAAGTGTTGGGTGGTCCATTCACTTTGATGAAGGGGGCTCCTTCGCTTCTGGTTTTGGCAGGTAACTTGTCGCGATCGTAGGGATCTAGGTTTTCATTGCACAGGCTATCCACACGACCCGGGGAACGTCGGGTTTCACTTGCGGCTCAAAAGAAACCCGGGGCTCCAAGATTTTCTGTATTGTTCTGTGATGCTTATTAGTTTTCTGTGATGTTGCATTTATCATGCCTGGAGCGATTATTACATATTGATATATATACTAGTAGATGTATATGTTTTACACCCGCGCTAGTCCAGTCCCCGCTCTGTCGTTAGTTAAGTAACCTAACGGGTGATGAAGAGACCAAGTGGCGAATGCGGATGGCATATACGTACATTATATTTTCGTTCTTTTGTGGTGTGATTAATTGATGGGACTGCATTGATTCTAATCAATGCAAGTAAATCAGACCTATTCGATATTGTTGGAACAATTTTCAAAAAGCTGTTATTATAAGGACGTTCTCTTTTGTTTTGCATAGTGGTATTCGGTTATGAATATCCAGCACCTCATTCGACAAGGCAAGGGTCGAGATCCCTTCATCGGGAGTGACCCCTTGAGCAGAGGTTTGCGTCGGGACAATAACTTCACTATAGTCGATTACTTTTTGCTTTGCATCGCGGTATTCCGTTATGAATATCCAGCACCTCATTCTACGAGGAAAGCCGAGATCCCTTCACCAGGAGTGGCCTCTTTAGCAAGGATTTTCGCTACTATATATTTATTAAAAGCTATGCGGTTTCTTCAACGATATCAAGTTCATTACGTTAAAGGTTTTTCGCCAAAAACCAGTCGTAGCCCTCCGTCATTTCTTACAGGTATTACTTAGTATTCATACTGTGTATGTTGATCTCTGTCAAGACACGGTGCTTGGTAGCTGGGTAATACTTGTTTGTTGCATAGATATGCGATTATTTAGGACAGTCGCACGGTCATTTTGACCTCTGTCAAGGACACGTGCGAGTGGGTCTAAGTTAATCAAGGACAATGACGGGTTGAACTTGACTTGCGACTTATGATATGTTGACCTCTGTCAAGGTCATAAACCGCTTGGGGTAAAAATCACATCGGGAGTTTCTAAAAAAACTGAAACTTGCCAGGCATGCGCATACCTTCTGGAGTATGGTAACTTGAGTGGATTCCATCAAGTTATCATGCGATGATAGTTGGATCCTGATTCCTACTGATGAGTTGGTTTACTCCTCGGGTGATCCCGACTAATTCTTCTTTCAGGTTTGGAGGAGAATTTGAGGATACAGGGCGAGATATTCTGATTAGATAAAGTGGTTAACCATTCTGATCTAGATTAGAGTGCACGCTGAGTGTTTCTTTTCTCTCTCTTTGACAGCGATCATGACCCGACCCTAGACTGTAACTCAGTAACCAAGTTAACCGAACTTTCTTAAAACACTGGCGTTTGGATTGTTAGAGTTGCATACAACATTGACACTCCTTTTACCCTTTGCTTTTCTCCGGAACATTCCGTATCACTACGCAGATCCCATTTTTATTGGATATGACCATCGTACAGTTACATACGAACTCAAAGAAACTTGTTTCAGATTCGAGGATGGTTTCCGGTTGTGGAGAAAATGAATAGGACTATTCAATTGTCTTTTCCTTTTATCTTCTCTCAGGTTGTGAGGGCTCCTAGGATTAGGAGAAGGTACACCTATTGCACTTATTGGATAGTTTTCTTCCAAACCATAGGCAGGTGCCGAAAGGTAGGGAATGAAGAAAACCAATTAGCCTAAGTGTAGTGTACAGAAGGTAATAAGTAAAGACAAATAAAGATATTAGAAAGAGGGCAAAGTAAATTACGACTGCTATCATTCACGACCAAACCACGTATTTCATCGCCACTCCTACTTCACCTTTGAATTTCTCCAGAACACCCCGTATCACTACGAAGATCCACAGTTATTGGATAATCCATCGTATGGTTATATACGAACTCGAAGAAACTTGTTCCAGTACGAGGATGGATTCTGGTTCAGGAGAATAGAATAAGGTTTATTCAGTTGTTTTTTATCATTATCTTCTCTCAGATTGCGAGTACTCCTAAGATTAGGAGAGTACACTTATTATGCTTATTGGATAGTCTTCTTCCAAACCATAGGCTGGTGCCGAATGGTAGGGAAGGAAGAAAACCATTTAGCCTAAGTGCGGTGTACAGAAGATAATGAGTAAAGACAAATAAAAGAATTTGGAGAGTTGACAACGAAATATACGGTTACAGTCATGGATCTGGATAGTGGAAGAGGTATTACTGGGAATACCCGGATACCCTTTCGAAACATCTTCATGTTTCAGTTACACTATGCGTTGTTAATAGAAAACTGATTTCTCAATTAGATCCTTACTCCAGGGTATGTATTTACTAGGTATAATTCTCACATCTGTATGGTTTTACAGATGATGAGTGGGAGTAAGTTATTGGGAATTAGGTGATCATCCTCATTATTTCGGGATTCGTTGTAATTGGTGATATTTGAGGAAATCGCCTGGGTTTTTGCCGGACGGCAAATATTTGGTTTTGAATATCCATTGTTATCCACCAATTTCAAACTGATATATCTGTGCGTTTATTTTATAAAGTGAGATATAACTTTTTGAAATTATGTTGTTGACATTTACTTATATCAGTTGATGGTTAGGTAAGGAGCATTAAACAGCGATGTAATTCTTCATAACCATAATACAATTTTCCACTATGGGCATCATTTTCAACCTCCACTCCATCCCTCTCATGTGTTGAGAATCGTAGAGTGTATTGAGACAAAGTAATCACACACTATCTCTAATTCATCTTGAGCACCTAGGTTAGCAAACTAGTTGTTCGAGTTGCTTCGGTTTGAAGCGGGAGTCCGTATAAAGAACTCTCGACGTGGATCTTCTTCGACGAGAGAGACCGGAGAGCGAGCTTATTCAGGGACAGCCGCGAGGAGCTTAGCGCAGAGATTGAAGTCCGAAGGACACGGATCGATCGGTAGAATCTCTCCAAACTCACTTTACAGTTTTCTTGTAAACGGTTAATGATTCGATCCGGGTAATAGATTGTGGTAGCGCCAAGTTTTACAAATTTTTGTTCCGCATTTGGCCACCGATTGATGGCCGGGGCGCTGCCGTAACCCAACAAGAAAATGTGATACTCTTGAGAATAATGTACTGGAACAGTCGTCTTAAAATTCATTAAGATTCACAAACTCCCCAAAATTTTCGAGACCTAAAATCATTCAAATATCCCTTGTTTCCAAATCTATGTATCAAATGTCAAACTGAAATCTGCAGTTAAATTGATATCAGCTAATGATATGGTGCATTAGCAATATGTTCATAGGTACTCGTGGCAAATTTAATAAATGATGAAAGGATGTTTTCTTGAATGCGTCCAAATATTGTTTTTTAATATCCGGGTTAGATAAATATTCTATTTTAGTTAGTTCTTTGGGAAAACACTTTGGGAAGCATTTACACTGACTTTGGTTTAGATAGAGCTTTACTAGGGTTTTTCCTCATGACCGCCAATTTCGATGAAGCTTTGTTAAGGTTCTTGGCCATCAACACCGACTTCAATAATTGTTGGCGATTTCTAAGGCCATTGCACTATTAGATGGAAGTACAAGATCACACCCGACAACATTTGGCCCAAGACACTGGCCGTGGTGAGAGAAAACCGTAACAAAACTATCAAAATCAAAGTCAGTGGCGACGAGCAACACACAAAACAACATTCAGTAGAAAGTGTCCACAGTGTTTACCCAAAAATTTAACTAAACCAGAAGATTTACCAAACCCAGATATCAAAAAACAATAGTTAGATGCGTTCAAGAAAACGTCATTTGGTTACTTGAACTTGTCACGAGTAGCTATGCACACATCGCTAATACCATATATCATTAATCGATATTAATCTAACTGTAGATTCCAACGTAACACTAAATACATATATTTGGAAGTAAAAGATATTGAAAAGATCTTGGGCCTCAAAAATTTTGATAAGCCTGTGAATCTCGATGAATTTCAAGACGACTATTCCAGTACATAAATCTCGAAAGTCACCACATTACCTATGATTATACTAAACTAAAGGAGAGCACAAACTCCTGTAATTGTTAGTTATATGTATGCCCTGGAGGCCATTACTGCACATACGATGTATATTGTAGTGGATGCTTGGACATATATAGAGATGACTTTCTTGCTCGACATGATAGTATACTATCTGGTTGCTCTTTATTTTAACATGTACTCTGATTGTCTCTATATTACATGTTGATAAAGCCATTAGGATGAGTACTTGACTATCAGGACTATGATGCAAATCATACTTGTAGAGTTCCTGGGCACACTATAGAGGTCTCACAAGGCATCAACCATGCCAATTTCAAATTTTGTGGATGCCGAGAAACCCTAATACGGATCGTCGAATAGAATTCTAGGCGAAACATTAAACTAATTAACGACTTAACTAAAGGAGAGAGGCTACAACCTTTGTAGATCCGTTTCTCCACTTCCTTAGCTCCACGTACGCGTCCTCTCGCTGTCCATCTCGAATCCCGAACTCAATCGTCGGCTTCATCGGAGAAAAGGACGGGCTCGGTCGTCGGCTTCATGCCGAAGATGATCTACGTCGAGGCATCACAAGTTCAAGCTCCAACTTCACCAAGTTGTGAAACTTGTGAAGAAAACACCCTATACTACTTGGCAAGAGGTAGAGGATGAAGAAATAGGAGGTGGGTTCACTTTAGAATTGGATTTCTCACTCTTTTTCTCAAGGTGCCATTGATGAAGGCAAGGTTTTCTTCATGAAGATGAAGAAGAAGAAGATAGAATATGATAAGTATGTTTAAAAGAATAATAAAAATCAATACTTATCATCTTCTAACCTTGGTTAAGTGTAGAGAATAGACCATGGTCAAGTGAGAATGGTTAGGGTTAAGCATGAAGACAAAATGGTCACTTTAGTCAAAGCTTCATGAAGCTTCATCAAGCTTCATGAAAGAAAGAAACCATTTTGTTTTCTTTTATTTATTTATCAAGAAAGAATAGATAAATAAATAAGTAAATAAATCAAAACCCTAACTATTATCATAACCATGGTTTAAGTCTTAACACAAAACCAATGTACATACATCATCAAACATGACACATTGTAGCGCACAAAAGTATATCACATATACAACTTGTGAACTACAAGTGAGAAAATCCTTTTAAAGTGAACCAATACTAGTTAATGCAAAGCAATATATCAAATATATAATTATACATTAAATCATTAAATCAACACTTGATTCAATGATCCGGTCATGTCGCACATAACCGACTAGTATCTAATGTATCGACTTATCGAATCAATCTACGATTCGATAACTAGGTTATATCGCATATAACCAATCGAAACATTCATCGCGAGAATGAAATACGGTATCACATACACGCATTATTCTCGGTCCCGCACATATCTCATATGCGCTCCTATTTCGTTTCGCTTGAGCCAGGAAACCTCTGTGTAGGACTCTAAAGACTCGTCAATACGCCGGTAGCAGACGATGATCATATCAAGCATCCACAAGCCGCAAGCGGTCTGCTAAACGTAACGACCATCCGGGTATTGAGCGATCAGAAGATCGACGAGCTAGCCCGCTCACACTCCTGTGAATCCAACCAGTAACACTTACCGTACAGTCCGGTCTGTTCGTCTGATATGTCGCATATCAAGTCTAGGGGTGGTAAACGTCAGACCCCAATAACCGATAAGTCATTCCGATGTGAGGCTCATAACGGGTCGAGAAACTACTGGTAACACTTACCAGCAAATCTCTGATCAGCCCTGGCCAGGGACTTCCCTGTTACGGCCAATCGAGCACAGCGCAACATCAACCCCCAATACCGGGAGAGACGAAACCCCTCCTATCGCTCATTGCCTCCATGTGACTCGGGACTGTGCCCAAAGACCACCGTTTTGCACGCCCTCATGGACGTGGTAAGGTGGAGATCAAAGCACAGTGGGAATCACACAAGACTCTATGACGATCTCGGGTCTACAGACTAACCTGCACAAGTGTCACCTAAGAACTGCCATCTGACGTGAGGTATAATACCATCTGGGAGTTCTCGGCGAGTCCGTCCAGTGTACCCAGTCTCCACTGAGCACCCGTACACCATCTCCGATGTCAAACACCAATGGATATGGGATCATCCATCGCCCATCTCATGGGTCGAGAAGCGTATACGCTAGTCTACTCTGGTATATCGATGCCCCGTCTCGATACACCCACGACTAGGGACCTTGAAGGATGTACCTGTGGACTACCATGTCCCCACTAGTATTATCTGCATCATAGTCCAGGTAGTCAAGTACACATCCTAAGGGCTTTACCAACATGTAACTATAAGACAGATTAAAGAGACTAGTATACATGTTAAGATAAAGAGTAACCAGATAGCACACTATCATATCGAGCAAGAAAGTCATCTCTATATATGTCCAAGCATCCAATATAATATACATCATCTGTACAATACTGGCCTCTAGGGCATACATACAACTAACAATCTCCCACTTGCACTAGGGCCAGCTGCTGTAGTATCGCATACCGAGCATCCCGAAGAGTCTCTCAAACTGTATCTGGGGAATGACCTTCGTGAATGGATCCGCTGTGTTGTTCTTCGTGTCAACCCTCCTGACCTCGATCTCCCGGCGATCAACTATCTCCCGGATCAGGTGATACCGCCTCAGAATATGCCTGGATCGCTGATGGAACCTAGGTTCCTTGGCCAAAGCCACCGCTCCATTGTTATCGCAATACAAAGGTATTGGATGCTCAATGGATGGAACCACTCCAAGTTCAGTAATGAACTTCTTGATCCAGACAGCCTCTTTGGCAGCATCGTTGGCAGCGATGTATTCAGCCTCCATCGTCGAGTCTGCCACGGTTTCCTGCTTGGAACTCTTCCAGCTAACCGCCCCTCCGTAAAGGGTAAAGACAAATCCCGACTGCGACTTAGAGTCGTCCTTATCACTCTGAAAGCTCGAATCGGTAAAGGACTCCACTTGGAGTTCTCCGTTACCATACACCAAGAGCATCTCTTTAGTCCTTCGTAAGTACTTGAGAATGCTCTTCACAGCTGTCCAGTGACTCTCTCCAGGATCAGCTTGATACCTGCTCACTACACTTAGTGAGTATGCTACATCGGGTCTGGTACATAGCATCGCATACATGATAGAGCCTACAGCCGAAGCATAGGGTATCCTTTGCATGCGAGCTCTCTCCAAATCAGTCTTGGGAGACATCTCTTTGGAGAGAGTGACTCCAGAGATCGTGGGCAAGTTCCCACGCTTGGATTCTTCCATACTAAACCTCTTTAGTATGGTGTCAATGTACCTGGATTGGGACAATCCCAAAATCCGTTTGGATCTATCTCTATAGATCCTAATTCCCAATATGCAGGAGGCATCACCAAGATCTTTCATTGAGAATCTTTGTGATAAGAAGAGCTTGACTGATTGCAGCATAGGAATATCATTTCCTATCAAGAGTATGTCGTCCACGTACAATACGAGGAAGACAACCTTACTCTCTGCCACCTTCTTGTAGATACAAGGTTCATCTGGGTTTTTGACGAAATCAAACTCTTTGATAACGACGTCAAAGCAGATGTTCCAACTCCGCGATGCTTGCTTTAATCCATAAATGGATTTAAGCAGCTTGCACACATTTCCGCTGCTCCCACTGTCTACGAAGCCCTCTGGCTGAGTCATGTACACGCACTCTTCTAAATCACCGTTTAGAAAGGCGGTCTTAACATCCATTTGTCAGATTTCGTAATCATGATATGCAGCGATGGCAAGCATGATCCGGATGGATTTAAGCATAGCCACTGGAGAAAAGGTTTCGTCATAGTCCACACCTGGTCTTTGACGAAAACCTTTTGCAACAAGTCTAGCTTTGAAAGTCTCCACTTTCCCATCTACACCAAGTTTTTTCTTGAAGATCCACTTGCTCCCAATGGGTTTTACCCCTTCAGGAGCAACTTCCAAAGTCCATACTTTGTTGGTGTACATGGATTCCATCTCGGACCGCATAGCATCCAGCCATTTCACTGAGTCCCTACTCGTGATGGCCTGCTCGAAGCTAGTTGGGTCATCATCCTCCATGATGCAATCCTCGCTTCCACCGTCAATGAGAAAACCGTAGTATCTCTCAGGTGGACGAGAAACCCTACTAGATCGGCGGAGAGGCTGGGGTTCGTCGGGTACTACTGAATCCTCTGGTTCTACCAAGTCTTCTGTTATAGTTTGTGTTGCTGGAACCTCTTCCAGTTCTACCTCAATGCCACTAATCTGTTTCATAAAAAAACCTTTTTCTAAGAAAGTGGCATGTCGAGAAACAAACACTTTTTGTTCCTCGGAGTGGTAGAAGATATACCCTCGCGAATGTTTGGGATATCCAACAAACTTACATAGAACAGACCTTACCTCGAGCTTGTCCGGATTTTGTGTTTTAACATAGGCCGGACAACCCCATATCTGAATAAAATTAAGACATGGTCTCTTGCCATTCCATATCTCATATGGAGTGGTAGGCACTGATTTGGTTGGAACTCTATTCAATAGGTATGCAGCAGTCTCCAGTGCATATCCCCAGAAGGAAATAGATAACTCAGCTACACTCATCATAGAGCGCACCATATCTAATAGGGTGCAATTTCTCCGCTCCGATACACCGTTGTGCTGTAGTGTATAAGGTGGAGTAAGCTGAGAGAGAATCCCATTCTCTTTTAGATAATCTTGGAACTCATTGCTCAAGTATTCTCCTCCTCGATCAGATCGAAGGATCTTAATACTTTTGCCCGTTTGGTTCTCTACTTCATGTTTATATTCTCTGAATTTCTCAAAAGCTTCAGACTTGTGTTTCAATAGGAACACATGCCCGTATCTAGAGAGATCGTCAGTGAATGTAATGAAGTACGAAGAACCATCCCTGACATGTGTAGACATGGGACCGCATACATCACTATGTATTAGTCCCAAGAGTTCGGTAACTCTTTCTCCGTGTCCCGTAAACGGAGTTTTGGTCATCTTGCCTTTGAGACATGACTGGCAAGTGTCATAAAATGAAAATTCAAACGAATTTAAATATCCATCCTTATGCAACTTAGCTAGTCGTGTCGCATTGATGTGACCCAGTCTACAATGCCACAAGAAAGATTCGTTCAGTTCAGAACTCTTCCTCTTGTGTGTGTTTTGTAAATTGAGGACTGTATTTTGATTGAGAATGAATATGCCATTATACATCGAGCCTGATGCAATCAACCTTTGATCTAGGAATATGTTCATAACATTATCCTTTACTATAAAATTATATCCTTCTTTAGTTAATAAAGAAACTGATATAATGTTGCACATCATGTTCGGTATATAATAGCATTCATTTAGAATCATTGTATCACCACTTGGTAATACTAGGTGATATTCGCCAACTGCTTTGGCTGCAACATTTGCCCCATTCCCAACTAGAACGGAATGTCACCTTTTCCCAGTTCTCTTCCTTTCCGCAGCCCATGTAACATCTTACATATGTGGAATCCTGATCCGGTATCTAATACACAGGACGTAGGGTGAACTGAGAAACAGTTCTCAATGACAAACACACCCGAAGATGATGCATCAACATGCATGTTCTCCGTTTGGGCGGTGTGAGAATCCAGATATTCTCCTGTTTCCTGTTCATTCTTATAACACTTATAAGATAGAACGGGTTCAACGTTCCCCTGCACAGTATAACATGCGGGTTCAGTCAATACATCCATATTATTATCTTGATTAGGGCATGAAATGGTCGCTACCTGGAGAGAGAGAAGAAAACACTTTAGCGTATGCTCGTGCAAGATCAGATTGGTTATTATCTTATCTAATCAGGATGGCTCCCACTGTTTTTATCAAATCTTCCTTCAAACCCTAAAAGGAAAGACTAGCCGGGATTAATTACACACTACAAGTTCGCCAATCTTTCAGCCAGGCCAGTGTCGGTACTTTGAGGGAGGTCCCCCGTGCTTTCGCACAAACCTAATTAATGTAAACCTCATTTTCCCAGAGGCGTAACCCCGTTGACACCTTTCTAGACACCTACTTGATCAGCTAATTGCAATATGTAAAACTCTCCCAGGAGTAACTCTTACTCGCAGTGGGTATCGGGATCCAAATATCTCATAGAAGGTATGCAATCTCATTGCAAATTTCAACACTTGAAATTCCCGATAATACTTTTGCCCCTAGCGTCCTGTGACCTTGATGGAGGCCAAACTACCCATAGGGCGCTAGTCAAGTTCAACCCGTCATTTCTTGATCGAATTAAACCCACCCGTACGACCCTTGACGGAGGCCAAACTACGCCGTACGAATACCCTAATCCAATCGCATCATATGCTTGCAGATAAGCACTAGTTAGCTACCATACACTACGCCTTGACGGAGGCCAAACTACCGCAGCATGAATACTAAGTAGTACTTATCTGAAATGACGGAGGGCTACGCAGGTTTTTCTGAAAACCATGAGCGTAATGAACTTGATATCGTTGTAGAATCAAAATGAAGTTTTGAAATGGAGTGATTTTGAGGCTTTTCTAGTTTTGCTAAAGGGGTCACTCCCGGTGAAGGGATCGTCGGCCCTTTCCTCGTCGAATGAGGTGCGGGATATATCATATATATCACTGTGCAAAGCAGAAACTATAGAAGCAATCAAAAGCAGACCGAGTGTGTAGCATCTGCCAGTTATTGCTAAAGGAGTCACTCCCGGTGAAGGGATCTCGGTCCTTTCCTCATCGAATAAGGTGCTGGGTATATCATATATACCGCTATGCAAAGCAAGAACTGTAGCTACCTGTTTTGTTTAAAATCTGATTCTACAACATCTTTAGGTTTCTTTTATTTCATTAATCACATTAATGAAGTCCCATCATTTAAATACCTAAACATCACAGATAGATACGACGTACACTTATGCCATCCGCATTCGCCTCGATGTCCCCTCGTGCACCGTTAGGTTTGGTAACTAACGACAGAGCAGGGCAGGGCTAGTGCGGGTGCAAAACATAAGTAACGTCTATATAATATATCATATATACTATATACTGTATCTATCACAGAACATCACATGATCACATCACAGATATCGCAGCAGAAGAAACATATGAAACATTGGATATACTAGGACGTCCGTGTTTTCAATACGAGCCAGTATAAAACACGGATTCCACGGTCATGATGAATAGCCAATCCCACACCCCTAGACCCCTACGAGAGCGGCAAGCAACCCTACCAATTCTAGGGTTAAGAGACCCGGACTCGACTCCTCGTGTTGGTCTCCCACTGGACCCCAGAACCCGGTTACTTGTGCTTCCCTCCTTGGGTCTATTCTAATGCGGAAAAGTAAATAATATACATAGGGTGACATCTTCCGCTACCTGGAAGTGTCCCAATAAAAGAATATTACATACAAGTTTTTACATGAATGAAAATGAAAAACACTCATCTCACATAAAAAAACCCGGCTATTCAAACACGACGATCCAATATAACATATCCAGCAACACATAACATCACATGTCATCAACGTAAGTAAATATGCGCATCCCAATTGTCGTTGACATATAGCAACGAAACCGGCGATATCACATATTACACTTACGGTCACAGAAAAGAAAGTGTAAAACTACAACAGTTGGAATCCGCAACCTCTTTAGACATCTCATGCCTAACACTTATAAACCCCGCATTTTAGTCCCATTATCGAAAACTCTTTTCAATATGAAGTGAGACTAAACCGCTAGATTTATAACATTCATTCAGCTATCTCATAACTGTTTGTGAATTCCAATTATTGTATCCCATTCCAGATAAATAGAAAATATCAAACTTTCCGATCGAACATTCGAACACCCAAGTTTTCCCGAAACCGTTCAACACATGAAATAGGTTCAAAGACATTCACTTCATGCCTCAGTACCAACGGTCCAGCCGTAGAAGGATCAAGCCAACGCCTCACATGTGGCACGCCGTACTGCCCCAAACCCGAAGGTTCAAAGGGCAGTTCAAGACGGTCACATAATCGAGTTAAGGTTTGTTGTCTTCTAGAGGGACCATCGCGTTACTTGCACTACTCAGAAAGTCCTTAAACCACAGAAAAATCTAACACATGGAAATTTTCCGGCAGGGGAAAAGTTGGGTATTTATATCCGGTCGAAATTTTTAACATATTCAAAAATTATCCGGAAGCCACATAGACAAAATCTGATAATCCGATCGAATCATCGAACTCCCAAAACACCCCAGAAAACTCAACTCTTGAGTGATATTTAAAAATACCCAGAGAACTCAGCACTGAATAAAGGGAGTTACTGTGCAAAATTGGGTGGGTGACGTCATCATACGGCCGCGGAACCGCCGCAGAAGCCAGGCTTCTGCCGCGGTTCCGCCGCACTTTTGAGGAATCATGGACACGTGTTGCACAGTAATTCTTAGGATTCCCTGCTGATTTTTCTGCATATTTTTAATTTGGAAAAAACCCAGTTTTTGAAAAAAGTCCAGAGAGCAAGTTTGGGATTAGGGTTTCGATTCATTCGGATTTCAAACGTCGTCTACACTTCGCTTAACGCTCTAGCTAGGCTCTGATACCACTGTAGGGTTCCTAGGCACACTATAGAGGTCTCACAAGGCATCAACCATGCCAATTTCAAATTTTGTGGGTGCCGAGAAACCCTAATACGGATCGTCGACTAGAATTCTAGGCGAAACATTAAACTAGTTAACGACTTAACTAAAGGAGAGAGACTACAACCTTTGTAGATCCGTTTCTCCACTTCCTTAGCTCCACGTACGCGTCCTCTCGCTGTCCATCTCGAATCCCGAACTCAATCGTCGGCTTCATCGGAGAAAAGGGCGGGCTCGGTCGTCGGCTTCGTGCCGAAGATGATCTACGTCGAGACATCACAAGTTCAAGCTCCAACTTCACCAAGTTGTGAAAGTTGTGAAGAAAACACCCTATACTACTTGGCAAGAGGTAGAGGATGAAGAAATAGGAGGTGGGTTCACTTTAGAATTGGATTTCTCACTCTTTTTCTCAAGGTGCCATTGATGAAGACAAGGTTTTCTTCATGAAGATGAAGAAGAAGAAGAAGATAGAATATGATAAGTATGTTTAAAAGAATAATAAAAATCAATACTTATCATCTTCTAACCTTGGTTAAGTGTAGAGAATAGACCATGGTCAAGTGAGAATGGTTAGGGTTAAGCATGAAGACAAAATGGTCACTTTAGTCAAAACTTCATGAAGCTTCATCAAGCTTCATGAAAGAAAGAAACCATTTTGTTTTCTTTTATTTATTTATCAAGAAAGAATAGATAAATAAATAAGTAAATAAATCAAAACCCTAACTATTATCATAACCATGGTTTAAGTCTTAACACAAAACCAATGTATATGCATCATCAAACATGACACATTGTAGCGCACAAAAGTATATCACATATACAACTTGTGAACTACAAGTGAGAAAATCCTTTTAAAGTGGACCAATACTAGTTAATGCAAAGCAATATATCAAATATATAATTATACATTAAATCATTAAATCAACACTTGATTCAATGATCCGGTCATGTCGCACATAACCGACTAGTATCCAATGTATCAACTTATCGAATCAATCTACGATTCGATAACTAGGTTATATCGCATATAACCAATCGAAACATTCATCGCGAGAATGAAATACGGTATCACATACACGCATTATTCTCGGTCCCGCACATATCTCATATGCGCTCCTATTTCGTTTCGCTTGAGCCAGGAAACCTCTGTGTAGGACTCTAAAGACTCGTCAATACTCCGGTAGCAGACGATGATCATATCAAGCATCCACAAGCCGCAAGCGGTCTGCTAAACGTAACGACCATCCGGGTATTGAGCGATCAGAAGATCGACGAGCTAGCCCGCTCACACTCCTGTGAATCCAACCAGTAACACTTACCGTACAGTCCGGTCTGTTCGTCTGATATGTCGCATATCAAGTCTAGGGGTGGTAAACGTCAGACCCCAATAACCGATAAGTCATGCCGATGTGAGGCTCATAACGGGTCGAGAAACTACTGGTAACACTTACCAGCAAATCTCTGATCAGCCCTGGCCAGGGACTTCCCTGTTACGGCCAATCGAGCACAGCGCAACATCAACCCCCAATACCGGGAGAGACGAAACCCCTCCTATCGCTCATTGCCTCCATGTGACTCGGGACTGTGCCCAAAGACCACCGTTTTGCACGCCCTCATGGACGTGGTAAGGTGGAGATCAAAGCACAGTGGGAATCACACAAGACTCTATGACGATCTCGGGTCTACAGACTAACCTGCACAAGTGTCACCTAAGAACTGCCATCTGACGTGAGGTATAATACCATCTGGGAGTTCTCGGCGAGTCCGTCCAGTGTACCCAGTCTCCACTGAGCACCCGTACACCATCTCCGATGTCAAACACCAATGGATATGGGATCATCCATCGCCCATCTCATGGGTCGAGAAGCGTATACGCTAGTCTACTCTGGTACATCGATGCCCCGTCTCGATACACCCACGACTAGGGACCTTGAAGGATGTACCTGTGGACTACCATGTCCCCACTAGTATGATCTGCATCATAGTCCAGGTAGTCAAGTACACATCCTAAGGGATTTACCAACATGTAACTATAAGACAGATTAAAGAGACTAGTATACATGTTAAGATAAAGAGTAACCAGATAGCATACTATCATATCGAGCAAGAAAGTCATCTCTATATATGTCCAAGCATCCAATATAATATACATCATCTGTACAATACTGGCCTCTAGGGCATACATACAACTAACAATACTAGTGGTGACAGAGTAGTCGTTAAGTATATCTTTCAAATGTTCCTAATCGTGGGTGTATCGAGACAGAGCATCGATATACCAGAGTAGACTAGCTTATAGCTTCTCGACCCATGTAGATGGGCGATGGATGATCACATATCTATTGGTGTTTGACATCAGAGACGGTATACGGGTGCTCAGTGGAGACTGGGTACACTGAACGGACTCGCCGAGAACTCCAAGATGGTATTATACATAACGTCATATGGCAGTTCTCTGATGACACTGGTACAGATCAGTCTGTAGACCCGAGATCGTCATAGAGTCTTGTGTGATTCCCACTGTGCTTTGATTTCTACTTTACCACGTTCAAGAGAACGCGCAAAACGGTGGCTTTTGGGTACAGTCCCGAGTCACATGGAGGCAATGAGCGATAGGAGGGGTTTCGTCTCTTCCGGTATTGGGAGTTGATGTTGTGCTGTGCTTGATTGGCTATAACAGGAAGTCCTTGGCCAAGGCTGCTTCAGAGATATACTGGTAAGTGTTATCAGTAATTTCTCGACCCGTTATGAGCCTCATATCGACACGACTTACCGAGTTACTGTGATCTGACGTTTACCACCTCTAGACAAGATATGCGACATATCAGACGAAGAGACCGGACTGTACGGTAGTGTTACGGCTTGGATTCGCAGGAGTGTGAACAGGTTTGCTTGTTGATCTTCTGATCGCTCAATACCTGGATGGCCGTTACGTTTAGCAGACCGCTTGCGGCTTGTGGGTGTTTGATATGATCATCACCCACTGCCGGCGTATTGACGAGTCTTTAGAGTCCTACATAGGGGTTTCCTGGCTCAAGCGAAACGGAGTAGGAGCATATATGTGATATGTGCGAGACCGAGATTGATACGATATGAGATACCGTATTCTATTCTCGCGATATGAGATATCGGTCGGTTATATATGATATAGCCGGGTTATCAGATCAAGTGTTGATTCGATAAGTTGATTCATATGATATTAGTCGGTTATAGGTAATATAACCGGATTATTAAATCAAGAGTTGATTTAATAATCTAATGTATAATTATATATTTGATATATTACATTACATTAACTAGTATTAGCTCACTTATAATTTCTTTTCTCACTTTGGATACATTGATGTATATGTGATATATGTTAAATGTATCAAGCTGGTTACAAATGCAACTAGGGTTAATAAGGATTGAACCATGCTAGGGTTAAGATTAGGGTTTTATATTTATCATTAAGTTATTCAAAATTATGGATTTTATCATGGTTGATATTTGTTGAAAGCTTGTAAACATCTTTGACTTTGTCTACTCTTTTGTCTAGCTTAGAATATTTGTTTAACCCAACACTTTAACCTATGGCCATGGTTAACTCTCTACAAGGGTTAAGCATGACATGCTTAACCCTTGGTTGCATTTCTAACCTCACACAATAATTCATTTTGATGAGTTAATTCTTCTTCTTCCTCCTCAAAACTTTCTAATTTCAATGGAGGTATGAGAAAAAGTGTGAGAAAATCATATCTAAAGTGAGCCCACTTCCTACTTCATCATCCTCTACTACTTGTCATTTAGTATAGGGTGTTTGCTTCACTAATTCCGTAATTAGTGAAGAGACAGCTTGGGTTAGTGTCTCCTCGACACAAATCGTCTTCGGCCTCGAAGTCTTCGAAGCAAGCATGTGTGTTTCTTCATGGGAGCCTCTTTAGAGTCCGGAGTTCACGATCGCAGCGAAGGGACTACTACACGGAGCTATTGAAGTGAAGGACCAGTCAGCAATGGTTGTATTCCTTACTCACTTAGATTTGCAAAGTGTTTGCTTTTATATTCCGTCGATTTCTAGCATACGATTCATGGTTAGGGTTAGCTAGAACGGCAAATTTTTGAATTTGGCATGGACGATGCCTCCCGAAACCTTGCTGCCGTGCTAGGCAACCCTGCAGTGGTATCAGAGCCATGCTATAAATTTAGACGGATTTTGTTAGAATTACGAGACCGAAACAACTCCGAAACTTGCAACGCGAAACCCTAGTTTCTGTCGATTTTAAAAGTTCAAAAAAAATTTTAAACAAGTACATAGTGATGTATGAGATATATTATGAACACAGTCAAAATTTCAGGGCATTCTAGAAAAATTTGGCCGACCACATATAGCCACATCTCGGCCAAAACCGAGCACCCCCTGAAAATTTTTTTATGTTCCAGAGACTTGGTTTTGATGTTTCATGTGTTGTTTGTTTTTTTCTAATTTTGCATGTGATGTAATCTTACACTATAAACAATTCGGAGTGTTTTCGTATTTGTAGTTTTAACAATATTTCGGATTATTCACATATTGTCTAGGCGAAGTTAAAAAGTTCGATCGAATGTCAAAAACCCCATTTTTCCAAGTTTAACGTATTCCGAAAAACATGCAAGTAATCCTATGAACCCTCTAGAAGAATGAAACCCTAACTCGACATTTTTGGATCGCGGAACCGCGATCATACCCTAGGGTTTGTCGTAGTTCCGTGGTGACATGAGTTGGGCTTGGGTTTGCCCATCTACGGCTGGTGCATAGGTACCGTAGCATATTCTGGGTATTACTAAAACTGTGCTCAAGTATTGAGCTGTCGGGAAATTGTGGGACTTTGATGAATCGATCAAAAAGTTTAACGTTCGTCCGGATATCATGTGATAGGATACAATATTTGGAATCCACAAAAGTAGTTATGAGATAACTAATTTGAATGTTATAAATCTAGCAATTTAGTCTCATTTGATCGGTTGCCACGGGATTTTGATGTGATCAAAAGTTCGTCGCAATCACGAAGCGTACGCGGATCACCGGGTAATATTATTAGATAGCCACGCCCCATAGCCCCGACCAAGTGACTGTAGGAGAACCCCGTCGTCAAAAACATCCGTTCGGGTGCTCATGGCAGCGGTGTTCCGCCTTAGTGCACTTCGTCAACGGCATCGGGGGGTGCGGCCGTCTACTAAAGTTTCCGACAAGCATTCAATCAGGATGTCGGGAATCTTGTTGAATTGCCCGACTAGATATTAAAAGGTGTTTTCAATATCGAGACTAAGATGCGGGGTTTATAATTGTTAGGCATGTGATGTCTAAGGAATTCATTTGGTTAGGCATGTGATGTCTAAGGTGGTTGCGGATTCCAACTGTTGTAGTTTCACTTTCTTTTCTGCGGCCGTAAGTGTAATATGTGGTGTATCGCCGGTTTCGGTGTTATATGTCAACGACAATTGGGATACACATATTTACTTACATTGATGACATGTGATGTTATGTGTTGTTGTGATATGTTATATTTGATCGTCGTGATTGAATAGCCGGAGATTTTATGTGAGATGAGGTTTTTCATTTTCATTCATGTAAAATTCATTGTATGTAATATTCTTTTATTGGGGCACTTCCGGGTTGAGGATGATATCACCATTGTATATTATTTACTTTTCCGCATTAGGATAGACCCAAGGCGGGGAGCATAAGTAACCGGGTTCTAGGGTCCAGTGGGAGACCATCTCGAGAAGTCGAGACCGGGTCTCCTAACTCTAGAATTGGTAGGGTTGTTCGTCGCTCTCGTAGGGGTCTAGAGGTGTGGGGTTGGCAATTCATCACGACCGTAGAATCCGTGTTTTATACATGCTTAATTTAAAACACGGAAATCCTAGTATATTCAATATTTCATATGTTATCTTCTGCTGCAATATTCTGTGATGAGATCATATTACTGTTCTGAGACGAATACTTATATTATATATATATGATATATATTATATATTACTGCTTTCGTTTCATATCTGATGCTTGGGAAGCATAATAAATGGAACTTCATTACTGAGATTAATGAAATAAAAGAAAACTAAAGATGTTGTAGAAACTTGTCTCAAAAACCGGTAGCTCTAGTTCTTGCTTTGCATAGCGATATTCCTTGTAGAATATTCTGCACCTTATTCGATAAGGAAAGAGCCGAGATCCCTTCACTGGGAGTGACCACTTTAGCGAAACTAGCAAATGCTACAAACTTGGTTTGTCTTTTAATTGCTTTTATAGTTTCTGCTTTGCATAGTGATATTTGTGAAATATCTTGCACCTTATTCGATAAGGAAAGAGCCGAGATCCCTTCATCAGGAGTGACCTCTTTAGCAAAACTAGTAAAAGCCTAAAAAACACTCATTTTCAAAATCACTCGATTCTACGACGATATCAAGTTCATTACGTAAAGGGTTTTTTTAAAAATCTGTCGTAGCCCTCCGTCATTTCAGATAAGTGCTTCATAGTATTCGTGCTACGTTTGTTGGCCTGCGTTAAGGCGTAGTGTGCAGTAGCTATTTATGCTTATCTGCTAAAGCATATGCTGCGATTGAGTTAAGGTAGTCGTGCGACTTTGTTGGCCTGCGTCAAGAGTCGTACGGGTGGGTTTAATTCAATCGGGAAATGTACGGGTTGAACTTGACTAGCGGACTATGGTTTGTTGGCCTGCGTCAAGATCATAGGACGCTAGGGGCAAAATATTATCGGGAATTTCAAGTGTTGAAATTTGCAATGAGATTGCATACCTCCTATGAGATAGTTAGATCCCAATACCCACTGCGAGTAAGAGTTACTCCTGAGAGAGTTTTACACATTACAATTAGCCGATCAAGTAGGTGTCTAGAAAGGTGTTAACGGGGTTACGCCTCTGGAAAACGAGGTTTATTTTAATTAGGCCCGTGCGAAAGCACGGGGAACCTCCCTTGAAGTACCGACACTGGCCTAGCCGAAAGATTGGCGAACTTGTAGGGTGTAATTAATCTCGGCTAGTCTTTCCTTTTAGGGTTTGAAAGAAGATTTGAATAAAACAGTGGGAGCCATCTTGATTAGATAAATTAATAACCAATCTAATCTTGCAAGAGCATACGCTGAGTGTTTTCTTCTCTCTCCAGGTAGCGACCATGTCACGCCTTAATCAAGATAATAATACGGACGTATTGACCGAACCCGCTTGTTATACTGAGCTAAGGAACGTTGGTCCCGCTCCAACTTATAATTGTTATAAGACCGAACAGAAAATAGGGGAATACCAGGATTCCCGAACCGCCCAAACGAAGAAAGTACATGCTGATGCATCTTCTTCGGGTATGTTCATTACAGAGAACTGTTTCTCGGTATCCTTTACGTCCTGGGTATGAGATACCGGATCAGAATCCCACATATGTAATATGTTACATGGGCTACAGATAGGTAGAGAACTGAGAATGGATGATAAGTTTCAAGAGTTGGAAACGGTGCAAGTGTTGCAGCCAAACCAGTTGGCAGTTATCACCCTGTATTACCAAATACATTGATTCTGAACGAATGTTATTAGATACCAAACCTGATATACAACATCATATCAAACTTTTTATTTAATAAAGAAGGATATAATTTTGTATTATTGGATAATGTTTTGAACATTTCCTATATCAAAAGTTGATCGGTTCATGCACGTTATCTATAAGCATATAAGTTCTAAATCAAACCATAGTTCTTCACGTACAGAACACACACAAGAGGAAGAGTTCAGAAATGAACGAATCCTTCTTGAGGCATTGTAGACTAGATCATATCAATACGCCCCGACTAGCTAAGTTACAAAAAGATGCATATTTAAATCAGTTTGAACTTACATCTTGTGAAACTTGTCCGTCATGTCACAAAGATAAGATGACCATAGCTCCGTTTATTGGAAACAGAAAAAGAGTTAGTGAGCTCTTGGGATTGATACATGATGTATGTAAGTCCCCTGTCTACACATGCCAGGACTGGTTCTTAGTACTTCATTACATTCACTGATGATCTCTCAAGATTCGGACATATGTTCCTGTTGAAACACACGTCTGAACCTTTTGAGATATTTAAAGAATATAAGTCAAAACTAGAGAACCAAAATGGGTATAAGTATTATGTCCTTTGATGTGAACAAAGAAGAGAATACTCGAGCACAGAATTCATGAACTATTCTAAAGGAGAATGATATTCTCTCTCAGCATTACTCCTCCGAATACACCACAGCACGTTGGTATATCAGGGCGGAGCAATCGCATCCTATATGATATGGTGTGCTCTATGATGGGTACTACTGAGTTGCCTATTTACTTTTGGGGTTATGCACTTGTGAAGCCGCATACCTATTGAATAGGGTTCCAATAAAATTATGTGCCTACCACTTTATATGTGATATGAAATGGGAAGAGCCCATCTCTTAAGTATGTTAAGATTTGGATTGTCCAACCTATGTCTAAAAGCAAAATCCGGACAAGCTCGAAGCAAGGTCGGTTCTGTGGAAGTTTGTTGGATATCCCAAACATTCGCAAGGGAATATCTTCTACCACACTGAGGAGCAAAAAGTGCTTTATTTCTCAGCATGCCACCTTTTAGAAAGGGAATTTCTTATGAAGAAATTAGTGGTCATGAGGTAGAACTGGAAGAAGTTCCAGCTATACAAACTGCAGCTGATGAGTTGCTAGAACTGGAGGATTCAATAGTTCCCAACGAACATCAGCCTCTCCGCCGATCTAGTAGGGTTCCTCATCCACTTGAGGGATACTTCGATTTCTCTATGACAGTGGGAGCGAGAATTGCATCATGAGATGATGACCCAACTAGTTTCGAACAGGCCATCAGGAGTGGGGACTCTGTGAGAATGGCTGGATGTTAGGCGATCTGAGATGGAATCTGTGTACACCAACAAAGTGTAGGGTTACTAGGCACTCTAATGAGGTTCTACAAGGCATCAACCATGCCGGATAGAATAACTCTAAACAAGATCATTAACTAGAGATTAGGCGAACAAATGCAAGTAAATAACAATTATCACTAAGGGAATACTAAATACAACCTTTGTAGATCGGTCCTTCACTTCTAAACCTCCTTGATGTAGTCCCTTCGCCGCGATCATCGGACTCCCGGACTCTCGGACGGCTCCATGAGAAAATTGCAACGGTATTGCTTGAAGTCTTCGAAGCCGAAGATGATCTACGTCGAGAGAATACGGACTCAAGCTTCTACTTCACCAACTAAAGAATTAGTGAAGCAAACACCCTAAACTAAAGTGCTAGTCTAGTAGAGGATGGTGAGATAGAAAATGGGTACACTTTAGAATTTCATTTCTCACTTTTTATCTCTCTTTTACAAACCCTAGAAAGAAAAATGAAGGAGGAAGAAGATGAGCTCAAATGAGAATGAAACTTATCAAGAGAGAGAATTATCTAACCATGGTGAGTGAGTATCATATACTTAACTCATGTAGAGATATAACCATGGCAAACTATAGTGGTTGGGTTAACTAAATATCATAAATAAAACAAATTGCGTTGAATTTGTCAAAGCACTCAAAGCTTCTACAAGCTTCATGCACTTAACAAATTCAATCAATTTAGATTTACTTTAAATACAAAAAACCCTCCACTAAAATTAGAATGGTGAATGTCTTATACACCCATGTCAAGTGCATCATCAACCATGATACAAATAGTAAACACAAATAAATATATATCACATATATATCAAGTTGTGCACAAGTGAGAAAAAATGAATGCTTAAGTGAACCAATGTTAGTTAATGTAAATTAGTATATCACATATACAATTATACACTAAATTATTAAATCAATACTTGACTTAATAATCCGGTTATATCACATATAACCGACTAACATCCAATGTATCGACTTATCGAATCAACTCTTGATTCGATAACTTGGTTATATCGCATATAACCGATCGATACAAACATCGCGAGAATAGAATACGGTATCACATACACGCATTATTCTCGGTCCCGCACATATCACATATGCGCTCCTATTTCGTTTTGCCTGAGCCAGTACAACCTCTATGTAGGACTCTAAAGACTCGTCAATACGCCGGCAGTAGGTGATGATTATATCAAGCACCCACAAGCCGTCAGCGGTACTAGCTGGACGTAACGGCTACCCGGGTATTGAGCGATCAAAAGATCAGCAAGCAATCCCGCTCCAACTCCTGTAAAAGCCTGACAGTGACACTACCATACAGTCCGGTCTCCTCGTCTGATATGTCGCATATCAAGTCTAGGGGTGGTAAAACGTCAGACCTCAATAACCGATAAGTCATGCCGATATGAGGCTCATAACGGGCCGAGAAACTACTGGTAACACTTACCAGTAAATCTCTAAACCAGCCCTGGCCAGGGACTTCCCTGTTATGGCCAATCGAACATAGCGCAACATCAACCCCCAATACCGGGAGAGACGAAACCCCTCCTATCGCTCATTGCCTCCATGTGACTCGGGACTGTACCCAAAAACCACCGTTTTGTACGCCCTCTTGGATGTGGTAAGGTGGAAATCAAAGCATAGTGGGAATCACACAAGACTCTATGACGATCTCGGGTCTACAGACTAACTTGTACCAGTGTCACCAGACAACTGCCATCTGACGTAAGGTATAATACCATCTAGGAGTTCTCGGCGAGTCCGTCCAGTGTACCCAATCTCCACTGAGCACCCGTATATCATCTCTGATGTCAAACACCAATGGATATGGGATCATCCATCGCCCATCTGTATGGGTCGAGAAGGCATACGCTAGTCTACACTGGTATATCGATGCCCCGTCTCGATACACCCACGACTAGGGACCTTGAAGGATGTACTTATGGACTACCATGTCCCCACTGGTATGATCCGCATCATAGTCCAGGTAGTCAAGTACACATCCTAAGGGCTTTACCAACATGTAACAGAAAGACAATCAGTATACAAGTTAAGGTAAAGAGTAACCAGATAGCATACTATCATGTCGAGCAAGAAAGTCCTCCCTATATATGTCTAAGCATCCACTACAATATACATCTCATGTATAGTAATGGCCTCTAGGGCATACATACCATAGGCTACTAGTCAAGTTCAACCCGTCATTTCTTGATTGAATCAAACCCACCCGCACGACCCTTGACGGAGGTTAACAAGGTCGTACGACTACCCTAACCCAATCTGCATCATATGCATAAGCAGATAAATACTAGTTAGTTACCGCGCACTACGCCTTGACGGAGGTCAACAAACGTAGCACGAATACTAAGTAGGACTTATCTGATATGACGGAGGGCTACGACAGGTTTTTCTGAAAACCTATTGCGTAATGAACTTGATATCGTTGTAGAATTAAATGATTTTAAAAATGGAGTGTTTTTTAGGCTTTTACTAGTTTCACTAAAGAGGTCACTCCCGGTGAAGGAATCTCGGCTCTTTCCTCGTCGAATGAGGTGCGGAATATATCATATATATCACTGTGCAAAACAAGAACTAGAAAAGCAATCAAAAGTCAAACCGAGGGGTGTAGCATCTGCCAGTCATTGCTAAAAGGGTCACTCCCGGTGAAAGGATCTCGGCCATTTCCTTATCGAATAAGGTGCAGGATGTTCTACAAGGAACACCGCGATGCAAAGCAAGAACTGTAGCTACCTGTTTTTGAAAATTCGATTCCACAATATCTTTTAGGTTTCTTTTCTTTCATTAATCATATTAATGAAGTCCCATCATGTAAATCACCTAAACATCACAGATAAATACGACGTACACTTATACCATCCGCATTCGCCTCGATGTCCCCTCGTGCACCGTTAGGTTAGGTAACTAACGACAGAGCAGGGCAGGGCTAGCGCGGGTGTAAAACATAAGTAACGTCTATATAATATATCATATATACTATATACAGTATCTATCACATCACATCAAATGATCACATCACAGATATCGCAACAGAAGAACATATGAAATATTGGATATACTAGGACGTCCGTGTTTTATTTTGAGCCTCTATAAAACACGGATTCCACGGTCGCGATGAATAGCCAAACCCACACCTCTAGACCCCCTACGAGAGCGGCAAGCAACCCTACCAATTCTAGAGTTAGGAGACTCGGACTCGACTCCTCGAGTTGGTCTCCTACTGGACTCCAGAACCCGGTTACTTGTGCTCTCCTCCTTGGGTCTACCCTAGTGCGGAAAAGTAAATAATATACAAATGGTGACAGCAACCTCATCCCGGAAGTGCCCCAATAAAAGAATATTACATACATTAATTTTACATGAATGAAAATAAAAACTCTCATCTCACATAAAACCCCCGGCTATTCAAAACGCGACGATCCAATATAACATATCCAGCAACACATAACATCACATGTCATCAACGTAAGTAAATATGCGCATCCCAATTGTCGTTAACATATAGCAACGAAACCGGCGATATCACATATTACACTTACAGTCGCAGAAAAGAAACTGTAAAACTACAACAGTTGGAATCCGCAACCTCCTTAGACATCGCATGCCTAACAATTATAAACCCCGCATTTTAGTCTCTATATCGAAAACACTTTTCAATATCTAGTCGGGCAATTCAACAAAATTCCCGATAAGTGATCAAATGCTCGTCGTAAAGTTTAGTAGATGGCTGCACCCCCGGAGACCGTCGACGAAGTGCACTAAGGCGGAACACCGCTGCCGCGAGCACCCAAACGGATGCTTTTGGCGAGGGGTTCTCCTACAGTCACTTGGTCGGGGCTACGGGGCATGGCTGTCTATTAAGTTTACCCGGCGAGTATCCGCGTACGCTACGTGATTGCGACGGACTTTTGATCGCATCAAAATTCCGTGGCAACCGATCATTTGAGACTAAACTGCTATGTTTATAACATCCAAATCAGTTATCTCATAACTACTTGTGGATTCCAAACATTGTATCACATTCCAGATAAATAGACAATGTTAAACTTTCCGATCGAATAAACAAACACCCAAGTTTTCCCAAATAGTTCTCAACACTTGAGGGGGGTTTAAAAACATCCATCACATGCCACAGTACCAATGGTCCAGCCGTAGAAGGGTCAAGCCAACGCCTCACATGTGGCACGCCGTACTGCCCCAAACCCTAAGGTTCAAAGGGCAGTTCAAGACGGTCACATAATCGAGTTAAGCTTTATTGTCTTCTAGAGGATCCATCGCGCAACTTGCACGATTCAGACGTTCTTAAACAAACGGAAAAATCCAACACTTGGAAATTTTCCGGGTCGGGAAAAAGTGAGTTATTGATATCCGTTCGAACTTTTTAATACTTTCTAAATATCCGGAAAACATTACGAATTTAAATTTTCCGATCGAATCAACGAATACAAAATAAACCCCAGAACACTCAACACTTGAGTCAAATAACAAAATACCCAGAAAATAGCAATTTTTCCTACGGATATTGCTGTGCCAAAAAGACACAGTAAGCCTTCTGTACGGCCGCGGATCCGCGGCGCAAGCATGGTATTGCCGCGGTTCCGCGGCCAAGTGTACGGCTCACTGTCTCGTTTTCTACAGTAAATCTTAGAAAACCCTGCTGAATTTTTTAGGCATTTTGAATTCTGAAAATAACCAGTTTTTAAAAAATGTACAGAGAGTGGTTTAACTTTGATTTTTCCGGGTTCGATCGGGGTTTTAACTTCGTAAACACATCGCCTAATGCTCTAGCTAGGCTCTGATACCACTGTAGGGTTACTAGGCACTCTAATGAGGTTCTACAAGACATCAACCATGTCGGATAAAAATTTTAGCCGTGCCGAATAACTCTAAACAAGATCGTTAACTAAAGATTAGGCGAACAAATGCAAGTAAATAACAATTATCACCAAGAGAATACGAAATACAACCTTTGTAGATCGGTTCTTCACTTCTAAAGCTCCTTGATGTAGTTCCTTCGCTGCGATCATCGGACTCCCGGACTCTCGGACGGCTCCATGAGAAAATTGCAACGGTATTGCTTGAAGTTTTCGAGGCCGAAAATGATCTACGTCGAGAGAATACGGACTCAAGCTTCTATTTCACCAACTAAAGAATTAGTGAAGCAAACACCCTAAACTAAAGTGCTAGTCTAGTAGAGGATGGTGAGATAGGAAATGGGTACACTTTAGAATTTCATTTCTCACTTTTTATCTCTCTTTTACAAACCCTAAAAAGAAAAATGAAGGAGGAAGAAGATGAGCTCAAATGAGAATGAAACTTATCAAGAGAGAGAATTATCTAACCATGGTGGGTGAGTATCATATACTTAACTCGTGTAGAGACATAACCATGGCTAACTATAGTGGTTGGGTTAACTAAATATCATAAATAAAACAAATCGAGTTGAATTTGTCAAAGCACTCAAAGCTTCTACAAGCTTCATGCACTTAACAAATTCAATCAATTTAGATTTACTTTAAATACAAAAACCCTGCACTAAAATTAGAATGGTGTATGTCTTATACACCAATGTCAAGTGTATCATCAACCATGATACAAATAGTAAACACAAATAAATATATATCACATATATATCAAGTTGTGCACAAGTGAGAAAAAATGAATGCTTAAGTGAACCAATGTTAGTTAATGTAAATTAGTATATCACATATACAATTATACACTAAATTATTAAATCAATACTTGACTTAATAATCCGGTTATCTCACATATAACCGACTAACATCCAATGTATCGACTTATCGAATCAACCCTTGATTCGATAACTTGGTTATATCGCATATAACTGATCGATACAAACATCGCGAGAATAGAATACGGTATCACATACACGCATTATTCTCGGTCCCGCACATTTCACATATGCGCTCCTATTTCGTTTTGCCTGAGCCAGTACAACCTCTATGTAGGACTCTAAAGACTCGTCAATACGCCGGCAGTAGGTGATGATCATATCAAGCACCCACAAGCCGTCAGCGGTACTAGCTGGACGTAACGGCTACCCGGGTATTGAGCGATCAGAAGATCAGCAAGCAATCCCGCTCCAACTCCTGTAAAAGCCTGACAGTCACACTACCATACAGTCCGGTCTCCTCGTCTGATATGTCGCATATCAAGTCTAGGGGTGGTAAAACGTCAGACCCCAATAACCGATAAGTCATGCCGATATGAGGCTCATAACGGATCGAGAAACTACTGGTAACACTTACCAGTAAATCTCTAAACCAGCCCTGGCCAGGGACTTCCCTGTTATGGCCAATCAAACATAGCGCAACATCAACCCCCAATACCGGAAGAGACGAAACCCCTCCTATCGCTCATTGCCTCCATATGACTCGGGACTGTACCCAAAAACCACCGTTTTGCACGCCCTCTTGGACGTGGTAAGGTGGAAATCAAAGCACAGTGGGAATCACACAAGACTCTATGACGATCTCGGGTCTACAGACTAACCTGTACCAGTGTCACCAGACAACTGCCATCTGATGTAAGGTATAATACCATCTGGGAGTTCTCGGCGAGTCCGTCCAGTGTACCCAGTCTCCACTGAGCACCCGTATATCATCTCTGATGTCAAACACCAATGGATATGGGATCATCCATCGCCTATCTGTATGGGTCGAGAAGGCATACGCTAGTCTACACTGGTATATCGATACCCTATCTCGATACACCCACGACTAGGGACCTTGAAGGATGTACTTATGGACTACCATGTCCCCACTGGTATGATCCGCATCATAGTCCAGGTAGTCAAGTACACAGAGAGACAATCAGTATATAAATTAAGGTAAAAAGTAACCAGATAGCATACTATTATATCGAGCAAGAAAGTCCTCCCTATATATGTCCAAGCATCCACTACAATATACATCTCATATATAGTAATGACCTCTAAGGCATACATATAACTAACACAAAGTATGGACTTTGGTTGCTTTATCTGAAGGGTTAAATCCCCATCAGCAGCAAGTATATCTTAAGAAAATTACTTGGTGTACATGGAAAAGTTGAGACTTTCAAAGCTAAGGCTTGTTGCAAAGGTACTCGTCATTGACCAGATGTGTATAATGATGAAACCTTTTTCTAGTCCCTATGCTTAAATCCATCCAGATCCTACTTGCCATTGCTACATACCATGACTACGATATCTGGCAGTTGGGTGTCATGACTGCTTTTTTAAATTGTGATTTAGAAGAGAGCGTCTATAAGTACACAGCCAGAGGGCTTCGTAGACAGTTGGAGCAGCGAAAACGTGTGCAAGTTGCTTTATGCGATAAAACAGGCATCGCAGAGTTGGAACATCTATTTTGATGTGGTGGTCAAAGCGTTTGACTTCATCAAAATGGTAGATGAATCTTGTATATACAAAAAGGTAGTAGGGAGTATGGTGGTGATTCTCGTATTGTATGTGGATGACATACTCTTGATAGGAAAGGAGTTTCCTATGCTACACTCGGTCAATCTCCTCTTATCACAAGGATTCTCCATATAAGATCATGATGATACCTCCTAAATCCTGGGTTTTGGATCTATGAGATAGATCTAAATGGATGTTAAGATTCTCACTAGGTGTAGTAAGCTGGTATCAATCGATCCTGAGGAGAATCACTGGATAGCTTTCAGGATGGTAAGGTCGACTGAATGTCAGTCACAAGCATTGTTTTTACCCTCAGTGGAGGGACGATATGTTGGAAGAGTTCCAAGCTAGATATCGTGGCAAACTAGACGATAAAGGCTGGATACATTGCTACCAAGGATGCTACCAAAGAGATAGTCTGGATGTATATAAGTTCATGAGATGAACTTCGTTCCTACCATTGTGTGACAATGGAGTTGTGGCTTATGCCTAGGAACCCCCATCCCATCAGTGATCCAGACATATTCTTAGGCAGTATCACCTGATCATGGAAATGGTTGATCTCCAGGGAGATCGAGAATAGGAGAGTAGACACAGAGGACAACAGCGCGGATACACTCACAAAGGCCTATTTCCCAGTAGAGACTTTTATGGGATGGTTGAGTATGAGATATTTCAACCACTGCTGATTGTTGGGTATGAGATACTACAACAGATGGCCCTAGTGCAAGTAGGAGATTGTTAGTTATAAGTATGCCCTAAAAGCCATTACTGTACATACAATGTATATTGTAGTGGATGCTTGGACATATACAAGGATGACTTTCTTGCTCGACATGATAGTATGTTATCTGGTTGCTCTTTATCTTAACATGTACTCTGATTGTCTCTATGTTACATGTTGATAAAGCCATTAGGATGAGTACTTGACTACCAGGACTATGATGCAGATCATACTAGTGGGGACATAGTAGTCGTTAAGTACATCCTTCAAATGTTCCTAGTCGTGGGTGTATCGAGACAGGACATCGATATACCAGAGTAGACTAGCGTATAGCTTCTCGACCCATGTAGATGGGCGATGGATGATGCCATATCCATTGGTGTTTGACATCAGAGACGGTATACGGGTGCTCAGTGGAGACTGGGTACACTGAATGGACTCGCCGAGAACTCTCAGATGGTATTATACCTAACGTCATATGGCAGTTCTCTGGTGACACTGGTACAGGTTAGTCTGTAGACCCGAGATCGTCATAAAGTCTTGTGTGATTCCCACTGTGCTTTGATTTCCATCTTACCACGTTCAAGAGAACGTGCAAAACGGTGGCTTTTGGGTACAGTCCTGAGTCACATGGAGGTAATGAGCGATAGGAGGAGTTTCGTCTCTTCCGGTATTGGAAGTTGATGTTGCGTTGTGCTCGATTGGCTATAACAGGAAGTTCTTGGCCAAGACTGCTTCAGAGATATACTGGTAAGTGTTATCAGTAGTTTCTCGACCCGTTATGAGCCTCATATCGACACGACTTATCGAGTTACTGGGGTCTGATGTTTACCACCCCTAGACGAGATATGCGACATATCAGACGAAGAGACCGGACTGTACGGTAGTGTTACTGATTGGATTCGCAAGAGTGTGAGCAGGCTTGCTTGTTGATCTTCTGATCGCTCAATACCTGGATGGTCGTTACGTTTAACAGACCGCTTGCGGCTTGTGGGTGTTTGATATGATCATCACCCACTGCCGGCGTATTGACGAGTCTTTAGAGTCCTACACAAGGGTTTTCTGGCTCAAGCGAAACAGAGTAGGAGCACATATGTGATATGTGCGAGACCGAGATTGATACGATATGAGATACCGTATTCTATTCTCGCGATATGAGATATCGGTCGGGTATATATGATATAGCCGGGTTATCGGATCAAGTGTTGATTCGATAAGTTGATTCATATGATATTAGTCGATTATAGGTGATATAGCCGGATTATTAAATCAAGAGTTGATTTGATAATCTAATGTATAATTATATATTTGATATATTACATTACATTATCTAGTATTAGCTCACTTATGATTTCTTTTCTCACTTTGGATACATTGATATATATGTGATATATGTTAAATGTATTAAGCTAGGTTACAAATGCAACTAGGGTTAATGAGGGTTGAACCATGCTAGCGTTAAGATTAGGATTTTATATTTATCATTAAGTTATTCAAAATTGTGGATTTTATCATGGTTGATATTTGTTGAAAGCTTGTAGAAGCTTGTAAGCATTTTTGACTTCGTCCACTCTTTTGTCTAGCTTAGGATATTTGTTTAACCCAACCCTTTAACCCATGGCCATGGTTAACTCTCTACAAGGGTTAAGCATGACATGCTTAACCCTTGGTTGCATTTCTAACCTCACACAATAATTCATTTTGATGAGTTAATTCGTCTTCTTCTTGCTCAAAGCTTTCTAGCTTCAATAGAGATATGAGAAAAAGTGTGAGAAAATCAAATCTAAAGTGAGCCCACTTCCTACTTCATCATCATCTACTTCTTGCCATTTAGTATAGGATGTTTGCTTCACTGATTCCGTAATTAGTGAAGAGATGGCTTGAATTAGTGTCTCCTCGACGTAGATCGTTTTCGGTCTTGAAGTTTTCGAAGCAAGCATGTTCGTTTCTTCATGGGAGCCTCTCTAAAGTCTGGAGTTCACGATCGCAGCGAAGGGACTACTACACGGAGCTATTGAAGTGAAGGACCAGTCAGCAATGGTTGTATTCCTTACTCACTTAGATTTGCAAAGTGTTTGCTTTTATATTCCGTCGATTTCTAGTATACGATTCATGGTTAGGGTTAGCTAGAACGGCAAATTTTTGAATTTGGCATGGACGATACCTCCCGAAACCTTACTGCCGTGCTAGGCAACCCTGTAGTAATAATATAAAGAAATGGGTTAAACTAATGGTTATTAGAATCTGGACGAGATTACTGTTTTCCCGAACAAACTCCCCGCCGCAAGCTCCAATTCCCCTTGCTAAAACTTTCAAGGAACTGCACGATTACGATTGGGCGGACGTTGTTCATAGGGTTCAGCACAAAAAGATTTATTCTACGAAGCAATTATTGACAAGAAACCTCAGCTGTCGTAAAATAAGTGGATATATGATCGCGTTGAGTAGATGTTGCTCAATTTTTATTTATATGTTTATTATTTAAAATTATATTGATTTATCTAATTAGTTGATATTATTTAATAGGTGTGGTTTTATGAACATGGTCAAGTGAAAAACTTCAACACCTTAAGACTCAGACTCATCTTGATTGTTATCTAAGAATTGTCAAGCAGCTGAACAAAAAAATGCAAAGAGAAAAAACTTGATAAAATATTGGATCCTATTTAGTAAATATATTGATTGACTATATTTCATAAATTATTTCGTTCTCTTTCCATATGTATGACATTTTTATTTATAGATTATAAAGAAATTGGTATTTTCTCAACATAAGCTTTTCCTTTTTATCAAAAATTAGGAATAGTAATGAGAAAGAATGAAGCTCTTCACAAAAAAATCAAAATTTAAATATATACAATTGACAAGACTTCTAAAAATCGGTAAAACGAGTTTTAAAGTTACTAACTTAATTAGAATATACAGTTATTCTGCTTCCTAACATATTTTTGTCACAGAATGATAAAGGTTAAAGTAAACTGAAGATGGAGAAGCTCCAAGGTGAGAATTTTTTTTTAAATATGAAAAACTTAATGTGTGTAATTTCTCTTTGCATGTTAAACTATGAAACATGGACATGAGCACATACACGGGAAATTAGTAGGGATGTAAATGGTCACGGATAATCAGATCCGGATCCGTTTTTTGAATCCGACAACTTGTGGATATGGATACTAAAAATCCATATCCGAACCGATTCGGATACACAACTTGTATCCAAGTCGGATCCGAACACTAACAAAATTTTCGGATTCAGAACCGAATATCTTAACTAATGGTAACCACTATCCAGCTACTAATTACTATTAATTATCACTAGAGTTATGGATGGCCGGTGGACTTGATATTACACGAAAAAACCCTAATTTGAAACTATTGAGACTTGTAGACTTGATATGATTGCTTGAATATAAAAATATTGGTTAACCTATTAAAATATTTTATTAGTTGTAGTTATGAATAATGACTTTTTATATTTATCTGAAAAGCATCTGTATCCAATTTTAGCGGATATGGTTTTCATAATATGCAATCCGTATCCGTATTCGATTTGTAGTGGATATGGATGATAAATGTTTGTTACCGACAATTATCCATATCCGTATTAAATAGGTGTCGGATACGGATATGGTATTGCCTATATCCGATCCGTATCCGATCCATTTACATCCCTAGAAATTAGTAACCTTTTACACATTTATACATCTTGTTATCAGCTGGGCTGAAAACTATGAAATATGGTGCAAAATCTGATCGTGAAAACACAATATAATGAGCTTAGGGAATCTGATCATCAATTAGACAATCCTACAACAATCATTGACACTGCAATGGAGTTTGCACCATCCATATCTGCACCAATAGAGACTCATTCAATCACCCATTCCTACAGCCGCTCACACTATAATACTGATGGAGACAGTCTCATTCTTTTCGAACAAGAGCAGCAGTCATTCGAAAGTGGCAAATAAAATGACATCCCTATTAAAAGAAAGGGATATGCCTCCGAAAAGACCGAAAGCGGGCATTATTGTGAGGATTATTAAAACTCAAGATCGGTAGCCTACCAGACGTAAAGACTATTTTTATACAAATATCAAGTAAATTTAAGGAGTTACTTATTCAAAAGAATCGGACCTAAAACGAAAGAGACAATAAATTGGTGTAATGTTTTGTTGGTGTTTGTTGTTGGTGTTACATTGTATCATATTTGGTTTGGTTTTGATTTGGTTTTGCTTACATTGTATCAGAATTGATGAAATATAAAGGAATTGATGTAATGCCTAAATAGCATGAATATGCTATTGGTTTTTGCAGTTATCTCAACTCAAAAATGATAGCCAAACAAGGAAAAGTTAAGATTTTGGGGTTTGTTTTGCTAACTTAATGAAACTAAGGTTTAAAAAAATTAACTTCATTCCTAAACAAGGCCTTAAAATTAAACTCTAGTTTTCCCAGCTTCATGCCCAACCAAACAAGGCCTTAGAGGGTGTTAGTCCTAAGTCCTTTGAAAATAAAATGCCTAGAATTTGATGGATTTTGAAATATAGTGTTAGTCACATGTCATTTGTAACTAGCATTTTAAAATAAAGTGTTAGTCGTGGGTTCTAATTAAAATGCTGGAATTAGACTTTTAAAATTCATCATCCAAAATAAATATAGAAACATGAGTACAGGTTTGATTCTCAAACTCACTCTTATCTCCTTGAGTTTTAAAATTCTCAAGACCTTGAACCATGACTCCTACCATCTATTTTAGCGAAGAAGCATATGTCATCATTGAGACCTTGAGCCATGACGGCCACCATGGCTACTCACGGCACTCGATCGTCGGCAATCTTCCTAACAAGTGTTGTCGGCAATTGACTGCCGGTAATAATTTCGATGACAGCCGACATCCATTGTGATGACCGCCGTCGGCAATCAACCGCCGAAAACCGCCTCGATGACGGCCGTTGGTAATCGGCTGCCGAAAACCCGCCCAATTCCAGTAATCGCCTGATGACTACGGATAGCATCGATTGTTGGCAACCGCCCCGATGACCATCGTCAACGGTCGACCGCCTCAGTGACCGTCGTCAGCAACAGATCGTAGGCAACCTCCCGATAACCACAGTCGACAATTGACCACAAAAATCATCTCGGTGTTCGCCATCAGCAATTGACCGCCAGCAAACGTCCGATGACTGTCGTTAGCAATATACCACCGACAACCATCCCGATGCCCGTTACCGCCATGACCGTTGTCAGCATCTACCGTCAACTGCCTGTCGTCAATCAATCGCTAGCAAGCGCCCCGATGACCGCCGTCGGCAATCGACCCTGATTGCCCCTCGGCAATCGACCCTCGGCAACCCGTCGAATTTATATGTCATCATTGAGACCTCACTAGCTTACTTTAGTGTTATGTATCTTTAATTCTATATGTATTTCGAACTCAAATGACTAGTGTTTTGAAATGAAGAGGTTTTGGGTCAAAATGATTGTCATTTGATTTAGAAATCCACGATTTCTAAATTACTTGAAACTAACACCCCCTTAGAGATCTCTACCAAAAAAAAACCCAATTTCTCTCTCTTCTGAAGGATTAAAAAACTCTTTTGAACAGAGCGGGATAAAACAATAATCTAACGCATAAAATTTCAAACCTAAGATAAACTAATCGATTGTAAAACAAATAACTTGATTACTACTATCTTAATAAATTAATATCCAAACCTAAATAACTAATCAAGAAGAAGTTAGAACTTACAGATGATCGCATGAGAGCTGCCATCTCAAAGAATCACCAAATTAATTCTAGGGGTTTTTGATCGAGTGTTAATGATCGCGTTCACGAATTCTTAATTTTTTTTTTTAAAGAGTCTCTGAGCTCTTGTCAATAATACACAGGCAAAAATGGAGTGAAAACGGAGAGGAGGCGGATGGATTTTGTGCTGCTGACGTTCAATGAAACGCAGCATCTCAGCCGTCCACGTGTGCTTACAAATCACGCGATGCTAATGGACAGTTGGATCGTCACATAGCGGCGGGTCGGATCCTACAGAGGGAATGCCAGCTATATTTTTTATTTCAAATTTTATTTTAATTTAAACCCCTCAAATAATTTCGATTTTGAACAAACACTTCTACTGAAACAGCAAGAAACATAGATCTTTGTAAATATTACTTCTCTTCTAGTTTCTACTTTTCTTATAAATAAAAAGAAAGGTTTAGATCAAGAAGCTAATAGAATCAAAATTATATAAAAAGACGATCACCACAAATTGCATGATCATGGCTGCTAAGTCATTGATAGATTGTGATGCTCTGTTAGATGAAAATCCCACAAGTTAAAACCCTAATTATGTAATCAAATGGCAATCTAGATTATCAAGTTCAAGTGTTTCTTAAACAATTTCGAACTTCGCTTGTCTTCTTTTGGCCAAGAAATTTGCTTTACTTGTACCTACTATTTTCATGCAACATTACCATTTTTTTTTAAAAATTTGTTTGTGGTGGGGGGAGGGGGGGTGTCCTGGCACTTTTAAAATTTCAAGCTATCTCGAAAACCCTAAAAAAATCTACTATGGTTAATAAAGTTTACCAAATAAAATTTTGGATTTTTTTAGATATACCCTGCTTAAATCTTTTTTATTTTGATATCACCGCCGCAAATCCTCATATTTATTAAAATCCTTCTCAAATCTCTAATTTGTTTCAAAAAATCTCCAGCTTCCTTAATTTATTGTCAATTAAATATAATATATAAATTTTATTTACCTAAACTATGTTTATTCCAATAATACCATCACCTTCTTTCTCCATCAATTGACAAACCCATCAGTGCCTCACAAATTCTCTCCATCTTCAATGTCTCGTTGCTTCTTCAATGTCTTGTTTGTGGGGGATTGCGGCGCCGGTCGCTGCTACCTGTCTCTCTCGAATCTCGAGCTGCTCAGAGAATCAGATTGATCAGTTCGAGCTCTGCGTAGTGGTCTCGGAGGCGTCGCTGGTTGCGGTGTCGCCGGTTTCCGTCTCGAGGAATTTATATAAGTATGGGATTCGAAATTTTTTGTTTGTGGATCAGCATGATGGGGAGGTGGAGAAGTTTCAGAACAAGTATGTGAGGAAAATTCAGGTGATCTTTGAGGTTTAGTTTATAATTGAGCTTGCAATTTTGAAGAATTGATCTTTATTTGTTATAGTTTTATCTTGAATGAAGAAATCAGTGTCTTTTTTTAGTAAATACCAGAAGCAGAGACATACATCACTGATTTTGGGAGAAAAAATTGCATCTTTTCTTTGTATCAGTCATACATACACTAAGAAAAGGAAAAGAAGAAGGAAGGAGAAAGAAGTTACATGCAACTGCTTAAAAGTTAGAAGAAACCGATTAGAAGTTAAAGGCAAGTACTTACAACTTACAGGCAACTAAACATAAGGGTTTCAATGCATTTCACTTTACTAGTGTCTCCTGCCCGATACAAAAGAATTCGTAAGCAGTATTTTCTTTACAAGTTTTTTTAACATTTTTTATTGTTAAGGGTTATAACAATATGCGTTTGTTAACGCTGTTGGTTAACAGTTCTGATTGCGGCGTGTTCGTCTACTTATTCATTAAGGCATTGATCGAAGGTCGGCGGATTCCGAATGCCCTGAAAGGAAAAGGGTCGATGCAGTGGCGGCCGATACTTACGGCACAAATTCTGATGGCGAATGAGGAAGAAATGGCATGATATTGTTTTTCGTACATGTATTCAGTTTTTGTTTGGTCGAAATTTGAACTCTTTGCATGTATTCATCTATTTGAATTTGGCCGATGTTCGCCGATATTTTTACTTGTTTTAATTAAGGATGACAAATTGCTTATATGTTACTGGTTTGTCTAATGAATGTGAAAAATTGTTGATGTGTTTAATTTAATATCGTCGATGTTGTGATACAAATAATATTTTTGTTAATGTTATCTATTTTATATAGTCAAGATTGGCCAATGCTGTGATATGAATGATATTTTTGTTGATATTATCAGTTTTATATAACCAATGTTAGCCGAGACTGTGATATGAATGATATTTTGTTGATATTATCAGTTTTATATAACTGATATTACAGGCAATTTATTAGAGACTACAGAAAACTTATCAGAAATTACAGGTAAGTGCTTAAAAGTTACAGATAAGTGATTAGAAGTTACAGGCAACTAATTAGAAATTACAAGCAACTGCTTACAAATTACATGCAATTGCTTAGAAGCTACATTCAACTGCTAGAAGTTAGAGGCAAGTGTTTAGATGTTAGAGCCAATTGTTTACAAGTTACATGCAGCTAATTAGAATTTACAGACAAGTGGTTAGAAAATATAGGTAAGTGCTTACAAGTTGCAGGCAACTGCTTAGAAGTTACAGAAAACTGCTTACAATTTACAGGCAACTAATTAGAAGTTACAAGCAAATGGTTAGAAGTTACAAGCAAGTGCTTAGAAGTTCGAATTACAAAAAACAACCTCTGATGACACATGCCAAGACAAGAGGAACCATAAGAGTAAAGCTTCACAGGGAATTTGCTGTACTTTCGGAGGAAGAAATTCAAAAGAATGGATCATTCGTGGTTACAGGCAACTACTTACAAGTTGCAGGCAATTTCTAAGCAGTTACATGTAATTTCTAACCATTTGCTTGTAACTTCTAATTAGTTGTCTGTAACTTGTAAACGGTTTCCTATAACTTCTAACAGTTGCCTGCAACTTGTAAGCAGTTACTTATAAGTTGTAAGCACTTACCTGTAACTTCTGATAAGTTGCCCGTAATCTGTAAGCACTAGCTGTAACTTATGATAAGTTGCCTGTAAATTCTAAGAAAAAAATTTGGAGCTTAGCTCTTCGGGATACCCAGGCCTCCCATACCTCCAACATCGGTTATATAAAACTGATAATATCAACAAAAATATCATTCATATCACAGTATCGGTCAACATCGGCTATATAAAACAGATAATATTAACAAAATTACCATTTGTATCATAATATCGGCCAACATCGACGATATTCAAGTAAATACATTAACAATTTTTCACATTCATTAGACAAACCAGTAATATATAAGCAATTTGTCATACTTAGTCAAAATAAGTAATAATATCGACGAATATCGGCCAAATACAAATAGATGAATACATATACAAATAACGAAAAGTTCAAATTTCGTCTAAACAAAAACTGAAACTATATCAAGCTATTTCTTCCTCGTTCGCCAATAGAATTTGTGCCGTAAGTATCGTCCGCCATTGCATCGAACCTTTTCCTTCCAGGGCATTCGGAATCCGCCGACCCTCGATCAATGCCTTCATGAATAAGTAGACGAACATTGTTAGTGAAAGTCGAACCTAGCAATACCATGAGATTTTAGTAGCATCAAGCATGCCGAATTTTAATTTTTATTAGGTGCTAAGTTAGACTATACAAGATCTCTGCTAGAATATCAGGGTTTGCCATCAAGAAGGGAAGGAGGTTATACCCTTGTAGATCGAGTCTTTCTCTTCTCTAGCTCCGGGTTATGGTCCACACGACTCCACTAGGCTCCTCTTCAAGATGAAAGAACCTCCTCCATGATCTTCGCGCCAAAGACGATCCACCCGAAGTCCACAAGCTCAAGCTAACCCTTCACTAATCTCATTAGTGAAGGCAACACTCCACATCAAATTGCTAATCTGATGTGTGATGGTGAAGTAGGGGTTTAATTTGCTCACTAGGGTTTTCACAAGTTAAATGATTCATATCACATGTGAGGGTTTGAACTTGGAAGTGAGGTGAAGAAAATTGTAGAGAGCAAGAGAGAGCAAGAGCTCATGAAAATGGCTAAGGCATGAAGAAAAAAATGATAAGAGTAAACTCAAATGGCTCTCTCTTTCCTCACTTATTCAAGCATGGAATAAATTGCAATTCTAAATTGCAACCATACTTGAATAGTGAGTCAAGACCAATATAATATGATAAAAACCCATGCCTTGCCCATTCCACAAATATCTCCACAATTTACACCTCATTTTGTATTTTCTAAAAAATAGAAAATAGATGTCATGCTTCTTATAATATATATATATATATATATATATATATATATATATATCAAATATACATGTATTAATATATATTAAGAAACATAATTAGTGAGCTAATAATATTAGTCAAGATATAATTACATCATATATAATATATATTACATTATTAAATCAACACTTGATTTAATAATCCGGTTACATCTCATATAACCGACTAATATCATTAATCTGAATATCACATTATCAAACCAACACTTGATTCGATAATCCGGTTATATCACATATAACCTGACCAACATCAGATAACTGCCAGATTATAATACGGTATCACATACTCATATTTAATCAGGCCTACGCACATATCAACATATGTGCCCTACTTCATTTCGCTCGAACCAGGAAACTTCTGTGTGGGACTCTAAAGACTCGTCAATATGCCAGCAGTAGGTGATGATCACATCAATCACCTACAAGCCGTCAGTGGTACTAGCTGGACGTAACGGCTACCCGGGTATTGAGCGATATGAAGATCAACAAGCAAGATCGTTCATACTCTCCATGAAGCCTATCAGTAACACTACCGTACAGTCCGGTCTCTTCGTCTGATATGTCGCATATCATGTCTAGGGGTGGTAAACGTCAGACCCCAGTAACGTGATAAGTCATGCCGATGTCTGGCCTATAACGGTTTGAGAAACTACTGATAACTCGTATCTGTAAATCTCAACAGCAGCCCTGGCCAGGGACTTCCAGTTATAGCCAATCGAGCATAGCGCAACATCAACCCCAAATACCGGGAGAGACGAAACCCCTCATATCGCTCATTGCCTCCATGTGACTCGGGACTGTACCCAAAGTCCACATGTTTGCATGACTCTTTTGAGTCGTGGTAGGGAGGAAATCAAAGCACAGTGGGAGCCACACAAGACTCTATGACGATCTCGGGTCTACAGACTAACCTGTACCAGTGTCACCAGAAGACTTCTATCTGACGATTGGTATACTACCGACTAGGAGTCCTCGGCGAGTCTGTTCAGCGTACCTATTCTCTAATGAGCACCTGTGTACAATCTTTGATATCACACACCAATGGTTGTGGGATCAACCATCGCCCTCTAAAGGATAAGAAACGTACACACTAGTCTACATTAGAATATCAATGCCCTGGTCTCGATATTCCCACGACTAGGAACTGATTAAAGGATGTACTTATGGACCACTATGGCCTCACTAGTATGATCTCATAATAATCCTGACATTCAAGTACATATCTTAAGGGCTTTATCAACATGTGAGAGCAAGACAGTAAAGAATATCAGTCAACATGTTAAGATGAAGAGTAACCAGATAGTATACTATCATGTCGAGCAAGAAAGTCCTCTATATATATGTCCAAGCATCCACTATAATATACATCACATGTACAATAATGGCCTCTAGGGCATACATATTCCTAACAATCTCCCACTTACACTAAGGCCATGTGTTGTAGTATCTCATACCCAACATCTCAAAAAGTCTCTCAAACTGTATCTGGGGGAGTGCCTTCGTGAGTGGATCGCTACGTTGTCCTTCGTGTCAACTCTCCTGACCTCGATCTCCCGGCGATCTACTATCTCCCTGATCAGGTGATACCGCCTCAGAATATGTGTGGATCTCTGATGGGACCTGGGTTCCTTGGCCAAAGCCACAGCTCCATTGTTATCACAATACACAGGTATTGGATGCTCAATGGATAGAACCACACCAAGCTCAGCAATGAACTTCTTCATCCAGACAGCTTTTTTGGCAGCATCGTCGGCAATGATGTATTCAGCCTCTATCGTCGAGTCTGCTATGGTGTCTTGCTTGGAACTCTTCCAACACACCGCCCCTACGTTGAGGGTAAAGACAAAACCCGAGACCGACTTACTGTCGTCCTTATCACTCTGGAAGCTCGAATCGGTAAAGGAATCCTCCTGGAGTTCACCGTTACCATACACCAGGACATTTCTTTAGTCCTTCTCAAGTACTTAAGAATGTTCTTCACAGCTGTCCAGTGGTTTTCCTCAGGATCTGATTGATACCTGCCCACTGCACCTACTGAGTAAGCTACATCCGGTCTGGTACATAACATCGCATACATGATAGATCCCACTGCCGAAGCATAGGGTATCTCTTGCATGCGAGCCCTCTCTAAATCATTATTGGGAGACATCTCTTTGGAGAGAGTGATTCCTGAACAAGCGGGTAAATTACCTCGCTTGGAATCTTCCATACTAAACCTCTTTAGTATGGTGTCAATGTACCTGGATTGGGACAATCCCAAAATCCATTTAGATCTATCTCTATAGATCTTTATTCTCAGTATGTAGGAGGCATCACCTAGATCTTTCATGGAGAACTTGTGTGATAAGAAGAGCTTGACCGAGTGTAGCATAGGAACATCGTTTCCTATCAAGAGTATGTCATCCACGTACAATACGAGGAAGACCACTTTACTCTCTACAGCCTTCTTATATATACAAGGTTCATCTACATTTTTGATGAAGTCAAACTCTTTGATAGCTTCATCAAAACAGATGTTCCAACTCCGCGGCGCCTGCTTTAATCTGTAGATGGATTTAAGCAGCTTGCACACCTTTCCGCTGCTCCCACTGTCTACGAAGCCCTCTGGTTGTGTCATGTACATGCTCTTTTCTAAATCACCATTTAGAAAAGCGGTATTGACATCCATCTGCCAGATTTCAAGTCATGATATACAACAATGGCAAGTAGGATCCTGATGGACTTAAGCATAGCGACAGGAGAAAAATGTTTCATCATAATCGACGCCAGGTCGTTGACGAAAACCTTTTGCTACAGGTCTAGCTTTGAAAGTCTCAACTTTTCCATCTACACCAATCTTCTTTTTGAAAATCCACTTGCTCCCAATGAGTTTTACCCCTTCAGGAGCAACTTCCAAAGTCCATACTTTGTTGGTGTACATGGATTCCATCTCGGACCGCATAGTATCCAGCCATTTCACAGAGTCTCCACTTGTGATGGCCTGCTCGAAACTAGTAGGGTCATCATCTTCCATGATGCAATCCCCGCTCCCACCGCCTGTGAGAAAACCGTAGTATCTCTCAGGTGGGTGAGAAACCCTATTAGATCTGCGGAGTGGCTGGGGTTCGTTGGGTACTATTGGATCCTCCGGTTCCACCAAATCGTCAGTTGTAATTTGTGCTGCTGGAACTTCTTCCAGTTCTACTTCATTGCCACTAATTTCTTTTACAAGAAATTCCTTTTCTAAAAGGGTGGCATGTCGAGAAACAAACACCTTTTGTTCCTCTGAGTGGTAGAAGATATACCCTCGCGAATTCTTGGGATATCCGACAAACTTGCATAGAACTGACCTTGTCTCGAGCTTGTCTGGATTTTGTGTTTTCACATAGACCGGACAACCCCATATCTTAACCATATTAAGACACGATCTCTTCCCTTTCCTTATCTCATATGGAGGGGTAGATACAGATTTGGCGGGAACCATATTCAATAGGTACATGGCTGTCTCAAGCTCATAACCCCAAAAGGAAATAGGTAATTCAGCAGTACTCATCATAGAGCGCACCATATCTAATATGGTGCGATTCCTCTGCTCCGATACACCGTTGTGTTGTGCCATATACGGAGGAGTAAGCTGTGAGAGAATCCCATTCTCTTTTAGATAATCACGGAATTCTCCGCTCAAGTATTCTCCTCCCCAATCAGATCGTAGGATTTTAATACTTTTTCCCGTCTGGTTTTCAACTTCGCACTTATATTCCTTGAATTTCTCAAAAGCTTCAGACTTGTATTTCAACAAGAACACATGTCCGAACCTTGAGAGATCATCGGTGAATGTAATAAAGTACGAATAACCATTCCTGGCATGTGTAGACATAGGACCGCATACATCACTATGTATGAGTCCTAAGAGTTTCGTAGCTCTTTCTCCGTGTCCAGTAAACGGAGTTTTGGTCATCTTGCCTTTGAGACATGACTGGCAAGTTTCATAAGATGAAAATTCGAACGGATTCAAATATCCATCTTTATGCAACTTAGCCAGTCTTGTCGTATTAATATGACCTAGTCTACAATGCCACAAGAAGGTTTCGTTCATTTCTGAACTTTTCCTCTTGATTGTGTTCTGTACGTTAAGAACTATACTTTAATTAAAAACGTATATACCGTTACATAACGTACCAAATGCAATCAACACTTGATTCTGGAAAATGTTCATAACATTATCCTCTAATGTGAGATTATATCTTTCTTTAGTTAGCAAAGAAACTGATATAATGTTGCACATCATTTTTGGTACGTAGTAACAGTCGTTCAGAATCAATGTATTACCAGTTGGTAATACAAGGTTATATTCGCTAACTGCATTGGCTGCAATAATTGTACCATTCCCTACTGTTAGGGATTTATCACCCTTCCCCAGTTCTCTATCTTTCTTTAGCCCATGTAACAAATTACATACGTGGGATCCTGATCCGGTATCCAATATCCAGGATGTAGAACAAACTGAGAAACAGTTCTCTATAATGAACACACCCGAAGAAGATGCATCAACATACCGTTTCTTCGTACAGGTGGCGCAGGAATCCTGATATTCCCCTATTCCTAAGGAACCAACGTTCCCCAGCTCAGTATAATAAGTGGGTTCGTTCAATACATCCATATTATTATCTTGATTAAGGCGTGACATTGGTTGCTGTCTGGAGAGAGAGAGAGAGAAGGAAACGCGTTAGCGTGCACTCTTTGCAAGATTAGATTGGTTATTATCTTATCTAATCGGGATGGCTCCCACTGTTTTTATCAAATCTTCCTTCAAACCATAAAAGGTAAGACTAGCCGGGATTAATTACACTCTACAAGTTCGCTAATCGTTCGGCCAGTCCAGTGTCGGTACTTTGAGGGAGGTTTCCCGTGCTTTCGCACGGACCTAATTAAAATACACCTCGTTTTCCCAGAGGAATGACCCCATTGACATCTTTTTAGACACGTACTTGATCGGCTAATTGTAAAGTGCAAAACTCTGCCGGGAGAAACTCTTACTCGCAGTGGGTATCATGATCCAACTATTATATAGAAGATATGCAATCTCATTGCAAATTTCAACACTTGAAATTCCCGATAATGGTTTTTACCCCTAGCTTCCTATGACCTTGACGCTGACCAACAAATCATAGGCCGCTAGTCAAGTTCAACCCGTTCATTTCTTGATTGAATTAAACCCACCCGCACGACCCTTGGCGCTGGCCAACAAAGTCGTACGACTACCCTAATCCAATCGCATCTCATGCCGCAGATAAGTACTAATCAGCTACCGCACACTACGCCTTGACGCTGGCCAACAAACGCAACACAAATACTAAATAATACTTATCTGAAATGACGGAGGGCTACGCAGGTTTTTAAGAAAACCATGAGCGTAATGAACTTGATATCGTTGTAGAATCTAATGAATTTGAAAAGGAGTGTTTTTTAGGGTTTTGCTAGTTTCGCTAAAGAGGTCACACCCGGTGAAGAGATCTCAGCTCTTTCCTCATCGAATGAGGTGCTGGATATCCATCAAGGAATACCACTATGCAAAGCAAGAACTAGAGAAGCAATCAAAAGACAAAACCGAGTGGGTTGTAGCATTTGGTAGTTTCGCTAAAGAGGTCACTCCCGGTGAAGGGATCTCGGCTTTTTCTTCATCAAATGAGGAGCTGGATATTCATCAAGGAATACTACTATGCAAAGCAAAAACTAGAGCTACCCTTTTTGAAAATTTGATTCTACAACATCTTTAGGTTTCTTTCTTTTCATTAATCTCATTAATGAAGTCCCATCAATTCATGTTTCCTAAACATTACAGAAAAATGAAACGAAAATAGAACGTACGCTTATGCCAACCGCATTCGCCACGGGCCCCGTCATGCACCGTTAGGTTTCTTAACTACCGGGAGCGGGGGCTGGACTAGCGCGGGTGCAAAACATAAGCAACGTTTATTATATATCATATATATAATATTACATTCGTCTCACGCAGTTATATGATCAACATCACAAAATCAAGCAGCAGAAGCAATATATGAAATATTGGATATACTAGGACGTCCGTGTTTTAAATTTAGCCAGTAATGTAAAACACGGATTCCACGGTCGTGATGAATAGCCAAACCCACATCCCTAGACCCCTACGAGAGCGGCAAGTAACCCTGCCAATTCTAGAGTTAGGAGACCCGGTCTCAACTCCTTGAGATGGTCTCCTACTGGACTTTAGAACCCAGTTACTTGTGCTCCCCGCCTTGGGTCTATCCTAATGCGGAAAAGTAAATAATATACAACAATGGTGACATCATCCTCAACCCGGAAGTGGCCCAATAAAAGAATATTACATACATATTTTACGTGAATGAAAATAAAAACTCTCATCTCATATAGAAACCCCCTAGCTATTCTTTCACGACGATCCAATAAATCATATCAACAGCAACACATGATATCACATATCATCAACGTAAGCAAATATGTGTATCCCTAAAACTTGTTGACATATAGCAACGAGATTGGGATACCCCACATATAACACTTACGGTCGCAGAAAAGAAAACAGAAAACTACAATAATTAGAATCCGCAATATCCTTAGACATCATAAACCCGGAATATCTCATATTCCGAATTTCATGCCTAACTTATAAAACTTGCATTTTAGTCTCAAATTGAAAACTCTTTTCAATTGGTTGTCGGATAATTCAACAAGATTCCTGACTTAGTGATCGCGTATAATACGCAACTGCGACGGAGTTTTGATCCGAATCAAAACTTCATGGCAATCGATCAATTGAGATTAAACGGCTAGGTTTACAATATACAAACTAGTTTTCATAAAACTAATTAATCCGGATTCTAATAATTGTATCACACATCACAAAGTTTGTAAAGTAACCGTGACATTAGAATTCCGTACGCAATTAGCAAACTAAACCAATTTTTCCAAGACATGAAAAATCCAGTGAGCTAAAGTTCCAAAACCGATTGTTTTAAGCCAATCCGGGAGTCGAAATGAACTCGAAACCTGCCCGAATCTTCGCGGAGACGAAGATCCCAAAATTAACTATCGAATGGGGGGCCTCGGGAGGGGGGTACCCACCCCCGGGGGCCACCTCGAAGTGGCCCCTAAGGGAAGGCAGACCCGAGAGCACCCAGTTTGGTGCTCTCGGGTCACCCACCCCCAAAGCTGCCTTATGGTGGTCTTGGGGTGTGGGTCCGGCCTCTGGTCCCCCCGGGGGTGCCCCGGGTTGTACACATTCCACCCCGCGGCTTCTCGGTTCAAACCGTGAGCCCGCGGGGTGTGCAAACAACTCAAAACATCATTTTGAAAACTGTTTTTATCGGCAGTTTTTGCGCGACAAAAACGGCGAATTTCTAACGTCGCTACAAGCTATCCTAATGTTCTAGTTTGGCTCTGATACCATGAAAGTCGAACCTAGCACCACCATGAGGTTTTAGTAGCATCAAGCATGCCAAATTTTAATTTTTATTAGGTGTTAAGTTAGACTATACAAGATCTTTGGTAGAATATTAGGGTTTGCTAAAAAACCATCAAGAAGGGAAGGAGGTTATACCCTTGTAGATCGAGTCCTTCTCTTCTCTAGCTCCGGGTTGTGGTCCACGCGACTCCACTAGGCTCCTCTTCAAGATGAAAGAACCTCCTTCGTGATCATCGCGCCAAAGACGATCCACCCGAAGTCCATAAGTTCAAGCTAACCCTTCACCAATCTCATTAGTGAAGGTAACACTCTACATCAAATTGCTAATCTAATGTGTGATGGTGAAGTAGGAGTTTAATTTGCTCACTAGGATTTTCACAAGTTCAATGATTCACATCACATGTGAGGGTTTGAACTTAGAAGTTAGGTGAAGAAAATTGTAGAGAGCAAGAGAGAGCAAGAGCTCATGAAAATGGCTAAGGCATGAAGAAAAAAATGACAAGAGTAAACTCAAATGGCTCTCTCTTTCCTCACTTATTCAAGTATGAAATAAATTGCAATTCTAAATTGAAACATGCTTGAATAGTGAGTTAAGACCAATATAATATGATAAAAACCCATGCCTTGCCCATTCCACAAATATCTCCACAATTTACACCTCATTTTGTATTTTCTAAAAAATAGAAAATAGATGCCATGCTTCTTAATACACACACACACGCGCATCAAATATACATATATATTAATATATATTAAGAAACATAATTAGTGAGCTAATAGTATTAGTCAAGATATAATTATATCATATATAATATATATCACATTATTAAATCAACACTTGATTTAATAATCCGGTTACATCTCATATAACCGATTAATATCATTGATCTGAATATCACATTATCAAACCAATACTTGATTCGATAATCCGGTTATATCACATATAACCTGACCGACATCAGATAACTGCCAGATTATAATACGGTATCACATACTCATATTTAATCAGGCCCACGCACATATCAATATATGTGCCCTACTTCGTTTTGTTTGAACCAGGAAACTTCTGTGTGGGACTCTAAAGACTCGTCAATACGCCAGCAGTAAGTGATGATCACATCAATCACCTACTAGCCGTCAGCGGTACTAGCTGGACGTAACGGCTACCCGTGTATTGAGCGATATGAAGATCAACAAGCAAGCTCAACCATACTTTCCATGAAACCTATCAGTAACACTACCGTACAGTCCGGTCTCTTCGTCTGATATGTCGCATATCATGTCTAGGGGTGATAAACGTCAGACCCAGTAACGTGATAAGTCATGCCAATGTCTGGCCTATAACGATTTGAGAAACTACTGATAACTCTTATCAGCAAATCTCACTAGCAGCTCTGGTCAGGGACTTCCAGTTATAACCAATCGAGCATAGCGCAACATCAACCCCAAATACCGGGAGAGACGAAACCCCTCCTATCGCTCATTGCCTCCATGTGACTCAGGACTGTACCCAAAATCCGACTGTACCCAAAATCCACCTGTTTGCACGACTCCTTTGAGCCGTGGTAGGGAGGAAATCAAAGCATGGTGGGAGCCACACAAGACTCTATGACGATCTGGGGTCTACAGACTAACCTGTACTAGTGTCACCAGAGGACTTCTATTTGACGATAGGTATACTACCAACTAGGAGTCCTCGGCGAGTCCGTTCGGTGTACCCATTCTCTAATGAGCACATGTATACAATCTTTGATGTCACACACCAATGGTTGCGGGATCAACCATCGCCCTCTAAGGGACAAGAAATGTACACACTAGTCTACATTGGAATATCGATGCCCTGATCTCGATATTCCCACGACTAGGAACTGATTAAAGGATGTACTTATGGACCACCCTGGCCCCACTAGTATGATCTCATCATAATCCTGGCAGTCAAGTACATATCATAAGGGCTTTATCAACATGTGAGACCAAGACAGTAAAGAATACCAGTCAACATATTAAGATAAAGAGTAACCAGATAGCATACTATCATGTCGAGTAAGAAAGTCCTCTATATATATGTCCAAGTATCCACTATAATATACATCACATATACAATAATGGCCTATATGGCATACATATTCTTAACAGTTAGATATAGCGCCCTCAAGGTAATTATTGCAATCGCAGGTAGGCGATTATGATGATTAAGGGAGAACCTATATAGGTAGAAAGTCTTATTCAAGATGATAGTATGCTATCTAGTTTATCTTTATCATCATGTACATGTCTTGTGTGGTATAGCATATCACTATTACATGTTGATAGAGCCCATAGGATTCATGCTTGACTACCAGGGTTATGATGGCGATCATACTAGTGAGTTCTGGGTAGTCCATAAGCACATCCTTAAATGTCCCTAGTCATGGAAATATCGAAACTAGGCATTGATATTCTAGAGTCGACCGGTGTCTATGTTTCTTGACCCCGACGAGGAGCGATGGCTGGTCTCACAGCCATTGGTGTTATTTAGTCACTAAAGATTGCATACAAGTGCTTATTGGGTTATGAGTTACACTTGACGGACTCGCCGGGAACATACTAGTTGGTATTATACTTAACGTTAGATAGCAGTTCTCTGGTGGCATTAGTGCGGGTAGTCCGCCGACCTGACATCATCATTTGTCTCAAGTGTGTTCCCACTGTACTTTGATTTCTACCCAACCACGACTCTACTGAGATGTGCAAACAGATAGTTTTTGGGTGCAGTCCCAAATTACTTGAAGGCGGTGGGTGATAGAAGGGATTTGTCTCTCCCGGTATAGGAAGTCGATGTCGCACAGTGTTCGGTGGCCAGTACCATAAGTCCATGGCTATGGCAGATGAGATTTAATGATTGGCAGGTTAGTAGTTTCTCAGATGGTATTGGGCAAGATACCAGCACGATATATCTCGTTATTAGGGGTCTGACTTTAACCGGCCCTAGACCCGATATGCGATACTCTCAGATGAACGGACTGGACTGCATGGTAAATGTTGTTAGTGTATATGCCCTAGAGGCCATTACTGTATCATACTAGTATGTATATTACTTGATGGAAGCTTGGGATATTCACAGTTGTATATACAATCTTGCTCGAAATGGTAGTATGCTACTTGGTTTGTCTCTGCTCGAAATGGTAGTATCCCACAGCCGTCAGTATGTCGTACTTGAGATAGTATGCGGGTGCTCGTTAGGTTACGAATACACTGGACAGGACTCGTCGGGAACTGTTGGTTGGTATTATACCTATCGTTAGTTATCAGTTCCCAGGTGACATGAGTACAGCTTAGTCCGCTGACTTGACACTGTCACTTCGCCTCGAGTGTGTTCCCACTGCACTTTGATTACTACCCTACCACGGCTCAAAGGAGTCGTGCAAACAGGTAGTAGTTGGGTGCAGTCCCGAAGCACTTGGAGGCAGTGACGGTTAGACATGATTCGTCTCTCCCGGTATTGGGGGTTGACATCGCGTTGTGTCTAGGAGAGCCATTACACAAGTAGTCCCTGGCCAGGGCAAGCGAGATATACTGGTAGGTTTCCAGTGTTATCTCAGGGTGTTCTGGGCTTCACTCCGACACGAATTGTACCGCTATTAGGGGACTGACGTTTACCGCCCCCTAGGCCCGCCATGCGATGTATCAGACGAACAGACCGGACTGTACGGAGACTGTCACATTCAGGCTCAGTAGGAGTTCAGATGGGTTCACTTCGTCAGTCTTCTTATCGACATCTACCTGGGGACCGTTACGTACAGCTAGTGCCGCTTGCGGTCTGTGGTTAAACCCACTGCCAGCGTAGTGTCGAGTGTTTAGAGCCCCACACAGAGAGTTATTCGTCTTTAGGCAAAATGAGTAGAGGTCGCATGGTTTTGCGACAGGGTTCGTTCACATCCGCGCACTTGTGCACGTTTGCTGTCCGGATAGCTTATACTAGCGGGCTTTGGTTTAAGCCGGATCCTAGTATATGATTTGGGATTGGTCTTATCTCATTATATTCGTGTTCCTCGGATCACGGATACGGGTGCGTATGCACAGTTGACTGAGACAGAGGCAGAGGACTTTGATTAGGGTTAATGACCATTGTCATTTTCTTAACCCTAATGCTTATGTGTGTATTATGAATAATTGATATTAGTTAAATATAATTGTGCATGGTTAGGGTTGTTGACCTTTTGACCATACTTGACTTGTTGACCTAGGTCGACACTTTGACCATCATCATTCCATATAAAAGATGCTCTTTGATCCTTGCAATTTGCATTAAATATGAAATGATAATGGTCAAGTCTTGATTAACCATGACAATTATCTAGCTAATTATCTAATTTCATAATTCACCCATATATGAGAGAATGGTTCATTTCTCTCCTCATTTTATCATATAGATTCTCTCTCCTCCTCTTCCTCTCTCTCAAGCTCTCCCCTCTTATGTGTTGAGAAACACTTGAGCTTGAGATAAACCTCTCTAAAATAATCTCTACTCTCATCTAAGGTTCTAGGATTAGCACTTCCAGCACCTTAGTTACTTCTAGTTTGAAGTTGAAGCCAAAGGTTGAGGCTCTCGGGTGGATCCTTCTTCGACTAGAGGAGACGACAAGGTGATCACTTTCTTCCACTCCCAGGAGCAAGGAGAGAAGGACATAAAGCCCAAGGTATAACCTTTCTTCCATGTAGCTAAATCTAGTTAGCTTTTAGTTAGTTTTTGTTTAGCAAAGATCCTCCTTTAATTAGTCCATGTTGCCTAGTTCGATAAAAATCCGATTTTTATTCCGTTTTCCGCCTCCCCGCAAGCACCGGGGTGGGCAACGTGGACTTACAGTGGTATCAGAGCCTAACTAAACATAAACTAGCTAGTTAGTAAAGTGTATAGAAGTTCGATCGGTAAAAATCGCAAAACCAAAATTTCAAAACCCTAAGTTTCTGTTGATTTTTTTTTCTGCTCAAAAAATAAAAAATCATACTTCAAAAATCGGCTCAGGGTTTTGTAAAGAAGCACACCAAAAACGGTCCAGTGAACAGTTCAAAGCACCGTGGTTCCTCGGCAAAAGCATGCCTCTTGCCGTGGAACCGCGGCCGTTTTGACTCGGTTCTGGACCGAGTTTGGTGCAGTATTCTTTTGCTGAGGTTTTGGGATTTTTAAGATGGTTTTTTTCTGCCCAGATTTTCCAGAAAAGAAATTTGTATTTGGGGTGCCTATAAATCCGTATTTTTGATCGAACTTCACTACACTTTGACTAATGGGTTATATCTGTGATGTTTATATGTATTGAACGTCTGCTAATCGCTATACGTCGATTAGTGGGGGTTATACATATCTGTGATCTGTGTTTGTTGATGGTATGTGTATATGAATGCGTTGGATTGTCGCGGGTGAGTAGCTGGGGGTTTTGTGAGACGAGAGTTTTCTTTTCTTTCAATTCATGTAACATGTAAATTGATGTAATATTATTTATATGGCTGCACAACCGGGTCGGGGTTGTAGCCGTCATTGTATAATTCTTTTTACTGTTTTTGCTCCTAGGATAGACCCATGGAGGGGGTGCACAAACTACCGGGTATCTCGAAGTGTCGAGTGGCCTATTCACGGTGTTGAGGGAGGTTGCTTCGCTTCGAATACTTGGCGGGTAGTTTGCCGCACCCGTAGGGGTCTTGGGTGGGGTATTGGCTATTCACCGCGACCGTGTAATCCGCTTTTCGTTGCAGGCTCGAACGGATTGCGGATTCCTAGTATATCCAATGTATTCATCTGTGATCTGTAATGTCTATCATTGCTATATATCTATATACGATAACTATTTAGGCGTTGCTTATGTTTTACAGCCGCGCTAGCCCAGCCCCCGCTCTGTCGTTAGTTAAGTAACCTAACGGGTGATGACGGGGCCTCGTGGCGAATGCGAATGGCATAAATGTACGTCATATTTTGGTTATTTTCTGCAATGGTAGGATTAAATGATAGGACGCATTAAAAGAACTAATGCAAGAAAATAAACCAAGTAAAAGTCGATTGGAACACTTTGAAAACCACTCGGTTCTTTTCAAAACTAAACTTTTAAATGCGGAGCTTGAACCACTCCTTTTAAAAGCTATCTCGTTCCATCGATTATATCAAGTTCACTACGTTCACGGTTTCGCCAAAACCATTCGTAGCCCTCCGTCATTCCACATGAATGGTCAAATAGTATTCAAGCTATGTATTTTGGCCAAAGTCAAGGCATAGTGATTGGTAGCTATTGGGTATTCATGTGCAGCATAGGTAGATGCGTTAGTTTGGGACAGTCGTGCTGCCATCTTGGCCAAAGTCAAGGGTAGGTACGGGTGGGTCCAAATTAACCAGGAGAATGACGGGTAGAACTTGACATGTGACTTATGATATTTTGGCCAAAGTCAAGGTCATAAGAGCATGGGGCAAAAATCCACATCGGGAGTTTCATAAGTACTGAAACTTGCTAGCGCTGCATACCATTTGGAGTGTGATGATTCTGGTAGGATTCCTTCGGTTTTATCACGCGATGATATTTGGATCCCGATCCTACTGTGAGTATATGCTACTCCTCGGGAAATCTCTCACTTAACGATCAATGCTATAAACCTAGTAGGTGTCTAGAAAGGTGTTAGCGGTGCTACGCCCACAGGGAAAAGAGGTTACTTAATTAAGGAACTTCGCGAAAGCGTTGGAAAACCTCCCTCGAAGTACCGACACTGGCCTGACTGAACGGTTAAGCAAGTATTATACGGTGAGTTTGATCCCGACTAATTCTTCCTTTATGGTTTGAGGAGGGATTCGAGAGACAGTGGGAGCCATCCTGTTTAGACAAACTAAAAACCACTCTAAACTTGCAAGAGCATTATGCTAAAGTGTTTCTTTTCTCTCTCCTAATTGCAGCGACCATTCAACATGACCGGACTTAAGTTATTACTAGATAAAAATATACTGACAGGGCCAAACTACAAAGATTGGGTCAGGAATGTCAAGATGGCAATCACTTACGACAAGTTGGGGTATGTCCTTACCACCAAAGCTCCCCCTGTCCCAGGTCCCACCTCTAGCGTCGCGGATAAAGAAATCCGTAAGACATGGGAGATCGATTGCGCGAAGGCCAAATGCCTCGTGCTTGCCTCGATGGACAACGAACATCAGAGGAGGCACGAGAATATGGACCTAGAGTTCATATTTCTTCATATAAAAGAACTGTATGGAGAGCAGTCTCGTATCGCCAGATATGAAGTGTCGAAGAAGCTATTTTCGGCAAGATTGGCCGTCGGATCATCGGTAGCGGAACACATGCTTAAGATGATTGGCTACATAGAGGAGCTCGCGGACCTTGGGACCACGTTGGAGAATGAACTCTACACTGACTTGATTCTCCAGTCCCTTCCTTCCACTTACGCCCAGTTTATCCTTAACTTCAACATGCAAGGAAAGGAGGTTGAACTTTCCGAACTTCTGAACATGTTGAGGAGTGCTGAGGGCACCCTACAGAAAGGTAGGGAGACATCCACTTTGTTTGTAGGAGGATCTTCCTCTTCTAGGTCCAGGACAAAAGCCAAGGGAAAGAAGAAGAAAGCCCCCGCCAAACCAAGGGGCGGTGTCAGTAAAGTGGATACGAAGGGAAAGGGAAAGGTAACAAAGGTAGCGGAAAAGCTGGTGGGAAAGGAAGAATGCTTCTACTGTCATAAAAGTGGACACTGGAAACAGGATTGCAAGGCTTGGAAGGCCAGAACCCAGGATCTGAAGCGAGTTGCGGCTTCAGCTTCAGGTGTGTATGTTATTGAAAACTGTCTATCAATAAACTCTACTTCCTGGGTATTGGATACCGGATCAGGATCTCATATCTGTAATTCTTTGCAGGCGTTGAGAAAGCGTAGGGTTTTGAAGGCAGGTGATATGACCCTCAGAGTTGCAAACGGAGCTAGCATGAATGCTGAGGCCGTGGGGGACTATCACCTGGGATTGTCAGATGGACACCTTTTGGTTTTGCGTAGTTGTTATTTTGTACCAAATGCAACATGTAATATCATTTCTGTATCTTTATTGTCTAAAGAAGGTTATGAATTTGCATTTGTAAGTAATGTTGTGAACATTCAACTTAATCAAGTTTTGATTGGGTCAGGTACATTGAACAACGGTATATACGTATTAAACCAACCACAGATTTTCAATGTCCAGAATACACACAAAAGAAAGTCTCCAGAAATCAATAAAACTTTCTTATGGCATTGTAGACTGGGTCACATCAATGAGAGAAGCTTGACTAAGTTACATACAGAAGGATATTTGGATCCGTTCAAATATCAATCATATGCAACTTGTCAATCCTGTCTCAAAGGAAAGATGACAAAGACTCCGTTCACTGGACACGGAGTAAGAGCGAGCGAGCTCTTGGGACTCGTACACAGCGACGTGTGCGGTCCAATGTCTACGCATGCACGAAGCGGTTATTCTTACTTCATTACTTTTACGGATGACTTTTCAAGGTACGGATATGTCTTCTTAATGAAACATAAATCCGAGGCTTTTGAAAAATTCCAGGAATATAAGAATGAAGTAGAAAAACAAACAGGCAAAAGTATCAAGGCACTGAGATCTGATCGAGGTGGTGAATACTTGAGTGCCGAGTTCCTGGGTTACTTAAAAGAGAATGGAATTCTCTCTCAGCTTACTCCTCCATACACTCCGCAACATAACGGTGTATCGGAGAGATGGAACCGAACCCTATTGGATATGGTACGGTCCATGATGAGTAACGCTGAGTTGCCGTGATCGTTCTGGGGATATGCGCTAGAATCAGCTGCATACCTTTTGAACCGAGTTCCAATTAAGACAGTGCCTACTATGCCATATTAGATGTGGTGTGGGAAGAGATCCTATCTTAATCACATTAAGACATGGGGATGTCCAGCTTTTGTCAAAAAGCAGCATGCGGACAAGCTCGAGGCACGCTCAGTACAGTGCAAGTTTGTGGGATATCCAAAGAACTCCAAGGGATATTTCTTCTATTGCGAAGAGGAACAAAAGGTTTTTGTTTCTCGCCATGCCCACTTTCTAGAACACCAGTTCATAGAAAAAGAAATAAGTGGGAGCGCAATAGAACTGGAAGAAATTCCAGAACCACGAGCTATTACTGAAAGCTTAGTAGAACCAGAGGGTTCGAAAGATCAGGACATTCCCACGCCACTCCGCAGGAGTAGTAGGCAGTCTCATCCGCCCGAGAGATACTGCGGTTTTCTCATAGACGGGGATAGAGAGGATTGCATCATAGATTGTGATGAACCTACTAGCTTCCAGCAAGCCATTCAGAGCGTTGACTCGGTAAAATGGCTGGATGCAACGCGGACCGAAATGGTGTCCATGTACACCAACAAAGTATGGACGTTGGACGTTGCTCCAGATGGGGTAAAACCCGTAGGATGCAAGTGGATCTTCAAAAGGAAGATTGGTGTAGATGGACAGGTTGGGACCTATAAAGCTAGACTGGTTGCAAAGGGTTTTCGTCAGAGACCTGGTTTGGACTATGACGAAACCTTTTCTCCAGTAGCTATGCTGAAATCCATTCGGATCCTTCTTGCCATTGCTGCCTTCCACGATTATGAGATTTGGCAGATGGACGTAAAGACCGTTTTCTAAATGGACATTTAGAGGAGTGTGTCTATATGGACCAGCCAGAGGGTTTCATTCAGAGTGGGAGCAGCGGAAAGGTGTGCAAGTTGCTCAAGTCCATTTATGGACTAAAACAGGCATCGCGGAGTTGGAACATCTGTTTTGATGAGACGGTCAAGAAATTTGGCTTTATCAAAAATCCAGATGAACCATGCATCTATTGTAGATTTGTAGCGAGAACTGTAGTATTCCTCATTTTATACGTGGATGACATTCTCTTAATAGGAAATGACATTCCTATGCTACAATCTGTCATGGGGTTCTTGTCACACAGGTTCTCCATGAAAGACTTGGGTGATGCCTCATACATTCTGGGGATCCGGATCTACCGTGACAGATCCAAGAGGATTTTAGGACTTTCACAGTCCAGGTACATCGACACCATACTGAAAAGATTCAGTATGGAAGATTCCAAGCGCGGTAATCTACCGGCTTGTCACGGGATCACCCTCTCCAAAGAGATGTCTCCCAAGACTGATTTGGAGAGGGATCACATGTCTATTATACCCTACGCTTCTGCAGTAGGCTCTATAATGTATGCAATGTTGTGTACCAGACCAGATGTGGCTTATGCACTGAGTGTGGTAAGCAGGTATCAGTCAAACCCTGGGGAGAAACACTGGATAGCGGTAAAGAACATTCTCAAGTACCTGAGAAGGACTAAGGAGATGTTCTTGGTGTATGGCAGAAAAGACCTCCAGATTGAGGCCTTTGCTGACTCCAGCTTCTAGAGTGACAAGGATGATTCCAAGTCCATGTCGGGTTTTGTCTTTACCCTCAATGGAGGGGCGGTGTGTTGGAAGAGCTCCAAACAGGAAACCGTTGCTGACTCGACTATGGAAGCGGAATACATCGCTGCATCTGATGCCGCAAAAGAAGCCGTCTGGATGAGGAAGTTCTTGAAAGAACTTCAGGTGGTTCCGTCCATTGTTGATCCAATACCTCTGTATTGTGACAACAACGGGGCTATAGCTTTAGCGAAGGAACCCAGGTCCCATCAGAAATCTAGACACATCTTGAGGCGGTATCACCTGATCAGGGAGATCGTGGATCGCCAGGAGATCGAGGTTCGGAGGGTTGCTTCAGAAGATAACACTGCAGATCCATTCACGAAGGCCTTACCCTAGACTCAGTTCGAGCGGCTGATCGAGATGATAGGTCTTCGATACGCCAGTACATGGCCTTAGTGCAAGTGGGAGATTGTTAGTGTATATGCCCTAGAGGTCATTACTGTATCATACTAGTATGTATATTACTTGATGGAAGCTTGGAATATTCACAGTTGTATATACAATCTTGCTCGAAATGGTAGTATGCTACTTGGTTTGTCTATGCTTTAATATGTGCATGTGTTTCTTTTAGCATATCGCTTATATACATATTAGTAGAGCTCTTAGGATCTTTGCTTGATTACCAGCGTTGTGATGGCGCTCACCCTCGTGGGGGCTGGGTAATCCAGAAGCACATCCTTATACAGGTCCCTAGTCGTAGGACTATCGAGACAGGGCATCGATACTCCGGAGTAGACTAGCGTATGTGCTTCTCATCCCAGCGTGGGAGACGGTCTGTCCCACAGCCGTCAGTACATCGTACTTGAGATAGTATGTGGGTGCTCGTTAGGTTACGAGTACACTGGACAGGACTCGTCGGGAACTGTTGGTTGGTATTATACCTATCGTCAGTTATCAGTTCCCAGGTGACATGAGTGCAGCTTAGTCCGCTGACTTGACATTGTCACTTCGCCTCGAGTGTGTTCCCACTGCACTTTGATTACTACCCTACCACGGCTCAAAGGAGTCGTGCAAACAGGTAGTAGTTGGGTGCAGTACCGAAGCACTTGGAGGCAGTGACGGTTAGACATGATTCGTCTCTCCCAGTATTGGGGGTTGACATCGCGCTGTGTCTAGGAGAGCCATTACACAAGTAGTCCCTGGCCAGGGCAAGCGAGATATACTGGTAGGTTTCCAGTGTTATCTCAGGGTGTTCTGGGCTTCACTCCGACACGACTTGTACCGCTATTAGGGGACTGACGTTTACCGCCCCCTAGGCCCGCCATGCGATGTATCAGACGAACAGACCGGACTGTACGGAGACTGTCACATTCAGGCTCAGTAGGAGTTCAGATGGGTTCACCTCGTCAGTCTTCTTATCGACATCTACCTGGGGACTGTTACGTACAGCTAGTGTCGCTTGCGGTCTGTGGTTAAACCCACTGCCAGCGTAGTGTCGAGTCTTTAGAGTCCCACACAGAGAGTTATTCGCCTTTAGGCAAAATTAGTAGAGGTCGCATGGTTTTGCGACAGGGTTCGTTCACATCCGCGCACTTGTGCACGTTTGCTGTCCGGACAGCTTATACTAGCGGGCTTTGGTTTAAGCCGGATCCTAGTATATGATTTGGGATTGGTCTTATCTCATTGTATTCGTGTTCCTCGGATCACGGATACGGGTGCGTATGCACAGTTGACTGAGACAGAGGCAGAGAACTTTGATTAGGGTTAATGACCATTGTCATTTTCTTAACCCTAATGCTTATGTGTGTATTATGAATAATTGATATTAGTTAAATATAATTGTGCATGGTTAGGGTTGTTGACCTTTTGACCATACTTGACTTGTTGACCTAGGTCGACACTTTGACCATCATCATTCCATATAAAAGATGCTCTTTGATCCTTGCAATTTGCATTAAATATGAAATGATAATGGTCAAGTCTTGATTAACCATGACAATTATCTAGCTAATTATCTAATTTCATAATTCACCCATATATGAGAGAATGGTTCATTTCTCTCCTCATTCTATCATATAGATTCTCTCTCCTCCTCTTCCTCTCTCTCAAGCTCTCCCCTCTCATGTGTTGAGAAACACTTGAGCTTGAGATAAACCTCTCTAAAATAATATTTACTCTCATCTAAGGTTCTAGGATTAGCACTTCTAGCACCTTAGTTACTTCTAGTTTGAAGTTGAAGCCAAAGGTTGAGGCTCTCAGGTGGATCCTTCTTCGACTAGAGGAGACGACAAGGTGATCACTTTCTTCCACTCCAAGGAGCAAGGAGAGAAGGACATAAAGCCCAAGGTATAACCTTTCTTCTATGTAGCTAAATCTAGTTAGCTTTTAGTTAGTTTTTGTTTAGCAAAGATCCTCCTTTAGTTAGTCCATGTTGCCTAGTTCGATAAAAATCCGATTTTTATTCCGTTTTCCGCCTCCCCGAAAGCACCGGGGTGGGCAACGTGGACTTACAAATGTCACTAACAAGATCAGTAGGGGTTCAGACGGGGTTGCTTGTCGATCCTCCTTTCGTTAAATACCTGAGCGGCCGTTACGTTCAGCTAATACCGCTGACGTGCTTGTGATTAAACCCACTTCCGGCGTATTGTCGAGTTTTTAGAGTCCCATATAGAGAGTTTCCTATTTTAGCGAAATAATGTAGTTGCGGTACATTGGTACGTGATTAGTGCAATTTATTGCATATTTTTATATCACATTTATCATTTTATTTTCATATTTTATGTTGTTCCGGGTGTTTTTATGAATAAATACAGATAATAGGGCTTAAACGTAAAAGATGGAAAAGTGTGCTAAAAGACGGATTATGTACATGTAATGTGGACTTCATGGAGCTATATCAAAATTATGGAAGCAATTATCACGATTGAAACAAATTTTGGGAATCTCGCAACAAAATAAAAGAGGATGCAACAAACCACGGTTGAATCTGGCCAAAAAGTTCGACCAAATCCATCAAGAAGCATGAAACGCCCGAAAATTTGCAAGCTGTGGAACTGAGATTTTTAGAATAGTTTGTTATTCTCTGTTCATCTTTAGAAGTTTGTTTCAATTCTCGAAGTACTATAAAATGCTCTGTATAGTCTAGAATTTAGATATCTCTGCATAGGCTTGAATTAGGGTTTTCTTTTGGGAGAGATCAACAATAATTGTAAGTTACATTTATTATGAATAAAGTTTTTCTTTTTTGATAATATGAGTGGCTAAATTATCTTTTAGGTTTTTTAATTGTTTATTCTATGGTTGGATATTAATATTGATCATCTCTTTTCTTATGTGCTTTTCATAAAATTTCTCTTGATAATTATTTATTGTCTTTTTATGTTCTCATCATAGAAACTAGACTATATAAGGATAATTGACAATTTGAATAGAATCTAGGGATTAACGATTCACCTATAATCTAATTAAGTTGATGATAGCATGACAACCTAAAAGCTTAATTAGGGACGGTAAGAAATAAATTGATATCAAGAGGGGTTTAATTTATTAATGAAGTTAATCTAGGTCACACAACAACATTATATTTATAGATTGATCACCTATGAATAGTAATCGAAGAGTAGATCTAGGTTAATGATAATTAACTAGAACCAATTAGTTTTTTTTATACTTTTCTAAATGATTTCACATATTTCATATGGTAATAATATAAAGTATTTTACTTTATGCTTGTATGTGTTTAATAGTTAATTATTTAAAACTATGATAAAAGAAAGAGATTGAGTTATTTAAACCAACCATAGTATATAAACGGTTAAAAACCCTAAAACTTGCTTTTCTATTATTTAAATCTTTTTACTACTTGCTTTTAATTCTTTGCACTTTTAAATTCCTTGCATTAAATTTCTAGATTAGATCAAAATTAATCTTTTTATTATTTGTATTTAAATTAGTTAAATAACACCTCTCTGTGGATCGACCCGTAAATGTATTGCTACAACAACCGTGCGCTTGCGGTATTCATATTTTTAACGAACAAGTTTTTGACGCCGTTGCCGGGAAGGCGTGCTATTTAATTAATTTAGATTCAAGTTTTAGTTTTTTTAATTTTAGTTTAATTTAGATTTTTAGTGCATTTGATTCTGCAAAATTTCTGTTTAAAATTTCAGAAATCGAGACAAACTTTCAGGAAGAGCAGATCGAGACGAACATGAGGCAACTTGGCGATTTCATCCTGCTCAAAAATTTTCGGCCGAAACCTCTATAATATCAAAATCGGCCTAAAAATTTAGGCTTTTTCCAAAACTTTCAGTTGCAGATTTTTAAAATTTTCAAGTATATTCTGGAACTTTGTTTCAAATTTGATGAAGTGTCAATCTTGCAACAGAAACGAGGCAAATCCCTAGACTTTAGGTACGATCTCGTTCTTCCCTAAATCTTTTTATTCCAACTAACAGTTTTGTAGATTTCTTTGCGCCGCACAAAAAAATCAAAATAAAAAATAGATTCTTTTTTTATTGTTTTAGATTTTGTGTGATTTTATTTTGCATATTTAAAAAGATTTGAAGGGGCAACAACCCAAATCCAGATTGGGTGAGGTTTTCATCAACCTTCCTAAACCCCACAAATCACAACCAAGTATATGCATTCACCCATATTAACTAAAAAATATCTAGACTCAGCCTTTAAGGACACTTCGCGCTCACTTAGGACAGAAAAAGGTTGTAAGTAATTTACTGTTTATCCGCATCAAACGTGTGGTGTCTGGAATAAAGTTAAGTGGGAAGGTTATTTAATTAACGAACTTGGTGTAAGCCATGGACAATCTCCCTTCTCCACCTATACCTACCTGGCCACGCGGTTGGTAACAAAGTGTTAAAGGATTTATCTTGCAACTTGTCTGAAGTCTAGGAGTGGGTCTAGTATTGACTTAGGTGACCCTAGATTTAGGGATTGCTTGCACATATCTTTTGATTGTGATTTGCTAAAGTCGTATTTAATTTCCTTCATATTATTTTTATAAAAAAATATATGGGTGATGAACATGCGAAACCGACTTTATATGAACTATATTATCCAGTTAACCCAACACTTCCGATCATATTAGAATAAATAAATATAGGATCGGTTATAATTCACCTTACACCACAACTGAACCAACATTCACTTCTTCTAATTTTATAGATCAACAACAATTCCCATCAGATCCATATTATTATCCTCGTTATGGCAATACCTAATCAAATTATTATCAACCATACCAAACTTTTCCACCATTATACGTTGATAACGATGAGGAGATGAGACTTGTTAATGTTGAGATGCAGTTGGACGCTTTTATGAAAAATGCTAGTGCTACCAAGCAATTATTGATAATTGTTGAAATTCTTCTTAGCTAAATAACCGCTGCAATACCCAACAGAAAAGAGCAAGAGACCATCCAAATGCAAACCTACCCAAGCCCGATTGTTTCCAACAGCTTAGAACATCATAACAAACCTATTGAGGAAGTGGTTGAGAATAACTATGATTTGGAATATATAACCGAAGAACAATTAAGTCATAAATATCCTATGTGCGGGTGCAAATTTACGTCAAGGAAGATTGAGCGATATAAGGAGCGACCAATTTATGAATCCACATTTGAATCTTATAACATAGATGATTCTGATTTAGTGGTGCATGAGAAAAGTGATGATAAGTCTCCTTCTAATGAGTTTGAAAGCTACCCTCAAAATTTTGAATTTCCAATTTGGCCTTTAATAACAAATTTATATGAAGATGATTTAATTGATGATACTTTTGAGATTAAGATGTTTGATTTAACCGATTGCAACATTTTTTAGGAAGATATTTTTGACGAATTAATAGTTGCAGATATAAATTTTGAGAAGATTTTGGATATAGAAATCGCTTCTATAAAGTAAACTTATGATTTTGATGGCGTTCGCTTAGATATAATTTTTGATGAAACTATTGATAGAGAACCCACATTTTCATTAAGAACGGATAATGAAATTTTTGAAGAGAATTTCGGGTGGGATCTCGTATTTTTAAAAGATAAGAGTCAACTTATAAGTCAATTTAAGGAGGAGGTGAAAGAATTGTTGGACGATGGATTTGATGATATTTTTGAAGAAAATTCACCTATTATATTAGAAGAAGTGAATGATGAGAAGATAGTTAATTTTGAAGAAGGATATTTTGATTAAACTTTTGAGGAAATTTTTAAGAATGAAGTTAATCTTATGAATGATTTAGATTTCCCAAACTATCTAATAAACTGTGAATATCTTTGTGAGCTTTTAACAGTTGAGCCAAATCCTCCACCAATTTCGGTTATTATTGAAACCAATCCTATACAAATGCAAGATGAAGCGATGCTTTTAACTCTTATAACTGGATCTTTTATTTTTACTTCGCGTGTTTATGTTTTAGAATTTGATCTAATTAGCCAATATTTCGATAAGATGGTACGGTTACTTATTCTTTGAGATTTTCATCATTTATTTCTGTACTAGTTTTTTCGGCTGAGTTTGAATCACAATTTTCTTCACACATATATAAACACCATACCAATATTTTGCATATCCATTTTAGACTGTTTTTTATGCTTGCTACTACAACTTATTTTACTACTCTTCCACGATTAAAGATAAAGTTTTTGAGTGGTTAATACTAACGTTTGGATTAGCTACAGCGTTATGTAAATTAAATTTTTTTTCCTTTTTCTTTTATTTTTAGGGTTTTAGATTTTCTTTTAAATAAAAAAAATAATCATCTTATTCTTCCTACTTATTTCATCAATGTTATTTGACCCCAAAACCTAATATAAAAATAAGTAATAACTTGCAGTGTATGCAGTTTAAAACAGGAAGTAGAAATCTAATATCAGATAGCATATTAGCGACTGACTACCGCTAGTTAGCGGCTTTATAAGAGAAGAATCTTATAAATTTTTAAAGTTCTGTAAATTTTTTCTTGTTATTAATGTTTATCTCTTTCTAACTTAAGTTCACTGCATTATTTTATATATCTGTTTAGCATGGAACACTGTAGTGATTGTTCTTTACTATATTATGAGATAGACTACAGAGATGAGTGAGGGGTCGACATTGAGGACAATGTCAGAAATAAGTGTGGGCATGGTTTTGTACATAGTTTTTCATTTTCTTTTTAAGTTTTTTATTTAAAAAAATTATTAGAAAATTTTGAAAATGGAAATGAAAGAGTGAAAAATATATATAAAAAAGTGTAAGAGATTTTAAGAAAAATAAGAAAAAGAGATGATTAAATGGATCTAATAATAAGTTGTCATGAGCCCGTTCCCAAAAGGCTGGTATCATGAAGGAGTTATTAGATTTGAGAAGATATAAGTGGAGCCTATTTTTGAGTCTAAATATTTGAACGTTGATACCCTACTATAGGCATATGCACACATCTTGAAGTCTGGAATAGTAGAAGAGACTTGTCATACTTTTGTTTGTAATGCCCTTGAAAAAAATTTAATATCACAAAAAAATGAGCACTGTCTCGTAATTATCAAGAAGCATAAAAAAAATTCAGCGAGGGTACTGCATCACTTAGTGATTTAGACCAACTGGTTTGGGATCATTTGTTGTGCCTTAGGTGTTGTAAGATTAGGATACTGTTATTTACGTCCAATAAGTGATCACATTCGGTAATCGGTTGGTTAGTGTCTCACGAAGCATTAACAGCTGCATGAAAAATATGAGAACAAATCCATCAATTTGATCCGCCGATTAAAAAGTAATAGAGAGCTAAGGACAAAAGTATGGGAGCTTGAATTGAATTCTCTGAGTGTAGGGATGATTTTACACACACGTAGAGATGTATGATCATATTTGGAAGCAAGATAGGTAGGAAAGACGAAAAGAATGATGAGAAAGTAATTTTCGGAATAGATCAAAGTCTATTAAGGCATGGTTCATGATGACTGAAAATCTAGTAAGGTTTAAACTCTTATTTTTCGTATTTTTCTTATCTATTCCTATCTTTATATATAGTTTTCATTTTCTTATTTGTCCCCTTATTTTCATTTCATTCTTGGGATTTTGTGGGTATTTTCCGCTGGAAACTCTCAGGAGACAACACTCCTCTTACCAGGGTCTCCTAGAGATTTAAAGGCTTGTTGCACGCGCTCAGTGCAATCGCACGCCAATGAAAGGTGCATAGGACTAGAAGTAGAATTTAGTTAGATAGTTTTAGTTTTAGTTTAGTTTTTGAAACCTTAGAATTGCTCGAGAACTAGTAAAAGATAAGTGTGGGGGTATTTAATTAGTGCATATTTTTATATCACACTTATCATTTTATTTTCATATTTTATACTGTTCCAGGTGTTTTTATGAATAAATACAGATAAAAGGACTTAAAAGCAAAAGGCGGAAAAGTGTGCTAAAAGACGGATTATGTGCATGCAATGTGGACTTCACGGAGCTATATCAAAATCATGAAAGCAATTATCACGATTGAAAAAAACTTTGGGAATCTCGCAATAAAATAAAAGAGGATGCAACAAAGCACAGTTGAATCTGGCCAAAAAGTTCGGCCAAATCCATCAAGAAGCAAGAAACGGCCGAAAATTTGCAAGCTGTGGAGTTGAGATTTTTACGGTGGTTTAGTATTCTCTGTTTATCTTTAGAAATTTGTTTCAATTCTCTCGAAATACTATAAAAATCTCTGTATAGTCTAGGGTTTAGATATCTCTCCATAGGCTTGAATTAGGGTTTTCTTTTGGGAAAGATCAATAATAATTGTAAGTTACTTTTATTATAAATAAAAATTTTCTTTTTCTTTTTATAATATGAGTGGCTAAATTCTCTTTCAGGTTTTTTAATTGTCTATTCTTTGGTTGGATATTAATATTGATCATCTTTTTTCTTATGTGCTTTTCATAAAATTTCTCTTGATAATTGTTTATTCTCTTTTTATGTTTTCATCATAGAAACTAGACTATATAGGGATAATTGATAATTTGAATATAATTTAGGGATTGATGATATACCTATAATCTAATTAAGTTGATGATAGCATGACAACCTGTAAGCTTAATTAAGGACGGTAAGAAATAAGTTGATATCAAGATGGGTTTTATTTAGTAATGAAGTTAATTTTGGTTACACAACAACATTATATTTATAGATTGATCACCTATGAATTGTAAGCGAAACGTAGATCTAGATTAATGATAATTAACTAGAACCAATTAGTTTTTTTTATACTTTTCTAAATGATTTCACATATTTGATATGGAAATAATATAAAGTATTTTACTTTATGCTTATATGTGTTTAATAGTTAATTATTTAAAACTATGATAAAAGAAAGAGATTGAGTTATTTAAACCAACCATAGTATATAAACAATTAAAAACCCTAAAACTTGCTTTTCTATTATTTAAATATTTTTACTACTTGCGTTTAATTCTTTGCACTTTTAAATTCCATGCATTAAATTTTTAGATTAGATAAAAAATTAATCTTTTTATTACTTGTATTTAAATTAGTTAAATAACACCTCTCTGTGGATCGACCCGTAAACACATTGCTACAACAACCGTGCGCTTGCGGTATTCATATTTTTAATGAAAATTATGCGCTTGGGCCCGATTAAAGTGTACTTGATACACTAACGGTAATTGGACGGTTGAAATACTAGCCGATCTATTTTGAAAGACAGATATTAAATCGGGTGCCGATTTAGTATATTAATACAAATATTTATTATATCTATTTACTAGTATTTTGTCACTAATTAATTTTGTCTCTTTATGTATTTGAAATACATTAAAAATTGATTGCAAGTGTATGTATATACAAGTTGAAATTAATTTAATTCTTTTCTTTTTAATTCTTTTTCTTATTTGCTTATGTTGTGCTTTAGGTATAACATACCCTCACACATATGTAGTGTGGTGACACATGGAGGAAAGAGAAGAGGATGGACACTTGGTTTGCTTGATGAAATCCAATGGTTTGGATTATTTTTGAGTTATGTTTTATTTCCAAACCATTAGGATTTCTAAACAGAATTCCTTTAGCTTTTATTTCTTCTTCATGCTAACTCCATCCTTTTCTTCCTCTCTTGATTAACAAAAGATTAAAAGAAAGATAAGAAGAGACAAAACTATTAGTGAAAGATTCAAACTACATCCTTAGTTCATGATCCTAGCAAAATTATGATTTAAGTTAAACTTCAAGTTAGAAGTTTTGGATCCTTAGACTTGGAGCTCTCAAGGTGGATCATCTATGATAGAGGGGGTCTTCACCAAGCTTGTTCAAGTCCACTAGGAGCACTACATGGAGTCCAACACAAGTGTGGAGCAAATGAAGATGCTTCAAGGCAGCTATGTTCTAAACTTGTTAGATTAGTTGCTAGCTTAGTGTTTATGGTTATGCTTCTTGGTAGTTTGTAACTTTAGCCCTTTTGAATTTTGAAAAAGCCATTGTGCCTGTTAGTTATATGTATGCCCTAGAGGCCATTACTATACATAGGATGTATATTGTAGTGGATGCTTGGACATATATAGGGAGGACTTTCTCGCTCGACATGATAGTATGCTATCTGGTTACTCTTTACCTTAACATGTACACTGATTGTCTCTCTGTTACATGTTGGTAAAGCCCTTAGGATGTGTACTTGACTACCTGGACTATGATGCGGATCATACTAGTGGGGACATGGTAGTCTATAAGTACATCCTTCAAAGTCCCTAGTCGAGGGTATATCGAGACGGGGCATCGATATACCAGAGTAGACTAGCGTATACCTTCTCGACCCATACAGATGGGCGATGGATGATCCCATATCCATTGGTGTTTTGATATCAGAGATGATATACGGGTGCTCAGTGGAGACTGGGTACACTGGACGGACTCGCCGAGAACTCCCAGATGGTATTATACCTCACGTCAGATGGCAGTTCTCTGGTGACATTGGTACAGAGTAGTCTGTTGACCCGAGATCGTCATAGAGTCTTGTGTGGTTCCCACTGTGCTTTGATTTCCACCTTACCACGTCCAAGAGGGCGTGCAAAACGGTGGTTTTTGGGTACAGTCCCGAATCACATGGAGGCAATGAGCGATAGGAGGGGATTCGTCTCTCCCGGTATAGGAGGTTGATGTTGCGCTGTGTTTGATTGGCTATAACAGGAAATCCCTGGCCAGGGTTGCTAAGATTTATTGGTAAGTGTTACCAGTAGTTTCTCGAATTGTTATAGGCCTCATATCGACACGACTTATCGAGCTATTGGGGTCTGACGTTTACCACCCCTAGGCGAGATATGCGACAGATCAGACGATCAGACCGGACTGTACGGTAAGTGTTACTGGTTGGATTCACAGGAGTGTGAGCGGGCTTGCTCGTCGATCTTCTGATCGCTCAATACCCGGGTGGCCGTTACGTTTAGCAGACCGCTTGCGGCTTGTGGGTGTTTGATATGATCATCACCTACTGCCGGCGTATTGACGAGTCTTTAGAGTCCCACACAGAGGTTTCCTGGCTCAAGCGAAACGAAATAGGAGCGCATATGAGATATGTGCGGGACCGAGAATGATACCAGTATGTGATACTGTATTCGTTTCTCGCGATTTGTGACATTGATCGGTTATATGCGATATAGCCGGGTTATCGGATCAAGTGTTGATTCGATAAGTTGTTACTGTTGATACTAGTCGGTTATATGCAATATGACCGGATCATTAAATCAAGTGTTGATTTAATGATTTAATGTATAATTATATATTTGATATATTACTTTGCATTAACTAGTATTGGTTCATTTTAAAGGGATTTTCTCACTTGATGTGCATATTGTATATGTGATATACTTTTGTGCACTTGGATGTATCATGATTGATGATACATGTTTACTTGAGTTTGTGTAAAGAATAAACCATGGTTTTATGAATGGTTAGGGTTTTGATTTCTTATTCATTTATTCTTTTTGGAAAATGAAATGCATAAAGTGAAAATGGTGGCTTTCATTTGTTTCTTTCATGAAGATTCATGAAGGTTTGACTAAGTCACCATTTTGTCTCATGCTTAACCCTAACCACTCCATTTAACCATAGTCCACTCTCTACACCTAACTATGGTTTTGTTTATGATAAGTTTTCATTTTCTATTCTATTTTTAATTAACTTATCATATTCATTCCTTCTTCTTCTTCTTCTTCTTAAAAGAAGAAGCTTGCCTCCATCAATGGCAACTTGAGAAAATGAGTGAGAAATCCAATTCTAAAGTGAACCCACTTCCTATTTCTTCATCCTCTACCTCTTGCCAAGTAGTATAGGGTGTTTTCTTCACAAGTTTCATGACTTGGTGAAGTGGGAGCTTGATCTTGTGATGCCTCGACGTAGATCATCTTCGGCATGAAGCCGACGACCTTGCCCGCCCATTTCTCCGATGAAGCCGACGCTAGAGCCCGGGATTCGATTTGGACAGCGAGGAGACTTCATTGTGGAGCTATGGAGGTGGAGGACCGGATCTACAAAGGTTGTATTTCTGTTCTTTTAGTTAAATTGTTAACTAGTTGCATGTGTTCGCCTATATATCTAGTTAACGATCCGTATTAGGGTTTCTCGGCACTCGTAAAATTTGAAATTGGCATGGTTGATACCTTGTGAGACCTCCTTAGTGTGCCTAGGAACCCTACAGTGGTATCAGAGCCTAACTAGAGCCTTAGGCGATGCGTAGACGAAGTTTGAAACCCGAACGAACCCGAAACCCTAAAATTTCACGCTCTCTGGATTTTTTTCAAAAACTGGGTTTTTTCCAGATTAAAAATTCTTAAAAAATTCAGCAGGGAATTCTATGAATTACGGTGCAAAAACGACTAAATGATATGCTGCATGTGCGGCGGAACCGCGGCAGAAGCATGGCTTCTGCGGCGGTTCCGCGGCCAAGTAATAGGATCTTCCATCATTCTTTGCACAGTAATTCATCTTTTCAGGAACTGAGTTTTCTGGGAATTTTTAATTTTTATTCAAGAGTTGAATTTTCTGGGGTTGTTTTGGGGATTCGATGATTCGATCGGATTGTCAAATTTTGTCTATGTGTTTTCCGGATAATTTTTGAATATGTTAAAATGTTCGATCGGATATAAATATCCAATTTTTCCCCTGTCGGGAAATTTCCACGTGTTGGACTTTTCCGTGGTTTAAAGACGTTCTAAGTAGTGCAAGTAACGCGATGGTCCCTCTAGAAGACAACAAACCTTAACTCGATTATGTGACCGTCTTGAACTACCCTTTGAACCTTAGGGTTTGGGGCAGTACGGCGTGCCACATGTGAGGCGTTGACTTGACCCTTCTACGGCTGGACCGTTGGTACTGAGGCACGAACTGAATGTTTTTAGACTTATTTCATGTGTTGAGCTGTATCGAGAAAACTTGGGTGTTCGATTGTTCGATCGGAAAGTTTAACATTTTCTAATTATCTGGAATGTGATACAATAATTGGAATTCACAAGTAGTTATGAGATAACTGAATGAATGTTATAAACATAGCACTTTAGTCTTACATGATCGGTTGCCACGGAATTTTGATGTGATCAAAAGTCCGTCGCAATCACGTAGCGTACGCGGATACTCGCCGGGTAAACTTAATAGACAGCTACACCCCTTAGCCCCGACCAAGTGACTGTAGGAGAACCCCGTGGCCGAAAGCATCCGTTCGGGTGCTCGCGGTAGCGGTGTTCCGCCTTGGTGCACTTCGTCGACGGCGTCGGGGGTGCGGCCGCCTACTAAAGTTTGCGACGAGCATTCGATCAGGATGTCGGGAATCTTGTTGAATTGCCCGACTTGATATTGAAAATTGTTTTCGATAATGAGACTAAAATGCGGGGTTTATAATAGTTAGGCATGCGATGTCTAAGGTATTCATTTGATTAGGCATGCGATGTCTATGCAGGTTGCGGATTCCAACTGTTGTAGTTTTACACTTTCTTTTCTGTGACCGTAAGTGTAATATGTGATATTGCCGGTTTCGTTGCTATATGTCAACGACAATTGGGATGCGCATATTTACTTACGTTGATGACATGTGATGTTATGTGTTGCTGAATATGTTATATTGGATCGTCGTGTTTGAATAGCCGGGTTTTTTTTTGTGAGATGAGTGTTTTTCATTTTCATTCATGTAAAAACTTGTATGTAATATTCTTTTATTGGGGCACTTCCAGGTTGCGGAAGATGTCACCCTTTGTATATTATTTACTTTTCCGCACTAGGATAGACCCAAGGAGGGGAGCACAAGTAACCGGGTTCTGGAGTCCAGTGGGAGACCAACTCGAGGGGTCGAGTCCGGGTCTCCTAACTCTAGAATTGGTAGGGTTGCTTGCCGCTCTCGTAGGGGTCTAGGGGTGTGGGTTTGGCTATTCATCACGACCGTGGAATCCGTGTTTTATACTGGCTCGTATTGAAAACACGGACGTCCTAGTATATCCAATATTTTATATGTTTCTTCTGCTGCGATATCTGTGATGTGATCATGTGATGTTCTGTGATAGATACAGTATATAGTATATATGATATATTATATAGACGTTACTTATGTTTTACACCCGTGCTAGCCCTGCCCCGCTCTGCCGTTAGTTACCTAACCTAACGGTGCACGAGGGGACATCGAGGCGAATGCGGATGGCATAAGTGTACGTCGTATTTATCTGTGATGTTTAGGTAATAAATGATGGGACTTCATTAATGTGATTAATGAAATAAAAAGAAACCTAAGATGTTGTAGAATTGAATTTCAAAAATAAAACAGGTAGATACAGTTCTTGCTTTGCACAGCGGTATATGTGATATATCCTGCACCTTATTCGATGAGGAAAGGACCGAGATCCCTTCACCGGGAGTGACTCCTTTAGCAATAACTGGCAGATGCTACACACTCGGTTTGTCTTTTGATTGCTTTTAAGACTTTTTGCTTTGCACAGTGATATATATGATATATCCCGCACCTTATTCGATGAGGAAAGGACCGACGATCCCTTCACCGGGAGTGACTCCTTTAGCAAAACTAGAAAAGCCTCAAAAGTACTCCATTTTTAAAATCATTTGATTCTACAACGATATCAAGTTCATTACGCAATAGGTTTTCAGAAAAACCCGTCGTAGCCCTCCGTCATTTCAGATAAGTGCTAGTTAGTATTCGTGCTACGTTTGTTGGCCTGCGTCAAGGCGTAGTGTGCGGTAGCTAACTAGTATTTATCTGCTTATGCATATGATGCAGATTGGATTAGGGTAGTCGTGCGATTTTGTTGGCCTGCGTCAAGGGTCGTGCGGGTGGATTTAATTCAATCAGGAAATGACGGGTTGAACTTGACTAGCGCACTATGGTTTGTTGGCCTGCGTCAAGGTCATAGGACGCTAGGGGCAAAATTATCGGGAATTTCAAGTGTTGAAATTTGCAATGAGATTGCATACCTTCTATGAGATAGTTGGATCCCGATACCCGCTGCGAGTAAGAGTTACTCCTGGGAGAGTTTTACACATTACAATTAGCCGATCAAGTAGGTGTCTAGAAAGGTGTTAACGAGGTTACGCCTCTAGGAAAACGAGGTTTACATTAATTAGGTTCGTGCGAAAGCACGGGGGACCTCCCTCAAAGTACCGACACTGGCCTAGCTGAAAGATTGGTGAACTTGTAATGTGTAATTAATCCCGGCTAGTCTTTCCTTTTAAGGTTTGAAGGAAGATTTGATAAAAACAGTGGGAGCCATCCTGATTAGATAAAATAATAACCAATCTATTCTTGCAAGAGCGCACGCTGAGTGTTTTCTTCTCTCTCTCTCCAGGTAGCGACCATATCACGCCTTAATCAAGATAATAAAACGGATTAATTGACCGAACCCGCTTGTTATACTGAGCTGGGGAACGTTGGTCCCGCTCCAACTTATAATTGTTATAAGACAGAGCAGGAAATTGGGGATTACCAGAATTCCCGTGCTGCCCAAACGAAGAAAGTGCATACTGATGCATCATCTTCGGGTGTGCTCATTACAAAGAACTGTTTCTCTGTATCCTCTACGTCCTGGGTATGTGATACCAGATCAGGATCTCAGATATGTAATATGTTACATAGGGCTACAGAGAGGTAGAGAACTGAGAACGGGTGATATGTTTCATGAGGCAGAAAACGGGGCAAGTGTTGCAGCCAAGTCTGTTGGTCACTGTCACCCTGTATTACGAATACATTGATTCTGAACGAATGTTATTAGATACCGAACCTGATATACAAAATCATATCAATCTCTTTATTAGTAAAGAAATGATAAAATTTTGTATAGTTGGATAATGTTTTGAACATTTCCTATATCAAAAGTTGATCGGTTCAGGCACGTTATCTAAAAGCATTGTTGTTCTAAATCAAACTACAGTTCTTAGTATATGGAACACACACAAGAGGAAGAGTTCAGAAATGAACGAATCCTTCTTGAGACATTGTAGACAAGGTCATATCAATGCGATCAGACTGGCTGAAGTTACATTTTAGATGCATATTTAAATCAGTTTGAATTTACATCTTGTGAAACTTGCCAGTCATGTCACAAAGATAAGATGGCCATAGCTCTGTTTATTGGAATCAGAGAAAGAGTTAATGAACTCTTGGGATGAACTCTTGGGATGATACATGTTGATGTATGTAAGTCCCCTGTCTACACATGCCAAGACCGGTTCTTTATACTTCATTACATTCTCTGATAATCTCTCAAGATTCAGATATATGTTCCTGTTGAAACACAAGTCCGAACCTTTTGAGATATTCACAGAATATGATTTAGAAGTAGAGAACCAAAATACGGGTATAAGTATTATGTCCTGTGATGAGATCAGGGAGGAGAATACTTGTGCATGGAATTTCTGGACTATTCTAAAGGAGAATGAGATTCTCTCTCAGCATTACTCCTCCGTATACACCATGGCACGATGGTATATCGGGGTGGAGCAATCACACCCTATATGATAAGGTGTGCTCTATGATGGGTACTACTGAGTTACCTGTTTCCTTTTGGGAGTTATACACTTGAGAAGCTGCATACCTATTGAATAGGGCTCGAATCAAATCAGTTGCCTACCACTTCATATGTGATATGGAAAGGGAAGAGCCCATATCTTAAGTTAGTTAAGATTTGGGGTTGACCGGCCTATGTCTAAAAGCATAATCCGGACAAGCTCGAGGCAATGTCTGTTATGTAGAACTGGAAAGGTTCCAGCTATACAAACTACAGCAAAATGATTTGATAAAACCAAAAGATTCAATAGTTACCAACGAACCTCAGCCTCTCCGCCGATCTAGTATGGTTCCTCACCCGCCTGAGAGATACTTCGGTTTCTCTATGACAGTGGGAGCGAGGATTACATCATGAGATGATGACCCAACTAGTTTCGAGCTGGCCATCAGGAGTAAGACTCTGTAAGAAGGGCTGGATGCTTAGCGATCTGAGATGGAATCCATGTACACCAACAAAGTATGGACTTTGGTTGCTATATCTGAAGGGTTAAATCCCCATCAGGAGCAAGTATATCTTGAGAAGATTACTTGGTGTAAATGGAAAAGTTGAGACTTTCAAAGCTAGACTTGTTAAAGCTTTTTCGTCATCGACCAGGCGTGGTTAATGATGAAACCTTTTCAAGTGGCTATGCTTAAGTCCATCCAGATCCTACTTGCCACGGCTACATACCATGACTACGATATCTGGCGGTTGGGTGTCATGACTGCTTTTCTAAATGATGTTTTAGAAGAGAGCGTCTATAAGTACACAGCCAGAGGGCTTCGTAGACAGTGGGAGCAGCGGAAACGTGTGCAAGATATTTTATGTGATAAAGCAGGCATCGCGGAGATGGAACATCTGTTTTGATGAGTGAGTCAAATAGTTTGACATCATCAAAATGGTAGATGAACCTTGTATATACAAGAAGGTAGTAGGGAGTATGGTAGTGATCCTCGTAGAGTACGTGGATGACATACTCTTGATAGGGAAGGAGTTTCTTATGCTACGTCCGGTCAATCTCCGCTTATCACAAGGATTCTCCATATAGGATCAAAGTGATACCTCCTAAATCCTGGGTTTTGGATCTATGAGATAGATCTAATTGGATGTTAGGACTCTCACTAGTTATAGTGAGATGGTATCAATCGATCCTGAGGAGAATCACTGGAAGGGTTCCAGGGTAATAAGAACAACTGAAAGTCAGTCACAGGCATTGTCTTTACCCTCAGTAAAGGGACGGTATGTTGGAAGAGTTCCAAGCTAGATACCGTGGCATACTAGACGATAAAGGCTGGATACATCGCTACTTACGATGCTACCAAAGAGGCAGTCTGGGTGTATATCTGTTCATGAGATGAACTTAGTTCCTCCCATTGTGTGACAATGGAGTTGTGGCTTATGCCAAGGAACGTCCGTCCCATCAGTGATCCAGACATATTCTAAGGCAGTATCACCTGATCATGGAGATAGTTGATCTCCAGGGTGATCGAGGTTAGGAGAGTAGACTCAGAGGACAACACGGCGGATCCACTCACAAAGGCCTTTTCTCAGAGAGAGATTTTTTTTTTAGGATGGTTGAGTATGAGATACTACAACCACTGCTACAGATGACCCTAGTGCAAGTGGAAGATTGTTAGTTATATGTATGCCCTAGAGGCCATTACTATACATAGGATGTATATTGTAGTGGATGCTTGGACATATATAGGGAGGACTTTCTCGCTCGACATGATAGTATGCTATCTGGTTACTCTTTACCTTAACATGTACACTGATTGTCTCTCTGTTACATGTTGGTAAAGCCCTTAGGATGTGTACTTGACTACCTGGACTATGATGCGGATCATACTAGTGGGGACATGGTAGTCCATAAGTACATCCTTCAAAGTCCCTAGTCGAGGGTATATCGAGACGGGGCATCGATATACCAGAATAGACTAGCGTATACCTTCTCGACCCATACAGATGGGCGATGGATGATCCCATATCCATTGGTGTTTTGACATCAGAGATGATATACGGGTGCTCAGTGGAGACTGGGTACACTGGACGGACTCGCCGAGAACTCCCAGATGGTATTATACCTCACGTCAGATGGCAGTTCTCTGGTGACACTGGTACAGAGTAGTCTGTTGACCCGAGATCGTCATAGAGTCTTGTGTGGTTCCCACTGTGCTTTGATTTCCACCTTACCACGTCCAAGAGGGCGTGCAAAACGGTGGTTTTTGGGTACAGTCCCGAATCACATGGAGGCAATGAGCGATAGGAGGGGATTCGTCTCTCCCGGTATAGGGGGTTGATATTGCGCTGTGTTCGATTGGCTATAACAGGAAATCCCTGGCCAGGGTTGCTGAGATTTATTGGTAAGTGTTACCAGTAGTTTCTCGAATTGTTATAGGCCTCATATCGACACGACTTATCGAGCTATTGGGGTCTGACGTTTACCACCCTTAGGCGAGATATGCGACAGATCAGACGATCAGACCGGACTGTACGGTAAGTGTTACTGGTTGGATTCACAGGAGTGTGAGCGGGCTTGCTTGTCGATCTTCTGATCGCTCAATACCCGGGTGGCCGTTACATTTAGCAGACCGCTTGCGGCTTGTGGGTGTTTGATACGATCATCACCTGCTGCCGGCGTATTGACGAGTCTTTAGAGTCCCACACAGAGGTTTCCTGGCTCAAGCGAAACGAAATAGGAGCGCATATGAGATATGTGCGGGACCGAGAATGATACCAGTATGTGATACTGTATTCGTTTCTCGCGATTTGTGACATTGATCGGTTATATGCGATATAGCCGGGTTATTGGATCAAGTGTTGATTCGATAAGTTGTTACTGTTGATACTAGTCGGTTATATGCGATATGACCGGATCGTTAAATCAAGTGTTGATTTAATGATTTAATGTATAATTATATATTTGATATATTACTTTGCATTAACTAGTATTGGTTCATTTTAAAGGGATTTTCTCACTTGATGTGCACATTGTATATGTGATATACTTTTGTGCACTTGGATGTATCATGATTGATGATACATGTTTACTTGAGTTTGTGTAAAGAATAAACCATGGTTTTATGAATGGTTAGGGTTTTGATTTCTTATTCATTTATTCTTTTTGGAAAATGATATGCATAAAGAGAAAATGGTGGCTTTCATTTGTTTCTTTCATGAAGATTCATGAAGGTTTGACTAAGTCACCATTTTGTCTCATGCTTAACCCTAACCACTCCATTTAACCATAGTCCACTCTCTACACCTAACTATGGTTTTGTTTATGATAAGTTTTCATTTTCTATTCTATTTTTAATTAACTTATCATATTCATTCCTTCTTTTTCTTCTTCTTAAAAGAAGAAGCTTGCCTCCATCAATGGGAACTTGAGAAAATGAGTGAGAAATCCAATTCTAAAGTGAACCCACTTCCTATTTCTTCATCCTCTACCTCTTGCCAAGTAGTATAGGGTGTTTTCTTTACAAGTTTCATGACTTGGTGAAGTGGGAGCTTGATCTTGTGATGCCTCGATGTAGATCATCTTCGGCACGAAACCGACGACCTTGCCCGCCCATTTCTCCGATGAAGCCGACGCTAGAGCCCGGGATTCGATTTGGACAGCGAGAAGACTTCATTGCGGAGCTATGGAGGTGGAGGACCGGATCTACAAAGGTTGTATTTCCGTTCTTTTAGTTAAATTGTTAACTAGTTGCATGTGTTCGCCTATATATCTAGTTAACGATCCGTATTAGGGTTTCTCGGCACCCGTAAAATTTGAAATTGGTATGGTTGATGCCTTGTGAGACCTCCTTAGTGTGCCTAGGAACCCTACAGTGCCATGATTTAAAAATCCATCCAAGGGTGCTAAAGTTCCTTCAAGTGGTATCAGAGCCTAGCCATAGCCTAAACTAGCTTTGTACGATGTTAGAATCTCGCGGTTTTCGCGCGCTAAATTTTGCCGCAAAATTCAGCCCTAAATTCCAATCGTTTTGATGTTTACATTTCCCGTGAGCTCCCGGTTTGGACTGAGAAGCTGCGTGGAGGAGCGTGGAGACCCAAGGAGGCCCTAGGGGACCTAAGGTCGGGCATGTTGGATATGAATGCCCTAGAGGCCATTATTGTATATGTATACATATGGATGCTTGGACATATGTATGTACAGGACAATCTTGCTCGATATGATAGTATGCTATCTGGTTTGACTTTATCTTAACATGTGCATATGTTTTACTTACTATTACGTATCATTTATACATGTTGATAAAGCCCATAGGATCATTACTTGACTACCTGCGTTGATGGCGATCATACTTGTGGGAGTTGGGTAGTCGATAAGCACATCCTTAAAGTGTCCCTAGTCATGCGAGTATCGAGACTGGGCATCGATATTCCGGAGTAGACAAGTGTATACGTTTCTAGACCCGACGAGGGACGGTGGTTGGTCCCACATCCATTGGTCTTTCGCACCTAAGATCGTATACAGGTGCTCACTGTGGGTAAGTACACTGGACGGACTCGCCGAGAACTTCTGATGGTACTACACCTATCATCAGATAGAGTTCTCAGGTTGCGTGGGTACATATTAGTCTTCAGACATGAGATCGTCAATTATCTCGTGTGAGTTCCCACTGTACTTTGATCACTACCCTACCACGGCTCTACTAAGTCGTGCAAACAGGTTTTGGTTGAGTACAGTACTGAGCTACATGGAGGCAGTGAGCAATTATTGAGGATTCGTTTCTCCCAGTATAGGGAGTCGATATTGCACTGTGTTCCATTGGCAAAGACCATAAGACCTTGGCCAAGGCAGTTGGGATTTACTGATAGGTTGATCAGTAGTTTTCCGGATTGGTCCTGAGCCGCATCAGCATGAATTATCAGGTTATTAGGGTTTGACGTTTACCACCCCTAGACCCGGTATGCGATACTCACAGACAAAGAGACCGGACTGTACGGAGATTGTCATAGATAGGCTAAGTGGGGATCCGGATGAGTTTGCTCGTCGGCCTTCCTTTTCGACAGTTATCTGGGTAGCCATTACGTACAGCTAGTGCCTCTGAGGTGCTTATAGTTATGGATTTATCCAATAACTCACTGCCGGTGTACTGTCGAGTCTTTAGAGTCCCACATAGAGGGTTTCCCTGGTTTAGGCAAAATGATATAGTGGCCGTATTGGATACGTGCAGGGTTCCGATCGATTGATTGTACTAATTACCCAGACATTCGATCGGACGGTTGATAATACTAGCCAGCTCGGGATTGAGCCGGATTATTAAATCAGGTATTGATTTAATAATTTATACATATGTATTTCGATATGTATATTCTAGTATTATATTCTTTATGTTATTCTATCTCTTTGGGCATTCATATTTTTATACGAATACAAGTATGTATATATAGCAGAGTGTAATCCACATTTATACGGAAAATATTCTAGAAAGTGGACACCTCATTTTAGTTTTATCCATTTATTCTTAAATGGAAAATGAGGTGTAAAGCAAGGTGAGGGGAGTATGGTGAGAACCATGCCTCAATAGTATTGACAAATGAATTTTCAATTCATTTGTGCTAACTATTGAAGCATGGTTGGTATATTATATTTGTAAAAATTGTTTTATAAAACCAAGGTTGAGGATTTTCTCTCACATGCTTGATTCATTTTTCATGCTCACCATTTGCTTCACTCCCCTCTCTTGTTTCTTGAGTTCCTCCACCTTCATTTTCTACCTCCTCTCTACACTCTCATGAGTTGAGAATCAAGAGAGGAGGTGAGATAGAAACACACAAAGAACCTTGCACTACATCCTTGACTCTTTAAACTAGCAATCTAAACTCTCTAGTTGCTCCACTAGACTCTTAGTGTGGAGCTATAGCCATAGAGTACATCCCTCGGGTGGATCATCTTCGACGGAGGAAGACCGACCATCAAGCTCGATCCAGAAGAACCGAAGGAGCAAGCAAAGACGAACAAGCTAGATCAAGGAGATCACTAGGAGAAAACAAAGAGGATAGAAGACCGAAAGACACGAACCTTTTGGTGAGAAACTTCTATCACAGTAGTTAGCTCCTCTCATGTTTACTAGTTTAGATTTATGGTAGATCCGATATCGGGTTATTCTAGCGCCAGTTTTTCAAACTCTAAAAATTTTTGTTTCGCAAATGGTCACGGTAGACGGTCAGGGCACTAGTATAACCCAAACAGGGCCCATTCTCCCAAGACCACCATGAGGTGGCCTTAGGGGGTTGGGACCCGAGATCACCCCTTAGTTCATCCCCTTAGTCACTTCGTGTGTCCTTGAGGGTAGGTACCCCCCTTTGGCCCCCTCCGGGTGTTTGATTTTTAAGTGGACCCCCCATGACGTTTTGGATTCGTTTCGGGTTCGTTTGGACTCCCGAATTAGTCAAAAAGCTTGGTGCACTTGTTTTTCCGGTTTTTGGAAATTTAAAGTGTTTGCTAATCTTGTGCGTGATTTTAATGTCGTAGTCTTAATTGCAACTGTGAGTATCGTAGCGTTTGGTAAAACTTCGTCTAATTGTTATACGTATTAATTAGATAGGGTTATGAAATTTATACTCACATTGTTTCTATGTGATATTATGTGATGTTTATCTGTAATGTTATGGTTGAGTTGGATTTCAGTGATGAATAGCCCAGAGTATGGTATTAGATGTTTTGTGTTGTAATGTATATTCATATTATGGGATGAGTAAAAGTTTCTAATTCCCTCGCCGCTAACATGCGGCCAATGCAGAGTCCAAAAACGAAAATTTCCTTGGCACTAGAAACTTAAACCCAAAAATCTACACCAAAACCTTAAACTAGAAAAACAACAAGATAGAAATCACAACCTTTGTAGCGTCTTCATTTGCTCCAATTTGGTTGGACTCTGGCATGCTCTCAAGAGCTCTGGATCACACTTTCAAGCCGGTCCTCCTTCGTCGAAGATGATCCGCCCAAGAGAACTGATCCAAGCTTCAGTTTCACCTAGTGAAGCAATCGACGCTCCAAGCCCGTTAGGAATGGAGAGTGGGGATGTAGGAATTTTCCACTATAATTTTCTCTCAAGTCTAAAGCTCAAGAGAGAAAGTAAAGAAGAAGGAGGAGGTGATGAAACTTAGCCATGAATAAGTGTAGAAAAGCATGAGAGAGTGAATCAAGAATAGAATAGAATAGAATAGCCTCATATTCCTTTCACAACCATGCAAATAAAAAATCTGACAATATTTTGTAATAAACTAATGAAGCCCATTCCTCTCCACATGTTTTCAAAAATGCCATCTCACCCTCCACCTCATTTTATGAATATTCATAAATGAATATTCACAAATGAGGTGTCCATCTTCTAGAACAAATTTCGTATAAATACGGAATACAACCCGGTATACGTATCGAAATACATATACGTGTATCCATATAAAAATACGAATAGCCAAGAAAGAAAATGAATAGTGAACAATAATACTAGAATAAATATATTATATATATATATATATATATATAAATTTTTAAATCAAAACCTGATTTAATAATCCGGCGTAATTCTAAGCCGCTGGTATTATCAACCGTTCAATAAAAATCCGTGTGCCTGTACACATATTTAATCGGACACCTGTATGTACCAACATAATCATCCACATCATATCGTCTGAACCGGGAAAACTCTCTGTGTGGGACTCTAAAGACTCGACAATACGCTGGCAGTGGGTTTAACCACAAGCACGTCAGCGGCACTAGCTGTACGTAACGGCTACCAAGATATTGAGCGAAAGGAAGGCCGACGAGCAAACTCATCCATATCCCTGCCGAGCCTGTCTGTGACAATTTCCGTACAGTCTGGTCTGTTCGTCTAAGAGTATCGCAAATCGGGTCTAGGTGGTAGATAAAGTCAGATAACTAATAACGAGATATTTCGTGTCGGTGTGAAGCCCATCACCCACTTAGAAACTACTGGTCCAAATCAGTAAATCTCGTCCACCTTGGCCAAAGATTTCCGGTGATGGCCACCCATGCACTGTGCGACATCTACCCCCAATACCGGTAGAGATGAATCCCTGACGATCTGCTCACTGCCTCCATATGGTTTGGGACTGTACCCAACTAAAACCTGTTTGCACGACTTCTTTGAGCCGTGTTAGGGTAGTAATCAAAGCACAGTAGGAACTCACACGAGACAAATGACGATCTTAAGTCGAAAGACTAACCTGTACTCATGTCACCTGAGAACTGCTATCTGACAATAGGTATAATACCATGTAGTATGTTCCCGGCGAGTCCATCCAGTGTAACTCATAACCCAATGAGCACATGTATACTATCCTTGGTGATTAACTGACACCAATGGCTGTGAGACCGGCCATCGCCCTTCATCTGTAAGTCTACGGTAGCGTCCCGGCCGTCAAACTGACGCCAAATGCGGAACAAAAACTTTTATAACTGGCGCTATCGCATACTATAACCCGGATCTGCCATTAACGCTAAACTAACAAACTGCAAAGAGGGTAGAAAGGTTATACCGAACGATCCGAGTCCTTCGTTCTTTAACCATCATCCCACGCTCCTGTTGCGGCTACTCCGATCTCGTCGATCTCCGATCTCGTCGATCTCCGATCTGCTTGTCCAGGTGGCACCACATCATCGGATCTTTAACGGGCTCCCGCCTCTGACCCGAGGCAACTCGGTCATCAAGTTTGCTAAAAGAGATGACCAAGATTGATGTAGAGAATGAGTAGAACACTTTGTCTCACTTCGTCCAAAGCCATGGATGAACGGTTAATGAAGTTGCCATTTGGAATGATATGAAATGAGAAATGAGCTATGAAATTTCCATACACCAAATCACATAAACTTTTTAATCAACAACCATCTCTTTTCTACCAAGTGAGTGAGAGAAGAGGAGGGGAGGGGCCGGCCATATATAGAGGTAGGGAGGGGGGGTGAGTGTAGGAGTAAGGGGGTGACCACAAGCAAAGCTTCTCACAAAAGATCTTAGCAAGAACAAGAATCATTAATGCAAAAGAATGAGTCACTAATACACCTCATCAACTCATTAAAGCAAACAATGAGTCACTAACCTAGTCACCTCTTCTAGAACCTTCCACACTCATGACTCACCTCATGACTCACCCAAAAGAAGAAAAGATAAATCCGCATTAAACCGAATGTTTAATACGGGTGATAGAAAACTAGAAACTGGCAACTTCCAAAAGCGATTCCGAAACGAATTTCAGAATAACCCCGTAACAGTATAAACATACCCGCATTTGTATTACGACCGAATACAAATGCAACCGAGACAAAGATATTATATCTACACAGTATAATACTCGGATCCGGCTTAAACCAAAGCCCACCAGTATTATCTGCCCGAAATATGATACGTGCGTAAACGCACGTGCATTTTCCGAACCCTGCCATAAAACCATACGGCCTCTACAACGTTTCGCCCGAACTTGGGAAACTATCTGTGGGGGACTCTAATGACTCGTCAGTATCCTGGCAGTGGGTTTAACCACAAGCCGTCAGCGGCACTAGCTGTGCGTAACGGCTGCCCATGTACTGACCTCAAGGGAAGCCGATGAGCGAACTCATCCCGAAACCCTACTGAGCCTAACAGTGACAATGTATATACAGTCCGGTCCGTTCGTCTATGAGTATTGCATATCCGGCCTAGGGGGCTAGTAACGTCAGACCCCCAATAGCGGTATAAGTCGTGTCGGAGACAAGCCCTGAACACCCTGAGAAACCACCGGAGTACCTGCCAGTAATTCTCACCAGCCTTGGCCAAGGACTTGGTGTAATGGCTTTCCTATACACAGTGCGATCTCCACCCCCAATACCGGGAGAGACGAATCCCCTGCCGATCCGCTCACGTGCCTCCATGTGGCTCGGGACTGTACCCAAAAACTACCTGTTTGCACGACTCCTTTGAGCCGTGGTAGGGTAGAAATCAAAGCACAGTGGGAACTCACACGAGACAAATGATGACCTCAGGTCGATGAACTAACCTGTACACATGTCACCAGGGAACTGCTATCTGACGATATGTATATTACCAACTAGCAGGTTCCCGACGAGTCCTGTCCGGTGTACTCATAACACAATGAGCACCTGTATACATCTTAGGTGATCCAACTGACATCAGTGGCTTGTGAGACCGGCCACCGCCCCTCGTCGGGGTCTCAACTGTATACACTAGTCTACTCCGGAGTATCGATGCCCTGTCTCGGTACTCCTACGACTAGGGATCTCTATTAAGGATGTGCTTATGGACTACCCAACTCTCACGTATATGATCACCCTCATACTGTTGGTAGTCAAACAAGATCCTAAGGGCTCTATCAACGTGTAACATGTAATTAGTCACCTGAACATGTACACGACTGATAAAGGCAAACCAGATAGCATACTATCATCTCGAGTAAGACTGTCCTACCGGTATAGGTCCTCTGCAATCATTGCAATCACGTGCCTGCGATCCAATAATTGACTTTGAGGGCACTATATCCAACAATCTCTCACTTGCACTTAAGGCTAATTATTGCGATGTCGCATACTCACAGCCCGTGTGAAACCGAACATCCAACTCCTCTACTAATCAGTTTCACAAAGCCCGTTCGTAAAACTATTGTGTTCGAGAAATAGCCTCAGTGAGTGGATCCGCCCTGATGTTTCTTTCTATGTCTCTCTTATTCTCAAGTTCGCGGATAAAGCCATCTCCCGAATTGAGTAATACCTGTCTTAGAATATGTCTGGATATCTGATGGGACCTAGTTCATAAATGAACTCCAAATCCAAACTTCTTAGACTATATCGTCAACTGAACCTAATCAGTATCCTGCACCATACCTCCCACAGTATCCTCTTGGACTACCTATCCATAATACTGTCCCTCTTCGTCAGAGGGAAAACTATAACTCTGACAATCACTCTGTCATCCATGTCACTTTTGAAGCCTGGAATGATAACCGTCTCCCGAAGGAGGCTGCCGTGACCAAATCCGTAGAACATCCACTTATGTTCTAGAAATGCTTCCTTATGTTTCTCCAGGATTGGATTAATACAAACTTATCGCATCTAGTGCAAAAACAACATCTGGTATGGTACTTGACATCTTATGATTGACTCAATTGCCTAAGCAAGTGATCTGCCAATCATGCACATCCCTCTCCCCTTTAGTCTGTAAGACACCTTTAGAGAGGGTGACTCCATCACCTGCAGGTACACCACCATGCCAGGAGTCATCTATTCTAAAAACCATTAGAATACTGTCGAAGTACCCACATTAGAAAACAACCCAAATCTAGATCTAAAACCATAGATCTAGAAACCAGAATATCAGATATTATATCCATATCCTGTCTGGAGAAACAACTGTGTGACGACCACAGTACAACCGATCGTAGTATAGGAATTTTACTTCTTACTCTGTGTATGACATCCATAATACTGGGACATCACACTCTACTGCCTTCTTTACAGATCCATCCCCTAATCTGATGAAGTCAAACCCATGACTGTCACATCAAAATTAGATGATCTATCTCCGCTATAACTGCTCAAGTCTATAAATAGACATAAGATACTTGCCCACTATGCTCCCACTGACCACAACAACCCTCTGGCAGAATAATATATACATGCACTTCTAAAGCTAGTTTAGAACGACGCTATACTTAACCTCCTGCCGGGTCTCATAGTCTGGAACAACAGTAATGTTAAGTTTGGGTAAGCAAGAACCTCCCTGTCACCGTCCTTGAGGCTACCGGAGTACCTCTCGGGTGCCTGAGGTTACCCACCATATCTGCGGAGTGGCTAATGGAATGTCAAACCTGATTGAATCTTTAGGTCCTATTAAATTTTTCATAATCGTTTGCGGTTCTGGAATCACTTCCAGTTCTACCATACTCCCACTACTGTTTTATGAAAAAAATCCATTTTTACTAAAACTGTGGCGAGTCAAGAACAATATCACTATTGATCTTCCAGATGGTAGAAAGTCAACCCTCGTCATAGCCTGGGCTAACCCACAAACAACCATTACAGAAACGTGCCCTGAGTTATCCAGAGTCTGGTTTTAAGCATAAGCCGGACAACTCCCCGTACCTTAACATCGTTAAGATATGAACCATTCTATATCCAATATAGAAACTTTGGCACTTATTTAATTGGAACCAGATTCTAATCATGCAGATGTCTCCAGTGCATATCAACTTTAATGGAGAGAGGCTAATCAGCATTACTCAACTTAGGAATCCATCCAATTATGAGTAACCTGAAAGAGAAACAAATTTCTCATAACTTTTACTATCATCTGAATACCAATCACAAGAATCTACATCTTCGATCTCTTTGAAGAATCCCGATACTTGCGACATCTGGTTCTCTACTTTTTTCTTATACCCACAACTTCTCAAAACTTAGACTTTGTATTTCTACGAAACACTTGTCTAAAAACTAGAGAAGTCATAAGTAAACAGAACATAGTACGAGGACCTACCCCTTTGTCCTGATGGACACTGGACAACATACAATACTCTGTATAAGTCCGCTGAGTTGAATAACTCAAAACCTGTGCGTCGTAGGTTGAAAACTGTACCCAGGCGATTTCCTCAAATATCACCAATTACAACGAATTCCGATATAATGAGTATGATCACCTAATTCCCAATAACTTCCTCCCACTCATCATCTGTAAAACCATACAGATGTGAGAATGAAACCTGGTAAATACATACCCTGGAGTAAGTATCTAATCGGGAAATCAGTTTTCCTTTAACAATGCACAGTGTAACTGAAACATAAAAATGTTTCGTAGGGGTATCCTGGTATTCCTAGTAATGCCTCTTCCATAATCCAATTCATGACTTTAACCATATATTTCATTGCCATCTCTCCAAATCCCTTAATTTGTCTTTAGTCGTTACCTTCTGTACACCCCTTTAGGCTAAGTGGTTTTCTTCCTTCCCTACCGTTCGGCACCAGCCTATGGTTTGGAAGAAGGCTATCCAGTAAGCATAATAGGTGTACCCTCCTAAACCAAGGAGTACTCGTAACCTGAGAGAAGGTGATGATAAAAGACAACTGAATAATACCTTATTCTATTTCTCCCGAACTGGGGAAAAAAGCAAAGGTGAAATAGGAGTGGCGATGAAGTACGCGGTTTGGTCGTGAATGATAGCAGTTGCAACTTATTTTGCCCTCTTTCTAATCCCTTTATTTTGTCTTTAGTTATTATCTTCTGTACACCCTACCTAGGCTAATTGGTTTTCTTCATTCCCTTACCTTTCGGCACCTGCCTATGGTTTGGAAGAAGACTATCCAATAAGCATAATAGGTGTACTCTCCTAAACTAAGGAGCTCTCGCAACCTGAGAGAAGGTGATAACAAAAAACAACTGAATAAACTAATTCTATTTCTCCTGAACCTTGATCCATCCTCGAAGAAGTCCCTTCGAGTTCGTATATAACCATACGATGGATCTATCCAATGGAAGTGGATGTCCGTAGTAATACGGGGTGTTCTGAGAAAAGCAAAGGGTAAAAAGAGGAGTGGCAATGACTTATGCAACTTAGACAATCCAAAAACCAGTAATTTAAGAAGGTTCGGTCAACTTGGTCACCGAGTCATAGTCTAGGGTCGGTCAAAGGACGCTGCCAAAGAGAGAGAGAAAAGAAACACTCTACGTGCACTCTAACCTAGATCAGAATGGTTATCACTTTATCTAATCAGGAAACCTCTCACTGTACTGTCAAATTCTCCTCTAAACTTGAAAGAAGAATCAATCGTGATCACCCGAAGAGTAAACTAACTCATCAGTGGGAATCGGGATCCAACTCTCATCGCATGATAACGTGACGGAATCCACTCACTTTATCACACTCCAGAAGGTATGCGCATACTTGGCAAGTTTCAGTTTCTTTAGAAACTCCCGATATGATTTTTGCCCCATGCTCTTATGACCTTGGCGTTGGTCAAAATGTCATAAGTCACATGCCAAGTTCTACCCGTCACTATCTTGTCAATTTGAACCCACCCGCACATGCCCTTGACGTTGGCCAAAATGGCAGAACGACTGTCCCAAACCAACTCATCTATCTATGCAACAAATGAATACCCAGCAGCTACCAAACACTATGCCTTGGCGTTGGTCAAAATACATAGCTTGAATACTACTGAATACCCAAAAGAAATGACGGAGGGCTACGGCTGGTTTTTGGCAAAAAACCTTTAACGTAATGAACTTGATCTCGTTGAAGGAACCTGATAGCTTTTTATAAAAATATAGTGGCGAAAACCTTTTACTAAAGAGGTCACTACCGGTGAAGGGATCAAGGCTCTTTCCCCGTGGAATGAGGTGCAGGATATTCCAACTGAATACCGCGATGCAAAGCAGCATGTAATCGACTATAGTGAAGTTATTACCCTGACGCAAACTTCTGCCCAAGGGGTCACCCCCGGTGAAGGGATCTTAGCCCTTGCCTCGTCGAATGAGGTGCAGGATATTCCAACCGAATACCACTGTGCAAAACAAAAGAAAATGTCTTTGTAATAACACTTTTAAAAACTGTTCCAACAACATCCAAACAGGTTTGTTTTCCTTTGCATTGATCAGAATCAACGCAGTCCCATCAATTAATCACACCAGAAAAGAACGAAAATAAAATGTACGTATATGCCATCCGCATTCGTCACTGGGTCCCGTCATCACCCGTTAGGTTACTTAAATAACGAAAGAGCGGAGACTGGACTAGCGCGGGTGTAAAACATATACAACATCTAATAGTATATATACCAATATACAATAATCGCTCCAGGCGTGATAATATGCAACATTACAGAAAAGTAATAAGCATCACAGAACAATACAGATAATCTGGGATCCCCGGGTTTCACAGAGCCGCTGCTGAAACCCGACGTTCCCCTGGTCGTGTGGATAGCCTGTGCAATGAAACTTAGACCCCTACGGGTGCGGCAAGTTACCCGCCAAAACTTGAAGTGAGGCAGCCCCCTACAGCATAGTGAATGGACCACCCTTCACTTCATGGAATCCGGTAGCTTGAGTACCCCTCCTTGGGTCAACCTGTACCCCCTACGAGTGCGGCGAATAGTCTGCCAATTCTAGAGTGAGGCCCCTCTGCCTCTCAAAGCCATGAGATGCGGACCCGTTGCCTTCCAGAACCCGGCTATCCGTGCACTCCATCGCGGGGTAAAACCTAGTACAGAAATGAAAAATATGTACAACGGGTACATCGACCTCAGCCCGGTCGTGCCCAAAAAGAATATTATACAAACAGGCAGTGACGGCAGTCCACATGTTGGACGCTTGCTCCGCAATATCAAATATACAAATAAACTCAAACTGCACTACCATTGCACACTGCTATCCACCACGACATATCCGCAACATCACAGCACAACACAGAACATCAACGCGAATGTCACGTTCGCAAACCCGCCTAAAAGAACTATAGTAATCAGATGCGGTTTACCGCTCAAATGACATTCACGGTCGGAGATATAATGTAAGTACTGTAAATTAACACGTTTAAATTTCGATCAACTAAATTTCCCGAAATGGGCCCCACATACATCTGCCGTACAGTAACAAAATATGGGCCTAAAAGAAATATTCCAGAAACCACAATTTTTAGTGTAGAACCTACTGTAGAAAGATGGTTCACTGTAGCTCTAAAACGGCCGTGGAACCGCGGCCAAACTAAGGTTTGTGCGGCGGTTCCGCGGCGCTTTGGAGTCAACAGTTGACCAAATTTCACCAGTATTCTTAGAAAAGCCTGCACGATTTTGTGAGATGCTCAAAATAATTTTTAGGCCCTTTTAAAAATCGACAGAAACTTTTGCACTGAAAATTTTGATTTTCGAAAATCCTTTCGATCGATATTTTAAACGCGTTAGCACAAGTTAGTAAAGTATAATGGCAAGGCTCTGATACCATGTAAGTCTACGGTAGCGCCCCGGCCGTCAAACTGACGCCAAATGCGGAACAAAATTTTTTATAGCTGGCGCTATCGCATACTATAACCCGGATCTGCCATTAACGCTAAACTAACAAACTGCAAAGAGGGTAGAAAGGTTATACCGAACGATCTGAGTCCTTCGTTCTTTAACCATCATCCCACACTCCTGTTGCGGCTACTCCGATCTCGTCGATCTCCAATCTGCTCGTCCAGGTGGCACCACGTCATCGGATCTTTAAACGGGCTCCCGCCTCTGACCCGAGGCAACTCGATCATCAAGTTTGCTAAAAGAGATGACCAAGATTGATGTAGAGAATGAGTAGAACACTTTGTCTCACTTCGTCCAAAGCCATGGACGAACGGTTAATGAAGTTGCCATTTGGAATGATATGAAATGAGAAATGAGCTATGAAATTTCCATACACCAAATCACATAAACTTTTTAATCAACAACCATCTCTTTTCTACCAAGTGAGTGAGAGAAGAGGAAGGGAGGGGCCGGCCATATATAGAGGTGGGGGGGTGAGTGTAGGAGCAAGGGCGGTGACCACAAGCAAAGCTTCTCACAAAAGATCTTAGCAAGAACAAGAATCATTAATGCAAAAGAATGAGTCACTAATACACCTCATCAACTCATTAAAGCAAACAATGAGTCACTAATCTAGTCACCTCTTCGAGAACCTTCCACACTCATGACTCGCCGCATGAATCACCCAAAAGAAGAAAAGATAAATCCGCATTAAACCGAATGTTTAATACGGGTGATAGAAAACTGGAAACTGGCAACTTCCAAAAGCGATCCCGAAACGAATTTCAGGATAACCCCGTAACAGTATAAACATACCTGCATTTGTATTACGACCGAATACAAATGCAACCGAGACAAAGATATTATATCTACACAGTATAATACTCGGATCCGGCTTAAACCAAAGCCCACCAGTATTATCTGCCCGAAATATGACACGTGCGTAAACGCACGTGCATTTTCCGAACCCTGCCATAAAACCATACGGCCTCTACAACGTTTCCCCCGAACTTGGGAAACTATCTGTCGGGGACTCTAATGACTCGTCAGTACCCTGGCAGTGGGTTTAATCACAAGCCGTCAGCGGCACTAGCTGTGCGTAACGGCTGCCCATGTACTGACCTCAAGGGAAGCCGATGAGCGAACTCATCCCGAAACCCTACTGAGCCTAACAATGACAATGTATATACAGTCCGGTCCGTTCGTCTATGAGTATCGCATATCCGGCCCAGGGGGCTAGTAACGTCAGACCCCCAATAGCGGTATAAGTCGTGTCAGAGACAAGCCCTGAACACCATGAGAAACTACTGGAGTACCTACCAGTAATTCTCACCTGCCTTGGCCAAGGACTTGGTATAATGGCTTTCCTATACACAGCGTGATCTCCACCCCCAATACCGGGAGAGACGAATCCCCTGCCGATCCGTTCACGTGCTTCCATGTGGCTCGGGACTGTACCAAAAAACTACCTGTTTGCACGACTCCTTTGAGCCGTGGTAGGGTAGAAATCAAAGCACAGTGGGAACTCACACGAGACAAATGACGACCTCAGGTCAATGAATTAACCTTTACACATGTCACCAGGGAACTGCTATCTGACGATATGTATAATACTAACTAGCAGGTTCCCGGCGAGTCCTGTCCGGTGTACTCATAACCCAATGAGCACCTGTATACATCTTAGGTGATCCAACTGACACCAGTGGCTTGTGAGACCGGCCACCGCCCCTCGTCGGGGTCTCAACTGTATACACTAGTCTACTCCGGAGTATCGATGCCTTGTCTCGGTACTCCCACGACTAGGGACCTCTATTAAGGAGTTGCTTATGGATACCCAACTCTCATGTATATGATCGCCCTCATACTGTTGGTAGTCAAGCAAGATCCTAAGGGCTCTATCAACGTGTAACATGTAATCAGTCACCTGAACATGTACACGACTGATAAAGGCAAACCAGATAGCATACTATCATCTCGAGTAAGACTGTCCTACCGGTATAGGTCCTCCGCAATCATTGCAATCACGTGCCTGCGATCCAATAATTGACTTTGAGGGCATTATATCCAACATCATCGAGGTCACGAAACGTATACACTAGTCTACTTTGGAATATCGATACCCAGTCTCGATATTCCTATGACTAGGGACATTTAAGGATTTTCTTATAGACTACCCAGTTCTCACAAATGTGATCGCCACAATAACCCTAGTAGTTAAGTAAGAATCCTATGGGCTCTATCAACATGTAATAATGATCCGTAATACCACATAATACATGTACATGATTATAGAGATGAACCAGATAGCATACTAACGTCTCGAGTAAGACTGTTCTACTCGTATAGATCCTTCCTCAATCATCATAATCGCCTGCCTGCGATTACAATAATTTCCCTGAGAGCACTATATCCAACAACCTCCCTGTTCCCATCTGAATGGCGACCAAGACATTAGGACGTCTTGCCTGAGATTCGAGGCAGATGCTATTTGGTTTTATCCGTCTATCTCTCCGAAGATGCCAAGTTGATTTATGGCACCGTGCATCGGAGGTTTAGACGGATGCAGCCGATGTAGCAGACTTCGTCAGATTTCCCCTCGTTTGAGGGGTTTTTGATTGTGGGGACGCTCTTCCCTGCAGGCGCAAGCCCCTGCAGTTAATTACGCTACCGCATCGCGGTAACAACTTTCTCCTTCTCCAGAATTTCACTTCGTGTCGTGTGTGTTTGTTTTGTTTGTGATTGCCCGTGGATTGTATACGGAGACTAAGTGACGTCGTCGCCCGTAGGACGTGGATTAGTCCAAATCCGTATTTACTTAGATTTGGGTTTGGTGTTTTAGTTTAAGGATACGTTAGCCATATTTAGGCTAAGATCGACTTAAACGTTCGTTAAGGATACGTTAGTCTGATTTGAGACTAAGATCAACTTAACGGGATCGTTTGGATCCGACAAGAGAGAGAGCAATTGGCTCTATTGTTTAGTTTAATGACATTGCGGTCGATAGGTAGTTTAAAGACGTTGCGGTCCATGGGTAGTTTAAGGACGTTGCGGTCCATATTCCAGTTTAGGGACATGGTGGTCCATTGGTAGTTTAAGGACGCTTAAGTCCGTGGATTTAAGGACCCCATAGTCCGTATTTTAGTTTAAGGACGCTTAAGTCCGTGGGTTTAAGGACCCCACAATCCGTATTGATGTGTGGTTGTCGGGACCCGTCACCTCTCTGACGTCGTTGAAGGATTACAACGATAGGAGTCAAAGGAGTTCGGAGATGTACCCTCGAACCGGTTGTAAATTGATTTAAGAGAGAAGCTGAGCTCAGTCAATTTAATTTGAGGACTTACGGCCATGATTGGGCTAAGTCCAGTTGAAAAATGTTCAACACTTTTATTTGTTTTTGGCCTATTAGGCCTGTGCTAGGGCTCGGCCCCTCAATGCGCTGCTCGCACTTTGACCATAAGTTTCGCCATCGTATAGCATATTGAACCCATGTCTCGCCTGGCTTTATCCTGGAGTTAATCAGTGCCGTCATCGGGATGCGTTCACTGGCGCTTGCAAAACGCTGGGTAAACAATAGCTCCATCTCCGCGAAGGTTTTGATAGAGTCGTTCGGGAGCTCAGAGTACCACTCGAACGCTGTATCTGATATGCCGCCGACGAACTGGCGAAGTAATAGTTTGTCATCACCGCCGGTGTTGCCACAGAGTGCCCTGAACTGGGCAACATGCTGGTGGGGATTGCCTGTCCCCTTATAGACATGGAACTTGGGAATTGTATAGCCCGGCGGGTACTTGATCTGGTCGTACCAACTCGGATATGGTCATCCTGTTTTTACGACCTGGCCGGCTGCTTCAGTTGCATGATGAACCCATATTTGTTGGGCTATGTACTCGTCCAATTCAGCTTTGGAGATTGTCTCCTCCTTAGCTGTTGACAGAGCTGGCGGAGGATTCGACGTTTCTCCCCTATCGTCTTCAAGGACGATCGGGGGATCTTCGGACGGAGGATCTTGTTGGATCATCATCCCCACCATGTCTTGGAACAGGAGGCCCATACGCTTTATGTTGGCTGCTTGTTCAGCAGCCTCTTTATCCTTCTTCTCCAATATTCGACGAAGGAATTCGGCGTCAGTTTCTTGCTCCTGGCGTTCATCCGAAGACGTTTCAGGGTTTTCTTTTGGCCCAGTTAGTGCGGCCATGGCGTTCATCATTTCTTGGAGCTTCTGCTGTTGCTCCTGCGTCTTGGTCACCGATCCCGTGAGCGGTCTATGACCTGTTGATATGCGGCTGTCCTCTTTACCAGACGCCACGTAGACGGTATGAACTACGATGCCCTCGGACTTAGGGAGTTTGGGTTCACCACCTTTGATATTCGCCGTCGGCGTGATAACTTTCTCTGGCCTACTTCTCTTATGGGCCGTTGAAGTTGAGGGGGCCGTTGCTTTGGGCACCCAAGTGGTCGTCGCCTTTTATTGCTTGACCGGGGGATTTTCTGTAAGTGCACGGCGGCGCCCCGGCCGTCAATCCGACGCCGGAATGCGGAAGCGGTGAAAAACTTTTGGATTTTGCGGACTTAGCAAACCGGCACCACCGCGCACTAAACACCCGGATCGTAACCATTAACAAGTCTAAGCTAACTAGAAGATGGGTTAGAGATATACCGACGATCCAAGTCCTCCGGTCTTCTCGTCATGGTCCCGATCTCCTGCGGAAAAGTCCCGTCTCCTCCTCGTCGCCGGAAGTGCACCACATCGCCTACTTTGTTTACGGGCTCCCACCTCAATGCCGAGGCAACTCGGGCACGAAGCCGGCTACTCGACGTGCCCAAGATTTGCTGTAGAATATAATGTGGATTACATGTCTCATTTGGGATTATGGAGTTGCCATTTTGGTGGAAGAAAAGAGAGCAACTTTTGGAAATGAACTAGAGGGCTTTTCTAGCAAGCATGAGAAACAAAAAGCCACCCATAAAAATGAATCCCATCCCATTCTCAATAGTGGCCAGCCCTCTTTGTGAATGGGGAGAGAGTGTGAGTGAGGAGAGAGCCAAGGATTAATCAATCACCACCATAATGCAAGGGAGAAAGAAAAGCTCATGATATCAAGAAATGATTGCAAGTAAATAACCTCACTCCAACTACCAAATCATCAACAACCATCATGTCCCTCCATCATCATACAAAAGTCAAGCCATGATGAGGTTATGAAGTCAAGCCATCATGAAGATATCAAGTCAAAAGATGGTGCTATCATGATACAACAAAATGCAAAGACCCCCTTCCACAAATGCCTATTTGCAACAATGCAAATAAGCCCTCCTCCACCAAACTTCGGCCAATGAACGGAACAATGGAAATTGGCCGAAACGGAAAGCAAACTGGCAACTCCAAAAAACTGGTCCCGTAATAAATTACAGGAAAACCCCGATACTGTGCATACACACCCGCATCTGTATTTCGACCGAAATACAAATGCAGTGAGACAAAATCTACACTGTACTATACTAGGATCCGGCTTATACCAAAGTCGGCTAGTAATATCTGTTCGATCCTGATCCGTGCAATACCGCACGTATCTGATCGAACCCTGCCATATAACCATACGGCCTATAGTACAAACTGTCCGATCCTGATCCGTGCAATACCGCACGTATCTGATCGGACCCTGCCATATCTCCATACGGCCTCTACAACCTTTCGCCCGAAAGCTGAGTAACTGAATGTGGGGGACTCTAAAGACTCGTCAACACCTCGGTTGTGGATTTAACCACTAGCACGTCAGAGGTATAAGCCAATACGTAACGGGCTACCAAGTATTGACTAAAAGGGACGTCTGTGAGTGAACTCAGCCTGACAACCCTACTGAGCCTGTCAGTGACAATATCCGTACAGTCCGGTCCGTTCGTCTATGAGTATCGCATGGCGGGCCTAGGGGGTTGGTAATAGTCAGACCCCCAAAAGCGGTACAAGTCGTGTCGGAGTGTAGCCCAGAACACCCTGAGATACTACTGGAATACCTACCAGTAAATCTCCTTGCCTTGGCCAAGGACTTTGTGTAATGGCTCTCCTAGACACAGCACGACCTCACCCCCAATACCGGGAGAGACGAACCCCTGAAGATACGCTCACTGCCTCCATGTGGCTCGGGACTGTACCCAACTAAAACCTGTTTGCACGACTCCTTTGAGCCGTGGTAGGGTAGTAATCAAAGTACAGTGGGAACTCACACGAGACAAATGACGATCCCCAGGTCGATGAACTAACCTGCACACATGTCACCAGGGAACTGCCATCTGACGTCTGGTATATGACCAACTAGCATGTTTCCGGCGAGTCCTGTCCGGTGTACTCATAACCCAATGAGCACCTGTATACATCTTAGGTGATCCAACTGACACCAGTGGCTTGTGAGACCGGCCACCGCCCCTCGTCGGGGTCTCGACTGTATACACTAGTCTACTAATGGAGTATCGATGCCCAGTCTCGAAACTCCCACGACTAGGGACCTTTTAAGGATAAGCTTATAGACCCCCAGCTCCCACTTATATGATCGCCCTCATACTGCTGGTGGTCAAGCAAGAATCCTAGGGGCTCTATCAACGTGTAATAGCGACGTGTCAGGTCACCTAAAACAGTACACGATGATAAAGGTAAACCAGATAGCATACTATCATCTCGAGTAAGACTGTCCTACCGGGATAGGTCCTCCCTCACTCATTACAATCACGTACCTGTGACCTAATAATTGACTCTGAGGGCACTATCTCCAACAATCTCCCACTTGCACTCAAGGCTAATTATTGCGATGTCGCATACTCACAGCCCATGTGATACCGAACATCCAACTCCTCTACTAGTCAGTCTCACAAAGCTCGTTTGCGGAACTATTGCGTTCGAGGAATAGCCTCAGTGAGTGGATCCGCTTAGTTGTTTCTTTCTATGTCTCTCTATATCTCAAGTTCGCGGAGAAAGCCATCTCCCGAAAAGAGCAATACCTGTCTCAGAATATGTCTGGATGTCTGATGGGACCCAGCTCATATATGAACTCCAAATCCAAACTTCTTAGACTGTATCGTCAACTGAACTTAATCAGTATCCTGCGCGCCATGCCTCCCTCAGTATTGCCTTGGACCACCTGTCCAAAATACTGCCCCTCATCAGAAGGAAAACTATAACTCTGACAACCTCCCAGTCGTCCAGGTCATCTTGGAAGCCTGGAATGATAACTGTCTCCTGAATGAGGCTGTCGTTATCATCTCCCTAGAACATCCACTTATGTTCTAAAACTGCTTCCAACTGTTTCTCCAGGATTGGATTAATGTCAACTTATTGCATCTAGTGCAAGAACAACATCTGGTGTGGTACTTGACATCTCACGATTGACTCAATTGCCTGAGCAAGTGATCTGCCAATCATGCCCGTCCCTCTCCCCTTTAGTCTGTAAGACACCTTTGGAGAGGGTGACTCCATTACCTGCAGGTACACAACCGTGCCAGGAGTCGTCCATCCTAAATACTCTTAGAATGCTGTCAAGTACCCTGATTGGGAAACCACCCAAATCTAGATCTAAGACCATAGATCTAGTAACCAGTATGTCTGATATAAAATCCATTTCCTTTGTGGAGAAACAACTGTGTGACGACCAAAGTATAACCGATCGTAGTGTAGGAGTTTCCTTTCCTACTCTGTGTATGTCATCCAAACACCATGACATCATACCCTACTACCTTCTCAACTGATCCATCCCCTATTCTGATGAAGTCAAACCCATGACTGTCATATCAGAAATTGATGATCTATCTCCGCTACATCTGCTCTAGTCTATAAATAGACATAAGCAACCTGTCCACCAATGCTTCCGCTGCTCCCACTGACTACGACAACCCTCTGGCAGAGTCATATAGACGTACACTTCTAAAACTGGTTTAGAACGACGCTATACTCATCCTCCCGCCGGGTCTCGTAACCTGGAACAACAGCAATGGCAATTGTGGGTAAACAAGAACTTCCCTGTCACCGTCCTTGAGGCTACCGGAGTACCTCTCGGGTGCCTGAAGTTACCCACCTTATCTGCGGAGTGGCCAATGGAATGTCAAATCAGATTGAATCTTTAGGTTCCTTATCAAATCTTCAGTAATCGTTTGTGGTTCTGGAATCACTTCCAGTTATACCATACTCCCACTATTGTTTTCTGAAAAAATCCATTTTTAATAAAACTGTGGCGAGTCTAGAACAATATCGCTATTGTTCATCCAGATGGTAGAAAGTCAACCCTCGTCATAGCCTGGGTCAACCCACAAACAGCCATTACAGAAACGTGCCTTGAGTTGTCCAGTGTCTGGTTTTAATCATAAACCGGACAACTCCCCGTACCTTAACATCGTTAAGATATGAACTGTTCTATATCCAATATAGAAACAGAGGCACTGATTTAATTGAACCAGATCCAAATCATGCAGCTGTCCCCAGCGCATGTCAACTAAATGGAAGGAGGCCGATCAGCGTTACTCAACTTAGGAATACTTCCAATTATGAGTAACTTGAAAGAGAAGCAAGATCTCTTTGTCATTACTATCAACTGAATACCATACACAAGTATCTACATCTTCGATCTCTTTGAAGAATCCCGACACTTGCTATACCTGGTTCTCTACTCTATTCAAATACCTATAACTTCTCAAAATTTGGACCCTGTGTTTCCGCCAAACACCTGTCTAAAAACTAGAGAAGTCATAAGTAAACCGAATATAGTACGAGGACCTACCCCTCTGTCCTGATAGACCCTGGACAACATACAATACTCTGTATAAGTCCCTTGAGTCTGATAACTCACTCACTGTGTGTCGTAGGTTGAAAACTGTACTTATGGTTAAGAAGAATTACACCGCTGTTCAATGCTCCTTACCTAACCATCCACTGATATAGGTAAATGTCATAGACATAATTTCAAAAAGGTACATCTCACTCTATGAAAATAGACGTACAGATATATCAATTTGAAATTGGTGCATAACAGCGGATATCCAAAACCAAATAATTGCCGACCGGCAAACAGCCCAGGTGATTTCCTCAAATATCACCGATTACAACGAATCCCGATATAATGAGGATAATCACCCAATTCCCAATAACTTACTCCCACTCATCATCTGTAAAACCATACAGATGTGAGAATCGTACCTGGTAAATACATACCCTGGAGTAAGTATCTAATCGGGAAATCAGTTTTCCTTTAACATTACACAGTGAAACTGAAACATTGAAATGTTCCGATGGGGTATCCCGGTATTCCTAGTAATGCCTCTTCCATATTCACGACTGTAACCGTATAGTTCTTTGCCACCTCTCCAAATCCCTTCATATGTCTTTAGTCTTTACCTTCTGCACACCCTTTTAGGCCAAATGGTTTTCTTCCTTCCCTACCGTTCGGCACCAGCCTATGGTTTGGAAGAAGACTATCCAATAAGCATAATGGGTGTACTGTCCCAATCCTAGGAACACTCGCAATGAGAGAGGGTGAAGATAAAAGACAACCGAATAAACCTTATTCCTATTTCTCCTGAACCAGAATCCATCCCCGAACTGGAACAAGTTCCATTCGAGTTCGTATATAACCATACGATGGAGTATCCAAATAAACTGTGGATCTTCGTAGTGATACGGAGTGTCCTGGAGAAATACAAAGGTGATGTGGGAGTGGTAACGAAATATTTGGTTTGGTCGTGAATATCTGTTGCAATTTACTTTGCCCTCTTACTAATCCCTTGCTTTGTCTGAACTAAATACCTTCTGCACACCATCGTTATGCTAATTGGTTTTCTTCATTCCCTACCGGTCGGCACCAGCCTAAGGTTTGGAAGAAGACAATCCAATTTGCGTAATAGGTGTACTACCCCTAAACCAAGGAGTACTCGTAACCTGAGAGAGGGTAAAAGTAAAAGACAACTGAATAATCCTATCCGTTTTCTCCAGAACCGGAAACCATCCTCGAATAAATTCTTTCGAGTTCGTATCTAACCATACGATGGTTTTGTCCAATGGAAGTGGACGTTCGTAGTAATACGGGGTGTCCTGGAGAAAAGGGTAAAAGTAGGAGTGGCAATGAGGTTCGCAACTCTGACAATCCAAAAGCCGGTGTTTAAGAAGGTTCGGTCAACTTGGTCACTGAGTCAAAGTCTTAGGGTCGGGTCAATGGTCGCTGCCAAAGAGAGAAAGAAAAGAAACACTCAGCGTGCACTCTAACCTAGATCAGAATGGTCACCAATTTATCTAATCTGGAAACCTCCCACTGTACCGTCAAATTCTCCTCCAAACCTGAAAGAAGAATTAGTCGGGATCACCCGAGGAGTAAACTAACTCATCAGTGGGAATCGGGATCCAACTCTCATCGTATGACAACGTGACGGAATCCGCTCACGGTATCACACTCCAGAAGGTATGCGCATATCTGGCAAGTTTCAGTACTTTTGAAACTCCCGATGTGATTTCTGCCCCATGCTCTTATGACCTTGACTTTGGCCAACATATCATAAGTCACATGTCAAGTTCTGCCCGTCATTCTCCAGGTTAATTTGAATCCACCCGTACATACCCTTGACTTTGGCCAAAATGGCAGCACGACTGTCCCAAACCAACGCATCTATCAATGCTGCATATGAATAACCAACAGCTACCAAACACTGTGCCTTGACTTTGGCCAACATACACAGCTTGAATACTATTGACTACCCATATGAAACGACGGAGGGCTACGAATGGTTTCTGGCGAAAACCTTTAACGTAATGAACTTGATATCGTCGAAGGAACGGATAGCTTTTAAAAATATAGTGACGACAACTTCCGCTAAAGAGGTCACTCCCGGTGAAGGGATCTCGGCTCTTTCCCCGTAGAATGGGGTGCAGGATATTCCAACTGAATACTACGATGCAAAGCAAAAGTAATCGGCTATAGTGAAGTTAATGCACTGACGCAAACTTTTTGTCCAAGGGGTCACTCCCGGTGAAGGGATCTCGGCCCTTACCTTGTCGACTGAGGAGCAGGATATTCCAATGAATACCACGATGCAAAACAAAAGTAAACGTCCTTGCAATAACAGCCTTTTGAAAAGTGTTCCAACAACATCAGATTAGGTTTGTTTTTAACTTGCATTGATCCGAATCAATGCAGTCCCATCAATTGATCACACCAAAAAGAACGAAAATATACTGACGTACGTATATGCCATCCGCATTCGCCACTGGGTCCCGTCATTACCCGTTAGGTTAGCTAACTAACGACAGAGCGGGGACTGGACTAGCGCGGATGCAAAACATATACAACATCTACTAATATATATACCAATATATTATATTCGCTCAAGGCGTGAATAAAATGCAACATCACAGAAATGTACAGCATCACAGAAACAATACAGATATCTGGGATCCCCGGGTTTCACAGAGCCGCTGAAACCCGACGTTCCCCTGGTCGTGTGGATAGCCTGTGCAATGAAAACCTAGACCCCTACGGGCGCGGCAAGTCACCCGCCAAAACCTGAAGCGAGGCAGCCCCCTTCAGCTCCGTGAATGGACCACCCAACACTTCACGGAATTCGGTAACTTGGGCACCCCTCCTGGGTCAACCTGTACCCCCTACGAGTGCAGCGAATAGCCCGCCAATCCTAGAGTGAAGCCCCCTCCGTCTCAATGCCATGAGATGCGGGCTTGTTGCCCTCTAGAACCCGGCCATCCGTGCACCCCTCCGCGGGGTAATCCTAGTACAGAAAGTAAAATATACATACAACGGGTACATCGACCGCAACCAGGTCGTGCCCCAAAAGAATAATACAAACAGGCAGTGACGGCAGTCCACATGTCGGACGCTCGCCCCGCAATATCAAATGTACATAATGCAACAGCACACTGTACTAGCATTGCATCCAGGCTATCCCCCACGACCGATCCGCAACATCACAGCAAAAACAAAACATCAACGTGAAAGTCACGTTCGCAAGTCCGTCTAACCGGGCTATAGCAGTTAGACCGGATTTACCGATCAAGTGACATTCACGGTCGCAGATATAATGTAAATACTGTGAAAAATGTGTTTAAAATATCCGATCGATCAAAAATTAACAAGTGGGCCCCCAATCAAAACTGTAGCACTCACAGAAAACCTGGGCCCAATTTTAATATTCCAAAACCCATATTTTAAGCCCAGAAGGCCTCTGTAAAAAATTGGTGAAGTGATCTCCACAGTGCGCGGCGGAAGGGCGGCGGGAAGGGGGTTTTCGCGGCGGTTCCGCGCTCCCACTGTGGAGTTACTTCGTCGAATTTTTACAGAGCTCTTAGATTTTCCAGTACATCAACATTTTACAACCTGAAAAATTTTTCGACACAAAAAATTTCCAACAGAAAACTGATGCTAACAAAAATGTAGTTTTGGAACATTCGATCGATCGAAACAGAAAAACACACTACACCAAGCTAGACTATGTTAATGGTGAGGCTCTGATACCACTGTAAGTGCACGGCGGCGCCCCGGCCGTCAATCCGACGCCGGAATGCGGAAGCGGTGAAAAACTTTTGGATTTTGCGGACTTAGCAAACCGGCACCACCGCGCACTAAACACCCGGATCGTAACCATTAACAAGTCTAAGCTAACTAGAAGATGGGTTAGAGATATACCGACGATCCAAGTCCTCCGGTCTTCTCGTCATGGTCCCGATCTCCTGCGGAAAAGTCCCGTCTCCTCCTCGTCGCCGGAAGTGCACCACATCGCCTACTTTGTTTACGGGCTCCCACCTCAATGCCGAGGCAACTCGGGCACGAAGCCGGCTACTCGACGTGCCCAAGATTTGCTGTAGAATATAATGTGGATTACATGTCTCATTTGGGATTATGGAGTTGCCATTTTGGTGGAAGAAAAGAGAGCAACTTTTGGAAATGAACTAGAGGGCTTTTCTAGCAAGCATGAGAAACAAAAAGCCACCCATAAAAATGAATCCCATCCCATTCTCAATAGTGGCCGGCCCTCTTTGTGAATGGGGAGAGAGTGTGAGTGAGGAGAGAGCCAAGGATTAATCAATCACCACCATAATGCAAGGGAGAGAGAAAAGCTCATGATATCAAGAAATGATTGCAAGTAAATAACCTCACTCCAACTACCAAATCATCAACAACCATCATGTCCCTCCATCATCATACAAAAGTCAAGCCATGATGAGGTTATGAAGTCAAGCCATCATGAAGATATCAAGTCAAAAGATGGTGCTATCATGATACAACAAAATGCAAAGACCCCCTTCCACAAATGCCTATTTGCAACAATGCAAATAAGCCCTCCTCCACCAAACTTCGGCCAATGAACGGAACAATGGAAATTGGCCGAAACGGAAAGCAAACTGGCAACTCCAAAAAACTGGTCCCGTAATAAATTACAGGAAAACCTCGATACTGTGCATACACACCCGCATCTGTATTTCGACCGAAATACAAATGCAGTGAGACAAAATCTACACTGTACTATACTAGGATCCGGCTTATACCAAAGTCGGCTAGTAATATCTGTTCGATCCTGATCCATGCAATACCGCACGTATCTGATCGAACCCTGCCATATAACCATACGGCCTATAGTACAAACTGTCCGATCCTGATCCGTGCAATACCGCACGTATCTGATCGGACCCTGCCATATCTCCATACGGCCTCTACAACCTTTCGCCCGAAAGCTGAGTAACTGAATGTGGGGGACTCTAAAGACTCGTCAACACCTCGGTTGTGGATTTAACCACTAGCACGTCAGAGGTATAAGCCAATACGTAACGGGCTACCAAGTATTGACTAAAAGGGACGTCTGTGAGTGAACTCAGCCTGACAACCCTACTGAGCCTGTCAGTGACAATATCCGTACAGTCCGGTCCGTTCGTCTATGAGTATCGCATGGCGGGCCTAGGGGGTTGGTAATAGTCAGACCCCCAAAAGCGGTACAAGTCGTGTCGGAGTGTAGCCCAGAACACCCTGAGATACTACTGGAATACCTACCAGTAAATCTCCTTGCCTTGGCCAAGGACTTTGTGTAATGGCTCTCCTAGACACAGCACGACCTCACCCCCAATACCGGGAGAGACGAACCCCTGAAGATACGCTCACTACCTCCATGTGGCTCGGGACTGTACCCAACTAAAACCTGTTTGCACGACTCCTTTGAGCCGTGGTAGGGTAGTAATCAAAGTACAGTGGGAACTCACACGAGACAAATGACGATCCCCAGGTCGATGAACTAACCTGCACACATGTCACCAGGGAACTGCCATCTGACGTCTGGTATATGACCAACTAGCATGTTCCCGGCGAGTCCTGTCCGGTGTACTCATAACCCAATGAGCACCTGTATACATCTTAGGTGATCCAACTGACACCAGTGGCTTGTGAGACCGGCCACCGCCCCTCGTCGGGGTCTCGACTGTATACACTAGTCTACTAATGGAGTATCGATGCCCAGTCTCGAAACTCCCACGACTAGGGACCTTTTAAGGATAAGCTTATAGACCCCCAGCTCCCACTTATATGATCGCCCTCATACTGCTGGTGGTCAAGCAAGAATCCTAGGGGCTCTATCAACGTGTAATATCGACGTGTCAGGTCACCTAAAACAGTACACGATGATAAAGGTAAACCAGATAGCATACTATCATCTCGAGTAAGACTGTCCTACCGGGATAGGTCCTCCCTCAATCATTACAATCACGTACCTGTGACCTAATAATTGACTCTGAGGGCACTATCTCCAACATTTTCTCCCTGCCGACTTTTCGACTTCTTGTGTTGGCGAGAGAAATTAGTATCAATCACAGATTCTCGGACTCGTCGCCCTGTCTTGTAGATCCTCGAGGACAGCGATTGAGAAGACTGCTCCGGCTTTTCTGTTTCCTCGGCGGTCTCTACTGGTGGAGGAGATTTTTTGAGGACCGCAGTCGGCGAGTTTCTGCGTACCCTGTTCAGCAGCTCAAAGCTGTTCCCTGTTGGAACAGCAGCATTAACCTCCACCGTTGGAGCGGTGGAGTTATCCTAGAGGGGGAGTTGCCCCCAGTCTTCCTTATCCGGCGCCAGTGGCGTCGTCGGGCGCAACGAGTTGTCGGTATTGTTTCAGAGACAGAAACAGCTTCTTCTTGCCCCCTGTTCAGGTGTGGGGCTGTTGCCGGCGTCAGCCTATTGAAGACTGATGTCTTTTGAGCAGCAGGAGTAGGAATGGGAGTTGGGAAGGTCAGTCTTGTAAAGACCGATCTCTTAGCAGGAGAAGCCACCTTGACGACTTCAGGAGCAGGTTTAGCTACTCTTTTTGGAATAACCTTTTCTGGGACTTCAAGCTTCATTGTGGGCCCGCAGGAGTTTTGGCCCAGTCTGGAGAAGACTGAGGCACTGGTGTTGGGCGACCCGTTGAGAGGGGCCGCAGTAACTGTAAGTCGATCGAAGACCGACTTTTTAGGAGCCTCTGGTACGGGCACTGGGGTGCTGAAGCTTGTTGGCGGAAGCATGGTTCCGAAAAACAGCCCTGTGGTGGCTTGAGTAATCTGCTCCACGGGCATCGTGAACAAAGAGGCCGCTTGGGGCCCGTAGGTTATGCCCCCAATTAAGGCAGGACGCGAGTTGCAGCTGCAGTTGGAGCACCTCGAACAGGTGGATGCCATTGCTGTGTTGCTTTCTGCGCCAAACAAGAGACCAAATCTTAGTAACTTGAAATCTAAGGGCAACCATTAACAAACCGCGATTGGTTCGCGAATCACGACACACGAAGTGTGGAGTGGAAAGAGGAAAAGGTCCCACCAGACGTGCCAGAATCTGTTCCCCTCCGAACGGCGGCCAAGACATTAGGACGTCTTGCCTGAGATTCGGGGCAGATGCTATTTGGTTTTATCCGTCCACCTCTCCGAAGATGCCAAGTTGATTTATGGCACCGTGCATCGGAGGTTTAGACGGATGCGGCCGATGTAGCAGACTTCGTCAGATTCCCCCTCGTTTGAGGGGTTTTTGATTGTGGGGATGCTCTTCCCTGCAGGCGCAAGCCCCTGCAGTTAATTACGCTATCGCATCGCGGTAACAACTTTCTCCTTCTCCAGAATTTCACTTCGTGTCGTGTATGTTTGTTTTGTTTGTGATTGCCCGTGGATTGTATACGGAGACTAACTGATGCCGTCGCCCGTAGGACGTGGATTAGTCCAAATCCGTATTTACTTAGATTTGGGTTTGGTGTTTTAGTTTAAGGATACGTTAGCCATATTTAGGCTAAGATCGACTTAAACGTTCGTTAAGGATACGTTAGTCTGATTTGAGACTAAGATCAACTTAACGGGATCGTTTGGATCCGACAAGAGAGAGAGCAATTGGCTCTATTGTTTAGTTTAATGACATTGCGGGCGATAGGTAGTTTAAGGACGTTGCGGTCCATAGGTAGTTTAAGGACGTTGCGGTCCATATTCCAGTTTAGGGACATGGTGGTCCATTGGTAGTTTAAGGACGCTTAAGTCCGTGGATTTAAGGACCCCACAGTCCGTATTTTAGTTTAAGGATGCTTAAGTCTGTGGGTTTAAGGACCCCACAATCCGTATTGATGTGTGGTTGTCGGGACCTGTCACCTCTCTGACGTCGTTGAAGGATTACAACGATAGGAGTCAAAGGAGTTCGGAGATGTACCCTCGAACCGGTTGTAAATGGATTTAAGAGAGCAGCTGTGCTCAGTCAATTTAATTTGAGGACCGACTTTCTCTGAGTGATTTGGGGAATTTTATATAGTGCTAAGTCAATTTATATAGTGCCCATAAATTTGTTATAGTGCTAAGTCAAATTATATAGTGCCCATAAATTTGTTAAAAATGTTCAACACTTTTATGTGCTAAGTCAATTTATATAGGTCCATAGGTGATTTGGGGAATTTTATGGGCTAAGTCAATTTATATAGTGCCCATAAATTTGTTAAAGAGATCTTTCTCTGAGTGATTTGGGGAATTTTCCCCACCGTTGGATTTTTGATCCAAGGGCTTCTGTTTTACAGAAGGCAATCTTCTTGTTTTAACGAGAACAGAAAAATCTTGCTGGAATTTAATTCTGTTTGGTGCAAACGCCCCAGTGCATGACACGTGTCAAGCAGCGCAGAGCGCAGCGCTACTGCGCTTGCGCAACTGCGCTGACACGTGTCGCGCAGCGCACGGCGCAGCGCATCCGTGCTGACACGTGTCGTGCAGCGCACGGCGCAGCGCAACTGCGCATCTGCGCTGACACGTGTCGCGCAGCGCAGTGCCTACGCAACTGAAGCGTTGCTTCCTTTAATTTTGTTTTAAATAGTGCTTTGCTCTGATTGGGCGTGCTGCCTTGGGCGCTGCGCTGGCGTATCAGCTTTTAACACGTGGCGCGTTGCGCGCAGCGCAAAAAATTTGAAGCGTTGCTTCGAATTTTGAATTTTGAAATTCAAACAGAGTTTTGCTCTGATTGGGGGAAACAAATGCCCCCCCACCGTTGCGCTCACGTGGCGCGCACGTGAGTGCATCGGTGGCAAGATCCTGGCCGTTGGATCAACGGGTGAGCTGAAGGGGCGCAAGCGCCTTATAAATAGGACCCCTGGCCCTTAGAAAATTTTCACCTTTTTCCAGATTTTGATTTTCTGAGCTTTGCTCTTGCTTAAGAACTTTAGAGCTTTGCTCTTACTTCCAGACTCTAGAGCTTTGCTCTCATTTCCAAAGCTAAAAAACTTTAGGTAAAATTAATTTAAAATTAAATTAAATTAATTTAAATCAATCTTAACCAACAGAGCCTTGCTCTCATAGATCTTTTGATCTAAAGAAATCCCCTTTGGGGTTTCATAAACAGAGCTTTGCTCTCAAAAATTTGTTTCAGGGTTTCTTAACCCATGACCAGAGCTTTGCTCATTGACAAAATATAGATCTTTGATCTTCTGATGATGAACTCTTAAGAGTTTTTTTATATGGATCTTTAAGATCCCAGAACTTCAATTTTTTAGGAATTAATGAATTTTCTTTCTTTGATGAATTTTTTACCTTTATTACAGAGCTAGGCTCTTTCAAAGAATCTTATTCCCCTGAGACCAGAGTTTGACAAGTGTCACTCTGTGATAGAGCTTTGCTCTGAAAGAGGAGATTTTCTCCTTGTCTCTAAGGATTTTTTTATTATTAATGGGAATATTCTCTTGGGGACCAACTGACAATCTCATCCAATAATGGGGCTGTCTTATTAACTGACGTATTGTCATCCAGATTTTGTGGGTCCCCCTTGGTCTCCTACCCACTGCACTGCTGTGTGGTGTAATTAATTTTAATTTAATTTTAATTAATCTTTAATTTAATTAATGAAAAAAAATTTAAATGCCAAGCGTTGGAATTACAACACTAACGGCTAATTTTGTTCCCTTGCAGTGACTATGTCTTTCGACACTTCATTCCCGTTCGCTCGTTCGGAGGAAGGGTTTCCTGAAGCGCCCTTGGACCGCGAAGTCTTAGCTATGATCAGGGACCACGACCCGGAATATAAGAGTCTCCACCTTTGGGGGTCGTGGTATAATCAGATTATCATGGGTCGACGGAGCTTCACGTGCGCAGTACCGTCAGAACCCATTACGGCGATTCATTATGCCATCCCACCCCCGGTGCAGTATGCCATGGAGATGGTTGATTGGACTTCGAAGGGCTTTCTTCATCCTGCCATAGATGCGATTCCGGTCCAGCGTCCTATAGTTTTGGATATCCTGGGACGCCGTATCTGTCAAGGTGAGGTGCGACCTTGGGGGCAATCATATAACATAGGTCTGATCCCCCGCCACCCGATCGGCTATCTGCCGTGGGCTCGGTATATCCTGTCGGTAAAGAAGTCACAGTTGATAAGGTTAGGATTGTACACTGCGGTTTACGTCTCCCTCTTCCAGTATCCCACACTTCCCACCTGGTGGTTCAAGGCTTTCTTGGAGCAGTGGAACATTCCCACTCACACTTTCCTCGCAATGGATCGGGAAGTGTCAATTTCTCTGAAGGAGTTCACAGTGGTCTCCGGTTTATCGGTTATAGGGGAGCACTATGAGGAGTTGCTTCCGACAGACGAGTATGTCTTCGGTGCTAAGCCGGCGGTAAGGGGCCTCATGCCGGAGAATGCTGTTCAACACCAATTCCCAAGTTTAATCAAAGTGTTGAAAATCTATGAGGCCCTTTTCATTGAACGTGGGAGTCGCGAAGTTAGCTTTGAGGATTTCATCGCTCGGTTCCTTCACCCAAGCGTCCTCTCGGCAGAAGCTGCCAAGTTTGCCACCCTTGAGGACCCTTTCGGTCTAAGTTTGGATAACCTACCGGCGAAGGAAATAGACCAAAAGGGTTTTTTCCTTCCTAACTCCCTGACCATGTCTTTTGCGGAAGTTGCAGCCCCTGGGATGGACGAGGAGGCCTTCTTCTTAGGATTTCTCGGGCTATGGTTGAGTTGGTTTGCACTCCCGATGCATTCCCGCCATATGCGGCCCTCTGTCTTTTACCCAGCTCACCGGATGACCATCGGGGTAAAAGTGTCCGTTGGGATCGCCGGCTTGGCACACTTGTATCACGGCCTCAGTCGAGCGGCGGATGCTAATGAGCCTGGGGTGCTGCACGTGATCTTCCCGATGCACTATTTCGTATCATGGCTCGAGCTACACACATCGGGTGTCTTCGGTATGCACAAAAGGCCCTCGTTCTATGACAGGTGCAGCTTCCCTCGCATCATACAGTTGATTAGCGCATCAATTGTGAGTCCATCGCCACGGAATGCTAGGGGTTTTCTCCTTTGCCCCTACACCGTTGGAAACAGGGTGTCTTTCATCGACAAGGTGTTGACTATTGGAAAGGCATCTACCAATGCAGTGCGGCCATTGCAAGACACTTTCAAAGATGGAGCCTCAGTTTTGACGGCCCGGGAGACCCTTCACTTATATTCTATCAGACCCGGCTTCCTAGTGTTCAGGCAGAACGGTGCGGCGATTTTCATGAGATACAACCCGCATCGTTTTGCCCAACAACTGAGCTACAATCAAGGGGTACCACTGGAGGCTTTCTTATCGGAACCGGCTGCTACTGAAGAAGGGATGGAGAGCGCGCTGCATCACTTCATGTGTCTGAACACGGGTTCCCATTTTTTTATCAGTGAGCCGGCTTGCGCCCCACGACTCCTCAAGGTATATACAGAATGGTACAGTCATTCGACGGGAGCCGTTATAAAGGAGAAAAGGCGATTGCTGGTCGACCGCAAGGGTGCGCCTCCAGGTAGCGACCGCAACGCTCCTTTAGTGCCAAGGACCCCGGTAGTTCCCCCTCTAAAAGATGCTAGAGCCGGACCACCGCGTGCGCAGAGTCCTCCACGCGGATTGCCACTCCCCGATATTGCGGATGCACCACCAGCGCCCTGTGCTCCAGTGGAGATAGTGGTTGTAGCCTCGCCGGAGTCTGGTGTGGGTGCGGATATCGGGGACCCGCCGCCCCAAGGTGCCTGCAAAGCACAAGTCGATCCTGGGTGCACCTAGGGTTGGTGGGCAGAAGAAGAAAAAGAAGTCGCTCTTCGCTGTTGACGTCGCGTTCGGTCAGGAACCCCATGCTCCCTATGGTGAGGGCCTGAGTGAATATGGGACTAACGAGGGATTAGTCATGCCGCCGGATGACACGGACTTGGAGGCCGCCTTCGTAGCTTCGGAGCGGTTGGCGAGGCGCGACGCGTGGCTGGTTAAGCTTACGGAATCAGGTAATTACTAGTCGCATTTTTTATTACATCATATTTTTATTATTGCCTTTGACTGACGTTTTTCCTTCTTTTCTTCCAACAGGCATCACCACTGAGGAAGCCATTGCCGCTTCCCTCGAGACTTTCCAAGAGGAGGAACGCCTTAGAGCGTCCTTAGGCCTTAGTAAGTTTCGATTCATTAAGTTTTCATTTTCCTTGTGTTATGGTCGATCTAACCTCTCATTTTTTTATCGCAGGAACCTTAATGCCGATCCCGCCATGTGACGCGGAGACTCTTCCCGGGCCAGCCGCCGATGTTTCTGCCTCCTCGGGGCTACCGCGGGAGGTCCGTCTTGAAGAGCCGATGAGAGATGCCTTAAAGGCTCTGGAGGCATCTCTGAACAAGGACGACGACGTCTTGATGAAAGAAGCGTCGAAGAGATCCATCGCGACAGCCCGGGAGGAGAGGAAGCGGTTAAGGCGTGAAGCGAAGGCACACAGGGCTGCCTTGGCCATTGGAGCGGGCCTAAGCACCGTCCCTCGTGCCGATACTCTATCAGAAGAGCCCCCGGTCACCTTGTCTACAGCTCATAGACAGGCGGTGCGCGCCAATAGGGAGGCTAACGATAAGTCTACCTCAGGTAATATTCCTTTCAGAATTTTGTTGTAAGAATTTTGAAGTTATCGGTTCTTATATATTCTGTCCTACAGGGCCAAGTCCTACCGAGGGGGAGGCGGAGACCGTCGAACCTGAGGGTCTAGAGGGAGAGGTATTGGTCGAAGCCGAGCCGATGGTGGATGACACAACCGGGATTGCTCGGCCCGAGCTAGTGGCTGACGAAATGGTCACGTCCACTATGCCTGAGCAAGTGGTTGATGCCGAGCCCGAGGTAGCAGCGGACGGAGCGCCTAAGACCGATGACCTCGTGGCGACGGTAGATGAGACAACCGTGACTGCTGAGCCCGAGGGAGTAGCGGGTGAGGTGGACATGGTTCCTGAGGACGAGCCAACCGCTCTTTCTCAGGAGTCTGGCAATGCTCCAGTCATAGCTCTCCCTGCCTATGGCCCTCCGCCGTCTCCTGGCCTCGCGAGTACGACGGCGGCCCCCGTGGAGTCTGGGGATGAGGCCACGGGTGGTGGACTTATGTCGATAGAGGAGGGAGACGCCTCCGTCTCGGCTGGAGGCTCATCAGGTAAATTTTGGATTACCGTCCCCCCTTTTTTATCTCGCAATCTTTCCTGACAGGTTTACCCTTGTTTTTTAACGCAGGCACGGCCAGTGCCGATGCTCCATTGCTTGTGGGAGCACCGTCAACTACTGCTTTTGCGGTGGTCACCTCTCAGCCCTCTCTCGTACCATCGAAGATGTTGGAAGGTATGGGTCTGCAACTTATTAGTCTTATTTTTTTAGACACATAATTTATGTACTAAAGTCGTACCGTTGTGCCTTTTCAGGAGTGCTTTTTGATCATCTTCATCAAGTGTTGCTCCCACACTTCTCCTTCCCGTCTGAATTCGCTTCTCCCTCTGGTGGCGCTGGTGAGTATGGTTTCCAATTGATATCTTTCTTTTTCAGTGATGAAATTATTTCTAACTTTTCCTCGTCCCGACTACAGTGCTACAAATTGAAGGAGGGGATGAAAGATTAGCCGCGCCACCGGCCCTTCCGGCCTTGCCACCTGCCTCAGCTGGTACAGCAATTATCACATTGATAACTCCCTTTTTTTTTCTTAAACTGTTATCTGATCATATCTTGTTTTTTTTTAGCTGTCGTTCCGGTCTCGGTGCCCTTCGAGCCTCGCATCACAATGCCGGCAGGTCCTTTCCTGAGACTTCATCCTCGAAAGGCACCGCGAACAGTCTGCGTATGTTGAGCGACTACATCGAGGAGCTCGACGTCGAGACTCCTACGTCTGCTGCGGATTTCACTACGGCGGTTAACCCGATGCTGGTGATACTCGTAAATTTCCATGACGAGGGCATCATCGCGTCTTGGGTTAACCATTGCAGGGAGATCGAGGTTCGCCTGCATCAGCTAGAGTCGATGCGTCCCGCTCCCAAGACCTTAGCCGTAAGCAACCAAAGAGCAGCGTGGATTGAGCAAAGCGCTTCTTACGTCCACCGCTTGGAACAAGAAGCGGCTTTAAAGCTAAAGGAATACCAAGAGACCTCGAGCGAGATGGCTCGTCTGCATGCTGAGATTGAGGCGAATGCTGCCCAAGTGAAGGCTATCTTTGAGGGCCTCCTGGAACGCATCTCTATGGGCTAAACATGAAGCGAAAGCTTGATGTCGCCGAGCGTGACACCCCAGGCCGTGTAGCTGCTCATCAGGCCATTAGGGAGCAGCTTGCATCTGTCTTGCAGCAGCGGGCTCAAGTGGAGGCAGAACTGGCGGTGGTGGCTGATCAGGTGAAAGTGTGGAAGGAGGTGCGCGAACAATTGCTAGAGCTATGCAAGACGCTTCCTTCCCAGTAATTCCCCCTGTATCTATATACTTGTAAAAAAAAAATTCTTTTTCGAATAAGATGTATCCATTCTTTATTCTTTTGTATGCTTCACATTGTACCTGATTAAATTAATAAATAAAGATATACATTTTTCTTTGCAATGTCTTGTATTATTTCTTTGCTTTCTCCCTTCTCTTATTATCAGCAGGCTGTCTTGATAAACAGATAATAGAGTAAGTATCTAGATTTCTCCAAGAGATAACGATGGCTTAGGTCGCAGGTTCAGCTCTGCTGCCTAAGACTTTTCAACTCTATGAGCCGTGAGGGTCTCATAGAGACTTTTCTCCCTACGGATCGAGAGGATCTCGTAGGTGGATTTTTTCCTTAGGAATCGTGAGGATTCCTAAGTGTATTTTCTCTTATAAGTCGTAAGGATCTTATAAGAGAATTTTTCTCCCTTACAAGTCGAGAGGACTTGTAAGTGGTTGGTGAGTTGACTTGTTTCCGAGTCGGAGTATTGCTCCGACGGGGAGGTCGTTGGCTGACTTGTTTCCGAGACGGAGGTCGTTGGTTGACTTGTTTCCGCGACGGAGGTCATTTGCTGACTTGTTTCCAGGACGGAGGTCGTTGGTTGACTTGTTTCCGCGACGGAGGTCATTTGTTGACTTGTTTCCGAGACGGAGGTCATTTGCTGACTTGTTTCCAGGACGGAGGTCGTTGGTTGACTTGTTTCCGCGACGGAGGTCATTTGTTGACTTGTTTCCGAGACGGAGGTCATTTGCTGACTTGTTTCCAGGACGGAGGTCGTTGGTTGACTTGTTGCTGCGACGGAGGTCATTTGTTGACTTGCTTCCGAGACGGAGGTCATTTGCTGACTTGTTTCCGGGACGGAGGTCATTTGCTGACTTGTTTCCGCGACGGAGGTCATTGGCTGACTTGTTTCCGAGACGGAGGTCGTTGGCTGACTTGTTTCCGGGACGGAGGTCCTTGGCTGACTTGTTTCTGCGACGGAGGTCATTGGCTGACTTGTTTCCGCGACGGAGGTCATTTGCTGACTTGTTTCCGCGACGGAGGTCATTGGCTGACTTGTTTCCGCGACGGAGGTCATTGGCTGTCTTGTTTCCGCGACGGAGGTCATTTGCTGACTTGTTTCCGTGACGGAGGTCATTTGCTGACTTGTTTCCGAGACGGAGGTCATTTGCTGACTTGTTTCCGCGATGGAGGTCATTTGCTGACTTGTTTCCGGGGTGGAGGTCATTTGCTGACTTGTTTCCGCGACGGAGGTCATTGGATGACTTGTTTCCGAGACGAAGGTCGTTGGCTGACTTGTTTCCGCGACGGAGGTCATTTGCTGACTTGTTTCCGGGACGGAGGTCGTTGGTTGACTTGTTTCCGCGATGGAGGTCATTTGTTGACTCTAGGTTGTCTGTGAACCGTAGAGTCTTGGAAATGGGGACTTTGCCGTAGCTCCGATTGGTGATGTCACGTCCATGTCCTGCTGGAATGAGGAGGAACGCCGCTAGTGGTCTCCAGGCTGTAGATGTGGTCGTCGAGATCTGACTTCCCTTTGACGCAGCCTGGTGGGGAAATGTAGTCCCCTTTTTGTTTGTGCCCTTGGATTGTATACAGGGATCGCTGTGATCTCAACTGTAGGGCAAAAGTTTCATTTATTTGTATTGTTTTATTTCAGCGATACTCTATCATTTCAGCTTTTATATCGTGAAGGTCGCGATTGCCCAATCATTTCGGCTATTTATTTTATTTTCGCTCGCTGCTTTTTATTGCGAGCTGCCCAATCATTTCGGCTATTTTGTATGCATACGTTTTCTTTACTTGCTGCTCTTTATTGCAAGCTGCCCCATCATTTCGGCTATTTCGTATGCACGTGCGGCCTATCGGCCTTTCACCGTAAACTTGAAATTAGACACCGATTAGCACCGCTACAACTGGGATATTGCCATGAGAGAATCATCATTTGCCTCCGTCGATATCGAACAAAGGTGGCTTAGCGAACAGGGTTAAGGTCATGTCGACTAAGGCTTTTAACTTCATGAGCCGTAAGGGTCTCACAAAGGTATTTCTCCCTAAAAGTCGTGAGGATCTTGTAAGTGTATTTTCTCCTTAGGAATTATGAGGATTCCTAAGTGTATGTTCCTCTGTAAGTCGTAAGGATCCTACAAGAGGGTTTTCTCCTTGTAAGTCGAGAGGACTTATAAGGGTTGTTCATCATGCGCACATATCCCCAGTCACGGATGGGACTTGGTTAGGGAAATGTTTATTCGCGCCCGTGGATTGTATACAAGGGTCAGTATTGAGCCACTTGTAGGGAAATATCGAAGGTTGTGGGGGGTTTGCTTAAGCACAGGTTGAGGCCTCTGTAACTTAAGACTTTCAAATCTTATGAGCCGTGAGGGTCCCATAAGTGAGTTCTCCTTACGAGTCGTGAGGATCTCGCAAGTGTATTTTCTCCTTAGGAATCGTGGGGATCCCTAAGTGTGTTGCTCCTTGTGAGTCGTAAGGATCTCACACGGGTGGTTTCTCCTTACAAGGTCGAGATGGCCCTGTATGTCCTTTAACGAGGTTGCGCCCTTTCAGGTTTTCACAAACACTCGCCGGTAGTCCTGCTGGTTTTACTCACGGAGCCTTTTCGGGTTTTCATCCGTGCCTATTTTGCTTATGGACATACCGTTTTTTTTATTCTTTTTATTCTTTTTTTTACGAGGTCACGCCCTTTCGGTTTTTCACGAACACTTGCCGGTAGCCCTGCTGTTTTTTACTCACGGAGCCCTTTCGGGTTTTCATCCGTGCCCATTTTGCTTATGGACATACCGTTTATTATATTTATTATATTTTTTTTATCTTGTCAACCTAAGGATGCTGCGGTATTAGTTTACGGACGTTTTGGTCCTTCATTAGTTTAAAGACGTTTCGGTCCGCCATTAGTTTAAGGACGTTTCGGTCCGCCATTAGTTTAAGGACGTTTCGGTCCATCCAGGAGAAGGCTGGATACCGCTTATAAAGTTTGAGCTTAGGAAGATAGCGAGCGAACATAGTCGTCGTCATCTATCTTTGACCTAGGCAGTAACTCGCTAAGCGTAGTATTTCTTTAGGAATCGGCCATTTATTGGCCCTGTAAGGCCTTTCACCGTGCATATCCATGAGTAGATAGGCTCCACCTTGGTAGACCTTGTTTATGATGTATGGGCCTTCATAGTTTGGCTCGAATTTTCCCCGCTTGGCGCGATTGGGATCATAGGCCTTTTGACCACTAGCACGAGTTCGCCTTGGCGGAATGTCCTCGGCCGGGTCAATCTTTCATATGAACGCGTCATCTTTGCTTTATAGGCCTCCAGATTTTGTTGCGCTATGAGCCGTGTTTCATCAAGGGCATCAAGCTCCTCAAGCCGAAGGTGAGTATTTTCTTCGTCCGTCAGCTCGTAGTGGACTGCCACTCGTAGAGAGGGTAACTCTATCTCGAGGGGGAGTACAACTTCTGTACCGAATACCAACGCGTACGGCGTTGTGTTCGTGGCCGTCTTGAACGTAGTTCGATACGCCCAGAGAGCTTCTTGCAGTCTCTCATGCCAGTCCTTCTTATTTCGGGATACCGTTTTCTTCATGATCTTTATCAAGGTCTTGTTGAAGGCCTCGGCTAGACTATTAGCTCGCGGATTATAAACCGAGGAATATCTCCAGTCTATGTTATGTTGTTGCGCGAAGCGACTGATCTTGTGGCTTCTATAAGCTGGCCCGTTATCGGAGATGATCCGTCGCGGAGTTCCAAACCGATATATGACGTGCGTCTTGAAGAAATGGAGGATATTCTCCATCTTCACTTCCCTCAATAGTACCGCTTCTGCCTATTTGGAGAAGTAATTAGTCGTTGTCAGGATGAAACGATGTCCTCTAGACGATGCTGGTTCGATGGGGCCGACTATGTCAGTCCCCTACATTTCGAATGGCCAGCTAGCCACCGTTGGATGTAGCGGATTTGGATGCTGATGGATGAAGTCCTCATGAATTTGGCATGAGTGGCATTGCTTCGCATATTCGAGGCAGTCCTGAATCATCGTTGGACAGTAATGGCCCATCCGTTTGATCTTCAACTTCATCTTCGGGCCCGCTTGGTGAGAACCGCAGAGTCCGTCATGAACTTTCTGAATGACTCTTTTCGCTTCGTCAGGTCCTAGGCATCTCAACCACAAAGAATCGAACCACCTCTTGTACAGAGTATCATTGACGAAGGCGAAAGACAGAGCTCGTTTCATAAGCTGATGTCTTGAGGACGCATCTTCGGACGCTCGACGGTATTTGAAGTGGTCTATAAAGACTTCTCTCCAATCCTCGGTATTTTCCCGATCTTTTATTTGCAGGGTCGTCTGCTCAGTCGATCCCTTTTCTTTGGATGATTCCGGAGATATTTCCGCTGGGGAAAGCACCCGACGGCTTTGCACCACGATTCTGACATCATTGAGGTTCTCGTCAGCCAGTTCTTTAGCGAGCTTGGATAATGCATCCGCTTTGCTGTTTTCCGTACGCGGTATGTTCTCCAAAGTGTAGGAAGGGATTTGGGTCAACAATTGTTGCACCTTTTCGCCATATTTCACCAATTCTGGTTTGCATGTCTGGTAGTCGCCGTTTATTTGACTAACGACCAGTTGGGAGTCTCCGTATATGAGGAGGTTTTCAACTCCCATGTCGATGGCGATCTCGGGGCCTGCTATCAAAGCTTCGTATTCGGCTTCATTGTTTGTCCTCGGCTCTGTTAGGGAGAAAGCAAAGTGCATTATCCCTTCTTGTGGAGTTACAAAGATGAGTCCTACCCCCGATTTGATTACAGAGGTACTTTGCTTGCGCTTCTTCATGGAAGATGCTCCATCGGAATAGAGTTCCCACCGGGTATCATTTTCTCTTCTCTCGCCGTCGATCGCATCAAACGCATGTTCATCTAGAAGATCGCAATTCAAAGGAGAATTGGCGGGTATCGGATGCTCAGCGAGGAAATCGGCGATGGCCTGGCCTTTTACTGCCTTGAGAGGCTGATAGGTTATCGAGAACTCCATCAAGAGCAGGGCCCATTTAGCAAGTCGTCCTGTCAATATGGCCTTTGACATCAAATATTTAAAGGGGTCCACCTTCGAAATGAGACGGACCTCATGCGCCAACGCATAGTGCCTGAGCTTTGTTATCGCGAAGATCAACGCCAGACAGTGTTTTTCAATAGGGGAGTAGTTTCTTTCTGCCCCCAGTAGAACTCGACTTAAGTAGTAGAGTGCTCTCTCCTTCCCTTGATCATTCTCTTGTGCCCATAATGCACCTAAGGAACCTTTGAGGGTGGTTGTATAAAGAATGAGGGGCTTTCCCTCAACCGGAGCAGCCAACACTGGCGGGTTCTGCAGGTATTGCTTGATCTCGTCTTGCGCGCTTTGGCATTTTTGGTCCTAGACGAACGGGGTCCCCTTCTTCATCAGGTGGCTGTAAGGACGGCACTTGCCTGAAAGGTTGGCTATAAATCGCCGTATATACGCGAGCTTCCCTTAGAGAGACCGCAGCTGTTTGAGAGTCCTTGGCGGAGGCATTTCCATGTTCGCCTTGATCTTTGACGGATCTATCTCAATACCTCAATGTCGGATGATGAATCCCAGGAATTTGCCCGAGGAAACTCCGAATGCACACTTGAGCGGGTTCATCTTCAAGTTGTATTGCGGAAGGCATTGAAATACGGTCTTCAGATGCTCAAGATGTTCCTCGTATGATTTGCTTTTAACCATGAGATCGTCGATATAGCATTCGACGATTTCGTGTATAAGATCATCAAAGATTTTCGTCATGGCCCTCTGATATGTGGCACCGGCGTTCTTTAAACTGAAGGGCATCACCTTGTAGCAGAATATACCCAAAGGAGTCCTAAAGGAAGTGTGCTTCTGGTCTTCGGGATGCATCTTTATCTGATTATAGCCTGACGAGCCGTCCATGAAGGAGAAAACCTCATGAGTGGACGTATTGTCTATCATTAGTTCGGTGACTGGCACTGGGACTTCGTCCTTCGGGCAGGCTTTATTGAGATCCCGGAAGTCTACGCCTATGCACACTGTCCCATTTTTCTTCATCACCGGGACGATGTTGGCGATCCATTCCGGATATTGAACCTCCTGAATAAAACCGGAGTCGATCAGCTTTTTGACCTCGGCGTTGATGCTCATCTCAAGCTCGAGCCGCATTCTTCTTGGTGCCTGCTTGACCGGCTTGACGTCCGGGGATATTGCCAATTTGTGCACAGCAATTTCTGGATCTAGTCCCGACATTTCGGAATAGTTCCATGCGAAGCAATCTTTATGCTGCATAAGCAAGTCTTTTAGCGCAGCCACCCTTTCTTCGGATAACAGCTCGCTGACGAATGTCGGTCGCGGGTCATTCGTCGTCCCTAACTCAATTTTCCTGAGGTTATCTGCAGTGGTATGGATTCTATCTTCCAGCTCTTTTGGCGCTGGTGGAAATTCCGAGATTACCTCATCGTTGCTGTTTTCGAAGCACCAGGGAAGATCATCCATGTTCTCGGGCTCTTCCTTTGCTATTGTTATCATGTGACAAGTACGAATTCGCTTCCAATCCTAATGAGGAACTGGTTCTTCTTTTGTGGGTTTGGGTTCGTGCTTCTGCGGCGGCGCTACCCTCCACTTATCAGACAAAGCAAACTTGCCAAGCTGATACTGATCTTTAACCCAATTCTTGAAGGTGAAGTAGTCCTCGAGAGGGTGCCCTATCACTCGGTGATAAGGGCAATAGTCCAGATGAGAGACTTCGCTTGCTTGTTCGGGATGTTTAGACTCTGGCAGCGTAAGCATCTGATGTTTTATAGCGAGGTCGAGTATTTTCTTCATCTTATCTCGAGGAAAAGAGTACGCTCAACCTATTTTTCTTATGAGGGATAGATCGGAACCGCTCGATTTTCGCTCGCGTGGCCTCTTAGCCCCGCTTTGTTGCTTTTGAGCGCCTTTTTCGCGTTTCGACTTGTTTCTGCCTCTGCGTCGAGCCTTTTTTATAGCAGGTTGACATGGAGCGGCATTTTCATCCTTCACAGCTTATTGGAGGAGGCGTTGCGTTTTGGATTTCTCGTAGATGGCCATTTCGCGGTTATGGTCGTCTCGGACTTTTTAACCAGCTTCCCTTATAAGCTTGTCCATTTGCTCTTCGAACGACGGACTGGGCACTTTTGCATATGGAACTTTTACTGGTTCAGGATTAGCGTCCTCCCACTGAGCGTCTGCTTCTTCATCGAAGTCATATACGACGTAGCAACCGTGGAGTAGCTCTCGTTTCTTGAACCGAATGTATCCAAGCCCGATCGTTTCCATTCTCCCATTAGGCAACTTGCATTGAGTCCCAGGAACGTTCCAAACTTTGTCATAGAACTTTGCTTTTCGAACGGTCTGCTTGAAAGATATCCCCTGGCGCTTTAACAGCCTCTTCAAGCCTTCTGTATAATATCTGGGGAGACGAATGGGCTGAAGCCTGTCAAGCGTAGGATCCGCGCCATGCCAGATTTCTTTCTCCACTCTGGTTTTTTCAGAGCGGTAGAATAGAATTGCTTTTTCGCCTTCTCGCCTGGGAGGGATATAGAACGTCTGCAGCTCTTCTACATTATAGATATTAAGTGCATCTAGTTCTTTATGATGTTTAAGCGGCACCATGGTGACTTGTAGACTTTGCTCTTCGTCAGCGGACGTTTGTATTGAAGGTCGAGCAGAGAATACAGCATAGACCTCATCTTCCGAGTCGCTACCAAAGATCAATATAGGAGCGGATGGTCCTGGCTTGTTGTGTCGAGACGGTCCAGAGTAAACTATCTCTTCTTCTTCTTCTTCGGTATCACTCCCGAAAACAGGAATGGTGGCAGCGGCTTTGCTTTCTGGTTTGCGACATCTCTCTGTATCCTCAAACTATGGCAAAAAGTACTTTGCATCTTCATATTTGTAGACCTCGTTCACAGAGAATGGGTTCAGTTCTCCCGCCACGGTATACTCGAGACCATCCTTAGAATACTTCATACACTGATGTTGTGTAGAAGGGATGATGTTGTACTCGTGTAACTACGGTCGGCCGAGCAGAGCGTTGTAGCATGTCTTGGCGTCTATGACGTGGAACTTAATATCCGTGACGAGCAGCCCAAAGTGTAGCGTCAGTATCACAGACCCAAGAGTTCTTAATGATTGGGAGTCGAACCCGGAGATGGTGATCTTGTCCCGAGCAAAGTGTTGGACGCTCATGCAGATTTCTTTTAACACCCGCGCAATGAGGAGATTAACGGAGGATCCATTATCGATCAGGATCTTGCCTATCTTTATATCGTGGCAGTATCCTGAGACATAGAGGGGTCGATTGTGTTCGCACGTCCCAAGGAGAAGGTCCTCGTCGCCGAAAGTGACATCGGCCGTGTGCACTTCCTCCAATTCATCCTTCATCTTTTCCTCTGCCAGGAAAGCTTGGAAATGTTCCGGATCCTGTAGCGCCTTGATTAACGAATCTCTCGTCTCCTTGGATAGCAAAAAGGCATCAAGAATGCTGAGCTGCGAGGGTAGTTTCCTCAGATGCGATAAGACGTTGTAATCCACCTTATTTCTCTTCGGCGGATCCTTGGCACTTAGCTCCTCCACCACTTGGTCATCTAAGACGATATCTTCAGAGACCTTTTCTTTCCTTTTATCTTTTTTATTTGAGGGCCGAGATTCTTTTCAGGTAGCGTGCGATTGCGAAGCCGGATATTTTCACAGACCTTCTACCCTTCTTCTTTTCCTGAAGTGGACTCTTTAAAGAGAGGGCCAAGCTCCAGCTCTTCATCAGAATCACTCCCGAATGTAAGCACTTGTGACCCACCGGTGTTAACCATGCGACAATCGCCGGTAGTTCTTTTAAGCCCTTCGGTCGTATTTTTCCGCTCGCGATGAGTTTTGCGCTTCTCCCGCTTAAAACGTTGTCGACGAGCAACATATCCTTGCCACCATCTATCGAAAGCTTTGCACTCTTCAGTGGGGTGCGAAATCTTCTGATGATATAAGCAATAGAAGGGGTGCATTTCCACTTCACCAGTAATGTTTCCTTCGGAGGATGGTAGTTTCATGCCCATTGATATGGCCTTAGCAAACCATTTCCTCATCTTGAATTTGCTTTTGTCGGTAGTGGAGGTATTTTGCTCCAGCGGGAGCGTCTCAGCTCTTTCATCAAGTCGCTGGCGCTTGGCCCTTTCAAATATAGCCGTCTCGCGTTCTCGATCAGCTTTACTCTTCAGCAGAGCTTCGTTGAGGAATGCGTCAATTACCTCATCTGATGGCCCCGGAATTTTTGGGTTGGGATCTGCCCCCAGCTTTTCAGTGCAAGGAGTCTCCTCATCGTTCGTCAACGAATGGGAGATCATATGGCAGCTCGCCACATATTGCTCAGACTCATCTGACGAACTTTCTCCCCCATCTTCCTCTTGAAAGACGTGGTTGAGAAACTCTTGGAGTGTAATGGGAGTCCATGCTTTCTGGTTGTATTCCTTCAGCACGTCAATTTGTTTTTGTAAGTCAGTGCGCTTATCGCCAGGCTTCACATGCTTCTTGGATTTCTTCTTCTTCTTCTTCGAAGATTTTGATGGCTGGTTGCGAGTGCTTGGGCCACCACCATCGGTCTTTAGAGTTGGACGCGGCTTCAACATCCCCTCAATGACCTGCGGTTCCAACGGGTTCTTCCACTTGATCGCTGGGCATGCCTGAAGATCGTTCAGCATTCTCTTTGTCTTAGCTGACAGCACAACCTCCCATGGGGATTCTTCGACGAGAGAGCACGTTGCCCCCGGCATATTCATCCTCTTAGAGGCGTGAGGTTGCGGCGGATTCACCTTCCATCTATCGGATAGCGCAAATTTGCCCTGTTGGTATTGGTCTTCGAGCCAATTTTTGAAGACGTAGCAATCTTCGATCGGATGGCCCAGTACTTGGTGATAGGGACAGTAGTTGGGCTCATTGACATCATTTGGTTGCGACGGACGTTTTGGCTTCGGCAGAGTTATGAGTCGGTTGCGCAACGCCAGCTCGAATAACATCCTCGTTTTATCTCGGAGAAATGAGTAAGGATGTCCTAGTCTCTCCTCAAGGGGTACCTGTGGACGCATATTATTTTGACGAACAACCGGTTTCGAGTTGCTCGGCTGTTGTTGAGCATTAGAGACAACGATCACTTTTCCCTTTCCCTTGTCATTTCGTGAGTCCGGCTTTGGAAGAGGAGGTCTATGGCCCATCTGATCCATTTGCGCTAGTTTGTCGATCAAGGCCTGGAAGGTAGTCGGCTTGAAGAACATCATAAATTGCGAGATGGTTGCTTGCGGATCAAGGGTTCCCACAAACATACCCACTGCAGGAGCTTCCTCAATGCGCTGCTCGCACTTTGACCATAAGTTCCGCCATCGTGTAGCATATTGAACCCATGTCTCGCCTGGCTTTACCCTGGCGTTAATCAGTGCCGTCATCGGGGTGCGTTCACTGGCGCTTGCAAAACGCTGGGTAAACAATAGCTCCATCTCCGCGAAGGTTTTGATAGAGTCGTTCGGAAGCTCAGAGTACCACTCGAACGCTGTATCTGATAAGCCGCCGACGAACTGGCGAAGTAATAGTTTGTCATCACCACCGGTGTTGCAGCAGAGTGCCCTGAACTGGGCAACATGCTGGTGGGGATTGCCTGTCCCCTTATAGACATAGAACTTGGGAATTGTATAGCCCGGCGGGTACTTGATCTGGTCGTACCAACTCGGATATGGTCGTCCTGTTTTTACGACCTGGCCGGCTGCTTCAGTTGCATGATGAACCCGTATTTGTTGGGGTATGTACTAGTCCAAGTCAGCTTTGGAAATTGTCTCCTCCTTAGCTGTTGACAGAGCTGGCGGAGGATTCGACGTTTCTCCCCTATCGTCTTCAAGGACGATCAGGGGATTTTCGGCCGGAGGATCTTGTTGGATCATCATCCCCACCATGTCTTGGAACAGGAGGCCCATACGCTTTATCTTGGCTGCTTGTTCAGCAGCCTCTTTATCCTTCTTTTCCAATATTCGACGAAGGAATTCGGCATCAGTTTCTTGCTCCTGGCGTTCATCCGAAGACGTTTCAGGGTTTTCTTCTGGCCCAGTTAGTGCGGCTATGGCGTTCATCATTTCTTGGAGCTTCTGCTGTTGCTCCTGCGCCTTGGTCACCGATCGCGTGAGCGGTCTATGACCTGTTGATATGCGGCTGTCCTCTTTACCAGACGCCACGTAGACGGTATGAACTACGATGCCCTCGGACTTAGGGCGTTTGGGTTCACCACCTTTGATATTCGCCGTCGGCGTGAGAACTTTCTCTGGCCTACTTCTCTTATGGGCCGTTGAAGTTGAAGGGGCTGTTGCTTTGGGCACCCAAGTGGTCGTCGCCTTTTGTTGCTTGACCAGGGGATTTTCTCCTTGCCGACTTTTCGACTTCTTGTGTTGAAGAGAGAAATTAGGATCAATCACAGATTCTCGGACTCGTCGCCATGTCTTGTAGATCCTGGAAGACAGCGATTGAGGAGACTGCTCCGGCTTTTCTGTTTCCTCGGCGGTCTCTACCGGTGGAGGAGATTTTTAGAGGACCGCAGTCGGTGAGTTTCTGCGTACCTTGTTCAGCAGCTCAAAGCTGTTCCCAGTTGGAACAATAGCATTAACCTCCACCATTGGAGCTGGTAGAGTTATCCCAGAGGGGAAGTTGCCCCCAGTCTTCCTTATCCGGCGCCAGTGGCGTCGTCGGGCGCGACGAGTTGTCGGTATTGTTTCAGAGACAGAAACAGTTTCTTCTTGCCCCCTGTTCAGGTGTGGGGCTGTTGCCGGCGTCAGCCTATTGAAGACTGATGTCTTTTGAGCAGCAGGAGGAGCGGGAGTGGGATTTGAGACGGTCAGTCTTGTAAAGACCGATCTCTTAGCAGGAGAAGCCGCCTTAACGACTTCAGGAGCAGGTTTGGCTACTCTTTTTGGAATAACCTTTTCTGGGACTGCAAGCTTCATTGTGGGCCCGCAGGAGTTTTGGCCCAGTCTGGAGAAGACCGAGGCACTGGTGTTGGGCGACCCGTTGAGAGGGGCTGCAGTAACTGTAAGTCGATCGAAGACCGACTTTTTAGGAGCCTCTGGTACGGGCACCGGGGTGCTGAAGCTTGTTGGCGGAAGCATGGTTCCGAAAAACAGCCCTGTGGTGGCTTGAGTAATCTGCTCCACGGGCATCGTGAACAAAGAGGCCGCTTGGGGCCCGTAGGTTATGCCCCAAATTAAGGCAGGACGCGGGTTGCAGCTGCAGTTGGAGCACTTCGAACAGGTGGATGCCATTGCTGTGTTGCTTTCTGCGCCAAACAAGAGACCAAATCTTAGTAACTTGAAACCTAAGGGCAACCATTAACAAACCGCGATTGGTTCGCGAATCACGACACACGAAGTGTGGAGTGGAAAGAGGAAAAGGTCCTACCGGGCATGCCAGAATCTGTTCCTCTCCGAACGGCGGCCAAGACATTAGGACGTCTTGCCTGAGATTCGGGGCAGATGCTATTTGGTTTTATCCGTCTACCTCTCCGAAGATGCCAAGTTGATTTATGGCACCGTGCATCGGAGGTTTAGACGGATGCGGCCGATGTAGCAGACTTCGTCAGATTCCCCCTCGTTTGAGGGGTTTTTGATTGTGGAGACGCTCTTCCCTGTAGGCGCAAGCCCCTGCAGTTAATTACGCTACCGCATCGCGGGTAACAACTTTCTCCTTCTCCAGAATTTCACTTCGTGTCGTGTGTGATTGTTTTGTTTGTGATTGCCCGTGGATTGTATATGGAGACTAAGTGATGCCATCGCCCGTAGGACGTGGATTAGTCCAAATCCGTATTTACTTAGATTTGGGTTTGGTGTTTTAGTTTAAGGATACGTTAGCCATATTTAGGCTAAGATCGACTTAAACGTTCGTTAAGGATACGTTAGTCTGATTTGAGACTAAGATCAACTTAACGGGATCGTTTGGATCCGACAAGAGAGAGCAATTGGCTCTATTGTTTAGTTTAATGACATTGCGGTCGATAGGTAGTTTAAGGACGTTGCGGTCCATAGGTAGTTTAACGATGTTGCGGTCCATATTCCAGTTTAGGGATATGGTGGTCCATTGGTAGTTTAAGGACGCTTAAGTCCGTGGATTTAAGGACCCCACAGTCCGTATTTTAGTTTAAGGACGCTTAAGTCTGTGGGTTTAAGGACCCCACAATCCGTATTGATGTGTGGTTGTCGGGACCCGTCACCTCTCCGACGTCGTTGAAGGATTACAATGATAGGAGTCAAAAGAGTTCGGAGATGTACCCTCGAACTGGTTGTAAATTGATTTAAGAGAGCAGCTGTCCTTTCGGAGATGTACCCTCGAACCGGTTGTAAATTGATTTAAGAGAGCAGCTGTGCTCAGTCAATTTAATTTGAGGACTTACGGCCATGATTGGGCTAAGTCCAGTTGAAAAATGTTCAACACTTTTATTTGTTTTTGGCCTATTAGGCCTGTGCTAGGGCTCGGCCCCTTTTTAATAATGCATAGCATTGATCTTGATCTCTGTTGGACCTTTATTTGAGCTCTGCCCCTTTTAAAATAATGCATTGCATTATTTATTATTTTGTTTGGGCTCTGCCCATTTATAAATGATGCAGAGCATCAATTTTGTTTGGGCTCTGCCCTTTTTATTGCATTGCAATTTAATTTGGCCTACTATGCCTTTCTGATTTGGGCCTGGCCCTTTAGTAAAAGAAATGCATTGCATTTGTCAGGCGCTTTGCGCCAATCACTGAGCGCAAGTGCTTGTGGTGATGACACGTGTCACGCAAGTGCAGTGCGCTGCACCAGCGCGCTGCGCTTGCGCTGCTGACACGTGGCGCGCTCTGGTGAGTTGCGCCAATTTCAGAGAGCAAGGCTCTATTTCAAAAGCGCATAGCGCAAGTGGTTCTGATGCTGACACGCGGCGCTCTCTGGTGGTTTGCGCCAACCTAAGAGCGCAACAGTGCAGTTTTGCAAGTGCAAGGCACTATTAACTTGAGAATCTTTTAGATTCCAGAACCAATGGTTTATAAAAATGTGCAAAGCACTGTTTGATTTCTTGATCTAATTTAGATCAAAGAAAACAAGTTTTTCTTGTTTCAGAGAACCAGTGGTTCATAAAAAAGTGCAAAGCACTGTTTATTATATGATCATTGATCTTGTTCTTAGATCAATGATCTATTAGAAGAAATTCTTCTATTTTATGAAGGTTTTTTTTGCCTTTTTCTTTAAATTTCTTCAGAGTTCTCTCTGTTTTGAGGTTCTCAATCTCTCACAATGTTGATGATTTTGATTTGGGGTCTTGGGGCCTTTATATAGTGCCCATAAATTTGTTAAATTTGTTAAAGAGATCTTTCTCTGAGTGATTTGGGGAATTTTCCCCACCGTTGGATCTTTGATCCAAGGGCTTCTGTTTTACAGAAGGCAATCTTCTTGTTTTAACGAGAACAGAAAAATCTTGCTGGAATTTAATTCTATTTGGCGCAAACGCCCCAGTGCATGACACGTGTCAAGCAGCGCAGCGCGCAGCGCATCTGCGCCGACACGTGTCGCGCAGCGCACGGCGCAGCGCATCTGCGCCGACACGTGTCGCGCAGCGCAGTGCCGGCGCAACTGAAGCGTTGCTTCCTTTAATTTTGTTTTAAATAGAGTTTTGCTTTGATTGGGCGTGCTGCCTTGGGCGCTGTGCTGGCGTATCAGCTTTCGACAAGTGGCGCGTTGCGCGCAGCGCAAAGAATTTGAAGCATTGTTTCGAATTTTGAATTTTGAAATTCAAACAGAGTTTTGCTCTGATTGGGAAAAACACTCCCACTTGCACTTAAGGCTAATTATTGCGGTGTCGTATGCTCACAGCCTGTGTGCTACCGAACACCCAACTTCTCTACTAATTAGTTTTGCTAATTATGCTTGCGAGACATTCGTGTTCAAGAAATAGCCTCAGTGAGTGGATTCGCTCCAATGTTTCCATCTTAACCTCTCTATATCTCAACTTCGTGGAGAACGACTATCTCCCAAAATGAGCGATAACTGTCTTAGAATTTGTCTGGATATCTGATGGGACCTTGTTCATAACATGAACACCAAATCCAATAAACTTCTTAGACAGTATCCAATTGCCGATATAATCAGCTGTAGGGTAAGTATAGCACCTTAGCAAGGTTTAAGAAGGCATCACACATGCCATATTGAAATTTTTGGGGTGCTAAACAAACCCTAACCAAGATCTTAACTAGAAACTTAGGGTAAACATAGCAAGTAAACAACTTTACTTCTAAGAGTTAGGGATTACAACCTTTGTAGTCCGTTCCTTCACTTCTAAATCTTCGTGTTGAGGTCCCTTCGCTGCGATCATCGAGTACCCGGGCTCAAGAGAGGCTCCATGAAGAGAAAGATGCAAGCTTGCTTCCAATCTTCAACAACAAAGATGATCTAACTTGAAGAAACTCAAGCCCAAGCTCTTGCTTTATTAATCAAGTATCAGGAAAGTAAACACCCTAATCTAAGTGGCTAGAATAGATGAGGATGATGAAGTAGGAATTTAGCTCTCATTTGTTTTCAATTTCTCAATCAAAATCATCACATAAGAAAAAGCTAGAAAGCTTTTCTCAAAGGAAGAAGAAGAAGAAAATCTATTTGTGATGAATAATGAAATCATAGTTATGGTTACAAATCAATCATGGGTTAAGAATGAAGACTTAACCCATGTAGAGAGTTAACTAGAGTAAAGGGTTTTGGTTTGGGTTAGAAAATATCTATACAAAATATCTTAGCAAAAGCAAAAATAAAGCTTCTAGAAGCTTCATGAAAAAGCAAACCCAAATCAAACCCTAACTATGTTTAATCTCCACAAATCATGTTGCATTTGTAATCATAACTTGTTACAATATTATATATCACATATATAATATATTTTGTAACAAAATAAAATAATACAATTAACATATATCACATATATATCAATGTATTATCCAAGTGAGAAAAGAATCTTTAAGTGAGCTTATATTAGTTAATGTAACTTAATATATCACATATATAATTATACATTAAATTATCGAATCAACACTTGATCCGATAATCCGGCTATATCGCATATAACCGACTAATATAATCTGTATCAGTTCATCGAATCAACAATTGATCCGATGACCCGGCTATATCACATATACCTGGCCGATATCTCATATCGCGAGAATCTAATACGGTATCGCATACACGTATTATTCCCGGTCCCGCACATATCACATATGTGCTCCTACTCCGTTTTGCCTGAGCCAGGAAACCTCTGTGTAGGACTCTAAAGAATCGTCAATACGCCGGCAGTAGGTGATGATCATATCAAACACCCACAAGCTGCAAGCGGTCAGCTGAACGTAACAGCCATCCAGGTATTGAGCAATCAGAAGATCAACAAGCAAGCCTGTACATTCTCCTGTGAATCCAACCAGTAACACTCCTGCACAGTCCGGTCATTTCGTCTGATATGTCGCATATCTCGCCTAGGGGTGGTAAACGTCAAACCCCAGTAGCTTGATAAGTCGTGTCGATATGAGGTCTATAACAGTTCGAGAAACTACTGATAACACTTACCAGTAAATCTCAGCAACCCTGGCCAGGGATTTCCAGTTATAGCCAATCGTACACAGCGCAACATCAACTCCCTATACCGGGAGAGACGAAACCCCTCCTATCGCTCATTACCTTCATGTGATTCGGGACTGTACCCAAAAGCCACCATTTTGCATGCCCTCTTGGACGTGGTATGATGGAAATCAAAGCACAATGGGAATCACACAAGACTCTATGACGATCTTGGGTCTACAGACTAACCTGTACAAGTGTCACCAGAGAACTGCCATCTGACGTGAGGTATCACACCATCTGGGAGTTCTTGGCGAGTCCGTCCAGTGTACCCAGTCTCCACTGAGCACCCGTATACCTTCTATGATGTCAAACACCAATGGATATGGGATCATCCATCGCCCATCATATGGGTCAAGAAGCGCATACGCTAGTCTACTCTGAAGTATCGATGCCCTGTCTCGGTACTCCCACGACTAGGAACATTTGAAGGATGTACTTGGAGACTACACTGTCCCCACTAGTATGATCTGTTGGATATATATGCCCTAGAGGCCTACATTGTATAGGATGCTTGGGATATGTATGTACATGACAGTCTTGCTTGATATGATAGTACGCTATTTGGTTTGTCTTTATCTTAACGTATGATATATTTTACTTGGTGTTTTATATATATATGTTGATAAAGCCCATAGCGTGTTTGTCTGACTACCGGCGTTGTGATGGCAGTCATACTAGTGGGAGCTGGATAGTCAATAGGCACACCCTTAGATGTCCCTGGTCGTAGGAGTATCGAGACTGGGCATTGATACTCCGGAGTAGACTAGTGTATACATATCTAGACCCTAAGGAGGGGCGATGGATTGGTCCTGCAGCCATTGGTGGAGTGCACCTCAGATTGTATACAGATGCTCACTGGATGCGAGTACACCGGACAGGACTCGCCGAGAACTGACTGGATGGTATTATACCTAACGTCAGATAGCAGTTCTTAGGTGACATGTGTGCAGATAGTCCGTTGACTTAAGGTCGTCATTTATCTCGTATGAGTTCCCACTGTACTTTGATTACTACCCAATCACGATTCAAAGGAGTCATGCAAACAGGTTTTAGTTGGGCACAGTCCCGAGCCACGTGGAGGCAGTGAGCGACTGTTAGGGATTCGTCTCTCCCGGTATAGGGAGTTGATATCGCACGGTGATCGGTTGGTCATTACCATAAGTCCCTGGCCATGGGTGATTGAGAATTACTGATAGATTGATCAGTAGATTCTCGGACGGTGATAGAGCCATACCGACACGACTTGTACGGTTATTAGGGGTCTGACGTCCACCACCTCCCTAGACCATAAATGCGATACTCTTAGACGAACAGACCGGACTGCGCGGATATTGTCACGGACAGGCTCAGTAGGATTTCGGATGGGTTACCTCATCGGCTTTCTTATCGACAACTACCTGGGGACCGTTATGTACAGCTAGTGCCGCTTACGGTCTGTGGTTAAACCCACTGCCAGCGTAGTAGTCGAGTGTTTAGAGTCACATACAGAGATTTCCCAAACCCAGGCGAAAAGATATAGAGGTCGTATGGTTTTACGACAAAGGTTCGGACGCATACGTGTTTAAACGCACGTACGACATTCGGACAGTTTTTACTAGCCGGCTTTGGTTTAAACCAGATTCTAGTATCAGGTTATTGGATTTGTACAGTCTAAAGTTTTTCCGTATTTTCACGGATGCGAGGGGCGTTCTCGTAATTTCCGAGAAGCTTCTAGAATGATGTGACATGAGGGGTTAAGGTGGCATTTTCATTAATTGCTTTAGTGACTCATTCATATGATTCATCATATCATTAATGCATAATTAATGATCTAATGACTCACATGATGAATCACTCTCCTTGAATAAATGAAGCATGGTGAATAATCATTTAATTTATATTATTTGATAATTCATTATGTATCATATATTCAAGTGAGAAGGATTTTTATTATCATTATCATCTCCACCTTCTCTCTCCTCAAGCTCTCTCTCCTTCACTAAACCCTAATCCTACCACTCATGAGTTGAGAACAAGGATTAGGAAAGACTAAACACTCCATAACCAATCTCTACATCATCTTAGTTCCTTTATTAGCAACTAAAGAAACTAAGTAACCTCAAGTTTAGAGGTTATAGCTTGGATTAGGGTTCTCGGGTGGATCGTCTATCACGGAAAGGAAGCCGAGGAGGACGTGGAGATCCAAGGAGGCCATAGAGATCGTAAAGACGAAGGACTAGAATCATTTGGTATAATCTCTTCACATAGTAGCTTAGAACTCTATGCCTTTTGTTAAGTATTGTTTAGAAACGATCTTCGGTTAGTTGATGTTCGCTTTATAAACATGATTGTTTTTCAAATTTCCGCCTCCCCGCAACTCGTGGGGTGTTGCACATCAACTTACATGATCTGCATCATAGTCCTGGTAGTCAAGTACTCATCCTAAGGGCTTTATCAACATGTAATATAGAGACAATCAGAGTACATGTTAAGATAAAGGGCAACCAGATAGCATACTATCATGTCGAGCAAGAAAGTCCTCCCTATATATGTCCAAGCATCCACTATAATATACAACGTATGTACAGTAATGGCCTTTAGGGCATACATATAAATAACAATCTCCCACTTGCACTAGGGCCATCTGTTGTAGTATTTCATACCCAACAATAAGCTGTGGTTGAAGTATCTCATACTCAACCATCCCATAAAAGTCTCTACTGGGAAATAGACCTTTGTGAGTGGATCCACGCTGTTGTCCTCTATGTCTACTCTCCTAATCTCGATCTCCCTGGAGATCAACCATCTCCATGATCAGGTGATACAGCCTAAGAATATATCTGGATCTTTGATGGGACGGGGGTTCCTAGGCCTTAGCCACAACTCCATTGCCACACAATGGCAGGAACGTAGTTCATCTCATGAACTTATATATATATATATATATCCAGACTGTCTCTTTGGTAGCATCTTTGGTAACGATGTATCTTGCCTTTAATCGTCTAGTAAATCATGGTATCTAGCTTGGAACTCTTCCAACATACCGTCCCTCCACTGAGGGTAAAGACAATGCCCGCGACTGACATTCAGTCGTCCTTATCACCCTGAAACCTTTCCAGTGATTCTCCCCAGGATCGATTGATACCATCTCACTACAACTAGTGAGAATCCTAACATCCAATTAGATCTATCTCATAGATCCATAACTCAGGATTTAGGAGGTATCACCTTGATCCTATATGGAGAATCTTTGTGATAAGAGGAGATTGACCGAGCGTAGCATACGAAACTTCTTCCCTATCAAGAGTATGTCATCCACGTACTATACGAGGATCACCACCATACTCCCTACTATCTTTTTGTATATACTTGGTTCATCTACCATTTTGATGAAGTCAAACTCTTTGACTAGCACATCAAAACAGACGTTCCAACTCCGTGATGCCTGATTTATCACATAAAACATCTTGCACACATTTCCGCTGCTCCCATTGTCTACGAAGCCCTCTGGATGTGTACTTATAGACGTTCTCTTCTAAATCATTATTTAGAAAAGCAGTCATGACACCCAACCGCCAGATATCGTAGTCATGGTATGTAGCAGTGGCAAGTAGGATCTGGATGGACTTAAGCATATCTTTGAAAATCTCAACTTTTCCATGTACACCAAGTAATCTTCTCAAGATATACTTGCTCCTGATGGGGATTTAACCCTTCAGACAAAGCAACCAAAGTCCATACTTTGTTGGTGTATAAGGATTCCATCTCAGATCGCTAAGCATCCAGCCATTCTCACAGAGTCCCCACTCCTGATGGCCTGCTCAAAACTAGTTGGGTCATCATCTTATGATGCAATCCTCGCTCCCACTGTCATAGAGAAACCGAAGTATCTCTCAGGTGGATGAGGAACCCTACCAGATCGGCAGAGATTCTGAGGTTCATTGGAAACTATTGAATCCTCCGGGTTTACCAAATCATCAGCTGCAGTTTGTATAGCTGGAACTCCTTCCAGTTTTACCTCATGACCACTAATTTCTTCACAAGAAATTCCCTTTTTCTCAAAAAGTGGTATGCCGAGAAATAAAACATCTTTTGTTCCTCAGTGTAGTAGAAGATATTCCCTTGCGAATACTTGGGATATCCAACAAACTTCCACAGAACTGATCTTGCCTCGAGCTTGTCCGGATTTTGCTTTTGACATAGGCCGGACAACCCTAAATCTTAACTTCCTTAAGAGATGGGCTCTTCCCATACCATATCATATATGGAGTGGTAGGCATCTGATTTGGTTGGAACCCTATTCAATAGGTATGCAACTTATCAAGTGCATAACCCTAAAAGAAAATAGGCAACTCAGTAGTACTCATCATAGAACACACCATATTACATAGGGTGCGATTGCTCCGCCCCGATACACCGACGTGCTGTGGTGTATTCGGAGAAGTAATGCTGAGAGAGAATCTCATTCTCCTTTAGAATAGTCCAGGAATTCCGTGCCTTCTTTGTGATATTTGGGATTTTCTGGTATGATTTAATTTTTGCTCAGGTTTCAGATTTGCAAAGAAGTATTGGAGCAAAATTTAATGTGTTTAATCGATCAAAATTATATGATGTTTGCTTGTTTGATTATATCTGTGAAATGTTTTATGTGTTCGTAAACCTCCCCTAACTGCTAGTATGTCGGTTGGCAGGGGGTTGCACATATCTGTGATGTTATATATAACTGTTTGTGTATATAAACTGTATTGGACTGTTGTGGTGATTAGCCGGGTTTTGTGATGGGTTATTGTATTAATTCATTTGATGTAATTGTAATAAGTTGTAATATTATTTTGCGAGGCACATCCAGGTTGCGGTTGTAGCCACCGTTGTATTATTCTTTTTACTGTTTTTGCTCCTAGGATAGACCCAAGGTGGGGTTCACAAACTACCGGGTATTTTGAAGTGTTGAGGTAGACCGCTTCACTTCTGGTACTTGGCGGGTAATTTGCCATACCCGTAGGGGTCTGGGGTGGGGTAATGGCTATTCATCACAACCGTGTAATCCGTCTTTTCTTACAGGCTCAAAAGAAACGTGGATTGCTTGCAAATCCAATATTGTTTATCTGTGATCTGGAATGCCTATTATTGCGTCTGACGAATGTACAATATCTATATATGATAGCTATTTAGACGTCACTTATGTTTTACACCCGCGCTAGCCCAGCCCCCACTCTGCCGTTAGTTAAGTAACCTAACGGGTGATGACGGGACCCCGTGGCGAATGCGGATGGCATAAGAGGACGTTGTATTTTCATTGTTATCTGTAATGATAGGTTAATGATGGGACGCATTATTATTAATGCAAAGAAAATAAAACCTAAACTGAATCGTTGGAACAATTTCTAAAAACCACTCGGTTTTTCTTGAAAAAGCAAATTTTAAATGCGGAGCTTAAACCACTCCTTTTAATAAAAGCTATCTTAGTTCCTTCGATCAAATCAAGTTCACTACGTTAACGGTTTTTTGCCAAAAACCAGCCGTAACCCTCCGTCGTTTCAAGTAGACAGCACATCGTATTCATGCTATGCTTGTTGGCCTACGTCAAGGCATAGTGTATGGTAGCAGTGTGTTTGCCTATTTGTTGCATAGATAGATGCATTAGTTTATGGCAGACGTACACCTTGTTGGCCTACGTCAAGGGCTTGTACGATGTACTTAAATTGATCAGGACAACGACGGGTAGAACTTGACTTGCGTCTTATGACTTGTTGGCCTACGTCAAGGTCTATAAGAGCTTGGGGTAAAAATCATATCGGGAGTTTCAAACATAAAGGAAACTTGCAGATTTAGCATACCTTCTGGAGTGTGGTGACTAGAGTGGCTTCCATCTAGGGCATCATGCAATGATAGTTGGATCCCGATCTACTGATGAGTAGGATTACTCTCGGGAATTTTTCTCACTTAACAATCAATGCTATAAACCAAGTAGGTGACTAGAAAAGTGTTAGAGGGGCTACGCCTCCAGGGAAAAGAGGTTATTTAATTAAGGAACTTCGCGAAAATGTTGGAAAACCTCCCTCGAAGTACCAACACTAGCCTGGCTGAAAGATTAAGCAAGTATTATGACGTGTGATTAAATCCTGGCTAGTTCTTCTTTTAGGTTTTGAAGAAGGAGTTGAGGAAACAGTGGAAGCCATCCTGTTTAGATAAATTAATAAACTAATCTAAACTTGCAAGAGCATATGCTGAGTGTTTTCTTTTCTCACTCTCCGGCAGCTACCATGACTGGATTAAAACTATTACTTGAAAAAAATATACTGACCGGGCAGAACTATAAAGATTGGCTAAGGAACGTCAATATTGCACTGACTTATTACAAAGTAGCATATGTTACCACCGCTGTTCCTCCCCTTATCCCTGGACCAGATTCCTCAGTTGTGGACAGGAAAGTCCGCAAAACCTGGGATCTAGATTGTGAGCGAGCTAAGTGTATCGTGCTGGCGTCCATGAACAATGAACTCCAAAAACAGCATGAGAGATGGATATTGTATCCATCTTTCTCCATGTCAAAGAATTGTATGGGGAGCACTCCCGTATCGCGAGGTACGAAACCTCAAGGAAACTCTTCCAGATGAGGTTAGCTCCAAGATCGCCTGTAGGAGAGCACGTCCTCAAAATGATCATCTTCATTGAGGAACTCGCAAACCTGGGATGCGTGCTAGAGAACGATTTGTATATCGACTTGATTTTGCAGTCCCTTCCCCACACCTTCTCTCAGTTCGTGCTGAACTTCAACATGCACGAAATGGAAGCTGATCTTCCAAAGCTCCTCAATATGTTGAGGGTAGCAGAGACCTCCTTGAAAAAGGAGAAGACCCCCGTTCTGTATGTTGGCCAATCATCTTCTTCTAAATCTAAAGCGAAAGCTAAATGGAAGAAGAAGATGAAAGCCACCAAACCGAAAGGTGGGGTCAAGAAGGTACAGGGAACGAACAAGGCAGGAAGGGTGAAGACAGAAAAGAACGAATGCTTCTATTGTCACAAACAAGGGCACTGGAAGAAGGATTGTCAGGCCTTCAAAGCCAAGGACATGAAGCAAGTAGTTGCTTCTACTTCAGGTGTGTTTGTAATCGAAAATTGTCTTTCAGTTAACTCTACATCATGGGTACTTGATACCGGTTCTGGTTCTCATATCTGTAATTCATTGCAGGATCTGAGAAATAGTAGAGTGCTGGGGACAGGTGATATGACTCTCCGGATGGGCAATGGAATGCATGTAGATGCAATTGCAATAGGGGAATATCACCTAGGGTTGACTAGTGGACACATTTTGGTGTTGTACAGCTGTTTTTGTATCCCCAGTATGTTGTGTAATATTATATCAGTATCTTTGTTATCGAATGAAGGATATAGTTTTGCACTTGAAAGAAATGTTATGAACATTCACCTAAATCAAGAACTGATTGGGTATGGCACACTGGAAAACGGCATATACATACTTAATCAACCTCAAATTTTTAATATTCAAAACACGCGTAAAAGAAAGGCTCCAGATTCGAATCAAGCCTTCCTATCGCATTGTAGACTTGGTCATATAAATGAAACAAGGTTGACTAAGTTACATAAAGATGGATATCTAGATCCGTTTGAATATTCATCATATGCAACTTGTCAATCATGTATCAAAGGAAAAATGACCAAATCTCCGTTCACCGGACACGGAGAAAGAGCCACTGAACTCTTGGGACTAGTACACAGTGATGTATGTGGTACGATGTCTACGCATGCACGAAGTGGTCACTCCTACTTCATCACTTTTACTGATGACTTCTCTAGGTATGGACATGTGTTCTTAATGAAGCATAAATCCGAGGCTTTTTAGAAGTTTAAGGAGTATAAAAATGAAGTAGAGAAACAGACTGGTAAAAGCATCAAGACACTTCGATCTGATTGAGGTGGAGAATACTTAAGTACCAGTTTCCTTGAATACTTAAAAGAGAATGGAATTCTCTCTCAACTTACTCCACCTTATACACCTCAGCATAATGGTGTATCAGAAAGGAGGAATCGCACGCTATTAGATATGGTGCGTTCAATGATGAGTAGTGCTGAGTTGCCACTTTCCTTCTGGGGATTTGCTCTAGAATCAGCCGCATACCTATTGAATAGAGTTCCAGCTAAGTCAGTACCTACCACTCCATATGAAATGTGGAGCGGGAAGAGACCATATCTCAAGTATATCAAGATATGGGGGTGTCCGGTATATGTTAAAAATCATAAACCGAACAAGCTCGAGGCACGATCGGTTTTATGCAAGTTTGTAGGATACCCCAAGCATTCAAGGGGGTATATGGTCTACCACACTGAAGAACAAAAGGTGTTTGTCGCTCGTCACATTGTCTTCTTAGAAAACGAATTTCTTGCAAAAGAAATTAGTGGGAGCGCGGTAGAGTTGGAAGAAATTCCAAAACCTTAAACTGATACCGAGGACTTAGTAGAACCTCAGATTTCAATAGAACATGACGAACCATCGCCGCTCCACAGATCTAGCAGGCTTTCTCATCCTCCTGAAAGATACTATGGTTTTCTTCTAGATGGGGATCGAGAGGATTGCATCATCGATGATGATGAGCCCACTGGTTTTCAGCAGGCTATTACGAGTAGTGACTCGATGAAATGGCTGGATGCTATGAGATCCGAAATGGAATCCATGTACACCAATAAAGTATGGACTTTAGAAGTTACTCCTCCTGGAGTAAAACCAGTTGGATGCAAATGGATCTTCAAAAAGAAAATTAGTGCATTAGGACAAGTGGAAACCTACAAAGCTAGACTCGTAGCAAAAGATTTTTGTCAAAGACCAGGATTGGACTATGATGAAACCTTTTCACCTGTAGCTATGCTTAAATTCTTTCGGATCCTGCTTGCGATTGCCGCCTTCCATGACTATGAAATCTGGCAGATGGACGTAAAAACAGCTTTTCTAAATGGACATTTAGAAGAGAGTGTTTACATGGATCAACCAGAAGGTTTCTTAGACAGTGGGAGCAGCGGAAGAGTTTGCAAGTTGCTTAAATCCATTTATGGATTAAAGCAAGCATCGCGGAGTTGGAACATCTGCTTTGATGAGACAGTCAAAGAATTTGACTTTATCAAAAATGTAGATGAACCATGTATTTATAGAAAGATTGTAGAAAGAGCAGTAGTCTTCCTCGTTTTATACGTCGACGACATACTACTGATAGGGAATGATATCCCTATGCTACAATGAGTGAAGCTCTTCTTGTCACAGAAATTCTCTATGAAAGACTTGGGAGATGTATCGTACATTCTGGGCATTAAGATCCATCGTGATTGATCTAATAGAATGTTGGGACTTTCACAGTCCAGGTATATTGACACCATACTAAAGAGATTTAGTATGGAAGATTCCAAGCGCGGCAATATGCCCGCTTGTCACGGAATCACCCTCTCCAAAGAGATGTCTCCAAAGACTGATGAAGAGAGGGCTCGCATGAGCATTATACCCTACGCTTCGGCGGTAGGATCAATAATGTATGCGATGTTATGTACCAGACCGGATGTAGCTTACACACTTAGTGTGGTAAGCAGGTATCAGTCTGACCCAGGTGAGAAACATTGGATAGCAATGAAGAACATTCTCAAGTACCTGAGAAGGACTAAGGAGATGTTCTTAATTTACGGTAATAAAGACCTCCAGGTAGAGGCTTTTACCGACTCCGGCTTCCAAAGTGACAAAGATGATATTAAATCCATTTCGGGTTTTGTGTTTTCCCTCAATGGAGGGGCGGTATGTTGGAGGAGTTCCAAACAGGATACCGTCGCAGACTCAACTATGGAGGCTGAGTATATAGCTGCTAGTGAAGCCGCAAAAGAGGCTGTCTGGATGAGGAAGTTCATTTCTGAACTTCAGGTGGTTCCGCCCATTGCCAATCCAATACCTTTGTATTGCGATAACAATGGGGCTGTAGCTTTAGCGAAGAAACCAAGGTCCCATCAGAAATCCAGGCATATCTTAAGGCGGTTTCACCTGATCAGGGAGATCATGGATCGTCGGGAGATCGAGATACGGAGAGTGGACACAAAAGACAACACGACAGATCTATTCACCAAGGCCATCCCTCAAGTGCAGTTCGAGAGGCTGTTTGAGATGTTGGGCATGCGGTACGCCAGCAACTGGATCTGGTAGAGACAGTGGGTACTCATTGCACCAATTATAGGCCATAGTGCAAGCAGGAGATTGTTGGATATATATGCCCTAGAGGCCTACATTGTATAGGATGCTTGGGATATGTATGTACATGACAGTCTTGCTTGATATGATAGTACGCTATTTGGTTTGTCTTTATCTTAACGTATGATATATTTTACTTGGTGTTTTATATATATATGTTGATAAAGCCCATAGGGTGTTTGTCTGACTACCGGCGTTGTGATGGCAGTCATACTAGTGGGAGCTGGATAGTCAATAGGCACACCCTTAGATGTCCCTGGTCGTAGGAGTATCGAGACTGGGCATTGATATTCCGGAGTAGACTAGTGTATACATATCTAGACCCTGAGGAGGGGCGATGGATTGGTCCCGCAACCATTGGTGGAGTGCACCTCAGATTGTATACAGATGCTCACTGGATGCGAGTACACTGGACAGGACTCGCCGTGAACTGACTGGATGGTATTATACCTAACGTCAGATAGCAGTTCTCAGGTGACATGTGTGCAGATAGTCCGTTGACTTAAGGTCGTCATTTATCTCGTGTGAGTTCCCACTGTGCTTTGATTACTACCCAATCACGATTCAAAGGAGTCGTGCAAACAGGTTTTAGTTGGGCACAGTCCCGAGCCACGTAGAGGCAGTGAGCGACTGTTAGGAATTCGTCTCTCCCGGTATAGGGAGTTGATATCGCACGGTGATCGGTTGGTCATTACCATAAGTCCCTGGCCATGGCTGATTGAGAATTACTGATAGATTGATCAGTAGATTCTCGGACGGTGATAGAGCCATACCGACACGACTTGTACGGTTATTAGGGGTCTGACGTCCACCACCTCCCTAGACCATACAAGCGATACTCTTAGACGAACAGACCGGACTGCGCGGATATTGTCACGGACAGGCTCAGTAGGATTTCGGATGGGTTACCTCATCGGCTTTCTTATCGACAACTACCTGGGGACCGTTATGTACAGCTAGTGCCGGTTGCGGTCTGTGGTTAAATCCACTGCCAGCGTAGTAGTCGAGTCTTTAGAGTCCCACACAGAGATTTCCCAAACCCAGGCGAAAAGATATAGAGGTCGTATGGTTTTACGACAAAGGTTCGGACGCATACGTGTTTAAACGCACGTACGACATTCAGACAGTTTTTACTAGCCGGCTTTGGTTTAAGCCAGATTCTAGTATCAGGTTATTGGATTTGTACAGTCTAAAGTTTTTCCGTATTTTTACGGATGCGAGGGGTGTTCTCGTAATTTCCGAGAAGCTTCTAGAAGGATGTGACATGAGGAGTTAAGGTGGCATTTTCATTAATTGCTTTAGTGACTCATTCATATGATTCATCATATCATTAATGCATAATTAATGATCTAATGACTCACATGATGAATCACTCTCCTTGAATAAATGAAGCATGGTGAATAATCATTTAATTTATATTATTTGATAATTCATTATGTATCATATATTCAAGTGAGAAGGATTTTTATTATCATTATCATCTCCACCTTCTCTCTCCTCAAGCTCTCTCTCCTTCACTAAACCCTAATCCTACCACTCATGAGTTGAGAACAAGGATTAGGAAGGACTAAACAATCCATAACCAATCTCTACATCATCTTAGTTCCTTTATTAGCAACTAAAGAAACTAAGTAACCTCAAGTTTAGAGGTTATAGCTTGGATTAGGGTTCTCGGGTGGATCGTCTATCACGGAAAGGAAGCCGAGGAGGACGTGGAGATCCAAGGAGGCCATAGAGATCGTAAAGACGAAGGACTAGAATCATTTGGTATAATCTCTTCACATAGTAGCTTAGAACTCTATGCCTTTTGTTAAGTATTGTTTAGAAACGATCTTCGGTTAGTTGATGTTCGCTTTATAAACATGATTGTTTTTCAAATTTCCGCCTCCCCGCAACTCGTGGGGTGTTGCACATCAACTTACATGATCTACATCATAGTCCTGGTAGTCAAGTACTCATCCTAAGGGCTTTATCAACATGTAATATAGAGACAATCAGAGTACATGTTAAGATAAAGGGCAATCAGATAGCATACTATCATGTCGAGCAAGAAAGTCCTCCCTATATATGTCCAAGCATCAACTATAATATACAACGTATGTACAGTAATGACCTCTAGGGCATACATATAACTAACAATCTCACACTTGCACTAGGGCCATCTGTTGTAGTATTTCATACCCAACAATAAGCTGTGGTTGAAGTATCTCATACTCAACCATCCCATAAAAGTCTCTACTGGGAAATAGGCCTTTGTGAGTGGATCCACGCTGTTGTCCTCTATATCTACTCTCCTAATCTCGATCTCTCTGGAGATCAACCATCTCCATGATCAGGTGATACAGCCTAAGAATATGTCTGGATCTCTGATGGGACGGGGGTTCCTAGGCCTTAGCCACAACTCCATTGTGACACAATGGCAGGAACGTAGTTCATCTCATGAACTTATATATATATATCCAGACTGTCTCTTTGGTAGCATCTTTGGTAATGATGTATCTTGCCTTTAATCGTCTAGTAAATCATGGTATCTAGCTTGGAACTCTTCCAACATACCGTCCCTCCACTGAGGGTAAAGACAATGCCCGCGACTGACATTCAGTCGTCCTTATCACCCTGGAACCTTTCCAGTGATTCTCCCCAGGATCGATTGATACCATCTCACTACAACTAGTGAGAATCCTAACATCCAATTAGATCTATCTCATAGATCCATAACTCAGGATTTAGGAGGTATCACCTTGATCCTATATGGAGAATCTTTGTGATAAGAGGAGATTGACCGAGCGTAGCATAGGAAACTTCTTCCCTATCAAGAGTATGTCATCCACGTACTATACGAGGATCACCACCATACTCCCTACTACCTTTTTGTATATACTTGGTTCATCTACCATTTTGATGAAGTCAAACTCTTTGACTAGCACATCAAAACAGACGTTCCAACTCCGCGATGCCTGATTTATCACATAAGACATCTTGCACACATTTCCGCTGCTCCCATTGTCTACGAAGCCCTCTGGCTGTGTACTTATAGACGTTCTCTTCTAAATCACTATTTAGAAAAGTAGTCATGACACCCAACCGCCAGATATCGTAGTCATGGTATGTAGCAGTGGCAAGTAGGATCTGGATGGACTTAAGCATATCTTTGAAAATCTCAACTTTTCCATGTACACCAAGTAATCTTCTCAAGATATACTTGCTCCTGATGGGGATTTAACCCTTCAGACAAAGCAACCAAAGTCCATACTTTGTTGGTGTGTAAGGATTCCATCTCAGATCGCTAAGCATCCAGCCATTCTCACAGAGTCCCCACTCCTGATGGCCTGCTCAAAACTAGTTGGGTCATCATCTTATGATGCAATCCTCGCTCCCACTGTCATAGAGAAACCGAAGTATCTCTCACGTGGATGAGGAACCCTACCAGATCGGCGGAGATTCTGAGGTTCGTTGGAAACTATTGAATCCTCCGGGTTTACCAAATCATCAGCTGCAGTTTGTATAGCTGGAACTCCTTCCAGTTTTACCTCATGACCACTAATTTCTTCACAAGAAATTCCCTTTTTCTCAAAAAGTGGTATGCCGAGAAATAAAACATATTTTGTTCCTCAGTGTAGTAGAAGATATTCCCTTGCGAATGCTTAGGATATCCAACAAACTTCCACAGAACTGATCTTGCCTCGAGCTTGTCCGGATTTTGCTTTTGACATAGGCCGGACAACCCTAAATCTTAACTTCCTTAAGAGATGGGCTCTTCCCATACCATATCACATATGGAGTAGTAGGCATCTGATTTGGTTGGAACCCTATTCAATAGGTATGCAATTTCTCAAGTGCATAACCCCAAAATAAAATAGGCAACTCAGTAGTACTCATCATAGAACACACCATATCACATAGGGTGCGATTGCTCCGCCCCGATACACCGACGTGCTGTGGTGTATTCGGAGAAGTAATGCTGAGAGAGAATCTCATTCTCCTTTAGAATAGTCCAGGAATTCCGTGCTCAAGTATTCTCCTCCTTGATCACATCAAAAGACATAATACTCATTCCCGTTTTTGGTTTTCTACTTCTAACTTATATTCTGTGATTATCTCAAAAGTTTCGGACTTGTGTTTCAACAGGAACATATGTCCGAATCTTGAGAGATCATCAGCGAATGTAATGAAGTACAAAGAACCGGTCCTGTCATATGTAGACATGGGACTATCATACATCATCATGTATCAATCCTAAGAGTCCACTAACTCTTTCTCTGTTTCCAATAAATGGAGCTATGGTCATCTTATCTTTGTGACATGACTGGTAAGTTTTACAAGATGTAAATCCAAACTAATTTAAATATGCATCTTTATGTAACTTCAGCTAGTCGGGTCGCATTGATATGACCTAGTCTACAACGCCTCAAGAAGGATTCGTTCATTTCTGAACTCTTCCTCTTGTGTGTGTTCTGTACGTTAAGAGCTGTGGTTTGATTTAGAACGTCTATGCTTTTAGATAACGTGCCTGAACCGATCAACTCTTGATATAGGAAATGTTCAAAACATTATCCAACAATACAAAATTATATCCTTCTTTACTAATAAAGAGACTGATACGATGTTGTATATCAGGTTCGGTATCTAATAACATTCGTTCGGAATCAATGTATTCTGGTAATACATGGTGATAACTACCAACAGACTTGGCTGCAACACTTGCACCGTTTCTATCTCATGAAATTTATCACCCGTTCTCAGTTCTCTACCTATTTGTAGCCTATGTAACAGATTACATTTGCGGGATCCTGACCCGGTATCTCATACCCAGGACGTAAAGGATACTGAGAAACAGTTCTCGGTAATGAACACACCCGAAGAAGATGTATCAGCATGCACTTTCTTCGTTTGGGTGGCACGGGAATTCTGGTAATCCCCTATTTCCTGCTCTGTCTTATAACAATTATAAGTTAGAGCGGGACCAAGTTCCCCAGCTCAGTATAATAAGCGGGTTCGGTCAATATATCCATATTATTATCTTGATTAAGGCGTGACATGGTCGCTACCTGGAGAGAGATAGAAGAAAACACTCAGCGTATGCTCTTGCAAGATTAGATTGGTTATTAATATATCTAATCAGGATGTCTCCCACTGTTTTAGTCAAATCTTCCTTCAAACCCTAAAAGGAAAGACTAGCCGGGATTAATTACACTTTACAAGTTCACCAATCTTTCAGCCAGGCCAGTGCCGGTACTTTGAGGGAGGTTCCCAGCGCTTTCGCACGGACCTAATTAAAATAAACCTCGTATTCTTAGGGGCGTAACCCCGTTGACGCCTTTCTAGACACCTACTTGATCGGCTAATTGTAATGTGTAAAACTTTCCCAGGAGTAACTCTTACTCGCAGCGGGTATTGGGATCCAACTATCTCATAGAAGGTATGCAATCTCATTGCAAATTTCAACACTTGAAATTCCCAATAATATTTTGCCCCTAGCAACTTATTGTAAGACTATGGTAGCGCCCCGGCCGTCTTTCCGAGGCCAAAATGCGGAACGAAAATTTTCTAGACTTGAAAACCGGCGCTATCGTATGCTTAAAACCCGGATCGAACCATTAACCTACAACTAGCTATCCAGAGAGAGGGTTGGAAAGCTATACCGATCGATCCATGTCCTTCGGTCTTTGGCCACCATCCCAAGCTCCTCGCGGCATCTCCGGTCTTGATCTCCTCGTCGGAGAGGGCACCACATCTACGAGTCTTTTTACGGGCTCCCGCTTCATCCGAAGCAACTCAGGCACGAAGTGTGCTAGCCGACGTGTCCAAGGTGTTGTAGAGAATGTTTGCGATCACTTTTTCTTTCGCATCCATTGCTTTGGATAGAGGTTGAAGATGTTGCCATTGATGAAGATAATGAGCTAGAGGAAGAAGAAGAAGAAGAGAAGGCTTTCTATCGTTTTCTTTTGTTCTTGCTATCATAAAAAGAGAGAGAGTGAGAAGAATAATATGGGAGCTCCCTACTCATGGCAGCCCCCCTCTTTCTCTCTTCTCATCATATCAACACAAATCAATCCACTAATGTGACATTTTTGCTAAAAAAGAGACCATGAGTCACTAGTGAAGTCCATGTCACATTTAATACATGTCAAGATGAAATTCTAGCTCATTAATTCCATAAGCAAATATTAATCCAAATGTTTGCCACAACAAAAAGATACGGCAACATCTAAAGTAAACTCGTGACGGATCACAAGGATACCCCTCACCTGTATATATATACCTGCATCTGCATTCCGACCGAATGCGAATGTGACGAGACTAAAGTAATCCAACAAATCTAATACTAGGATCCGGCTTAAACTAAAGCCCACTAGTATGATCCGTCCGATCATGATTCGTACAATACCGCACGTATATGATCGAACCCTGCCATATATCATACGGCCTCTACAACGTTTCGCCCGAAACTTGAGAAACTGTCTGTGGGGGACTCTAAAGACTCGTCAATACTTTGGCTGTGGATTTAACCACTAGCATGTCAGAGGTATTAGCCGTACGTAACGGGCTACCAAGTATTGACAAAAAGGGAGGTCGATGAGCGAACTCATCCTGACACCCTACTGAGCCTGTCAGTGACAATATCTGTACAGTCCGGCCCGTTCGTCTATGAGCATTGCATGGCGGGCCTAAGGGTTAGTAAAAGTCAGACCCCTAAAAGCGGTACAAGTCGTGTCGGAGTGTAGCCCAGAACACCCTGAGATACTACTGGAATACCTACCAGTAAATCTCCTGCCTCGACCGAGGGCTTTGTGTAATGGCTCTCCTAGACACAGCGCGATCTCACCCCCAATACCGGGAGAGACGAAACCCCTGTCGATCCGCTCACTTGCCTCCATGTGGCTCGGGGTATAGGAATTTCTCTTCCTACTCTGTGTATGTCATCCAAATACCAGGACATCACACCCTACTACCTTCTTAACAGATCCATCCCCTATTCTGATGAAGTCAAACCTATGACTGTCACATCAGAAATAGATGATCTATCTCCGCTTTATCTGCTTTAGTCCATAAATAGACATAAGCCACTTGTCCACTATGCTTCCGCTGCTCCCACTGACCACGACAACCCTCTGGCAGAGTCATATACACGTACACTTCTAAAGCTAGTTCAGAACGACGCTATACTCATCCTCCTGTCGGGTCTCACAGTCTGGAACAACAGCAATAGCAAGTCTGGGTAAACAAGAACTGCCACCGTCCCTGAGGCTACCGAAGTACCTCTCGGGTGCCTGAGGTTACCCACCATATCTGCGGAGTGGCCTAATGGAATGTCAAATCAGATTGAATCTTTAGGTTCTTATCAAATTTTCAGTAATCATTTGCGGTTCTGGAATCACTTCCAGTTCTACCATACTCCCACTACTGTTTTCTGAAAAAATCCATTTTACTAAAACTGTGGCGAGTCAAGAACAATATCACCATTGATCATCCAGATGGTAGAAAGTCAATCCTCGTCATAGCCCGGGTCAACCCACAAACTGCCATTACAGAAACGTGCCTTGAGTTATCCAGAGTTTGGTTTTAAGCATAAGCCGGACAACTCCCCGTGCCTTAACAATGTTAAGATATGAACTATTCTGTATCCAATATAGAAATAGAGGCACTGATTTAATTGGAACTAGATTCAAATCATGCAACTGTCTCCAGTGCATGTCAACTAAATGGAGAGAGGCCGATCAACATTACTCAACTTAGGAATGCTTCCAATTATGAGTTACCTGAAAAAGAAGCAAGTTCTCTTAATCATTACTATCAACTGAATACCATACACAAGTATCTACATCTTCGATCACCTTGAAGCATCCCGATACTTGCAATACCTGGTTCTCTACTTTATTCATATACCTATAACTTCTTAAAACTTGGACCTTGTGTTTCTACGAAACACTTGTCTAAGAACTAGAGAAGTCATAAGTAAACCGAATATAGTGCGAGGACCAACCCCTCTGTCCTAATGGACACTGGAAAATATACAATACTCTGTATAAGTCCCTTGAGTCTAATAACTCATTCTCTGTGTTTCATAGGTTGAAAACTGTACTTATGGTTAAGAAGAATTACACTGCTGTTTAATGCTCCTTACCTAACCATCAACTGATATAGGTAAATGTCACCGACATAATTTCAAAAATTTATATCTCACTTTATAAAAATAAACGTACAGATATATCAATTTGAAATTGGTGCATTACAACGGATATTCAAAACCAAATATTTGCCGTCCGGCAAACAACCCAGGTGATTTCCTCAAATATCACCAATTACAACGAATACCGATATAATGAGGATAATCACCCAATTCCCAATAACTTACTCCCACTCATCATCTGTAAAGCCATACAGATGTGAGAATCAAACCTGGTAAATACATACCCTGGAGCAAGGACTAATTGGGAAATCAGTTTTCTATTAACAATACACAGTGAAACTGAAACATGAAAATGTTTCGTAGGGGTATCCGGGTATTCCTAGTAATGCCTATTCCATTATCCAGATTCATGACCGTAACCGTATATTTCTTTGCCATCTCTCTAAATCCCTTTATATCTCTTTAGTTGTTACCTTCTGTACATCCCCTTAGGCTAAATGGTTTTCTTCCTTCCCTACCGTTCGGCACCAGCCTATGGTTTGGAAGAAGACTATCCAATAAGCATAATAGGTGTACTGTCCCAATCCTAGGGGCACTCGTAACCCGAGAGAAGGTAAAGATAAAAGACAACTGAATAAACCTTATTCCTATTTCTCCTGAACCAGAATCCATCCCCGAACTGGAACAAATTCCTTCGAGTTCATATATAACCATACGATGGAGTACCCAAATAACTGTGGATCTTCGTAGTGATACGGAGTGTCCTGGAGAAATACAAAGGTGAAGTGGGAATGGTAATGAAATACTTGGTTTGGTCGTGAATAGCAGTCGCAATTTACTTTGCTCTCCTTCTAATCCCTTTATTTGTCTTTACTTAATACCTTCTGTACACCACACTTAGACTAATCGGCTTTCTTCATTCCCTACCGTTCGAAACCAGCCTAAGGTTTAGAAGAAGACTATCCAATAAGCGTAACAGGTGTACTATCCCCTAATCCAAGGAGCACTAGCAACCTGAGAGAAGGTAAAAGGAAAAGACAACTGAATAGTCCTATTCGTTTTCTCCAGAACTAGAAACCATCCTTGAATCTGGAATAAGCTCCTTCGAGCCATACGATGGTTTTATCCAATGGAAGTGGACGTTCATAGTAATACGGGGTGTCCTGGAGAAAAGGGTAAAAGTAGGAGTGGCAATGAGGTATGCAACTCAGACAATCCAAAAGCCAGTGTTATAAGAAGGTTCGGTTAATCTTGGTAACTGAGTCATAGTCACGGGTCGGGTCATGGTCGCTGCCAAAGAGAGAGAGAAAAGAAAAACTCATCGTGCACTCTAACCTAGATCAGAATGGTTATCAATTTATCTGATCAGGAAACCTCCCACTGTAACCTCAAATTCTCCTCCAAACCTGAAAGAAGAATTAGTCGGGATTACCCGAGGAGTAAACCAACTTATCAGTGGGAATCAGGATCCAACTATCTGTAGGGTTCCTAGGCACACAAGTGAGGTCTCCCAAGCCATCAACCATGGCAATTTCAAAAATTATGGTGCCTACAAACCCTAAACTACGGATCGATAACTAGATGTCTAGGCGAACATGAACTAGTTAACACTTAACTAATGAGAAAACGGAAATACAACCTTTGTAGATCCGGTGCTCCACCTCCATAGCTCCGCAACGAAGTCGTCTCCGCTGTCCAAGTCAAATCCGGGCTCTAGGATCGGCTTCGTCGGAGAATGGGCAAGCTAGGTCGTCGATGTCCATGCCGAAGATGATCTACGTCGAGGCATCGCTAAATCAAGCTCCGACTTCACCAAGTCAAGAAACTTGTGAAGGAAACACACTCTACTACTTGGCAAGAGGTAGAGGATGAAGAAATAGGAGTTGGGTTAACTTTAGAATTGGATTTCTCACTCTAATTCATCAATCACCATTGATGAGGTAAGCATTCTTCTTGAAGTTCAAGGAAGAAGAAGAATAATAATGATAAGATAAGCTAATTCAAAAAGAAAAGAATTATCCATTCTTATCATAAGTGAACCATGGTAAAGTGTAGAGAGCTAATCATGGTTAAAGGAATGGTTAGGTTAAGCATGAGACAAAAATGGTTACAAAGTCAAAGACTTCAAGAAGCTTCAACTAGAATCCAAAATTAGCAACCATTTTCATTTCATTTTCTTTTCCAAAAAGAAAATAAATAAATAAATAAATAAATAGATAAATAAAGGAAATGAAACCCTAACCATTCTTTTAACCATGGTTTAAATCTTTGCACTTAACCAAGTAAACATGTATCATCAAACATGATACAATCAAATGCACAAAATCATATCGCATATGTAATGCGCACATCCGAGTGAGAAAATCCATCTTAAGTAAACCGATACTAGTTGATGCAAAGTAATATATCAAATATATAAATATGCATTAAATCATTAAATCAACACTTGATTCAATGATCCGGTTATGTCGCACACAACCGACTAGTATACAATATATCGGCTTATCGAATCAACGCTTGAATCGATAACTAGGTTATATCGCATACAACCATTCGATACATTATCGCGGGAATAGAATACGGTATCACATACACGCATTATTCTCGGTCCCGCACATATCTCATATGCGCTCCTATTTCGTTTTGCTTGAGCCAGGAAACCTCTGTGTAGGACTCTAAAGACTCGTCAATACGCCGGCAGCGGATGATGATCATATCAAACATCCACAAGCCGCAAGCGGTCTGCTAAACGTAACGGCCACCCGGGTATTGAGCGATCTGAAGATCGACGAGCAAGCCCGCTCACACTCCAGTGAATCCGACCAGTAACACTATCGTACAGTCCGGTCTGATCGTCTGATATGTCGCATATCTCGCCTAGGGGTGGTAAACGTCAGACCCCAATAGCTCGATAAGTCGTGTCGATATGAGGTCTATAACTGTTCGAGAAACTACTGGTAACACTTACCAGTAAATCTCAGCAACCATGGCCAGGGATTTTCTGTTATAGCCAATCGAACACAGCGCAACATCAACCCCCTATACCGGGAGAGACGAATCCCCTCCTATCGCTCATTGCCTCCATGTGACTCGGGACTGTACCCAAAAACCACCGTTTTGCACGCCCTCTTGGACGTGGTAAGATGGAAATCAAAGCACAGTGGGAACCACACAAGACTCTATGACGATCTCGGGTCAACAGACTACTCTGTACCAGTGTCACCAGAGAACTGCCATCTGACGTGAGGTATAATACCATCTGGGAGTTCTCGGCGAGTCCGTCCAGTGTACCCAGTCTCTACTGAGCACCCGTATATCATCTCTGATGTCAAACACCGATGGATATGGGATCATCCATCGCCCATCTGTATGGGTCAAGAAGGTATACGCTAGTCTACTCTGGTATATCGATGCCCCGTCTCGATACACCCTCGACTAGGGACTTTGAAGGATGTACTTATGGACTAACCATGTCCCCACTGGTATGATCCGCATCATAGTCCAGGTAGTCAAGTACAGATCCTAAGGGCTTTACCAACATGTAACAGAGAGACAATCAGTATACACGTTAAGGTAAAGTTCAACCAGATAGCATACTATCATGTCGAGCAAGAAAGTCCTCCCTATATACGTCCCAGCATCCACTACAATATACATCCTATGTATAGTAATGGCCTCTAGGGCATACATATAACTAACAATCTCCCACTTGCACTAGGGCCATCTGATAGCAGTGGTTGTAGTATCTCATACTCAACCATCCCATAAAAGTCTCTCTCTGGGAACAGGCCTTTGTGAGTGGATCCGCTGTGTTGTCCTCTGAGTCTACTCTCCAAACCTCGATCACCCTGGAGATCAACCATCTCCATGATCAAGTGATACTGCCTTAGAATATGTCTGGATCACTGATGGGATGAACGTTCCTTGGCATAAGCCATAACTCCATTGTCACACAATGGGAGGAACATAGTTCATCTCATGAACCATTATACATCCAAATAGCCTCTTTGGTAGCATCTTAAGTAGCGATGTATCCTGCCTTTTTCGTCTAGTATGTCACGGTATCTAGCTTGGAACTCTTCCAACATACCGTCCCTTTACTGAGGGTATAGACAATGCCTGCGACTGACATTCAGTCGTCCTTATCACCCTGGAACCCTTCCAGTGATTCTCCCCAGGATCGATTGATACCATCTCACTACAACTAGTGAGAATCCTAACATCCATTTAAATCTATCTCATAGATCCAAAATCCAGGATTGAGTAGGTATCATTATGATCCTATATGGAGAATCATTGTGATAAACGGAGATTGATCGAGCGTAGCATAGGAAACTCCTTCCCTATCAAGAGTATGTCATCCACGTACTCTACGAGGATCGTCACCATACTCCCTACTACCTTCTTGTTTATACAAGGTTCATCTACCATTTTGATGATGTCAACTTCTTTGACTAATCCATCAAAACAGATGTTCCAACTCCGCGATGCCTGCTTTATCCTATAAAGCATCTTGCACACGTTTCCGCTGCTCCCACTGTCTACGAAGCCCTCTGGCTGTGTACTTACAGACGCACTCTTCTAAATCATCATTTAGAAAAGCAGTCAAGACACCCAACCACCAGATATCGTAGTCATGGTATGTAGCCGTGGTAAGTAGGATCTGGATGGACTTAAGCATAGCCACTTGAAAAGGTTTCATCATTATCCACGCCTGGTCGATGACGAAAAGCTTTAACAAGTCTAGCTTTGAAAGTCTCATCTTTTCCATCTACACCAAGTAATCTTCTCAAGATATACTTGCTCCTGATGGGGATTTAACCCTTCAGATCTAGCAGCTAAAGTCCATACTTTGCTGGTGTATAAGGATTCCATCTCAGATCACTAAGCATCCAGCCATTCTTACAGAGTCTTACTCTCGATGGCCAGCTCGAAAACTAGTTGGGTCATCATCTCATGATGCAATCCTCGCTCCCACTGTCATAGAGAAACCGAAGTATCTCTCAGGTGGGTGAGGAACCCTACTAGATCGGCGGAGAGGCTGAGGTTCGTTGGTAACTATCGAATCCTTTGGTTCTTTCAAATCATCAGCTGCAGTTTGTATAGCTGGAACCTTTCCAGTTCTACATAACTGACCTTGTCTCGAGCTTGTCCGGATTTTGCTTTTAGACATAGGCCGGTTAACCCCAAATCTTAACTAGCTTAAGACATGGGCTCTTCCCATACCATATCTCATATGGAGTGGTAGGCAACTGATTTGATTTGAACCCTATTCAATAGGTATGCAGCTTCATAAGTGCATAACTCCCTAAGAGGAAATAGGTAACTCAGTAGTACTCATCATAGAGCACACCTTATCACATAGGGTGTGATTGCTCCGCCCCGATATACCATCGTGCTATGGTGTATACGGAGGAGTAATGCCGAGAGAGAATCTCATTCTCCTTTAGAATAATCCAGGATTTTCGTGCTCAAGTATTCTTCTCCTTGATCTCATCATAGGACATAATACTTATACCCTTATTGGTTCTCTACTTCTAACTTATATTCTGTGAATATCTCAAAAGGTTCGGATTTTTGTTTCAACAGGAACATATGTCTGAATCTCGAGAGATTATCAGAGAATGTAATGAAGTACAAAGAACCTGTCCTGGCATGTGTAGACAGGGGACCTTACATACATCAACATGTATCATCCTAAGAGTTCACTAACTCTTTCTCTGTTTCCAATAAACGGAGCTATGGTCATCTTATCTTTGTGACATGACTGGCGAGTTTCACAAGATGTAAATTCAAACTAATTTAAATATGCATCTTTATGTAACTCTAGCTAGTCGGGTCACATTGATCTGACCTAGTCTACAATGCCTCAAGAAGAATTCGTTCATTTCTGAACTCTTCCTCTTGTGTGTGTTCCATATACTAAGAACTGTGATTTGATTTAGAACATTAATGCTTTTAGATAACGTGCCTGAACCGATCAACTTTTGATATAGGAAATGTTCAAAACTTTATCCAACAATACAAAATTTTATCATTTCTTTACTGATAAAGAGACTGATATGATTTTGTATATCAGGTTCGGTATCTAATAACATTCGTTCAGAATCAATGTATCGGTAATACAGGGTGACAGTGACCGACAGACTTGGCTGCAACTCTTGCCCCATTTCTGCCTCATGAAACTTATCACCCGTTCTCAGTTATCTACCTATCTGTAGCCCTATGTAACAGATTACATATCTGGGATCCTGATCCGGTATCATATACCCAGGACGTAAAGGATACTGAGAACAGTTCTGTATAATGAACACACCCGAGATGATGCATCATCATGCACTCTCCTCGTTTGGCGGCACGGGAATCTGGTATTCCCCAATTTCCTGCTCTGTCTTATAACAATTATAAGTTGGAGCGGGACCAACGTTCCCCAGCTCAGTATAACAAGCGGGTTCGGTCAATAATCCGTATTATTATCTTGATTAAGCGTGATATGGTCGCTACCTGGAGAGAGAGAGAAGAAAATACTCAGCGTGCGCTCTGTCAAGAATAGATTGGTTATTATTTTATCTAATCAGGATGGCTCCCACTGCTTTTTATCAAATCTTCCTTCAAACCTTAAAAGGAAAGACTAGCCGGGATTAATTACACACTACAAGTTCGCCAATCTTTCAGCCAGGCCAGTGTCGGTACTTTGAGGGAGGTCCCCCGTGCTTTCGCACGAACCTAATTAATGTAAACCTCGTTTTCCCAGAGGCTTAACCCCGTTGACACCTTTCTAGACACCTACTTGATCGGCTAATTGTAATGTATAAAACTCTCCCAGGAGTAACACTTACTCGCAGCGGGTATCGGGATCCAACTATCTCATAGAAGGTATGCAATCTCATTGCAAATTTCAACACTTGAAATTCCCGATAATCTTTTGCCCCTAGCAGCTATATGACCTTAACATAGTCAACAAATCATAAGTGCTAGTCAAGTTCAACCCGTCATTTCCTGATTGAATAAAACCCACCCGCACGACCCTTAACATAGTCAACAAAGTCGCACGACTACCCTAATCCAATCGCATCATATGCTAATACAGATAACCAATAGTTAGCTACCGCACACTACGCCTTAACATAGTCAACAAACGTAGCACGAATACTAACTAGTACTTATCTGAAATGACGGAGGGCTACGACAGGTTTTTCTGAAAACCTATTGTGTAATGAACTTGATATCGTTGTAGAATCAAATGAATTTTGAAATGGAGTGTTTTTTAGGCTTTTCTAGTTTTGCTAAAGGAGTCACTCCCGGTGAAGGGATCGTCGGTCCTTTCCTCGTCGAATGAGGTGCGAGATATATCATATATATCACTGTGCAAAGCAAAAACTCTTAAAAGCAATCAAAAAACAAACCGAGGGTGTAGCATCTGCCAGTTATTGCTAAGGAGTCACTCCCGGTGAAGGGATCTCGGTCCTTTCCTCGTCGGATGAGGTGCAGGATATATCACATATACCGCTATGCAAAGCAAAAACTGTAGCTACCTGTTTTATTTTGAAATTCGATTCTACAACATCTTAGGTTTCTTTTTATTTCATTAATCACATTAATGAAGTCCCATCATTTAAATACCTAAACATCACAGATAAATACGACGTACACTTATGCCATCCGCATTCGCCTCGATGTCCCCTCGTGCACCGTTAGGTTAGGTAACTAACGGCAGAGCGGGGCAGGGCTAGCGCGGGTGTAAAACATAAGTAACGTCTATATAATATATCATATATACTATATAATGTATCTATCACAGAACATCACATGATCACATCACAGATATCGCAGCAGAAGAATCATATGAAATATTGGATATACTAGGACGTCCGTGTTTTCAATACGAGCCAGTATAAAACACGGATTCCACGGTCGTGATGAATAGCCAAACCCACACCCCTAGACCCCTACGAGAGCGGCAAGCAACCCTACCAATTTTGGAGTTAGGAGACCCGGACTCGACTCCTCGAGTTGGTCTCCCACTGGACTCCAGAACCTGGTTACTTATGCCCTCCTCCTTGGGTCTATCCTAGTGCGGAAAAGTAAATAATATACAACAGGTGACAACTCCCGCAACCTGGAAGCGCCCCAATAAAAGAATATTACATACAAGTTTTTACATGAATGAAAAAGAAAAACACTCATCTCACATAAAAACCCCCGGCTATTCAAACACGACAATCCAATTATAACATATCCAGCAACACATAACATCACATGTCATCAACGTAAGTAAATATGCGCATCCCAATTGTCGTTGACGTATAGCAACGAAACCGGCGATATCACATATTACACTTACGGTCACAGAAAAGAAAGTGTAAAACTACAACAGTTGGAATCCGCAACCACCTCAGACATCACATGCCTGACCAAATGAATTACTTAGACATCGCATGCCTAACAATTATAAACCCCGCATTTTAGTCTCAAAATCGAAAACACTTTTCAATATCAAGTCGGGCAATTCAACAGGATTCCCGACATCCTGATCGAATGCTCGTCGCAAACTTCTGTAGACGGCCGCACCCCCGATACCGTCGACGAAGTGCACCAAGGCGGAACACCGCTACCGCGAGCACTCGAACGGATGCTTTCGGCGACGGGGTTCTCCTACAGTCACTTGGTCGGGGTTATGGAGTGAGGCTGTCTATTAAGTTTACCCGGCGAGTATCCGCGTACGCTACGTGATTGCGACGGACTTTTGATCACATCAAAATTCCGTGGCAACCGATCAAGTGAGACTAAACTGCTACGTTTATAACATTCATTAGTTATCACATAACTTTTGTGAATTCCAATTGTTGTATCACATTCCAGATAAACAGAAAATGTTAAACTTTCCGATCGAACAATCGAACACCCAAGTTTTCCCGATACAGATCACACATGAAACAAGTATAACAACATTCCGTTCGTGCCTCAGTACCAACGGTCCAGCCGTAGAAGGGTCAAGCCAACGCCTCACATGTGGCACGCCGTACTGCCCCAAACCCGAAGGTTCAAAGGGCAGTTCAAGACGGTCACATAATCGAGTTAAGGTTTGTTGTCTTCTAGAGGGACCATCGCGTTACTTGCACTACTTAGAACGTCGTTAAACTACGGAAAAATCCAACCACTTGGAAATTTCCCGACAGGGGAAAAGTTGGGTATTTATATCCGGTCGAACTTTTTAACATATTCTAAAATTTATCCGGAAAGCCACACAGACAAAATTTGATAAACCCGATCGAATCATCAAAACTCCAAAACATCCAGATTATTCAACACTTGAATAAATATTAAAAATAACCAGAGAAGTCAGCACAGAAACAAATGAATTACTGTGCTAAAAAATTAGTTGATGACGTCACATTCTTGCCGCTCATCCGCCGCATTATCCAATATTATGCCGCGGATCCGTGCAGATTTTCACTGTTCATCAAAAAATTTTTGTGCCGAAATTCTTATATTTCTCTGCTGGTTTTTCTACATATTTTTAATACTGAAAAATCTCTGTTTTTAGAAAAAGTACAGAGAGCACATTTTGGAGTTGGTTTCGGGTTCGTTCCGGTTTCAAATTCCGTCTGGACTTCGCCTAAGGCTCTAGCTAGGCTCTGATACCACTGTAGGGTTCCTAGGCACACAAGTGAGGTCTCCCAAGCCATCAACCATGGCAATTTCAAAAATTATGGTGCCTACAAACCCTAAAACTACGGATCGATAACTAGATGTCTAGGCGAACATGAACTAGTTAACACTTAACTAATGAGAAAACGGAAATACAACCTTTGTAGATCCGGTGCTCCACCTCCATAGCTCCGCAACGAAGTCGTCTCCGCTGTCCAAGTCAAATCCGGGCTCTAGGATCGGCTTCGTCGGAGAATGGCAAGCTAGGTCGTCGATGTCCATGCCGAAGATGATCTACGTCGAGGCATCGCTAAATCAAGCTCCGACTTCACCAAGTCAAGAAACTTGTGAAGGAAACACACTCTACTACTTGGCAAGAGGTAGAGGATGAAGAAATAGGAGTTGGGTTAACTTTAGAATTGGATTTCTCACTCTAATTCATCAATCACCATTGATGAGGTAAGCATTCTTCTTGAAGTTCAAGGAAGAAGAAGAAGAATAATGATAAGATAAGCTAATTCAAAAAGAAAAGAATTATCCATTCTTATCATAAGTGAACCATGGTAAAGTGTAGAGAGCTAATCATGGTTAAAGGAATGGTTAGGTTAAGCATGAGACAAAAATGGTTACAAAGTCAAAGACTTCAAGAAGCTTCAACTAGAATCCAAAATTAGCAACCATTTTCATTTCATTTTCTTTTCCAAAAAGAAAATAAATAAATAAATAAATAAATAGATAAATAAAGGAAATGAAACCCTAACCATTCTTTTAACCATGGTTTAAATCTTTGCACTTAACCAAGTAAACATGTATCATCAAACATGATACAATCAAATGCACAAAATCATATCGCATATGTAATGCGCACATCCGAGTGAGAAAATCCATCTTAAGTAAACCGATACTAGTTGATGCAAAGTAATATATCAAATATATAAATATGCATTAAATCATTAAATCAACACTTGATTCAATGATCCGGTTATGTCGTACACAACCGACTAGTATACAATATATCGGCTTATCGAATCAACGCTTGAATCGATAACTAGGTTATATCGCATACAACCATTCGATACATTTATCGCGAGAACAGAATATGGTATCACATACACGCATTATTCTCGGTCCCGCACATATCTCATATGCGCTCCTATTTCGTTTTGCTTGAGCCAGGAAACCTCTGTGTAGGACTCTAAAGACTCGTCAATACGCCGGCAGCGGATGATGATCATATCAAACATCCACAAGCCGCAAGCGGTCTGCTAAACGTAACGGCCACCCGGGTATTGACCGATCTGAAGATCGACGAGCAAGCCCGCTCACACTCCAGTGAATCCGACCAGTAACACTACCGTACAGTCCGGTCTGATCGTCTGATATGTCGCATATCTCGCCTAGGGGTGGTAAACGTCAGACCCCAATAGCTCGATAAGTCGTGTCGATATGAGGTCTATAACTGTTCGAGAAACTACTGGTAACACTTACCAGTAAATCTCAGAAACCCTGGCCAGGGATTTTCTGTTATAGCCAATCGAACACAGCGCAACATCAACCCCCTATACCGGGAGAGACGAATCCCCTCCTATCGCTCATTGCCTCCATGTGACTCGGGACTGTACCCAAAAACCACCGTTTTGCACGCCCTCTTGGACGTGGTAAGATAGAAATCAAAGCACAGTGGGAACCACACAAGACTCTATGACGATCTCGGGTCAACAGACTACTCTGTACCAGTGTCACCAGAGAACTGCCATCTGACGTGAGGTATAATACCATCTGGGAGTTCTCGGCGAGTCCGTCCAGTGTACCCAGTCTCTACTGAGCACCCGTATATCATCTCTGATGTCAAACACCGATGGATATGGGATCATCCATCGCCCATCTGTATGGGTCAAGAAGGTATATGCTAGTCTACTCTGGTATATCGATGCCCCGTCTCGATACACCCTTGACTAGGGACTTTGAAGGATGTACTTATGGACTACCATGTCCCCACTGGTATGATCCGCATCATAGTCCAGGTAGTCAAGTACAGATCCTAAGGGCTTTACCAACATGTAACAGAGAGACAATCAGTATACACGTTAAGGTAAAGTTCAACCAGATAGCATACTATCATGTCGAGCAAGAAAGTCCTCCCTATATACGTCCCAGCATCCACTACAATATACATCCTATGTATAGTAATGGCCTCTAGGGCATACATATAACTAACACTATCATCGCATGATAACTTGATGGAATCCACTTAAGTCACCACACTCTAGAAGGTATGCGCATGCCGGCAAGTTTCAGTTTCTTCAGAAACTCCCGATGTGATTTTTACCCCTTGGACCCAAGTGACCTTGACACAGTCAACAAATCAAAGAGTCCTAGTCATGTTCAACCCGTCCTTATCCTGGATTGCATTAAACCCATCCATACGAGCCCTTGACACAGTCAACAAGGCCGCACGACTGTCCTAACCAATCCCATTAATATGCCACAAACAAACACTACTTAGCTACCGCACATTACGCCTTGACACAGTCAACAAACGCAGCACGAATACTAAGTAATACTTGTAAGAAATGACGGAGGGCTACGTCTAGTTTTTTGGCGAAAAACTTTTAACGTAATGAACTTGATATCGTTGAAGGAACTGCACAGCTTTTTTATAAATATATAGTGGCGAAAACCTTTGCTAAAGAGGTCACTCCCGGTGAAGGGATCTCGGCTCTTTCCCTATAGAATGAGGTGCAGGATATTCCAACTGAATACCACGATGCAAAGCAAAAAGTAATCGTCTATAGTGAAGTTATTACCCTGACGCAAACTTCTGTCCAAGGGGTCACTCCCGGTGAAGGGATCTCAGCCCTTACCTCGTCGACTGAGGTGCTGGATATTCATAACCGAATACCACTATGCAAAACAAAAGAGAACGTCCTTGCAATAACAGCTTTTTGAAAAATGTTCCAACAACATCAGAATAGGTTTGTTTAACTTGCATTGATCCGAATCAATGCATTCCCATCAATTGATCACACCAATAAAGAACGAAAATACGATGTACGTATATGCTACCCGCATTCGCCACTGGGTCCCGTCATCACCCGTTAGGTTACTTAACTAACGACAGAGCGGGGACTGGACTAGCGCGGGTGTAAAATATATACAACATCTACTAGTATATATATCAATATATAATAATCGCTCAAGGCGTGATAAAATGCAACATCACAGAAATGTAATAAGCATCACAGAACAATACAGATAATCTGGGATCCCCGGGTTTCATAGAGCCGCTACTGAAACCCGACCTTCCCCTGGTCATGTGGATAGCCTGTGCAATGAAATCCTAGACACCTACGGGCGCAGCAAGTTACCCGCCAAAACCTGAAGCGATGCAGCCCCCTTCAACAACGTGAATGGACCACCCAGCACTTCACGGAATCCGGTAACTTGAGCACCCCTCCTTGGGTCAATCTGTACCCCCTACGAGTGCGGCGAATAGCCCGTCAATTCTAGAGTGAAGCCCCCTCCGTCTCAAAGCCATGAGATGCGGGCCCATTGCCCTCTAGAACCCAGCTATCCGTGTACCCCACCTTGGGGTAATCCTAGTACAGAAAGTAAAATATACAATGGGGACATCGACCTCAGCCCGGTCGTGCCCCAAAAGAATAATATACAAACAGGCAGTGACAGCAGTCCACATGTCGGACGCTCGCCACGCAATATCAAATGTACATATACAACCAAACTGTACTAACATTGCATCCAGGCTATCCACCACGACAAATCCGCAACATCACAGCACAACACAGAACATCAACGTGAATGCCACATTTGCAAATCCGTCTAAAAGAGCTATAGCAATTAGATAGGATTTACTGATCAAATGACATTCAGGGTCGCAGATATAATGTAAATACTGTGAACTAACATGTTTTAAAAATTTCGATCGACAAAGTTGTTAGTGTATATGCCCTAGGGGCCATTATTGTATCATACTAGTTTGTATATTACTTAATGGAAGCTTGGGATATTCACATGTATATAACAGTCTTGCTAAACATGGTAGTATGCTACTTGGTTTTTCTATCTTAATATGTGAGTATACGTATTGATAGAGCTCTTAGGATCTTGCTTGACTACCAGCGTTGTGATGGCAGTCACACTAGTGGGGGCTGGGTAGTCTACAAGCACATCCTTATTCAGGTCCCTAGTCGTAGGATTATCGAGACAGGGCATCGATACTCCGAAGTAGACTAGTGTGTACGCTTCTCATCCCAGTTGGGGAGATGGTCTGTCCCACAGCCGTCAGTACGTCGTACTGGAGATAGTATGCAGGTGCTCGTTAGGTTACGGGTACACCGGACATGACTCACATGGAACTGTTGGTTGGTTTTATACCAGTCGTCAGTTAACAGTTCTCAGGTGACATGAGTACAGCATAGTCCGCAGACTTGACACTGCTACTTCACCTCAAGCGTGTCCCACTGTTCTTAGATTGCTACCCTACCACAGCTTAAAGGAGTCGTGCAAACAGATAGCAGTTGGATGCAGTCCCGAGCACTTGGAGGCAGTGGCGGTTAGACAGGATTCGTCTCTCTCGGTATTGGGAGTTGATACCGCGCTGTGTCAGAGAGCCATTACGCAAAGTCCCTGGCCAGGGCAAGCGAGATTTGCTGGTAGGTTCCAGTAGTTTCTCAGGGTGTAATGGGCTTCACTCCGACACGACTTATACCGCTATTAGGGGACTGACGCTTGCCGCCCCTAGGCCCGATATGCGATAGTCTTAGACGAACAGACCGGACTGTACGGAGATTGTCACATCAGACTCAGTAGGAGTTCGGATGGGTTTCCTCATCGGCCTTCTTATCGACATTTACCTGAGGACCGTTACGTACAGCTAGTGCCGCTTGCGGTCTGTGGTTAAACCCACTGCCAGCGTAGTAGTCGAGTCTCTAGAGTCCCACACAGAGAGTTTCCCTACTCCAGGCGAAACGATATAGAGGTCGTATGGTTTTACGACAAGGTTCGGACGCATACGTGTGTTTACGCACGTACGACATCCGAAAAGTTTTTACTAGCCGGCTTTAGTTTAAGCCAGTTTCTAGTATCCGGTTATTGGATTTATACAGTCTAAAGTTTTTCCGTGTTTTCACGGATAGGAGGGGCGTTCTCGTAATTACGCGAGAAGCTTGTAGAAGGTTGCTGACTTGGTGGTTTACTTGGTGGTTTAGGTGGCATATGCATTAAATGAGATTAGTGAGTCATTTGAGTGATTCATCCATGTTATTAATGCATCATAAATGCTTAATGACTCATGCAGATGAATCACCCTTTTGTATTTATGAAGCATGATTATTAATCCTTTATTTTCTTTTATTGGATAAATGATAATGCTTGATATATGTTATGATAGATCATTATCTCATCTCATTCTCTTGCTCACTTTCTCTCTCCTCAAGCTCTCTCTCTTCAAACCCTAATCCTCCCCACTCATGTATTGAGATCAAGGATTAGATTAGACTACTTAATCCTTAACCATTCTCTATATCACCTAGGTTACTTAGATTAGCGATTTAAGAAACCTAGTTACCTCAAGTTAGAGGCGAAGCTTGTAGTAAAGCTCTCGGGTGGATCATCTACTACATAGAGAAGGCCGGAGAGGACGTGGAGAACGACAAGACGAAGGACACGGTTCATTAGGTATAATCACTTATCATAGTAGTTGTTAACTTCTATGGTTTCTTGTTAGTTATAGTTTAGCAAAGATTCTCGGTTAGTCGATGTTTATGAATAAAACAAGATCGTTTTTCATTATTCCGCCTCCCCGCAAGTCGTGGGGTGTTGTACATCGACTTACAGTGGTATCAGAGCCTCGCTAAACAATAATTAACTCATTAGCAAAGTCGTATGAATTTGGAACACAAAACGAACCAGAAAACGACATCGATATCACAAGTTTCTGTCGAATTTAAAACAGGCTCTAAAATTTTTCAGGGAGCTGCAGAATAACCTACAAAGAATTATAAGAACACTGGTGAAAAGATGGGTTCCTGAATCGGCCATACAGCCGTGGAACCGCGGCCGATCCCACCGATCCGCCGCGGATCCGCAGCCGAGTTGGGGCCGATTCAACCCAGTTTCCACCAGTAACTCTTTTGTGATATTTTTGTATTTTCTGGAATGTTTATTTTCTGCTCAAGTCTCAGGTGCATAGAGAAGTTTTGGGAGTAGAATCTGATATGTTTGCTCGATCGAAATTATACGATGTTTGCTAATATGATTATATCCGTGTTTGTATAATGTGTTCGTAAACCTCCCCTAACTGCTAGTATGTCGGTTGGCAGGGGTTGTACATTTCTGTAATGGTTTTTACTGTTTGTGGTTGTGAACTGTATTGGACTGTTGTGATGATTAGTCGGGTTTGACATGGGTTGTTATATTCATTCATTCAATGTAATTGTAATATGTTGTAATATTATTTTACGGGGCACATCCAGGTTGCGGTTGTAGCCACCGTTGTATTATTTCATTTTACTGTTTTTGCTCCTAGGATAGACCCAAGGTGGGGTGCACAAACTACCAGGTACTTTGAAGGGTTTAAGTGGCCTACTCATTTTGTTGAGGGAGACCGCTTCACTTTGGGTATTTGGCGGGTAGTTTGCCGTACCCGTAGGGGTCTAGGGTGGGGTAATGGTGTAAGTCCATGCTACCTCTCCCGGTACTTTCGGGCATGCGGAATTTGGTGAAAAACAATTTTCTAGAGGCGGTAACATGGACTCAAAACCGGATCTTGGTTAAACATCTAACTAACAACCTAACTAGGAGTTATTAACTACTCGGTTAGATGGTTATACCTTTCTTTCTTGAACTCCTTCGTCTTCAAGCCTCGATGGTTGTCCGGATCGGCTTCTCCCCGTCGTCTCCTTGCGCCGAAGATCGATCCACCTGAAAGCTTCTACCTTTGGCTTCTTCTTCGGTCTTTGAAGAAAACTAGTTCACTTGGTTTGCTAAACCTTATGAACTAGAGTGAGTAGAGAAGAGTGTGTTGGGATTTTCTCTATGGTTCTTGGTTCTCAACACATGAGACAAGTGAACCATAGACTCAAGAGAGGGAGAGCAAGAGGAGAAAGATGAGAGCTCAAGAACAAGAGAGAGAATGAGAATGATAGAATGAGAGAAGACTTTTCTCTCTTGGCTCTCATAATCTAAAAGCATCATAACACATCATAGCAATCAAGTATTATGTGATGGTTTAAGCAACAATAGCCATATCATTTCATGCACTCATTTTGCACAAGAGAGCAAGCAAGCAAAAGTCTTTGCCATGAAATGATAGCTATTGTTATCATGATGGTCAACTAGTCCGTCCAACCTAGTCAACCGGTCAACAAAGTCAACAAGTCAACAAAGTCAACCCCTCAAAAACCATGTCACCATAATACTTAATTAATATAATTGTTAATTACATATCATATTCTTATTAGGGTTGAGCAAAAAGTCAATAGTCAACGGTCAACGGTCAACAACCCTAATGAGAATCCTCTGCCTCTGTCTCTCCGTCAACTGTGCATATACATCCGCATCCGCGTTCCGAGGAATACGGATGCATACTGGATAAAACCAATCCCAAAAGGTACATTAGGATCTGGCTTAAACCAAAGCCCGCTAGTGTTAACTGTCCGGACACTGTACGTGCATAAGTGCACGGATGTGACCGAACCCTGTCGCAAAACCATGCGACCTCTACTCTTTTGCCTAAAGGCGAATAGCTTTCTGTGTGGGACTCTAAAGACTCGACACTACGCTGGAAGTGGGTTTAACCACAGACCGCAAGCGGCACTAGCTGTGCGTAACGGTCCCCAGGTAGATGCCGACAAGAAGACTGACGAGGTGAAACCCATCTGAACTCCTACTGAGCCTGAATGTGACAGTCTCCGTACAGTCCGGTCTGTTCGTCTGATACATCGCATGGCGGGCCTAGGGGAGCGGCAAACGTCAGTCCCCTAATAGCGGTACAAGTCGTGTCGGAGTGAAGCCCAATACACCCTGAGATAGCACTGGAAGCCTACCAGTATATCTCGCTTGCCCTGGCCAGGGACTACCCGTGTAATGGCTCTCCTAGACACAGCGCGATGTCAACCCCCAATACCGGGAGAGACGAATCCTGTCTAACCGTCACTGCCTCCAAGTGCTTCGGGACTGCACCCAACTACTACCTGTTTGCACGACTCCTTTGAGCCGTGTTAGGGTAGTAATCAAAGTATAGTGGGAACACACTCGAGGCGAAGTGATAGTGTCAAGTCAGCGGACTAAGCTGTACTCATGTCACCTGGGAACTGATAACTGACGATAGGTATAATACCAACCGGTCAGTTCCCGACGAGTCCTGTCCAGTGTACTCGTAACCCAACGAGCACCCGCATACTATCTCCAGTACGACGTACTGATGGCTGTGGGACAGACCGTCTCCCATACTGGGATGAGAAGCGCATGCGCTAGTCTACTTCGGAGTATCGATGCCCTGTCTCGATAGTCCTGCGACTAGGGACCTGCATAAGGATGTGCTTATAGATTACCCAGCCCTCACTAGTGTGACTGCCATCACAACGCTGGTAATCAAGCAAAGATCCTAAGGGCTCCACTAATGTGTATAGGTGATATACTAAAATAAACACAAGTACACATTGAAGTAGAAACAAACTAAGTAGCATACTACTATTTTGAGCAAGATTGTATATACAAGGTGAATATCCCAAGCTTCCATTAAGTAATATACAAACTAGTATGATACAGTAATGGCCTCTAGGGCATATACACTAACAATCTCCCACTTGCACTAAGGCCATGTACTGGCGTATCGAAGACCTATCATCTCAATCAGCCGCTCGAACTGAGTCTGGGGCAAGGCCTTGGTGAATGGATCTGCAGTGTTATCTTCTAAAGCGACCCTCCGAACCTCGATCTCCTGGCGATCCACGATCTCCCTGATCAGGTGATACCGCCTCAAGATGTGTCTGGATCTCTGATGGGACCTGGGTTCCTTCGCTAAAGCAATAGCCCCGTTGTTGTTGCAATACAGAGGTATTGGATCAACAATGGACGGAACCACCTGAAGTTCTTTCAAGAACTTCCTCATCCAGACAGCTTCTTTTGCGGCATCAGATGCAGCGATGTATTCCGCTTCCATCGTCGAGTCTGCAACGGTTTCCTGTTTGGAACTCTTCCAACACACCGCCCCTCCATTAAGGGTAAAGACAAAACCCGACATGGACTTGGAATCATCCTTGTCACTCTGGAAGCTGGAGTCAGCAAAGGCCTCGATCTGGAGGTCTTTTCCGCCATACACCAAGAACATCTCCTTAGTCCTTCTCAGGTACTTGAGAATGTTCTTTACCGCTATCCAGTGTTTCTGCCCAGGGTTTGACTGATACCGGCTTACCACACTCAGTGCATAAGCTACATCCGGTCTGGTACACAACATCGCATACATTATAGAGCCTACCGCAGAAGCGTAGGGTATAATAGACATGCGATCCCTCTCCAAATCAGTCTTGGGAGACATCTCTTTAGAGAGGGTGATCCCGTGACAAGCCGGTAGATTACCGCGCTTGGAATCTTCCATACTGAATCTTTTCAGTATGGTGTCGATGTACCTGAACTGTGAAAGTCCTAATATCCTCTTGGATCTATCACGATGGATCCGGATCCCCAGGATGTATGAGGCATCACCCAGGTCTTTCATGGAGAACCTGTGCGACAAGAACCCCTTGACAGATTGTAGCATAGGAATGTCATTTCCTATTAACAGAATGTCATCCACGTATAAAACGAGGAATACTACAGTTCTCGCTACAAATCTACTATAGATGCATGGTTCATCTGGATTTTTGATAAAGCCAAATTCTTTGACCGTCTCATCAAAGTAGATGTTCCAACTCCGTGATGCCTGCTTTAGTCCATAGATGGACTTAAGCAACTTGCACACCTTTCCGCTGCTCCCACTCTGAATGAAACCCTCTGGCTGGTCCATATAGACACACTCCTCTAAATTTCCATTTAGAAAAGTGGTTTTTACGTCCATTTGCCAAATCTCATAATCGTGGAAGGCAGCAATGGCAAGAAGGATCCGAATGGATTTCAGCATAACCACTGGAGAAAAGGTTTCGTCATAGTCCAAACCAGGTCTTTGACGAAAACCCTTTGCAACAAGTCTAGCTTTATAGGTCTCAACCTGTCCATCTACACCAATCTTCCTTTTGAAGATCCACTTGCATCCTACGGGTTTTACCACGTCTGGAGCAATGTCCAACGTCCATACTTTGTTGGTGTACATGGACTCCATTTCGGTCCGCATTGCATCCAGCCATTTTACCGAGTTAACGCTCTGAACGGCCTGCTGGAAGGTAGTAGGCTCATCATAATCTATGATGCAATCCTCTCTATCCCCGTCTATGAGAAAACTATAGTATCTCTCGGGCGGATGAGACTGCCTACTACTCCTGCGGAGCGGCGTAGGAATGTCCTGTTCTTTTGAACCCTCTGGTTCCACTAAGCTTTCAGTAATAGCTCGTGGTTCTGGAATTTCTTCTAGTTCTACTGCGCTCCCACTGATTTCCTTTTCTAAGAACTGGTGTTCTAGAAAATGGGCATGACGAGAAACAAAAATCTTTTGTTCCTCTTCGCAATAGAAGAAATATCCCTTGGAGTTCTTTGGATATCCCACGAACTTGCACTGTACTGAGCGTGCCTCGAGCTTGTCCGCATGCTGCTTTTTGACAAAAGCCGGACTTCCCCATGTCTTAATGTGATTAAGATAGGGTCTCTTCCCACACCACATCTCATATGGTGTAGTAGGCACAGTCTTAGTGGGAACTCGGTTCAAAAGGTATGCAGCTGATTCTAGCGCATACCCCCAGAATGATCGCGGTAACTCAGCGTTACTCATCATGGACCGTACCATATCCAATAGGGTTCGGTTCCGACTCTCCGATACACCGTTATGTTGCGGAGTGTATGGAGGAGTAAGCTGAGAGAGAATTCCGTTCTCTTTTAAATAGTCCAGGAACTCGGCACTTAAGTATTCACCACCTCGATCCGATCTTAGGATCTTGATACTTTTGCCGGTTTGTTTTTCTACTTCATTCTTATATTCCTGGAATTTTCCAAAGGCTTCGGACTTATGTTTCATTAAGAAGACATAACCGTACCTTGAAAAGTCATCCGTAAAAGTAATGAAGTAAGAATAACCGCTTCGCGCATGTGCATACATTGGACCGCACACGTCGCTGTGTACGAGTCCCAAGAGCTCGCTCGCTCTTACTCCGTGTCCAGTGAACGGAGACTTTGTCATCTTTCCTTTGAGACAGGATTGACAAGTGGCATACGATTGATATTCGAACGCATTCAAATATCCTTCTGTATGTAACTTCGTCAACCTTCTCTCATTGATGTGACCCAGTCTACAATGCCACAAGAAAGTCTGATTTATTTCCGGAGACTTTCTTTTGTGTGTATTCTGGACATTGAAAATCTGTGGTTGGTTTAACACGTATATACCATTGCTTAATGTACCTGACCCAATCAGAACTTGATTAAGGTGAATGTTTACAACATTACTTACAAACACAAATTCATAACCTTCTTTAGAAGTCAAAGATACAGAAATGATATTACAAGTTGCGTTGGGTACAAAATAGCAATTATGCAAAACCAAAACGTGTCCATCTGACAACCCCAGGTGATAGTCCCCCACGGCCTTAGCATCCATGCTAGCTCCGTTTGCAACTTTGAGGGTCATGTCACCTGCCTTCAAAACCCTACGGTTTCTCAACGCTTGCAAAGAATTACAGATATGAGATCCTGATCCGGTATCCAATACCCAGGAAGTAGAGTTTATTGAAAGACAGTTTTCAATAACATACACACCTGAAGTTGAAGCCGCAACCTGCTTCAATTCCTGTGTCCTGGCTTTCCAAGCCCTGCAATCATTCTTCCAGTGTCCTTTCTTATGACAATAGAAGCATTCTTCCTTATCCACAAGCTTTCCCACTTTCTTTGTTGCTTTTGCCTTTCCCTTCGTATCCACTTTACTAACACCGCCTCTTGGTTTGGCGGGGGCCTTCTTCTTCTTTCCCTTGGCTTTCGCCTTGGACCTAGAAGAAGAAGATCCTCCTACAAACAAAGTGGATGTTTCCCTACCTTTCTGTAGGGTGCCCTCTGCGCTCCTTAGCATGTTGAGGAGTTCTGAAAGTTCAACTTCCTTTTCTTGTAAGTTGAAGTTCAGGATAAACTGGGCGTAAGTGGAAGGAAGGGACTGGAGAATCAAGTCCGTATAGAGCTCATTCTCCAACGTGGTCCCAAGGTCCGTGAGCTCTTCTATGTAGACAATCATCTTAAGCACGTGTTCCGCTACCGATGATCCGACGGCCAACCTTGCCGAAAATAACTTCTTCGACACTTCGTATCTTGCGATACGAGACTGCTCTCCATATTGTTCTTTTGTATGGAGAAATATGGATTCGAGGTCCATATTCTCGTGCCTCCTCTGATGTTCGTTGTCCATAGAGGCAAGCACGAGGCATTTGGCCTTCGCGCAATCGATCTCCCAAGTCTTACGGATTTCCTTATCCGCGACGCTGGAGGTGGGACCTGGGACAGGGGGAGCTTTGGTGGTAAGAAGATACCCCAGCTTGTCGTAAGTGATTGCCATCTTGACATTCCTGAGCCAATCTTTGTAGTTTGGCCCTGTCAGTATGTTTTTATCTAGAAGTAACTTAAGTCCAGTCATGTTGATTGGTCGCTGCAATTAGGAGAGAGAAGAAACACTCAGCATGATGCTCTTGCAAGTTTAGAATGGTTTTTAGTTTGTCTAAACAGGATGGCTCCCACCGTTTCTCGAATCCCTCCTCAAACCAAAAAGGAAGAATTAGTCAGGATCAATCTCACCGTACAATACTTGCTTAACTGTTCAGCCAGGCCAGTGTTGGTACTTCGAGGGAGGTTTTCCAACGCTTTCGCGAAGTACCTTAATTAAATAAGCTCTTTTCCCTGGGGACGTAGCCCCGCTAACACCTTTCTAGACACCTACTTGGTTTATAGCATTGATCGCTAAGTGAGAAATTTCCCGAGGAGTAGCATATACTCACAGTAGGATCGGGATCCAAATATCATCGCGTGACGAAACTGAAGGAATCCTACCAGAATCATCACACTCCAAATGGTATGCAACATTAGCAAGTTTCAGTTTTTTTGAAACTCCCGATGTGGATTTTTGCCCCATGCTCTTATGACCTTGACTTTGGCCAAAATATCATAAGTCACATGTCAAGTTCTACCCGTCATTCTCCAGGTTAATTTGGATCCACCCGTACCTACCCTTGACTTTGGCCAAAATGGCAGTACGACTGTCCCAAACCAACGCATCTATCGATGCTACACATAAATACCCAATAGCTACCAATCACTATGCCTTGACTTTGGCCAACATACACAGCTTGAATACTATTGACTATTCATATGAAACGACGGAGGGCTACGAATGGTTTTGGCAAAACCGTGAACGTAGTGAACTTGATATAATCGATAAAACGAGATAGCTTTTAAAAGGAGTGGCTCATGCTCCGCATTTAAAAGTTAGTTTTGAAAAGAACCGAGTGGTTTTCCGAAAGTGTTCCAACGACTTTAACTTGGTTTATTTTCTTGCATTAGTTCTTTTAATGCGTGATATTCTTGCATTAGTTCTTTTAATGCGTCCCATCATTTAATCCTACCATTGCAGAAAACAACCAAAATATGACGTACGCTTATGCCATTCGCATTCGCCACGGGGCCCCGTCATTACCCGTTAGGTTACTTAACTAACGACAGAGCGGGGGCTGGGCTAGCGCGGCTGTAAAACATAAGCAACACCTAAATAATATCATATATAGATATATTGCAATGATAGCCATTTCAGATCACAGATGAACACATTGGATATACTAGGAATCCACAATTCGTACGAGCCTGTAACGAAAAGCAGATTACACGGTCGCGGTGAATAGCCAATACCCCACCCAAGACCCCTACGGGTGCGGCAAACTACCCGTCAAGTACCCGAAGCGAAGCAACCTCCCTCAACTCCGTGAGTAGGCCACTCGGCACTTCGGGATACCCGGTAGTTTGTGCACCCCCTCCATGGGTCTATCCTAGGAGCAAAAACAGTAAAAAGAAATTATACAATGACGGCTACAACCCCGACCCGGTTGTGCGACCATACAAATAATTATTACATCAATTTACAAATTTACATGAATTGAAAGAAAAGAAAACTCTCGTCTCACAACCCCCCGACTATTCACCCGCGACAATCCAATGAATTCATATACACATTCCAATAACATTACAGATCACAGATTTGTATAACCCCCACTAATCGACATATAACGATTAGCAGACGTTCAATACAAATATCACATCACAGAAAAACCCGTCAGCTTAAGTCTTTTAAAAGTTCGATCAAAAATACGGATTTTCAGGCCCCAAACACAAAATTTTCGTTCTGGAAAATCTGGGCCGGGGAAAATCTGCAACCAAAATTTCCCACTACCGAGTCAACTCGGCCGCGGAACCGCGGCGGGAGCACGGTCCCGCCGCGTTTCCGCGGCGCTTTGATCGGTTCAGTGGACGAAATTTTGTCAGTTTGTTATAAAAACCCTGAGCCGAATTTTAAAGTATGATTTATCATTTTTGGAACAGAGGAAAAATTCGACAGCAAGCATGATATCGGGGTTCATTTCGGGACTTTTTCTTTGATCGATCTTCTAGCTACTTTGCTAACATATTAGATAGAGTTTAACTAGGCTCTGATACCACTGTAAGTCCATGCTACCTCTCCCGGTACTTTCGGGCATGCGGAATTTGGTGAAAAACAATTTTCTAGAGGCGGTAACATGGACTCAAAACCGGATCTTGGTTAAACATCTAACTAACAACCTAACTAGGAGTTATTAACTACTCGGTTAGGGGGTTATACCTTTCTTTCTTGAACTCCTTCGTCTTCAAGCCTCGATGGTTGTCCGGATCGGCTTCTCCCCGTCGTCTCCTTGCGCCGAAGATCGATCCACCTGAAAGCTTCTACCTTTGGCTTCTTCTTCGGTCTTTGAAGAAAACTAGTTCACTTGGTTTGCTAAACCTTATGAACTAGAGTGAGTAGAGAAGAGTGTGTTGGGATTTTCTCTATGGTTCTCGGTTCTCAACACATGAGACAAGTGAACCATAGACTCAAAAGAGGGAGAGCAAGAGGAGAAAGATGAGAGCTCAAGAACAAGAGAGAGAATGAGAATGATAGAATGAGAGAAGACTTTTCTCTCTTGGCTCTCATAATCTAAAAACATCATAACACATAATAGCAATCAAGTATTATGTGATGGTTTAAGCAACAATAGCCATATCATTTCATGCACTCATTTTGCACAAGAGAGCAAGCAAGCAAAAGTCTTTGCCATGAAATGATAGCTATTGTTATCATGATGGTCAACTAGTCCGTCCAACCTAGTCAACCGGTCAACAAAGTCAACAAGTCAACAAAGTCAACCCCTCAAAAACCATGTCACCATAATACTTAATTAATATAATTGTTAATTACATATCATATTCTCATTAGGGTTGAGCAAAAAGTCAATAGTCAACGGTCAACGGTCAACAACCCTAATGAGAATCCTCTGCCTCTGTCTCTCCGTCAACTGTGCATATACATCCGCATCCGCGTTCCGAGGAACACGGATGCATACTGGATAAAACCAATCCCAAAAGGTACACTAGGATCTGGCTTAAACCAAAGCCCGCTAGAGTTAATTGTCCGGACACTGTACGCGCACAAGTGCACGGATGTGACCGAACCCTGTCGCAAAACCATGCGACCTGTCGCAAAACCATGCGACCTCTACTCTTTTGCCTAAAGGCGAATAGCTTTCTGTGTGGGACTCTAAAGACTCGACACTACGCTGGAAGTGGGTTTAACCACAGACCGCAAGCGGCACTAGCTGTGCGTAACGGTCCCCAGGTAGATGCCGACAAGAAGACTGACGAGGTGAAACCCATCTGAACTCCTACTGAGCCTGAATGTGACAGTCTCCGTACAGTCCGGTCTGTTCGTCTGATACATCGCATGGCGGGCCTAGGGGGGCGGTAAACGTCAGTCCCCTAATAGCGGTACAAGTCGTGTCGGAGTGAAGCCCAATACACCCTGAGATAGCACTGGAAGCCTACCAGTATATCTTGCTTGCCCTGGCCAGGGACTACCCGTGTAATGGCTCTCTTAGACATAGCGCGATGTCAACCCCCAATACCGGGAGAGACGAATCCTGTCTAACCGTCACTGCCTCCAAGTGCTTCGGGACTGCACCCAACTACTACCTGTTTGCACGACTCCTTTGAGCCGTGGTAGGGTAGTAATCAAAGTACAGTGGGAACACACTCGAGGCGAAGTGATAGTGTCAAGTCAGCGGACTAAGCTGTACTCATGTCACCTGGGAACTGATAACTGACGATAGGTATAATACCAACCGGTCTGTTCCCGACGAGTCCTGTCCAGTGTACTCGTAACCCAACGAGCACCCGCATACTATCTCCAGTACGACGTACTGACGGCTGTGGGACAGACCGTCTCCCACACTGGGATGAGAAGCGCATGCGCTAGTCTACTCCGGAGTATCGATGCCCTGTCTCGATAGTCCTGCGACTAGGGACCTGCATAAGGATGTGCTTATAGATTACCCAGCCCCCACTAGTATGACTGCCATCACAACGCTGGTAATCAAGCAAAGATCCTAAGGGCTCCACTAATGTGTATAGGTGATATACTAAAATAAACACAAGTACACATTCAATTAGAAACAAACCAAGTAGCATACTACTATTTTGAGCAAGATTGTATATACAAGGTGAATATCCCAAGCTTCCATTAAGTAATATACAAACTAGTATGATACAGTAATGGCCTCTAGGGTATATACACTAACAAATGGCTATTCATCACAACTGTGTAATCCGTCTTTTGTTGCAGGCTCTAAACAAACGAGGATTGCTTGCAAATCCAATAAAGTTCATATGAGATCTGGAATGCCTATTATTGCGTCTGACGAATGTACAATATCTATTTATGATAGCTATTTAGACGTCACTTATGTTTTACACCCGCGCTAGCCCAGCCCCCGCTCTGCCGTTGTAAGTGCACGGCGGCGCCCCGGCCGTCAATCCGACGGTCAAATGCGGAAACGGTGATAAACTTTAATTTTGCGAACTTTGCAAACCGGCACCACCGCGCACTAAACTCCGGATCGGACCATTAAACTTGTCCTAGCTAACTAACAAGATAGGGAAGAGATATACCGAGTGATCCGAGTCCTCCGGTCTTCTCGTCATCGTCCCGATCTCTTGCGGAAACTCCGGTCTCGCCTCCTCGCCGGAAGGGCACCACATCGCCTGCATCTTTTACGGGCTCCCACCTCAATACCGAGGCAACTCGGGCATGAAGCTGGCAAGTCGACATGCCCAAGAAGTGCTGTAGAATGTAGTGTAGATGATGCTAGTCTCATTTGGGGTTTGTAGTTGCCTTGATGGAGGAATGGAATTTTCAAGTGGAGCTAGAATGTGTGTAGCAAAGAAAATGAGATGAACCAAATTATCCTCATCAAAATGAATCACTCTCATTTTTTTTTCTCCTCTCCAAAATAGTGGCCGGCCTATACAAAATGAGGAATGGTGGTGGAGGCAAAGAAAACACAAGAGGGAGGTAAGTGTAGGAAAAAGGTGGAGGTGACCATATCATAAAGCAAAGCTCACATCAACACCTTAACAAAACCCATACCCCTTCAAATCACCATTAAAGCACCATTATGGATGAAAGATATCATAATCAATACTTTTGCAATAAAACCCTCCACAAAGTGTTATTTGCAAACTTGCAAATAACCCCCTCCATCGGAAAAGTCCGGCCGGGAAAGAACAAAGGAAAACCGGCCGGAACGGAAAGCAAACTGGCAACTCCAGAAAACTGGTCCCGTAATAAATTACAGGAAAACCCCGATACTGTGCATACACACCCGCATCTGTATTCCGTCCGGATACAAATGCAAAGAGACAAAATCTACACTGTACTAAACTAGGACCGGCTTAAACCAAAGCCGGCTAGTAAAAACCGTTCGATCCTGATCCGTGCAATACCGCACGTATCTGATCGAACCCTGCCATATATCCATACGGCCGCTAGTACAAACCGTCCGATCCTGATCCGTGCAATACCGCACGTATCTGATCGGACCCTGCCATATCTCCATACGGCCTCTACATCGTTTCGCCCGAAAGCTGAGTAACAGAATGAGTGGTGGACTCTAAAGACTCGTCAATACTATGGCTGTGGATTTAACCACTAGCACGTCAGAGGTATAAGCCAATACGTGACGGGCCACCAGCTATTGACTAAAAGGGACGTCGATGAGCGAACTCATCCTGACACCCTACTGAGCCTGTCAGTGACAATATCCGTACAGTCCGGTCCGTTCGTCTACGAGCATCGCATGTCGGGCCTAGGGGGTGGGTAAAAGTCAGACCCCCAAAAGCGGTACAAGTCGTGTCGGAGTGTAGCCCAGAACACCCTGAGATACTACTGGAATACCTACCAGTAAATCTCCTGCCTTAGCCAAGGACTTCGTGTAATGGCTCTCCTAGACACAGCGCGACCTCACCCCCAATACCGGGAGAGACGAACCCCCGAAGATCCGCTCACTGCCTCCATGTGGCTCGGGACTGTACCCAACTAAAACCTGTTTGCACGACTCCTTTGAGCCGTGGTAGGATAGTAATCAAAGCACAGTGGGAACTCACACGAGACAAATGACGATCCCCAGGTCGATGAACTAACCTGTACACATGTCACCTGGGAACTGCTATCTGACATGAGGTATAAGACCAACTAGCATGTTCCCGGCGAGTCCTGTCCGGTGTACTCATAACCCAATGAGCACCTGTATACATCTTAGGTGAACCAACTGACACCAGTGGCCTGTGAGACCGGCCACCGCCCCTCGTCGGGGTCTCGACTGTATACACTAGTCTACTCTGGAGTATCGATGCCCAGTCTCGAAACTCCCACGACTAGGGACCTTTTAAGGATGTGCTTATAGACTCCAGCTCTCACTTATATGATCGCCCTCATACTGCTGGCAGTCAAGCAAGAATCCTAGGGGCTCTATCAACGTGCAATAGCGACTTGTCAGGTCACCTAAAGCAGTACACGATGATAAAGGTAAACCAGATAGCATACTATCATCTCGAGTAAGACTGTCCTACCGGGATAGGTCCTCCCTCAATCATTGCAATCACGTGCCTGTGATCCAATAATTGACTCTGAGGGCACTATCTCCAACAGCCGTTAGTTAAGTAACCTAACGGGTGATGACGGGACCCAGTGGCGAATGTGGATGGCATAAGAGGACGTAGTATTTTCGTTGTTTTCTGCAATGATAGGTTAATGATGGGACGCATTATTTATAATGCAAAGAAAATAAACCAAAAGATGAATCGTTAGAACAATTTAAAAAAAACCACTCAGTTATTTTAAAACAGATGATATTTTTAAATTGCGGAGGTTTGACCACTCCTTTTAAAAGTTATCAGGTTCCTTCGGTCATATCAAGTTCACTACGTTCACGGTTTCGCCAAAACCATTCGTAGCCCTCCGTCATTTCATTTGGGTATTCAGTAGTATTCAAGCTATGTATTTTGACCAACACCAAGGCATAGTGTTTGATAGCTGCTGGGTATTCATTTGTTGCATAGATAGATGAGTTAGTTTAGGACAGTCGTATGATCATTTTGGCCAACGTCAAGGCTATGTACGGATATGTTCAAATTAACAAGATAATGATGGGTAGAACTTGACATGTGACTTATGACATTTTGACCAACGCCAAGGTCATAAGATCATGGGGCAAAAAAAATATATATCGAGAATTTCTAAAGAAACTGAAATTTGCAAAGAGTTGCATACCATTTGGAGTTTGATGAATATTGGTAGGATTCCTTCAACATTATCATACGATGATATTTGGATCCCGATCCTACTGTGAGTATATGCTACTCATCAGGATATTCGTCACTTAGCGATCAATGCTATAAACCAAGTAGGTGTCAAGAAAGGTGTCAGCGGGGTTACGCCCCCAGAGAAAAGAGGTTATTTAATTAAGAAACATCGCGAAAGCGTTGGAAAACCTCCCTCGAAGTACCGACACCAGCCTGGCTGAACGGTTAAGCAAGTATTGTACAGTGAGAATAGTCCTGGCTAATTCTTCTTTTATGGTTTGAGGAAGGATTCGAGAAACAGTGGGAGCCATCCAGTTTAGATAAATTAAAAACCATTCTAAACTTGCAAGAGCATCATGCTAAAGAGTTTTCTTCTTTCTCTCCTAATTGCAGCGACCCTGAAAATGACTGGACTTAAGTTACTTTTAAAGAAAAATATACTGACAGGGCCAAACTATAAAGATTGGCTGCGGAATGTCAAAATGGCTTTAACCTATGACAAATTGGGGTACGTCCTCACCGCTAAGGCACATGCTGTCCCTGGTCCCAAATCCAGTAATGCGGATAAGGAAATCCGCAAAACCTGGGATTTCGATTGCGCGAAAGCCAAGTGCATCGTGCTTGCCTCGATGAACAATGAACATCAGAGGAGGCACGAGGATATGGAACTAGATGCCATATTTCTCCATACAAAAGAACTTTATGGAGAGCAATCTCGTATAGCAAGATACGAGACCTCTAAGAACTTGTTTCGAACGAGATTGGCTGTCGGATCATAGGTAGGAGAACATGTCCTAAAGATGATTGGCTACATAGAAGAGCTCGCAGACCTTGGGACGACTTTGGATAATGAGCTATATACAGACCTTATTCTCCAGTCCCTTCCTTCCACCTACGCCCAGTTTATTCTGAACTTCAACATTCAAAGAAAAGAAGTTGAACTTCCGGAACTCCTTAACATGTTGAGGAGTGCAGAGGGCACCTTGCAGAAGGCAAGGGAAACACCCGCTATGTTTGTTAGCGGTGCTTCTTCTTCCGGGTCTAAGGCTAGGGCCAAAGGAAGGAAAAAGAAGGACGCCACCAAATCTAGAGGAGGTGTAAGTAAGGTGGGAGGGAAGGGAAAGAAAAAGTTTGCAGTACCGGTAGTGGCCCAAGATGAGTGCTTCTATTGTCACAGGAAAGGGCACTGGAAGAAAGATTGCAAGGCGTGGAACGCCAAGAACCAGGAACCGAAGCAAGCTGTGGCTTCGACTTCATGTGTGTTTGTAATTGAGAATTGTCTGTTAATCAACTCTACTTCCTGGGTATTGGATACTGGATCAGGATCTCATATTTGCAATTCATTACAGGCACTGAGAAACCGTAGAGTGCTGAAGGATGGTGATATGACCCTGATGGTTGCTAACGGAGCTAGCGTGGGAGCTGTGTCCGTAGGGAATTATCACCTGGGATTGACGAGTGGACACATTTTGGTTTTACATAACTGTTTTTGTGTACCCATCTTAACGTGTAATATCATATATGTTTCCTTGTTATCAAATAAAGGTTATGATTTCACGTTTGTAAGTGATGTTGTTAACATCCACCTTAATCATAGTTTGATTGGGTCTGGTACACTGGATAACGGTATATATGTTTTAAACCAACTCCAAATTTTCAATATCCAGAACACACTAAAAAGAAAGTCTCCAGATTTAAATAAAGCTTTCTTATGGCATTGTAGACTGGGTCACATCAATGAAAGAAGGTTGACTAAGTTATATAGAGAAGAATAGTTGGACTCGTTCGAATATCAAACTTATGCCACTTGTCAATCTTGTCTCAAAGGAAAGATGACAAAGACTCCATTTACTGGACATGGAATAAGAGCGAGCGAGTTCTTAGGACTCATACACAGCGATGTATGTGGTCCAATGTCTACACATGCAAGAGGTGGTTTTTCCTATTTCATTACTTTCACGGATGATTACTCAAGGTACGGATTCATTTATCTGATGAAACATAAATCCGAGGCTTTTGAGAAATTCCAAGAGTACAAGAATGAAGTAGAAAACCAAACCGGCAAAAGTATCAAGACACTAAGATCTGATCGAGGTGGTGAATACTTGAGTGCCGAGTTCCTAGGTTACCTAAAAGAGAAAGGAATTCTCTCTCAGCTTACTCCTCCATACACTCCACAGCATATACGGTGTATCGGAGAGAAGGAATCGAACCCTATTGGATATGGTACGTTCCATGATGAGTAATGCTGAGTTACCGCGATCTGTTTAGGGTTATGTGCTAGAATCAGCGGCATATCTTTTGAACATGGTTCCTACCAAGACTGTGCCTACCACGCCATATCAGATGTGGAGTAGGAAGAAACCCTATCTTCAGTATCTGAAAATATAGGGATGTCCAGCTTTTGTTAAAAAGCAGCATATGGACAAGCTCAAGGCACGATCAGTAAAGTGTAAGTTTGTGGGATATCCAAAGAACTCCAAGGGGTATCTATTCTATTACGCAGAGGAACAAAAGGTGTTTGTTTCTCGTAATGCCCATTTTCTAGAATATCAGTTTTTAGAAAAGGAAATAAATGGGAGCGAAATAGAACTGGAAGAAATTCCAGAACCACAAACTAATGCTGAAAGTTTGGTAGAACAAGTAGTTCAAGAAGAACAGGACATTCCCGCACCCCTCCACAGGAGTAGTAGGCCGTCTCATCCGCCTGAGAGATACTACGGTTTTCTCATAGATGGGGATAGAGAGGATTGCATCATAGATGATGATGAACCTACTGGCTTCCAGCAGGCCATCCAGAGCGGCGACTCGGTACGATGGCTAGATGCAATGCGGACCGAAATGGAGTCCATGTACACCAATAAAGTATGGACTTTGGACTTTGCTCCAGATGGGGTAAAACCCATAGGATGCAAATGGATCTTCACGAAAAAGATTGGTGTAGATGGACAGGTGGAAACCTATAAGGCTAGACTTGTTGCAAAGGGTTTTCGTCAAAGACCTGGTTTGGACTATGACGAAACTTTTTCTCCAGTGGCTATGCTCCAATCCATTCGGGTCCTTCTTGCTATTGCTGCCTTCCATGATTATGAAATCTGGCAGATGGACGTAAAGACAGCTTTTCTGAATGGAAATTTAGAAGAGTGCGTCTATATGGATCAGCCAGAGGGTTTCAATCAGAGTGGGAGCAGTGGGAAAGTATGCAAGTTGCTTAAGTCCATTTATGGATTAAAGCAAGTATCGCGGAGTTGGAACATCTGTTTTGATGAAACACTCAAAGAATATGACTTTATCAAAAATCCAGATGAACCATGCATATATAGTAAAGTTGTAGCAAGAACTGTCGTATTCCTCGTCTTGTACGTGGATGGCATTCTATTGATAGGAAATGACATTCCTAAGCCACAATCTGTCAAAGGATTCTTGTCACACAGGTTCTCCATGAAAGACCTGGGTGATGTCTCTTACATTCTGGGGATCCGGATCTATCGTGATAGATCCAAGAGGATGTTGGGACTTTCGCAGTCCAGGTATATCGACACTGTACTGAAAAGATTCAATATGGAAGATTCTAAGCGCGGTAATCTACCGGCTTGTCACGGAATCACCCTATCCAAAGAGATGTCTCCCAAGACTGATTTGCAAAGGGAACGCATGTCTATTATACCCTGCGCTTTTGCGGTAGGCTCTATAATGTATGCGATATTGTGCACCAGACCAAATGTAGCTTACGCACTGAGCGTGGTAAGCCGGTATCAGTCAGACCCAGGGGAGAAGAACTGGATAGCAGTAAAGAACATTCTCAAGTACCTGAGGAGGACTAAGGAGATGTTCTTGGTTTACGGCGGAAAAGACCTCAAGATGGAGGCCTATGCTGATTCCGGCTTCCAGAGTGATAAGGACGATTCCAAGTCCATGTCAGGTTATGTCTTTACCCTTGTAGGGTTCCTAGGTACACTAATGAGGTCTCACAAGGCATCAACCATGCCAATTTCAAAAATTACAAGTGCCGAGAAACCCTAATACGGATCGTTGACTAGAGTTTAAGCGAAAACGATAACTAGTTAACAACTTAACTAAAAGTGAACGGAAAATACAACCTTTGTAGATCCGGTCCTCCACCTCCATAGCTCCGTGATGATGTCTCCTCGCTGCGATCATCGGATCCCAAGCTCTAGCGTCGGCTTCATCGGAGAAATGGGCGGGCTAGGTCATCGACTTTGATGCCGAAGATGATCTACGTCGAGGCAACACAAGATCAAGCTCCAACTTCACTAAGCCATGAAACTTGTGAAGAAAACACCCTATACTACTTGGCAAGTGGTAGAGGATGAAGAAATAGGAAGTGGGTTCACTTTAGAATTGGATTTCTCACTCTTTTTCTCAAGTTGCCATTAAAGGTTGCAAGCTTTCTTCTTTTTTTTATTGTTGAAGAAGAAGAAAAAGAAGAAAAAAAATTATGATAAGAATAAAAAGAATTATCTTATCATATAGCAACCATAGTTAGGTGTAGAGAATTAACTAAGGTTAGGTTGAATGGTTAGGGTTAAGTATGAAACAAAAATGATGGACTTATTCAAAGCTTCATGAAGCTTCAACTAGAAAACAAATCAAGCCACCATTTCTCTTTATCTTTCAAAAATGAATAAATAAATAAATGAATAGATAAGTAAATCAAAACCCTAACCATTAACATAACCATGGTTTAATTCTTTACACAAACCCAAGTTTGCATGTATCATCAAACATGATACAAACTAGTGCACAAAACTATATCAAATATACAATGTGCACATCAAGTGAGAAAATCCATCTAAAGTGAACAAATACTAGTTAATGTAAAGTAATATATCAAATATATAATTATACATTAAATCATTAAATCAACACTTGATTTAACGATCCGATCATATCGCATATGACCGACTAATATCCAATGTAGCGGCTTATCGAATCAATCCTCGATTCGATAACTAGGTTATATCGCATACAACCAATCGATACATTCATCGAGAGAATAGAATACGGTATCACATACACGCATTATTCTCGGTCCTGCACATATCTCATATGCTCTCCTATTTCGTTTCGCTTGACCCAGGAAACCTCTGTGTAGGACTCTAAAGACTCGTCAATACGCCGGCAGCAAGTGATGATCATATCAAACACCCACAAGCCGCAAGCGGTCTGCTAAACGTAACGGCCATCCGGGTATTGAGCGATTAGAAGATCGACGAGCAAGCCCGCTCACACTCCTGTGAATCCAACCAGTAACACTTACCGTACAGTCCGGTCTCGTCGTCTGATATGTCGCATATCTCGCCTAGGGGTGGTAAACGTCAGACCACAATAGCTCGATAAGTCGTGTCGATATGAGGTCTATAACAGTTCGAGAAACTACTGGTAACACTTACCAGTAAATCTCAGCAACCCTGGCCAGGGATTTCCGGTTATAGCCAATCGAACACAGCGCAACATCAACTCCTTATACCGGAAGAGACGAATCCCCTCCTATCGCTCATTGACTCCATGTGATTCGGGACTGTACCCAAAAACCACCGTTTTGCACGCCCTCTTGGACGTGGTAAGGTGGAAATCAAAGCACAGTGGGAATCACATAAGACTCTATGACGATCTCGGGTCAACAGACTACTATGTACCAGTGTCACCAGAGAACTGCTATCTGACGTAAGGTATAATACCATCTGGGAGTTCTCGGCGAGTCCGTCCAGTGTACCCAGTCTCCACTGAGCACCCGTATATCATCTCCGATGTCAAACACCAATGGATATGGGATCATCCATCGCCCATCTGTATGGGTCGAGAAGGTATACGCTAGTCTACTCTGGTATATCGATGCCCCGTCTCGATACACCCACGACTAGGGACCTTGAAGGATGTACTTATGGACTACCATGTCCCCACTAGTATGATCCGCATCATAGTCCAGGTAGTCAAGTATACATCCCAAGGGCTTTACCAACATGTAACAGAAAGACAATCAGTGTACACATTAAGGTAAAGAGTAACCGGATAGCATACTATCATGTCGAGCAAGAAAGTCCTCCCTATATATGTCCAAGCATCCACTACAATATACATCCTATGTATAGTGATGGCCTCTGGGGCATACATATAACTAACAATCTCCCACTTGCACTAGGGCCATCTGTAGCTGTGGTTGTAGTATCTCATACTCAACCATCCCATAATAGTCTCTCTCTAGGAAAAGGCCTTTGTGAGTGGATCCGCCGTATTGTCCTCTGAGTCTGCTCTCCTAACCTCGATCCCCTGGAGATCAACCATCTCCACAATCAGGTGACACTGCCTTAGAATATGTCTGGATCACTGATGGGACGGGCGTTCCCTGGCATAAGCCACAACTCCATTGTCACACAATGGGAGGAACTAAGTTCATCTCATGAACTAATATACATCCAGACTGCCTCTTTGGTAGCATCTTAAGCAGCGATGTATCCTGCCTTTATCGTCTAGTAAGCCACGGTATTTATCTTGGAACTCTTCCAACATTCCATCCCTTTACTGAGGGTAAAGACAATGCCTGTGACTAACTTTCAGTCGTCCTTATCACCCTGGAACCCTTCCAGTGATTCTCCGTAGGACCAATTGATACCATCTCACTACAGCTAGTGAGTATGCTAACATCCAATTAGATCTATCTCATAGATCCAAAACCCAGGATTTAGGAGGTATCACTTTGATCCTGTATGGAGAATCATTGTGATAAGCGGAGATTGACCGAGCGTAGCCTAGGAAACTCCTTTCTTATCAAGAGTATGTCATCCACGTACTCTACGAGGATCACCACCATACTCCCTACTACCCTTTTGTTTATACAAGGTTCATCTACCATTTTGATGATGTCAAACTGTTTGACTAACTCATCAAAAAAGATGTTCCAACTTCGCGATGTCTGCTTTATCCTATAAAGCAACTTGCACACGTTTCCGCTGCTCCCACTGTCTATGAAGCCCTCTGGCTGTGTACTTACAGACGTTCTCTTCTAAAACATCATTTAGAAAAGCAGTCATGACACCCAACCACCAGATATCGTAGTCATGGTATGTAGCCGTGGCAAGTAGGATCTGGATGGACTTAAGCATAAATCCTTAGAAAAGGTTTCAACATAATCCATACCTGGTCAATGATGCAAACCTTTTAACAAGTCTAGCTTTGAAAGTCTCAACTTTTCCATGTACACCAAGTAATCTTCTCAAGATATACTTGCTCCTGATGGGGATTTAACCCTTCAGATATAGCAACCAAAGTCCATACTTTGTTGGTGTACATGGATTCCATCTCAGATCACTAAGCATCCAGCCATTCTTACAGAGTCCCACTCCTGATGGCCAGCTCGAAACTAGTTGGGTCATCATCTCATGATGCAATCCTCGCTCCCACTGTCATAGAGAAACCGAAGTATCTCTCAGGTGGGTGAGGAACCCTACTAGATCGGCGGAGAGGCTGAGGTTCGTTGGTAACTATTGAATCCTTTGGTTTTATCAAATCATCTGCTGTAGTTTGTATAGCTGGAACCTTTCCAGTTCTACATTACAGACCTTGCCTCGAGTTTGTCCGGATTTTTCTTTTTAGACATAGGCTGGACAACCCCAAATCTTAACTAGCTTAAGACATGGGCTCTTCCCATACCATATCTTATATGGAGTGGTAGGCTGTGATCTGATTCGAACCTAATTCAATAGGTATGCAGCTTCTCAAGTGCATAACCCTCAAAAGGAAACATGTAACTCAGTAGTACACATCATAGAGCGCACCATATCGAATAGGGTGCAATTGCTCCGCTCCGATATACCATCGTGCTATGGTGTATACGGAGGAGTAATGCTGAGAGAGAATCTCATTCTCCTTTAGAAAAGTCCAAGAATTCCGTGCTCAAGTATTCTCCTCCTTGATCACATCAAAGGACATAATACTTATACCCGTATTGGTTCTCTACTTCTAGCTTATATTCTGTGAATATCTCAAAAGGTTCGGACTTGTGTTTCAACAGGAATATATGTCTGAATCTTGAGAGATCATCAGAGAATGTAATGAAGTATAAAGAACCAGTCCTGGCATGTGTAGACAGGGGGCCTTACATACATCATCATGTATCAGTCCCAAGAGTTTACTAACTCTTTCTCTGTTTCCAATAAACAGAGCTATGGTCATCTAATCTTTGTGACATGACTGGCAAGTTTCACAAGATGTAAATTCAAACTGATTTAAATATGCATCTACATGTAACTTCAGCTAGTCGGGTCGCATTGATATGACCTAGTCTTCAATGCCTCAAGAAGGATTCGTTCATTTCTGAACTCTTCCTCTTGTGTGTGTTCCGAATACTAAGAACTGTAGTTTGATTTAGAACATAAATGCTTTTAGATAACGTGCCTGAACCGATCAACTTTTGATATAGGAAATGTTCAAAACATTATCCAACAATACAAAATTTTATCATTTCTTTACTAATAAAGAGACTGATATGATTTTGTATATCAGGTTCGGTATCTAATAACATTCGTTCAGAATCAATGTATTCAGGTAATACAGGGTGACAGTGACCAACAGACCTGGCTGCAACACTTGCTCCGTTTTCTGCCTCATGAAACTTATCACCCGTTCTCAATTCTCTACCTTTCTGTAGCCCTATGTACCTGATTATATATCTGGGATCCTGATCCTGTATCAAATACCCAGGACGTACAGGATACTGAGAAACAGTTCTATATAACGAACACACCCGAAGATGATGCATCAACATGCACTTTCCTCGTTTGGGCGGCACGGGAATTCTGGTAATCCCCAATTTCCTGCTCTGTCTTATAACAATTATAAGTTGGAGCGGGACCAACGTTCCCCAGCTCAGTATAACAAGCGGGTTCGGTCAATATTCCGTATTATTATCTTGATTAAGGCGTGATATGGTCGCTACCTGGAGAGAGAGAGAAGAAAACACTCAGCGTGCGCTCTTGCAAGAATAGATTGGTTATTATTTTATCTAATCAGGATGGCTCCCACTGTTTTTATCAAATCTTCCTTCAAACCCTAAAAGGAAAGACTAGCCGGGATTAATTACATACTACAAGTTCGCCAATCTTTCAGCCAGGCCAGTGTCGGTACTTTGAGGGAGGTCCCCGTGCTTTCGCACGAACCTAATTAATGTAAACCTCGTTTTCCCAGAGGCGTAACCTCGTTAACACCTTTCTAGACACCTACTTGATCGGCTAATTGTAATGTGTAAAACTCTCCCAGGAGTAACTCTTACTCGCAGCGGATATCGGGATCCAACTATCTCATAGAAGGTATGCAATCTCATTGCAAATTTCAACACTTGAAATTCCCGATAATATTTTGCCCCTAGCAGCTATATGACCTTAACATAGTCAACAAATCATAAGTGCTAGTCAAGTTCAACCCGTCATTTCCCGATTGAATTAAACCCACCCGCACGACACTTAACATAGTCAACAAAGTCGCACGACTACCTTAATCCAATCGCATCATATGCTTATGCAGATAAGCACTAATTAGCTACCGCACACTACGCCTTAACATAGTCAACAAACGTAGCACGAATACTAACTAGTACTTATCTGAAATGACGGAGGGCTACGACAGGTTTTTCTGAAAACCTATTGCGTAATGAACTTGATATCGTTGTAGAATCAAATGATTTTAAAATGGAGTGTTTTTGAGGCTTTTCTAGTTTTGCTAAAGGGGTCACTCCCGGTGAAAGGATCGTCGGCCCTTTCCTCGTCGAATGAGGTGCGGGATATATCATATATATCACTGTGCAAAGCAGAAACTATAGAAGCAAACAAAAACAAACCGAGTGTGTAGCATCAGCCAGTTATTGCTAAAGGAGTCACTCCCGGTGAAGGGATCTCGGTCCTTTCCTTATCGAATAAGGTGCAGGATGTTCTACAAGGAACACCGCGATGCAAAGCAAGAACTGTAGCTACCTGTTTTATTTAGAAATTCGATTCCACAACATCTTAGGTTTCTTTTCATTCATTAATCACATTAATGAAGTCCCATCATTTAAGTTACCTAAACATCACAGATAAATACGATGTACACTTATGCCATCCGCATTCGCCTCGATGTCCCCTCGTGCACCGTTAGGTTAGGTAACTAACGGTAGAGCGGGGCAGGGCTAGCGCGGGTGTAAAACATAAGTAACGTCTATATAATATATCATATATACTATATACAGTATTTATCACAGAACATCACATGATCACATCGCAGATATCGCAGCAGAAGAAACATATATGAAGTATTGGATATACTAGGACGTCCGTGTTTTCAATACGAGCCAGTATAAAACACGGATTCCATGGTCATGATGAATAGCCAAACCCACACCCCTAGACCCCTACGAGAGCAGCAAGCAACCCTACCAATTCTAGAGTTAGGAGACCCGGATTCGACTCCTCGAGTTGGTCTCCCACTGGACTCCAGAACCCGGTTACTTGTGCCCTCCTCCTTGGGTCTATCCTAGTGCGGAAAAGTAAATAATATACAAACGGTGACATCTTCCGCAACCTGGAAGTGCCCTAATAAAAGAATATTACATACAAGTTTTTACATGAATGAAAATGAAAAACACTCATCTCACATAAAAACCCCCCGGCTATTCAAACACGACGATCCAATATAACATATCCAGCAACACATAACATCACATGTCATCAACGTAAGTAAACATGCGTATCCCAATTGTCGTTGACATATAGCAACGAAACCGGCGATATCACATATTACACTTACGGTTACAGAAAAGAAAGTGTAAAACTACAACAGTTGGAATCCGCAACCTACATAGACATCGCATGCCTAAACCAATGAATTCCTTAGACATCACATGCCTAACGATTATAAACCCCGCATTTTAGTCTCATTATCGAAAACTCTTTTCAATATCAAGTCGGACAATTCAACAAGATTCCCGACATCCTGATCGAATGCTCGTTGCAAACTTCAGTAGACGGCCGCACCCCCGATACCGTCGACGAAGTGCACCAAGGCGGAACACCGCTACCGCGAGCACCAGAACGGATGCTTTCGGCGACGGGGTTCTCCTACAGTCACTTGGTCGGGGCTATGGGGTGTAGCTGTCTATTAAGTTTACCCGGCGAGTATCCGCGTACGCTACGTGATTGCGACGGACTTTTGATCACATCAAAATTCCGTGGCAACTGATCAATTGAGACTAAAGTGCTATGTTTATAACATCCATTCAGTTATCTCATAACTACTTGTGGATTCCAAGTATTGTATCCCATTCCAGATAAACAGAAAATGTTAAATTTTCCGATCGAACAGTCAAACACCCAAGTTTTCCCGAAACAGCTCAACACATGAAACAAGTTTAAAAACATCCAGTTCATGCCTCAGTACCAACGGTCCAGCCGTAGAAGGGTCAATCCAACGCCTCACATGTGGCATGCCGTACTGCCCCAAACCCGAAGGTTCAAATGGCAGTTCAAGACGGTCACATAATCGAGTTAAGGTTTGTTGTCTTCTAGAGGGTCCATCGCGTTACTTGCACTACTTAGAACGTTATTAAACCACGGAAAGATCCAACACTTAGAAATTTCCCGATAGGGGAAAAAGTGGGTATTCATATCCGGTCGAAGTTTTTAACATATACAATAATTATCCGGAAAAAATACAGACGAAGTTAAACTTTCCGGTCGAAACACCGAGTCCTCAATACATCCCAGAAAACTCAACTCTTGAGTAAAAGTTAAAATATCCCAGAAAAAACAGCACTAAAATATAGGAATTACTGTGCAAATTTTATTGGAAGAACCCACCGTACGGCCGCGGAACCGCCGCACAAGGCAGGCTCCTGCCGCGGTTCCGCGGCGGTTTAATCGAGTTAGGTCCACAAACTTCACAGTAATTCCTATAAAACTCTACTTAATTTTCTGCATATTTTTAATATAGAAAAATCCACATTTTCAAAAATTGGACAGAGAGTGGTCTCGGATTAGGGTTTCGGGTTCGATCGGGTTTCTAACATCGTCTACACATCGCCTAAGGCTCTAGCTAGGCTCTGATACCACTGTAGGGTTCCTAGGCACACTAATGAGGTCTCACAAGGTATCAACCATGCCAATTTCAAAAATTACAAGTGCCGAGAAACCCTAATACGGATCGTTGACTAGAGTTTAAGCGAAAACGATAACTAGTTAACAACTTAACTAAGAGTGAATGGAAAATAAAACCTTTGTAGATCCGGTCCTCCACCTCCATAGCTCCGTGATGATGTCTCCTCGCTACGATCATCGGATCCCAGGCTCTAGCGTCGGCTTCATCGGAGAAATGGGCGGGCTAGGTCATCGACTTCGATGCCGAAGATGATCTACGTCGAGGCAACACAAGATCAAGCTCCAACTTCACCAAGCCATGAAACTTGTGAAGAAAATACCCTATACTACTTGGCAAGTGGTAGAGGATGAAGAAATAGGAAGTGGGTTCACTTTAGAAATGAATTTCTCACTCTTTTTCTCAAGTTGCCATTAAAGGTTGCAAGCTTTCTTCTTTTTTTTATTGTTGAAGAAGAAGAAGAAGAAGAAAAAAATTATGATAAGAATAAAAAGAATTATCTTATCATATAGCAACCAGTTAGGTGTAGAGAATTAACTAAGGTTAGGTTGAATGGTTAGGGTTAAGTATGAAACAAAAATGGTGGACTTATTCAAAGCTTCATGAAGCTTCAACTAGAAAACAAATCAAGCCACCATTTCTCTTTATCTTTCAAAAATGAATAAATAAATAAATGAATAGATAAGTAAATCAAAACCCTAACCATTAACATAACCATGGTTTAATTCTTTACACAAACCCAAGTTTGCATGTATCATCAAACATGATACAAACTAGTGCACAAAACTATATCAAATATACAATGTGCACATTAAGTGAGAAAATCCATCTAAAGTGAACAAATACTAGTTAATGTAAAGTAATATATCAAATATATAATTATACATTAAATCATTAAATCAACACTTGATTTAACGATCCGGTCATATCGCATATGACCGACTAATATCCAATGTATCGGCTTATCGAATCAATCCTCGATTCGATAACTAGGTTATATCGCATACAACCAATCGATACATTCATCGCGAGAATAGAATACGGTATCACATACACGCATTATTCTCGGTCCCGCACATATCTCATATGCGCTCCTATTTCGTTTCGCTTGAGCCAGGAAACCTCTGTGTAGGACTCTAAAGACTTGTCAATACGCCGGCAGCAAGTGATGATCATATCAAACACCCACAAGCCGCAAGCGGTCTGCTAAACGTAACGGCCACCCGGGTATTGAGCGATCAGAAGATCGACGAGCAAGCCCGCTCACACTCCTGTGAATCCAACCAGTAACACTTACCGTACAGTCCGGTCTCGTCGTCTGATATGTCGCATATCTCGCCTAGGGGTGGTAAACGTCAGACCCCAATAGCTCGATAAGTTGTGTCGATATAAGGTCTATAACAGTTCAAGAAACTACTGGTAACACTTACCAGTAAATCTCATCAACCCTGGCCAGGGATTTCTGGTTATAGCCAATCGAACACAGCGCAACATCAACTCCCTATACCGGGAGAGACGAATCCCCTCCTATCGCTCATTGCCTCCATGTGATTCGGGACTGTACCCAAAAACCACCGTTTTGCACGCTCTCTTAGACGTGGTAAGGTGGAAATCAAAGCACAGTGGGAATCACATAAGACTCTATGACGATCTCGGGTCAACAGACTACTCTGTACCAGTGTCACCAGAGAACTGCCATCTGACGTAAGGTATAATACCATCTGGGAGTTCTCGGCGAGTCCGTCCAGTGTACCCAGTCTCCACTGAGCACCCGTATATCATCTCTGATGTCAAACACCAATGGATATGGGATCATCTATCGCCCATCTGTATGGGTCAAGAAGGTATACGCTAGTCTACTCTGGTATATCGATGCCCCGTCTCGATACACCCACGACTAGGGACCTTGAAGGATGTACTTATGGACTACCATGTCCCCACTAGTATGATCCGCATCATAGTCCAGGTAGTCAAGTACACATCCTAAGGGCTTTACCAACATGTAACAGAGAGACAATTAGTGTACACATTAAGGTAAAGAGTAACCAGATAGCATACTATCATGTCGAGCAAGAAAGTCCTCCCTATATATGTCCAAGCATCCACTACAATATACATCCTATGTATAGTGATGGCCTCTAGGGCATACATATCACTAACAACCCTCAATGGAGGGGCGGTGTGCTGGAAGAGTTCCAAGCAGGACACCGTTGCTGACTCGACGATGGAAGCGGAGTATATTGCTGCTTGCGATGCCGCAAAAGAAGCGGTCTGGATGAAGAAGTTTCTAACAGAACTTCAGGTGGTTCCTACCATTGTTGATCCAATACCTCTGTATTGCGACAACAACGGAGCTATAGCTTTAGCGAAGGAACCAAGGTCCCATCAGAAGTCTAGACACATCTTAAGGCGGTATCACCTGATCAGGGAGATCATTGATCGTCAGGAGATCGAGGTTCGGAGAGTTTCTACTGAAGAGAACATTGCTGATCCATTCACAAAGGCCCTACCTCAGATTCAGTTCGAGAGGCTACTCGAGATCATCGGTCTTCGATATGCCAGTACATGGCCCTAGTGCAAGTGGGAGATTGTTAGTGTATATGCCCTAGGAGCCATTATTGTATCATACTAGTTTGTATATTACTTAATGGAAGCTTGGGATATTCACATGTATATTACTGTCTTGCTAAACATGGTAGTATGCTACTTGGTTTTTCTATCTTAATATGTGAGTATACATATTGATAGAGCTCTTAGGATCTTGCTTGACTACCAGCGTTGTGATGGCAGTCACACTAGTGGGGGCTGGGTAGTCTACAAGCACATCCTTATTCAGGTCCCTATCGTAGGATTATCGAGACAGGGCATCGATACTCCGGAGTAGACTAGTGTGTACGCTTCTCATCCCAATTGGAGAGATGGTCTGTCCCACAGCCGTCAGTACGTCGTACTGGAGATAGTATGCAGGTGCTCGTTAGGTTACGGGTACACCGGACAGGACTCACAGGGAACTGTTGGTTGGTTTTATACCAGTCGTCAGTTAACAGTTCCCAGGTGACATGAGTACAGCATATTCCGCAGACTTGACACTGCTACTTCGCCTCAAGTGTGTCCCACTGTTCTTAGATTGCTATCCTACCACGGCTCAAAGGAGTCGTGCAAACAGGTAGCAGTTGGGTGCAGTCCTGAGCACTTGAAGGCAGTGGCGGTTAGACAGGATTCGTCTCTCCCGGTATTGGGAGTTGATACCGCGCTGTGTTAGAGAGCCATTACGCAAAGTCCCTGGCCAGGGCAAACAAGATTTACTGGTAGGTTCCAGTAGTTTCTCAGGGTGTAATGGGCTTCACTCCGACACGACTTATACCGCTATTAGGGGACTGACGCTTGCCGCCCCCTAGGCCCGATATGCGATAGTCTTAGATGAACAGACCGGACTGTACGGAGATTGTCACATCAGACTCAGTAGGAGTTCGGATGGGTTTTCTCATCGCCTTCTTATCGACATCTACCTGGGGACCGTTACGTACAGCTAGTGCCGCTTGCGGTCTGTTGTTAAACCTACTGCCAGCGTAGTAGTCGAGTCTCTAGAGTCCCACACAGAGAGTTTCCCTACTCCAGGAGAAACGATATAGAGGTCGTATAGTTTTACGACAAGGGTTCGGACGCATACGTATGTTTATGAACGTTCGACATCCGGACAGTTTTTACTAGCCGGCTTTGGTTTAAGCCAGTTTCTAGTATCCGGTTATTGGATTTATACAATCTAAAGTTTTTCCGTGTTTTCACGGATAGGAGGGGCGTTCTCGTAATTACGCGAGAAGCTTCTAGAAGGTCGGTGACTTGGGGGTTAAGGTGGCATATGCATTAAATGAGATTAGTGAGTCATTTGAGTGATTCATCCATGTCATTAATGCATCATAAATGCTTAATGACTCATGGAGATGAATCACCCTTTTGTATTTATGAAGCATGATTATTAATCCTTTATTTTCTTTTATTGGATAAATGATAATGCTTGATATATATTATGATAGATTATTATCTCATCTCATTCTCTTGCTCACTTTCTCTCTCCTCAAGCTCTCTCTCTTCAAACCCTAATCCTCCCCTCTCATGTGTTGAGACCAAGGATTAGATTAGACTACTTAATCCTTAACCATTCTCTATATCACCTAGGTTACTTAGATTAGCGATTTAAGAAACCTAGTTACCTCAAGTTAGAGGTGAAGCTTGTAGTAAAGCTCTCGGGTGGATCATCTACTACATAGAGAAGGCCGGAGAGGACATGGAGAACGACAAGACGAAGGATACAGTTCATTAGGTATAATCACTTATCATAGTAGTTGTTAACTTCTATAGTTTCTTGTTAGTTATGGTTTAGCAAAGATTCTCGGTTAGTCGATATTTACGCATAAAACAAGATCGTTTTTCATTATTCCGCCTCCCCGCAAGTCGTGGGGTGTTGTACATCGACTTACAAAAGTTTCCCGAAGTGGGTCCCAAGCACAATACTCAGTACTTAGACAAATCTGGGCTCAAACAAAAAATACTAGAAACCCCATTTCCAAGTTATGAACCCCTGTAGAAAAAATGGCGCACAGTGCTGCCGCGGAACCGCGGCCAAAATGAGGGTACGACCGCGGTTCCGCCGCGTTACAGTGTCAACAGCTTACCAAATTTTGTCAGGTTTCATAAAAACGCCTGCACATATTTCTGCAATACACCAAATAATTTTTTGACAACTAAAAAATTTTGACAGAAACTGCCAAGTTGGAAATGCAGTTTTTGAAATTTTCGTCCGATCGAAGTTCTAAACACGCTAGAGCAAACTAGTAAAGGTTAATGGCGTGGCTCTGATACCATGTAAGACTACGGTAGTGCCCCGGCCGTCTTTCCGAGGCCAAAATGCGGAACCAAAATTTTCTAGACTTGAAAACCGTCGCTATCGTATGCTTAAAACCCGGATCGAACCATTAACCTACAACTAGCTATCTAGAGAGAGGGTTGGAAAGCTATACCGATCGATTCATGTCCTTCGGTCTTTGGCCACCATCCCAAGCTCCTCGCAGCATCTCTTGTCTTGATCTCCTCGTCGGAAAGGGCACCACATCTACGAGTCTTTTTACAGGCTCCCGCTTCATCCGACGCAACTTGGGCACGAAGTGTGCTAGCCGACGTGTCCAAGTAGAGAATGTTTGTGATCACTTTGTCTCTCGCATCCATTACTTTGGATGGAGGTTGAAGGTGTTTCCATTGATGAAGATAATGAGCTAGAGGAAGAAGAAAAAGAAGAGAAGGCTTTCTATCTTTTTCTTTTGTTCTTGCTATCATAAAAAGAGAGAGAGTGAGAAGAAGAATATGAGAGCTCCCTACTCATGGCAGCCTCTCTCTCTCTCTTCTCATCATATCAACACAAATCAATCCACTAATGTGATATTTTGCTAAAAAAGAGACCATGAGTCACTAGTGAAGTCCATGTCACATTTAATGCATGTCATGATGAAATTCTAGCTCATAATTTCCATAAGCAAACATTAATCCAAATGTTTGCCACAACAAAAAGATACGGCAACATCTAAAGTAAACTCGTGACGGATCACAAGGATACCTCTCACCTGTATATACATACCTGCATCCGCATTCCGACTGAATGCGAATGCGATGAGACTAAAGTAATCCAACAAATCTAATACTAGGATCCGGCTTAAACCAAAGCCTACTAGTATGATCCGTCCGATCATGATCCGTACAATACCGCACGTATATGATCGAACCCTGCCATATATCATACGGCCTTTACAACGTTTCGCCCGAAACTTAAGAAACTGTCTGTGGGGGACTCTAAAGACTCGTCAATACTTTGGCTGTGGATTTAACCACTAACACGTCAGAGGTATTAGCCGTACGTAACGGGCTACCAAGTATTGACAAAAAGGGAGGTCGATGAGCGAACTCATCCTGACACCCTACTGAGCCTGTCAGTGACAATATCTGTACAGTCTGGTCCGTTCGTCTATGAGCATCACATGGCGGGCCTAGGGGGTTAGTAAAAGTCGAACCCACAAAAGCGGTACAAGTCGTGTCGGAGTGTAGCCCAGAACACCCTGAGATACTACTGGAATACCTACCAGTAAATCTCCTGCCTCGGCCGAGGGCTTTGTGTAATGGCTCTCCTAGACACAGCGCGATCTCACCCCCAATACCGGGAGAGACGAAACCCCTGCCGATCCGCTCACTTGCCTCCATGTGGCTCGGGACTGTACCCAACTAAAACCTGTTTGCATGACTCCTTTGAGCCGTGGCAGGGTAGTAATCAAAGCACGGTGGGAACTCACATGAGACAAATGACGACCTCAGGTCGATGAACTAACCTGTACACATGTCACCAGGGAACTGCTATCTGACGTCAGGTATATTACCAACTAGCAGATTCCCGGCGAGTCCTGTCCGGTGTACTCATAACCCAATGAGCACCTGTATACATCTTAGGTGAACCAACTGACACCATTGGCTTGTGAGACCGGCCACCGCCCCTCGTCGGGGTCTCGACTGTATACACTAGTCTACTCCGGAGTATCGATGCCCTGTCTCGAAACTCCCATGACTAGGGACCACTTTTAAGGATGTGCTTATGGACTACCCAACTCTCACGTATATGATCGCCATCATACTGTTGGTAGTCAAGCAGGATCCTAAGGGTTCTATCAACGTGTAATAGTGAACATGTCACCTAAAGCTGTACACGATGATAAAGACAAACCAGATAACATACTATCATCTTGAGTAAGACTTTCCTACCGGCATAGGTCCTCCTTCAATCATTGCAATCACGTGCCTGTGATCCAATAATTGACTCTGAGGGCACTATATCCAACACTTATGACCTTGGCTAAGGTCAACAAATCATAAGTGCTAGCCATGTTCAACCCGTCATTTCCCGATTGAATTAAACCCACCCGCACGACCCTTGGCTAAGGTCAAAAAAGTCGCACGACTACCCTAACTCAATCGCATCATATGCTTATACAGACAAGCACTAATTAGCAACTGCACACTACGCCTTGGCTAAGGTCAACAAACGTAGCACGAATACTAAGTAGTATTTATCTGAAATGACGGAGGGCTACGACAGCTTTTTAAGAAAACCTTTTGCGTAATGAACTTGATATCGTCGTAGAATCGAGTGATTTTAAATGGAGTGTTTTTTAGGCCTTTACTAGTTTTGCTAAAGAGGTCACTCTCGGTGAAGGGATCTCGGCTCTTTCCTTATCGAATAAGGTGCAAGATATATCACAAATACCGCTATGCAAAGCAAAAACTATAAAAGCAATCAAAAGACAAACCGAGTGTGCAGCATCTGTTAGTTTCGCTAAAGAGGTCACTCCCGGTGAAGGGATCTCGGCTCTTTCCTTATCGAATAAGGTGCTGGATATTCTACAAGGAATACAGCTATGCAAAGCAAGAACTAGAGCTACTAGTTTTTAAACAAGTTTCTACAACATTTTAGGTTTCTTTTATTTCATTAATCTCATTAATGAAGTCCCATTTTATTATGCTTCACAAGCATCACATTTGAAACGAAATCAGCAATATAATATATATCTCATATATATAATATAAACATTCGTCTCAGGCAATAATATGATCTCATCACAGAACATTGCAGCAGAAGAACATATATGAAATATTGGATATACTAGGTTGTCCGTGTTTTATTACGAGCCTGTATAAAACACGGATTCCACGGTCGTAATGAATAGCCAAACCTACATCCCTAGACACCTACGAGAGTGGCAAGCAACACTACCAATTCTAGGATTAAGAGACCCGGTCTCGACTCCTCGAGATGGCCTCCCACTGGACCCTAGAACTCGGTTACTTGTGCTCCCCGTCTTGGGTCTATCCTAATGCTGAAAAGTAAATAATATACAATGGTGACATCATCCTCAACCCGGAAGTGCCCCAATAAAAGAATATTACATACATTGAATTTTACATGAATGAAAATAAAAACCCTCATCTCACATAAAACCCCCGGTTATTCAAAACGCGACGATCCAATATAACATATCACAGCAACACATAACATCACATGTCATCAACGTAAGTAAATATGCGTATCCCAATTGTCGTTGATGTACAGCAACGAAACCGGCGATACACTACATATTACACTTACGGTCGCAGAAAAGAAAGTGTAAAACTACAACAGTTGGAATCCGCAACCTCCTTAGACATCGCATGCCTAACCAAATGAATTCCTTAGACATCGCATGTCTAACAATTATAAACCCCGCATTTTAGTCTTAATATCGAAAACACTTTTCAATATCTAGTCGGAAAATTCAACAAGATTCCCGACAACCTGATCGAATGTTCGTCGAAAACTTTAGTAGACGGCCGCACCCCCGATGCCGTCGACGAAGTGCACTAAGGCGGAACACCGCTGCCGTGAGCACCCGAACGGATGCTTTTGGCGACGGGGTTCTCCTACAGTTACTTGGTCGGGGCTATGGGGCGTGACTATCTATTATGTTTACCCGGCGAGTATCCGCGTACGCTACATGATTGCGACGGACTTTTGATCACATCAAAATCCTATGGCAACCGATCAAATGAGACTAAACTGCTAGATTTACAACATTCAAATTAGTTATCTCATAACTACTTGTGGATTCCAAATATTGTATCACATTCCAGATAAATAGACAATATTAAACTTTCCAATCGAATAAACAAACACCCAAAAGTTCCCTTTTTGCTACACACTTGAACTTAGTTTAAAAGCATCCATCACATGCCACGGTACCGATGGTCCAGCCGTAGAAGGGTCAAACCAACACCTCACATGTGGCAACGCCGTACTGCCCCAAACCCTAAGGTTTAGAGGCGGTTCAGATGGTCATATAATCGAGTTAAGGTTTGTGTTCTTCTAGAGGGTCCACCGCGTTACTTGCACAACTGTGAATGCTCTTTAACTAAGGAAAAAATCCAACACATGGAAATTTTCCGGCAGGGAAAAAAGTGAGTTATTGATATCCGTTCGAACTTTTTAACACGTTCTAAATTACCCGGAAAACATAAACGAAGTTAAATTATCCGATCGAATCAACGAGTTCCCAATATATCCTAGAAGGCTCAACACTTGAGTAGAACTAAAAATTCCCAGAAGCATGAAAAATACCCAAGAATATAACCATGAAGTATTAGCCCCCAACTCCCAAAGTTGGCCACGGAACAACCGCCAAACGCATGGTTTAGCCGCGGTTCCGCGGTCCTTTGAGGGAGTTAGGGCTTCGTACTTCACAGTAATTCTTAAAATTCCCTGCATGATTTTCTAAGTATTTTTAATATGAAAAATTTCAACTTTTTAAATTTTTTCCAGAAACTAGGTTTTTACGGGGTTTCGAAGTTCGATCGGATCTCAAATTTCTTCTAGACAACGCCTAATGCTCTAGTTTGGCTCTGATACCACTGTAGGGTTAGTATAGCACCTTAGTAAGGCTTAAGAAGGCATCACACATGCCATATTGAAATTTTTGGGGTGCTAAAAAACCCTAACCAAGATCTTAACTAGAGACTTAAGGTAAACATAGCAAGTAAACAACTTTACTTCTAAGAGTTAGGGATTACAACCTTTGTAGTCCGTTCCTTTACTTCTAAAGCTCCGTGTTGAGGTCCCTTCACTGCGATCATCGAGTATCCGGACTCAAGAGAGGCTCCATGAAGAAAAAAATGCAGGCTTGCTTCCAATCTTCAACAACAAAGATGATCTACCTTGAAGAAACTCAAGCCCAGGCTCTTGCTTTACTAATCAAGTATTAGCAAAGCAAACACCCTAATCTAAGTGGCTAGAATAGATGAGGATGATGAAGTAGGAATTTAGCTCTCATTTGTTTTCAATTTCTCAATCAAAATCATCACATAAGAAAAAGCTAGAAAGCTTTTCTCAAAGGAAGAAGAAGAAGAAGAAAATCTATTTATGATGATTAATGAAATCATAGTTATGGTTACAAATCAACCATGGGTTAAGAATGAAGACTTAACCCATGTAGAGAGTTAACTAGAGTAAAGGGTTTTGGTTTGGGTTAGAAAATATCTATACAAAATATCTTAAACAAAACAAAAATAAAGCTTCTAGAAGCTTCATGAAAAAGCTAACCCAAATCAAACCCTAACTATGTTTAATCTTCACAAATCATGTTGCATTTGTAATCATAACTTGTTACAATATTATATATCACATATATAATATATTTTGTAACAAAATAAAATAATACAATTAACATATATCACATATATATCAATGTATTATCCAAGTGAGAAAAAGAATCTTTAAGTGAGCTTATATTAGTTAATGTAACTTAATATATCACATATATAATTATACATTAAATTATCGAATCAACATTTGATCCGATAATTCGGCTATATCGCATATAACCGACTAATATAATCTGTATCAGTTCATCGAATCAACAATTGATCCGATGACCCAGCTATATCACATATACCCGTCCGATATCTCATATCGCGAGAATCTAATACGGTATCGCATACACGTATTATTCCCGGTCCTGCACATATCACATATGTGCTCCCACTCTATTTTTCCTGAGTCAGGAAACCTCTGTGTAGGACTCTAAAGAATCGTCAATACGCCGGCAGTAGGTGATGATCATATCAAACACCCACAAGCTGCAAGAGGTCAGCTAAACATAACAGCTACCCAGATATTGAGCAATCAGAAGATCAACAAGCAAGCCTGTACATTCTCCTGTGAATCCAACCAGTAACACTCCCGCACAGTCCGGTCTCTTCGTCTGATATGTCGCATATCTCGTCTATGGGTGGTAAACGTCAAACCCCAGTAGCTTGATAAGTCGTGTCGATATGAGCTCTATAACAGTTCGAGAAACTACTGATAACACTTACCAGATAGCATACTATCATGTCGAGCAAGAAAGTCCTCCCTATATATGTCCAAGCATCCACTACAATATACAACGTATGTACAGTAATGGCCTCTAGGGCATACATATAACTAACATCAGCACCCAATGCCATGACTACCTCAGTATCCTACTTGGAAACCTATCCATCATACTGCACATCAAAAGAGAGAAAACTATTAATTCTGACAGCCACTCTGTCATACAGGTCATCTTGGAAGCCTGAAATAATAACCACCTCCCAAAGAAGGTTGCCGTTACCATATACCAAGAACATCCTCTTATGTTCATAACTGTTTCCCAATGTTTCTCCAGGATTGAATTAATATCTGCTTATTGCAGCAAGTGTAAAAAGCAATATCTGATATGGTACTTGACATCTCATGATTGACTCAATTGCCTAAGAAAGTGATATGTCAATCATGCAAATCCCTCTCCTCATCTGTCTAGAAGACATCTTTTTAAAGAGGTTGACTCCATCACCTATGGGTCCACCACCACGCCAGGAGTCGTCCATTCTAAAACACTTTAGAATAGTGTCAAAGTACCCGAGTTGGGACACTTCCCAAATCTAGATCTAAAACCATAGACATAGTCACCAGAATCCCTGATATTTTGTCCAGATCCCATATGGAGAAACACATGTGACAACCATAGTATAACCGATTGTAGTATAGGAACATCACTTCCTATCAGGAGCATGTCATTCAAATAACAGGACATCACTCCATACTACTTTCTTACTAGGTCTATCTGTTGTTCTGATGAAGTCAAACTATATGACTGTCACATCAAAAATAGATGATCTATCTTCGCTATATTTGCTTTAGTTTATAAATAGACATAAGCTACTGGCCCACCACGCTTCCATTGCTCCTACTGACTATAACAACCCTCTGTCAGAGTCATATACACGTACACTTCTAAAGCTAATTTAGAACGACGTTATAGTCATCTATCTGCTGGATCTCATAGTTAAGGACAGCGGTAGTGGCAGGCTTGGTTAATCAAAACCTCCCTGTCACCGTCTCTGAGGAGACCGAAATACCTCTAGGGTGGCTGATGTTACCCATAAATCTGCAGAATGGCTAATAGATTGTCGAATCCAATTCAATCTTTAGTAACTACTAAATTTTTAGTAACCGTTTATGGTTCTGAAATCACTTCCAGTTCTACCATATTGCCACTAATTTTTCTGAAAAGAATTCATTTTACTAAAGAAGTGGCAAGTCAAGAATAATATAACTATTGATCCTGCAAATGGTAGAATGCTAATCCTCGTCAAAACCTGGGATAACCCACAAACTGCCATTACTGAAACATGCCTTGAGTTTATCCTGATTCTGGTTTTAAGCATAAACCGGATAACTCCATATACCTTAATGTTCACCACAGAAAACTGCATTTTAATACCTCTCATTCGTTATCTGTTTTGCTATATATCGGTGATATTAATCAGTGTCAGCTCAGTAATTACAGTTTACAGGTATTCGTGATACAACACTAAAAACATACTCAAAATCACGGATATAGCATTTGGGAGCCGACACTGCAATCAGAACGGAGAACCAACCGATAACCTAAGATTTTTTGCAAATAAATGTGTACACATTATTTTGGTCCAACACAATACATGTTGCACACAACTCTTGGGCAAGGACCATGGTAGGGCTGCCCATGGTACACACACTTGATGGCTTGAGCAAGTGGGGCGGACATGAGCATTGAATGCATAAAGTGTTGATGTGAGATGTTGCACCATGTTTCCCTCCAAAACTCTGAAGGAAAACCAGGTTATTTTAGACCAAGCAAACAGTATCAGAGGGTTATTGGGAAGCACACAAACCCACACATCCAATACGAGCCCCTCTCCTCAGAATTTGGCCGAGCACATGCTCACCAAAACCGGCGAGCTCGGCCCCACCTTGCCTAATTGGCCCCATATTTTCACAGAGCCTCCCTTGCTGCCACGTCAGCTCATTTTTATTGTTTGTTTATTTTCCTTTTGAGCCTATAAATACAGACCAGTAGGGAAGGGAAGGAGGATGCCATATATTTTACCATATAGTTTTAGTTTGTTTTGTTTAGCTTGAGGGTGAGTGTACTTCATATTGGTTTCTTCTTCTTCTTCCCTCTTGAAGCTCTCTTTGGAGAGCTTCATTAAGGAGGTTGAATAAGCTACCATAAACCTTGTATCTCTTCTTCAAGTGATTAATAAATTGTTGCTTTCTTTTTATACTTGCTTTCTTTACTTGCTTTCTTTTTATTCATGCTTAACTAATCTTTTATTTTGGTTGTGGTGTGGTGAGGAAGTGAGATGAAAGGGTTTGCTTCCTCCACCTCTTGATTATGTTTAATGTGCTAAATTTACGATTCTAACTTGAATATTGTTTATGCATTGATATGATACGGTATGTTGAACCATGGTTACTTGTAACCTCCTCATATACCGTATTCATTCCCTTTCCCCATTTTCAATGTTTAAGTTAAAATCTATTTAGTGTTAAGTTTGCTGAGCTTGGATATCGTATCTTGTGATTAAGGTCTTGACAAATCTTTTAATTTCATATACGGTATACCATCACAACTTCTTAGCAAACTCAACACTAATATCATTTGCTCTCACTAACCATTTTGTGTTTTTGTTGTTGCGGTATGCTTATTAACCCTTGTGTTTAGTGTTGATACCCCAAGCGTGGACATACAAACGGTAAGTGATCAAAATGGAACCGTTTCGTGCATTGCGGCGAATATCGGACTTTGACGGTTTGTGCTCCGCAACCGCGTTGATAAGTTTTGCTTTATGCCGGGACCAAGGTAAGGCCGAACAACTTATGACCAAGGAAGTGTAGAGGTAAACGTCGCGATTCAAGGTTCCGAGCCAAACCACAACCATTCTTCTCTTACTTGTTTTCCTTGTTTTCTTTATATCCGTATTCTTTTATATTTTGTGACATGTGGTCTAGGATGTAGTATGATGATCTAAGTGTTTTTCTATCTTTTTCTTACCTCTTCACTTGTATCTCAACTCATGAGAAGGGTAGTGAAGAGAAGATGATGAAGGTGGAGGAAACTTGAGAGGAGGGAGGAGATGAAGAAAAATGGGAGCCCAAGAAAATAATGAAGCATGCAAATGAGAGAAATTCAACACAAAGGTTTTGTGTATTAATTCTTTCAATAAACAATCAACAACCATACTTCAATAGTAACTCCAAATGAATTAAAAATTCATTTGTTAAATATTTTAGTATGGTTATTGACATTCCTCCCATACCTCACACTTTACACTTCATTTTCCATTTATCAAATAAAAGGAAAAAGCATAATGAGGTAGCCACCTTTTAGAAGGTAATCTGTAATAAAATACGGATTACAGTCTGTTGTATATACATACCTGCATTCGGATAAAAACACGAATGCCTAAAGAGATAGAATAACACGAAGAACATAATACTAGAATATACATATCGAAATACATATATGTAAACTATTAAATCAATACCTGATTTAATAATCTGGCTCAAACCCGAGTCGGCTAGTATTACCAACTGTCCGATCGAAAGTCTGAATACAAAGTACATCAATCGATCGAGACCCTGCACGTATCCAATACAGCTACTATATCATTTTGCCTAAACCAGGGAAACCCTCTGTGTGGGACTCTAAAGACTCGACAGTACGCCGGCAGTGAGTTACTGGATAAATCCATAACCACAAGCACGTCAGCGGCACTAGCTGTACGTAACGGCTACCCGGGTACCTGTCGAAAAGGAAGGCCGACGAGCAAACTCATCCGGATCCCTACTAAGCCTATCTGTGACAATCTCCGTACAGTCCGGTCTCTTCGTCTGAGAGTATCGCATATCGGGTCTAGGGGTGGTAAACGTCAGACCCTGATAACCTGGTAATTCGTGCTGATGCGGCTCAGGACCAATCCGGGAAACTACTGATCAGCCTATCAGTAAATCCCAACTGCCTTGGCCAAGGTCTTTTGGTCCTGACCAATCGAACACAGTGCGATATCGACTCCCTATACCAGGAGAGACGAATCCCCGACAATCGCTCACTACCTCCATGTGGCTCGGGACTGTACCCAACCAAAACCTATTTGCACGACTCAGTAGAGCCGTGGTAGGGTAGTGATCAAAGCACAGTGGGAACTCACACGAGACAAATGCCAATCTCAGGTCTAAATACTAACATGTACTCATGTCACCTGAGATCTTCCACCTGACGATAGGTATAGTACCATCTGGAAGTTCTCGGTGAGTCCGTCTGGTGTACTTACCCCAGTGAGCACCTGTATACGATCTTAGGTCTAAAGACCAATGGTTGCGGGACCAAACCATCGCCCCTCGTCGGGGTCTAGAAACGTATACACTAGTATACTCTAGAATATCGATGCCCGGTCTCGATACTCCCATGACTAGGGACCATTTAAGGATGTGCGTACCGACTACCCAGCTCCCACAAGTATGATCGCCATCATAACGCAGGTAGTCTAGCATTGATCCTACGGGCTTTATCAATATGTATAAAATATATGTAATAGCAAGTAAAACATACACATGTTTAGATAATGTCAAACCAAATAGCATACTATCATATCGAGCAAGACTGTCCTGTACATATATATGTCGAAGCATCCATATGTATACATATACAATAATGGCCTCTAAGGCATACATATCCAACAATCTCCCACTAGCACTAAGGCCATATATTGGCGTACCAAGCATCCAACGTCTGCTCTAGGGTCAGCTGTTGGCGTACCACATACCCAACATCTCAAAAAATATCTCGAACCGTGCTTGAGGAAGGGCCATGGTGAATGGATCCGCAGTGTTGTATTTTGTATCCACTCTTCGGACCTCGATCTCCTGGCGATCTACGATCTCCCTGATTAGGTGATACCGCCTTAAGATGTGCTTAGATTTCTGATGGGACCGTGGTTCCTTCGCTAAAGCTATAGCCCCATTGTTATCACAATACAAAGGTATTGGGTCAACAATGGACGGAACTACCTGAAGTTCATTAATGAACTTCTTCATCCAGACCGCCTCTTTTGTGGCATCGCTTGCAGCAATGTATTCAGCCTCCATCGTCGAGTCTGCAACGGTATCCTGTTTGTAGCTCTTCCAACACACCGCCCCTCCGTTGAGGGTAAATACAAAAACCGAGACAGACTCGCTGTCATCCTTGTCACTCTGGAAGCTTGAATTTGTAAAGGACTCGACCTTTAGGTCTCCATTACCGTAAACCAAGAACATCTTTTTTGTCCTTCTCAGGTATTTGAGAATGTTATTTACTGCTGTCCAGTGGTCCTCACCTGGGTTCAACTGATACCGGCTCATCACGCTTAGCGCATAAGCTACATCTGGTCTTGTACACAGCATCACATACATTATAGATCCTACCGCCGAAGTGTAGGGTATAGCGCTCATGCGAACCCTCTCCTCGTCAGTCTTGGGAGGCATCTCCTTGGAGAGGGTGATTCCGTGCAATGCGGGTATGTTACCGTGCTTGGAATCTTCCATACTAAATCTCTTTAGTACGGTCTCTATGTACCTGGATTGTGAAAGTCCCAGTAATCTCTTGGATCAATATCTGTAGATCTTAATCCCCGGAATGTACGAGGCATCACTCAGGTCCTTCATGGAGAACCTTTGTGATAAGAATAGCTTGATCGATTGTAGCATAGAAATGCCATTTCCTATCAAAAGAATGTCGTCCACATACAAGACTAGGAACACGACAGTTCATCCTACAATCTTCTTATAAATACAAGGCTCATCCTCGTTTTTGATGAAGTCAAATTCCTTGACTGTTTCATCAAAACAGACATTCCAGCTCCGCGATGCCTACTTCAATCCATAAATGGATTTAAGCAACTTGCACACCTTCCCATTGCTCCCGCTGTCTACGAAACCTTTCGGTTGATCCATATAAACGCACTCTTCTAAACATCCGTTTAGGAAAGCCGTTTTTACGTCCATCTGCCAGATTTCATAGTCATGGAAGGCAGCAATGGCAAGTAGGATCCGAATGGATTTGAGCATAGCCACTGGAGAAAAAGTTTCGTCATAGTCCAATCCTAGTCTTTGACGAAAACCTTTTGCAACAAGTCTAGCCTTATAGGTTTCCACCTGTCCATCTACACCAATCTTCTTCTTGTAGATCCATTTGCATCCAACGAGTTTTACCCCAGGTGAAGCAACTTCCAGGGTCCACACTTTATTGGCATACATTGACTCCATTTCAGATCGCATAGCATCCAACCACTTATCAGAGTCCCTACTGATAATGGCTTGCCTGAAACTAGTAGGATCATCTTCTTCCAAGATGCAATCTTCTCGATCCCCGTCTACGAGAAAACCATAGTATCTCTCGGGCGGATGAGAAATCCTACCAGATCTGCAGAGTGGCCAAGGTTCGTCTGGGACTATTGAATCTGGCGGTTCCTCCAAACCTTCAGTTTCATTTTGTGGTTCATGGATTTCTCCCAGTTCTACCGAACTCCCATTAGTTTCTTTTGCAAGAAACTCCCTTTCTAAAAAGGTAGCGTGGCAAGATACAAACACTTTCTGTTCCTCAGTGTGGTAGAACAGATATCCATAACCATTCTTTGGATATCCCACAAATTTACAGAGAACTGACCGTGCCTCAAGCTTGTCCGGTTTATGCTTTTTAACGTAAACCGGACAACCCCATATCTTAAATCTTTTATGATATGGTCTCTTACCATTCCATAACTCGAATGGTGTCTTAGGCACTGATTTGGATGGAGAATAGTTCAATAGGTATGCTGCTGCTTCGAGCGCAAGTTCCCAAAATGAAAGAGGCAACTCGGCGTTACTCATCATGGAGCGAACCATATCCAATAGGGTACGGTTCCTCCGCTCTGATACTCCATTGTGTTGTGGTGTATACGGAGGAGTAAGATGAGAGAGAATTCCATTCTCTTTTAGGTAATCTAGGAATTCCGTGCTTAAATACTGCTCTCCTCTATCCGATCGGAGGATCTTGATACTTTTGCCAGTCTGGTTCTCTACCTCGTTTCTGAATTCTTTGAATTTCTCAAAAGCTTCAGATTTGTGTTTCATGAGATACACATATCTGAACCTAGAGAGATCGTCGATGAATGTGATGAAGTATGAGAACCCACCCCTTGCATGTATAGACATTGGACCACATACATCACTGTGTATGAGTCCCAAGAGCTCTGCTGCTCTTTCTCCGTGTCCGGTGAATGGAGATTTGGTCATCTTTCCTTTGAGACAAGATTGACAAGTTCCATAAGATGAAAATTTGAACGTATCCAAAAGTCCATCTTTATGCAACTTACTCGGTCTTTCTCTCCGATATGACCAAGTCTCCAATGCCATAAGTAGGGTTCGTTCACATCTGAACTTTTTCTCTTGCGTGTGTTTTGTATATTGGGAACTGTTTTTTGATTTAGAACATAGATACCATTACACAGTGTACCTTCTGCAACCAATACCTGATTAAAGTAAATGTTCATCATATTTCTGTCAAGAACAAACTTATATCCATCTTTATCAAGTAAAGAAACCGATATGATGTTGCAAACCATAGAAGGTACATAGTAGCAATTGTTCAAAATCATAGTATTGCCATTTGGCAATGCTAGGTGATATTCACCGACGGCAGCAACATCAATTTGTGTTCCATTCCCTACTCTGAGGGACATATCACCTGGTCCAACTATCCTACCTTTTCTCAGTCCTTACAATAAATTACAGATATGAGATCCTGATCCGGTATCTAGTACCCAAAAGGTAGGACTGACCGAAAAAAGTTCTCAATAACAAAAGCACCTGAAAAAGACGCAATAGTGTGCTTCTTCCTCGTTGGGGTCATCAAAGAATTCATGCAATCCTCTTTCCCTACTTCATACTCATGACCGTCATCATAAGTTAGAGCTAATCCGACGTTCTCCAGCCCCGAATAAGAATTCGGATCAGTCAAGCGATACATTTTTTTTATCTTGATTAGGGCGTGAAATGGTTGCTACCTGGAGAGAGAAAAGAAACACTCAGCACGCGCTCTTGCAAGATTAGATTGGTTATTAGTTTATCTAATCAGGATGGCTTCCACTGTTTCCTCGAATTCTTCTTCAAACCTTAAAAGAAGAATTAGTTGGGATTAATCGCACGTTACAATACTTGCTTAACCTTTCGGCCAGGCTGGTATTAGTACTTCGAGGGAGGTTTTCCAACGCTTTCGTGAAGTTCCTTAATTACATAACCTCTTTTCTCTGGAGGCGTAGCCCCGCTAACACCTTACTAGACACCTACTTGGTTTATAACATTGATTGTTAAGTGAGAAAATCTCCCAAGAGTAATCATACTCATCAGTGGGATCGGGATCCATCTATCATCATGTGATAACCTAGATGGCAGCCACTCTAGTCACCACACTCCAGAAGGTATGAAACACTAGCAAGTTTCCTGTATGTTTGAAACTCCCGATGCGGTTTTTGCCCCTAACAACCTGTGATCTTGACGAGGTCAACAAACCATAAGTTGCTAGTCAAGTTCAACCCGTCATTATCTTGATTAATGTAGACCCACCCGCACAACCCTTGACGAGGTCAACAAGGTTGTACGACTGTCCTAAATAATCGCAACATATGCTACGAACGAGAACTTCTTAGCTACCGTTCACCATGCCTTGACGAGGTTAACAAACGCAACACGAATACTGAGTAATACTCGTAGGAAATGATGGAGGGCTACGACTAGGTTTTTTGGCGAAAACCCATTAACATAATGAACTTGATATCATTGAAGGAACCTGAGCAGTTTTCAAAAGGAGTGGTTTAGGCTCCGCTTTTGAAAAACTTCTGTTTTTGAAAAAACCGAGTAATCTACAGTATAGAATTTCGCTCAAGAGGTCACTCCCCATAAAGGGATCTCGGCTCTTGCCTCCTGGAATGAGGTGCTAAATATTCATGACCGAATACCACCGTGCAAAGCGAAAGAATATAACTACAGTTTTTCGAAATTTGTTCCAACAACATCTTTTAGGTTTATTATCTTGCATTAATAAAATTAATGTGGTCCCATCAGTTTAATCCTATCACACCAGAGAAGAACGAAAATACGATATAGGTATATGCCATCCGCATTCGCCACGGGGCCCCGTCATCACCCGTTAGGTTACTTAACTAACGACAGAGCGGGGGCTGGACTAGCGCGGGTGTAAAACATATACAACATCTACTAGTATATATATAAGTATATATAACATTCGTCCCAGGTATGATAATAAGCAACATCACAGAATCACAGCCAACAATAAAAAATGGTGGATTGTAACATTTCAGAAAATATAAAATATTATTTTTGGAATTTAATATTAAAATAATATATTTTGCGAAAAACTACCCGATTTGCGAAATTGGGGTTTTCGTAAAATGGTATAAATATATACCAATAATTGTGAAATAATTGGAGATTAAAATTATTTATTCACTTAAAAATATATTTATTGGATTTGGCGTTTTCATAATTAATTATACGCAAGTTTAAAATTAAACCCGATTAGTGCACTACTAATCGCGATTAAGCCAAATCCGTGTTTCTACAGTTTTTCATGGCTAGTACACCATGACATGTTACATATTGTTTCTCTTGTGTTTGTTCATTGCTTTTAGTTCTATTTTTTGAGAAAAGAGAATGAAGAGAGTGTATTATTGAGGGGAGATAGGGGAACACATCATGACTTGGAGCATGCTATGAGAGAGAAAGAGAGTGAGAATAAGTGAGAGAAAGAGGGGGGCTGCCTCATTCATTTTCCCCGATCATTTTTCTTCTCCTTCTTCATCTTTAAGCTCCCTCATTCTACCCTCATGACGCATTTCAAAATCTTCATCAAAACCCTATACTCCCTTCACAAAAGTTGATCCCCACCTCACCCTCAACACAATGGACCAATCAAAGTTGGATTTTGGAGACTTTGGACTTCTAGGGTTTTCTTGAGTTGCCCAAATGAGGTATATCTTCTTTCATTTAGTTAGTTTTAAGTTTCTTTGTATCCTAGTTTAGATAGAAGTTGTTTTGGTTAGGGTATGTGATGTATGGAAAATTCTAGAGAAGGGTTTAGGTGATTGTGTGGACTTGGGTTATTTAGTGGTTGTTCTAAGGCCTTAGAGATCAATTCCCTAACCTGGAAATGAGAATAGAAACCAAAATACGAACTTAGATATAGTCCCGTGTCGGTTTTGTGAGGTATTGTGTGCCTATAGGGAATTTGGAGCAACCCGGGAAGTTTCTGAGAAAAACAAACAATACCAGAGACCTATTTAAGACACTAGGAGACTACCCTGAGAAGACGAATCCCAACGGAGCAAAATGGGGTGGCCGGATTTTTAGGGAATGTGGCCGGCCCCATTGTAGTGTTTGGTGCTGAAATTGGTTCTGTAGCTCACTTATCTCATATACAACACCCTATACTTGCTAGTTTTGTTCCATTTGACCTGAATCAAATCTGGGAGCACATTGGGGGTGTTTTTGGTTATGTTTTCCGTATTTTGGAATGCTTGGTTTTGATGTTTGGATTGGTATTTAGTTGTTGGGCGTTTGTACGTCAACAACAAGGGTTGTTTAATTATTTTGCATGCGTAGGCTATAGGTTCTAACCTATAAGCGCACCGTATGCCGTATTGGTTTTCCAGACTTGGTATTAATAGCGAATGCGATTGTGTATTTATTGTAGGTACCTTCGCGTGGATTCTGAGACGACAGAGCATGGCGTCATCGACTTTGGCGAGCAAGGATCAAGGTGAGTAGATTTATATCTACGGGGGAAGTCGGGTGGATGGCGTATAGCACCCTCGCAAATTATAAATGGAAACCGATCTTTAGGATACAGTCGTAGAAACCTAGATTAGAAAATTAGGGATATGGTTAAAAAGATAGTTAGAAATGACATTAGTGATTGAATATATATATTGAGATATGAGATGAAAGCTTTAGGGATATGAAAAGTGAATGTGAATCATGACTTATAGATATGTAGTTGCACTAGAATAGGTATGAGTTTTAGAGTAGCATGACATTTTGTTAGTGTATATGCCCTAGAGGCCATTACTGTATCATACTAGTTTGTATATTACTTAATGGAAGCTTGGGATATTCACAGTTGTATAGACAATCTTGCTCAAAATGGTAGTATGCTACTTGGTTTGTTTCTACTTTAATATGTGCATGTGTTTCTTTTAGCATATCGCTTATACATATTAGTGGAGCCCTTAGAATCTTTACTTGATTACTAGTGTTGTGATGGCATTCACACTTATGGGGGCTGGGTAATCTACAAGCACATCCTTATACAGGTCCCTAGTCGAAGGATTATCGAGATGGGGCATCGATACATCGGAGTAGACTAGCGTATGCGCTTCTCATCCCAGCAGAGGAGATGGTCTGTCCCACAGCCATCAGTACGTCGTACTGGAGATAGTATGCGGGTGCTCGTTAGGTTACGAGTATACTGGACAGGACTCGTTGGGAACTGTTGGTTGGTACTATACCTATCGTCAGATAACAGTTCCCAGGTGACAGGAGTACAGCTTAGTCCGTCGACTTGACACTGCTACTTCGCCTTGAGTGTATTCCTACTGTACTTTGATTACTACCCTACCACGACTCAAAGGAGTCGTGCAAACAGATAGTAGTTGGGTGCAGTCCAGAAGCACTTGGAGGCAGTAGCGGTTAGATAGGATTCGTCTCTCCCGGTATTGGTAGTTGATATCGCGCTGTGTCTAGGAGAGCCATTACACAAAGTCCCTGGCCAGGGCAAGCGAGAATTACTGGTAGTGTTTCCAGTAGTTTCTCAGGGTGTTCTGGGCTACACTCCGGCACGACTTGTACCGCTATTAGGGGTCTGACATTTACCGCCCCTAGGCCCGACATGCGATACTCATAGACGAACAGACCGGACCGTACGGAGATTGTCACATTCAGGCTCAGTAGGAGTTCGGATGGGTTTACCTCATCGGCCTTCTTATCGACATCTACCTTGGGACTGTTACGTACAGCTAGTGCCGCTTGCGGTCTGTGGTTAAACCCACTGCCAGCGTAGTGTCGAGTCTTTAGAGTCCCACACAGAGAGTTTCCCTGCACTGGACAAAAGATGTAGAGGCCGTATGGTTTTACGGCAAGGCTATGATCACTTACGTGCATTTGTACGCGTATGCTGTTCGGGCAGACAATACTAGTGGGCTTTGGTTTAAGCCGGATCCTAGTATTGTATGGATGGATTAGTTTTGTCTTCTGTGCATTCGCATTCTACGGAATGCGGATGCGGGTGTGTATGCACGGTTGTGAGAGCGAAGAAGAAGGAGGTGCCTCATTAGCGTTTTGACCGTTGGTTCGGTCAAAACCATTATGAGGTGAGGAAAATATTTACTAATCTTTTTAATGATAATTGTGTTATGGCTAATTGCTTTGACCATTTGACCATGCTTGACCTTTTGACCTAGTTGACCATTGTTGACTTGGACATTTCTTGAGAGCACTAGATCCTTCTTTTGCTTTTGGTTTTATTTTGTGATGATAATGGTCAAATCAAGGGTAGCCATCAACTTTATCATGATAAGAGATTAGTAATTATTATGCTTATGGATCATTATCTCTTGCTCATTCTTTCTCTTCAAGTGAGAGCTCCCATGGTTCCTCTTTTTTCTTCCTCTCTTGATTTTTCTATAGCTCTCATGTGTTGAGAAAAATAGAAACAAAATAGACAAACAAATCTACCATCATCTTCTACACCACCTAGGACATCAAGAATAGCAAACTTGTTGCCCTATTTACCTCGGCTTGAGGTGGATCTCAGACTATCGACTCTCGGGTGGATCGTCTTCGACTTAAGGAGGCCGCGGGGGTGACCAAGATCCGGATTGACCCATGGAGCCTACGGAGACGAGGAGGATAGCGGAGAAGACCCGAAAGACTAGAAGCATGAGGTATAATCTCCTTGCATAGTAGATAGAACCTCATGTAGTTTGTTAGCAATGGTTTGGCAAAGATCCTCAAGTTTTAGTCCATGTTACCAAGTATTAAAAATTTGATTTTTACCTATTCCGCCTCCCTGTAAGCACCGGGTGGGTAACGTGGACTTACAGTGGTATCAGAGCCTCGCTAAACCATTACTAACTTGTTGGCAAAGTGTTAGAAATTCGATCGCCGGAAAAAATCGCAAAACACGTCAAAAATTGCACTTTTCTGTCGATTTTAAAAACTGGTCCAAAATTTTTTCCAGGGACCTTAAAAATACGTGCAGGCTTTTTGAAAGACACACAAGAAAATTGAGACCACGAATCAGTCAGACCGCCGTGGAAGCGCGGCCAAACCAAGGGTTTGGCCGTGGATCCGCGGCCGAATCGAAGCCGAGTCAACTCGGTTTTCCTGCTTCCTGTCCAGATTTGTATTTTGCGATTTTTCTGATTGTTTGTTTCTGCCCAGATTTTGCTGAGTACCGTGTTGTGCTTGGGGTAGTTTCAAATCAAGTTATCGATCGAAATTCTAAGTACTTTAGCTAATCGGATCTTCTGTGATGTGATATATGTATTGAACGTCTACTAATCGCTATACGTCGATTAGTGGGGGTTGTACATATCTGTGATCTGTGATGTTGGTTTGTGTATATGAACTTGTTGGATTGTCGTGATGAATAGCCGGGGATGTGAGATGAGAGTTTTCATTTTTCGTTTAATGTAAAATTTGTAATTTGATATAATATTATTTTATGGCCGCACATCCGGGTTGAGGTTGTAGCCGTCATTGTATATTATTTCTTTTACCATTTTTGCTCCTAGGATAGACCCAAGGTGGGGTGCACAAACTACCGGGTACTTTGAAGTGCCGAGTGGCCTACTCACGTTGTTGAGGGAGGTTGCTTCACTTTGGGTACTTGGCGGGTAGTTTGCCGCACCCGTAGGAGTCTAGGGCGGGGTTTGGCTATTCATCGCGACCGTGTAATCCGTCTTTCGTTGCAGGCTCGAACGAAACGCGGATTCCTAGTATATCCAATGTATTCATCTGTGATCTGGAATGGCTATCATTGCATCTGACGAATGTATATATCTATATATGATATCTAGTAGGCGTTGCTTATGTTTTGCATCCGTGCTATTCCAGCCCCTGCTCTGTCGTTAGTTAAGTAACTTAACGGGTGATGATGGGGCCCGTGGCGAATGCGGATGGTATAAGCGTACGTCATATTTTCATTGTTTTCTGCAATGGTAGGATTAATTGATGGGACGCATTAAATTAATGCAAAGAAAACAAACCAAAGCTGAATCGTTGGAACAATCTCAAAACCACTCGGTTTTTTCAAAACAGAAAAACTTTTTAAAATGCGGAGCTTAAACCACTCCTTTTAAAAGCTATCAGGTTCCTTCGATTATATCAAGTTTACTATGTTCACGGTTTCTCCAAAACCATTCGTAGCCCTCCGTCATTTCAGTTAAATGATCAGTAGTATTCAAGCTATGTATTTTGACCTTCGCCAAGGCATAGTGATTGGTAGCTGCTGAATATTTATCTGTAGCATAGATAGATGCGTTAGTTTGGGACAGTCGTACTACTATTTTGGCCTTCGTCAAGGGTATGTACGGGTGGGTTCAAATTAACCTGGATAATGACGGGCAGAACTTGACATGTGACTTATGATATATTGGCCTTCGTCAAGGTCATAAGAGCATGGGGCAAAAATCCACATCGGGAGTTTCTAAGGAAATTGAAACTTGCTAGTGCTGCATACCATTTGGAGTTTGATAATGTTGGTAGGATTCCTTCAGCATTATCACACAATGATATTTGGATCCCGATCCTACTATGAGTATCCGCTACTCCTCGGGAAACTTTTCACTTAACGATCAATGCTATAAACCAAGTAGGTGTCTAGAAAGGTGTTAGCGGGGCTACGCCCACAGGGAAAAGAGGTTATTTAATTAAGGAACTTCGCGAAAGCGTCGTAAAACCTCCCTCGAAGTACCGACACCAGCCTGGCTGAACGGTTAAGCAAGAATTGTACGGTGAGATCAATCCCGACTAATTCTTCTTTTAGGGTTTGAAGAAGGATTCGAGAAATAGTGGGAGCCATCCTGTTTAGATAAACTAAAAACCAATCTAAACTTGCAAGAGCATCACGCTAAGTGTTTTCTTCTCTCTCTCTTAATTGCAGCGACCCAGTGACCAGACATAGGTTACATCTAGATAATAAAATGACTGAATATGACTGTTATGACTGGCAAAGGTCTGTCCAGATGTCCATTATCCATGATAAGCTGGGACACCTCTTAACTAATCAAACCCATGCCGTCTCAGGACCAGCTTCCCCTGTCATGGATATTGATATCCGTAAGACATCAGAAAAGGACTGTGTGAATGCCAAGTGCCTCGTGTTGGCCTCAGTTTATAGTGCATACCAGAGGCAGCACGAGAAGATGGACTTAGTTTCTATCTTCCTCCATAACAAAGATTTATATGGAGAGCAATCTCGTATCGCAAGATATGAGACCTCGAACGAATTGTTTCAAGCGGGGTTGGCTGTCGGGTTATCTGTAGGGGACAACGTTCTTACAGAGACTAGCTATTTTGATGAGCTCACGGACCTGAAGACCACGTTGAAGAACGGGTCAAATACTGACTTGATTCTACAGTCTCCACCCTCTACTTATACCCTGAAGGAAACCAGGGAAGAAGGAGGAAAGGGAAAGGAAAAAGTTTCGGGACTAGATGTAGTGAAGGAGGGACGTTCCTATTGTTACGGGAAAGGACATTGGAAGAAGAATTGCAGGGCTTTGAAAGCCAGTAGCCAGGATTCGAAGCATGTTGTGGCTTCGGCTTCGGGTGCGTTTGTAATAGAAAACTGTATGTCAATTAAACCCTACTTCCTGGGTATTGGATATCGGATCAGGATCTCACATCTGTAATTCATTACAGGCTCTGAGAAACTGTAGAGTTATCAGGATAGGTGATATGACTCTCATGGTTTCCAACGGAATGAGCATAGACGCTGAATCCGTAGGGGAATATCACCTTAGATTGACAAGTGGACAGATATTGATTCTGCATAACTGTTTGTGTGTACCTAGTATGGCTTATAATATCATATATGTATCCATACTTTCTAAGGATGGATATGATTTTACTTTTGTAAGCGATGTGGTCCACATCCACCTAAATCAAGTTCTGATTGGGTCAGATACATTAGAAAACGGAATATACGTACTGAATCAAGCTCAGGTTTTCAATGTCCAGAACACACTTAAAAGAAAGTCTCCGGAATTAAATCAGGCTTTCTTATGGCATTGTAGACTGGGTCACATCAATGAGACACGGTTAACAAAGTTACATAAAGAGGGATACTTGAATCCGTTCGAGTATCAGTCTTATGATACTTGTGAATCTTGTCTTATAGGAAAGATGACAAAGACCCCGTTCACTGGACACGGAGTAAGAGCGAGCGAGCTCTTGGGACTCATACACAGTGACGTGTGTGGTCCAATGTCTACACATGCGCGAAGTGGTTATTCATACTTCATTACTTTTACGGATGGTTTCTCTAGGTATGGACATGTGTTCCTGATGAAGCATAAATCCGAGGCCTTTGAGAAATTTCAGGAACACAAGAATGAAGTTGAAAAACAAACAGGCAAGAGTATCAAGACACTGAGATTTGATCGAGGTGGCGAATACTTGAGTGCCGAGTTTCTAGACTACTTAAAAGAGAATGAATTCTCTCTCAGCTTACTCCTCCATACACACCACAACACAATAGTGTATCTGAAAGGCGGAATCGAACCCTATTGGATATGGTTCGTTCCATGATGAGTAAGGCTGAGTTACCGCGATCCTTCTGGGGTCATGCACTAGAATCAGCTGCATATCTTTTGAACAAGGTTCCCTCCAAGACTGTGCCTACCGCACCATATCAGATATGGTGTGGGAAGAAACCCCATCTTCAATATCTGAAGATATGGAGATGTCCAGCTTTTGTTAAAAAGAAGCATGCGGACAAACTCGAGGCACGCTCGGTACTATGTAGGTTTGTAGGATACCCAAAGTGTAGGGTTCCTAGGCACCCCAAGGAGGTCTCACAAGGCATCAACCATGCCAATTTAAAATTTTATGGTGCCGAGAAACCCTAAACTACGGATCGTTGGCTAGATGTCTAGGCGAAAAGGTAACTAGTTTACATCTAAACTAAAAGAACACGGAAATACAACCTTTGTAGATCCGGTGCTCCACCTCCATAGCTCCGCAACAAAGTCCCCTCGCTGTCCAAATGAGTTCCCGGGCTCTAGCGTCGGCTTCGTCGGAGAATGGGCAAGCTAGGTCGTCGATGTCCATGCTGAAGATGATCTACGTCGAGGCATCGCTAGATCAAGCTCCAACTTCACCAAGTCAAGAAACTTGTGAAGAAAACACACTCTACTACTTGGCAAGAGGTAGAGGATGAAGAAATAGGAAGTGGGTAGACTTTAGAATTGGATTTCTCACTCATTTCATCAATCCACCATTGATGTAGTCAAGCTTTTCTTCTTGAGTTCAAGGAAGAAGAAGATGATAATTGATATGATAAGTTCATTTGAAAATAGAAAACAAAAGAATACTTATCATAATCAACCATGGTTAAGTGTAGAGACTAAACTCAAGTTAAGTGAATGGTTAGGTTAGGTATGAAGACAAAAATGGTGACTAAGTCAAAGCTTCATGAAGCTTCAACATATATCCAAATTAGCCACCATTTTCCTTTTGCCAAAAATGAATAAATAAACAAATAAATGAATAAGTAAAAACCCTAATCATCCACTTAACCATAGTTTAATACTTTACACTTAACCAAAAAGCATGTATCATCAAACATGATACAATCATGTGCTCAAAATCATAGCGCACACCCGAGTGAGAATATCCATTTAAAGTGAACCGATACTAGTTAATGCAAAGTAATATATCAAATATATAATTATACATTAAATCATTAAATCAACACTTGATTTAATGATCCGGTCATATCGCATATAACCGGCTAGTATCCAATGTATCGGCTTATCGAATCAATACTTGATTCGATAACTAGGTTATATCGCATACAACCATTCGATACATTCATCGCGAGAATAGAATACGGTATCACATACACGCATTATTCTCGGTCCCGCACATATCTCATATGCGCTCCTATTTCGTTTCGCTTGAGCCACGAAACCTCTGTGTAGGACTCTAAAGACTCGTCAATACGCCGGCAGCAGGTGATGATCATATCAAACACCCACAAGCTGCAAGCGGTCTGCTAAACGTAACGGCCACCCGGGAATTGAGCGATCAGAAGATCGACGAGCAAGCCCGCTCACACTCCAGTGAATCCAACCGGTAACACTACCGTACAGTCCGGTCTGTCCGTCTGATCTGTCGCATATCTCGCCTAGGGGTGGTAAACGTCAGACCCCAATAGCTCGATAAGTCGTGTCGATATGAGGTCTATAACAATTTGAGAAACTACTGGTAACACTTACCAGTAAATCTCAGCAACCCTGGCCAGGGATTTCCTGTTATAGCCAATCGAACACAGCGCAACATCAACCCCCTATACCGGGAGAAACGAATCCCCTCCTATCGCTCATTGCCTCCATGTGACTCAGGACTGTACCCAAAAACCACCGTTTTGCACGCCCTCTTGGACGTGGTAAGATGGAAATCAAAGCACAGTGGGAACCACACAAGACTCTATGACGATCTCGGGTCAACAGACTACTCTGTACCAGTGTCACCAGAGAACTGCCATCTGACGTGAGGTATAATACCATCTGGGAGTTCTCGGCGAGTCCGTCCAGTGTACCCAGTCTCTACTGAGCACCCGTATATCTCCTCTGATGTCAAACACCAATGGATATGGGATTATCCATCGCCCATCTGTATGGGTCGAGAAGGTACACGCTAGTCTACTCTGGTATATCGATGCCCCGTCTCGATACACCCACGACTAGGGACTTTGAAGGATGTACTTATGGACTACCATGTCCCCACTAGTATGATCCGCATCATAGTCCAGGTAGTCAAGTACAGATCCTAAGGGCTTTACCAACATGTAACAGGGAGACAATCAGTGTACACGTTAAGGTAAAGATCAACCAGATAGCATACTATCATGTCGAGCAAGAAAGTCCTCACTATATATGTCCCAGCATCCACTACAATATAAATCCTATGTATAGTAATGGCCTCTAGGGCATACATATAACTAACAATCTCCCACTTGCACTAGGGCCATCTGTAGCAGTGGTTGAAGTATCTCATACTCAACCATCCCATAAAAGTCTCTCTCTGGGAACAGGCCTTTGTGAGTGGATCCGCTGTGTTGTCCTCTGAGTCTACTCTCCAAACCTCGATCACCCTGGAGATCAACCATCTCCATGATCAGGTGATACCGCCTTAGAATATGTCTGGATCACTGATGGGACCGGCGTTCCTTGGCTTAAGCCACAACTCCATTGTCACACAATGGGAGGAACGTAGTTCATCTCATGAACCAATATACACCCAAACATCCTCTTTTGGTAGTATCTTAAGTAGCGATGTATCCAGCCTTTATCGTCTAGTATGCCACGGTATCTAGCTTGGAACTCTTCCAACATATCGTCCCTTTACTGAGGGTAAAGACAATGCCTACGACTGACATTCAGTCGTCATTATCACCCTGGAACCCTTCCAGTGATTCTCCCCAGGATCGATTGATACCATCTCACTAAAGCTAGTGAGTATCCTAACATCCATTTAGATCTATCTCATAGATCCAAAGTCCAGGATTTAGTAGGTATCACTTTGATCCTATATGGAGAATCTTTGTGATAATCGGAGATTGATCGAGCGTAGCATAGGAAACTACTTCCCTATCAAGAGTATGTCATCCACGTACTCTACGAGGATCGTCACCATACTTCCTACTACCTTTTTGTTTATACAAGGTTCATCTACCATTTTGATGATGTCAAACTCTTTGACTACTTCATCAAAACAGACGTTCCAACTCCGCGATGCCTGCTTTATCCTATAAAGCATCTTGCACACGTTTCCGCTGCTCCCACTGTCTACGAGGCCCTCTGGCTGTGTACTTATAGACTCCCTCTTCTAAAACATCATTTAGAAAAGCTGTCATGACACCCAACCCCAGATATCGTAGTCATGGTATGTAGCCGTAGCAAGTAGGATCTGAATGGACTTAAGCATAGATCCTTAGAAAAAGTTTCATCATGATCCACACCTGGTCAATGATGCAAACCTTTAACAAGTCTAGCTTTGAAAGTCTCAACTTTTCCATGTACACCAAGTAATCTTCTCAAGATATACTTGCTCCTGATGGGGATTTAACCCTTCAGATATAGCAACCAAAGTCCATACTTTATTGGTGTATAAGGATTCCATCTCAGATCACTAAGCATCCAGCCATTCTTATAGAGTCTTACTCCTGATGGCCAGCTCGAAACTAGTTGGGTCATCATCTCATGATGCAATCCTCGCTCCCACTGTCATAGAGAAACCGAAGTATCTCTTAGGTGGGTGAGGAACCCTACTAGATCGGCGGAGAGGCTGAGGTTCGTTGGTAACTATTCAATCATTTGGTTTTACCAAATCATCTGCTGTAGTTTGTATAGCTGGAACCTTTCCAGTTCTACACAACAGACCTTGCCTCGAGCTTGTCCGGATTTTGCTTTTCAGACATAGGCCGGTCAACCCCAAATCTTAACTAGCTTAAGACATGGGCTCTTCCCTTTCCATATCACATATGAAGTGGTAGGCATCTGATTTGATTTGAACCCTATTCAATAGGTATGCAGCTTCTCAAGTGCATAACTCCCAAAAGGAAATAGGTAACTCAGTAGTACTCATCATAGAGCACACCTTATCATATAGGGTGTTATTGCTCCGCCCCGATATACCATCGTGCTATGGTGTATACAGAGGAGTAATTCTGAGAGAGAATCTCATTCTCCTTTAGAATAGTCCAGGAATTTCCGTGCTCAAGTATTCTCCTCCTTGATCTCATCATAGGACATAATACTTATACCCGTGTTTTGGTTCTCTACTTCTCGCTTATATTCTGTGAATATCTCAAAAGGTTCGGACTTGTGTTTCAACAGGAACATAGGTCTGAATCTCGAAAGATCATCAGAGAATGTAATGAAGTACAAAGAACCAGTCTTGGGATGTGTAGACAGGGGACCTTACATACATCAACATGTATCATCCCAAGAGTTCACTAACTCTTTCTCTGTTTCCATTAAACGGAGCTATGGTCATCTTATCTTTGTGACATGACTGGCGAGTTTCACAAGAAGTAAGTTCAAACTAATTTAAATATGCATCTTTATGTAACTCTAGCTAGTCGGGTCGCATTGATATGACCTAGTCTACAATACCTCAAGAAGGATTCGTTCATTTCTGAACTCTTCCTCTTGTGTGTGTTCTGTATACTAAGAACTGTAGTTTGATTTAGAATATTAATGCTTTTAGATAACGTGCCTGAACCGATCAACTTTTGATATAGGAAATGTTCAAAACATTATCCAACAATACAAAATTTTATCGTTTCTTTACTAATAAAGAGACAGATATGATTTTGTATATCAGGTTCGGTATCTAATAACATTCGTTCAGAATCAATGTATTGGTAATACAGGGTGACAGTGACCAACAGACCTGGCTGCAACTCTTGCCCCGTTTTCTGCCTCATGAAACTTATCACCCGTTCTCAGTTCTCTACCTAGCGTAGCCCTATGTAACAGGTTACATATCTGGGATCCTGATCCGGTATCTCATACCTAGGACGTAAAGGATACTGAGAAACAGTTCTCTGTAATGAACACACCCGAAGATGATGCATCAGCATGCACTCTCTTCGTTTGGGCGGCACGGGAATTTTGGTAATCCCTAATTTCCTGCTCTGTCTTATAACAATTATAAGTTGGAGCGGGACCAACGTTCCCCAGCTCAGTATAACAAGTGGGTTCGGTCAATATTCTGTTTTATTATCTTGATTAAGGCGTGACATGGTCGCTACCAGGAGAGAGAGAGAAGAAAACACTCAGCGTGCGCTCTTTCAAGAATAGATTGGTTATTATTTTATCTAATCAGGATGGCTCCCACTGCTTTTTATCAAATCTTCCTTCAAACCCTAAAAGGAAAGACTAGCCGGGATTAATTACACACTACAAGTTCGCCAATTTTTCAGCCAGGCCAGTGTCGGTACTTTGAGGGTGGTCCCCCGTGCTTTCGCACGAACCTAATTAATGTAAACCTCGTTTTCCTAGAGGCGTAACCTCGTTGACACCTTTCTAAACACCTACTTGATCGGCTAATTGTAATGTATAAAACTCTCCCAGGAGTAACTTTTACTCGCAGCGGGTATCGGGATCCAACTATCTCATAGAAGGTATGCAATCTCATTGCAAATTTCAACACTTGAAATTCCCGATAATATTTTGCCCCTAGCACCCTATGACCTTGACGCAGGCCAACAAACCATAGTGCGCTAGTCAAGTTCAACCCGTCATTTCCTGATTGAATTAAACCCACCCGCACGACCCTTGACGCAGGCCAACAAAGTCGCACGACTACCCTAATCCAATCTGCATCATATGCATAAGCAGATAAATACTAGTTAGCTACCGCACACTACGCCTTGACGCAGGCCAACAAACGTAGCACGAATACTAACTACCACTTATCTGAAATGACGGAGGGCTACGACAGGTTTTTCTGAAAACCTATTGCGTAATGAACTTGATATCGTTGTAGAATCAAATGATTTTTAAAGGGAGTACTTTTGAGGCTTTTCTAGTTTTGCTAAAGGAGTCACTCCCGGTGAAGGGATCGTCGGTCCTTTCCTCGTCGAATGAGGTGCGGGATATATCATATATATCACTGTGCAAAGCAGAACTCTTAAAAGCAATCAAAAGACAAACCGAGTGTGTAGCATCTGCCAGTTATTGCTAAAGGAGTCACTCCCGGTGAAGGGATCTCGGTCCTTTCCTTATCGAATAAAGTGCGGGATATATCATATATACCTCTGTGCAAAGCAAGAACTGTAGCTACCTGTTTTATTTTGAAATTCGATTCTACAACATCTTAGGTTTCTTTTATTTCATTAATCACATTAATGAAGTCCCATCATTTAAGTACCTAAACATTACAGATAAATACGACGTACACTTATGCCATCCGCATTCGCCTCGATGTCCCCTCGTGCACCGTTAGGTTAGGTAACTAACGGCAGAGCGGGACAGGGCTAGCGCGGGTGTAAAACATAAGTAACGTCTATATAATATATCATATATACTATATACTGTATCTATCACAGAACATCACATGATCACATCATAGATATCGCAGCAGAAGAAACATATGAAATATTGGATATACTAGGACGTCCGTGTTTTCAATACGAGCCAGTATAAAACACGGATTCCACGGTCGCGATGAATAGCCAAACCCACACCCCTAGACCCCTACGAGAGCGGCAAGTAACCCTACCAATTCTAGAGTTAGGAGACCCGGACTCGACTCCTCGAGTTGGTCTCCCACTGGACTCCAGAACCCGGTTACTTGTGCTCCCCTCCTTGGGTCTATCCTAGTGCGGAAAAGTAAATAATATACAAACGGTGACAACTTCCGCAACCTGGAAGTGCCCCAATAAAAGAATATTACATACAAGTTTTTACATGAATGAAAATGAAAAACACTCATCTCACATAAAAACCCCCGGCTATTCAAACACGACGATCCAATATAACATATCCAGCAACACATAACATCACATGTCATCAACGTAAGTAAATATGCGCATCCCAATTGTCGTTGACATATAGCAACGAAACCGGCGATATCACATATTACACTTACGGTCACAGAAAAGAAAGTGTAAAACTACAACAGTTGGAATCCGCAACCACCTCAGACATCACATGCCTGACCAAATGAATTACTTAGACATCGCATGCCTAACAATTATAAACCCCGCATTTTAGTCTCAAAATCGAAAACACTTTTCAATACCAAGTCGGGTAATTCAACAAGATTCCCGATATTTTGATCGAATGCTCGTCGCAAACTTTAGTAGGCGGTCGCACCCCCGATACCGTCGACGAAGTGCACCAAGGTGGAACACCGCTACCGCGAGCACCCGGACGGATGCTTTCGGCGACGGGGTTCTCCTACAGTCACTTGGTCGGGGCTATGGAGCGAGGCTGTCTATTAAGTTTACCCGGCGAGTATCCGCGTACGCTACGTGATTGCGACGGACTTTTGATCACATCAAAATTCCGTGGCAACCGATCAAGTGAGACTAAAGTGCTATGTTTATAACATTCATTCAGTTATCTCATAACTATTTGTGAATTCCAATTATTGTATCCCATTCCGGATAAATAAAAAATGTCAAACTTTCCGATCGAACAATCGAACACCCAAGTTTTCCCGGTACAGATCAACACATGAAACAAGTCTAACAACATTCAGTTCGTGCCTCAGTACCAACGGTCCAGCCGTAGAAGGGTCAAGCCAACGCCTCACATGTGGCACGCCGTACTGCCCCAAACCCGAAGGTTCAAAGGGCAGTTCAAGACGGTCACATAATCGAGTTAAGGTTTGTTGTCTTCTAGAGGGACCATCGCGTTACTTGCACTACTTAGAACGTCGTTAAACTACGGAAAAATCCAACACTTGGAAATTTCCCGACAGGGGAAAAATTGGGTATTTATATCCGGTCGAACTTTTTAATATATTCTAAAAATTATCCGGAAAGCCACACAGACAAAATTTGATACTCCGATCGAAACACCGAATCCCTAAATACACAGCAGAAAATTCAACTCTTGAATAAATTTTAAAAAATTCCCAGAAAACTCAGCATAATTTATCAGGAATTACTGTGCAAACAAAGTGGGCTGACGTCACTAGATAGCCGCGGAACCGCCGCAGAAGCTAGGCTTCTGCCGCGGTTCCGCCGCAATAAATACTGTTCATCAATAAAATTTTGCATCGTAATTCTTATTTTTCCCTGCTGAATTTTTTAGCAATTTTTAATTTGGAAAAATCCCAGTTTTTGAAAAAAGGACAGAGAGCATTTTGTGATCGGGTTTCGGGTTCGTTCGGACTTCAAATTCCGTCTAGACTTCGCCTAAGGCTCTAGCTAGGCTCTGATACCACTGTAGGGTTCCTAGGCACCCCAAGGAGGTCTCACAAGGTATCAACCATGCCAATTTAAAATTTTATGGTGCCGAGAAACCCTAAACTACGGATCGTTGGCTAGATGTCTAGGCGAAAAGGTAACTAGTTTACATCTAAACTAAAAGAACACGGAAATACAACCTTTGTAGATCCGGTGCTCCACCTCCATAGCTCTGCAACGAAGTCCCCTCGCTGTCCAAATGAGTTCCCGGGCTCTAGCGTCGGCTTCGTCGGAGAATGGGCAAGCTAGGTCGTCGATGTCCATGCCGAAGATGATCTACGTCGAGGCATCGCTAGATCAAGCTCCAACTTCACCAAGTCAAGAAACTTATGAAGAAAACACACTCTACTACTTGGCAAGGGGTAGAGGATGAAGAAATAGGAAGTAGGTAGACTTTAGAATTGGATTTCTCACTCATTTCATCAATCCACCATTGATGTAGTCAAGCTTTTCTTCTTGAGTTCAAGGAAGAAGAAGATGATAATTGATATGATAAGTTCATTTGAAAATAGAAAACAAAAGAATACTTATCATAATCAACCATGGTTAAGTGTAGAGACTAAACTCAAGTTAAGTGAATGGTTAGGTTAGGTATGAAGACAAAAATGGTGACTAAGTCAAAGCTTCATGAAGCTTCAACATATATCCAAATTAGCCACCATTTTCCTTTTGCCAAAAATGAATAAATAAACAAATAAATGAATAAGTAAAAACCCTAATCATCCACTTAACCATAGTTTAATATTTTACACTTAACCAAAAAGCATGTATCATCAAACATGATACAATCATGTGCACAAAATCATAGCGCACACCCGAGTGAGAATATCCATTTAAAGTGAACCGATACTAGTTAATGCAAAGTAATATATCAAATATATAATTATACATTAAATCATTAAATCAACACTTGATTTAATGATCCGGTCATATCGCATATAACCGGCTAGTATCCAATGTATCGTCTTATCGAATCAATACTTGATTCGATAACTAGGTTATATCGCATACAACCATTCGATACATTCATCGCGAGAATAGAATACGGTATCACATACACGCATTATTCTCGGTCCCGCACATATCTCATATGCGCTCCTATTTCGTTTCGCTTGAGCCAGGAAACCTCTGTGTAGGACTCTAAAGACTCGTCAATACGCCGGCAGCAGGTGATGATCATATCAAACACCCACAAGCCGCAAGCGGTCTGCTAAACGTAACGGCCACCCGGGTATTGAGCGATCAGAAGATCGACGAGCAAGCCCGCTCACACTCCAGTGAATCCAACCAGTAACACTACCATACAGTCCGGTCTGTCCGTCTGATCTGTCGCATATCTCGCCTAGGGGTGGTAAACGTCAGACCCCAATAGCTCGATAAGTCGTGTCGATATGAGGTCTATAAAAATTCGAGAAACTACTGGTAACACTTACCAGTAAATCTCAGAAACCCTGGCCAGGGATTTCCTGTTATAGCCAATCGAACACAGCGCAACATCAACCCCCTATACCGGGAGAGACGAATCCCCTCCTATCGCTCATTGCCTCCATGTGACTCAGGACTGTACCCAAAAACCACCGTTTTGCACGCCCTCTTGGACGTGGTAAGATGGAAATCAAAGCACAGTGGGAACCACACAAGACTCTATGACGATCTCGGGTCAACAGACTACTCTGTACCAGTGTCACCAGAGAACTGCCATCTGACGTGAGGTATAATACCATCTGGGAGTTCTCGGCGAGTCCGTCCAGTGTACCCAGTCTCTACTGAGCACCCGTATATCTCCTCTGATGTCAAACACCAATGGATATGGGATCATCCATCGCCCATCTGTATGGGTTGAGAAGGTACACGCTAGTCTACTCTGGTATATCGATGCCCCGTCTCGATACACCCACGACTAGGGACTTTGAAGGATGTACTTATGGACTACCATGTCCCCACTAGTATGATCCGCATCATAGTCCAGGTAGTCAAGTACAGATCCTAAGGGCTTTACCAACATGTAACAGGGAGACAATCAGTGTACACGTTAAGGTAAAGATCAACCAGATAGCATACTATCATGTCGAGCAAGAAAGTCCTCACTATATATGTCCCAGCATCCACTACAATATACATCCTATGTATAGTAATGGCCTCTAAGGCATACTTATAACTAACACAAAGAACTCTAGGGGGTATCTTTTCTATTACACAGAGGAACAAAAGGTTTTTGTTTCTCGTCATGCCCACTTTCTGGAACATCAGTTTTTAGAAAAAGAAACAAGTGGGAGCGCATTAGAACTGGAAGAAATTTTAGAACCACAAGCTATTACTGAAAGCTTGGTAGAACCAGAAGTTTCAGGAGAACCGGACATCCCAGCGCCACTCCGCAGGAGTAGTAGGCAGTATCATCCGCCCGAGAGATATTACGGTTTTCTCATAGACGGGGATCGAGAGGATTGCGTCATTGAAAATGATGAGCCTACTAGATTCCAGCAAGCCATTCTGAGCAGTGACTCGGTAAAATGGCTGGATGCAATGCGGACCGAGATGGAGTCCATGTACACCAACAAAGTTTGGACTTTGGACATTGCTCCAGAAGGGGTAAAACCCGTAGGCTGCAAATGGATTTTCAGAAAGAAGATTGGTGTAGATGGGCAGGTTGAAACCTATAAAGCTAGACTTGTTGCTAAGGGTTTTCGTCAAAGACCTGGTTTGGACTATGATGAAACCTTTTCTTCAGTGGCTATGCTCAAATCCATTCGGATCCTTCTTGCCATTGCTGCCTTCCACGATTATGAGATCTGGCAGATGGATGTGAAGACGGCTTTTCTAAATGGAAATTTGGAAGAATGCGTCTATATGGATCAGCCAGAGGGTTTCATTCAGAGTGGGAGCAGCGGTAAAGTGTGCAAGTTGCTTAAGTCTATTTATGGACTGACACAGGCATCGCGGAGCTGGAACATCTGCTTTGATGATACTGTCAAAGAATTCGACTTTATCAAAAATCCGGATGAACCATGCATTTACAGTAAGATTGTAGGGAGAACTGTGGTATTCCTCGTCTTGTACGTAGATGACATTCTCCTATTAGGAAATGGAATTCCTATGCTACAGTCAGTCAAAGGATTCTTGTCACAGAGGTTCTCTATGAAGGACCTGGGTGATGCCAACTACATTCTGGGGATCCAGATCTATCGTGATAGATCTAAGAGGATGTTAGGACTTTCGCAGTCCAGGTACATCGACACCATACTGAAATGATTCAGTATGGAAGATTCAAAGCGCGGTAATCTGCCGGCTTGTCACGGAATCACCCTCTCCAAAGATATGTCTCCCAAGACTGATTTGGAAAGGGCTCGCATGTCATCTATACCATACGCATCTGCGGTAGGCTCTATAATGTATGCGATGTTGTGTACCAGACCAGATGTAGCATATGCATTAAGCGTTGTACGCCGGTATCAGTCGGACCCAAGGGAGAAACACTGGATAGCAGTAAAGAACATTCTCAAATACCTGAGAAGGACTAAGGAGATGTTCTTGGTTTATGGCGAGAGTATGTGGATGACATACTCTTGATAGGGAAGAAGTTTCCTATGCTACGCTCGGTCAATCTCCGCTTATCACAATGATTCTCCATATAGGATCAAAGTGATACCTCCTAAATCCTGGATTTTGGATCTATGAGATAGATCTAATTGGATGTTAGGATTCTCACTAGTTGTAGTGAGATGGTATCAACCGATCCTGAGGAGAATCACTGGAAGGGTTCCAGGGTGATAAGGACGACTGAAAGTCAGTCACAGGCATTGTCTTTACCCTCAGTAAAGGGACGGTATGTTGGAAGAGTTCCAAGATAGATACCGTGGCATACTAGACGATAAAGGCTCGATACATCGCTACTTAAGATGCTACCAAAGAGGTAGTCTGGATGTATATTGGTTCATGAGATGAATTTTGTTCCTCCCATTGTGTGACAATGGAGTTGTGGCTTATGCCAAGGAACACCCGTCCCATCAGTGATCCAGACATATTCTAAGGCAGTGTCACCTGATCATGGAGATGGTTGATCTCCAGGGTGATTGAGGTTAGGAGAGTAGACTCAGAGGACAACACGGCGGATCCACTCACGAAGGCCTATTCCCAGAGAGAGACTATTATGGGATGGTTGAGTATGAGATACTGCAACCACTGCTACAGATGGCCCTAGTGCAAGTGGGAGATTGTTAGTTATATGTATGCCCTAGAGGCCATTACTGTACATTGAATGTATATTGTAGTGGATGCTTGGACGTATATAGAGAGGACTTTCTTGCTCGACATGATAGTATGCTATCTGGTTGATCTTTACCTTAATGTGTACACTGATTGTCTCTCTGTTACATGTTGGTAAAGCCCTTAGGATGAGTACTTGACTACCTGGACTATGATGAGGATCATACTAGTGGGGACATGGTAGTTCATAAGTGCATCCTTCAAAGTCCCTAGTCGTAGGTATATCGAGACGGGGCATCGATATACCAGAGTAGACTAGCGTATACCTTCTCAACCCATACAGATGGGCGATGGATGATCCCATATCCATTGGTGTTTGACATCAGAGATGATATACGGGTGCTCAGTGGAGACTGGGTACACTGGACGGACTCGCCGAGAACTCCCAGATGGTATTATACCTTACGTCAGATGGCAATTCTCTGGTGACACTGGTACAGAGTAGTCTGTTGACCCGAGATCGTCATAGAGTCTTGTGTGATTCCCATTGTGCTTTGATTTCCATCTTACCACGTCCAAGAGGGCGTGCAAAACGGTGGTTTTTGGGTACATTCCCGAGTCACATGGAGGCAATGAGCGATAGGAGGGGATTCGTCTCTCCCGGTATAGGGGGTTGATGTTGCGCTGTGTTCGATTGGCTATAACAGGAAATCCCTGGCCAGGGTTGCTGAGATTTACTGGTAAGTGTTACCAGTAGTTTCTCGAATTGTTATAGACCTCATATCGACACGACTTATCGAGCTATTGGGGTCTGACGTTTACCACCCCTAGGCGAGATATGCGACATATTAGACGATCAGACCGGACTGTACGGTAAGTGTTACTGGTTGGATTCACAGGAGTGTGAGCGGGCTTGCTCGTCGATCTTCTGATCGCTCAATACCCGGGTGGCCGTTACGTTTAGCAGACCGCTTGCGGCTTGTGGGTGTTTGATATGATCATCACCTGCTGCCGGCGTATTGACGAGTCTTTAGAGTCCTACACAGAGGTTTCCTGGCTCAAGCGAAACGAAATAGGAGCGCATATGAGATATGTGCGGGACCGAGAATAATGCGTGTATGTGATACCGTATTCTATTCTCGCGATGAATGTATCGAATGGTTGTATGCGATATAACCTAGTTATCGAATCAAGGATTGATTCGATAAGCCGATACATTGGATACTAGTCGGTTGTGTGCGACATGACCGGATCATTGAATCAAGTGTTGATTTAATGATTTAATGCATAATTATATATTTGATATATTACTTTGCATTAAATAGTATTGGTTCACTTAAGATGGATTTTCTCACTTGATGTGCACATTGTATATTTGATATACTTTTGTGCATTTGATTGTATCATGTTTGATGATACATGATAGTTTGGTGTATAGTTTAAACCATGGTTGGTCAATGGTTATGGTTTATTTTGCTTCATTTTCTTATTCATTTATTCATTTATTTATCCATTTTGTTTATTTTAGCAAAAGAAAATGATAAAGAGAAAATGGTGGCTTTCTTTGTTTGTAATTGAAGCTTCATGAAGCTTTGACTACATGACCATTTTGTCTCATGCTTAACCCTAAACCATTAAACCTAACCATGGTCTATTCTCTACACCTAACTAAGGTTAGGATATGATAAGTATTCATTTGATTATTCTTTTTGAAGAAGATTTATCATATTCTATCTTCTTCTTCTTCTTCATCTTCAAAGAAGAAAAGCTTGCCTCCATCAATGGCAACTTGAGCAAATGAGTGAGAAATCCAATTCTAAAGTGAACCCACTTCCTATTTCTTCATCCTCTACCTCTAGCCAAGTAGTATAGGGTGTTTCCTTCACAAGTTTTCATGGCTTGGTGAAGGTGGAGCTTGATCTAGTGATGCCTCGACGTAGATCATCTTCGGCATCGTCGTCGATGACCTAGCCCGCTTTTTCTCCGATGAAGCCGATGCTAGAGTCATGGTTCGATTTGGACAGCGGAGAGGACTTCATCATGGAGCTATGGAGGTGGAGAAATGGATCTACAAAGGTTGTATTTCCGTTCTTTTAGTTTAGTTGTAAACTAGTTTCATTGTTTCGCCTAAAATTCTAGTTAACGATCCGTATTAGGGTTTCTCGGCACCGTAAAGTTTGAAATTGGCATGGTTGATGCCTTGTGAGACCTCATTAGTGTGCCTAGGAACCCTACAGTGGTATCAGAGCCTAGCTAGAGCCTCAGGCGATGCGTAAACGAAGTTTGAAACCCGATCGACCCGAAACCCTAACCCGACAATGCTCTCTGGACTTTTTCCAAAAATTGGGTTTTTTCCAGATTAAAAATATGCAGAAAATTCGGCAGGAAATTCTAAGAATTACGGTGCAAAAATTACCTAATGATCTTTCTAAAGTGCGGCGGAACCGCGGCATTAGCATGCTAATGCGGCTGTTCCGCGGCCATTTTGTCTCTTCTCCCATTGAATTTTGCACAGTAATTCCTACTTTGCAGTGCTGGTTTTCCTGGGATATATTTTTTTTCTGAACTCAAGAGTTGAGTTTTCTGGGTTGTATTGGGGACTCGGTGTTTCGATCGGATTGTCTAACTTTGTCTATGTAGCTTTCCAGAAATTTTAGAATATGTTAAAAAGTTCGACCGGATATAAATACCCAACTTTTCCCCTGTCGGGAAATTTCCAAGTGTTGGATCTTTCTGTGGTTTAAAGACGTTCTAAGTAGTGCAAGTAACGCGATGGTCCCTCTAGAAGACAACAAACCTTAACTCGATTATGTGACCGTCTTGAACTGCCCTTTGAACCTTCGGGTTTGGGGCAGTACGGCGTGCCACATGTGAGGCGTTGGCTTGACCCTTCTACGGCTGGACCGTTGGTACTGAGGCACGAACTGAATGTTTTTAGACTTGTTTCATGTGTTGATCTGTATCGGGAAAACTTGGGTGTTTGAATGTTCGATCGAAAAGTTTAACATTTTCTATTTATCCGGAATGTGATACAATACTTGGAATCCACAAGTAGTTATGAGATAACTGAAATCTAGCGGTTTAGTCTCACTTGATCGGTTGCCACGGAATTTTGATGCGATCAAAAGTCCATCGCAATCACGTAGCGTACGCGGATACTCGCCGGGTAAACTTAATAGACAGCCTCACTCCATAGCCCCGACCAAGTGACTGTAGGAGAACCCCGTCGCCGAAAGCATCCGTTTGGGTGCTCCCGGTAGCGGTGTTCCGCCTTGGTGCACTTCGTCGACGGTATCGGGGGTGCTGCCGTCTACTGAAGTTTGCGACGAGCATTCGATCAGGATGTCAGGAATTTTGTTGAATTGCCCGACTTGATATTGAAAAGTGTTTTCGATTTTGAGACTAAAATACGGGGTTTATAATTGTTAGGCATGTGATGTCTAAGGTATTCATTTGATTAGGCATGCAATGTCTATGTAGGTTGCGGATTCCAACTGTTGTAGTTTTACACTTTCTTTTCTGTGACCGTAAGTGTAATATGTGATATCGCCGGTTTCGTTGCTATATGTCAACGACAATTGGGATGCGCATATTTACTTACGTTGATGACATGTGATGTTATGTGTTGCTGGATATGTTATATTGGATCGTCGTGTTTGAATAGCCGGGGGTTTTTATGTGAGATGAGAGTTTTTCATTTTCATTCATGTAAAAACATGTATGTAATATTCTTTTATTGGGGCACTTCCAGGTTGCGGAAGATGTCACCTTTTGTATATTATTTACTTTTCCGCACTAGGATAGACCCAAGGAGGAGGGCACAAGTAACCGGGTTCTGGAGTCCAGTGGGAGACCAACTCGAGGAGTCGAGTCCGGGTCTCCTAACTCTAGAATTGGTAGGGTTGCTTGCCGCTCTCGTAGGGGTCTAGGGGTGTGGGTTTGGCTATTCATCGCGACCGTGTAATCCGTGTTTTATACTGGCTCGTATTGAAAACACGGACGTCCTAGTATATCCAATATTTTATATGATTCTTCTGCTGCGATATCTGTGATGTGATCATGTGATGTTCTGTGATAGATACAGTATATAGTATATATGATATATTATATAGGCGTTACTTATGTTTTACACTCGTGCTAGCCCTGCCCCGCTCTGTCGTTAGTTACCTAACCTAACGGTGCACGAGGGGACATCGAGGCGACTGCGGATGGCATAAGTGTACGTCGTATTTATCCGTGATGTTTAGGTACTTAAATGATGGGACTTCATTAATGTGATTAATGAAATAAAAGAAACCTAAGATGTTGTAGAATCGAATTTCAAAAATAAAACAGGTAGCTACAGTTCTTGCTTTGCACAGCGGTATATATGATATATCCTGCACCTTATTCGATGAGGAAAGGACCGAGATCCCTTCACCGGGAGTGACTCCTTTAGCAATAACTGGCAGATGCTACACACTCGGTTTGACTTTTGATTGCTTTTAAAAGTTCTGCTTTGCACAGTGATATATATGATATATCCCTCACCTCATTCGACGAGGAAAGGACCGACGATCCCTTCACCGGGAGTGACTCCTTTAGCAAAACTAGAAAAGCCTCAAAAACACTCCATTTCAAAATTCATTCGATCCTACAACGATATCAAGTTCATTACGCAATAGGTTTTCATAAAAACCTGTCATAGCCCTCCGTCATTTCAGATAAGTTGTATATAGTATTCGTGCTGCATTTGTTGGCTTTCGTCAAGGTGCAGTGTGCGGTAGCTATATGCTGCTTATCTGCTGCATACGATGCGATTGGATTAGGGTAGTCGTGCGGCTTTGTTGGCTTTCGTCAAGGGTCGTGCGGGTGGGTTTAATTCGATCAAGAAATGTACGGGTTGAACTTGACTAGCGGGCTATGGTTTGTTGGCTTTCGTCAAGGTCATAGCACGTTAGGGGCAAAATATTATCGGGAATTTCAAGTGTTGAAATTTGCAATGAGATTGCATACCTTCTATGAGATAGTTGGATCCCGATACCTACTGCGAGTAATTGTTACTCCTGGGAGAGTTTTACACATTATAATTAGCCGATCAAGTAGGTGTCTAGAAAGGTGTCAACGGGGTTACGCCTCTGGGAAAACGAGGTTTACATTAATTAGGTTCGTGCGAAAGCACGGAGGACCTCCCTCAAAGTACCGACACTGGCCTGGCTGAAAGATTGGCGAACTTGTAGTTTGTAATTAATCCCGGCTAGTCTTTCCTTTTAGGGTTTGAAGGAAGATTTGATAAAAAGCAGTGGGAGCCATCCTGATTAGATAAAATAATAACCAATCTATTCTTGCAAGAGCGCACGCTGAGTGTTTTCTTCTCTCTCTCTCCAGGTAGCGACCATATCACGCCTTAATCAAGATAATAATACGGAATATTGACCGAACCCGCTTGTTATACTGAGCTGGGGAACGTTGGTCCCGCTCCAACTTATAATTGTTATATGACAGAGCAGGAAATTGGGGAATACCAGATTTCCCGTGCCGCCCAAACGAAGAGAGTGCATGCTATGCATCATCTTCGGGTGTGTTCATTATAAAGAACTGTTTCTCAGTATCCTCTACGTCCTGGGTATTAGATACCGGAACAGGATCCCAGATATGTAATCTGTTACATAGGGCTACAAAAGGGTAGAAAAACTGAGAACGGGTGATAAGTTTCATGAGGCAGAAAACGGGGCAAGAGTTGCAGCCAAGTCTGTTGGTCACTGTCACCCTGTATTACCAATACATTGATTCTGAACAAATGCTATTAGATACCGATCCTGATATACAAAATCATATCTATCTCTTTATTAGTAAAGAAATGATAAAATTTTGTATAAATGGATAATGTTTTGAACATTTCCTATATCAAAAGTTGATCGGTTCAGGCACGTTATCTAAAAGCATTGATGTTCTAAATCAAACTACAGTTCTTTAGTATACGGAACACACACAAGAGGAAGAGTTCAGAAATGAACAAATCCTTCTTAAGGTATTGTAGACTAGGTCATATCAATGCGACCCGACTAGCTTAAATTACATTTTAGATGCATATTTAAATCAGTTTGAATTTACATCTTATGAAACTTGCCAGTCATGTCACAGAGATAAGATGACCATAGCTCCGTTTACTGGAAACAGAGAAAGAGTTAGTGAACTCTTGGGATGATACATGTTGATGTATGTAAGGTCCCCTGTCTACACATGCCAAGACCGGTTCTTTATACTTCATTACATTCTCTGATGATCTTTCGAGATTCAGACCTATGTTCCTGTTGAAACACAAGTCAGAACCTTTTGAGATATTCACAGAATATAAGTTAGAAGTAGAGAACCAAAATGCGGGTATAAGTATTATGTCCTTTGATGTGATCGAGGAGGAGAATACTTGAGCACGGAATTCCTGGACTACTCTAAAGGGGAATGAGATTCTCTCTCAGCATTACTCCTCCGTATAAACCATAGCACGATGGTATATCGGGGCGGAGCAATCTCACCCTATATGATAATGTGTGCTCTATGATGAGTACTACTGAGTTACCTATTTCCTTTTTGGGAGTTATGCACTTGAGAAGCTGCATATCTATTGAATAGGGTTCAAATCAATCAGTTGCCTACCACTTCATATTTGATATGATAAGGGAAGAGCCCATCTCTTAAGTTAGTTAAGATTTGGGGTTGTCCGGCCTATGTCTAAAAGCAAAATCCGGACAAACTCGAGGCAAGGTCTGTAATGTAGAACTGGAAAGGTTCCAGCTATACAAACTACAGCAGATGATTTGATAGAACCAAAGGATTCAATAGTTACCAATAAACCTCAGCCTCTCCGCCGATCTAGTAGGGTTCCTCACCCACCTGAGAGATACTTCGGTTTTTCTATGACAGTGGGAGCGAGGATTGCATCATGAGATGATGACCCAACTAGTTTCGAGCTAGCCATCAGGAGTGGGACTCTGTAAGAATGGCTGGATGCTTAGTGATCTGAGATGGAATCCATGTACACCAACAAAGTATGGACTTTGGTTGCTATATCTGAAGGGTTAAATCCCCATCAGGAGCAAGTATATCTTGAGAAGATTACTTGGTGTAGATGGAAAAGTTGAGACTTTCAAAGCTAGACTTGTTAAAGCTTTTCGTCATCGACCAGGCGTGGATAATAATGAAACCTTTTCAAGTTGCTATGCTTAAGTCCATCCAGATCCTACTTGCCACGGCTACATACCATGACTACGATATCTGGCGGTTGGGTGCCATGACTGCTTTTCTAAATAATGTTTTAGAAGAGTGCGTCTATAAGTACACAGCCAGAGGGCTTCATAGACAGTGGGAGCAGCGGAAACGTGTACAAGATGCTTTATAGGATAAAGCAGGCATCGCGGAGTTAGAACATCTGTTTTGATGTAGTAGTCAAACAGTTTGACATCATCAAAGTGGTAGATGAACCTTGTATATACAAAAAGGTAGTAGGGAGTATGGTGATGATCCTCGGAGAGTACGTGGATGACATACTCTTGATAGGGAAAAAGTTTCCTATGCTACGCTCGGTCAATCTCCGCTTATCACAATGATTCTCCATATAGGATCAAAGTGATACCTCCTAAATCCTGGATTTTGGATCTATGAGATAGATCTAATTGGATGTTAGGATTCTCACTAGTTGTAGTGAGATGGTATCAACCGATCCTGAGGAGAATCACTGGAAGGGTTCCAGGGTGATAAGGACGACTGAAAGTCAGTCACAGTCATTGTCTTTACCCTCAGTAAAGGGACGGTATGTTGGAAGAGTTCCAAGCTAGATACCGTGGCATACTAGACGATAAAGGCTCGATACATCGCTACTTAAGATGCTACCAAAGAGGTAGTCTGGATGTATATTGGTTCATGAGATGAATTTTGTTCCTCCCATTGTGTGACAATAGAGTTGTGGCTTATGCCAAGGAACACCCGTCCCATCAGTGATCCAGACATATTCTAAGGCAGTGTCACCTGATCATGGAGATGGTTGATCTCCAGGGTGATTGAGGTTAGGAGAGTAGACTCAGAGGACAACACGGCGGATCCACTCACGAAGGCCTATTCCCAGAGAGAGACTATTATGGGATGGTTGAGTATGAGATACTGCAACCACTGCTACAGATGGCCCTAGTGCAAGTGGGAGATTGTTAGTTATATGTATGCCCTAGAGGCCTGATTGATGCATTTTCTGACGTGTATATATAAAAAGTAACGACAATCAAAAAATTATATTGACCGCGATCAAACTACGGTGTCGGATGTAGTTAATGAATGAGTGCGGATCGTCCACAGGGATTGCACAATTCAATTGTATTTTGATACGTTTGAAATGAAATGTTAAGCAACAATAAACGAAAACATGATTCAAGATGTGATTTGTATTCGAGTGTCACTATTCTTTACTCAAGAATCAAGAAACTATAAACAATCAAGAATCGGTAGTTTTGATAATATTTCCAATCAACAATCAAGAATATAAGTGAGGCTCGTAGGAATCGATCGGATCTTTAGACGTGATGTAATCTAAAGGGTTTCGTGTTCTTGTCCTTCGAAGAATTGATACTAGATCAATGGTGATCGACGAGAGTTAGGGCTTTCTTGATGAAATTAGGGTTTCATCTCTTAACCCTTGTTCTTTCGAGGATACCATTTATATTCTAGCCTCTAGCAATTTCAAGAAACGATCGGACCTCCCCAATCTCGAGCGATGTCGATCAAGAAAGCATCGCAACGAATTGGGTCGTCGATTCTTGAATTTGCTAGGGTTTACAAACTCGTGGGATTCAAGAATCGATTACAAATTTGTTACATCATCATACTAAAGATCGTTTCGACTCCTCGACGAGCGGAGTTTTATTCACACATCACCACAAAGACAATATTAAAGAATTGTAAAGATAACATGATGCGGAATTTAAAGAAAACAAGATAAAAGAATATCACCTTTTATTTAATCAACAATTTCAATACATTCTTTCAAGAATCTACAAGAAGAAGAAATCGATCGTTGACTCGGCTTCGCTCGTCTCCGTGGATCGTGGATCTACTTTGATCTCTTGCCCGATTGAAGATCGGCTCGGCTCATAAAAGGGTTGAAGGCATCTTGCTTGGCTTGCACTCAAGATCTTGAATTGTGGTTGGATTTAGGGTTAGGGTTTCCTACAAGCTCTCTCACTAAACTTGAGGAAGAGGAAGATGAAGAATGGGATTGATTTTTTCTTAACTTTCCCAAGGTTGCCAACATGTGAAATGAGTGAGCCTAGGGTCTTATTTATAGAACTCTCAAACCCTAGGTTTAGGTTTGAATTAGAACTTTCCCTCCCAAAGTTTGTTGAAGAGTTTCTAGAAGGAGTTTGTTAGGAGTTAGCTTAGGGTTTAAGCTAGGGTTTAGGGAAAGTTCTAGAAGTATTAGGCTAGTTTAGGTGTTTGCTGATCTGGTGGAAGTATCTGGAATCATCTGGAAGTTTGTGTGCATTATTGAGCAGTGGGCCATAGTACAGGAGTTGTGCACTGAAATTGAGGAGCTGACGTCACCATTGGGCCGCGCTTCCGCCGCAATAACCTGGCATTGGCCGCCCTTCCGCCGCGCATTGTTGGCCTTGGGATCTGTGAATTCTTCAGTGGCTTGGTACTGCTGTTTGGGCCTTTCTTTGATGTTTAGAATTTCAGTTTCCCTTCTGTGTTGATACCAGATTTGAGTTCAGTGAGTTTATGAGCGATTGTAATGGTCGAGCACTGTAATGATCGAGCAAGCTTCTCTTTTCCTGCATAGACTTCGAAACACGGGTTGCAAGATATAGAAAATATGCTATGTAATGAAATGCAGTCAATTTCCCTAGAAATGACGGTTTTAAGGTCGAATACATGTAATCTGATATTTTGCGACCGATTTGCTAATATGTGAATTATGAATACCGTACACTTCTATATGGATGCAAATGATGAGGAAATTGCCGACTAAAATATGCAATATTTTCGACTGATCAAATACCCCCAAACTTAATTTCGATCGTCTCGAGCGAATGTTTTATTAAAAAGAGAAGGAGAAAATAAAGAAAGAGAAAAACTAACTAGCACACTTTCGTAGGCAACACGATTGCACTGAGCACGTGCAACAAGCCTTTAAACTTCTAGGTGTCCCTAGTAGGAGGAGTGTTGTCTCCTGAGGGTTTTCAGCGGATTGCACCCACAAAATCCAATAATAAAAGCAAGATCATGAATATTACATTTAAAGAAGAGAATTGTAAAAGAAAAGCTTTGAAAATTAGGGTTTCCAACTAAGCTAGCTTTTCGGTTGTCATGAGCCCTATCTTAATGGTCATGAAAAGATGTTAAAAATCACGTCCTCCCTCAATAAAACATCATCTTATTCTTCATTCCTATCTTTCTTCCAAACATCGATCATATCACCCTGCGTGTGTGTAAAGACATCCCTACACCCGGAGAATTCAATTCAAGCTATCATACCCTTGCCCATCGGCCTCAGTACTTCTTGGCAAACGAGATTGCTTACACACTTTCATGCGACCGTTAATACTTCTTGAGGTACTAACCGACCGATTACTAATGTGCTTGCATGCTTGGTGTATTTTCCTCGTCTGGCACCACCTCAGGCATAGCAGTGACTCCCAGACCAGTTGACCTTGGGGCACTAGGTGAAGAAGCACCCTTTTTCTATATATTTTTCTTGCCCTCGGTGATAACAAAACCAGTATCCATTTTTCTCACCACTTTAAAACACATATTTTTTTTTCCATACTTTTGGCTTTAAGACAAGAGCATTTCAAGGTATCCTCTACTATCCCAGGCTTCAAGACGTGTGTAAGTGCGAATAGCAGGGTAGCCACGTTCAAAATGTTTGGCTTCCAGAATAGAAACTATTTTTCAGACTTATTTTTATCCTCAGATTAGTGACGTACTTCATCTTACTAACCCTTGGGACAACGGCTCATAACTACTTATTACTAGTTCGTATAAGAAAACTTCTAATTTTCTTGGTTATCTTAATTTTTTCTAATCTCATGGATGTAATTTTTCACTATCTAGACTTTCATTATCTTATTTATATACAAAAAATATTTTTATAATTTTTGAAATTTTTTAAATTTTTATGGGTTTTGAAATTTTTAATTTTTATAGATTTTTTAAAAGAAATGTTTTGTGCTTATGCAGATGATATGCAAATGATGCAAAAATAAGCACAAACCTCCCCCAAACTTGTTTTCAACAGTGTCCTCACTGTTGCCGAATGTTATACCTACAAAACTGTAAATCTGGGAGGAATTATTAGTGGGGGCAAAATATATAAGTGAAGAACTTCCCCCAAACTTATCTTTCACTCACCTTCATTCAAAAAATGATGCAATGATATACTGGATATGAAGGTGAGACGGAGGAATTTTAATCCAAATAAACTGGCTCTTGTAAGAACAAGAGCTCCTCCGTGGGGTCAGTGGAAAAATACGGCTTAAGTCTATGTCCATTTACTTTGAAAAAGGTGCCGTTTTTAACATTTTCAACTTCTACTGCCCCGTGCGGGAATACAGACCGCACAACAAATGGTCCCTTCCATCGAGATCTGAGCTTACCCGCATGAAGGTGTAAACGTGAATCATAAAGAAGGACTTGTTGACCAGGTAAAAATGTTTTCCTTAAAATGCTTTTATCGTGAAAAACCTTAGTCCTATTCTTTGTGATTACAGCATTATCATAAGCTTCATCGCGGAGTTCGCTTAGCTCGTTAAGTTGCAGCTTCCGAAAGTTGCAAGCAAGGTTTAGATCAAAATTTATTTCCTTTATAGCCCACAATGCTTTATGCTCTATCTCGACAGGTAGATGACATGCTTTTCCAAACACTATCCTATATGGAGACATTCCTAGGTCGGTCTTATATGCAGTCCTGAATGCCCAAAGAGCATCCGTCAATTTGGTCGACCAGTCTTTTCTATTCTTAGCAACAGTTTTCTCCAGGATAAGTTTGATTTGTCTGTTTGAGATCTCAGCCTGCCCGCTTGTTTGGGGATGATAGGGTGTAGAGAGACGGTGGTTGATTGAGTATTTTCGCATCAGAGTCTCGAAAGATCTGTTGCAGAAATGTGTCCCATTATCGCTAATGATAGCGCGTGGGTGTCCAAATCGCGAAAAGATATTCTCTTTTAAGAACTTAATGACAACTTTCCTGTCATTAGTGCGACATGGAATGGCTTCTACCCATTTTGAGACATAATCAACCGCCAGCAATATGTACAGATTCCCAAAGGAGTTGGGAAAAGGACCCATAAAATCTATGCCCCAAACATCAAACATTTCAACAACCAAGATGGGTTGCTGAGGCATTTCATTCCTCTGGGATATTCTACCCGTATACTGACATTGTGTACAGGTTTTGCAATACTCAAATGCGTCCTTGAATAAGGTCGGCCAGTAAAATCCACATTGCAAAACCTTTTCCGCAGTCTTTCTAGGACCAAAGTGACCCCCACAGGCCTGATCATGACAAAATGAAAGAACACTCTTGAACTCTTCATTCGGGATGCACCGGCGAATGATCTGATCCGGACAATATTTAAACAAATAGGGCTCGTCCCAGTAAAAGTGTTTTACTTGGGAAAGAAAACGATATTTGTCCTGTTTTGACCAATCGCTCGGTATAAGTCCAGTGGCATGATAGTTCACAATATCCCTGAACCATGGTTCAGCGGATATGCTCAAGAGCTGTTCGTCAGGGAATGAGTCATTGATCGGCAGGGTCACAGGAGAAGAAACGATGCGTGAAAGGTGGTCAGCTACTACGTTTTCACATCCTTTCTTATCTTTGATAACAAGATCGAATTCTTGTAAAAGAAGGATCCAACGTATTAGTCGACCTTTTGCATCTTTCTTCGCCAGAAGATGTTTTAAAGCGGAATGGTCAGTATATACAACTATAGGTGAGCCGATTAAGTAAGGCCTGAATTTTTCTAAAGCAAATACAACCGCTAAAAGCTCTTTCTCGGTGGTTGTATAATTGATTTGCGCATCATTCAGGGTCTTACTGGCATAGTAAATCACGTGTGGCATCTTATCGATGTGCTGTCCTAAGACTGCACCTACTGCAAAATCAGATGCGTCACACATCAGCTCAAAGGGGTAGTCCCAATTTGGTGATGATAAAACGGGGGCTGTGGTGAATGAGTGTTTAAGTGAGTCGAAAGCTGTCTCGCAATCCGAGTCGAAGTGGAAGGTCGTATCCTTGGCCAGGAGTAGTGTTAAAGGTCTAGCAATTTTGCTAAAATCCTTAATGAATCTCCTATAAAAGCCCGCATGGCCAAGGAAAGAGCGAATATCTTTGACGCTTTTGGGATGAGGCAGGTTTTGAATGACATCTACTTTAGCTCTGTCAACCTCAATGCCTTTCTGTGAAATGACATGTCCAAGGACTATTCCTTCTTGGACCATAAAATGGCATTTTTCCCAGTTTAATGTCAAGTTCTTCTCTTTGCAACGAGTAAGAACAGCGTCTAGATTCGCAAGGCAATCAGAAAAAGAGTCTCCAAAAATCGAGAAGTCGTCCATAAAGATCTCCAAAAAATTCTCTACCATATCAGAGAATATCCCCATCATACACCGCTGAAAGGTAGCGGGAGCATTGCATAGCCCGAAGGGCATGCGACTGTAAGCAAAGGTACCAAAAGGACAAGTAAAAGTGGTTTTATCTTGATCCTTTTTGGCGATGGGGACCTGATTGTAGCCTGAGTATCCATCCATAAAACAATAAAACTCTTGTCCCGCTAAGCGTTCCAGCATTTGATCAATAAATGGTAGAGGAAAATGGTCTTTCCTCGTAGCAGCGTTGAGTTTTCTATAATCGATGCATACACGCCACCCAGTTTGGGCGCGTGTCTGAATCAACTCATTCGCTTCATTTGTGATAACTGTGATGCCGGATTTCTTAGGAACGACATGAATAGGACTCACCCACTGGCTATCGGAGATGGGGTAGATAATACCATTATCTAAGCACTTGACGATTTCTTTCATGACAGCTTCCTTTATGACGGGATTCAACCGTCTCTGTGGTTCTTGGGTCGGTCTGGCATCATCCATCACATGTATATGATGTTCAACTATCAAGGAACTAATCCCTTTGATGTCCGCCATACTCCAACCAAACGCCTCTTTGTTAGATCTCAATACCGATAAAAGGGCATTCTCTTGCTCTGATGCAAGAGAAGCAGAAATGATAACCGATAATGACTCGTTCTCACCAAGATATGCATATTTCAGGTGAGAAGGTAAAATTTTTAGATCTAACTCAGGCGGAGAAATGATAGAAGGAAGGGTCATAGATTGATTTTTGGATCTACAAAGAAGCTCAGAGCCTGCGAAAGATACAGACTCGGGTGGAGAAAAGTCAGAAGTGCAGGACTCATGTGTAGCTAAAGTGTCCTCACTAAGATCTTGTGCTAAGTCAAACAGAGATATGCTAATGTCATCGAGATCAGTAAAGCAAAGATCCTCAGCTCCACAACTATCGGGAGCGATCTCATGGACAGAGCATACATCTAAAATATGAGCAGAGGGTTCTGACGGCTGACTTCCAACTTTATAAATGTTTAGTTCAATGGTCATATTTCCAAATGATAAATTCATTGAACCATTTCTACAGTTTATAACAGCGTTGGAAGTGGCAAGGAAAGGACGACCTAGAATCACCGGAATTTGGCCCCGGGGGTTTGCTACAGGATGTGTGTCGAGCACAATGAAGTCTACAGGGAAAACAAATTCCCCGACCTTTATCAATACATCCTCTAATTCACCCCTTGGTTTGGTGATAGATCGGTCTGCCATCTGGAGAGTACAATGAGCAGGTTTCAGCTCTCCAATCCCTAGTTGCTCATAGACAGAATAAGGTAACAGGTTAACACTCGCGCCAAGGTCTAAAAGAGCACGATTTATGTTTTTACCCCCAATCGAAATCGATATTGTAGGACAACCTGGGTCCTTTCTTTTCTTTGGAAGCTGGGGTATAAAAGCAGTGCTGATGTTATTAGACATAAAGACCTTCTTTGGCACTTGAGTCTTCCTCTTCCTAGTGCACAAGCCCTTTAGAATTTTCGCATAAGCGGGGACTTGCTGAATCGCATCTAGGAGAGGGATATTGATGTTAACCTGTTTGAACATCTCTAAAATTTTCTCCATATGAGGACTCGTTCTATTAGCCCTTAGCCGGTTCGGGTAAGGTGCTTTCGCAATAAGCGCGGGGTCCATCACAGGAGAAGGAAAGGGGGGTAGACGAGGTCCCAAAGGAGGTGTGGGGACTGTCTGTGGAGAACTATAAGGGTTGGGTGAAGGTGTTGAGCCTAAAGGGAAATGGAGAATAGGCTCGTGCGAAGGTGGTTTGGTAGAAGAAGAAGGATCAGAAGGTGAAGTGTGTGTATGTGGGAAAGACTCAGCCGGGGTGTTGATATGATTTTCAGTATTATCAATATCTTCCCCGACATGATTGTTCAGCACTCTTCCCGATCTCAACGTTGTAATGGCATTTACATTGTAATGCCCAGGATTCTGTAGGGGTTGAGAGGGAAGTTTCCCTTTTTCTCTCGCACTCATTTCGGCTTTTAAGCGTGCGATTTCAGCTTCCATCGTGCGAATACTCTCAGCTTGGGATGCTGAGTTTTTCTTTATTTCACTGACGGAAGATCTAACTTCAGTCGAAACATCCATGAAATTTGATAAAAGTGATTTCATGGTTTGAGTGAATTGAGAGAACTCGTCAGAACAGGGCTGCATAGGATTAGACTGTGCAGGAGTGTTGCCCTGATTTTGGAAATTTTGTGACTGGTAGGGGTGTTGAGTGAGTTGTAGGGGTTGCTGTTGTGGTGGAGGAAGAGCCCGTTGAAATTGATTCGTGTTTGGAACCGTGTTTTGAGATTGGTTTTGGTTCCAAGCAAAATTCGGGTGGTTCCTCCAACCCTGATTGTAACTGGAAGAATATGGATCGTTTCGAGGTCTTTGAAATGCGGCATTAGAATGCTCGTGACCTTGAAACGCAGAGTTTAATGGACATTCTTCCGTTAAATGTGACGGATCAGAACAGCACCCACAAACAGTTTTGGGGAGCGACATTGGGTTTAGGGAGGCTGCTGCAAATTTGTGTTCCATAGCGTCGAGCTTCTTTTGCATTGCTGCCATTTCAGCTCGAACACCTATGGACACATCTATTTGGTGTACACCACCCCTATTCAATGGTTGTGTTCCACTCTCCCAAATTAGTGATTTTTCAGCGAACTCTTCTAAGTATCTTCAGGCTTCCCCGTCATCTTTAGTCATAAATGTACCTTGACACATGTTTTCAAGGCTCTGTTTAGTGTTAGGGTTACTGCCCTCATATATGATTCGGCAAAGCTCCCATCTCGGGATGCCGTGATGAGGACATTGAACCAATAGATCCTTGAAACGTTCAAAGTATTTAGAAAATGGTTCGGCAGGGAGCTGGGCAAATTGGTTCAGTTCGCTACGGATTCGAGCCGTCTTTTGGACTGGGTAAAATTTCTTAAGGAATGCAGCGACGAATTCTTCCCAATTCGTAATAGAGTGTGCGGTGGTGTTATATAGACACTTCTCGGCTATATCGCACAAAGTAAATGGAAGAAGTCGTAGACGCATCGCATCCACTGAAAGTTGAGACGTACCCATCATTGCGCATACGTTTTCAAATTTGGTAATGAAAACGTAAGCGTCCTCGGTCTCGAGTCCGTGGTATTTGGGTAAAAGATTGATATACTGGGGCTTAATCTCAAAGTTATCCCCATTGGCTGGTGGTGTGGATAAGCAGGTCGAAAGAGGACCTCTATGTGGATAGCATCTTTCCTGGAGAGAAATGTGGGGTGGAGTAGGATTCTGCGCACCAACGGACGGTGGCAGATTAGGGTTAAAGAAATTCGATGGATTCGGATCCATCGGTGTGGGTGTGGTAGTGGGTAAAGAAAAGGTAAATGGAGAATTATCGACTTCGGAGTCGATAAAGGGTACGCGGACTAAACGGGCACTAGAATCCCGTGTCCAGCCTATCTTGCACTAAAAAGGGTTAGTACAAGTGGCAGCGTTGACTTATAATTAGGGATGAATGAATGCGGTGCTTGCTTTGAAAAAGGGATGGATTTTGAAAAAATGATGCGACAAAACAAATGCAGCACACAAACCCTAGAATCTAATGGTCACCTAGGTCCGATCTCTAGACCGCTCCTAACTGCCAAAAGACAAGCCGCAGGATAGAATCCTCCACTGCCTCTTTGTCCCCCTGTGGCCGGATAAGTGCCAGGTAAGTGGGAAGGAACCACCACTACAGTGGACCTAATTAATAACCACTAGCCTTAGACACACTCGCCTTAGGCACCACAAGAAAACGCGGATAAGCAATGAATTACCCACGACCTTCTCTTGTCCTATTGAGCGCGACAGTACTTAGAGTCTTCTCTAGATTTCTTTTAGTTAATGGGGGTAATGCGGATGCAAGTTTGACGATTTTCGGGGCCTAGGAAGGGTAATGAAATCCCCACCTAATTTGGATTTGGCCGTGCCCCTTAAATTTCCGTATTAGAATGCAAACAACCAAGAAATCAAAATCACACACAATTTTATTTTTGCTTTTGCGCGCTGCGATTTATTTGCAAAGAATCCTGCAGCAAAGGATTAGTTGGAGCTAAAAGAGAAGAGGGGAGAGAGCAAGAAATCACCTGCAGAAAAATCCCACAGAGATCCTCCAAGACTGCGGCGGTTCCGCCGCAATAGGCACGTATATGCCGCCCTTCCGCGGTTAGATATTGGGAACAGTGTACAATTTTTCAACAGCTTCTTCCTGTTTCTATCTACAGCTCTCTGGTATATTCAAACAAATTTTTCCACAGAACAGAATGCTCCAGATCACCTTGCAATCAAATCACAACACACGTGTAAGAGTTTGTACGAATTTTGATTTCAAGAAGTAAAACGTAATAATTCTTTCACTTCAAACTAAAAATGCAAATGAATTAGCGCGATCCCCGGCAACGGCGCCATTTTGATTGATGCATTTTCTGACGTGTATATGTAAAAAGTAACGACAATCAAAAAATTATATTGACCGCAATCAAACTACGGTGTCGGATGTAGTTAATGAATGAGTGCGGATCGTCCACAGGGATTGCACAATTCAATTGTATTTTGATACGTTTGAAATGAAATGTTAAGCAACAATAAACGAAAACATGATTCAAGATGTGATTTGTATTCGAGTGTCACTATTGTTTACTCAAGAATCAAGAAACTATAAACAATCAAGAATCGGTAGTTTTGATAATATTTCCAATCAACAATCAAGAATATAAGTGAGGCTCGTAGGAATCGATCGGATCTTTAGACGTGATGTAATCTAAAGGGTTTCGTGTTCTTGTCCTTCGAAGAATTGATACTAGATCAATGGTGATCGACGAGAGTTAGGGCTTTCTTGATGAAATTAGGGTTTCATCTCTTAACCCTTGTTCTTTCGAGGATACCATTTATATTCTAGCCTCTAGCAATTTCAAGAAACGATCGGACCTCCCCAATCTCGAGCGATGTCGATCAAGAAAGCATCGCAACGAATTGGGTCGTCGATTCTTGAATTTGCTAGGGTTTACAAACTCGTGGGATTCAAGAATCGATTACAAATTTGTTACATCATCATACTAAAGATCGTTTCGACTCCTCGACGAGCGGAGTTTTATTCACACATCACCACAAAGACAATATTAAAGAATTGTAAAGATAACATGATGCGGAATTTAAAGAAAACAAGATAAAAGAATATCACCTTTTATTTAATCAACAATTTCAATACATTCTTTCAAGAATCTACAAGAAGAAGAAATCGATCGTTGACTCGGCTTCGCTCGTCTCCGTGGATCGTGGATCTACTTTGATCTCTTGCCCGATTGAAGATCGGCTCGGCTCATAAAAGGGTTGAAGGCATCTTGCTTGGCTTGCACTCAAGATCTTGAATTGTGGTTGGATTTAGGGTTAGGGTTTCCAACAAGCTCTCTCACTAAACTTGAGGAAGAGGAAGATGAAGAATGGGATTGATTTTTTCTTAACTTTCCCAAGGTTGCCAACATGTGAAATGAGTGAGCCTAGGGTCTTATTTATAGAACTCTCAAACCCTAGGTTTAGGTTTGAATTAGAACTTTCCCTCCCAAAGTTTGTTGAAGAGTTTCTAGAAGGAGTTTGTTAGGAGTTAGCTTAGGGTTTAAGCTAGGGTTTAGGGAAAGTTCTAGAAGTATTAGGCTAGTTTAGGTGTTTGCTGATCTGGTGGAAGTATCTGGAATCATCTGGAAGTTTGTGTGCATTATTGAGCAGTGGGCCATAGTACAGGAGTTGTGCACTGAAATTGAGGAGCTGACGTCACCATTGGGCCGCGCTTCCGCCGCAATAACCTGGCATTGGCCGCCCTTCCGCCGCGCATTGTTGGCCTTGGGATCTGTGAATTCTTCAGTGGCTTGGTACTGCTGTTTGGGCCTTTCTTTGATGTTTAGAATTTCAGTTTCCCTTCTGTGTTGATACCAGATTTGAGTTCAGTGAGTTTACGAGCGATTGTAATGGTCGAGCACTGTAATGATCGAGCAAGCTTCTCTTTTCCTGCATAGACTTCGAAACACGGGTTGCAAGATATAGAAAATATGCTATGTAATGAAATGCAGTCAATTTCCCTAGAAATGACGGTTTTAAGGTCGAATACATGTAATCTGATATTTTGCGACCGATTTGCTAATATGTGAATTATGAATACCGTACACTTCTATATGGATGCAAATGATGAGGAAATTGCCGACTAAAATATGCAATATTTTCGACTGATCAAGGCCATTACTGTACATTGGATGTATATTGCAGTGGATGCTTGGACGTATATAGAGAGGACTTTCTTGCTCGACATGATAGTATGCTATCTGGTTGATCTTTACCTTAATGTGTACACTGATTGTCTCTCTGTTACATGTTGGTAAAGCCCTTAGGATGAGTACTTGACTACCTGGACTATGATGAGGATCATACTAGTGGGGACATGGTAGTCCATAAGTACATCCTTCAAAGTCCCTAGTCGTAGGTATATCGAGACGGGGCATCGATATACCAGAGTAGACTAGCGTATACCTTCTCGACCCATACAGATGGGCGATGGATGATCCCATATCCATTGGTGTTTGACATCAGAGATGATATACGGGTGCTCAGTGGAGACTGGGTACACTGGACGGACTCGCCGAGAACTCCCAGATGGTATTATACCTTACGTCAGATGGCAATTCTCTGGTGACACTGGTACAGAGTAGTCTGTTGACCCGAGATCGTCATAGAGTCTTGTGTGATTCCCACTGTGCTTTGATTTCCATCTTACCACGTCCAAGAGGGCGTGCAAAATGGTGGTTTTTGGGTACAGTCCCGAGTCACATGGAGGCAATGAGCGATAGGAGGGGATTCGTCTCTCCCGGTATAGGGGGTTGATGTTGCGCTGTGTTCGATTGGCTATAACAGGAATTCCCTGGCCAGGGTTGCTGAGATTTACTGGTAAGTGTTACCAGTAGTTTCTCGAATTGTTATAGACCTCATATCGACACAACTTATCGAGCTATTGGGATCTGACGTTTACCACTCCTAGGCGAGATATGCGACATATCAGACGATCAGACCGGACTGTACGGTAAGTGTTACTGGTTGGATTCACAGGAGTGTGAGCGGGCTTGCTCGTCGATCTTCTGATCGCTCAATACCCGGGTGGCCGTTACGTTTAGCAGACCGCTTGCGGCTTGTGGGTGTTTGATATGATCATCACCTGCTGCCGGCGTATTGACGAGTCTTTAAAGTCCTACACAGAGGTTTCCTGGCTCAAGCGAAACGAAATAGGAGCGCATATGAGATATGTGCGGGACCAAGAATAATGCGTGTATGTGATACCGTATTCTATTCTCGCGATGAATGTATCGAATGGTTGTATGCGATATAACCTAGTTATCGAATCAAGGATTGATTCGATAAGCCGATACATTGGATACTAGTCGGTTGTGTGCGACATGACCGGATCATTGAATCAAGTGTTGATTTAATGATTTAATACATAATTATATATTTGATATATTACTTTGCATTAACTAGTATTGGTTCACTTAAGATGGATTTTCTCACTTGATGTGCACATTGTATATATGATATACTTTTGTGCATTTGATTGTATCATGTTTGATGATACATGATAGTTTGGTGTATAGTTTAAACCATGGTTGGTCAATGGTTAGGGTTTCTTTTGCTTCATTTTCTTATTCATTTATTCATTTATTTATCCATTTTGTTTATTTTAGCAAAAGAAAATGATAAAGAGAAAATGGTGGCTTTCTTTGTTTGTAATTGAAGCTTCATGAAGCTTTGACTACATGACCATTTTGTCTCATGCTTAACCCTAAACCATTAAACCTAACCATGGTCTATTCTCTACACCTAACTAAGGTTAGGATATGATAAGTATTCATTTGATTATTCTTTTTGAAGAAGATTTATCATATTCTATCTTTTTCTTCTTCTTCATCTTCAAAGAAGAAAAGCTTGCCTCCATCAATGGCAACTTGAGCAAATGAGTGAGAAATCCAATTCTAAAGTGAACCCACTTCCTATTTCTTCATCCTCTACCTCTAGCCAAGTAGTATAGGGTGTTTCCTTCACAAGTTTTCATGGCTTGGTGAAGGTGGAGCTTGATCTAGTGATGCCTCGACGTAGATCATCTTCGGCATCGTCGTCGATGACCTAGCCCGCTTTTTCTCCGATGAAGCCGATGCTAGAGTCATGGTTCGATTTGGACAGCGGAGAGGACTTCATCATGGAGCTATGGAGGTGGAGAAACGGATCTACAAAGGTTGTATTTCCGTTCTTTTAGTTTAGTTGTAAACTAGTTTCATTGTTTCGCCTAAAATTCTAGTTAACGATCCGTATTAGGGTTTCTCGGCACCATAAAGTTTGAAATTGGCATGGTTGATGCCTTGTGAGACCTCATTTGTGTGCCTAGGAACCCTACAGGAAAAGACCTCCAGATCGAGGCCTTTGCTGACTCCAGCTTCCAGAGTGACAAGGATGACTCCAAGTCCATGTCGGGTTATGTCTTTACCCTCATTGGAGGGGCGGTTTGCTGGAAGAGCTCCAAGCAGGAAACCGTTGCTAACTCGACTATGGAAGCGGAGTACATAGCTGCTTGCGATGCCGCAAAGGAAGCTGTCTGGATGAAGAAGTTCCTCACCGAGCTTCAGGTGGTTCCTACCATTATTGATCCAATACCGCTGTATTGTGACAACAACGGCGCTAAAGCTTTAGCGAAGGAACCCAGGTCCCATCAGAAGTCCAGACACATTTTGAGGCGGTACCACCTGATCAGGGAGATCGTAGATCGCCGGGAGATCGAGGTGAAGAGAGTAGATTCGGAGAATAACACTGCAGATCCATTCACGAAGGCCATACCCCAGACTCAGTTCGAGCGGATGATCGAGATGATAGGTCTCCGATACGCCAGTACATGGCCCTAGTGCAAGTGGGAGATTGTTAGTGTATATGCCCTAGAGGCCATTACTATATCATACTAGTTTGTATATTACTTAATGGAAGCTTGGGATATTCACAGTTGTATAGATAATCTTGCTTAAAATGGTAGTATGCTACTTGGTTTGTTTCTACTTTAATATGTGCATGTGTTTCTTTTAGCATATCGCTTATACATATTAGTGGAGCCCTTAGGATCTTTGCTTGATTACCAGTATTGTGATGGCAGTCACACTTGTGGGGGCTGGGTAATCTACAAGCACATCCTTATACAGGTCCCTCGTCGTAGGATTATTGAGACGGGGCATCGATACTCCGGAGTAGATTAGCGTATGCGCTTCTCATCCCAGCAGGGGAGATGGTCTGTCTCACAGCCATCAGTACGTCGTACTGGAGATAGTATGCGGGTGCTCGTTAGGTTACGAGTATACTGGACAGGACTCGTCAGGAACTGTTGGTTGGTACTATACCTATCGTCAGATAACAGTTCCCAGGTGACAGGAGTACAGCTTAGTCCGTCGACTTGACACTGCTACTTCGCCTCGAGTGTGTTCTCACTGTACTTTGATTACTACCTTACCACGGCTCAAAGGAGTCGTGCAAACAGGTAGTAGTTGGGTGCAGTCCCGAAGCACTTGGAGGCAGTAGCGGTTAGATAGGATTCGTCTCTCCCGGTATTGGTGGTTGATATCGTGTTGTGTCTAGGAGAGCCATTACACAAAGTCCCTGTCCAGGGCAAGCGAGAATTACTGGTAGTGTTTCCAGTAGTTTCTCAGGGTGTTCTGGGCTATACTCCGGCACGACTTATACCGCTATTAGGGGTTTCACGTTTACCGCCCCCTAGGCCCGACATGCGATACTCATAGACGAACAGACCGGACCGTACGAAGATTGTCACATTCAGGCTCAGTAGAAGTTCGAATGGGTTTATCTCATCGGCCTTCTTATCAACATCTACCCGGGGACCGTTACGTACAGCTAGTGCCGCTTGCGGTCTGTAGTTAAACCCACTGCCAGTGTAGTGTCGAGTCTTTAGAGTCCCACACAGAGAGTTTCCCTGCACTGGGCAAAAGATGTAGAGGCCGTATGGTTTTACGGCAAGGCTACGATCACTTACGTGCACTTGTGCGCGTATGCTGTTCGGGCAGACAATACTAGTGGGCTTTGGTTTAAGCCGGATCCTAGTATTGTATGGATGGATTAGTTTTGTCTTCTGTGCATTTGCATTCTACGGAATGCGGATGCGGATGTGTATGCACGGTTGTGAGAGCGAAGAAGAAAGAGGTGCCTCATTAGGGTTTTGACCGTTGGTTCGGTCAAAACCATTATGAGGTGAGGAAAATATTTACTAATCTTTTTAATGATAATTGTGTTATGGCTAATTGCTTTGACCATTTGACCATGCTTGACCTTTTGACCTAGTTGACCATTGTTGACTTGGACATTTCTTGAGAGCACTAAATCCTTCTTTTGCTTTTGGTTTTATTTTGTGATGATAATGGTCAAATCAAGGGTAACCATCAACTTTATCATGATAAGAGATTAGTAATTATTATGCTTATGGATCATTATCTCTTGCTCATTCTCTCTCTTCAAGTGAGAGCTCCCATGGTTCCTCCTTTTTCTTCCTCTCTTGATTTTTCTATAGCTCTCATGTGTTGAGAAAAATAGAAACAAAATAGATAAACAAATCCACCATCATCTTCTACACCATCTAGGACATCAAGAATTACAAACTTGTTGCCCTAGTTACCTCGAATTGAGGTGGAGCTCGGACTACAAGCTCTCGGGTGGATCGTCTTCGACTCAAGGAGGCCGTGGAGGTGCCCAAGATCCGGATTGACCCATGGAGCTTACGGAGACGAGGAGGGTAGCGGAGAAGACCCGAAGGACTAGAAGCATGAGGTATAATCTCATTGCATAGTAGATAGAACCTCATGTAGTTTGTTAGCGATGGTTTGGCAAAGATCCTCAAGTTTTAGTCCATGTTACCAAGTGTTAAAAAATTTATTGTTACCTATTCCGCCTCCCCGTAAGCACCGGGGTGGGTAACGTGGACTTACACATTTGATGTATAAGGTAGAATATATATATAAATTGATTTGATGTAAGATGACTTAATGTGATGAAAAGGATATACGATGTGATATGATGACTTGATTAATATGTTGGTATACGGATGCGAGTAGATATGAGATGATTGATACCCTTGCCGGTCCCCCGATATGTGATTATTATGGATGTGACCTGGAATGTAGGTATATAGATATATATGATGTTGTGAATAATGAGTGATACGCTGTACGAGACATTAGGTCCGTACCCTCATTGTTATATAGGTTGATAGGATCCTCAATTGTTAATGCCGCCGTACGATGATTTACCGTACGTGATGAGTTTTATGATGATTGATCCGTACCCTTGACTAGAGGATGCCGTACGATGGATTATACCGTACGTGATGTCGTGAGGCTGGATGCCGATTGATAGATTCACCAACTCGGTCATGTTAGATACATATACCTTATAGCATTTAGCTGACGATTTACTTATGCTACGTTCATATCATTCTCATTGCATTCCATATACCTGTGCTAGTACACCTACACCATTATCAATGATGCGTATGTTACACTTACACAGATTGGCCGGCTCACACACTTCATAGTTATTATATCACTTACACAGTAGAATTGCTACATCATGCTATTATATTGCTATACTCACATTATGATGATATGCCCATGCTCACATCATTGTTCCATGTTGCATGATATACGGATATGCTTACATTCTCTTATGTCACATACATCATGCTTTACGATTATACGCATTGAGATATGCTGTTTTCATGAGATTTCGGAATTTAAGAACCGTGGTTATTTCAAAAGAAAGTATGTATTGTTTTAAAAACCCGGTTTCTCTTGATATGATATTTCAGTGCGTTCACCATGCGTTTTCTCGGTTCTGAGATTGGTATGTGAAACCCGATTCGAGAAGCGGTAGGCACCGTCTGCGGGTACATGGTGGACCCGGTGAGGTACCCCGGGGCAAGAAGACTTGTATTGTTAGGTGGTGAGCCTGGCAGAGGAGCACTACCTACCGGTGATAGTATTTGGATCTGGTGGTTATCCGGAGGATACCGACCAGAGTCATGAGATGGATATGAGGGCCGACCAAAGTATGCGGTGCATGAGGGCTGATCTGAGGATGCGGTGCCTGAGATATATAAGGATTTACGTGTCGATGCTGGACACGGGTTTCTTGATGTTTCGAGTGTCGATGTTGGACACTCAGGTTCCATGATCTTGATGTGTCACTGATGGACACCTGTTGATTTATATCCTCATATTTACATGCATAGGCTTTCATGATATTTACATGCATGATGTTGTTGTAAGTGCACGGCGGCGCCCCGGTCGTCAATCCGACGACCAAATGCGGAAACGGTGATAAACTTTAATTTTGCGGACTTAGCAAACCGGCACCCCCGCGCACTAAACACCCGGATCGGGCCATTAAACTTGTTCTAGCTAACTACAAGATGGGAAGAGATATACCGAGTGATCCGAGTCCTCCGGTCTTCTCGTCATCATCCCGATCCTCTGCGGAAACTCCGGTCGTCGCCTCCTTGCCGGTAGGGCACCACATCGCCTGCATCTTTTACGGGCTCCCACCTCAATACCGAGGCAACTCGGGCGCGAAGTAGGCTAGCCGACGCGTCCAAGATTTGCTGTAGAATGTAGTGTAGAGTGCATGTCTCACTTTGGGGTTATGTTGCCTTTGAAAGATGATGGAGGAATCAAGAAGAAAAATGGTGCTTGCATTTTTCTAGCATCAAATGAGATCAAGAATGCCACAAGCTCACAAATGAAATTCTCTCATTCTCTCACTCAAAATGGCCGGCCAATGTCAAGAGAATGGTGGTGGAAAAATGAAATCAACCATACTAAAACCATGAAGGAGAGTGAGTGTAGTAAAAGTAGAAAGGTGACCATAAGCAAAACATCAACCATGCTTAAGCACATCAAACCCATACCCACTCAAATCATCATTAATGCAAGTGATGGTGCAAAAGATAATGATGCTATCATAATCAAAACAATTGCAAGAAACCCCCTCCACAAATGTTATTTGCACAATTGCAAATAACCCCCTCCATCGGAAAAGTCCGGCCGGGAAAGAACAAAGGAAAACCGGCCGGAACGGAATGCAAACTGGTAACTCCAGAAAACTGGTCCCGTAATAAATTACAGGAAAACCCCGATACTGTGCATACACACCCGCATCTGTATTCCGTCCGGATACAAATGCAAAGAGACAAAATCTACACTGTACTAAACTAGGATCCGGCTTAAACCAAAGCCGGCTAGTAATATCCGTTCGATCCTGATCCGTGCAATACCGCACGTATCTGATCGAACCTTGCCATATTCCTATACGGCCTCTAGTACAAACCGTCCGATCCTGATCCGTGCAATACCGCACGTATCTGATCGGACCCTGCCATATCTCCATACGGCCTCTACAACGTTTCGCCCGAAAGCTGAGTAACTGAAAGTGTGGTGGACTCTAAAGACTCGTCAATACAATGGCTGTGGATTTAACCACTAGCACGTCAGAGGTATAAGCCAATACGTAACGGGCCACCAGCTATTGACCAAAAGGGACGTCGATGAGCGAACTCATCCTGACACCCTACTGAGCCTGTCAGTGACAATATCCGTACAGTCCGGTCCGTTCGTCTATGAGCATCGCATGTCGGGCCTAGGGGGTGGGTTATGTCAGACCCCCAAAAGCGGTACAAGTCGTGTCGGAGTGTAGCCCAGAACACCCTGAGATACTACTGGAATACCTACCAGTAAATCTCCTGCCTTGGCCAAGGACTTCATGTAATGGCTCTCCTAGACACAGCGCGACCTCACCCCCAATACCGGGAGAGACGAACCCCCGAAGATCCGCTCACTGCCTCCATGTGGCTCGGGACTGTACCCAACTAAAACCTGTTTGCACGACTCCTTTGAGCCGTGGTAGGGTAGTAATCAAAGCACAGTGGGAACTCACACGAGACAAATGACGATCCCCAGGTCGATGAACTAACCTGTACACATGTCACCTGGGAACTGCTATCTGACGTCAGGTATAAGACCAACTAGCATGTCCCCGGCGAGTCCTGTCCGGTGTACTCATAACCCAATGAGCACCTGTATACATCTTAGGTGATCCAACTGACACCAGTGGCCTGTGAGACCGGCCACCGCCCCTCGTCGGGGTCTCGACTGTATACACTAGTCTACTCTGGAGAATCGATGCCCTGTCTCGAAACTCCCACGACTAGGGACCTTTTAAGGATGTGCTTATAGACTCCAGCTCTCACTTATATGATCGCCCTCATACTGCTGGCAGCCAAGCAAGAATCTTAGGGGCTCTATCAACGTGCAATAGTGACCTGTCAGGTTACCTAAAGCAGTACACGATGATAAAGATAAACCAGATAGCATACTATCATCTCGAGTAAGACTGTCGTACCGGGATAGGTCCTCCCTCAATCATTGCAATCACGTGCCTGTGATCCAATAATTGACTCTGAGGGCACTATCTTCAACAATCTCCCACTTGCACTCAAGGCTAATTATTGCGATGTCGCATACTCACAGCCCGTGTGATACCGAACACCCAACTCCTCTACAAGTCAGTCTCACAAAGCTCGTTTGCGAGACTATTGCGTTCGAGGAATAGCCTCAGCGAGTGGATCCGCTTTGAAGTTTCTTTCTATGTCTCTCTCTATATCTCAAGTTCGCGGAGAAAGCCATCTCCCGAAATGAGCAATACCTGTCTTAGACTGTCTGGATGTCTGATGGGACCTAGCTCATAAATGAACTCCAAATCCAAACTTCTCAGACTGTATCGGCAACTGAACTTAATCAGTATCCTGCGCCATGCCTCCCTCAGTATTTCCTTGGATCACCTGTCCAAAATACTGCCCTTCGTCTGAAGGAAAACTATAATTCTGACAATCTCCTTGTCGTCCATGTCACCTTGGAAGCCTGGAATGATAACTGTCTCCCAAATGAGGCTGTCGTTATCATATCCCTAGAACATCCACTTATGTTCTTTAACTGCTTCCGACTGTTTCTCCAGGATTGGATCAATATCAACTTATTGCATCTAGTGCAAGAACAACATCTGGTGTGGTACTTGACATCTCATGATTGACTCAATTGCCTAAGCAAGTGATCTGCCAATCATGCACATCCCTCTCTACTTTAGTCTATAATACACCTTTAGAGAGGGTGACTCCATCACCTGCAGGTACACTACCGTGCCAGGAGTCGTTCATTCTAAATACTGTTAGAATGCCGTCAAAGTACCCTGATTGGGAAACCACCCAAATCTAGATCTAAAACCATAGATCTAGTAACCAGTATGTCTGATAAGATGTCCAAATCCCATGTGGAGAAACCACTGTGTGACGACCAAAATATAACCGATCGTAGTATAGGAATATCACTTCCTACTACCTTCTCAACAGATCCATCCCCTATTCTGATGATGTCAAATATATGACTGCCATATTAGAAATAGATGATCTTTCTCCGCTATATCTGCTTTAGTCTATAAATAGACATAAGCCAGATGTCCACCAATGCTTCCGCTGCTCCCACTGACTACGACAACCCTCTGGCAGAGTCATATAGATGTGCACTTCTAAAGCTAGTTTAGAACGACGCTATACTCATCCTCCCACCGGGTCTCGCAGCCTGGAACAACAGCAATGGCAAGTGTGGGTAAACAAGAACTTTCCTGTCACCGTCCTTGAGGCTACCGGAGTACCTCTCGGGTGCCTGAAGTTACCCACCTTATCTGCGGAGTGGCCAATGGAATGTCAAATCAGATTGAATCTTTAGGTTCCTTATCAAATCTTCAGTAATTGTTTGCGGTTCTGGAATCACTTCCAGTTCTACCATACTCCCACTACTGCTTTCGAAAAAATCCATTTTTAGTAAAACTGTGGCGAGTCTAGAACAATATTTCTATTGATCTGCCAGATGGTAGAAAATCAACCCTCGTCATAGCCTGGGTCAACCCACAAACAGCCATTACAGAAACGTGCCTTTGAGTTATCCAGAGTCTGGTTTTAAGCATAAGCCGGACAACTCCCCGTACCTTAACATCGTTAAGATATGAACTGTACTATATCCAATATAGAACCAGAGGCACTGATTTAATTGAACCAGATTCAAATCATGCAGCTTTCTCCAGTGCATGTTAACTAAATGGAGAGAGGCCGATCAGCGTTACTCAACTTAGGAATGCTTCCATTTATGAGTAACCTGAAAGAGAAGCAATTTCTCTTTATCGTTACTATCAACTGAATACCATACACAAGTATCTACATCTTCGATCACTTTGAAGAATCCCGATACTTGCTACACCTGGTTCTCTACTCTATTCAAATACCTATAACTCCTCAAAACTTAGACCCTGTGTTTCTACGAAACACATGTCTAAGAACTAGAGAAGTTAAAAGTAAACAGAATATAGTATGAGGACCAACCCCTCTGTCCTAATGGACACTGGACAACATACAATACTCTGTATAAGTCCACTGAGTCTGACAACTCTTTCACTATGTGTCGTAGGTTGAAAACTGTACTTATGGTTAAGAAGAATTACACCGCTGTTTAATGCTCCTTACCTAACCATCCACTGATATAGATAAATGTCATCGATATAATATCAAAAGGTATATCTCACTCTATGAAAATAGACGTACAGATATATCAATTTGAAAATTGGTGCACAACAGCGGATATTCAAAACCAAATATTTGCCGACCGGCAAACAGCCCAGATGATCTCCTCAAATATCACCGATTACAACGAATCCCGATATAATGAGGATGATCACCCAATTCCCAATAACTTACTCCCACTCATCATCTGTAAAACCATACAGATGTGAGAATCAAACTTGGTAAATACATACCCTGGAGCAAGTGTCCAATCGGGAAATCAGTTTTCTTTTAACAGTACATAGTTGAACTGAAACATTGAAATGTTTCGATGGGGTATCCTGGTATTCCTAGTAATGCCTCTACCATTATCCAGATTCACAACTATAACCGTATAATTCTTTACCACCTCTCCAAATCCCTTTATATGTCTTTAGTCATTACCTTCTGCACACCCCTTAGGCCAAATGGTTTTCTTCCTTCCCTACCGTTCAGCACCGGCCTATGGTTTGGAAGAAGACTATCCAATAAGCATAATGGGTGTACTGTCCTAATCCTAGGAGCACTCGCAATGCGAGAGAAGGTGAAGATAAAAGACAACCGAATAAACCTTATTCCTATTTCTCCTGGACCAGAATCCATCCCCGAACTGGAACAAGTTCCTTTCGAGTTCGTATATAATGTAAGTCCACGTTGCGACCCCCGGTTCTTACAGGGAGGCGGAAACGGTATAAAATCAAAATTTTAACGCAAGAGGCAACATGGACTAAGCTAGGTCGGGATCTTTACCTAAACTAAAACTAGCATACTAAGCTAAAGATATTTAGCTACTCGGATGAAGATGGTTATACCTAAACTTGAACTCCTTCTCTTCAAGCTCCGATGGTGGTTCGATGGCTCCTTCTCGTTGTCTCCGTACGCCGAAGATAGATCCACTTGAAAGCTCCAACCTTTAGCTCCTTCTTCGTTCTTTGAAGAAACTAGTTCACTTGGTTTGCTAAACCTAGTGAACTAGAATGAGTAGAGATGATTTAGAATGGGATTTTATCTATGGTTCTTGATTCTCAACTCATGAGACAAGAGAACCATAGATCAAGAGAGGGAGCAAGAGGTTGAGGGTGAGAGCAAGAGGAGAGCTCAAGAACAAGAGAGAGAATGAGCAAGAAAGAATGAGCAACTCTTTTGTCTTTCACCCTCTCATAATCCAAAGTGATCATAACTCATCATGTCAAAAAAGTCTTATGTGATGGTTTGAAGCAACCATAAGCTTATCATGTCATGCACTCATTTTACTCAAATGAGCAAGCAAGAAAAAGTCTTTGGCATGAAATGATAACCATGGTTATCATGATGGTCAACTAGTCAAGCCTAGTCAACCGGTCAACAAGTCAACAAGTCACCAAAGTCAACAAGTCAACAAAAGGCAACAAGTCAACAACCATATCACCATAATACTTAATTAATATAACAGTTAATCACATATTATATTCTCATTAGGGTTGAGCATAAAGTCAAAAAGTCAACGGTCAACTGTCAACAACCCTAATGAGAATCCGCTGCCTCTGCCTCCCTGTCAACTGTGCATACACACCCGCATCCGCGTTCCGAGGAACACGAATGCAAACTGGATAAATCCAATCCCATAAGGTACACTAGGATCTGGCTTAAACCAAAGCCCGCTAGTGTAAACTGTCCGGACACTGTACGTGCACAAGTGCACGGATGTGACCGAACCCAGTCGCAAAACCATGCGACCTGTCGCAATACCATGCGACCTCTACTCTTTTGCCTAAAGGCGAAAATCTTTCTGCGTGGGACTCTAAAGACTCGACACTACGCTGGCAGTGGGTTTAACCACAGACCGTAAGCGGCACTAGCTGTGCGTAACGGTCCCCAGGTAATGCCGACAAGAAGACGGACGAGGCGAAACCCATCTGAACTCCTACTGAGCCTGAGTGTGACATTCTCCGTACAGTCCGGTCTGTTCGTCTGATACATCGCATGGCGGGCCTAGGGGGCGGTAAACGTCAGTCCCCCAATAGCGGTACAAGTCGTGCCGGAGTGAAGCCCAATACACCCTGAGATAACACTGGAAACCTACCAGTATATCTCGATTGCCCTGGCCAGGGACTACTCGTGTAATGGCTCTCCTAGACACAGCGCGATATCAACCCCCAATACCGGGAGAGACGAATCCTGTCTAACCGTCACTGCCTCCAAGTGCTTCGGGACTGCACCCAACCACCACCTGTTTGCACGACTCCTTTGAGCCGTGGTAGGGTAGTGATCAAAGTACAGTGGGAACACACCCGAGGCGAAATGACAGTGTCAAGTCAGCGGACTAAGCTGTACTCATGTCACCTGGGAACTGATAACTGACGATAGGTATAATACCAACTAGTCAGTTCCCGACGAGTCCTGTCCAGTGTACCCGTAACCTAACGAGCACCCGCATACTATCTCAAGTACGACGTACTGACGGCTGTGGGACAGACCGTCTCCCACACTGGGATGAGAAGCGCATGCGCTGGTCTACTCCGGAGTATCGATGCCCTGTCTCGATAGTCCTGCGACCAGGGACCTGAATAAGGATGTGCTTATAGATTACCCAGCCCCCACTAGTGTGACTGCCATCACAACGCTGGTAATCAAGCAAAGATCTTAAGGGCTCCACTAATGCGTATAAGTGATATACTGAAATAAACACAAGTACACATTGAAGTAGAAACAAACCAAGTAGCATACTACTATTTTGAGCAAGATTGTATATACAGGGTGAATATCCCAAGCATCCATTAAGTAATATACAAACTAGTATGATACAGTAATGGCCTCTAGGGCATATACACTAACAATCTCCCACTTGCACTAAGGCCATGTACTGGCGTATCGAAGACCTATCATCTCGATCAGCCGCTCGAACTGAGTCTGGGGCAAGGCCTTGGTGAATGGATCTGCAGTGTTGTCTTCTGAAGCGACTCTCCGAACCTCGATCTCCTGGCGATCCATGATCTCCCTGATCAGGTGATACCGCCTCAAGATGTGCCTGGATCTCTGATGGGACCTGGGTTCCTTCGCTAAAGCTATAGCCCCGTTGTTGTCGCAATACAGAGGTATTGGATCAACAATGGACGGAACCACCTGAAGTTCTTTCAAGAACTTCCTCATCCAGACAGCTTGTTTTGCGGCATCAGATGCAGCGATGTATTCCGCTTCCATCGTCGAGTCTGCAACGGTTTCCTGTTTGGAACTCTTCCAACACACCGCCCCTCCATTGAGGGTAAAGACAAAACCCGACATGGACTTGGAATCATCCTTGTCACTCTGGAAGCTGGAGTCAGCAAAGGCCTCGATCTGGAGGTCTTTTCCGCCATACACCAAGAACATCTCCTTAGTCCTTCTCAGGTACTTGAGAATGTTCTTTACCGCTATCCAGTGTTTCTCCCCAGGGTTAGACTGATACCGGCTTACCACACTCAGTGCATAAGCTACATCCGGTCTGGTACACAACATCGCATACATTATAGAGCCTACCGCAGAAGCGTAGGGTATAATAGATATGCGATCCCTCTCCAAATCAGTCTTGGGAGACATCTCTTTAGAGAGGGTGATCCCGTGACAAGCCGGTAGGTTACCGCGCTTGGAATCTTCCATACTGAACCTCTTCAGTATGGTGTCGATGTACCTGGACTGTGAAAGTCCTAATATCCTCTTAGATCTGTCACGGTAGATCCGGATACCCAGAATGTATGAGGCATCACCCAGGTCTTTCATGGAGAACCTGTGTGACAAGAACCCCTTGACAGATTGTAGCATAGGAATGTCATTTCCTATTAAGAGAATGTCATCCACGTATAAAACGAGGAATACTACAGTTCTCGCTACAAATCTACTATAGATGCATGGTTCATCTGGATTTTTGATAAAGCCAAATTCTTTGACCGTCTCATCAAAGCAGATGTTCCAACTCCGCGATGCCTGCTTTAGTCCATAGATGGACTTAAGCAACTTGCACACCTTTCCGCTGCTCCCACTCTGAATGAAACCCTCTGGCTGGTCCATATAGACACACTCTTCTAAATTTCCATTTAGAAAAGCTGTCTTTACGTCCATTTGCCAGATCTCATAATCGTGGAAGGCAGCAATGGCAAGAAGGATCCGAATGGATTTCAGCATGGCTACTGGAGAAAAGGTTTCGTCGTAGTCCAAGCCAGGTCTTTGACGAAAACCCTTTGCTACCAGCCTAGCTTTATAGGTCTCAACCTGTCCATCTACACCAATCTTCCTTTTGAAGATCCACTTGCATCCTACGGGTTTTACCCCGTCTGGAGCAATGTCCAACGTCCATACCTTGTTGGTGTACATGGACTCCATTTCGGTCCGCATTGCATCCAGCCATTTCACTAAGTCAACGCTCTGAACGGCCTGCTGGAAGCTAGTAGGCTCATCATAATCTATGATGCAATCCTCTCTATCCCCGTCTATGAGAAAACCGTAGTATCTCTCGGGCGGATGAGACTGCCTACTACTCCTGCGGAGCGGCGTAGGAATGTCCTGTTCTGTTGAACCCTCTGGTTCCACCAAGCTTTCAGTAACAGTCTGTGGTTCTGGAATTTCTTCCAGTTCTACTGCGCTCCCACTTATTTCTTTTTCTATGAACTGGTGTTCTAGAAAGTGGGCATGACGAGAAACAAGAACTTTTTGTTCCTCTTCACAGTAGAAGAAATATCCCTTGGAATTCTTTGGATATCCCACAAACTTGCACAGTACTGAGCGTGCCTCGAGCTTGTCCGCATGCTGCTTTTTGACAAAAGCTGGACTTCCCCATATCTTAATGTGATTAAGATGGGGTCTCTTCCCACACCACATCTCAAATGGCGTGGTAGGCACAGTCTTAGTGGGAACTCGGTTCAAAAGGTATGCGGCTGATTCTAGTGCATACCCCCAGAATGATCGCGGTAACTCAGCGTTACTCATCATGGACCGCACCATATCCAATAGGGTGCGGTTCCGTCTCTCCGATACACCGTTATGTTGCGGGGTGTATGGAGGAGTAAGCTGAGAGAGAATTCCGTTCTCTTTTAAATAGTCCAGGAACTCAGCACTTAAGTATTCTCCACCTCGATCCGATCTTAGAATCTTAATACTTTTGACGGTCTGTTTCTCTACTTCATTCTTATACTCCTGGAATTTTCCAAAGGCCTCAGACTTATGTTTCATTAAGAAGACATAACCGTACCTTGAGAAGTCATCCGTAAAAGTAATGAAGTAAGAATGTCCGCTTCGGGCATGTGTAGACATTGGACCGCACACGTCACTGTGTACGAGTCCCAAGAGCTCGCTCGCTCTTACTCCATGTCCAGTAAACGGAGTCTTTGTCACCTTTCCTTTGAGACAAGATTGACAAGTGGCATATGATTGATATTCGAACGCATTCAAATATCCTTCTGTATGTAACTTAGTCAACCTTCTCTCATTGATGTGACCCAATCTACAATGCCATAAGAAAGTCTGATTTAGTTCTGGAGACTTTCTTTTGTGTGTATTCTGGACGTTGAAAATCTGTGGTTGGTTTAACACGTATATACCATTACTCAATGTACCTGACCCAATCAAAACTTGATTAAGGTGAATGTTTACAACATTACTTACAAACGCAAATTCATAACCTTCTTTAGAAACTAAAGATACAGAAATGATATTACAAGTTGCGTTGGGTACAAAAAAGCAATTACGCAAAACCAAAACATGTCCATCTGACATTCCCAGGTGATAGTCCCCCACGGCTTTAGCATCCATGCTAGCTCCGTTCGCAACTCTGAGGGTCATGTCACCTGCCTTCAAAACCCTACGGTTTCTCAACGCCTGCAAAGAATTACAGATATGAGATCCTGATCCGGTATCCAATACCCAGGAAGTAGAGTTTATTGAAAGACAGTTTTCAATAACATACACACCTGAAGCTGAAGCTGCAACCTGCTTCAATTCCTGTGTTCTGGCCTTCCAGGCCCTGCAATCATTCTTCCAGTGTCCTTTCTTATGACAATAGAAGCATTCTTCCTTTTCCACAAGCTTCCCCGCTATCTTTGTTGCTTTACCTTTTCCCTTCGTATCCACTTTACTAACACCGCCCCTTGGTTTGGCGGAGGCCTTCTTCTTCTTTCCCTTAGCTTTCGCCTTGGACCTAGAAGAAGATGATCCTCCTACAAACAAAGTGGATGTTTCCCTACCTTTCTGTAGGGTGCCCTCTGCGCTCCTCAGCATGTTGAGGAGCTCTGATAGTTCAACCTCTTTTTCTTGTAGGTTGAAGTTCAGTATAAACTGGGCGTAAGTGGAAGGAAGGGACTGGAGAACTATATCCGTATATAGCTCACTCTCCAATGTGATCCCTAGGTCAGCGAGCTCCTCAATGTAGCCGATCATCTTTAGCACGTGCTCGGCTACTGATGATCCGACGGCCATTCTTGTCGAAAATAACCTTTTCGACGCTTCGTATCTTGCGATACGTGATTGCTCTCCATACAGTTCTTTTGTATGGAGCAATATGGACTCCATGTCCATATTCTCATGCCTCCTCTGATGTTCGTTGTCCATCGAGGCAAGCAGGAGGCATTTGGCCTTCGCGCTATCAATCTCCCAAGTCTTACGGATTTCCTTATCCGCGACGCTGGAAGTTGGACCAGGGACAGGGGAGCTTTGGTGGTAAGAAGATACCCCAGCTTGTCATAAGTGATTGCTATCTTGACATTCCTGAGCCAATCTTTGTAGTTTGGCCCTGTCAGTTTGTTTTTATCTAGGAGTAACTTAAGTCCAGTCATGTTGATTGGTCGCTGCAATTAGGAGAGAGAAGAAGAAACACTCAGCATGATGCTCTTGCAAGTTTAGAGTGGTTTTTAGTTTGTCTAAACAGGATGGCTCCCACTGTTTCTCGAATCCCTCCTCAAACCATAAAGGAAGAATTAGTCAGGATCAATCCCACCGTACAATACTTGCTTAACCGTTCAGCCAGGCCGGTGTCGGTACTTCGAGGGAGGTTTTCCAACGCTTTCGCGAAGTTCCTTAATTGAAGAACCTCTTTTCCCTGGGGGCGTAGCCCCGCTAACACCTTTCTAGGCACCTACTAGGTTTATAGCATTGATCGTTAAGTGAGAAATTTCCCGAGGAGTAGCATATACTCACAGTAGGATCGGGATCCAAATATCATTGCGTGACGAAACTGAAGGAATCCAACCAGAATCATCACACTCCAAATGGTATGCAAATCTAGCAAGTTTCAGTACTTATGAAACTCCCGATGTGGATTTTTGCCCCATGCTCTTATGACCTTGACTTTGGCCAAAATATCATAAGTCACATGTCAAGTTCTACCCGTCATTATCCAGGTTAATTTGGATCCATCCGTACCTACCCTTGACTTTGGCCAAAAAGGCAGTACGACTGTCCCAAACCAACGCATCTATCTATGCTACACATGAACACCCAATAGCTACCAATCACTGTGCCTTGACTTTGGCCAACATACACAGCTTGAATACTATTGACTATTCATGCGAAACGACGGAGGGCTACGGATGGTTTTGGCAAAACCGTGAACGCAGTGAACTTGATTTGGTCGATGGAACGAGATAGCTTTTAAAAAGAGTGGCTCAAGCTCCGCATTTAAAAGTTGTTTTTGAAAAGAACCGAGTGGTTTTTCGAAAGTGTTCCAACGACTTTAACTTGGTTTATTATCTTGCATTAGTTCTTTTAATGCGTGATATTCTTGCATTAGTTCTTTTAATGCGTCCCATCATTTAATCCTACCATTGCAGAAAACAACCAAAATATGACGTACGCTTATGCCATTCGCATTCGCCACGGGGCCCCGTCATTACCCGTTAGGTTACTTAACTAACGACAGAGCGGGGGCTGGGCTAGCGCGTCTGTAAAACATAAGCAACGCCTAAATAATATCATATATAGATATACTGCAATGATAAACATTTCAGATCACAGATAAATACATTGGATATACTAGGAATCTGTAATTTGTACGAGCCTGTAACAAAAACAGATTACACGGTCGCGGTGAATAGCCAAAACACCACCCAAGACCCCTACGGGTGCGGCAAACTACCCGCCAAGTACCCGAAGCGTAGCAACCTCCCTCATCTCCATGAGTAGGCCACTCGACACTTCGGCATACCCGGTAGTTTGTGCACCCCTCCATGGGTCTATCCTAGGAGCAAAAACAGTAAAAAGAAATTATACAATGACGGCTACAACCCCTTCCCGGTTGTGCGGCCATACAAATAATTATTACATCAATTTACAAATTTACATGAATTGCAAGAAAAGAAAACTCTCGTCTCACAACCCCCGGCTATTCACCCGCGACAATCCAACATATTTATATACACATTCCAGCACATTACAGATCATGTATAACCCCGACCAATCGACTTATAGCGATTAGCCGACGTTCAATACATGCAAACATCACAGATATAACCATCATAGTCAAAGTGCAGTGAAGTTCGGAAAAATACGGAATTATAGGACCCCAAAAGGAAATTTCTTTTCTGGAAAATCTGGGCACATATAATATATTCCAAAAATCCCAAAACCAACACAGACACACACTGCACGAAAAAAGATGCACAGAAGACGACAAAGCGCGGCGGTTCCGCGGCGGCTACCTAGCTCGCGCGGCGGAAGGGCGGCGGTTTCGACGAATTACTGTATCGTTTTTCTTGGGTGTTCACACAAAACCCTGAGCCGAATTTACAAGTATAAAGTTTTTCATTTTGACCAGAAAAAATTTCAACAGAAACTCAGATTTTGTAAAAGTTTGGTTTTTGGATTTTTTTCGGTTCCGAACTTCGTTACACTTCACTACCAAGCTAGTTTAAGTTTAGTTAGGCTCTGATACCACTGTAAGTCCACGTTGCGACCCCCGGTTCTTACGGGGAGGCGGAAACGGTATAAAATCAAAATTTTAACGCAAGAGGCAACATGGACTAAGCTAGGTCGGGATCTTTACCTAAACTAAAACTAGCATACTAAGCTAAAGATATTTAGCTACTCGGATGAAGATGGTTATACCTAAACTTGAACTCCTTCTCTTCAAGCTCCGATGGTGGTTCGATGGCTCCTTCTCGTTGTCTCCGTACGCCGAAGATAGATCCACTTGAAAGCTCCAACCTTTAGCTCCTTCTTCGTTCTTTGAAGAAACTAGTTCACTTGGTTTGCTAAACCTAGTGAACTAGAATGAGTAGAGATGATTTAGAATGGGATTTTATCTATGGTTCTTGATTCTCAACTCATGAGACAAGAGAACCATAGATCAAGAGAGGGAGCAAGAGGTTGAGGGTGAGAGCAAGAGGAGAGCTCAAGAACAAGAGAGAGAATGAGCAAGAAAGAATGAGCAACTCTTTTGTCTTTCACCCTCTCATAATCCAAAGTGATCATAACTCATCATGTCAAAAAAGTCTTATATGATGGTTTGAAGCAACCATAAGCTTATCATGTCATGCACTCATTTTACTCAAATGAGCAAGCAAGAAAAAGTCTTTGGCATGAAATGATAACCATGGTTATCATGATGGTCAACTAGTCAAGCCTAGTCAACCGGTCAACAAGTCAACAAGTCACCAAAGTCAACAAGTCAACAAAAGTCAACAAGTCAACAACCATATCACCATAATACTTAATTAATATAATAGTTAATCACATATCATATTCTCATTAGGGTTGAGCATAAAGTCAAAAAGTCAACGGTCAACTGTCAACAACCCTAATGAGAATCCGCTGCCTCTGCCTCCCTGTCAACTGTGCATACACACCCGCATCCGCGTTCCGAGGAACACGAATGCAAACTGGATAAATCCAATCCCATAAGGTACACTAGGATCTGGCTTAAACCAAAGCCCGCTAGTGTAAACTGTCCGGACACTGTACGTGCACAAGTGCACGGATGTGACCGAACCCTGTCGCAAAACCATGCGACCTGTCGCAATACCATGCGACCTCTACTCTTTTGCCTAAAGGCGAAAAGCTTTCTGCGTGGGACTCTAAAGACTCGACACTACGCTGGCAGTGGGTTTAACCACAGACCACAAGCGGCACTAGCTGTGCGTAACGGTCCCCAGGTAATGCCGACAAGAAGACGGACGAGGCGAAACCCATCTGAACTCCTACTGAGCCTGAGTGTGACATTCTCCGTACAGTCCGGTCTGTTCGTCTGATACATCGCATGGCGGGCCTAGGGGGCGGTAAACGTCAGTCCCCCAATAGCGGTACAAGTCGTGCCGGAGTGAAGCCCAATACACCCTGAGATAACACTGGAAACCTACCAGTATATCTCGATTGCCCTGGCCAGGGACTACTCGTGTAATGGCTCTCCTAGACACAGCGCGATGTCAACCCCCAATACCGGGAGAGACGAATCCTGTCTAACCGTCACTGCCTCCAAGTGCTTCGGGACTGCACCCAACCACCACCTGTTTGCACGACTCCTTTGAGCCGTGGTAGGGTAGTGATCAAAGTACAGTGGGAACACACCCGAGGCGAAATGACAGTGTCAAGTCAGCGGACTAAGCTGTACTCATGTCACCTGGGAACTGATAACTGACGATAGGTATAATACCAACTAGTCAGTTCCCGACGAGTCCTGTCCAGTGTACCCGTAACCTAACGAGCACCCGCATACTATCTCAAGTACGACGTACTGACGGCTGTGGGACAGACCGTCTCCCACACTGGGATGAGAAGCGCATGCGCTGGTCTACTCCGGAGTATCGATGCCCTGTCTCGATAGTCCTGCGACCAGGGACCTGAATAAGGATGTGCTTATAGATTACCCAGCCCCCACTAGTGTGACTGCCATCACAACGCTGGTAATCAAGCAAAGATCCTAAAGGCTCCACTAATGCGTATAAGTGATATACTGAAATAAACACAAGTACACATTGAAGTAGAAACAAACCAAGTAGCATACTACTATTTTGACCAAGATTGTATATACAGGGTGAATATCCCAAGCATCCATTAAGTAATATACAAACTAGTATGATACAGTAATGGCCTCTTGGGCATATACACTAACATATAACCATACGATGGAGTATCCAATAAACTGTGGATCTTCGTAGTGATACGGAGTGTCCTGGAGAAATACAAAGGTGATTTAGGATTGGCGAAGAAATACTTGGTTTGGTTGTCTATAGTAGTCGCATTTTACTTTGCCCTCTTACTAATCCCTTGCTTTGTCTGAACTTAATACCTTCTGTACACCATCGTTAGGCCGATTGGTTTTCTTCATTCCCACTGTTCGGCACCAGCCTAAGGTTTGGAAGAAGACTATCCAATTTGCATAATAGGTGTACTATCTCCTAAACCAAGGAGTACTCGCAACCTGAGAGAAGGTAAAAGGAAAAGACAACTGAATAGTCCTATTCGTTTTCTCCAAAACCGGAAACCATCCTCGAATTCCTTCGAGTTCGTATCTAACCATACGATGGTTTTGTCCAATGGAAGTGGACGTTCGTAGTAATACGGGGTGTCCTGGAGAAAAGGGTAAAAGTAGGAGTGGCAATGAGGTCTGCAACTCTGACAATCCAAAAGCCAGTGTTAAGAAGGTTCGGTCAACTTGGTCTCTGAGTCAAAGTCTAGGGTCGGGTCAATAGTCGCTGCCAAAGAGAGAGAGAAAAGAAACACTCAGCATGCACTCAAACCTAGATCAGAATGGTTACCAATTTATCTAATCTGGAAACCTCCCACTGTACCTCAAATTCTCCTCCAAACCTGAAAGAAGAATTAGTCGGGGTCACCCGAGGAGTAAACCAACTCATCAGTGGGAATCGGGATCCAACTATCATCGCATGATAACGTGACGGAATCCGCTCATGCTATCACACTCCAGAAGGTACGCGCATATCTGGCAAGTTTCAGTTCTTTTGAAACTCCCGATGTGATTTCTACCCCATTCTCTTATGACCTTGACTTTGGCCAAAATATCATAAGTCACATGTCAAGTTCAACCCGTCATTCTCCAGGTTAATTTGAATCCACCCGTACCTACCCTTGACTTTGGCCAAAATGGCAGTACGGCTGTCCCAAACCAACGCATCTATCTATGCTGCATATGAATACCCAATAGCTACCAATCACTGTGCCTTGACTTTGGCCAACATACACAGCTTGAATACTATTGACTACCCATATGAAACGACGGAGGGCTACGAATGGTTTCTGGCGAAAACCTTTAACGTAATGAACTTGATATCGTTGAAGGAACGGATAGCTTTTTAGAAAATATAGTGACGAAAACCTTTACTAAAGAGGTCACTCCCGGTGAAGGGATCTCGGCTCTTTCCCCGTAGAATGAGGTGCAGGATATTCCAACTGAATACCACGATGCAAAGCAAAAGTAATCGGCTATAGTGAAGTTAATGCCCTGACGCAAACTTCTGTCCAAGGGGTCACTCCCGGTGAAGGGATCTCGGCCCTTGCCTCGTCGACTGAGGAGCAGGATATTCTAAATGAATACCATGATGCAAAACAAAAGTGAACGTCCTTGCAATAACAGCTTTTTAAAAAATGTTCCAACAACATCAGAAAAGGTTTGTTTAACTTGCATTGATCCGAATCAATGCAGTCCCATCAATTGATCACACCACAAAGAACGAAAATATACTGACGTACGTATATGCCATCTGCATTCGCCACTGGGTCCCGTCATCACCCGTTAGGTTAGCTAACTAACGGCAGAGCGGGGACTGGACTAGCGCGGATGAAAAACATATACAACATCTACTAATATATATACCAATATATATTATATTCGCTCAAGGCGTGAATAAAATGCAACATCACAGAAATGTACAGCATCACAGAACAATACAGATATCTGGGATCCCCGGGTTTCACAGAGCCACTACTGAAACCCGACGTTCCCCTGGTCGTGTGGATAGCCTGTGCAATGAAAACCTAGACCCCTACGGGCGCGGCAAGTCACCCGCCAAAACCTGAAGCGAGGCAGCCCCCTTCAGCACCGTGAATGGACCACCCAGCACTTCACGGAATCCGGCAACTTGGGCACCCCTCCTGGGTCAACCTGTACCCCCTACGAGTGCGGCGAATAGCCCGCCAATTCCAGACTGAAGCCCCCTCCGTCCCAATGCCATGAGATGCGGGCTTGTTGCCTTCTAGAACCCGGCTATCCGTGCACCCCTCCGCGGGGCAATCCTAGTACAGAAAGTAAAATATACATACAACGGGTACATCGACCGCAACCAGGTCGTGCACCAAAAGAATAATACAAACAGGCAGTGACGGCAGTCCACATGTCGGACGCTCGCCCCGCAATATCAAATGTACATAATACAACAAAACTGTACTAGCATTGCATCCAGGCTATCCCCCACGACCGATCCGCAACAACACAGCATAAACATAGAACATCAACGTGAAAATCACGTTCGCAAATCCGTCTAACCGGGCTATAGCAGTTAGACCGGATTTACCGATCGAGTGACATTCACGGTCGCAGATATAATGTAAATACTGTGAAAAATGTGTTTAAAATATCCGATCGATCAAAAATTAACAAGTGGGCCCCCAAGCAATACTGTAGCACTCACAGAAATTCTGGGCCCAATTTTAATATTCCAAAACCCCTAAAATAAGCCCAGAAGCCCACTGGAGAAATTGGAAGCATTGATCCCACAAACATGCGGCGGAACCGCGGCAACAAGGGGGGTTTTGCCGCGGTTCCGCGCTTGACCTGAGGGATCACTGCCTCGAATTTTCCCAGAGTTCTTAGAACTCCCTGCACATCATTCTGAGACCACCTGAAAAATTTTTAGAGCCCAAAAAATTTCAACAGAAAACTGATGTAAAGGAAAATGTAGATTTTGGAATTTTGGTCGATCGGAAATGCAAAACACATCAAACGAAGCTGGACGAAGTTAATGGCGAGGCTCTGATACCAATGTAAATGCACGGCGGCGCCCCGGTCGTCAATCCGACGACCAAATGCGGAAACGGTGATAAACTTTAATTTTGCGGACTTAGCAAACCGGCACCCCCGCGCACTAAACACCCGGATCGGGCCATTAAACTTGTTCTAGCTAACTACAAGATGGGAAGAGATATACCGAGTGATCCGAGTCCTTCGGTCTTCTCGTCATCATCCCGATCCTCTGCGGAAACTCCGGTCGTCGCCTCCTTGCCGGTAGGGCACCACATCGCCTGCATCTTTTACGGGCTCCCACCTCAATACCGAGGCAACTCGGGCGCGAAGTAGGCTAGCCGACGCGTCCAAGATTTGCTGTAGAATGTAGTGTAGAGTGCATGTCTCACTTTGGGGTTATGTTGCCTTTGAAAGATGATGGAGGAATCAAGAAGAAAAATGGTGCTTGCATTTTTCTAGCATCAAATGAGATCAAGAATGCCACAAGCTCACAAATGAAATTCTCTCATTCTCTCACTCAAAATGGCCGGCCAATGTCAAGAGAATGGTGGTGGAAAAATGAAATCAACCATACTAAAACCATGAAGGAGAGTGAGTGTAGTAAAAGTAGAAAGGTGACCATAAGCAAAACATCAACCATGCTTAAGCACATCAAACCCATACCCACTCAAATCATCATTAATGCAAGTGATGGTGCAAAAGATAATGATGCTATCATAATCAAAACAATTGCAAGAAACCCCCTCCACAAATGTTATTTGCACAATTGCAAATAACCCCCTCCATCGGAAAAGTCCGGCCGGGAAAGAACAAAGGAAAACCGGCCGGAACGGAATGCAAACTGGTAACTCCAGAAAACTGGTCCCGTAATAAATTACAGGAAAACCCCGATACTGTGCATACACACCCGCATCTGTATTCCGTCCGGATACAAATGCAAAGAGACAAAATCTACACTGTACTAAACTAGGATCCGGCTTAAACCAAAGCCGGCTAGTAATATCCGTTCGATCCTGATCCGTGCAATACCGCACGTATCTGATCGAACCTTGCCATATTCCTATACGGCCTCTAGTACAAACCGTCCGATCCTGATCCGTGCAATACCGCACGTATCTGATCGGACCCTGCCATATCTCCATACGGCCTCTACAACGTTTCGCCCGAAAGCTGAGTAACTGAAAGTGTGATGGACTCTAAAGACTCGTCAATACAATGGCTGTGGATTTAACCACTAGCACGTCAGAGGTATAAGCCAATACGTAACAGGCCACCAGCTATTGACCAAAAGGGACGTCGATGAGCGAACTCATCCTGACACCCTACTGAGCCTGTCAGTGACAATATCCGTACAGTCCGGTCCGTTCGTCTATGAGCATCGCATGTCGGGCCTAGGGGGTGGGTTATGTCAGACCCCCAAAAGCGGTACAAGTCGTGTCGGAGTGTAGCCCAGAACACCCTGAGATACTACTGGAATACCTACCAGTAAATCTCCTGCCTTGGCCAAGGACTTCATGTAATGGCTCTCCTAGACACAGCGCGACCTCACCCCCAATACCGGGAGAGACGAACCCCCGAAGATCCGCTCACTGCCTCCATGTGGCTCGGGACTGTACCCAACTAAAACCTGTTTGCACGACTCCTTTGAGCCGTGGTAGGGTAGTAATCAAAGCACAGTGGGAACTCACACGAGACAAATGACGATCCCCAGGTCGATGAACTAACCTGTACACATGTCACCTGGGAACTGCTATCTGACGTCAGGTATAAGACCAACTAGCATGTCCCCGGCGAGTCCTGTCCGGTGTACTCATAACCCAATGAGCACCTGTATACATCTTAGGTGATCCAACTGACACCAGTGGCCTGTGAGACCGGCCACCGCCCCTCGTCGGGGTCTCGACTGTATACACTAGTCTACTCTGGAGAATCGATGCCCTGTCTCGAAACTCCCACGACTAGGGACCTTTTAAGGATGTGCTTATAGACTCCAGCTCTCACTTATATGATCGCCCTCATACTGCTGGCAGCCAAGCAAGAATCCTAGGGGCTCTATCAACGTGCAATAGTGACCTGTCAGGTTACCTAAAGCAGTACACGATGATAAAGATAAACCAGATAGCATACTATCATCTCGAGTAAGACTGTCGTACCGGGATAGGTCCTCCCTCAATCATTGCAATCACGTGCCTGTGATCCAATAATTGACTCTGAGGGCACTATCTCCAACAGTTGTGTCATTGGTTGACACGTGGATGAGATCCACATGCATACATGCATTCATTATATTGTTGGATGATATCACTGGCATTATTATTGTTGGCACATATATAGATACGATCACCCTAGATATCATAGTATTACCCTTATGATATAGTTGACTTCGGAGTCATTGTTTATTCGATTTCTTCCTGATGATGTTTTCTACTCACGAGTTGGCAACTCACCCCCGTTGTGCCACAGTTCTTGCTGGTTGACCGCATGGATCAGTAGCGGCATCGCTGGTACATAGCTGCATTCGGGTGTTTTGCTTTGGTAGGTGGTACATGTTGGATCATACCTTTCTTGTATTTATTATTCCTGTTGTATCTAGTTAACTCCATCAAATCAGAAACTAGTATTTGTATATGTATTAAGACTTAGCAAGACTTGTAGTCGCGAGACTTAGAGAGAGAGTTTATGTTCGCTTGGTGGGTTTGACGTCTTGCTTTACATTATCTTTTTGGTGTTGATCTTCGCCATTGGGCGTCGTATACTTATTTTATGACTTGCATGGTTGTGAATCCGCCGTTTGGCGAAGAGCTAGCTCCCGCTTGGGGATGCCTTTTATATTATCATGTGTATGTGGTTTTGGATCAAAATATACAAAGAAGGTGATGCCCAAATTTTTAAAAGACGAAACATGTTTTTCAACTAGTAAAATTCACTTCCATTTTTCATGTCCCACTATTTATGCATTTAAGAAAATGATTTGATTTTCATCATACCTTTATTTCAAAACTTCACCTATTCTATTTTCTTTAAAAAGGTTTTAGATTTCTGGGCTTCGGCTTACTTAATTTACGTTACGCCTTTAGACATGGCGTGATTTAAGTGCCGGTCACGAGCGAATATTTCAGGTCGTGACATTGATAATCTTGGAGCCCCGGGTTTCATTTCAGCCGCAAATAAAACCCGATGTTCCCGGTCGTGTGGATAGCCTGTGCAATAAAAACCTGGACCCCTACGAGCGCGGCAAGTTACCCGCCAATCCCAGAAGTAAAGCAACCCCCTTCAAATAAGTGAATGGGCCACCCAGCACTTCACGGAATCTGGTAACTTAGGCGCCCCTCCGTGGGTCATCCTATACCCCTTATGAGTGCGGCGAATAGCCCGCCAATTCTAGAATGAAGCCCCCTCCGTCTCAACGCCATGAGATGCGGGCTTGTTGCCTTCTAGAACCCGGCTATTCGTGCACTCCACCGCGGGGTAATCGTAATACAAAAAATGTAAATAATATGTACAGAATGTGACATCGACCTCAACCAGGTCGTGCCCCAAACAAATAATATACAATCCGGAAAAAACGGCAGTCCACTTATCGGACGCTCGCCCTGCAAATGAATCTTAAACTGTACCACTAACATTGCACCACATGCTATCCACCACGACTATCCAACCACAATCACAGCACAAGCACAAAACATCAACGCGAATGTCACGTTCGCAAAACCCGTCTAAATGAACATATAGCAATCAGACGAGTTGTACCGATCGAATGGCATTCACGGTTGCAGATAAAAGTGAATGTACTGTAAACTATTAAACAGTGTCAAAAATAACGACTTCGAAACACTCCAAATTTCCCCTAACTGAAAAACAACAGAAAATCAAATCTGGGCAAAAACTAGCAACACCTGAAACCCAAACTTCAAGAGACAAGAACACAGCCCAAAACTCGATGCAATTCTCTTTAATAAAACCGGTGAGCTCGGTTTTAAGAGGGTTGTGGCCGGCCAAAGGTTATGAGAATCGTGTCATTTTTGGTCAGTATTCATTTCACAGTGTAAAGAGCACTCTGCAGTTGCTAAAAATTCTTTTTGAAGCCACTGAAAAATCGACAGAAACTTAAAGTTTGGTTTCAATGTTACAGAGTTATTTCGGTTTCATTATTTTAACATTGTTTAAACTTGCTAGTGTAGGGTTTATGGGCTAGCTCTGATACCATGAAAGGTTACGGTAGTGCTCCGGCCAACTTCCGTGGCCAAATGCGGAACAAAATTTTTTCTAACGATTAGAACATGGCACTAGATTAAATTTTAAACCGGATCTTGCAATAAACCTAACTATCTAAAGTAGTAGTGCTATCTACCATGATGAAAAAATCTCACCAAACGAACCAAGTCCTTCGGTCTTCTTCCTTCATCTTTAGCTCCAAGTGGCCACCCTGAACATGCTTGATCTCCATTTCCAGCTCTATCGGTCCTCCGGGATCAAGCTTGTTCTCCGGCCTTCCTTCGTCATAGATGATCCATCCGAGAGATATGATCCATGGCTCTAGCTCCACCCTATATGTCAAGTGGAGAAACTAAAGAACTTGTGTTGCTAAACCAAGTGGTCTTGGATGTAGTATGATGATCTAAGTGTTTTTCTATCTCTTTCTTACATCTTCACTTGTACCTCAACTCATGAGAAGGATAGTGAAGAAGAAGATGATGAAGGTGGAGGAAACTTGAGAGGAGGGAGGAGATGGAGAAAAATGGGAGCTCAAGAAAATAATAAAGCATGCAAGTGAGAGAAATTCAACACAAAGGTTTTGTGTATGAATTCTTTCAATAAACAATCAACAACCATATTTCAATAGTAACTCCAAATGAATTAAAAATTCATTTGTTAAATATTGAAGCATGGTTATTGCCATTCCTCCCATACCTCACACTTTACAACCCATTTTCCATTTATCAAATAAAAGGAAAAAGCATAATGAGGTGGCCACCTTCTAGAAAGTAATCTGTAATAAAATACGGATTACAGTCTGCTGTATATACATACCTGCATTCGGATAAAAACACGAATGCCTAAAGAGATAGAATAACACGAAGAACGTAATACTAGAATATACATATCGAAATACATATATGTAAACTATTAAATTAATACCTGATTTAATAATCCGGCTCAAACCCGAGCCGGCTAGTATTACCAACTGTCCGATCGAAAGTCCGAGTACAAAGTACATCAATCGATCGAGACCCTGCATGTATCCAATACGGCTACTACATCATTTCGCCTGAATCAGAGAAACCCTCTGTGTGGGACTCTAAAGACTCGACAGTACGCCGACAGTGAGTTACTGGATAAATCTATAACCACAAGCACGTCAGCGACACTAGCTGTACGTAACGGCTACCCGGGTGTTGGGTTCCTAGGCACTCTTGTGAGGGTTCATAAGGCATCAACCATGCCCGAATAAAATTTTAGACGTGCCGAACAACCCAAAACCGGGATCTTTGCTAGATTATTAGGGTTTAACATGCAAGTATACATCTTTACTACTAAGTGTGAGGGATTACAACCTTTGTAGTCCGCTCCTTCGCTTCATAAGCTCCGAGTAGAAGTCCCTTCGCCGCGATCAATGATCTCCCGGACTCAAGAGAGGCTCCACGACTCGAACGATCCATGCTAGCTTGTAGTGTTCCGTTTCTCCGATGATCTACGTCGAAGTTGCTATAACTCAAGCTCTCTCACTCTAATGAGGTGAACACCCTAATCTAATGGACTAGATTAGATGAGGATGATGGAGTAGTATTTATGCTTTCTTTTTATATCATATTCTCACAAGAAATCATCACAAAAGGAAAATCAAGCAAGCTTTCTCAAAGCTCAAGAGAGAAGAAGATGATGAATAATGAGAATAATCCTTTTGTGATGAATAATGAAAAGAATATATGATTAATCATGGAACCATGGTCAAGAATGACTAGGATAACCTTTGTAGAGAATAAACTAGGGCTAGGGTTTGGTTAGGTTAAGGAATGAGTCATAGATAAATATCAAGCATAATATCTAACTCATGACAAAAGGAAAGCTTCTAGATGGTGCAAGAAGGAGCTAACCATAATCAACCCCTAACCTTGTTTAATCTCCACTAATAATGTTCCATTATTAATCATATCATGTCACTATAATATATATAATATATATCACATATATATTATATATTTGCAACAAAAGAAAATAATACAATTAACATATATCGCATATATATCAATGTATTATCCGGTGAGAAAATGAAATAATAAAGTGAGCCAATATTAGATAATGTAATACAATATATCATATATATTATTATACATTAAATCATCGAATCAACACTTGATCCGACGATCCGGCTATATCGAATATAACCGACTAATATATCATGTACCGATTCATCGAATCATCAACACTTAATCCGATGACCCGGTTCATATCTAAATATCGCGAGAATACAATACGGTATCTCATATCGTATTATCCTCAGTCCTGCACATATCACATATGTGCCTCTACTCCGTTTTGCCTGGGCCAAGAAACCTCTGTGTAGGACTCTAAAGAATCGTCAATACGCCGGTAGCAGGTGATGATCATATCAAACACCCACAAGCTGCAAGCGGTCAGCTAAACGTAACAGCCACCCAGGTATTGAGCGATCAGAAGATCAACAAGCTAGCCTATACGTTCTCCTGTGAATCCAATCAGTAACACTCCCATACAGTCCGGTCTCTTCGTCTGATATGTCGCATATCAAGTCTAGGGGTGGTATACGTCAGACCCCAGTAACCGATAAGTAGTGTCGATGTGAGGCTCATAACAGGTCGAGAAACTACTTGTAACACTTACCAGTAAATCTCTATATCAGCCCTGGCTAGGGACTTCCAGTTATAGCCAATCGAACACAGCACAACATCAACTCCCTATACCGGGAGAGACGAATCCCCTCCTATCGCTCATTGCCTCAATGTGATTCGGGACTGCACCCAAAAGCCACCGTTTTGCACGCCCTCTTGGACGTGGTAAGGTGGAAATCAAAGCACAGTGGGAATCACACAAGACTCTATGACGATCTCGAGTCTACAGACTACCCTGTACCAGTGTCACCGGAGAACTGCCATCTGACTTGTGGTATATCACCATCTGGGAGTTCTCGGCGAGTCCGTCCAGTGTACCCAGTCTCCACTGAGCACCCGTACACCATCTCTGATGTCAAACACCGATGGATATGGGATCATCCATCGCCCATCATATGGGTCAAGATGCGTATACGCTAGTCTACTCTGGTGTATCGATGCCCTGTCTCGATATACCCTCGACTAGGAACAGTTATAGGATGTACTCATCGACAACCATGGCCCCACTAGTATGATCTAATCATAGTCCCGGTAGTCGAGTACAGATCCTAAGGGCTTTATCAACATGTGAGAGAAAGACAGTAAACCAATACAAGTCAACATGTTAAGATAAAGGATAACCAAATAGCATACAATCATGACGAGCAAGAAATTCCTCTCTATATATATCCAAGCATCCATCATAATATACATCATATGTACAACAATGGCCTCTAGGGCATATACATAACTAACATTATCCAGAGTCTGGTTTTAAGCATAAGCCGGACAACTTCCCGTACCTTAACATTGTTAAGATATGAACTATTCTATATCCAATATAGAAACAGAGGCACTGATTTAATTGGAACCAGATTCAAATCATGCAGCTGTCTCCAGTGCATGTCAACTAAATGGAGAGAGACTGATCAGCATTATTCAACTTAGGAGTGCATCCAAATATGAGTAACCTGAAAGAGAAATAAGGTTCTCAAAACCCATTACTATCAACTGAATACCATACACAAGTATCTACATTCTCGATCACATTGAAAAATCCCGATACTTGCAACACCTGGTTCTCTACTTTACTCTTATACCTATAACTTCTCAAAACTTAGACATTGCATTTTTACGAAACACTTCTCTAAAACTAAAGAAGTCACAAGTAAACAAAATATAGTACGAGGACCAACCCTTATGTCCTAATGGACACTGAACAATATACAATACTTTGTATAAGTCCCCTGAGTTGAATAACTCAAACCCTGTGCGTCGTAGGTTGAAAACTGTACTATGGTTATGAAGAATTACACCGCTGTTTAATGCTCCTTACCTAACCATCCACTGATATAGGTAAATGTCATAGACACAATTTCAAAAAGTTATATCTCACTTTATAAAAATAAACGTACAGATATATCAATTTGAAATTGGTGCATAACAACGGATATTCAAAACCAAATATTTGTCGTCCGGCAAACAACCCAGGCGATTTCCTCAAATATCACCAATTACAACGAATCCCGATATAATGAGGATGATCACTCAATTCCCAATAACTTACTCCCACTCATCATCTGTAAAACCATACAGATGTGAGAATCAAACCTGGTAAATACATACCCTGGAGCAAGGACTAATTGGGAAATCAGTTTTCTTTTAATAATACACAGTGAAACTGAAACATGTAAATGTTTCGAAGGGGTATCCGGGTATTCTTAGTAATGCCTCTTCCATTATCAGATTCACAACTTTAACCGTATTTCTTTGCCATCTCTCCAAATCCCTTTATTTGTCTTTACTCATTACCTTCTGTACACCCTTTTAGGCTAAATGGTTTTCTTCCTTCCCTACCGTTCGGCACCAGCCTATGGTTTGGAAGAAGACTATCCAATAAGCATAATAGGTGTACTCTCCTAATCCTAGGAGCACTCGCAACGCGAGAGAAGGTAAAGATAAAAGACAACTGAATAAACCTTATTCCTATTTCTCCTGAACTAGAATCCATCCCCGAACTGGAACAAGTCCCTTCGAGTTCGTATATAACCATACGATGGAGTATCCAAATAACTGTGGATCTTCATAGTGATACGGAGTATCCTGGAGAAATACAAAGGTGAAGTAGGAGTGGCGATGAAATACTTGGTTTGGTCGTGAATAGCAGTCGCAGTTTACTTTGCCCCCTTTCTAATCCCTTTATTTGTATTAACTTATTACCTTCTGTACACCATCGTTAGGCTAATTGGTTTTCTTCATTCTCCACTATTCGGCACCTGCCTATGGTTTGGAAGAAGACTATCCAATTAGCGTAATAGGTGTACCGTCCTAATCCATGGAGCACTCGCAACCTAAGAAAAGGTAAAAGGAAAAGACAACTGAATAGTCCTATTCATTTTCTGCAGAACCGGAAACCATCCTCGAATCTGGAACAAGTTCCTTCGAGTTCGTATATAACCATACGATGGTTTTATCCAATGCAGGTGGATGTTCGTAGTAATACGGAGTGTTCTAGAGAAAAGGGTAAAAGTAGGAGTGGCAATGAGGTATGCAACTCTGACAATCCAAAAGCCAGTGTTTTTAACAGGGTTCGATTAACTTGGTCACTGAGTCATAGTCTAGGGTCGGGCCATGGTCGCGGCCAAAGAGAGAGAGAAAAGAAACACCCTGCGTGCACTCTAACCTAGATCAGAATGGTTATCACTTTATCTAATCAGGAAACCTCCCACTGTAACCTCAAATTCTCCTCCAAACCTGAAAGAAGAATTAGTCGGGATCAACCCGAGGAGTAAACCAACTCAACAGTGGGAATCGGGATCCAACTATCATCGCATGATAACATGATGGAATCCACTCATGTTATCACACTCCCGAAGGTATGCGCATATCTGGCAAGTTTCAGTTTCTTTAGAAACTCCCGATGTGATTTTTTACCCCATGCTCTTATGACCTTGACGAAGGTCAACAAATCATAAGTCACGTGTCAAGTTCTACGCGTCATTGTCCAGGTTAATTTGATCCCACCCGTACAAGCCCTTGATGAAGGTCAACAAGGTTATACGACTGTCCCAAACCAACACATCTATCTTTTAGGGTTACTAGGCACACTCATGAGGTTCTACAAGGCATCAACCATGCAAAAATCAAATTTTTATGTGCCTAACAACTCTATGCAAGATCGTTTACTAGAGGTAAGGCGAAACTAAAAGCTAGTAAACTACTTTACTATTAAGTGAAAGGAATTACAACCTTTGTAGATTCGGTCCTTCACTTCTAAAGCTCCGTGTTGACGTCCCTTCGCTGCGATCATCGAGATCCCAGACCCTAGCGATGGTTTCATCGGAGAAATGAGCGGGCTAGGTCATTGACTTCGAGGCCGAAGATGATCTACGTCGGGGAGACTCAAACTCAAGCTATTCCTTCACTTGATCAAGAACTTTGTGAAGTGAACACCCTATACTACATGGAAAGTAGTAGAAGATGAAGAAATAGGAAGTGGGCTCACTTTAGAATTGTTTTTCTCACACTTTTTCTCATGGCACCATTGGAGCTAGCAAGCTTTTTGATGGAGCTTGATGAAGAAGAAGAAGAAGAAAGAATAAAAGAATTATAAATCCAAATGAAACTTATCCTTTTAATTATGGCACCATGGTTGAGTTAAGCCCTCATGCTTAACTCATGTAGAGAATTAACCAAGGTTTTAGGTTAAGGGTTAGGTTAAATGATATCAAGAGAAATGACAAAAGAGTGGACTTTGTCAAAGTTTCTCCAAACTTCTTCAAGCTTGATAACTTTGACCAAGTTTAATTCTTTTGTTAAATCTTAAGATAAAACAATAACCCTAATCTTAAACCTAATCTTGGTATAAGTCTCATACATACAACTTGTATGTATCATCAAGCATGATACAAACATGTACACTTGCATATATCACATATAAACAATGTGCACAATCTAGTGAGAAAATCAATCTTAAGTGAACCAATACTAGTTAATGTAAAGTAATATATCAAATATATAATTATACATTAAATCATTAAATCAACACTTGATTTAATAATCCGGCTATAACCGACTAATATCAAAAGTAACAACTTATCGAATCAACACTTGATCCGATAACCCGGCTATATCGTATACAACCGATCAATGTCACAAATCGCGAGAATAGAATACGGTATCTCATATCGTATCAATCTCGGTCCCGCACATATCTCATATGCGCTCCTATTTCGTTTGGCTTGAGCCAGGAAACCCCTGTGTAGGACTCTAAAGACTCGTCAATACGCCGGCAGTAGGTGATGATCATATCAAACACCCACAAGCCGCAAGCGGTCTGCTAAACATAACGGCCACCCGGGTATTAAGCGATCGGAAGATCAACGAGCAAGCCTGCTCACACTCCTGTGAATCCAACCAGTAACACTTACCGCACAGTCCGGTCTGTTCATCTGATATGTCGCATATCTCGCCTAGGGATGGTAAACGTCAGACACCAGTAGCTTGATAAGTCATGCCGATGTAAGGTCCATAACAAGCATGAAACTACTGATAACACTTACTAGTAAATCAGTGCAACCCTGGCCAGGGATTTCCAGTTATGGCCAGTCGAGCATAGCGCAACATCAACCCCCAATACCGGGAGAGACGATTCCCCTCCTATCGCTCATTGCCTCCATGTGAATCGGGACTGTACCCAAAAACCACCTGTTTGCACGACTCAGTAGAGCCATGGTAGGGTGGAAATCAAAGCACAATGGGAGACACACAAGACTCTATGACGATCTCGGGTCAACAGACTAAGCTGTATCAGTGTCACCAGAGAACTGCCATCTGACGTAAGGTATAATACCATCTGGGAGTTCTCGGCGAGTCCGTTCAGTGTACCCAGTCTCCACTGAGCACCCGCATACCGTCTCTGATGTCAAACACCAATGGATATGGGATCATCCATCGCCCATCACATGGATCGAGAAGATATACGCTAGTCTACTCTGGAATATCGATGCCCCGTCTCGATATTCCCACGACTAGGAACATTGAAGGATGTACTCATTGACTACCCAGGCCCCACTAGTATGATCTGCATAATAGTCCTGAAAGTCGAGCACACATCCTAAGGGCTTTATCAACATGTAATAGAGAGACTACAAGTATACATGTTAAGATAAAGAGCAACCAGATAGCGTACTATCATGTCGAGAAAGAAAGTCCTACCTATATAAGTCCCAGCATCCATTACAATATACATCTCATGTACAGTAATGGCCTCTAGGGCAAACATATAACTAACATATCTATACAGCAGAAAAGTAACAAATAGCTATCATATACTATGCCATGACGAAGGCCAACAAACATAGCATGAATACTAAGCCCGTCTAAAATGACGGAGGGCTACGAATTGTTTTTGGCGAAAAACTTTTAACGTAATGAACTTGATATCGTTGAAGGAACCGGATAGCTTTTTATAAAAATATAGTGGCGAAAAGCTTTGCTAAAGAGGTCACTCCCGGTGAAGGGATCTCGGCTCTTTCCCCGTAGAATGAGGTGCAGGATATTCCAACTGAATACCACGATGCAAAGCAAAAAGCAATCGGCTATAGGGAAGTTATTACCCTGACGCAAACTTCTGTCCAAGGGGTCACTCCCGGTGAAGGGATCTCGGCCTTTGCCTCGTCGACTGAGGTGCTGGATATTCATAACCGAATACCACTGTGCAAAACAAAAGAGAACGCCCTTGCAATAACAACTTTTTGAAAAATGTTCCAACAACATCAGAATAGGTTTGTTTAGTTTGCATTGATCCGAATCAATGCAGTCCCATCAATTAATCACACCACAAAAGAACGAAAATATGATGTACGTATATGCCATCCGCATTCGCCACTGGGTCCCGTCATCACCCGTTAGGTTACTTAACAAACGACAGAGCGGGGACTGGAATAGCGTGGGTGTAAAACATATACAACATCTACTAGTATATATATTAATATATAATAATCGCTTAAGGTGTGATAAATGCAACATCACAGAAATGTAATAAGTATCACAGAACAATACAGATAATCTGGGATCCCATGGTCGTGTGGATAGCCTGTGCAATGAAAACCTAGACCCCTACGGGTGCGGCAAGTTACCCGCCAAAACCTGAAGCGAGGCAGCCCCCTTCAACAAAGTGAATGGACCACGCAGCACTTCACGGAATCCGGTAACTTGAGCACCCCTCCTTGGGTCAACCTATACCCCTACGAGTGTGGCGAATAGCCCGCCAATTCTAGAGTGAAGCCCCCTCCTGATCAAAGCCATGAGATGCGGGCTCGTTGCCCTCTAGAACCCGTCTATCCGTGCACCCCACCGCGGGGTAATTCTAGTACAGAAAAGAAAAATATATACAACGGGTACATCGACCTCAGCCCAGTCGTGCCCCAAAAGAATAATATACAAACAGGTAGTGACGGCAGTCCACATGTCGGACGCTCGCCCCGCAATATCAAACATACAAATAATACCAAACTGCAGTAACATTGCACCAAGCTATCCACCACAACAAATCCGCAACATCACAGCACAACACAGAACATCAACGTGAATGTCACGTTCGCAAATCTGTCTAAAAGAACTATAGCAATTGGACAAGATTTACCGCTCGAATGACATTCACGGTCGCAGATATAAAGTAAGCACTGTGAACTAACATATTTAAAATTTTCGATCAATAAAATTTTCGATCAATAAAATTTCCCGAAGTGGGCCCCAAGCACAAATCCAGCACTCAAAATAATCTGGGCCAAAACTAAAAATACCAGAAACCCCAATTTCAAGTCAGAGACCACAGTAGAAAAATTGGTGCACTGAAGCTACAGTAGTGCGGCGGAACCGCGGCCAAAACGTGGGTAATGCCGCGGTTCCGCGGCGCTATGGTGGAGTCACACTTCCTAATTTCTATAGTGGTCTTAGAAAAGCCTGCCTGATTTTCTGATAATTTTTAGACCACAAAAAAAATTCGACAGAAACTTCCTGAAATGGAATCGCGGTTTCGGAAATTTCGTTCGATCGATATTTTAAACACGTTAGAGCAAGCTAGTAAAGGTTAATGGCGTGGCTCTGATACTATGTAAGTCTACGGTGGTGCCCCAGCCGTCGATCCGAGGCCAAAATGCGGAAACGAAAACTTTTTCTAAACTTGAAACCGGCACTATCGCAGACATTAATCCCAGATCGAACCATTAACCTCTAACTAGCTAACTAGAGAAGGGTTAGAAAAGCTATACCAATCGATCCGTGTCCTTCGGTCTTTGGCCACCAACCCAAGCTCCTCACGGCATCTCCGATCTCCGGTCTTCTCGTCGGAAAGGGTACCACATCTTCTAATCCTTTTACGGGATCCCGCTTCATCCGAAGCAACTCGGACACGAAGTTTGCTAGCCGACGTATCCAAGGTGATGTAGAGAATGTGTGTGATAACTTTGTCTCAAGCATCCATTGATTCTCAACACATGAGAGTGTATGGATGGAGGTTGAAGATGATGCCATTAATGGAGATAGTGAGCTCAAGAAAAGAAAGAAGAAGAAGAGCATTTTCTTTCTTGTGTGAGATGATAAAAATGAGAGTGAGATCAAATAATACTGAAAGGTTCCTAGGCACCCTATAGAGGTCTCACAAGGCATCAACCATGCCAATTTACAAAAATTATAGTGCCGAGAAACCCTAACACGGATCTTAGACTAGAATTCTAGGCGAAATACTAAATTAGTTAACATATTAACTAAAGGAGAGAGGCTACAACCTTTGTAGATCCGGTTATCCTCTTCCTCGGCTCCACGTAGGCGTCCTCTCGCTGTCCATCTCGAATCCTAGACTCATTCGTCGGCTTCATCGGAAAAACGAGCGGAATAGGTCGTCGGCTTCGTGCCGAAGATGATCTACGTCGAGGCATCGCAAGTTCAAGCTCCGACTTCACCAAGTTGTGAAACTTGTGAAGTAAACACCCAAAACAACTTGGCAAGAGGTAGAGGGTGAAGAAATAGGAGGTGGGTTCACTTTAGAATTGGATTTCTCACTTTAGATCTCAAGTTGCCATTGATGGCATGAAGGTTTCTTTCTTGAAGAAGAAGATGATCAAGAAGGAAATATTATGATAAGTTATTTAAAATGAAAAGAAAATCAATACTTATCATAATGTTTACCATGGTCAAGTGTAGAGATTAAACTAAGGTTAGTTGGAATGGTTAAGGTTAAGGAAGAGATAAGAATGGTGGACTTTTTCAAAGCTTCTTGAAGTTTCAACATAAAACAAAATAAGCCACCATACTTAACTATTTCCAAAATAAATAAATAAATAAATAAATAATCAAAACCCTAACCATTCATATAACCATGGTTTAATCTTCACACAAACCCAAGTGAGCAAGTATCATCAAACATGATACAATCAAGTGCACAAAAAATATATCACATATACAATGTGCATCAAGTGAGAAAATCCTTTTAAAATGAACCAATACTAGTTAATGCAAAGTAATATATCAAATATATAATTATACATTAAATCATTAAATCAACATTTGATTCAATGATCCGGTCATGTCGCACATAACCGACTAGTATCCAATGTATCGATTTATCGAATCAATGATTCGATAACTAGGTCATATCGAATATAACCAATCGAAACATTCATCGCGAGAATGAAATACGGTATCACATACACGCATTATTCTCGGTCCCGCACATATCTCATATGCGCTCCTATTTCGTTTCGCTTGAGCCAGGAAACCTCTGTGTAGGACTCTAAAGACTCGTCAATACGCCGGTAGCAGATGATGATCATATCAAGCATCCACAAGCCGCAAGCGGTCTGCTAAACGTAACGGCCATCCGGGTATTGAGCGATCAGAAGATCGACGAGCTAGTCCGCTCACACTCCTGTGAATCCAACCAGTAACACTTACCGTACAGTCCGGTATGTTCGTCTGATACGTCGCATATCAAGTCTAGGGGTGGTATACGTCAAACCCCAATAACCGATAAGTCGTGCCGATGTGAGGCTCATAACGGGTCGAGAAACTACTGGTAACACTTACCAGCAAATCTCTGATCAGCCCTGGTCAGGGACTTCCATGTTACGGCCAATCGAGCACAGCGCAACATCAACTCCCAATACCGGGAGAGACGAAACCCCTCCTATCGCTCATTGCCTCCATGTGACTCGGGACTGTACCCAAAGACCACCGTTTTGCACGCCCTCATGGACGTGGTAAGGTGGAGATCAAAGCACAGTGGGAATCACACAAGACTCTATGACGATCTCGGGTCTACAGACTAACCTGTACAAGTGTCACCTGAGAACTGCCATCTGACGTGAGGTATAATACCATCTGGGAGTTCTCGGCGAGTCCGTCCAGTGTACCCAGTCTCCACTGAGCACCCGCATACCATCTCTGATGTCAAACACCAATGGACATGGGATCATCCATCGCCCATCTCATGGGTCGAGAAGCGTATACGCTAGTCTACACTGGTACATCGATGCCCCGTCTCGATACACCCACGACTAGGGACCTTGAAGGATGTACTTATGGACTACCATGTCCCCACTAGTATGATCTGCATCATAGTCCAGGCAGTCAAGTACACATCCTAAGGGCTTTACCAACATGTAACTATAAGACAGTATAAAGAGACTAGTATACATGTTAAGATAAAGAGTAACCAGATAGCATACTATCATATCGAGCAAGAAAGTCATCTCTATATATGTCCAAGCATCCAATATAATATACATCATCTGTACAATACTGGCCTCTAGGGAATACATACAACTAACAATCTCCCACTTGCACTAGGGCCAGCTGCTGTAGTATCGCATACCGAGCATCCCGAAGAGTCTCTCAAACTGTATCTGGGGAATGGCCTTCGTGAGTGGATCCGCCGTGTTGTTCTTCGTGTCAACCCTTCTGACCTCGATCTCCCGGCGATCAACTATCTCCCGGATCAGGTGATACCGCCTCAGAATATGCCTGGATCGCTGATGGGACCTGGGTTCCTTGGCCAAAGCCACCGCTCCATTGTTATCGCAATACAAAGGTATTGGATGCTCAATGGATGGAACCACTCCAAGTTCAGCAATGAACTTCTTGATCTAGACAGCCTCTTTGGCAGCATCGTTGGCAGCGATGTATTCAGCCTCCATCGTCGAGTCTGCCACGGTTTCCTGCTTGGAACTCTTCCAGCTAACCTCCCCTCCGTAAAGGGTAAAGACAAAGCCCGACTGCGACTTAGAGTCATCCTTATCACTCTGGAAGCTCGAATCGGTAAAGGACTCCACTTGGAGCTCTCCGTTACCATACACCAAGAACATATCTCTAGTCCTTCGTAAGTACTTGAGAATGCTCTTCACAGCTGTCCAGTGACTCTCTCCAGGATCAGCTTGATACCTGCTCACTACACTTAGTGAGTATGCTACATCGGGTCTGGTACATAGCATCGCATACATGATAGAGCCTACAGCCGAAGCATAGGGTATCCCTTGCATGCGAGCTCTCTCCAAATCAGTCTTGGGAGACATCTTTTTGGAGAGAGTGACTCCAGAGATCGTGGGTAAGTTCCCACGCTTGGAATCTTCCATACTAAACCTTTTTAGTATGGTGTCAATGTACCTGGATTGGGACAATCCCAATATCCGTTTGGATCTATCTCTATAGATCCTAATTCCCAATATGCAGGAGGCATCACCAAGATCTTTCATTGAGAATCTTTGTGATAAGAAGAGCTTGACCGATTGCAGCATAGGAATGTCATTTCCTATCAAGAGTATGTCGTCCACGTACAATACGAGGAAGACAACCTTACTCTCTGCCACCTTCTTGTAAATACAAGGTTCATCTGGATTTTTGACGAAATCAAACTCTTTGATAACGACGTCAAAGCAGATGTTCCAACTCCGTGATGCTTGCTTTAATCCATAAATGGATTTAAGCAGCTTACACACCTTCCCGCTGCTCCCACTATCTACGAAGCCCTCTGGCTGAGTCATGTACACGCACTCTTCTAAATCACCATTTAGAAAGGCGGTCTTAACATCCATTTGCCAGATTTCGTAATCATGATATGCAGCGATGGCAAGCATGATCCGGATGGATTTAAGCATAGCCACTAGAGAAAAGGTTTCGTCATAGTCCACACCTGGTCTTTGACGAAAACCCTTTGCAACAAGTCTAGCTTTGAAAGTCTCCACTTTCCCATCTACACCAAGTTTCTTCTTGAAGATCCACTTGCTCCCAATGGGTTTTACCCCTTCAGGAGCAACTTCCAAAGTCCATACTTTGTTGGTGTACATGGATTCCATCTCGGACCGCATAGCATCCAGCCATTTCACTGAGTCCCCACTCGTGATGGCCTGCTCGAAGCTAGTTGGGTCATCATCCTCCATGATGCAATCCTCGCTTCCACCATCAATGAGAAAACCGTAGTATCTCTCAGGTGGACGAGAAACCCTACTAGATCGGCGGAGAGGCTGAGGTTCGTCGGGTACTACCAAATCTTCTGGTTCCACTAAATCTTCAGTTATAGTTTGTGTTTCTGGAACTTCTTCCAGTTCTACCTCAGAGCCACTAATCTCTTTTGCAAGAAATTCCTTTTCTAAAAAGGTGGCATGTTGAGCAATAAACACTTTTTGTTGTTCACTGTGGTAGAAAAAATATCCATTTGAATGTTTAGGATATCCCACAAACTTACATAGAACTGACCGTGCCTCGAGTTTGTCTGGATTTTGCCTTTTGACATAGGCCGGACAACCCCATATCTTAACTCGTTTAAGACATGGTCTCTTCCCACTCCATATCTCATATGGTGTGGTAGGTACAGATTTAATTGGAACTTGATTCAATAGGTATGCCGCTGTCTCAAGGCATACCCCCAGAAGGAAATAGGTAACTCAGCTGTACTCATCATAGAGCGCACCATATCTAATAGGGTGCGATTCCTCCGCTCCGATACACCGTTGTGCTGTGGTGTATACGGAGGAGTAAGCTGAGAGAGAATCCCATTCTCTTTTAGGAAGTCCAGGAATTCATTGCTCAAGTATTCACCTCCTCGATCAGATCGTAGGATTTTAATACTTTTTCCGGTTTGTTTTTCGACTTCTTGTTTATATTCTCTAAATTTCTCAAAAGCTTCAGACTTGTGTCTTATCAAGTACACATGTCCGTATCTTGAGAGATCGTCAGTGAATGTAATGAAGTACGAAGAACCATCCCTGGCATGTGTAGACATGGGACCGCATACATCACTATGTATTAGTCCTAAGAGTTCGGTAACTCTTTCTCCGTGTCCCGTAAACGGAGTTTTGGTCATCTTTCCTTTGAGACATGACTGGCAAGTGTCATAAGATGAAAATTCGAATGGTTTCAAATACCCATCCTTATGCAATTTAGCCAGTCGTGTCGCATTGATGTGACCCAGTCTACAATGCCACAAGAAGGATTCCTTCAGTTCAGAACTCTTCCTCTTGTGTGTGTTTGTTATACTCAGAACTGTTGATTGATTTAGAACATAAATGTCATTGCACAACGTGCCTGATCCAACCAACTTTTGGTTACGGAAAATGTTCATAACATTGTCCTGTAATACAAAATTATATCCCTCTTTACTTAATAAAGAAACTGATATAATATTGCATATCAGGTTCGGCATGTAATAGCATTCGTTCAGAACCAATGTATTACCAGTTGGTAATACAAGGTGATATTCCCCGACAGTTTTAGCTGCAACAATTGCACCATTTCCAACTCTAATGTCTTTATCACCTTCTCCAAGTTCTCTACCTTTCCTTAGCCCATGTAACTGATTACATATATGGGATCCTGACCCGGTATCTAATACCCAGGACGTAGAGCAAATAGAGAAACAGTTCTCAGTAACGAACACACCCGAAGAAAATGCATCATCATGTACTTTCTTCATTCGGGTGGCATGGGAATCCTGGTATTCCCCTATATCCTGTTCATTCCTATAACTCTTATAAGAAAGAACGGAACCAACGTTCCCCAGCACGGTATAACATGCGGGTTCGGTCAATACATCCATATTATTATCTTTATTAGGGCATGAAATGGTCGCTACCTGGAGAGAGAGAGAAGAAAACACTTTAGCGTAAGCTCGTGCAAGATCAGATTGGTTATTATCTTATCTAATCAGGATGGCTCCCACTGCTTTTTATCAAATCTTCCTTCAAACCCTAAAAGGAAAGACTAGTCGGGATTAATTACACACTACAGGTTCTCCAATCTTTCAGCCAGGCCAGTGTCGGTACTTTGAGGGAGGTCCCCCGTGCTTTCGCACGAACCTAATTAATGTAAACCTCGTTTTCCCAGAGGCGTAACCTCGTTGACACCTTTCTAGACACTTACTTGATCGGCTAATTGCAATGTGCAAAACTCTCCCAGGAGTAACTCTTACTCGCAGTGGGTATCGGGATCCAACTATCTCATAGAAGGTATGCAATCTCATTGCAAATTTCAACACTTGAAATTCCCGATAATATTTTGCCCCTAGTGTGCCATGACCTTGACAGAGGTCAACAAACCATAGTGCACTAGTCAAGTTCAACCCGTCATTTCTTGATTGAATCAAACCCACCCGCACGACCCTTGACAGAAGTCAACAAGGTCATACGACTACGCTAATCCAATCACATCACATGCTTTGCAGATAATTACTAGTTAGCTACCGCACACTACGCCTTGACAGAGGTCAACAAACGCAGCACGAATACTAAATAGTCTTTATCTGAAATGACGGAGGGCTACGTCAGGTTTTTCTAAAAACCTATTGCGTAATGAACTCGATATCGTTGTAGAATCAAATGAAGTTTTGAAATGGAGTGATTTTGAGGCTTTTCTAGTTTTGCTAAAGGGGTCACTCCCGGTGAAGGGATCGTCGGCCCTTTCCTCGTCGAATAAGGTGCGGGATATATCATATATATCACTGTGCAAAGCAAAACTCAAAAGCAATCAAAAGCAAACCGAGTGTGTAGCATCTGCCAGTTATTGCTAAAGGAGTCACTCCTGGTGAAGGGATCTCGGTCCTTTCCTCATCGAATAAGGTGCAGGGCATATCATATATACTGCTATGCAAAGCAAGAACTGTAGCTACCTGTTTTATTTAAAATTTGATTCTACAACATCATTTGGTTTCTTTTCTTTCATTAATCACATTAATGAAGTCCCATCATTTAAGTACCTAAACATCACAGATAAATACGACGTACACTTATGCCATCCGCATTCGCCTCGATGTCCCCTCGTGCACCGTTAGGTTAGGTAACTAACGACAGAGCAGGGCAGGGCTAGTGCGGGTGCAAAACAAAAGTAACGTCTATATAATATATCATATATACTATATACTGTATCTATCACAGAACATCACATGATCATATCACAGATATCGCAGCAGAAGAAACATATGAAATATTGGATATACTAGGACGTCCGTGTTTTCAATACGAGCCAGTATAAAACACGGATTCCACGGTCGTGATGAATAGCCAATCCCACACCCCTAGACCCCTACGAGAGCGGCAAGCAACCCTACCAATTCTAGGGTTAGGAGACCCGGACTCGACTCCTCGAGTTGGTCTCCCACTGGACCCCAGAACCCGGTTACTTGTGCTCCCCTCCTTGGGTCTATCCTAATGCGGAAAACTAAATAATATACAAAAGGTGACAACTTCCGCAACCTGGAAGTGCCCCAAATAAAAGAATATTACATACAAGTTTTTACATGAATGAAAATGAAAAACACTCATCTCACATAAAAACCCCCGGCTATTCGAACACGACGATCCAATATAACATATCCAGCAACACATAACATCACATGTCAGCAACGTAAGTAAGTATGCATACCCCAATTGTCGTTGACGTATAGCAACGAAACCGGCGATATGAACATACTACACTTACGGTCACAGAAAAGAAAGTGTAAAACTACAACAGTTGGAATCCGCAACCTCTTTAGACATCACATGCCTAATCAAATGAAATACTTAGACATCACATGCCTAACAATTATAAACCCCGCATTTTAGTCTCATTATCGAAAACCCTTTTCAACATCAAGTGAGACTAAACGGCTAGATTTATAACATTCATTCAGTTATCTCATAACTACTTGTGAATTCCAATTATTGTATCACATTCCAGATAAACAGAAAATGTTAAACTTTCCGATCGAACAGTCGAATACCCAAGTTTTCCCGATACAGCTGAACACATGAAATAAGTCTAACAACATTCAGTTCGTGCCTCAGTACCAACGGTCCAGCCGTAGAAGGGTCAAGCCAACGCCTCACATGTGGCACGCCGTACTGCCCCAAACCCGAAGGTTCAAAGGGCAGTTCAAGACGGTCACATAATCGAGTTAATGTTTGTTGTCTTCTAGAGGGTCCATCGAGTTACTTGCACTACTTAGAACGTCGTTAAACCACGGAAAAATCCAACACTTGGAAATTTCCCGACAGGGGAAAAATTGGGTATTTATATCCGGTCGTACTTTTTAACATATTCTAAAAATTATCCGGAAATACACAAAGACGAAATTTGATACCCCGATCGAAACACCGAATCCCCAAAGCAACCCCAGAAAATTCAACTCTTGAATAATTATTAAAAATACCCAGGAAAATCACCACTGGAAACTAAGAATTACTGTGTAAAATTCTTTATATATTGAGGCCGTACGGCCGCGGAACCGCCGCATGAGCCATGCTCATACCGCGGATCCGCGGCTACTTAGTGGAATTAGGCTGTCGAATTTCACAAAAACTCTTATATTTTCCTGATGGTTTTTCTGCATATTTTTAATCTTGAAAAATCCCAGATTTTGGAAAAAGTCCAGAGAGCGTGTAAAAAATGCGGTTTCGGGTTCGTTCGGACTTCAAATTCCGTCTAGACTTCGCCTAAGGCTCTAGCTAGGCTCTGATACCACTGAAAGGTTCCTAGGCACCCTATAGAGGTCTCACAAGGCATCAACCATTCCAATTTACAAAAATTATGGTGCCGAGAAACCCTAACACGGATCTTAGACTAGAATTCTAGGCGAAATACTAAATTAGTTAACATATTAACTAAAGGAGAGAGGCTACAACCTTTGTAGATCCGGTTATCCTCTTCCTCGGCTCCACGTAGGCGTCCTCTCGCTGTCCATCTCGAATCCTAGACTCATTCGTCGGCTTCATCGGAAAAACGAGCGGAATAGGTCGTCGGCTTCGTGCCGAAGATGATCTACGTCGAGGCATCGCAAGTTCAAGCTCCGACTTCACCAAGTTGTGAAACTTGTGAAGTAAACACCCAAAACAACTTGGCAAGAGGTAGAGGGTGAAGAAATAGGAGGTGGGTTCACTTTAGAATTGGATTTCTCACTTTAGATCTCAAGTTGCCATTGATGGCATGAAGGTTTCTTTCTTGAAGAAGAAGATGATCAAGAAGGAAATATTATGATAAGTTATTTAAAATGAAAAGAAAATCAATACTTATCATAATGTTTACCATGGTCAAGTGTAGAGATTAAACTAAGGTTAGTTGGAATGGTTAAGGTTAAGGAAGAGATAAGAATGGTGGACTTTTTCAAAGCTTCTTGAAGTTTCAACATAAAACAAAATAAGCCACCATACTTAACTATTTCCAAAATAAATAAATAACTAAATAAATAATCAAAACTCTAACCATTCATATAACCATGGTTTAATCTTCACACAAACCCAAGTGAGCAAGTATCATCAAACATGATACAATCAAGTGCACAAAAAATATATCACATATACAATGTGCATCAAGTGAGAAAATCCTTTTAAAATGAACCAATACTAGTTAATGCAAAGTAATATATCAAATATATAATTATACATTAAATCATTAAATCAACATTTGATTCAATGATCCGGTCATGTCGCACATAACCGACTAGTATCCAATGTATCGATTTATCGAATCAATGATTCGATAACTAGGTCATATCGAATATAACCAATCGAAACATTCATCGCGAGAATGAAATACGGTATCACATACACGCATTATTCTCGGTCCCGCACATATCTCATATGCGCTCCTATTTCGTTTCGCTTGAGCCAGGAAACCTCTGTGTAGGACTCTAAAGACTCGTCAATACGCCGGTAGCAGATGATGATCATATCAAGCATCCACAAGCCGCAAGCGGTCTGCTAAACGTAACGGCCATCCGGGTATTGAGCGATCAGAAGATCGACGAGCTAGTCCACTCACACTCCTGTGAATCCAACCAGTAACACTTACCGTACAGTCCGGTATGTTCGTCTGATACGTCGCATATCAAGTCTAGGGGTGGTATACGTCAAACCCCAATAACCGATAAGTCGTGCCGATGTGAGGCTCATAACAGGTCGAGAAACTACTGTTAACACTTACCAGCAAATCTCTGATCAGCCCTGGTCAGGGACTTCCATGTTACGGCCAATCGAGCACAGCGCAACATCAACTCCCAATACCGGGAGAGACGAAACCCCTCCTATCGCTCATTGCCTCCATGTGACTCGGGACTGTACCCAAAGACCACCGTTTTGCACGCCCTCATGGACGTGGTAAGGTGGAGATCAAAGCACAGTGGGAATCACACAAGACTCTATGACGATCTCGGGTCTACAGACTAACCTGTACAAGTGTCACCTGAGAACTGCCATCTGACGTGAGGTATAATACCATCTGGGAGTTCTCGGCGAGTCCGTCCAGTGTACCCAGTCTCCACTGAGCACCCGCATACCATCTCTGATGTCAAACACCAATGGACATGGGATCATCCATCGCCCATCTCATGGGTCGAGAAGCGTATACGCTAGTCTACACTGGTACATCGATGCCCCGTCTCGATACACCCACGACTAGGGACCTTGAAGGATGTACTTATGGACTACCATGTCCCCACTAGTATGATCTGCATCATAGTCCAGGCAGTCAAGTACACATCCTAAGGGCTTTACCAACATGTAACTATAAGACAGTATAAAGAGACTAGTATACATGTTAAGATAAAGAGTAACCAGATAACATACTATCATATCGAGCAAGAAAGTCATCTCTATATATGTCCAAGCATCCAATATAATATACATCATCTGTACAATACTGGCCTCTAGGGCATACATACAACTAACAAATACAAGAGCTAACCTCTCATATGGCCGCCCTTCTCTCTCTTCTTATCATTTCAACTCATAAATCAATCACATAATGTGACACATGCACAAAGAAAGAGACCATGAGTCATCACTTGTGCATGTGTCATAATTAATGCTCCTAATCATGACTTTGAGCTCATTATTTCCATTTGTAAACATTAATCCAAATGTTTACAACAATAAAAAGATATGGCAACATCTAAAGTAAACTCGTGACGGATCACAAGGATACCTCTCACCTGTATATACATACCTGCATCCGCATTCCGACTGAATGCGAATGCGATGAGACTAAAGTAATCGAACAAATCTAATACTAGAATCCGGCTTAAACCAAAGCCCACTAATATGATCCGTCCGATCATGATCCGTGCACGACTGCACGTATATGATCGAACCCTGCCATATATCATATGGCCTCTACAACGTTTCGTCCGAAACTTGAGAAACTGTCTGTGGGGGACTCTAAAGACTCGTCAATACTTTGGCTGCGGATTTAACCACTAGCACGTCATTGGTACTAGCTGTACGTAACGGGCTACCTGGTATTGACCAAAAGGGAGGTCGATGAGCGAACTCATCCTGACACCCTACTGAGCCTGTCAGTGACAATATCCGTACAGTCCGACCCGTTCGTCTATGAGCATCGCATGTCGGGCCTAGGGGGTTGGTAAAAGTCAGACCCCCAAAAGCGGTACAAGTCGTGTCGGAGTGTAGCCCAGAACACCATGAGATACTATTGGAATACCTACCAGTAAATCTCCTGCCTTGGCCAAGAACTTCGTGTAATGGCTCTCCTAGACACAGCGCGATCTCACCCCCAATACCGGGAGAGACGAAACCCCTGCCGATCCGCTCACTGCCTCCATGTGGCTCGGGACTGTACCCAACTAAAACCTATTTACACGACTCCTTTGAGCCGTGGTAGGGTAGTAATCAAAGCATAGTGGGAACTCACATGAGAAAAATGACAATCTCAGGTCGATGAACTAACCTGTACACATGTCACCAGGGAACTGCTATCTGACGTCAAGTATAATACCAACTAGCATGTTCCCGGCGAGTCCTCTCCGGTGTACTCTTAACCCAATGAACACCTGTATACATCTTAGGTGAACCAACTAACACCAATGGCTTGTGAGACCGGCCACCGCCTCTCGTCGGGGTCTCGACTGTATACACTAGTCTACTAATGGAGTATCGATGCCCAGTCTCGAAACTCCCACGACTAGGGACCACTTTAAGGATGCTTATAGACCACAGCTCCCACGTATATGATCGCCATCATACTACTGGTAGTCAAGCAAGAATCCTGAGTGCTCTATCAATATGTAATAGTGATCTGTAAGGTCACCTAAAGCTGTACACGATGATAAAGATAAACCAGATAGCATACTATCATCACGAGTAAGACTGTCCTACCGGTATAGGTCCTCCCTCAATCATTGCAATCACGTGCCTGCGATCCAATAATTGACTTTGAGGGCACTATATCCAACAATCTCCCACTTGCACTCAAGGCTAATTATTGCGATGTCGTATACTCACAGCCCGTGTGATACCGAACACCCAACTTCTCTACTAATCAGTTTCACAAAGCCCTTTTGCGAAACTATTGCATTCGAGGAATAGCCTCAGTGAGTGGATCCGCCCTCATGTTTCTTTCTATGTCTCTCTTTATCTCAAGTTCGCGGAGAAAGCCATCTCCCGAAATGAGCAATACCTGTCTTAGAATATGTCTGGATATCTGATGGGACCTAGTTCATAAATGAACTCCAAATCCAAACTTCTTAGACTGTATCGTCAACTGAACTTAATCAGTATTCTGCGTCATGCCTCCCTCAGTGTCCGCTTGGATCACCTGTCCAAACTACTGCCCCTCGTCAGAGGGAAACTATAACTCTGACAGTCGCTCTTTCATCCATGTCACCTTGGAAGCATGGAATGATAACAGTCTCCCGAAAGAGACTGTTGTTATCATATCCCTAGAACATCCACTTATGTTCTAAAACTACTTCCGAATGTTTCTCCAAGATAGGATTAATATCAACTTATTGCATCTAGTGCAAAAACAACATCTGGTGTAGTACTTGACATCTCATGATTGACTCAATTGCCTAATCAAGTGATATGTCAATCATGCGCATCCTTCTCCCCTTTAGTCTGTAAGACACCTTTAGAGAGGGCGACTCCATCACCTGCAGGTACACCACCATGCCAGGAGTCGTCCATTCTAAATGCTTTTAGAATGCTGTCTAAGTACCCAGATTGGGATACTACCCAAATCCAGATCTAAAACCATAGATCTAATAACCAGAATGTCTGATATTTTATCTATATCCTATGTGGAGAAACCACTGTGTGACAACCAAAGTATAACCGATCGTAGTATAGAAATTTCACTTCCTACTATGTGTATGTCATCCATATACCAGGACATCACACCCTACTACCTTCTTAATAGATCCATCCCCTATTCTGATAAAATCAAACCTATGACTGTCACATCAGAAATAGATGATCTCTCTCCGCTATATCTGCTTTAGTCCATAGACATAAGCTACTTGTCCACTATGCATCCGCTGCTCCCACTGACTACGACAACCCTCTGGTAGAGTCATATACACGTGCACTTCTAGAGCTAGTTTAGAACGACGCTATACTCATCCTCCTTCCGGGTCTCATAACCTGGAACAACAGTAGTGTCAAGTCTGGGTAAACAAGAACCTCCATGTCACTGTCCTTGAGGCTACCGGAGTACCTCTCGGGTGCCTGAGGTTACCCACCATATCTGCGGAGTGGCCAATGGAATGTCAAACCAGATTGAATCTTTAGGTTCTTATCAAATTTTCAGTAATCGTTTGCGGTTCTGGAATCACTTCCAGTTCTACCATACTCCCACTACTGTTTTCTGAAGAAAAAAAATCCATTTTACTAAAACTGTGGTGAGTCAAGAACAATATCTGTTAGTTATATGTATGCCCTAGAGGCCATTACTATACATAGGATGTATATTGTAGTGGATGCTGGGACATATATAGGGAGGACTTTCTTGCTCGACATGATAGTATGCTATCTGGTTGAACTTTACCTTAACGTGTATGCTGATTGTCTCTCTGTTACATGTTGGTAAAGCCCTTAGGATCTGTACTTGACTACCTGGACTGTGATGCGGATCATACTAGTGGGGTCATGGTAGTCCATAAGTACATCCTTCAAAGTCCCTAGTCGTGGGTGTATCGAGACGGGGCATCGATATACCAGAGTAGACTAGCGTATACCTTCTCGACCCATACAGATGGGCGATGGATGATCCCATATCCATCGGTGTTTGACATCAGAGGAGATATACGGGTGCTCAGTAGAGACTGGGTACACTGGACGGACTCGCCGAGAACTCCCAGATGGTATTATACCTCACGTCAGATGGCAGTTCTCTGGTGACACTGGTACAGAGTAGTCTGTTGACCCGAGATCGTCATAGAGTCTTGTGTGGTTCCCACTGTGCTTTGATTTCCATCTTACCACGTCCAAGAGGGCGTGCAAAACGGTGGTTTTTGGGTACAGTCCCGAGTCACATGGAGGCAATGAGCGATAGGAGGGGATTCGTCTCTCCCGGTATATGGGGGTTGATGTTGCGCTGTGTTCGATTGGCTATAACAGGAAATCCCTGGCCAGGGTTGCTGAGATTTACTGGTAAGTGTTACCAGTAGTTTCTCGAACAGTTATAGACCTCGCATCGACACGACTTATTGAGCTATTGGGGTCTGACGTTTACCACCCCTAGGCGAGATATGCGACATATCAGACGATCAGACCGGACTGTACGGTAGTGTTACTGGTCGGATTCACTGGAGTGTGAGCGGGCTTGCTCGTCGATCTTCAGATCGCTCAATACCCGGGTGGCCGTTACGTTTAGCAGACCGCTTGCGGCTTGTGGATGTTTGATATGATCATCATCCGCTGCCGGCGTATTGACGAGTCTTTAGAGTCCTACACAGAGGTTTCCTGGCTCAAGCGAAACGAAATAGGAGTGCATATGAGATATGTGCGGGACCGAGAATAATGCGTGTATGTGATACCGTATTCTATTCTCACGATAAATATATCGAATGGTTGTATGCGATATAACCTAGTTATCGATTCAAGCGTTGATTCGATAAGCCGATATATTTGATACCAGTCGGTTATGTGCGCATGACCGGATCATTGAATCAAGTGTTGATTTAATGATTTAATGTATAATTATATATTTGATATATTACTTTGCATTAACTAGTATCGGGTCACTTTAAGATGGATTTTCTCACTCTTTTGTGCGCATTACATATGCGATATGATTTTGTGCACTTCCTTGTGTCATGTTTGATGATGCATGCCCTTTTTTGGTTAAGTGTAAAGAATGAACCATGGTTGTGAATGGTTAGGGTTTTGTATTAATCATTCATTTATTTATATATATTTGTTTTGAATTTAAATTGTGAGAAGAAAACAAAATGGTTGCATTTTTCTTCATGAAGTTTCTAAGTGCTTCATGCACTTTGACCATTTTGTCTTCTTCTCCTTTACCTAACCATTCACTAACTATGATTCACTCTCTACACCTAACTATGATTAAGTCATGATAAGTATTCTTTTTATTGATAATTTAAACAATTCTTATCATAACTTTTCATAAGCTTTCTTCTTCTTCTTCCTTGACTTGAAGAAGAAAAGCTTCACCTCCATCAATGGTGATTGATGCATAAGAGTGAGAAATCCAATTCTAAAGTCTACCCACTTCCTATTTCTTCATCCTCTACCTCTTGCCAAGTAGTAGAGTGTGTTTCCTTCACAACTTTTCACGGTTTGGTGAAGGTGGAGCTTGATTCATCGATGCTTCGACGTAGATCATCTTCGGCATGGACATCGACGACCTAGCTTGCCCATTCTCCGACGAAGCCGATCCTAGAGCCCAGATTCGATTTGGACAGCGGAGAGGACCTCGTTGTGGAGCCGTGGAGGTGGATAACCGGATCTACAAAGGTTGTATTTCCGTATTCTCATTAGTTAACTGTTAACTAGTTCATGTTCGCCTAGACATCTAGCAAACGATCCGTACTTTAGGGTTTGTAGGCACCATAATTTTTGAAATTGCCATGGTTGATGGCTTGGGAGACCTCACTAGAGTGCCTAGGAACCCTGCAGTGGTATCAGAGCCTAGCTAGAGCCTTAGGCGAAGTCCAGACGGAAATTGAAGTCCGAACGAACCCGAAACCCCGAACCAAATGAGCTCTCTGTACTTTTTTCAAAAACAGTGATTTTTCTATATTAAAAATATTCAGTAAAATCAGCAGGAGATTACAAGGACAACTGAAAAATTCGTAGCCCTAATTCCTTTATATAGCCGCGCTTCCGCGGCACGAGCATGCCTCGTGCGGCGGAAGAGCGGCCGATTTGTCGTTTTGCGCTACAAATTTTCTACAGTAATTCCTATTCTGCTGTTCTGGTTTTCCTGGATATTTTTGATATTTTTTTAAGAGTTGATTTTTCTGAGTTGATTTGGGGATTCGGTATTTCGATCGGGGTATCAAATTTTGTCCGTGTGGCTTTCTGGATAAATTTTAGAATATGTTAAAAAGTTCGACCGGATACAATACCCAACTTTTCCCCTGTCGGGAAATTTCCAAGTGTTGGATTTTTCCGTAGTTTAACGACGTTCTAAGTAGTGCAAGTAACGCGATGGTCCCTCTAGAAGACACAAACCTTAACTCGATTATGTGACCGTCTTGAACTGCCCTTTGAACCTTCGGGTTTGGGGCAGTACGGCGTGCCACATGTGAGGCGTTGGCTTGACCCTTCTACGGCTGGATCGTCGGTACTGAGGTACGAACTGAATGTTGTTAGACTTGTTTCATGTGTTGATCTGTTTCGGGAAAACTTGGGTGTTCGATTGTTCGATCGAAAAGTTTAACATTTTCTGTTTATCTGGAATGGGATACAATAATTGGAATTCACAATGAGTTATATGATAACTAAATGAATGTTATAAACATAGCAGTTTAGTCTCACTTGATCGGTTGCCACGGAATTTTGATGTGATCAAAAGTCCGTTGCAATCACGTAGCGTACGCGGATACTCGCCGGGTAAACTTAATAGACAGCCTCACTCCATAGCCCCGACCAAGTGACTGTAGGAGAACCCCGTCGCCGAAAGCATCCCTCCGGGTGCTCGCGGTAGCGGTGTTCCGCCTTGGTGCACTTCGTCGCCGGTATCGGGGGTGCGGCCGCCTACTTAAGTTTGCGACGAGCATTCGATCAGACTGTCGGGAATCCTGTTGAATTCCCCGACTAGATATTGAAAAGTGTTTTCGATTTTGAGACTAAAATGCGGGGTTTATAATTGTTAGGCATGCGATGTCTAAGTAATTCATTTGGTCAGGCATGCGATGTCTGAGGTGGTTGCGGATTCCAACTGTTGTAGTTTTACACTTTCTTTTCTGTGACCGTAAGTGTAATATGTGATATCGCCGGTTTCGTTGCTATATGTCAACGACAATTGGGATGCGCATATTTACTTACGTTGATGACATGTGATGTTATGTGTTGCTGGATATGTTATATTGGATCGTCGTGATTGAATAGCCGGGGGGTTTTTATGTGAGATGAGTGTTTTTCATTTTCATTCATGTAAAAACTTGTATGTAATATTCTTTTATTGGGGCGCTTCCAGGTTGCGGGAGTTGTCACCTGTTGTATATTATTTACTTTTCCGCACTAGGATAGACCCAAGGAGGGGAGCACAAATAACCGGGTTCTGGAGTCCAGTGGGAGACCAACTCGAGGAGTCGAGTCCGGGTCTCCTAACTCCAGAATTGGTAGGGTTGCTTGCCGCTCTCGTAGGGGTCTAGGGGTGTGGGTTTGGCTATTCATCACGACCGTGGAATCCGTGTTTTATACTGGCTCGTATTGAAAACACGGACGTCCTAGTATATCCAATATTTCATATATTTCTTCTGCTGCGATATCTGTGATGTGATCATGTGATGTTTCTGTGATGGATATAGTATATAGTATATATGATATATTATATAGACGTTACTTATGTTTTACACCCGCGCTAGCCCTGCCCTGCTCTGCCGTTAGTTACCTAACCTAACGGTGCACGAAGGGACATCGAGGCGAATGCGGATGGCATAAGTGTACGTCATATCTATCTGTGATGTTTAGGTACTTAAATGATGGGACTTCATTAATGTGATTAATGAAATAAAAGAAACCTAAGATGTTGTAGAATCGAATTTCAAAATAAAACAGGTAGCTACAGTTTTTGCTTTGCACAGCGGTATATGAGATATATCCTGCACCTTATTCGATGAGGAAAGGACCGAGATCCCTTCACCGGGAGTGACTCCTTTAGCAATAACTGGCAGATGCTACACCCTCGGTTTGTCTTTTGATTGCTTTTAAGTGTTTTTGCTTTGCACAGTGATATATATGATATATCCCGCACCTCATTCGACGAGGAAAGGACCGACGATCCCTTCACCGGGAGTGACTCCTTTAGCAAAACTAGAAAAGCCTCAAAAGCACTCCATTTCAAAATTCATTCGATCCTACAACGATATCAAGTTCATTACGCAATAGGTTTTCAGAAAAACCTGTCGTAGCCCTCCGTCATTTCAGATAAGTATTAGTTAGTATTCGTGCTGCGGTTGTTTGGCATGCGTCAAGGCGTAGTGTACGGTAGCTAACTAGTGCTTATCTGCCAGCATATGATGCGATTGGATTAGGGTATTCGTACGGCGTTGTTTGGCATGCGTCAAGGGTCGTGCGGGTGGGTTTAATTCAATCAAGAAATGTACGGGTTGAACTTGACTAGCAGACTATGGGTTGTTTGGCATGCGTCAAGGTCATAGCGAGCTAGGGGCAAAATATTATCGGGAATTTCAAGTGTTGAAATTTGCAATGAGATTGCATACCTTCTATGAGATAGTTGGATCCCGATACCCGCTGCGAGTAAGTGTTACTCCTGGGAGAGTTTTATACATTGCAATTAGCCGATCAAGTAGGTGTCTAGAAAGGTGTCAACGAGGTTACGCCTCTGGGAAAACGAGGTTTACAGTAATTAGGTTCGTGCGAAAGCACGGGGGACCTCCCTCAAAGTACCGACACTGGCCTGGCTGAAAGATTGGCGAACTTGTAGTGTGTAATTAATCCCGGCTAGTCTTTCCTTTTAGGGTTTGAAGGAAGATTTGATAAAAAGCAGTGGGAGCCATCCTGATTAGATAAAATAATAACCAATCTATTCTTGACAGAGCGCACGCTGAGTGTTTTCTTCTATCTCTCTCCAGGTAGCGACCATATCACGCCTTAATCAAGATAATAATACGGAATATTGACCGAACCCGCTTGTTATACTGAGCTGGGGAACGTTGGTCCCGCTCCAACTTATAATTGTTATAAGACAGAGCAGGAAATTGGGGAATACCAGATTTCCCGTGCCGCCCAAACGAAGAGAGTGCATGCTGATGCATCATCTTCGGGTGTGTTCATTATACAGAACTGTTTCTCAGTATCCTTTACGTCCTGGGTATATGATACCGGATCAGGATCCCAGATATGTAATCTGTTACATAGGGCTACAGAAAGGTAGAGAACTGAGAACGGGTGATAAGTTTCATGAGGCAGAAAACGGGGCAAGTGTTGCAGCCAAGTCTGTCGGTCACTGTCACCCTGTATTACAATACATTGATTCTGAACGAATGTTGTTAGATACCGAACCTGATATACAAAATCATATCAGTCTCTTTATCTGAAAAGAAAGGATATAATTTTGTATTGTTGGATAATGTTTTGAACATTTCCTATATCAAAGGTTGATCGGTTCAGGCACGTTATCTAAAAGCATTAATGTTCTAAATCAAACTACAGTTCTTAATATACGGAACACACACGAGAGGAATAGTTCAGAAATGAACGAATTCTTCTTGAGGTATTGTAGACTAGGTCAGATCAATGCGACCCGACTGGCTAGAGTTACATATAGATGTATATTTAAATCAGTTTGAATTTACATCTTCTGAAACTCGCCAGTCATGTCACAAAGATAAGATGACCATAGCTCCGTTTACTGAAACAGAGAAAGAGTTAGTAAACTCTTGGGATGATACATGTTGATGTATGTAGGTCCCCTGTCTACATATGCCAGGACTGGTTCTTTATACTTCATTATGTTCTCTGATGATCTCTTTAGATTCAGACCTATGTTCCTGTTGAAACACAAGTCCGAACCTTTTGAGATATTCACGGAATATAAGAGAGAAGTAGAGAACCAGAATAAGGGTATAAGTATTATGTCCTATGATGAGATCAAGGAGGAGAATACTTGAGCACGAAAATCCTGGACTATATTCAAAAGGGGAATGAGATTCTCTCTCAGCATTACTCCTTCGTATACACCATAGCACGATGGTATATCGGGGCGGAGCAAACACACCCTATATGATATGGTGTGCTCTATGATGAGTACTACTGAGTTACCTTTTTCCTTTTGGGAGTTATGCACTTGAGAAGCTGCATACCTATTGAATAGGGTTCTAATCAAATCAGTTGCCTACCGCTTCATATGTGATATGGTATGGGAAGAGCCCATGTCTTAAGTCAGTTAAGATTTGGAATTGTCCGGCCTATGTCAAAAGCAAAATCCGGACAAGCTCGAGGCAAAGTCTGTAATGTAGAACTGGAAGTGTTCCAGCTATACGAACTACAGCAGATGATTTGATAGAACCAAGGGATTCAGTAGATACCAACGAACCTCAGCCTCTCCGCCGATCTAGTAGGGTTCCTCACCCACCTGAGAGATACTTCGGTTTCTCTATGACAGTGGGAGCGAGGATTGCATCATGAGATGATGACCCAACTAGTTTCGAGCTGGCCATCAGGAGTGGGACTCTGTAAGAATGGCTGGATGTTTAGTGATCTGAGATGGAATCCTTATACACCAACAAAGTATGAACTTTGGTTGCTATATCTGAAGGGTTAAATCCCCATCAGGAGCAAGTATATCTTGAGAAGATTACTTGGTGTAAATGGAAGAGTTGAGACTTTCAAAGCTAGACTTGTTAAAGGTTTTCTTCATTGACCAGGCGTGGATCATGATGAAACATTTTCAAGGATCTATGCTTAAGTCCATCCAGATCCTACTTACCACGGCTACATACCATGACTACGATATCTGGTGGTTGGGTGTCTTGACTGCTTTTCTAAATGATGATTTAGAAGAGAGCGTCTATAAGTACACAGCCAGAGGGCTTCGTAGACAGTGGAAGCAGCGGAAACGTGTGCAAGATGCTTTATAGGATAAAGCAGGCATCGCGGAGTTGGAACGTCTGTTTTGATGAAGTAGTCAAAGAGTTTGACATCATCAAAATGGTAGATGAACCTTGAACAAACAAAAAGGTAGTAGGGAGTATGGTGATGATCCTCGTAGAGTACGTGGATGACATACTCTTGATAAGAAAAGAGTTTCTTATGCTACGCTCGATCAATCTCCGCTTATCACAATGATTCTCCATATAGGATCAAAGTGATACCTCCTAAATCCTGGATTTTGGATCTATGAGATAGATTTAAATGGATGTTAGGATTCTCACTAGTTGTAGTGAGATGGTATCAATCGATCCTGGGGAGAATCACTGGAAGTGTTCCAGGGTGATAAAGACGACTGAATGTCAGTCACAGGCATTGTCTTTACCCTCAGTAAAGGGACGGTATGTTGGAAGAGTTCCAAGCTATATACCGTGGCATACTAGACGATAAAGGCAAGATACATCGCTACTTAAGATGCTACCAAAGAGGCTGTTTGGGTGTATATAGGTTCATGAGATGAACTATGTTCCTCCCATTGTGTGACAATGGAGTTGTGGCATATGCCAAGGAACGCCCGTCCCATCAGTGATCCAGACATATTCTAAGGCAGCATCGCCTGATCATGGAGATAGTTGATCTCCAGGGTGATCGAGGTTTGGAGAGTAGACTCAGAGGACAACACAGCGGATCCACTCACAAAGGCCTGTTCCCAGAGAGAGACTTTTATGGGATGGTTGAGTATGAGATACTTCAAACCACTGCTACAGATGGCCCTAGTGCAAGTGGGAGATTGTTAGTTATATGTATGCCCTAGAGGCCATTACTATACATAGGATGTATATTGTAGTGGATGCTGGGACATATATAGGGAGGACTTTCTTGCTCGACATGATAGTATGCTATCTGGTTGAACTTTACCTTAACGTGTATGCTGATTGTCTCTCTGTTACATGTTGGTAAAGCCCTTAGGATCTGTACTTGACTACCTGGACTGTGATGCGGATCATACTAGTGGGGTCATGGTAGTCCATAAGTACATCCTTCAAAGTCCCTAGTCGTGGGTGTATCGAGACGGGGCATCGATATACCAGAGTAGACTAGCGTATACCTTCTCGACCCATACAGATGGGCGATGGATGATCCCATATCCATCGGTGTTTGACATCAGAGGAGATATACGGGTGCTCAGTAGAGACTGGGTATACTGGACGGACTCGCCGAGAACTCCCAGATGGTATTATACCTCACGTCAGATGGCAGTTCTCTGGTGACACTGGTACAGAGTAGTCTGTTGACCCGAGATCGTCATAGAGTCTTGTGTGGTTCCCACTGTGCTTTGATTTCCATCTTACCACGTCCAAGAGGGCGTGCAAAACGGTGGTTTTTGGGTACAGTCCCGAGTCACATGGAGGCAATGAGCGATAGGAGGGGATTCGTCTCTCCCGGTATATGGGGGTTGATGTTGCGCTGTGTTCGATTGGCTATAACAGGAAATCCCTGGCCAGGGTTGCTGAGATTTACTGGTAAGTGTTACCAGTAGTTTCTCGAACAGTTATAGACCTCGCATCGACACGACTTATTGAGCTATTGGGGTCTGACGTTTACCACCCCTAGGCGAGATATGCGACATATCAGACGATCAGACCGGACTGTACGGTAGTGTTACTGGTCGGATTCACTGGAGTGTGAGCGGGCTTGCTCGTCGATCTTCAGATCGCTCAATACCCGGGTGGCCGTTACGTTTAGCAGACCGCTTGCGGCTTGTGGATGTTTGATATGATCATCATCCGCTGCCGGCGTATTGACGAGTCTTTAGAGTCCTACACAGAGGTTTCCTGGCTCAAGCGAAACGAAATAGGAGTGCATATGAGATATGTGCGGGACCGAGAATAATGCGTGTATGTGATACCGTATTCTATTCTCACGATAAATATATCGAATGGTTGTATGCGATATAACCTAGTTATCGATTCAAGCGTTGATTCGATAAGCCGATATATTTGATACCAGTCGGTTATGTGCGCATGACCGGATCATTGAATCAAGTGTTGATTTAATGATTTAATGTATAATTATATATTTGATATATTACTTTGCATTAACTAGTATCGGGTCACTTTAAGATGGATTTTCTCACTCTTTTGTGCGCATTACATATGCGATATGATTTTGTGCACTTCCTTGTGTCATGTTTGATGATGCATGCCCTTTTTTGGTTAAGTGTAAAGAATGAACCATGGTTGTGAATGGTTAGGGTTTTGTATTAATCATTCATTTATTTATATATATTTGTTTTGAATTTAAATTGTGAGAAGAAAACAAAATGGTTGCATTTTTCTTCATGAAGTTTCTAAGTGCTTCATGCACTTTGACCATTTTGTCTTCTTCTCCTTTACCTAACCATTCACTAACTATGATTCACTCTCTACACCTAACTATGATTAAGTCATGATAAGTATTCTTTTTATTGATAATTTAAACAATTCTTATCATAACTTTTCATAAGCTTTCTTCTTCTTCTTCCTTGACTTGAAGAAGAAAAGCTTCACCTCCATCAATGGTGATTGATGCATAAGAGTGAGAAATCCAATTCTAAAGTCTACCCACTTCCTATTTCTTCATCCTCTACCTCTTGCCAAGTAGTAGAGTGTGTTTCCTTCACAACTTTTCACGGTTTGGTGAAGGTGGAGCTTGATTCATCGATGCTTCGACGTAGATCATCTTCGGCATGGACATCGACGACCTAGCTTGCCCATTCTCCGACGAAGCCGATCCTAGAGCCCAGATTCGATTTGGACAGCGGAGAGGACCTCGTTGTGGAGCCGTGGAGGTGGATAACCGGATCTACAAAGGTTGTATTTCCGTATTCTCATTAGTTAACTGTTAACTAGTTCATGTTCGCCTAGACATCTAGCAAACGATCCGTACTTTAGGGTTTGTAGGCACCATAATTTTTGAAATTGCCATGGTTGATGGCTTGGGAGACCTCACTAGAGTGCCTAGGAACCCTGCAATATCACCATTGATCGTCCAGATGGTAGAAAGTCAACCCTCGTCATAACCCGGGTCAACCCTCAAACAACCATTACAGAAACGTGCATTGAGTTATCCAGAGTCTGGTTTTAAGCATAAGCCGGACAACTCCTCGTACCTTAACATTGTTAAGATATGAACTATTCTATATCCAATATAAAAACAAAGGCACTGATTTAATTGGAACCAGATTCAAATCATGCAGCTGTCTCCAGTGCATGTCAACTAAATAGAGAGAGGCTGATCAACATTACTCAACTTAGGAGTGTATCCAAATATAAGTAACCAGAAAGAGAAATAAGGTTCTCAAAACCCATTACTATCAACTGAATACCATACACAAGTATCTACATTCTCGATCACCTTGAAGAATCCCGATACTTGCAACACCTGGTTCTCTACTTTACTCTTATACCAATAACTTTTCAAAACTTAGACCTTGCATTTTTACGAAACACTTGTCTAAAACTAGAGAAGTCACAAGTAAACAGAATATAGTACGAGGACCAACCCCTCTGTCCTAATGGACACTGAACAATATACAATACTTTGTATAAGTCCCCTGAGTTGAATAACTCAAACCCTGTGCGTTGTAGGTTGAAAACTGTACTATGGTTATGAAGAATTACACCGCTGTTTAATGCTCCTTACCTAACCACCCACTGATATAGGTAAATTTCATAGACATAATTTCAAAAAGTTATATCTCACTTTATAAAAATAAACGTACAGATATATCAATTTGAAATTGGTGCATAACAATGGATATTCAAAACCAAATATTTGCCGCCCGGCAAACAACCCAGGCGATTTCCTCAAATATCACCAATTACAACGAATCCTGATATAATGAGGATGATCACTCAATTCCCAATAACTTACTCCTACTCATCATCTATAAAACCATACAGATGTGAGAATCAAACCTGGTAAATAAATACCCTGGAGTAAGGACTAATTGGGAAATCAGTTTTCTTTTAACAATAAACAGTGAAACTGAAACATGTAAATGTTTCGAAGGGGTATCCGGGTATTCTTAGTAATGCCTCTTCCATTATCAGATTCACAACTGTAACCGTATAGTTCTTTGCCATCTCTCCAAATCCCTTTATTTGTCTTTACTCATTACCTTCTGTACACCCTTTTAGGCTAAATGGTTTTCTTCCTTCCCTACCGTTCGGCACTATCCTATGGTTTGGAAGAAGACTATCCAATAAGCATAATGGGTGTACTCTCCTAATCCTAGGAGCACTCGCAACGCGAGAGAAGGTAAAGATAAAAGACAACTGAATAAACCTTATTCCTATTTCTCCTGAACCAGAATCCATCCCCGAACTGGAATAAGTCCCTTCGAGTTCGTATATAACCATACGATGGAGTATCCAAATAACTGTGGATCTTCTTAGTGATACGGAGTGTCCTGGAGAAATACAAAGGTGAAGTAGGAGTGGCGATGAAATACTTGGTTTGGTCGTGAATAGCAGTCGCAGTTTACTTTTCCCTCTTTCTAATCCCTTTATTTGTATTAACTTATTACCTTCTGTACACCATCGTTAGGCTAATTGGTTTTCTTCATTCCCCACTATTCAGCACCTGCCTATGGTTTGGAAGAAGACTATCCAATTAGCGTAATAGGTGTACCGTCCTAATCCATGGAGCACTCGCAACCTGGGAAAAGGTAAAAGGAAAAGACAACTGAATAGTCCTATTCATTTTCTGCAGAACCGGAAACCATCCTCGAATCTGGAATAAGTTCCTTCGAGTTCGTATATAACCATACGATGGTTTTATCCAATGTAGGTGGATGTTCATAGTAATACGAGGTGTTCTGGAGAAAAGGGTAAAAGTAGGAGTGGCAATGAGGTATGCAACTCTGACAATCCAAAAGCCAGTGTTTTTAACAAGGTTCGGTTAACGTGGTCACTAAGTCATAGTCTAGGGTCGGGCCAGGGTCGCGGCCAAAGAGAGAGAGAAAAGAAATACCCTGCGTGCACTCTAACCTATATCAGAATGGTTATCACTTTATCTAATCAGGAAACCTCCCACTGTAACCTCAAATTCTCCTCCAAACCTGAAAGAAGAATTAGTCGGGATCAACCCGAGGAGTAAACCAACTCATCACTGGGAATCGGGATCCAACTATCATCGCATGATAACGTGATGGAATCCACTCACGTTATCACACTCCCGAAGGTATGCGCATATCTGGCAAGTTTCAGTTTCTTTAGAAACTCCCGATGTGATTTTTTACCCAATCCTCTTATGACCTTGACAAAGGTCAACAAATCATAAGTCACATGTCAAGTTCTACCCGTCATTGTCCAGGTTAATTTGAACCCACCCGTACAAGCCCTTGACGAAGGTCAACAAGGCTATACGACTGTACCAAACCAACGCATCTATCTATGCAACAGAAAAGTAACAAATAGCTACCATACACTATGCCATGACGAAGGGCAACAAACATAGCATGAATACTAAGTGCTACCCGTCTGAAATGACGGAGGGCTATGAATGGTTTTTGGCGAAAAACCTTTAACGTAATGTACTTGATATCGTTGAAGGAACCGGATAGCTTTTTATAAAAATATAGTGGCGAAAACCTTTGCTAAAGAGGTCACACCCGGTGAAGGGATCTCGGCTCTTTCCCCGTAGAATGAGGTGCAGGATATTCCAACTGAATACCACGATGCAAAGCAAAAAGCAATCAGCTATAGGGAAGTTATTACCCTGATGCAAACTTTTGTCCAAGGGGTCACTCCCTGTGAAGGGATCTCGGCCCTTGCCTCGTCGACTGAGGTGCTGGATATTCATAACCGAATACCACTGTGCAAAACAAAAGAGAACGTCCTTGCAATAACAGCTTTTTGAAAAATGTTCCAACAACATCAGAATAGGTTTGTTTAGCTTGCATTGATCCGAATCAATGCAGTCCCATCAATTAATCACACCACAAAAAAAAGAAAATATGATGTACGTATATGCCATCCGCATTCGCCACTGGGTCCCGTCATCACCCGTTAGGTTACTTAACTAACGACAGAGCGGGGACTGGACTAGCGTGGGTGTAAAATATATACAATATCTACTAGTATATATATCAATATATAATAATCTCTCAAGGCGTGATAAATGCAACATCACAGAAATGTAATAAGTATCACAGAACAATACAGATAATCTGGGATCCCCGGGTTTCCTTTGAGCCGTAAGTGAAACCCGACGTTCCCCTGGTCGTGTGGATAGCCTGTGCAATGAAAACCTAGACCCCTACGGGTGCGGCAAGTTATCCGCCAAAACCTGAAGCGAGGAAGCCCCCTTCAACAAAGTGAATGGACCACCCAGCACTTCACGGAATCTGGTAACTTGAGCACCCCTCCTTGGGTCAACCTATACCCCCTACGAGTGCGGCGAATAGCCCTCCAATTCTAGAGTGAAACCCCCTCCTGATCAAAGCCATGAGATGCGGGCTCGTTGCCCTCTAGAACCCGGCTATCCGTGCACCCCACCCCGGGGTGATCCTAGTACAGAAAAGAAAAATATATACAGCGGGTATATCGACCTCAGCCCAGTCGTGCCCCAAAAGAATAATATACAAACATGTAGTGACGGCAGTCCACATGTCGGACGCTCGCCCCGCAATATCAAACGTACTAATAATACCAAACTGCAGTAACATTGCACCAAGCTATCCACCACGACAAATCCGCAACATCACAGCACAACACAGAACATCAACGTGAATGTCACGTTCGCAAATCCGTCTAAAAGAACTATAGCAATTAGACAAGATTTACCGCTCGAATGACATTCACGGTCGCAGATATAAAGTAAGCACTGTGAACTAACATATTTAAAATTTTCGATCGATAAAATTTCCCGAAGTGGCCCCAAGCACAAATCCAGCACTCAAAATAATCTGGGCCAAAACTAAAAATACCAGAAACCCAAATTTCAAGACAGAGACCACAGCAGAAAAATTGGTGCACTGAAGCTACAGCAGTGCGGCGGAACCACGGCCAAAACGTGGGTAATGCCGCGGTTCCGCGGCGCTATGGTGGAGTCACACTTCCTAATTTCTACAGTGGTCTTAGAAAAGCCTGCCTGATTTTCTGACAATTTTTAGACCACAAGAAAAATTCGACAGAAACTTCATGAAATGGAATCGCGGTTTCGGAAATTTCGTTCGATCGATGTTTTAAACATGTTAGAGCAAGCTAGTAAAGGTTAATGGCGTGGCTCTGATACCATGTAAGTCTACGGTAGCGCCCCGGCCGTCGATCTGAGGCCAAAATGCGGAAACGAAAACTTTTTCTAAAATTGAAACCGGCGCTATCGCAGACATTAATCCCAGATCGAACCATTAACCTCTAACTAGCTAACTAGAGAAGGGTTAGAAAAGCTATACCGATCGATCCTTGTCCTTCGGTCTTTGGCCACCAACCCAAGCTCCTCATGGTATCTCCGATCTCCGGTCTTCTCGTCGGAAAGGGTACCACATCTTCGAATCCTTTTACGGGCTCCCGCTTCATCCGAAGCAACTCGGACACGAAGTTTGCTAGCCGACGTGTCCAAGGTGATGTAGAGAATATGTGTGATAACTTTGTCTCAAGCATCCATTGATTCTCAACACATGAGAGTGTATGGATGGAGGTTGAAGATGATGCCATTAATGGAGATAGTGAGCTCAAGAAAAGAAAGAAGAAGAAGAGCCTTTTCTTTCTTGTGTGAGATGATAAAAATGAGAGTGAGATCAAATAATACAAGAGCTAACCACTCATATGGCTGCCCTTCTCTCTCTTCTTATCATTTCAACTCATAAATCAATCAAATAATGTGACACATGCACAAAGAAAGAGACCATGAGTCATCACTTGTGCATGTGTCATAATTAATGCTCCTAATCATGACTTTGAGCTCATTATTTCCATTTGTAAACATTAATCCAAATGTTTACAACAATAAAAAGATATGGTAACATCTAAAGTAAACTCGTGACGGATCATAAGGATACCCCTCACCTGTATATACATACCTGCATCCGCATTCCGACTGAATGCGAATGCGATGAGTCTAAAATAATCGAACAAATCTAATACTAGGATCCGGCTTAAACCAAAGCCCACTAATATGATCCGTCCGATCATGATCCGTGCACGACTGCACGTATATGATCGAACCCTGCCATATATCATACGGCATCTACAACGTTTCGTCCGAAACTTGAGAAACTGTCTGTGGGGGACTCTAAAGACTCATCAATTCTTTGGCTGTGGATTTAACCACTAGCACGTCATTGGTATTAGCTGTACGTAACGGGCTACCTGGTATTGACCAAAAGGGAGGTCGATGAGCGAACTCATCCTGACACCCTACTGAGCCTGTCAGTGACAATATCCATACAGTCCGGTCCGTTCGTCTATGAGCATCGCATGTCGGGCCTAAGGGGTTGGTAAAAGTCAGACCCCCAAATGCGGTACAAGTCGTGTCGGAGTGTAGCCCAGAACTGTTAGTTATATGTATGCTGATTGAATGAATTCTTGTTGTATGTTTAAGAAAATGTATAGAATCACAATCAAAGAATATTTTGACCGCAATCAATAACGGTGCGGATCGTCCACAGGGATTGTGCGATTCGTTCTAATTTGTTTTGTTTTGAATTGAAAAGTTAATAGAAAAGAAAAGAAAACATGATTCAAGATTTTACCAAATGTTTCAAGTGTCACTATTCTAATCAAGAATCAAGAAAATGATAAACATCAAGAATCGAGTTTCGATAGAATTCCAATCACTTAGGGTTTCAAGATTTGAAGTAAAACTCGTAGGAATCGAGTAAATTGTAGATGTGATGAAGATTCAAGATTACAATTTCTTATCTAGTAACAAATTGATGCTAAATCGATGTCGAATTCATCGAGGATCAAGAATCTTGCGAGGAATTAGGGTTCCTCATCCTATCCTTTGTCCTTTCGATGAATAACATTCACTAGATAGCTTCTTGAAAGTTGAATGATCAATTGTCGATCTCTAGATCGTGCGAAAGGAATCAAAAACACATTCGCATCAATCTAGATCATCGATCAATCGATTTTCAAGAATTTACAATTGTTTTAAGACTTAAGAAAACGTTTAACAATTCATCAACATCATCATTTTACAATTATTTCGATTCCTCCACGAGCGGAGTTTATTCGCGCATCACAAAGAATACATTCAAGAATTGAATACGAATCATAATGCTTGAATTGAAATAAAAGCAAGTTTAAAGAATCTTCACCTTTATTTATTCCACAAATTGTTACACATTGCTCAAGAGACTATAAGAATTTGAGAAGGAACAAAATTGTTGAATCCAGCGTTGCATCGGCTCCTTGAGTCGTGGATCGGCTTGGATCTCGTGCTCCGATGAATGCCGGCTTCGCTTCTAAAGGATGGTTGAAGACTTGCTTTGCTTGAACTCCATGGATCTTGAAGTTTCTTGATTTTGGATTGGATTAGGGTTAGGGTTTTGACACAAGCCTTGTCACTAGACTTGTGGGTGGAAATTGGGGGAGATGAAGAATGGGGAAATTAGAGATTGATCAACTAAGGATTCAACCACTAATCAATCAACTCCTCAACAAGTGAGCCTAGGGGTCTATTTATAGGTTTTCCAAACCCTAGGTCTAGGAATTCAAATTTGAGTTTTCCCTCCAAAAGTTAGTTAGAGGAAGAGGCTTCTAGAAATAGTTAGTTAGGAGCTTAGCTTAGGCTTTAAGCTAGGGTTTAGGGAGAAGGTTCTAGAATGGAAGCTAGTTTAGTTTAGATCCCAAGGTTTGCTGATCTGGCAGAATGTTCAGGAGTCTTCTGGAACTTGCATAGGTTTTCTGAAGTGTACACACTGAGTGAAGAGTTGTGGTGCCAAGCAGATGGGTTAAAGAGGCAAGACCGCCGCGGAACCGCGGCACAAGGCGGCTTAGGCCGCGGTTCCGCGGCCAAGTTGGCCCTTTAGGGATGCATTTTTCTGGTGTTGACTTCTGATGTCTTATTCTGTATTTTCTGATACGTTGAATTCCTGAATTCCCTTTAGATCATTACCAGATTCCAAATCCTTGAGTTGGCGTATCTTTTAGCACTGTAAATTTGACCATTCTTCTGGAATTTCCTGCACGAACTTCGAAACACAAGTTGCAATATATAGGAATGATGCCATGCTATGAAATGCAGTCAATTTCCCTAGAAATGCCGGTTTTAAGGTCTAACACATGTAATCTGATATTTTACTACTGTTTTGCTAATATGTGATATATGGATGCCGAACACTTCTATATGAATGCAAATGATAGGGAAATTGCCGGTTAAAAGATGCAATATTTTCGACTAATCAAATTCCCCCAAACTTAATTTTGATCATCTCGAGCGAACTATTTATTAAAAAGAGAAGGAGAAAATAAAGAAAGAGAAACTAACTAGTACACTTTCGTAGGCAACACGATTGCACTGAGCACGTGCAACAAGCCTTTAAACCTCTAGGTGTCCCTAGTAGGAGGAGTGTTGTCTCCTGAGGGTTTTCAGCGGATTGCACCCACAAAATCCAATAATAAAAGGAAGATCATGAATATTACATTTAAAGAAAAGAATTGTAAAAGAAAAGCCTTGAAAATTAGGGTTTTCAACTAAGCTAGTTTTTCGGTTGTCATGAGCCCTATCTTAATGGTCATGAAAAGATGTTAGAAATCACGTCCTCCCTCAATAAAACATCATCTTATTCTTCATTCCTATCTTTCTTCCAAACATCGATCATATCACCCTGCGTGTGTGTAAAGGACATCCCTACATCCGGAGAATTCAATTCAAGCTATCATACTCTTGCCCATCAGCCTCAGTACATTTTAATTAATGAATATTTAGATGAGATTGCTCACACACTTTCATACGACCGTTAATACTTCTTGAGGTACTAACCGACCGATTACTCATGTGCTTGCTTATTTGGTGTATTTTTCTCGTCTTGCACCACCTCAGGCATAGCAGTGACTCGCAGACCAGTTAGCCTTAGGGCACTAGGTGAAGAGGCACCCTCGCTATATATTTTTTATTGCCCTTGGTGATAACAAAACCAGTATCCATTTTTCTCACTACTTTCTTCATTTTTTTCCCCTTCATACATCGGTTTTAAGACAAGAGCATTTCAAGGTATCCTCTACTATCCCAGGCTTCAAGACTTGTGTAAGTGCGAATAGCAGGGTATCAACGTTCAAAATATTTGGCTTCCAGAATAGAAACTATTTTTCAGACTTATTTTTATCCTCAGATTAGTGACGTCCTTCATCTTACTAACCCTTGGGACAACGGCTCATAACTACTTATTACTAGTTCGTATAAGAAAACTTCTAATTTTCTTGGTTTTCTTAAATTTTTCTAATCTCATGGATGTAATTTTTCACTATCTAAACTTTTATTATCTTATTTATGTACAAAAATATTTTTTTTATCTTTTTGAAAATTTTTAAAATTTTATAGGTTTTCAAAAATGTTTTGTGCTTATGCAAATGATATGCAAATGATGCAAAAATAAGCACAAACCTCCCCCAAACTTGTTTTCAACAGTGTCCTCGCTGTTGCCATCAGCTAAATCTCGAAAAACCTTTAAGCTTGGGAGGAATTTATTAGTGGGGGAAAAATATTTAAGTGAAGAACCTCCCCCAAACTTATTTTTGGCTCAAAATTTTGTGTAAAAATTTTCTTTTCAAGAGCCAGAAAAAATGTCCCCCCTTAAACTTGAGTTATGCAATGTTAAGCTTTGAAAATCATATGAGGGGGTCAAAAATCAGTAGTCGATGCCAAGCTTTGCAAAGACCGAATGTCAACACCAACCATTCAAAAATTTTATCAATGTAGTGCTCGGGTTGGTGGAAGAAGAAGTGGGGAAAGGTTAAGTGGTAGAAGAGAGTGTGTGTGCGTCTCATTTTGGAGAGACGATGCAGTGAATGTGATGCGAGTTCATCAGCGAAGATCTCCTCAAAAGTTCCATCAATACCCCGATGAATAATGTCATTACAAAGTGTGGGGTGATCTTCAGACTCTAAGAACAGTTCATAATCCGTGTTAATTGTTGACCCGGACATCCCAGTGGAAGAGTCCGTATGTGTATGATACATGGTTGGGTCAAACAATAACATATGAAAAGAGTTAAGATCGGTATCAGGAGGATCATCGAATTCGCTGCTGTCGACCTCTATTAAGTCGACCGAACAGACCTGAGCAATAGGTTCAGAGGGTACACTTCCCAACTTGTAAATGTTTAGCTCAATTGACCTATTCCCGAAGGATAGGGTCATAGAACCTTACGACAGTTGATTATAGCGTTGGAAGTGGCCAAAAAGGGGCGACCTAAAATCACCGGAATTTGATTCCGTGGGTTCGCTACAGGCTGTGTATCAATTACAATAAAGTCCACAGGGAATATAAATTTCCCGATTTTTATTAACACATCCTCCAGTTCACCCCTAGGTTTGGTGATTGATCGGTCAGCCATCTGGAGAGTGCAATGGGTTGGCTTCAATTCTCCGATACCTAGTTGCTCATAGACTGAGTATGGAAGCAAGTTAACACTAGCGCCAAGGTCTAGTAGAGCACGGTTAATGTGTTTTTCCCCAATAGAAATGGAAATAGTAGGATATCCAGGATCCTTACGTTTCCTCGGTAATTGTTGGAGGAAAGCCGTGTCTACAGTCTTTGCCATGAATATCTTCTTGGGCACTTGAGTCTTCCTCTTCCTAGTGAACAAGTTCTTAAGAGTTTTCGCATAGGACGGTACTTGTTGGATGGCATCTAGGAGAGGGATGTTGATGTTAACTTGCTTTAAAATGTCCCTAATCTTCTCCATATGTGGACTCGATGTGTTAGCCCTTAACCGATTAGGATAAGGTGCTTTAGCAATAAGCGTTGGGTCCTTCATAGGAGAAGGAAGTGGGGGTAGACGTGATCCCAAAAGAGGAGTGGGGATCGTCTGTGGAGAACTAGAAGAGGTGGACTGAGGTAGCGAGCCTTGTAGGAAATGAAGAATAGGCTCGCAAGAAGGTGGTGGGGTAGAAGAACTGGGGTTAGAATTAGAAGTAGAAGTGGAAGGAAAGGTCTCAGCCGGGGTGTTATTGATTGATTTATTAGTATCATCAAACTCTTCCCCAATGTGGTTGTCAAGCACTCTTCCAGATCTCAACGTCTTTGCATTCACAAGATGTGAATAGCCAGGATTGGGTAAAGGTTGAGCTGGAAGTTTCCCTTTCTCTCTTGCACTCATTTCGGCTTTTAGTTGTGCAATTTGTGCTTCCATCGATTTGATATTCTCATTTTGAGAGACAATGATCTTCATCACATTCTCGACGGAAGATTGCAAACTTGTCGTCCCTTGGATGGATTGTTTCATGAAAGTATCCAAGGTTTGTGCTAGTGTAGAGATATTATCTGTACCGGTCAATTGCAAAAAGTTTTCATGTGGTGCAAAAGTGTTGGCCGGATTTTGGAAGTTTTGTGATTGGAAGGGGTGCTGACTCAATTGAAATAGTGGTTGCTGTTGTGGTGGAGAGACCCTTTGGAAATTGTGTTGGGTTGGAACCGTGTTTTGAGATTGTGATTGGTTCCAAGCAAAGTTAGGGTGATTCCTCCAACCCTGATTATATGTGGAAGAAAATGGATCGTTTCTAGGTCTTTGAAAAGCAGCATTGGTATGCTCGTGACCTAGAAACAGAGAATTTCGTGGACATTCTTCCGTCAGATGTGATGGATCAGAATAGCATCCACATACAGTTTTGGAGAGTGACATTTGACTTAGGGCGGCGGCTAAAAATTTGTTTTCCATAGCGTCGAATTTCTTGTGTAAAGCTGAAATTTCAGCACTAACTCCTATGGAAATATCATTGCCATCCCTAGAAGATTGACTCACACCCTCCCACTGTAAAGATTTTTCAGCGAAATTTTCTAGAAAATTCCAGGCTTTCCCATCATCTTTAGTCATGAAGTTGCCTTGACACATGGATTCAAGGGTCTATCTTGTGTTAAGATTAATGCCCTCATAAATGATTCGGCACAGTTCCTATCTCAGGATGCCGTGATGTGGACATTGGACTAACAGATCCTTGAAACGTTCAAGACATTTTGAAAATGTTTCATTTGGAAGCTGGGTGAATAGATAGATTTCGCTACGGACTCGAGCTGTCTTTTGATGTGGGTAGAATTTCTTAAGGAATGCTTTGACGAATTCTTCCCAATTTGAAATGGAATGTGCGGTAGTGTTATATAGCCACTTCTCGGCTAAATCGCACAAAGTGAATGGAAGAAGACGAAGACGCAAAGCATCCACAGACAGCTGTGAGGTACCCATCATTGCGCATACATTTTCAAATTTGGAGGTAAAGGCATATGCTTCTTCAGACTCGAGACGTGAAATTTTGGTAGAAGGTTGATGTATTGGGGTTTAATCTGAAAATTTTCCCCGTTGGCTGGTGGAATAGAAAGACAGGTGGAAAGGGGGCCTCGTGTAGGATAGCACCTCTCTTGGAGAGAGATGCGAGGTGGATTCTGCGCACCAACGGACGGCGGCAGGATAGTGGTAAAGAAGTTCGATGGAGACGGATCCATCGATGTGGGTGTGGTGGTTGGTAAAGAAAAGGGTAAATGTAAAAATATCGACTTTAGGGTCGATCGGAGGGACGCGGACTAACAGGCACTAGAATCCCGTTGTCCAGCCTATCTTGCACTAAAAAGGGTTAGTACAAGTAGCAGCGTGAATTTATAATTAGGGGAGAGATGAATGAATGCGGTGTTTGTTTTGAAAATTGGACGGATTTTTTTTTTAAAAAAATGATGCAACACAACAAATGCAACATACAAAACCCTAAAATCTAGTGGTCACCTAGGTCCGGCTCTAGACCGCTCCTAACTGCCAAAAGACAAGTCGCAGGATAGAATCCTCCACTGCCTATTTGTCCCCCTGTGGCCAGGTAAGTGCCAGGTAAGTGCCAGGTAAGTGGGAAGGTACTCCACTACGTAAGTAGTGGGCCTAATTAATAACCACTAGCCTTCGACACACTTGCCTTAGACACCACAAGAAAACGCGGATAAGCAATGAATTACCCACGGCCTTCTTCTGTCCTAAGTGAGCGCGACGGTCCTTAGAGTCATCTCTAGATATTTTTTAGTTAATGTGGGTCAATGCGGATGCAAGTTTTGCGATTTTTGGGGCCTAGGAAGGGTAATGAACTCCCCACCTAATTTGGATTTGGCCGTGCCCCTTAATATCCGTATTAGAATGCAAACAACCAAGAAACAAAAACACGCACAATTTTAATATTGCTTTTTGCGGCGCTGCGATTTTTCCAAAGAAGCCTGCAGAAATTTATTAGTTGGAGCAAAGAGAGGAGAAGAGAGGAAGGTAAGAAAGTACCTGAAGAAAAATTGCAAAGAGACCCTTTACAATGCCGCGGAACCGCCGCTATTGATGGCTCCCACCGCGGAATCGCGGTCGTTTGTGCTGATCACTGCACAAAAATTCAGAAGCAAGCTACTGTATACTTTCTCAGCTCTCTGGAATTTTCCAAAAATTATTTCAATTGCACAGCAAGCTCCAGATTTCCTCGCAATAAACCACAACAAATCGTTTAGGGTTTGTGCGAATTTTGATCTAAAAATTATAATGGAATAAATTTTTCAACTCAAATTTCAAAATGCAAACAATTAGCACACTATCTCCGGCAACGGCGCTATTTGATTGAATGAATTCTTGTTGTGTGTTTAAGAAAATGTATAGAATCACAATCAAAGAATATTTTGACCGCAATCAACAACGGTGTCGTGTATAGATTTCGTTAGCAAGTGCGGATCATCCACAGGGATTGTGCAATTCGTTCTAATTTGTTTTGTTTTGAATTGAAAAGTTAATAGAAAAGAAAAGAAAACATGATTCAAGATTTTATCAAATGTTTCAAGTGTCACTATTCTAATCAAGAATCAAGAAAATGATAAACATCAAGAATCGAGTTTCGATAGAATTCCAATCACTTAGGGTTTCAAGATTTGAAGTAAAACTCGTAGGAATCGAGTAAATTGTAGATGTGATGAAGATTCAAGATTACAATTTCTTATCTAGTAACAAATTGATGCTAAATCGATGTCGAATTCATCGAGGATCAAGGATCTTGCGAGGAATTAGGGTTCCTCATCCTATCCTTTGTCCTTTCGATGAATAACATTCACTAGATAGCTTCTTGAAAGTTGAATGATCAATTGTCGATCTCTAGATCGTGCGAAAGGAATCAAGAACACATTCGCATCGATCTAGATCATCGATCAATCAATTTTCAAGAATTTACAATTGTTTTAAGACTTAAGAAAATGTTTAACAATTCATCAACATCATCATTTTACAATTATTTCGATTCTTCCACGAGCGGAGTTTATTCGCGCATCATCACAAAGAATACATTCAAGAATTGAATACGAATCATAATGCTTGAATTGAAATAAAAGCAAGTTTAAAGAATCTTCACCTTTATTTATTCCACAAATTGTTACACATTGCTCAAGAGACTACAAGAATTTGAGAAGGAACAAAATTGTCGAATCCAGCGTTGCATCGGCTCTTTGAGTCATGGATCGGCTTGGATCTCGTGCTCCGATGAATGCCGGCTTCGCTTCTAAAGGATGGTTGAAGACTTGCTTTGCTTGAACTCCATGGATCTTGAAGTTTCTTGATTTTGGATTGGATTAGGGTTAGGGTTTTGACACAAGCCTTGTCACTAGACTTGTGGGTGGAAATTGGGGGAGATGAAGAATGGGGAAATTAGAGATTGATCAACTAAGGATTCAACCACTAATCAATCAACTCCTCAACAAGTGAGCCTAGGGGTCTATTTATAGGTTTTCCAAACCCTAGGTCTAGGAATTCAAATTTGAGTTTTCCCTCCAAAAATTAGTTAGAGGAAGAGGCTTCTAGAAGTAGTTAGTTAGGAGCTTAGCTTAGGCTTTAAGCTAGGGTTTAGGGAGAAGGTTCTAGAATGGAAGCTAGCACTACTACAAACAAGGGTTGCCCCTACGGATAAATCCGTAGGGGCAACCCACTGCCCCTACGGATATATACGTAGGGGCGAAAAGATACCCCGTAGGTGCAAAGGCCGCAGGTGCAAGTTGAGGCCCTGAACTTGCCCCTACGGGCAAATTTTTGCCCCTACGAATTTATGTGTAGGTCCTGTTGCCCCTACGGATTAGGCCGAAGGGTATAAGATTTTATATTATTTACGATTTATTTTAATATATTACTTGTACCTACGGATATGTCCGTAGGGGCATGTACTACCCCCTACGGATATGTGCGTAGGTACGGTTCCGTAGGGGCACAATATCAGGATTCCTGATATTTTGCCCCTACGGATAACGCCGTAGGGGATTGTCATTGGCCCCTACGGTTATGTCCGTAGGGGCTTTCCCAACCCCCTGGCACTGAGATCAGGGGGAAATATCAGTTACTGCTGATATTTTGCCCCTACGGTTATATCCGTAGGGGCAATATGTTTGCCTACGAATTAATCCGTAGGTACATATTGTCTGTATTTTTTTATAAAAAAGGGGCTGCTTGGTTTTTTCCCGCCCTGTGCACAATAATATATACATCAATCAAATCATATATTGCAGTATTCATAATCACATCTCACGCATATATATAATATACAAAAGAAACACAAAAACTGAATATGATATAAATACAAACCAATATCAATATCGTTTCAAAATGTAGTACAATGTGTATGATATAAATAAATACATGTTTCAAAAAATAAGAACCAAAAATCTACCCTAACTCGGTCCAGCTCCACCTCTGAATAACGATAGAATAATGCGCGCCTGCTCCTCGGTCAATAAACTCTGCAATTCGTCGCGAGCGGGAGTCTGAGCGGCATGTGGAGCCGGCGATGTGTTCTGCGCAGCCGCCGTCGAGGTAGTCGCTTGCAGAGCCGCGGCTGCGGGAGTCTGAGTGGGCGGTGGAGCTACAGGAGCTGTCTGCGGAACCGCAGCCGATGTAGTGGCTTGCGGAGCCGCAGCCGAAGGAGATGCATGTGGAGGCTCGGCCGATCTACCCTGTCGCGTCAGGACATAACGTGTGTAAGAAGCGTGTAAGAACTGTGTATTATTCGAATTCGTATCATTATTAAGTTATTTCGAAACCCTGTTTGGATATCTAGTTTGGAAAAGCGTTGTTTATTTTAATTACATATGTATGTATGATTAATCAAACTTAAGTCTAAAACCAAATAAGCTCAAGCTACGTACTAATTATGGATATGTTGATATGTATATAATATGAAATGATATTTTACTATAAAGTAGTATACATACCAGCATCTCCTTCAACTCCTGAACGCTGGCCCTCAAGCTATCCAGTTCCTGATGGACATGCCGGTCACTGGAGACGGAGGAAGTAACCGCCGGGGTGGAGTCCAACCTCATATAGGCCCTGCTAGGGCCCAATCCCCGGCCTCTCTCCCAACCTCCGTGGTGCCCTCCGTGTGCGGCGTCCAGAACTGGGGTCAGCAGCCTCGGATCGTTCTGTCCGGTAAAATCGATCCCCGAGGCCTGGGCCTGCTCAACCACCCGCTCCTACACCCACATTAAACAGTAAAGTATAAGTATAAAATTTAAACTTGAACCTTCCAAAACTAAAATTTCAAATTTGGGTAGAAAAAATATTAACACTTACGCAGTACTCCTGGGTAGCGACGTCGGTGTAGGGTTCCTAGGCACTCTATAGAGGTCTCACAAGGCATCGAACATGCCAATTTAAAAAAAATATGGGTGCCGAGAAACCCTAATACGGATCGTCGGCTAGATTTCTAAGCGAAATACGATTCTAGTTAACAAATTAACTAAAGGAGAGAGGCTACAACCTTTGTAGATCAGGTTATCCACTTCCTTAGCTCCACGTGGTCATCTCCTCGCTGTCCATCTCGAATCTCGGACTCTCGCGACGGCTTCATCGGAGAAGTGAGCGGAATAGGTCGTCGGCTTCGTGCCGAAGATGATCTACGTCGAGGTTGCACAAGTTCAAGCTCCAACTTCACCAAGTTGTGAAACTTGTGAAGAAAACACCCAAAACAACTTGGCAAGAGGTAGAGGGTGAAGAAATAGGAGGTGGGTTCACTTTAGAATTGGATTTCACTCACTTTTTCTCAAGTTGCCATTGATGGCATCTAGTTTCTCTCTTGAAGAAGAAGGAGAAGATGAAGCTAGTTTATGATAAGTTGTGTTAAAATGAAAAGAAAAATTCATACTTATCATAATCTAACTAGGGTTAAGTGTAGAGAATAAACCATGGTCACTTGAGAGGGTTAGGGTTAAGCATGATGACAAGAATGGTTGCATAAGTCAAAGCTTCATGAAGCTTCAACTAGAAACAAAAGAAGCCACCATTCTTATCTAAATCAATTCCAAATAAATAAACAAATAAATAAATGAAAAAGCAAAACCCTAATCATCTCTTAACCATGGTTTAATCCATTACACTTAACCACAAGATCAAGTATCATCAAACATGATACAAAAATGTGCACAAAAGCATATCACATATACAATGTGCATGAAGTGAGAAAAATCCGTTTAAAGTGAACCAATACTAGTTAATGCAATGTAATATATCAAATATATAATTATACATTAAATCATTAAATCAACATTTGATTCAATGATCCGGTCATGTCGCACATAACCGACTAGAATCCAATGTATCGATTTATCGAATCAATGATTCGATAACTAGGTCATATCGAATATAACCAATCGAAACATATATCGCGAGAATGAAATGCGGTATCACATACACGCATTATTCTCGGTCCTGCACATATCTCATATGCGCTCCTATTTCGTTTCGCTTGAACCAGGAAACCTCTGTGTAGGACTCTAAAGACTCGTCAATACGCCGGTAGCAGATGATGATCATATCAAGCACCCACAAGCCTCAAGCGGTCTGCTAAACATAACGGCCATCCGGGTATCGAGTGATCAGAAGATCGACGAGCTAGCCCGCTCACACTCCTGTGAATCCAACCAGTAACACTTACCGTACAGTCCGGTCTGTTCGTCTGATACGTCGCATATCAAGTCTAGGGGTGGTAAACGTCAGACCCCAATAACCGATAAGTCGTGCCGATGTGAGGCTCATAACGGGTCGAAAAACTACTGGTAACACTTACCAGCAAATCTCTGATCAGCCCTGGCCAGGGACTTCCCTGTTACGGCCAATCGAGCACAGCGCAACATCAACCCCCAATACCGGGAGAGACGAAACCCCTCCTATCGCTCATTGCCTCCATGTGACTCGGGACTGTACCCAAAGACCACCGTTTTGCACGCCCTCATGGACATGGTAAGGTGGAGATCAAAGCACAGTGGGAATCACACAAGGCTCTATGACGATCTCGGGTCTACAGACTAACCTGTACAAGTGTCACCTGAGAACTGCCATCTGACGTGAGGTATAATACCATCTGGGAGTTCTCGGCGAGTCCGTCCAGTGTACCCAGTCTCCACTGAGCACCCGTACACCATCTCTGATGTCAAACACCAATGGATATGGGATCATCCATCGCCCATCTCATGGGTCGAGAAGCGTATACGCTAGTCTACTCTGGTATATCGATGCCCCGTCTCGATACACCCACGACTAGGGACCTTGAAGGATGTACTTATGGACTACCATGTCCCCACTAGTATGATCTGCATCATAGTCCAGGTAGTCAAGTACACATCCTAAGGGCTTTACCAACATGTAACTATAAGACAGTATAAAGAGACAAGTGTACATGTTAAGATAAAGAGTAACCAGATAGCATACTATCATGTCGAGCAAGAAAGTCATCTCTATATATGTCCAAGCATCCAATATAATATACATCATCTGTACAATACTGGCCTCTAGGGAATACATACAACTAACAATCTCCCACTTGCACTAGGGCCAGCTGCTATAGTATCGCATACCGAGCATCCCGAAGAGTCTCTCAAACTGTATCTGGGGAATGGCCTTCGTGAGTGGATCCGCCGTGTTGTTCTTCATGTCAACCCTCCTGACCTCGATCTCCCGGCGATCAACTATCTCCCGGATCAGGTGATACCGCCTCAGAATATGCCTGGATCGCTGATGAGACCTGGGTTCCTTGGCCAAAGCCACCGCTCCATTGTTATCGCAATACAAAGGTATTGGATGCTCAATGGATGGAACCACTCCAAGTTCAGTAATGAACTTCTTGATCCAGACAGCCTCTTTGGCAGCATCGTTGGCAGCGATGTATTCAGCCTCCATCGTCGAGTCTGCCACGGTTTCCTGCTTGGAACTCTTCCAGCTAACCGCCCCTCCGTAAAGGGTAAAGACAAATCCCGACTGCGACTTAGAGTCGTCCTTATCACTCTGGAAGCTCGAATCGGTAAAGGACTCCACTTGGAGCTCTCCGTTACCATACACCAAGAACATATCTCTAGTCCTTCGCAAGTACTTGAGAATGCTCTTCACAGCTGTCCAGTGACTCTCTCCAGGATCAGCTTGATACCTGCCCACTACACTTAGTGAGTATGCTACATCGGGTCTGGTACATAGCATCGCATACATGATAGAGCCTACTGCTGAAGCATAGGGTATCCCTTGCATGCGAGCTCTCTCCAAATCAGTCTTGGGAGACATCTCTTTGGAGAGAGTGACTCCAGAGATCGTGGGCAAGTTCCCACGCTTGGATTCTTCCATACTAAACCTCTTTAGTATGGTGTCAATGTACCTGGATTGGGACAATCCCAAAATCCGTTTGGATCTATCTCTATAGATCCTAATTCCCAATATGCAGGAGGCATCACCAAGATCTTTCATTGAGAATCTTTGTGATAAGAAGAGCTTGACCGATTGCAGCATAGGAATATCATTTCCTATCAAGAGTATGTCGTCCACGTACAATACGAGGAAGACAACCTTACTCTCTGCCACCTTCTTGTAGATACAAGGTTCATCTGGGTTTTTGACGAAATCAAACTCTTTGATAACGACGTCAAAGCAGATGTTCCAACTCCGCGATGCTTGCTTTAATCCAAAAATGGATTTAAGCAACTTGCACACCTTGCCGCTGCTCCCACTGTCTACGAAGCCCTCTGGCTGAGTCATGTACACGCACTCTTCTAAATCACCATTTAGAAAGGCGGTCTTAACATCCATTTGCCAGATTTCGTAGTCATGATATGCAGCGATGGCAAGCATGATCCGGATGGATTTAAGCATAGCCACTGGAGAAAAGGTCTCGTCATAGTCCACACCTGGTCTTTGACGAAAACCCTTTGCTACAAGTCTAGCTTTGAAAGTCTCCACTTTCCCATCTACACCAAGTTTCTTCTTGAAGATCCACTTGCTCCCAATGGGTTTTACCCCTTCAGGAGCAACTTCCAAAGTCCATACTTTGTTGGTGTACATGGATTCCATCTCGGACCGCATTGCATCCAGCCATTTCACTGAGTCCCTACTCGTGATGGCCTGCTCGAAGCTAGTTGGGTCATCATCCTCCATGATGCAATCCTCGCTCCCTCCATCCATGAGAAAACCGTAGTATCTCTCAGGCTGGCGAGGAACCCTACTAGATCGGCGGAGAGGCTGAGGTTCATTGGGAACTACTGAATCTTCTGGTTCCACTAAATCTTCAGTTACGGTTTGTGTATCTGGAACTTCTTCCAGCTCTACCACTTTGCCACTAATTTCTTTTTCAAGGAATTCCTTTTCTAAAAAGGTGGCATGTTGAGCAACAAACACTTTTTGTTCCTCACTGTGGTAGAAAAAATACCCATAGGAATTCTTTGGATATCCCACAAACTTGCAAAGAACTGACCGTGCCTCGAGCTTGTCCGGATTTTGTCTTTTGACATAGGCTGGACAACCCCATATCTTAACTCGTTTAAGATATGGCCTCTTCCCACTCCATATCTCATATGGTGTGGTAGGTACAGATTTAGATGGAACTTGATTCAATAGGTATGCTGCTGTTTCCAGTGCATATCCCCAGAAGGAAATAGGTAACTCAGCTGTGCTCATCATAGAGCGCACCATATCCAATAGGGTGCGGTTCCTCCGTTCTGATACACCGTTGTGCTGTGGTGTATATGGAGGAGTCAGCTGAGAAAGAATCCCATTCTCTTTTAGGAAGTCTAGAAATTCATTGCTCAAGTATTCACCTCCTCGATCAGATCGTAGGATTTTAATATTTTTTCCGGTTTGGTTCTCAACTTCTTGTTTATATTCTCTAAATTTCTCAAAAGCTTCTGATTTGTGTTTCATCAGGAACACATATCCGAATCTAGAGAGATCGTCAGTGAATGTAATGAAGTATGAAGAACCATCCCTGGCATGAGTAGACATAGGACCGTATACATCACTATGTATCAGTCCTAAGAGTTCGGTAACTCTTTCTCCGTGTCCCGTAAACGGAGTTTTGGTCATCTTGCCTTTGAGACATGACTGGCAAGTGTCATAAGATGAAAATTCGAATGGTTTCAAATATCCATCCTTATGCAACTTAGCCAGTCGTGTCGCATTGATGTGACCCAGTCTACAATGCCACAAGAAGGATTCGTTCATTTCTGAACTCTTCCTCTTGTGTGTGTTTGTTATGCTCAGAACTGTTGATTGATTTAGAACATAAATGCCATTGCACAACGTGCCTGATCCAACCAACTTTTGGTTACGGAAAATGTTCATAACATTGTCCTGTAATACAAAATTATATCCCTCTTTACTTAATAAAGAAACTGATATAATGTTGCATATCAGGTTCGGCATGTAATAGCATTCGTTCAGAACCAATGTATTACCAGTTGGTAATGCAAGGTGATATTCCCCGACAGTCTTAGCTGCAACAATTGCACCATTTCCAACTCTAATGTCTTTATCACCTTCTCCAAGTTCTCTACCTTTCCTGAGCCCATGTAACTGATTACATACCCATGTAACTGATTACATATATGGGATCCTGACCCGGTATCTAATACCCAGGACGTAGAGCAAATGGAGAAACAGTTCTCTGTAACGAACACACCCGAAGAAAATGCATCATCATGTACTTTCTTCAATCGGGTGGCATGGGAATCCTGGTATTCCCCTATATCCTGTTCAGTCCTATAACTCTTATAGGAAAGAACGGAACCAACGTTCCCCAGCACAGTATAACATGCGGGTTCGGTCAATACATCCATATTATTATCTTTATTAGGGCATGAAATGGTCTCTACCTGGAGAGAGAGAGAAGAAAACACTTTAGCGTATGCTTGTGCAAGATCAGATTGGTTATTATCTTATCTAATCAGGATGGCTCCCACTGCTTTTTATCAAATCTTCCTTCAAACCCTAAAAGGAAAGACTAGCCGGGATTAATTACACACTACAAGTTCGCCAATCTTTCAGCCAGGCCAGTGTCGGTACTTTGAGGGAGGTCCCCCGTGCTTTCGCACGAACCTAATTAATGTAAACCTCATTTTCCCAGAGGCGTAACCTCGTTAACACCTTTCTAGACACCTACTTGATCGGCTAATTGTAATGTGTAAAACTCTCCCAGGAGTAACTCTTACTCGCAGTGGGTATCGGGATCCAACTATCTCATAGAAGGTATGCAATCTCATTGCAAATTTCAACACTTGAAATTCCCGATAATGCTTTTGCCCCAAACGATCTATGACCTTGACAAGGTCAACAAACCATAGACCGTAAGTCAAGTTCAACCCGTCATTTCTTGATTGAATTAAACCCACCCGCACGACCCTTGACAAGGTCAACAAGGCCGTACGACTACCCTAACTCAATCTGCATCATATGCATAAGCAGATAAATACTAGTTAGCTACCGCACACTGCGCCTTGACAAGGTCAACAAACGTAGCACGAATACTAAACAGGACTTATCTGAAATGACGGAGGGCTACGACAGGTTTTTCTGAAAACCTATTGCGTAATGAACTTGATATCGTTGTAGAATCAAATGAAGTTTTGAAATGGAGTGATTTTGAGGTTTTTCCAGTTTTGCTAAAGGGGTCACTCCCGGTGAAGGGATCGTCGGCCCTTTCCTCGTCGAATGAGGTGCGGGATATATCATATATATCACTGTGCAAAGCAAAAACTCTTAAAAGCAATCAAAGCCAAACCGAATGTGTAGCATCTACCAGTTACTGCTAAAGGAGTCACTCCCGGTGAAGGGATCTCGGTCCTTTCCTCGTCGAATGAGGTGCGGGATATATCATATATATCGCTGTGCAAAGCAAAAACTGTAGCTACCTGTTTTTATTTTGAAATTCGATTCCACAACATCTTAGGTTTCTTTTCTTTCATTAATCACATTAATGAAGTCCCATCATTTAAATACCTAAACATCACAGATAAATACGACGTACACTTATGCCATCCGCATTCGCCTCGATGTCCCCTCGTGCACCGTTAGGTTAGGTAACTAACGACAGAGCAGGGCAGGGCTAGTGCGGGTGCAAAACATAAGTAACATCTATATAATATATCATATATATTATATATAGTATCTATCACAGAACATCACATGATCACATCACAGATATCGCAGCAGAAGAAACATATGAAATATTGGATATACTAGGACGTCCGTGTTTTCAATACGAGCCAGTATAAAACACGGATTCCACGGTCGTGATGAATACCCAATCCCACACCCCTAGACCCCTACGAGAGCGGCAAGCAACCCTGCCAATTCTAGGGTTAGGAGACCCGGACTCGACTCCTCGAGTTGGTCTCCCACTGGACCCCAGAACCCGGTTACTTGTGCTCCCCTCCTTGGGTCTATCCTAATGCGGAAAAGTAAATAATATACAAAAGGTGACAACTTCCGCTACCTGGAAGTGCCCCAAATAAAAGAATATTACATACAAGTTTTTACATGAATGAAAATGAAAAACACTCATCTCACATAAAAAAAACCCGGCTATTCGAACACGACGATCCAATATAACATATCCAGCAACACATAACATCACATGTCATCAACGTAAGTAAGTATGCATACCCCAATTGTCGTTGATGTATAGCAACGAAACCGGCGATATGAACATACTACACTTACGGTCACAGAAAAGAAAGTGTAAAACTACAACAATTGGAATCCGCAACCTCTTTAGACATCACATGCCTAATCAAATGAAATACTTAGACATCACATGCCTAACAGTTATAAACCCCGCATTTTAGTCTCATTATCGAAAACTCTTTTCAATATCAAGTGAAACTAAACCGCTAGATTTATAACATTCATTCAGTTATCTCATAACTGTTTGTGAATTCTAATTATTGTATCACATTCCAGATAAACAGAAAATGTTAAATTTTTCGATCGAACAGTCGAATACCCAAGTTTTCCCGATACAGCTCAACACATGAAATAAGTCTAACAACATTCAGTTCGTGCATCAGTACCAACGGTCCAGCCGTAGAAGGGTCAAGCCAACGCCTCACATGTGGCACGCCGTACTCCCCCAAACCCGAAGGTTCAAAGGGCAGTTCAAGACGGTCACATAATCGAGTTAAGGTTTGTTGTCTTCTAGAGGGTCCATCGCGTTACGTGCACTACTTAGAACGTCGTTAAACTACGGAAAAATCCAACACTTGGAAATTTCCCGACAGGGGAAAAATTGGGTATTTATATCCGGTCGAACTTTTTAACATATTCAAAAAATTATCCGGAAATACACAAAGACGAAATTTGATACCCCGATCGAAACACCGAATCCCCAAAGCAACCCCAGAAAATTCAACTCTTGAATAATTATTAAAAATACCCAGGAAAATCACCACTGGAAACTAAGAATTACTGTGTAAAATTCTTTAAATATTGAGGCCGTACGGCCGCGGATCCGCCGCATGAGCCATGCTCATGCCGCGGATCCGTGCCGGCTTAGTGGAATTAGGCTCACGAATTTCACAGTAAACCTTAGAATTTCCTGCTGATTGTTCTGCATATTTTTAATATCTAAAAACTTTAGATTTTGGAAAAAGTCCAGAGAGCATGTTTGGTTTAGGGTTTCGGGTTCGTTCGGGCTTCAAATTGCGTCTAGACTTCGCCTAAGGCTCTAGCTAGGCTCTGATACCACTGTAGGGTTCCTAGGCACTCTATAGAGGTCTCACAAGGCATCGAACATGCCAATTTAGATAATAATATGGGTGCCGAGAAACCCTAATACGGATCGTCGGCTAGATTTCTAGGCGAAATACGATTCTAGTTAACAAATTAACTAAAGGAGAGAGGCTACAACCTTTGTAGATCCGGTTATCCACTTCCTTAGCTCCACGTGGTCATCCTCTCGCTGTCCATCTCGAATCTCGGACTCTCGCGATGGCTTCATCGGAGAAGTGAGCGGAATAGGTCGTCGGCTTCGTGCCGAAGATGATCTACGTCGAGGTTGCACAAGTTCAAGCTCCAACTTCACCAAGTTGTGAAACTTGTGAAGAAAACACCCAAAACAACTTGGCAAGAGGTAGGGGGTGAAGAAATAGGAGGTGGGTTCACTTTAGAATTGGATTTCACTCACTTTTTCTCAAGTTGCCATTGATGGCATCTAGTTTTCTCTCTTGAAGAAGAAGGAGAAGATGAAGCTAGTTTATGATAAGTTGTGTTAAAATGAAAAGAAAAATTCATACTTATCATAATCTAACTAGGGTTAAGTGTAGAGAATAAACCATGGTCACTTGAGAGGGTTAGGGTTAAGCATGATGACAAGAATGGTTGCATAAGTCAAAGCTTCATGAAGCTTCAACTAGAAACAAAAGAAGCCACCATTCTTATCTAAATCAATTCCAAATAAATAAACAAATAAATAAATGAAAAAGCAAAACCCTAATCATCTCTTAACCATGGTTTAATCCATTACACTTAACCACAAGATCAAGTATCATCAAACATGATACAAAAATGTGCACAAAAGCATATCACATATACAATGTGCATGAAGTGAGAAAAATCCGTTTAAAGTGAACCAATACTAGTTAATGCAATGTAATATATCAAATATATAATTATACATTAAATCATTAAATCAACATTTGATTCAATGATCCGGTCATGTCGCACATAACCGACTAGAATCCAATGTATCGATTTATCGAATCAATGATTCGATAACTAGGTCATATCGAATATAACCAATCGAAACATATATCGCGAGAATGAAATGCGGTATCACATACACGCATTATTCTCGGTCCTGCACATATCTCATATGCGCTCCTATTTCGTTTCGCTTGAACCAGGAAACCTCTGTGTAGGACTCTAAAGACTCGTCAATACGCCGGTAGCAGATGATGATCATATCAAGCATCCACAAGCCGCAAGCGGTCTGCTAAACGTAACGGCCATCCGGGTATCGAGCGATCAGAAGATCGACAAGCTAGCCCGCTCACACTCCTGTGAATCCAACCAGTAACACTTACCGTACAGTCCGGTCTGTTCGTCTGATACGTCGCATATCAAGTCTAGGGGTGGTAAACGTCAGACCCCAATAACCGATAAGTCGTGCCGATGTGAGGCTCATAACGGGTCGAGAAACTACTGGTAACACTTACCAGCAAATCTCTGACCAGCCCTGGCCAGGGACTTCCCTGTTACGGCCAATCGAGCACAGCGCAACATCAACCCCCAATACCGGGAGAGACGAAACCCCTCCTATCGCTCATTGCCTCCATGTGACTCGGGACTGTACCCAAAGACCACCGTTTTGCACGCCCTCATGGACGTGGTAAGGTGGAGATCAAAGCACAGTGGGAATCACACAAGGCTCTATGACGATCTCGGGTCTACAGACTAACCTGTACAAGTGTCACCTGAGAACTGCCATCTGACGTGAGGTATAATACCATCTGGGAGTTCTCGACGAGTCCGTCCAGTGTACCCAGTCTCCACTGAGCACCCGTACACCATCTCTGATGTCAAACACCAATGGATATGGGATCATTCATCGCCCATCTCATGGGTCGAGAAGCGTATACGCTAGTCTACTCTGGTATATCGATGCCCCGTCTCGATACACCCACGACTAGGGACCTTGAAGGATGTACTTATGGACTACCATGTCCCCACTAGTATGATCTGCATCATAGTCCAGGTAGTCAAGTACACATCCTAAGGGCTTTACCAACATGTAACTATAAGACAGTATAAAGAGACAAGTGTACATGTTAAGATAAAGAGTAACCAGATAGCATACTATCATGTCGAGCAAGAAAGTCATCTCTATATATGTCCAAGCATCCAATATAATATACATCATCTGTACAATACTGGCCTCTAGGGCATACATACAACTAACAGTCGGGATATCGAAGCTCGCCCGTGGCGGGATCTGTCGAGGTGCCGTGGACGGCAAGATATGCGGACAGCACGCTCGGTGTACCGCCTTGCGCCACGGTCCGAGCTGTCTGCAACATTAGAAAATAACTCTTAATATTAGAAATATTAGAGAATAACTCTTAATATTGCAGAATATTAGAGAATAACTCTTAATTTACCGATAACTCCATGGCTCGAGTAATGTTCCTCGAGCCACCTGTGTAAGTGGGGCGACCCTTCTTCGCCGACTTCCTGTTCTCCGTATTCTGAGCGGCCTGTTTCTGCACAACGCATTAACATTTAGTTTTCTAATTAAGAAACACAAAGAAATAAATTATATCATAAATAATGAATTAAATTTAAAATACGTACCTGTTTGCGTTGGGAGTCGAAATAAGCGCACAATAGAGGCCATGTCTCTACGTCGACTCTCGCAAACGCCGGAGTAGATAGGAGGGCCGCTCTCTCTGCCTCGGGGGTCGCCATCCACAGGGAGTAGCAGTCGGCCTTCAGCTCATTCCTGTTGTATCGGACCTTGGCCTGCATGTTCTTCATCAGGCCATTGTACAGAGCATGAAGGTCGAGCACCCTCCTCGGGTGATCAGGGTCGGCTACAGGCTGAAAATCGTAATCCAACTGAAAATACAAAAAAAAACATTGTTATTAGATTGCAAGTGTTAATAATAAATATATTGGATAGATCAAATGAAAATATATATTAATACACACCCGAGCCTGATCAAAGAAGAGGGCGAATGAGCGCTAGTGCTGCTCGCCCCACTCAACGTGAAGTGGATAGTTCTTCACGATCCGGCTCTCGTCCCCCAAATACCGGCCGAACCTCTCGGTATGAGGACCGGTATAGCGATAGTCAAGGGTAAAAAATAGGGGGAATGCTGTCTCCTTCCTAGCTCTATCAGGCCTCAGCCTATGGGACTGATTCGGGCCTCGAGTCCCCCTCTGGGGATGGAGAGGCCCTGCGTCTGCACGAAATATCAGGACAATCAATACTAAGACAAAGTTGTATTAAGAAATCAAGGTTAAACAAAAATTCAAGTGTGATATATACCTCCGGTGACTAGCGCACGAGCCTGGGCCCGAGCAGCAGCACGAGCGGGACGATAGTTCCTCCGGTGAGGAACAACCGGGGTCCCGGACCCGGACGCATCCCCTCCAACTATAAAATAAACATCGACGCTAAATTTCCATGAAGTTCATATTTATTCTATAGAGTATATGTAAAATGAATAAATATTTTAAATTTATTCATACTAACCTGCAGATGATGCGGAGGGTATGGAAGCGGCAGGAGTGGGCCCTGTGGAAGGTGTGGACGCACCACCAATAATTAGACAATTAAAAATAGATTATATAAGTAATTGCAAAAAAAATGTGTAGATCAATAATATAACGTTCTAAATCAATATGCATGCACTATAGGATATATAAACATACCCGCAGGTACGGTGGTGTCACCACCTACAGCTAGACAATAATAAAAATTGCTAAGTAAGAGCAAAAGGAATGTGTGTATTTATGATATAGCATTCTAAATCAATATACATACACTATATGATATATAAACATACCTGGAGGAGCGGGGGTGGCCTCTGTCCCAGATGTGGACGCATCACCAACAACTAGACAATCAAACATTGACAATATAAGTAATTTTGACATAAACATGCATGAATATCTGTAATATTACATTCAAAATGGATATACGTGCAGTATACCTGGAGGTGTGGCCAAATCAACACGGAAGGAGGCATCCGAAGGGGTCTCCGATCTAGGAGCAAGACCGGCCCTCTGAAGCTCCCTACGGAGCTCTCTGGGCGGCAGAACCGCTCTGCCTCTGCCTCTGCCTCTGCCTCTGCCGCGGCTGGAGCTCCTGCCGCCCCTCGCTGCTCCCGACATCGTCATCAAATCTAGATAAACGGTTCGTGGACGCATTAGACAATCATTAAAAGTATCGACTATATATGATCTAGAGCGTAAAATGTGAAGTAATAATATAACATTACTGATAACCTTTTTCGTTTCGTGGGCGCATCATACATATCTACTTGGATTTCATCGTCGATGTCATTTCTAACCCACGTAACTTCATGATCGGTCGAAGACAACCCGTCCTTCGAAACAGACGGTCGGAGCACTTTAAGCCTTCTCTCTTCTTCGTCCTCATCGCTGTCCTCGTATTCTGGGACATCGTAGACATCTCTAGGTTTCCATCGGCATACAACACTCCACCCCGCATGCTTCAAACACTGTGAGTAGTATACTTGGAACGCTTGGTTCGGAAAGATAAACGGATCGTCCTGACCGTAAAATCGAAGTGTGTTCACACTGGTCAATCCATATTCATCTTTCCAAGTCCCAAGACTGCTTCTCCACCTGTCCGTATCGGTTCGCGGATCGTACCAAGTACACTGGAATATATAAAAGGGTTCTGATCGTCCGGGATAGTGGATGTCGAGTATACAATTTAAGTACCCATAGTAAATCACACCGTCCGATCCGACCGTCGCAATCCCACTATTCTGAGTAGTTCTAGATGTTTCTATGTCCTTAACTTCAAATTTGTATCCAAGGACACCAAATCCTTTATAATATGCAACCTCCATACTAGGAAATTGAGCTAAACATCTTGAATCACTCTCAAATGATGCAGACAAGTTCGGATCGTGGATCTAACAAAACAAATTTTACGACAAAATACATAACGATACAAGTTTAGATTAAAACTGATAGCAATAAAATGTTATTCGAATAACTTACATGAGCTGTGACCCAATCACAAAAATTATCCTGATGGTATTTTTCCAAACGTTCTTCGTTCCAATCAGGATGCCCCTCACGTACCTCGTTAAAATGAGTTCTGTTTTCGACAAGTAATTGTGACATTAATATTATGTCATTTCATACAAACACAAACACAGATATAACAATTAATCCAAAAGAACTTACTCTCTAATTTGTTCAAGATATGCGCAATTAAGCAAGATAAACCGGTATATCTTGTTGATAAACATAGTGTCTACCCTCTTATACTCGGCTTTACCATATGGCCCGTCTTGAATTCTTCGTGGTCGGTTAAGCCTTGTCTCAATGTTCTCGTCCAGATAGCGGGAACAAAATGTGGTTGCTTCATCAAGAAGATAACCTTGCATGATAGAACCCTCTGGTCGATTTTTATTGCATATATACTTCTTAAGAGTGTAAAGGTACCTAATGAGAATATGTTGAATAAATAAATACGGGCATACATGACAGCAATAAATTTATAAATTGCGCGAAACGAAAAATTACACGTACCTCTCGACGGGATACATCCATCGATATTGTACTGGTCCGGCTAACTTCACCTCAGTTGCAAGATGAACCGTCAAGTGTATTATGATATCGAAAAATGACGGTGGGAAAATACGCTCAAACTTGCAAAGTATCAACGCAATAGAATTTTCTAATTTATCCAGCGTCGCAACCTCCAGTGTTTTAGCACACAACTTCCTGAAAAAACAACATAGGTCGTTGATTACTAGACCAACCGAGTCGGGGAGAGAAGTCCGGAGGGCTAATGGAAGAAGGTGCTCCACGATAATATGGTGATCATGACTTTTCAGCCCATCGATCTTGCCTTTCACAATTTTTATTTTCTTGCTGAATGATCCTGAGAAACCTGTGGGCACTTTCAAATCATGCAACACCTGCAGGAATCTTTTCTTCTCCGGTTGTGACATATGATAAGCGGCATTGGGAAGTACAAACTTGCCCGGTTTACCCGCTACCGGTCTAGGGTGCAATTCACTTCTTATTCCCCACTCTTGTAGATCCATCCGAGCATTCATGTTGTCTTTCGATTTCCCGTCTTTACACAGATGCAAGTTAAGTATGTGCTCTGATACTCCCTTCTCTATATGCATGACGTCCAGACAATGACGCACTGAATTTGTAGACCAGTACGGAAGCTCGAAGAAAATGCTTAGCTTGTTCCAATATTGTGGTTTGACCTGTTTCGTCGGATCCATCCCGAAGGTCACGTTATTGTAACCATCCCATTTAGCAGTCACGTCCTCTCCGGATAATGGGGATGGAGCTCCAAGAAGCTCCTGATGACCATCAAAGTGAACCGTGTCTAACCTATAAGGGTGGTCTGGAGGCAGAAAACGTCGATGGCCGCAATAACAAACCTTCCTGCTAAAATTCAAAAATTTTGATGTTGTGTGTTCATGGCAATGAGGACATGCTTTGTGACCATGTACAGACCAACCTGATAGCATTCCATACGCAGGAAAGTCATTAATTGTCCACATTAAAGCCGCACGCAGTATGGAGGTTGTATTTGTGTTTGAATCATATGTTTCTACACCATCAATGAACAAAGTTTTCAGCTCCTCGATCAGAGGTCGGAGATAGACGTCGATATTGTTCCCCGGTGAGTTTGGTCCGTCGATAAGAAGAGGCATCATAAAGTATGATTGGTCCATAGCCAAACAAGGCGACAGATTATAAATTATCATTACAACGGGCCATGTACTGTAACTTCCAGCCATATAGTTGAATTGGCAGAAGCCATCGGTAGCCAGTCCGAGCCGGACATTGCGAGGATCGCTACTGAATATTGCGTGCCTCCTATCGAAATCCTTCCATGCCGGTGAATCTCTTGGATGGCTCATTTTTCCATTTTCGCTTGGAGGAGCACGGTGATGCCAAATCATTGCCTCGGCTGTTTTCTTGCACCTGAATAGCCTCTGTAGCCTCTGTGTTATGGGAAAATATCGTGCTATCTTCACAGGTATATCAGGCTTCTTATCAGAATCTTTCGGCTTATACCTGGCCTCTCCGCATGTTGGACACTCTTTCAAATCTGAATTCTCTTTCCGGTACAACACGCAATTTTTAGGACATGCTTGAATCTTCTCGCACTTTAGACCCAAATCAGACATCATTTTCTGGGCTTCGTACCAGCTTTCGGGCACATTATTTCCCGGAGGCATAGAATCTTTCAAGAACGAAAGAAGCATTGTGAATGACTTGTTGCTCCATCCATTTAGGCACTTAATTTGGAAAAGTTGGACGAACCATGAGAGGGTGGAATACTTCGCATTCTCATAAATTGGTTTCCTAGCATCATTCATGAAATTTTCATATTTATCCGCACGCGGTCCTTGACCGGAAGGAATGTCATCTTCGGTACGAATAGATTCACCTAGGGCAGCCTCTACCATATCCTCCATTTCTTCTGATGGAAATAAATTTCCGTCTCCTGCCGTATTACCGAATTCTTCTTCTTCTCCTGCAGCATTATCGTGTTCTCCTTCTTCTTCTACCGCAGTACTGCATTCTTCTCCTTCCCCGTGATATTTCCAAGTTGAATAAAGTCTAGTAAACCCATGTTTTACAATATGAAGCTCTGCCAATTCTACCTTCTGCCAGTACTTATTGCCACATCTATCGCACGGACAGAGAATCTTCTCTATTATGATCTTATTATGTGCTCGTGCAAATTCAAAGAAAGCAGCAACTCCTGCGACAAACTTAGGTTGCATACGTTGTTTCCAATCCACATACATCCAGTCCTTAACTCTGACGTACTCATGGGCCATGTTAGACTGAATAACATATAAATTGTAGGTTATGCTGACTATATTGAGAAATATAAGAACGGGATAGTTACTGACAAAGGAGAAAATCCGTGTATAAATTGTAGGTTATGAAGGTTTCATATTATCATATATTGGTTTTAACCCGAACATCTCGAATCGCTTTCTAATTATGCGTTTGTATGTATGTGTTCCGGCTGTCGGGGGTAGGCTTCTATCCCATTAAGAATGTATAGAGCGAATGCCCATCACTTTTGCTTTCAACCGTTTCGAGTAAATTTCGGCAGCACCTCCCCGCTGTTCTCCGAGTACACTGTAATAGAATAGATAATCATTTCAAAGCTGTGAAACAACGTTGAAATGAACATCTAATCTATCTTTGTACACGGAGAACCAGCGGAAAGGTACCGACGAAATATCTCGAAACGGATGAAAACACAAGTTAATGAAGGCGTTTGCTTTATACATTCTTAACTTGTCCACACGGGACAAATCTATGGGTTACCATACGATTGAATTTTCTCGTCGTGTAGACTATACGACGGTTGTTAGTATCGAGCTATACTGTCCGATATTTAACAACCTTCGTATGGTTCTAGGTCACGACGAGCATCGCACGTATGTTAACCGATAGACGGGGACTAAGTGGCGCTTTTAGTTTCATATATGGGTATCGATGGGAATATGAAGGTTTCATATTATCATATATTGGTTTTAACCCGAACATCTCGAATCGCTCTATAATTATGCGTTTGTATGTATGTGTTCCAGCTGTCGGGGGTAGGCTTCTATCCCATTAAGAATGTATAGAGCGAACGCCCATCACTTGTGCTTTCAACCGTTTCGAGTAAATTTCGGCAGCACCTCCCCGCTGTTCTCCGAGTACACTGTAATAGAATAGATAATCATTTCAAAGCTGTGAAACAACGTTGAAATGAACATCTAATCTATCTTTGTACACAGAGAACCAGCGGAAAGGTACCGACGAAATATCTCGAAACGGATGAAAACACAAGTGAATGAAGGCGTTTGCTTTATACATTCTTAACTTGTCCACACGGGACAAATCTATGGGTTACCATACGATTGAATTTTCTCGTCGCGTAGACTATACGACGGTTGTTAGTATCGAGCTATACTATCCGATATTTAACAACCTTCGTATGGTTCTAGGTCACGACGAGCATCGCACGTATGTTAACCGATAGACGGGGACTAAGTGGCGCTTTTAGTTTCATATATGGGTATCGATGGGAATATGAAGGTTTCATATTATCATATATTGGTTTTAACCCGAACATCTCGAATCGCTCTGTAATTATGCGTTTGTATGTATGTGTTCCGGCTGTCGGGGGTAGGCTTCTATCCCATTAAGAATGTATAGAGCGAACGCCCATCACTTGTGCTTTCAACCGTTTCGAGTAAATTTCGGCAGCACCTCCCCGCTGTTCTCCGAGTACACTGTAATAGAATAGATAATCATTTCAAAGCTGTGAAACAATGTTGAAATGAACATCTAATCTATCTTTGTACACGGAGAACCAGCGGAAAGGTACCGACGAAATATCTCGAAACGGATGAAAACACAAGTGAATGAAGGCGTTTGCTTTATACATTCTTAACTTGTCCACACGGGACAAATCTATGGGTTACCATACGATTGAATTTTCTCGTCGCGTAGACTATACGACGGTTGTTAGTATCGAGCTATACTGTCCGATATTTAACAACCTTCGTATCGTTTTAGGTCACGACGAGCATCGCACGTATGTTAACCGATAGATGGGGACTAAGTGGCGTTTTTAGTTTCATATATGGGTATCGATGGGAATATGAAGGTTTCATATTATAATCGAGTATCATATATTGGTTTTAACCTGAATATCTCGAGTCGCTCTCTAATTATGCGTTTGTTGTGCATTCGTGTTGTATGTGTAACATGATTTTAAACCATTGAGATCAAGATTGATAGAACTGATCATCCTACATTGCAATAGCATTCATCAACCAAAAACTATTATTGCAATGGTATACATCTATAACAATCAACAATTAAAACTACAAATATAGGATACTGATATCATAAAGCGTTATGAGACGCGTCATCTGCCACGTGTCGTGATCATGGAAATCGCTAATATTGAGCATCATCAAGATTAGATTATGGTTTTGAAGCAAGTTATTGAGCATCTTGGATTGATTGTCAAGTGTTGATTTTTATTTCAACACTTGATAGAATGAAAATCATAAATACAGTTGCAAAATGTGTTCCTCAGCCCCATAAAATGGATCTTAACAATCCAGACAAGACCATCATTGTTCAAATTGCCAAGGTAGACATAATCTCAGTAGTTATTTACGGTTGCTAGCTTGTATTGCTTGTTGCTATTCTTTTTTTTCCTTGCCCTTTCTTTCTTTCTTTTTTTGGGGGGTGGGGGGGTTGTGTTTGAAAGGTTTTAACCAACTCACTGCTATTTCTAAGCAATGCAGGAATATAACTAGTTTTATCCCCCAAAAGAAAGAGCTTCAGGCTTCATGCGTCAAGCGATGTGTATAATTATAGGATTTTCTTGCTAGCGGTTCATTTACAACTATTCTTTAGTCTATATGCCTAGCATCTGCTACTAGATATTACATCTTGCATCAACACCCCGCATGTTAAAATCAAAATCGATTATTTTTTTCTTAAGCTTTTTCTGATTTTCTACCATCTGTGTCGAGTAAATTATGATTACCTAAAATTTCAGATGGTATTGTGGTACTAGGATGGCATCTCTAGCTCTACTATTATAATGCAAAGTCCCAAGGGGGTGTGTAGCTAAAGGCCATCAATTAATGGCCTCCTTTATTGTAAAAGAATTTTAAAAAATGAGAAAAGCCCTCCAAACTACTCTTATGAAGTCACCCGCATCATCAACATATTTAAATATTTTTAACATTAAATTCATGTCCCCCCCCCCCACACACACACATCTAGGCACCAACATCCACGCCTTGTTTCAATTTGAGTGGTATATATATTTAAATGACAGTATTTGTTCGATGCAGTATTAACTATATATTTACGTGCAAAATACTAGTGATGAATAACCCTAGAAAATTACTCTTTGTGAGAAAAAATAAACCACATAGGGTAAATGTGAACCAGGGTTGGAAGGATTGCTTGGATGCAAATGTTCTTGTTCTATGTAAACCCCCGCCCTGGCCAAAAAAAATGCAGTATTAAAGGATTGCAGTAGAACCTCATAGCTTGAACTAATTGTAACATATCCATTTCCTGGTTGCCTTATTGGTAGAGTTGGCTTGAAATTTAGAATGGTACCTCAAAAATTACTGTTTAGCAATTGTAGGTGAACCAGATGCATAGTTAACCACATACGGTTTAGTTAACCACATACGGTTTTTTCTGGTTGCCCATTGATCGAGACTTCTTTTATGTTTTGCGGATTATACTGAATTAGGATTTATTCCTAGTTTGTATTTTCGTGATGTGCATATGAGTAGAAAAATTATAATGACGAGCAGGGACCCCTCATTTTCATGATGAACACATTTGATATGTTTGACACTTGCAGCAGTTAATTTAGTAACTGAATAATATAATATCTGGTAATCTGGATTTGTGCCTAATCAAGGATTTCCTCAGAAGATTCCATCATTACACTCTTTTGAATCGAATACTTCATCTGAGGGAAATTCAGGTTGCAACAAAATTTATTTCATGGATGAACCCCAGCCCCACCGTAACCCTAACCCCGCCCCACCGTAACCCTAACCCCAGCCCCACCGTAACCCTAACCCCAGCCCCACCCCAGCAGCAGCCGAACACCAACCCTAACCCTACCCCGACCCCGACCCCGACCGCCACCGCGACCCCTGCCCAACCCCAACTCGCGCGCGCAACCCAGACCCAGCCATGAACCCTAAGCCCAAAATAATCCAAAAATGCTTTAATTTACCTCGAGATTTATACCTGAACGGCTGCGCGCTGGTGGGCTGGAGCGACGACGGTGGCGATTTGGCGACGAAACCGGCGGTGGCGACGACGGTGGCGACGGTGGCAACGACGGCGTGGCGATTTAGGGTTTTTTCTCGCGCGCGATTGAGAGAGAGAGAGAAAGTGAACGTAGGCGATCGGTCTGGCCTTATGTTAAAACGATATTTACTTGCCCCTACGGACATACCCGTAGGTTTTTTGTTTGCGGCTCCGTAGGGGCAAACACCAAATTAAGAATTAATATTTTTATTCTTGGACGTCTGTGCCCGTAGGGGCAACCTTTTAGCCCTACGGATTAATCCGTAGGGCCAAGTTAAATCTGCCCCTACGGATTGCAATATCCGTAGGGGCAACCCCCTATTTTACTAGTGTAGTTTAGTTTAGATCCCAAGGTTTGCTGATCTGGCAGAATGTTCAGGAGTCTTCTGGAAATTGCATAGGTTTTCTGAAGTGTACACACTGAGTAAAGAGTTGTGGTGCCAAGCAGATGGGTTAAAGAGGCAAGACCGCCGCGGAACCGCGGCACAAGGCGGCTTAGGCCGCGGTTTCGCGGCCAAGTTGGCTCTTTGGGGATGTATTTTTCTGGTGTTGACTTCTGATGTCTTATTCTGTATTTTCTGATATGTTGAATTCCTGAATTCCCTTTAGATCATTACCAGATTCTAAATCCTTGAGTTGGCGTATCTTTTAGCAGTGTAAATTTGACCGTTCTTCTAGAATTTCCTGCACGGACTTCGAAACACAAGTTGCGATATATAGGAATGATGCCATGCTATGAAATGCAGTCAATTTCCCTAGAAATGTTGGTTTTAAGGTCTAACACATGTAATCTGATATTTTACTACTGTTTTGCTAATATGTGATATATGAATGCCGAACACTTCTAAATGAATGCAAATGATAGGGAAATTGCCGGTTAAAAGATGCAATATTTTCGACTAATCATATGCCCTAGAGGCCATTACTATACATAGGATGTATATTGTAGTGGATGCTTGGACATATATAGGGAGGACTTTCTTGCTCGACATGATAGTATGCTATCTGGTTGCTCTTTACCTTAACGTGTACACTGATTGTCTCTCTGTTACATGTTGGTAAAGCCCTTAGGATGTGTACTTGACTACCTGGACTATGATGCGGATCATACTAGTGGGGACATGGTAGTCCATAAGTACATCCTTCAAGGTCCCTAGTCGTGGGTATATCGAGACGGGATATCGATATACCAGAGTAGACTAGCGTATACCTTCTCGACCCATACAGATGGGCGATGGATGATCCCATACCCATTGGTGTTTGACATCAGAGATGATATACGGGTGCTCAGTGGAGACTGGGTACACTGGACGGACTCGCCGAGAACTTCCAGATGGTATTATACCTTACGTCAGATTGCAGTTCTCAGGTGACACTGGTGCAGGTTAGTCTGTAGACCCGAGATCGTCATAGAGTCTTATGTGATTCCCACTGTGCTTTGATTTCCACCTTACCATGTCCAAGAGGGCGTGCAAAACGGTGGTTTTTGGGTACAGTCCCGAATCACATGGAGGCAATGAGCGATAGGAGGGGATTCGTCTCTCCCGGTATAGGGAGTTGATGTTGCGCTGTGTTCGATTGGCTATAACCGGAAATCCCTGGCCAGGGTTGCTGAGATTTACTGGTAAGTGTTACCAGTAGTTTCTCAAACTGTTATAGACCTCATATCGACACGACTTATCGAGCTATTGGGGTCTGACGTTTACCACCCCTAGGCAAGATATGCGACATATCAGACGAACAGACCGGACTGTACGGTAAGTGTTGCTGGTCGGATTCACAGGAGTGTGAGCGGGCTTGCTCATCGATCTTCTGATCGCTCAATACCCGGGTGGCCGTTACGTTTAGCAGACCGCTTGCGGCTTGTGGGTGTTTGATATGATCATCACCTGCTGCCGGCGTATTGACGAGTCTTTAGAGTCCTACACAGAGGTTTCCTGGCTCAAGAGAAACGAAATAGGAGCGCATATGAGATATGTGCGGGACCGAGAATAATACCAGTATGTGATACTGTATTCTATTCTCGCGATTTGTATCATTGGACGGTTATATGAGATATAGCCGGGTTACCGAATCAAGTGTTGATTCGATACATTGATACACTTGATATTAGTCGGTTATATGCAGAATGACCGGATCATTAAATCAAGTGTTGATTTAATGATTTAATGTATAATTATATATTTGATATATTACTTTACATTAACTAATATCTGTTCACTTAAAATTGATTTTCTCACTTGATGTGCACAAGTAGTATATGTGATATATTTTTGTGCACATGATTGTATCATGTTTGATGATACATGCAAACTTGGGTATGTGCTATACACCATGTTTAGTTAATGGTTAGGGTTTTATTTGCCTTATTTATTTATCTCATTTATTTATTTTCTTGGCAAGAAACAAAAACAAAATGGTGGTGGCTTTTCTTTGTTTTATTCTTAAAGATTCATGAAGCTTCAACCATTTTGTTTTATTCTTAACCCAACCATTAACCTAAACCCTAGTTTATTCACTACATGAGTTAGCCTCACCCATGGTTGCATTATGATAAGATCACTTGATTTATTATTATTCAATAATCCTTTTTCATTCTTCTTCTTCATCCTCTTCTTCAAGTGAAGAAAAGAAAAAGCTTTCTAGAAAAATGTCAAGTGATGAAATCAAGTGAGAAATCCAAATCCAAAGTGAACCCACTTCCTATTTCTTCATCCTCTACCACTTTCCATGTAGTATAGGGTGTTTTCTTCACAAGTTTCATGACTTGGTGAAGATGGAGCTCGAGTTAGAGTCGCCTCGACGTAGATCATCTTCGGCATCGAAGTCAACGACCCAGCCCGATCTTTTCTCCGATGAAACCACCGCGAGAGTCCAGGATTCCGATGGTTGCAGCGAAGGGACGTCATCACGGAGCCAAGGAAGTGGAGGACCAGATCTTCAAAGGTCGTATTTGTTAGTTATATGTATGCCCTAGAGGCCATTACTATACATAGGATGTATATTGTGGCGGATGCTTGGACATATATAGGGAGGACTTTCTTGCTCGACATGATAGTATGCTATCTGGTTACTCTTTACCTTAACGTGTACACTGATTGTCTCTCTGTTACATGTTGGTAAAGCTCTTAGGATGTGTACTTGACTACCTGGACTATGATGCGGATCATACTAGTGGGGACATGGTAGTCCATAAGTACATCCTTCAAAGTCCCTAGTCGTGGGTGTATCGAGACGGGGCATCGATATACCAGTGTAGACTAGCGTATACCTTCTCGACCCATACAGATGGGCGATGGATGATCCCATATCCATTGGTGTTTGACATCAGAGATGATATACGGGTGCTCAGTGGAGACTGGGTACACTGGACGGACTCGCCGAGAACTTCCAGATGGTATTATACCTTACGTCAGATTGCAGTTCTCAGGTGACACTGGTGCAGGTTAGTCTGTAGACCCGAGATCGTCATAGAGTCTTGTGTGATTCCCACTGTGCTTTGATTTCCACCTTACCATGTCCAAGAGGGCGTGCAAAACGGTGGTTTTTGGGTACAGTCCCGAATCACATGGAGGCAATGAGCGATAGGAGGGGATTCGTCTCTCCCGGTATAGGGAGTTGATGTTGCGCTGTGTTCGATTGGCTATAACCGGAAATCCCTGGCCAGGGTTGCTGAGATTTACTGGTAAGTGTTACCTGTAGTTTCTCAAACTGTTATAGACCTCATATCGACACGACTTATCGAGCTATTAGGGTCTGACGTTTACCACCCCTAGGCGAGATATGCGACATATCAGACGACGAGACCGGACTGTACGGTAAGTGTTACTGGTTGGATTCACAGGAGTATGAGCGGGCTTGATCGTCGATCTTCTGATCGCTCAATACCCGGATGGCCGTTACGTTAAGCAGACCGCTTGCGGCTTGTAGGTGTTTGATATGATCATCACCTGCTGCCGGCGTATTGACGAGTCTTTAGAGTCCTACACAGAGGTTTCCTGGCTCAAGCGAAACGAAATAGGAGCGCATATGAGATATGTACGGAACCGAGAATAATGCATGTATGTGATACCGTATTCTATTCTCGCGATGAATGTATCGAATGGTTGTATGTGATATAACCTAATTATCGAATCAAGGATTGATTCGATAAGCCGATACATTGGATATTAGTCGGTTATATGCGATATGACCGGATCGTTAAATCAAGTGTTGATTTAATGATTTAATGTATAATTATATATTTGATATATTACTTTGCATTAACTAGTATTGGCTCAGTTAAGATGGATTTTCTCACTTGATGTGCACATTGTATATGTGATATATTTTTGTGCACTTGATTGTATCATGTTTGATGATACATGCAAGTTTGTGTGTATGTTTAGTTTAAACCTTGGTTAAGTAAATGGTTAGGGTTTTGTTTAATTTATTTATTCATTTATTTATTTATTTATTTCATTTTGGCAAGAAATGAAATGGTTTCTACTTTTGTTTTACATTGAAGCTTCATGAAGCTTTGAAAAAGTCTATCATTTTTGTTTCATGCCTAACCTAACCATTCACCTAACCTTAGTTTACTCTCTACACATAATCATGGTTGCTAATATGATAAGGATCACTCATTTTCTATTATTCTATAATTCTTATCATATTATCATATTCTTTTCTTTTTCTTCTTCTTCTTCAGATGAAGAAAACCTAGCATCCTTTAATGGTGTCTTGAGAAAAAGAGTGAGAAATCCAATTCTAAAGTGAACCCACTTCCTATTTCTTCATCCTCTACCACTTGCCAAGTAGTATAGGGTGTTTTCTTCACAAGTTTCATGGCTTGGTGAAGTTGGAGCTTGATCTTGTGTTGCCTCGACGTAGATCATCTTCGGCATCGAAGTCGACGACCTAGCCCGCCCATTTCTCCGATGAAGCCGACGCTAGAGCCCGGGATCCGATGATCGCGGCGAGGGGACTTCATCACGGAGCTATGGAGGTGGAGGACCGGATCTACAAAGGTTGTATTTCCTTTCACTTTTAGAGTAAAGTCATTTGCTCGCATTTGTTATCGCCTAAATTCTAGTTAACGATCCGTATTAGGGTTTCTCGGCACTTGTAAAATTTGAAATTGGTATGGTTGATGCCTTGTGAGACCTCATTAGTGTGCCTAGGAACCCTACAGTATTTCCATTCACTTAGCAATAAAGTTGTTTAATTGCATGTTTCGCCTTTGCCTCTAGTTAATGATCTAGCATTAGGGTTTCTTGGCACTCGGAAAATTTGATTTTGCCATGTTTGATCAGTTATGGAACCTCTTGAGTGTGCCTAGGAACCCTACAAGAACACCCTGAGATACTACTGGAATACCTACCAGTAAATCTCCTGTCTTGGCCAAGGACTTCGTGTAATGGCTCTCCTAGACACAGCGCGATCTCACTCCCAATACCGGGAGAGACGAAACCTCTGTCGATCCGCTCACTGCCTCCATGTGGCTCGGGATTGTACCCAACTAAAACCTGTTTACACGACTCCTTTGAGCCGTGGTAGGGTAGTAATCAAAGCACAGTGGGAACTCACACGAGAAAAATGACAATCTCAAGTCGATGAACTAACCTGTACACATGTCACCAGGGAACTGCTATCTGACGTCAGGTATAATACCAACTAGCATGTTCCCAGCGAGTCCTGTCCGGTGTACTCATAACCCAATGAGCACCTGTATACATCTTAGGTGAACCAAATGACACCAATGGCTTGTGAGACCGGCCACCGCCTCTCGTCGGGGTCTCGACTGTATACACTAGTCTACTAATGGAGTATCGATGCCCAGTCTCGAAACTCCCACGACTAGGGACCACTTTAAGGATGTGCTTATAGACCACAGCTCCCACGTATATGATCGCCATCATACTACTGGTAGTCAAGCAAGAATCCTGAGTGCTCTATCAATGTGTAATAGTGATCTGTAAGGTCACCTAAAGCTGTACACGATGATAAAGATAAACCAGATAGCATACTATCATCACGAGTAAGACTGTCCTACCGGTATAGGTCCTCCCTCAATCATTGCAATCACGTGCCTGCGATCCAATAATTGACTTTGAGGGCACTATATCCAATAATCTCCCACTTGCACTCAAGGCTAATTATTGCGATGTCGCATACTCACAGCCCGTGTGATGCCGAACACCTAACTTCTCTACTAATCAGTTTCACAAAGCCCTTTTGCGAAACTATTGCATACGAGGAATAGCCTTAGTGAGTGGATCCGCCCTCATGTTTCTTTCTATGTCTCTCTTTATCTCAAGTTCGCGGAGAAAGCCATCTCCCGAAATGAGCAATACCTTTCTTAGAATATGTCTGGATATCTGATGGGACCTAGTTCATAAATGAACTCCAAATCCAAACTTCTTAGACTGCATCGTCAACTGAACTTAATCAGTATTCTGCGTCATGCCTCCCTCAGTGTCCGCTTGGATCACCTGTCTAAACTACTGCCCCTCGTCAGAGGGAAACTATAACTCTGACAGTCACTCTTTCATCCATGTCACCTTGGAAGCCTGGAATGATAACCGTCTCCAGAAAGAGACTGTTGTTATCATATCCCTAGAACATCCACTTATGTTCTAAAACTGCTTCCGAATGTTTCTCCAAGATAGGATTAATATCAACTTATTGCATCTAGTGCAAAAACAATATCTGGTGTAGTACTTAACATCTCATGATTGACTCAATTGCCTAATCAAGTGATATGTCAATCATGCACATCCCTCTTCCCTTTAGTCTGTAAGACACCTTTAGAGAGGGTGACTCCATCACCTGCAGGTACACCACCATGCCAGGAGTCGTCCATTCTAAATGCTTTTAGAATGCTGTCTAAGTACCCAGATTGAGATACTACCCAAATCCAGATCTAAAACCATAGATCTAGTAACCAGAATGTCTGATATTTTATCTATATCCTATGTGGAGAAACCACTGTGTGACAACCAAAGTATAACCGATCGTAGTATAGAAATTTCACTTCCTACTATGTGTATGTCATCCATATACCAGGACATCACACCCCACTACCTTCTTAATAGATCCATCCCCTATTCTGATGAAGTCAAACCTATGACTGTCATATCAGAAATAGATGATCTCTCTCCGCTATATCTGCTTTAGTCCATAGACATAAGCTACTTGCCCACTATGCTTCCGCTACTCCCACCGACTACGACAACCCTCTGGCAGAGTCATATACACGTGCACTTCTAGAGCTAGTTTAGAACGACGCTATACTCATCCTCCTGCCGGGTCTCATAGCCTGGAACAACAGTAGTGTCAAGTCTGGGTAAACAAGAACCTCCCTGTCACTGTCCTTGAGGCTACCGGAGTACCTCTCGGATGCCTGAGGTTACCCACCATATCTGCAGAGTGGCCAATGGAATGTCAAACCAGATTGAATCTTTAGGTTCTTATCAAATTTTCAGTAATCGTTTGCGGTTCTGGAATCACTTCCAGTTCTACCATACTCCCATTACAGTTTTCTGGGAAAAAAATCCATTTTACTAAAACTGTGTCGAGTCAAGAACAATATCACTATTGATCTTCCAGATGGTAGAAAGTCAACCCTCGTCATAACCCGGGTCAACCTTCAAACAACCATTACAGAAACGTGCATTGAGTTATCCAGAGTCTGGTTTTAAGCATAAGCCGGACAACTCCCCGTACCTTAACATTGTTAAGATATGAACTATTCTATATCCAATATAGAAACAGAGGCACTGATTTAATTGGAACCAGATTCAAATCATGCAGCTGTCTCCAGTGCATGTCAACTAAATGGAGAGAGGCTGATCAACATTACTCAGCTTAGGAGTGCATCCAAATATGAGTAACCAGAAAGAGAAATAAAGTTCTCAAAACCTATTACTATCAACTGAATACCATAAACAAGTATCTACATTCTCGATCACCTTGAAGATTCCCGATACTTGCAACACCTGGTTCTCTACTTTACTCTTATACCTATAACTTCTCAAAACTTAGACCTTGCATTTCTACAAAACACTTGTCTAAAACTAGAGAAGTCACAAGTAAACAGAATATAGTACGAGGACCAACCCCTCTGTCCTAATGGACACTGAACAATATACAATACTTTGTATAAGTCTTCCGAGTTGAATAACTCAAACCCTGTGCATCGTAGGTTGAAAACTGTACTATGGTTATGAAGAATTACACCGCTGTTTAATGCTCCTTACCTAACCATCCACTGATATAGGTAAATGTCATGGACATAATTTCAAAAAGTTATATCTCACTTTATAAAAATAAACGTACGGATATATTAATTTGAAATTGGTGCATAACAACGGATATTCAAAACCAAATATTTGTCGTCCGGCAAACAACCCAGGCGATTTCCTCAAATATCACCAATTACAACGAATCCCGATATAATGAGGATGATCACTCAATTCCCAATAACTTACTCCCACTCGTCATCTATAAAACCATACAGATGTGAGAATCAAACCTGGTAAATACATACCCTGGAGCAAGGACTAAATGGGAAATCAATTTTCTTTTAACAATACACAGTGAAACTGAAACATGTAAATGTTTCGAAGGGGTATCCGGGTATTCTTAGTAATGCCTCTTCCATTATTAGATTCACAACTGTAACCGTATATTTTTTTGTCATCTCTCCAAATACCTTTATATGTCTTTACTCATTACCTTCTGTTCACCCTTTTAGGCTAAATGGTTTTCTTCCTTCCCTACCGTTCGGCACCAGCCTATGGTTTGGAAGAAGACTATCCAATAAGCATAATGGGTGTACTCTCCTAATCCTAGAAGCACTCACAAAGCGAGAGAAGGTAAAGATAAAAGACAACTGAATAAACCTTATTCCTATTTCTCCTGAACCAGAATCCATCTCCGAACTGGAATAAGTCCCTTCGAGTTCGTATATAACCATACGATGGAGTATCCAAATAACTGTGGATCTTCATAGTGATACGGAGTGTCCTGGAGAAATACAAAGGTGAAGTAGGAGTGGCGATGAAATACTTGGTTTGGTCGTGAATAGCAGTCGCAGTTTACTTTGCCCTCTTTCTAATCCCTTTATTTGTATTAACTTATTACCTTCTGTACACCATCGTTAAGCTAATTGGTTTTCTTCATTCCCCACTATTTGGCACATGCCTATGGTTTGGAAGAAGACTATCCAATTAGCGTAATAGGTGTACTGTCCTAATCCAAGGAGCACTCGCAACCTGAGAAAAGGTAAAAGGAAAAGACAACTGAATAGTCCTATTAATTTTCTGCAGAACCGGAAACCATCCTCGAATCTGGAACAAGTTCCTTCGAGTTCGTATATAACCATACGATGGTTTTATCCAATGTAGGAGGATGTTCGTAGTAATACGGAGTGTTCTGGAGAAAAGGGTAAAAGTAGGAGTGGCAATGAGGTATGCAACTCTGACAATCCAAAAGCCAGTGTTTTTAACAAGGTTCGGTTACTTGGTCACTGAGTCATAGTCTAGGGTCGGGCCATGGTCGCGGCCAAAGAGAGAGAGAAAAGAAACACCCTGCTTGCACTCTAACCTAGATCAGAATGGTTATCACTTTATCTAATCAGGAAACCTCCCACTGTAACATCAAATTCTCTTCCAAACCTGAAAGAAAAATTAGTCGGGATCAACCCGAGAAGTAAACCAACTAATCAGTGGGAATCGGGATCCAACTATCATCGCATGATAACGTGATGGAATCCACTCACGTTATCACACTCCCGAAGGTATGCGCATATCTGGCAAGTTTCAGTTTCTTTAGAAACTCCCGATATGATTTTTTACCCCATACTCTTATGACCTTGACGAAGGTCAACAAATCATAAGTCACGTGTCAAGTTCTATCCGTCATTGTCCAGGTTAATTTGATCCCACCCGTACACGCCCTTGATGAAGGTCAACAAGGCTATACGACTGTTCTAAACCAACGCATCTATCTATGCAGCAGAAAAGTAACAAATAGCTACCATACACTATGCCATGACGAAGGCCAACAAATATAGCATGAATACTAAGTGCTACCCGTCTGAAATGACGGTGGGCTACGAATGGTTTTTAGCGAAAAACCTTTAACGTAATCAACTTGATATCGTTGAAGGAACCGGATAGCTTTTTATAAAAATATAGTGGCGAAAACCTTTGCTAAAGAGGTCACTCCCGGTGAAGGGATCTCGTCTCTTTCCCTGTAGAATGAGATGCAGGATATTCCAACTGAATACCATGATGTAAAGCAAAAAGAAATCGGCTATAGTGAAGTTATTACCCTGACGCAAACTTCTGTCCACGGGGTCACTCCCGGTGAAGGGATCTCGGCCCTTGCCTCGTCGACTGAGGTGCAGGATATTCATAACCGAATACAACTGTGCAAAACAAAAGAGAACGTCCTTGCAATAATAGCTTTTTGAAAAATGTTCCAACAACATCAGAATAGGTTTGTTTAGCTTGCATTGATCCGAATCAATGCAGTCCCATTAATTAATCACACCACAAAAGAACGAAAATATGATGTACGTATATGCCATCCGCATTCGCCACTGGGTCCCGTCATCACCCATTAGGTTACTTAACTAACGACAGAGCGGGGACTGGACTAGCGCGGGTGTAAAACATATACAACATCTACTAGTATATATATCAATATATAATAATCGCTCAAGGCGTGATAAATGCAACATCACAGAAATGTAATAAGCATCACAGAACAATACAGATAATCTGGGATCCCCGGGTTTCGTTTGAGCCGCAAGTGAAACCCGACGTTCCCCTGGTCGTGTGGATAGCCTGTGCAATGAAAACCTAGACCCCTACGGGTGCGGCAAGTTACCCGCTAAAACCTGAAGCGAGGCAGCCCCGTTCAACAAAGTGAATGGACCACCCAGCACTTCACGGAATCCGGTAACTTGAGCACCCCTCCTTTGGTCAACCTATACCCCTACGAGTGCGGCGAATAGCCCGCCAATTCTAGAGTGAAGCCCCCTCTTGATCAAAGCCATGAGATGCGGGCTCGTTGCCCTTTAGAACCCGGCTATCCGTGCACCCCACTGCGAGGTAATTCTAGTACAGAAAAGAAAAATATATACAGCGGGTACATCGACCTCAGCCCGGTCGTGCCCCAAAAGAATAATATATAAACTGGCAGTGACGGCAGTCCACATGTCGGACGCTCGCCCCGCAATATCAAACGTACAAATAATACCAAGCTGCACTAACATTGCACCAAGCTATCCACCACGACAAATCTACAACATCACAGCACAACACAGAACATCAACGTGAATGTCACGTTCGCAAATCCGTCTAAAAGAACTATAGCAATTAGACAAGATTTACCGCTCGAATGACATTCACGGTCGCAGATATAAAGTAAGCACTGTGAACTAACATATTTAAAATTTTCGATCGACAAAATTTCCCGAAGTGGGCCCCAAGAACAAATCCAGCACTCAAAATAATCTGGGCCAAAACTAAAAATACCAGAAACCCCAATTCCAAGTCAGAGACCACAGTAGAAAAATTGGTGCACTGAAGCTACAGTAGTGCGGCGGAACCGCGGCCAAAACGTGGGTAATGCCGCGGTTCTGCGGCGCTTTAGTGGAGTCACACTTCCTAATTTCTACAGTGGTCTTAGAAAAGCCTGCCTAATTTTCTGACGTACCCAAAATAATTTTTAGACCACAAAAAAAATTCGACAGAAACTTCATGAAATGGAATCGCGGTTTCGGAAATTTCGTTCAATCGATATTTTAAACACGTTAGAGCAATCTAGTAAAGGTTAATGGCGTGGCTCTGATTCCATGTAAGTCTACGGTAGCGCCCCGGCCGTCGATCCAAGGCCAAAATGCGGAAACGAAAACTTTTTCTAAACTTGAAACCGGCTCTATCGCAGACTTTAATCCCGGATCGAACCATTAACCTCTAACTAGCTAACTAGAGAAGGGTTAGAAAAGCTATACCGATCGATCCGTGTCCTTCGGTCTTTGGCCACCAACCCAAGCTCCTCGCGGCATCTCCGATCTCCGGTCTCCTCGTCGGAAAGGGCACCACATCTTCGAATCCTTTTACGGGCTCCCGCTTCATCTGAAGCAACTCGGACACGAAGTTTGCTAGCCGACGTGTCCAAGGTGATGTAGAGAATGTGTGTGATAACTTTGTCTCAAGCATCCATTGATTCTCAACACATGAGAGTGTATGAATGGAGATTGAAGATGATGCCATTAATGGAGATAGTGAGCTCAAGAAAAGGAAGAAGAAGAAAAGCCTTTTCTATCTTGTGTGAGATGATAAAAATGAGAGTGAGATCAAATAATACAAGAGCTAACCTCTCATATGGCTGCCCTTCTCTCTCTTCTTATCATTTCAACTCATAAATCAATCAAATAATGTGACACATGCACAAAGAAAGAGACCATGAGTCATCACTTGTGCATGTGTCATAATTAATGCTCCAAATCATGAATTTGAGCTCATTATTTCCATTTTTAAACATTAATCCAAATGTTTACAACAATAAAAAGATATGGCAACATCTAAAGTAAACTCATGACGGATCACAAGGATACCCCTCACCTGTATATAAATACCTACATCCGCATTCCGACTGAATGCGAATGCGATGAGACTAAAGTAATCCAACAAATCTAATACTAGGATACGGCTTAAACCAAAGCCTACTAGTATGATCCGTCCGATCATGATCCGTGCACGACTGCACGTATATGATCGAACCCTGCCATATATCATACGGCCTCTACAACGTTTCGCCCGAAACTTGAGAAACTGTCTGTGGGGGACTCTAAAGACTCGTCAATACTTTGGCTGTGGATTTAACCACTAGCACGTCATTGGTACTAGCTGTATGTAACGGGCTACCTGGTATTGACCAAAAGGGAGGTCGATGAGCGAACTCATCCTCACACCCTACTGAGCCTGTCAGTGACAATATCCGTACAGTCCGGTCCGTTCGTCTATGAGCATCGCATGTCGGGACTAGGAGGTTGGTAAAAGTCAGAACCCCAAAAGCGGTACAAGTCGTGTCGGAGTGTAGCCCAGAACATCCTGAGATACTACTGGAATACCTACCAGTAAATCTCCTGCCTTGGCCAAGGACTTCGTGTAATGGCTCTCCTAGACACAGCGCGATCTCACCCCCAATACCGGAAGAGACGAAACCCCTGCCGATCCGCCCGCTGCCTCCATGTGGCTCGGGACTGTACCCAACTAAAACATCTTTGCACGATTCCTTTGAGCCGTGGTAGGGTAGTAATCAAAGCACGGTGGGAACTCATACGAGACAAATGACGATATCAGGTCGATGAACTAACCTGTATACATGTCACCAGGGAACTGCTATCTGACGTCAGGTATAATACCAACTAGCATGTTCCCGGCGAGTCATGTCCGGTGTACTCATAACCCAATGAGCACTTGTATATATCTTAGGTGAACCAACTGACACCAATGGCTTGTGAAACTGGCCACCGCCCCTCGTCGGGGTCTCGACTGTATACACTAGTCTACTAATGGAGTATCGATGCCCAGTCTCGAAACTCCCATGACTAGGGACCACTTTAAGGATGTGCTTATAGACCACAGATCCCACGTATATGATCGCCATCATACTGCTGGTAGTCAAGCAAGAATCATGAGGGCTCTATCAATGTGTAATAGTGATCTGTAAGGTCACCTAAAGCTGTACACAATGATAAAGATAAACCAGATAGCATACTATCATCATGAGTAAGACTGTCCTACCGGTATAGGTCCTCCCTCAATCATTGCAATCACGTACCTGCGATCCAATAATTGACTTTGAGGGCACTATATCCAAGCTGGGACAGGAGAAGGCAATGAGAATTTGCTCTCAATTACTTCTAGTTTAAGTGTAATTGCGGCCATTTCGGCTTTCATTGCAATTGACATGTCAAGTTGGTGAACACCTGCCCTAGATGAACCGGATGAAGTAGATGAAGTGGACGAAGCGGTTTGTCTAGTGCTTGCCCACTGAAGCATTTGTTCAGCAAGATCGTCGAGAAATTGCCAAGCTTCCTCGTCAGATTTTGTAAGAAAATGACCTTGACTAATGGTTTCCAACAACTGCTTAGTTGCCGGGTTCAGTCCTTCGTATAAATTTTGGCAAAGTTGCCATCTCTCGATACCGTGGTGAGGGCACTGAACAAGAAGGTCCTTAAATCTTTCGAAACACTTCCAAAAAGGTTCGGAAGGAAGCTGGGAAAATTGATTAATTTCATTTCTAATTCTCGCGGTCTTGTGGTGTGGGTAAAACTTTTTAAGAAAACCCTTAACAAACTCTTCCCAACTTTTTAAGAAAACCCTTAAGAAAATAACCACTTTTTAGCTAGGTCACAGAAAGTGAATGGAATGACACGTAGCCTTATAGCATCATCGGAAAGTTTGGTGGTCTTCATCATTGCACAAACATTCTGGAATTTGTTAATGAAGATGTAGGCATCTTCGAATTCCAGCCCGTGAAATTTGGGCAACATATTGATGAAGTGGTGTTTAATTCCAAGGTTATCCCCATTAGCCGGTGGAAGTGAAAGACAAGTAGGAAGTGCGGTGCGGGTTGGATAGAAAAGATCCTGGAGCGCGATTCGTTGGGGCGCTTCAACAGGAGGGTGTTATGGGTTATTCGCACCCAGTTAAGGTGGAATCAGTCCCGAAGTATGTAAGGGGTTGTTAGGATTGAATCCCGACATCTCCTTAGAAGATGATGAATTTGAAGATAAAGGTAAAGAAGTGGAGGGAATTTCGACTTCGGAGTCGAACGCATCGTCAGTAGGAACTAACGAGATACGGACTAAACGGGCGCTAGTGTCTCTAGTCCAACCGGACATACACTAAATATGGTGTAGTGTAGTCAAAAAGTAGAAGGTGGGGGTAAGAAAACGTCAATGAGAGAATGTGGGTGAAAATTGGGTGCAATGGATTTCTAGCGACAAAAATGGCAAGTTTTTGTAAAAACTTTGTTTTGTGGTTTTTTTTTCTTTTAGAGTCTTCGCAAAAGATTTTTTTTATAAGGAACTAAGACACACTTTCACGCAATCACAATATACACAATCAAGCCTAGAGCTAGGGTCTTCTAAGTCAACTAGACTGCTCCTAACTGGTCCAAAGGGCAAGTTGTGAGATGTCCCTCGAATCGCCTCTTCACCGCCAATTGTAGCCAGGTAAGCACAAGTAAAGAAAGGAGGGATCCGCTTACGAATCATCGTGAGACGGGCCTTTTAAAATTACCTTTCCCACTTGTCTAGCCTAGGCACCACAAAGTCAGGTTTAGATAAACGACCGATTGCCCACAACCTTCCTCTGTCCTATTGAGCGCGACAGTCCTTATTGGCTGAGTCTAAATATTTTTTAATTAACTCGAGAGTTGATGCATATGCTTTTCGTGATTTTTGGGGTCCTAGGAAGGGTAATGAAATCCCTACCCAATCTGGATTGGTGTTATAGCCCCTTAAAAGTCCGTTTTAAAAAATGCAAAGCAGTAAACACACAAAAATCCAAAACGCTTGCCAAAAAATTTTTTTTATTTGCGGCACAAAGAATCCTGCACAAAATTGATTTATTGGAGAGGGAGAAGAAGTTTTGCGCAAAGAACCCTGCAGGAAAAATTTTCAATGGAGTTCAGGGGGTTACAGAGGAGATAAGGAATACTTACAGAGAAACTAGATTGCTGACGTCAGCAAACCGCCGTGGTTCCGCCGCCAATTGCTTGTTAGTGCCGCGGTTCCGCGGTCAAAAGGTTGGTTCAATCTTCCAAAATTCTTCTGTTTTCTGTTGTGTTTTTTCTCTGTCTGTTCAGATCTTCTGTTTCTGGATTTGTTCACCGAGCTTGCTCCAGATCTGAATCTATCCTTCTTCTTTTCCTACGCAATTCATACAAAAACCCTTCAAAAAATAACAAGATGATATTTTATGTTTTTATATTTTTCAGTTTTTATGATTTTTTTCAATTTTAATTAACCCGAAATTACAAAAAGAAAATAACTACCATTATCCCCGGCAACGGTGCCATTTGATTGGTATGAGATTTTGCGTATGCGTTTTAAAATCAAAGTTAAGAATATACCGCAATTAAGTTGGTGTCGCTTGGTAGCTAGCCGGTTGAGTACGGGTCAGTCCACAGAGAAAACGTGTTCTTTTCTTATTGTTCTTACGAGTTAAGTCTTATTTGTGGTAGGTTTTGATTTTTATAAAAACTAAGATTGAATTTGATTTGGATTAAAACCTTGCTAGGGTTAGAATTAGGTTAGTTTGGAAAGTTAATTCTACTCACCGCTTCCTTTGCCCTAATTAAGAACTTAGGTGTTAGGGTAATAGTTAACAAAGGGGATTGGTACGATTAGGAAGAAACATAGTTTCTTCCTTTTGGTCCTTGTCCGTCCTTTCGTAACTCTTAGCCCTAACCTCTATATAAATCAACCACAACCGATCTAACTAGGGAATCACCGCTATCTCGTGGGATAGGGTGCCGTAGTGAGCGGTGTGTGTTTGATTAACATAGAGTCCTAATTTGAAGTATTATACGGGAAAGAAAGGAGTGAGAGATTTCCATCACTCAAATCTACCCCAAACCTAACCCTATCAAGTGAGGAACTACTTACTCATTAGGGATATTATGATGAAGTTCATTTTTTATAATTTTCTTTTAATTACCTAATTAACATGCAGATAATAAAAAACAGATACGAAAATTGTGGAAATTAAATTGCAGATAAGAAAAATTCAAGATAAAAAACTTACTTTTATTGACACCTCTTGATGATTACAATGAAACTAAAATTTAATCTAGAAATTAAAAGAGGCATCCCCCAAAATAGGCTGTAGGCTTTCCTATTTATAGATAGGAGAAACCCTAGGGTTTACATCTGATCCACATCTGAAGTTACAAGACTATCCTAAGAAAGCCGGGTCAAAGCACTGACACCTACCGACACATGCACCGACACGTGCACAGCACGGCCGCGGATCCGCGAAGGAATGCCATGTTTGGCCGCAGATCCGCGGCCATCTTGAGGGCTCTTTGGCTCTTCTTTTCAGGATTGCTTTATGTTGCTACTTCTTTCTATTTTCTTCTCTTGGTTCTTCAGAATCTTTTCTATTTTCTTCCAGATTTCCAACAGTGCAGAATTTGTGGACTTTTACCGTAAGCTTCGCGTTGAAGTCTTGAGTCTTGGTGTTGCCCTCGTACTTTGTGCAATCGAACTGTTCATTGATCTTCGTTTGTTCCTTAAACTGGTAGGCGGCATCTTGCAGATTCATCTATCTGTTGGTCGTAGTCTCACATTTGTAACGTCTTTTCCTGAATTTCACTGTATTGTTCTGAGAACCTGTAACCTGCAACTATTTAGCAAACATGGATCAAAAGCACCTATTTATTTGCAATATGATTAAGAATGGGGAATATAATAATGCAAAATTCTGATATGAACAAATGGCTACCCAGGTATTGAGCGAAAGGGAGGCTGGCGAGCAAACTCATCCTGAACCCCTGCCGAGCCTGACAGTGACAATATCCGTACAGTCCGGTCTGTTCATCTAAGAGTATCGCATATAGAGTCTAGGGGATGCATAAAGTCAGACTCCTAATAACGCAATAATTCGTGTCGGTATGTAACCCATCACCACTTGAGAAACTATCGATCCTGGATCGGTAATTCTCGTATACCCTGGCCGAGGATTTCTGGTAATGGCCACCCGTGCACAGCGCGACATCAACCCCCAATACTGAGAGAGACGAATCCTCGATGATCTGCTCACTGCCTCCATGTGGCTCGGGACTGTACCCAACTAAAACCTGTTTGCACGACTCCTTTGAGCCATGGTAGGGTAGTAATCAAAGCATGATGGGAACTCACACGAGACAAATGACGATCTCAGGTCGACAAACTAACCTATACACATGTCACCAGGGAACTGCCATTTGACAATAGGTATAATACCAACTAGCATATTCCAGGCGAGTCCGTCCAATGTACTCATAACCCAATGAGCACATGTATACTATCTTAGATGAACAACTGACACCAATGGCTTGTAAGACCGGCCACCGCCCCTCGTCAGGGTCTGGATAAGTATACACTAGTCTACTCTGGAGTATCGATGCCCAGTCTCGAAACCCCTATGACCAGGGACATTTAAGGATGTGCTTAGAGACCCCCAGCTCCCACGTATATGATCGCCATCATAATGCTGGTAGTCAAGCAAGAATCCTATGGGCTCTATCAACATGTATATGATGATAAAGACAAACCAGATAGCATACTATCATCTCGAGTAAGACTGTTCTACCGTTATAGGTCCTCTCTCAATCATCATAATCACCTGCCTGCGACTACGATAATTGCCTTGAGGGCACTATAGCCAACGATCTCCCACTTGCACTTAAGGCCAATTATTGCAGTGTCGCATACTCACAGTTCGTGTGATACCGAACACCCAACTTCTCTACTAATCAGTCTCACAAATCCCGTTTGCGAAACTATTGCGTTCGAGAAATAGCCTCAGTGAGTGGATCCTCTCCAGTGTTTCTATTTGTATCTCTCTATATCTCAACTTCGCGGAGAAAGCTATCTCCCGAAATGAGCAATACATGTCTTAGAATATATCTGGATATCTGATGGGACCCAGTTCACAAATGAACTCAAAATCCAGCAAACTTCTTAGACTGTATCGTCCACTGAACTTAATCAGTATCCTGTGCCATGCCTTCCTCAGTATTCGCTTGGACCACCTGTCCAATATACTGTCCTTTAGAAAAGGAAAAAACTATAACTCAGACAGCCACTCTATCAACCAGGTCACCTTGGAAGCCTGAAATGATAACCATCTCCTGAAGGAGGCTGCCGTTACCATATCCCTAGAACATCCATTTATGATCATAAACTGCTTCCCTACATTTCTCCAGGATTGGATTAATATATGTTTATTCCAGCTAGTGCAAAAACAACATCTGGTGTGGTACTTAACATTTCATGATTAACTCAATTGTCTAAGCAAGTGATATGCTAATCATGCATATCCCTCTCCCCTTTAGTCTGTAAGACACCTTTAGAGAGGGTGACTCCATCACCTGCAGGTACATCACCATGCCAGGAGTCGTCCATTCTAAAACACTTTAGAATAGTGTCAAGTACCCAAATTGGGACACTTCCCAAATCTAGATCTAAAACCATAGATCTAGTAACCAGAAACCCTGATATTATATCCATGTCCTATATGGAGAAACACCTTATAACAACCACTGTATAACCGATCGTAGTATAGGAAGATATCTTCCTATCAAGAGTATGTTATCCAAATACCAGGACATCACTCCTTACTACCTTATTACCAGATCCATCTCCTATTCTGATGAAGTCAAAACCTATGACTGTCACATCAAAAATAGATGATCTATTTCCACTATACCTGCTTTAGTCTATAAATAGACATAAGTTACTTGCCCACTATATTTCCGCTGCTCCCACTGACTACAACAACCCTCTGGCTGAGTCATATACACGTGCACTTCTAAAACTAGTTTGGAATGACGCTATACTCATCCTCCTGCCAGGTCTTATAGTTTAGAACAGCAGCAATGGCAAGTCTGGGTAAACAAGAACCTCCCTGTCACCGTCTCTGAGAAGACCGAAGTACTTCTCGGGTGTCTGAGGTTACCCACCAAATCTGCGGAGTGGCTAATGGAATGTCGAATCAAATTGAATCTTTAGGTTCTATTAAATTTTCAGTAATCGCTTATGGTTCTGGAATCACTTCCAGTTCTACCATACTCCCACTTTTGTTTTTTGAAAAAATCCATTTTACTAAAACTGGTAGTGAGTCAAGAACAATATAACTATTGATCTGCCTAATGGTAGAAAGTTAACCCTCGTCAAAGCCCGGGATAACCCACAAACTACCATTACTGAAATGTGCCTTGAGTTTGTCCCGATTCTGGTTGTAAGCATCAGCCGGACAACTCCCTATATCTTAACATCGTTAAGATACATATTGATTCTATATACCATATAGAAACAAAGGCATTAATTTTATTGGAACCGGATTCAAAATCATGCAACTGTCTCTGTAGGGTTACTAGGCACTGTCACAAGGGTCTATAAGGCATCAACCATACCCGATTTAAAATTTAGACGTGCCGAACAACCTAAAGCGAGAATCTTTGCTAGATAATTAGGGTTAAACATGCAAGTAAACATCTTTACAACTAAGAGAGGGGGATTAAAACCTTTGTAGTCCGCTCCTTCGCTTCATAAGCTCCGAGTAGTAGTCCCTTCGCCGCAGTCCATGATCTCCCGGACTCAAGAGAAGCTCCACAACCTGAATGATCCATGCTTACTTGAAGTCTTCCTTTTCAAAGATGATCTACCTTGAAGTTTCTTTAACTCAAGCTCGCACTCACTAATCAAGTATTAATGAAGTGAACACCCTAATCTTATTGGCTAGATTAGATGAGGATGATGAAGTAGGATTTATGCTCTCTTTTATTATCAAAATCTCACACTAATCCATCACAAAAGAAAAACCTAGAAAGCTTTTCAAGAGCTCAAGGAAGAAGAAGAAGAAGAATGAATTCCTTTTGTGATGAATAATGAATTGTAATAATAATTACAAATGCAACCATGGTTGATAATAGAAAGGGCTAACCATTGTAGAGAGTTAACTAGGGTTAAGGGTTTGGGTTGGGTTTAAAAATATCTTAAAAAATATCAACACATAATATCTTTGCAAGAAACAAAAGAAAAGCTTCCAGAAGCTTCATGAAAGAGCTAACCCAAATCAAACCCTAATCATGTTTAATCTCCATTAATCATGTTGCATTAGTAATCATAACATGTTACAATATTATATATCACATATATAATATAGTTTTGTAACAAAAGAAAATAATACAATTAACATATATCGCATATATATCAATGTATTATCCGGTGAGAAAATGAAATAATAAAGCGAGCCAATATTAGATAATGTAATGCAATATATCACATATATAATTATACATTAAATTATCGAATCAACACTTGATCCGACAATCCGGCTATATAGAATATAACCGACTAATATATCATGTACCGATTCATCGAATCAACACTTGATCCGATGACCCGGCTGATATCAAATATCGCCGGCCGATATCATTTATCGCGATAATAGAATACGGTATCTCATATCATATTATTCTCGATCCCGCACATATCACATATGTGATCCTACTCCGTTTTGCCTGAGTCAAGAAACCTCTGTGTAGGACTCTAAAGAATCGTCAATACGCCGGTAGCAGGTGACGATCATATCAAACACCCACAAGCTGCAAGCGGTCAGCTAAACGTAACAGCCACCCAGGTATTGAGCGGTCAGAAGATCAACAAGCAGGCATGTACATTCTCCTGTGAATCCAATCAGTAACACTCCCGTACAGTCCGGTCTCTTCGTCTGATATGTTGCATATCTAGTCTAGGGGTGGTAAACGTCAGACCCCAGTAACCGATAAGTCATGTCGATGTGAGGCTCATAACAGGTCGAGAACCTAATGATAACACTTACCAGTAGTACTCAATATCCTCCCTAGCCAGGGACTTCCAGTTATAGCCAATCGAACACAGCACAACATCAACTCCCTATACCGGGAGAGACGAATCCCCTCCTATCGCTCATTGCCTCCATGTGATTCGGGACTGTACCCAAAAGCCACCGTTTTTCACGCCCTCTTGGACGTGGTAAGGTGGAAATCAAAGCACAGTGGGAATCACACAAGACTCTATGACGATCTCGAGTCTACAGACTAACCTGTACCAGTGTCACCGGAGAACTGCCATCTGACGTGAGGTATAATACCATTTGGGAGTTCTCGGCGAGTTCGTCCAGTGTACCCAGTCTCCACTGACCACCCGTACACCATCCTTGATGTCATAACACCGATGGATACGGGATCATCCATCACCCTGCATATGGGTCAAGATGCGTATACGCTAGTCTACTCTGGTGTATCGATGCCCTGTCTCGATACACCCTCGACTAGGAACAATTATAGAATGTACTCATCGACTACCGCGGCCCACTAGTATGATCTCATCATAGTCCCAGTAATCGAGTACAAATCCTAAGGGCTTTATCAACATGTGAGAGTAAGACAGTAAACTAATATAAGTCAACATGTTAAGATAAAGTGAAACCAAATAGCATACTATCATGACGAGCAAGAAAGTCCTCTATATATATATCCAAGCATCCATTATAATATACATCATATGTACAACAATGGCCTCTAGGGCATATACATAACTAACAGTCTCCAGTGCATATCAACCAAATGGAATGAGGCCATTCAGCATTACTCAACTAGGAGTGCATCCTTATATGAGTAACCCGAAAGAGAAGCAAGTTCTCAAAACCATTACTATCAATGGAATACCAAACACAAGTATCTACATCTTCGACTATCTCAAAGAATCCTGATACTTCCAACAAAGGGTTCTCTACTTTATTCTTATACCTATAACTTCTAAATATCTCGACCTTGCATTTCAACGAAATACTTGTCCAGAACTAGAGAAGTCATAAGTAAACAGAATATAGTATGAGTACCAACCCCTTTGTTCTAATGGACACTGGACAACATACAATACTTTGTATAAGTCCACTGAGTTTAACGACTCAGACCCTGTGCGTCGTAGGTTGAAAACAGTACTATGATTAAGAAGAATTACACCGCTATTAAATGCGCCTTACCTAACTATCAACTGATATAGGTAAATGTCACAGACATAATTTCAAAAATTTATATCTCACTTTATAAAATAAATATACAGATATATCAGTTTGAAACTGGTGCATAACAACGGATATTCAAAACCAAATATTTGTCGTCAGGAAAAACCCAGGTGATTTTCTCAAATATCACCAATTACAACGAATTCCGATATAATGAGGATATAATCACCTAATTCCCAATATCTTACTCCCACTCACCATCTGTAACACCATACAGATGTGAAAAACTGATCTGGTAAATACATACCCTGGAGTTAGATTCCAATTGGGAAAACAGTTTTCAATTAACATCGCACAGTCGGACTAAAACATGAAAATGTTTTGAAGGGGTTAACCTAGTATTCCTAGTAACGTCTCTTCCACTATCTTTATTCATGACAGTAACCATATACTTACCTGCCCTCACTTCAATCTCTTTATTATGTCTTTACTTATTACCTTCTGCACCTTCTTTAGGCTAATTGGTTTTCTTCCTTCCCTACCCTTTGGCACCAGCCTAAGGTTTGGAAGAAGACTATCCAATAAGCGTAATAGGTGTACACTCCTTATGTCAGGAGCCCTCGCAACCTGAGAGAAGGTAATGGGAAAAGACATCTGAATAATCCTATTCTATTTCTCCTGAACCGGAAACCATCCTCGAATCTGGAACGAATTCCTTCGAGTTCGTATGTAACTATACGATGGCATGTCCAAGCATTATGGACGTTCATAGTGATACGAAGTGTTCTGGAGAAATCCAAAGTGGATGTAGGAGTGACAGGGGTATACACAGTTTTGTCGTGAATGATAGCAGTCGCAATTTTCTTTGTCGTTATTCTAATCCCTTTATTTGTCTTTACTTATTACCTTCTAGACACTACACTTAGGCTAATTGTTTTTCTTCCTTCCCCACCATTCGGCACCTGCCTATGGTCTGGAGGAAGACTATACAATAAGCTCAATAGGTATCTCTTAATCCTAGGAGCCCTCACAACCTGAGAGAAGGTAACAAGAAAAGACAACCGAATAATCTTATTCAATCTCTCCAGAACTAGAATCCATTCTCGAATCTGGAACAAGTTCCTTCGAGTTCGTATATAACTATACGATAGATTTATCCAATAGAAGTGGATGTTCGTAGTGATACGGGGTGTTCTGGAGAAATGCAAAGATGATATAGAAGTGGCAAGGATATATGTGACACCGTGACATTCCAAAAGCCAAAGTGTTTTAAGAAAGTTCGGTTAACTTGGTTCATGAGTTTTAGTTTAGGGCGGGTCATGGTCGCTGCCAGAGAGAGAAGAAACACTCAGCGTGCACTCTAACCTAGATCAGAATGGTCAATCACTTTATCTAATCAGGATGGCTCCCATTGTTTTCTCTAATTCTCCTCCAAACCCAAAAGGAGAATTAGTCAGGATCATCTAAAATCACCCGAGAAGTAATCCTACTCATCAGTGGGAATCGGGATCCAACTATCATCGTATGATAACTTAATGGAAGCCACTCAAGTTATCACACTCCAGAAGGTATGCGCATGCCTGGAAAGTTTCCTGTATGTTTGAAACTCCCGATGTGAATTTTATCACATGCTCTTATGACCTTGACGTAGGCCAACAAATCATAAGTCAAATATCAAGTTCTACCCGTCATTGTCCAGATTAATTTGAACTCACCCGTACATACCCTTGACGTAAGCCAACAAAGTAGTACGACTGTCCCAAACCAACGCATCTATCTATACAATAGAAAAGTAACAAATAGCTACCATGCACTATGCCTTGACGTTGGCCAACAAACATAGCATGAATACTAAGTGCTACCCGTCTGAAATGACGGAGGGCTACGAATGGTTTTTGGCGAAAAACCTTTAACGTAATGAACTTGATATCGTTAAAGGAACCTGATAGCTTTTATAAATATATAGTTGTGAAAACCTTTGCTAAAGAGGTCACTCCCGGTGAAGGGATCTCGGCTCTTTCCTCATCGAATGAGGTGCAGGATATTCTAAATTGAATACCACGATACGAAGAAAAAATAATCGACTATAGTAAAGTTATTACGTTGACGCAAACTTTTACTCAAGGGGTCACTCCCGATGAAGGGATCTCGGCCCTTGCCTCGTCGAATGAAGTGCTGGATATTCATAACCGAATACCACTATGCAAAGCAAAAGAGAATGTCTGTAATGTCAGTTTTAAAATTGGTTCCAATAACATTAAATAGGTTTGTTTTTATCCTTGCATTGATCAGAATCAACGCAGTCCCATCAATTAATCACACCAGAAAAAGAACGAAAATATATGATGTACGTATATGCCATCCGCATTCGCCACTGGGTCTCGTCATCACCCATTGGGTTACTTAACTAACGACAAAGCGGGGACTGGACTAGCGCGGGTGCAAAACATATACAACATCTACTAGTATATATAAATACAAAAATTTATGCGCGTGCGTTGCACGTGTTTAAAAAAATTGAGAAGAGAGGAGAGGGGGCGAAATGTGAAAGGTTCTAGAGTTTTATTTATTTATTTATTTTTAAAAAGAGGGATTGATGATGTGGAGGGTTATAGAAAAACAATTAATTGTTTTTTGGGAGGAAAGAGAGATGATGTGTAGGGCTTAGAAGGTGGGGGAGAAGATGTGGAGGGCATGATAGGTGAGGATTTTTTCCCTTTTTTCTTTTTTTCTAAAAAAATGAGAAGGATGGAACTCTAACCAAGGGTATTTGCATTATATATATATATATATATATATATATATATATATATATATTGGGAGAGATGATATGGAAGGTTCTAAATAAACAATTAGTTGTTTTTTAGGGGAGAGAAGGTGTATATATATATGTATATATTGGGAGAGATGATATGGAAGGTTCTAGATAAACAATTAATTGTTGTTTAGGAAAGAGAGAGATGACATGGAAGGCTTGAGAGGTGAGAGAGTTGATGTGGAGGGCTTGAGAGGTGAAGATTTTTCTCATTTTTTCTATTTTTCTAGAAAAAAGGAGAAGAGTGGATCTCTAACCAAGGGTATTTGCATTATATATAGACTGTAATTTATGCACGTGCGTTGCACGTGTTAGTCTTAAAAAGTTTGAGAATGGGGGAGATGGGGGGGAGATGTGGAGAGTTCTAGAGTTTTATTTATCTATTTTTTAAAAAAAAGAGGATTGATGATGTGAAGATTTTCTAGATAAACAATTAATTGTTTTTTGGGAGGAGAGAGTGATGATGATATGGAGGGCTTAAGAGGTGAGAGAGATGATGTGGAGGGCTTGAGAGGTGAGGATTTTTCTCCTTTTTTCTATTTTTCTAGAAAAAAGGGAAAAAGGGCGGACCTCTAACCAAGGGTATTTGCATTATATATAGAGATATATATAACATTCATCTCAGGCATGATATAAGCAACATCACAGAAACATCTGTAGGGTCCCGGCAGCGCCCCGACCGACGAAACGCGGCCAAAATGCGGAACAAAAATTTTCTAAACCGGTGCTACCGCTATCCGATTTCCGGATCGACCTTAAACCCTATACTAGCGAGCTAACTAAGAGTTAGGAAGGTTATACCGAGTTGATCCGTGTCCTTCGGTTTTCATTCCAAGCTCCTAGCGGCTCCTTGATGTAGTTTGGTTGCCGGTCTTCCTTCGTCTCCGGTGATCCACCTGAGGGAAACGGCGCAAGCTCCAACCTCGTCGAACGAGGTAACCGACGCTCCAACGTCGCTAACGATGGAGAGTCGAGGTGTAGTAGTGTGTCACTATATTTTCTCTCATCCCATGAGCTCAATAGAGCATCCATAGAAGATGAATGAGAAGGTCAAAGCATGAACAAAGAAATGGCTAAGTATTTTTGAACTTGAGAGAATGAGAGAGAGAACTAGCATATCAATTAATTAACCAACATGAAATGAGCACTCACTCCCCAAAATATTGGCCGGCCCCCTCTCTCTCTCCAATCAACAAAAAAAATCATTTTCTTTTTCAATAAAATAACATCAACCATACTTTGTTCCATGCTTTTGACTCATGCCCATTCCATGAATAATGTTCATGCCACCTCACAAATTCCACCTCATTATAAAAAACAAATGAATTTCCATAAATGGAAAATCATATAAATGATGTAGCATCTTCTAGAAGCTATTCCGTATAAAATACGGAATACTTCTCGGTACATGTACCGAAATACATATACGCGTATTCGTACCAAAATACGAATAGCCGAGAGAGAAAACTAACAATGAACAATAATACTAGAATACGTATATACAAATACATATATCAATTATTAAATCAAAACCCGATTTAATAATCCGGCTTAATCCTAAGCCGCTAGTATTATCAACCGTCCGATTAAAGTCTGTGCAGCAAGTGCACATATTTAATCGGACACCTGTATGTACCAACATACGACATGTACACCATATTGCCTGAACCGTGAAAACCCTCTGTATGGGACTCTAAAGACTCGTCAATATGCTGGCAGTGGGTTTAACCACAAGCACGTCAGCGGCACTAGCTGTACGTAACGGCTACGCAGGTATTGAGCGAAAGGGAGGCCGACGAGCAAACTCATGCAGAACCCCTACTGAGCCTGACAGTGACAATATCCGTACAGTCCGGTCTGTTCGTCTAAGAGTATCACATATCGAGTTTAGGGGGTGGATAAAGTCAGACCCCCAACAACGCGATATTTAGTGTCGGTATGAAACCCATCACCACCTGAGAAACTATCGATCCTAAATCAATAATTCTCGTCCACTGTGGCCACGGATTTATGGTGATGGCCATCCGTACACAACGCGACATCAACCCCCAATACCGGGAGAGACGAATCCCCGACGATCCGATCACTGTCTCCATGTGGCTCGGGAATGTACCCAACTAAAACCTGTTTGCACGACTCCTTTGAGCCGTGGTAGGGTAGTAATCAAAGCACAGTGGGAACTCACACGAGACAAATGACGATCTCAGGTCGACAGACTAACCTGTACACATGTCACCTGGGAACTGCTATCTGACAATAGGTATAATACCAACTAGCAGGTTCCCGGCAAGTCCGTCCAGTGTACTCATAACCCAATGAGCACCTGCATACTATCTTAGGTGAACAAACTAACACCAATGGCTTGTGAGATCTGGCCACCGCCCCTCGTCGGGGTCTCGATCAGTATACACTAGTCTACACTGGAGTATCGATGCCCGGTCTCGATACTCCCACGACTAGGGACATTTAAGGATGTGCTTATAGACCCCCAGCTCCCACGTATGTGATCGCCATCACAATGCTGGCAGTCAAGCAAGAATCCTATGGGCTCTATCAACATGTACATGATGATAAAGACAAACCAGATAGCATACTATCATCTTGAGTAAGACTGTTTTATCGGTATAGGTCCTCACTCAATCATCATAATCACAAGTCCGCGACTATGATAATTGCTTTGAGGGCACTATAACCAACAATCTCCCACTTGCACTTAAGGCCAATTATTGCGATGTCGCATACTCACAGCCCGTATGATACCGAACACCCAACTTTTCTACTAATCAGTTTCGCAAAGCCCGTTTGCGAAAATGATTGCGTTCGAGAAATAGCCTCAGTGAGTGGATCCGCTCCAATGTTTCTTTCTGTATCTCTCTTAATCTCAACTTCGTGGAGAAAGCTATCTCCCGAAATGAGTAATACCTGTCTTAGAATTTGTCTGGATATTTGATGGGACCCAGTTCACAAATGAACTCCAAATCCAGTAAACTTCTTTGACTGTATCGTCCACTGAATTTAATCAGTATCCTGCGCCATGCCTTTTCTCAGTATTCGCTTGGACCACCTGTCCAACATACTGTTCCTCAAAAGAGGGAAAAACTATAACTCTGACAGTCGCTCTGTCATCCAGGTCACCTTGGAAGCCTGAAATGATAACCGTCTCCTGAAGGAGGCTGTCGTTACCATATCCCAAGAACATTCACTTATGTTCATAAACTGCTTCCCAATGTTTCTCCACGATTGGATTAATATATCTGCTTATTGCAGCTAGTGCAAAAAATAATATCTGGTGTGGTACTTGACATTTCATGATTAACTCAATTGCTTAAGCAAGTGATATGCTAATCATGCAGATCCCTCTTCCCTTTAGTCTGTAAGACACCTTGAAAAAGGTTGACTCCATCACCTACAGGTACACCACCATGCTAGGAGTCGTCCATTTAATGTCAAAGTACCCAGATTAGGATACTTCCCAAATCCAGATCCAAAACCTTAGATCTAGTAACCAGAAAACCTGATATTATATCCATATCCTATGTGGAGAAACAACTGTGTGACAACCAAAGTACAACCGATCATAGTATAGGAATATCTCTTCCTATCAAGTGCATGTCATTCCAATACCTAGACATCACTCTCTACTACCTTCTTACCAGATTCATCTCCCATTCTGATGAGGTCATAGACCTATGACTGTCACATCAAAAATAGATGATCTATTTCCGCTATACCTGCTTTAGTATATAAATAGACATAAGCTACTTGCCTTACTATGCTTCCGCTGCTCCCACTGACTACAACAACCCTCTGGCAGAGTCATATATACATACACTTCTAAAGCTAGTTTAGAACGACGCTATACTCATCCTCCTGCCGGGTCTTATAGTCTAGAACAACAGCAATGGCAAGTCTGGGTAAATAAGAACCTCCCTGTCACCGTCCCTGAGAAGACCGAAGTACCTCTTGGGTGCCTGAGGTTACCCACCAAAAACTGCGGAGTGGTTAATGGAATGTCGAAACTAATTGAATCCTTAGGTTCTATTAAATCTTCAGTAATCGTTTGTGGTTCTGGAAGAACTTCCATTTCTACCATACTCCCACTTGTGTTTTCTGAAAAATTCCATTGTGGCGAGTCAAGAACAATATAAATACCGATCTTCCTGATGGTAGAAAGTTACCCCTCGTCAAAGCCCGAGATAACCCACAAACAAGCATTACTGAAACGTGCCTCGAGTTTATCCGGATTCTGGTTTTAAGCATCAGCCGGACAACTCCCTATACCTTAACATCGTTAAGATATAAACTGATTCTATATATATCTAATATAGAAACAAAAGCACTAATCTAATTTGAACCAGATTCAAAATCATGCAGCTGTCTCCAGTGCATATCAACCAAATGGAAAGAGGACAATCAGTATTACTCATTTAGGAGTGCATTCGTATATGAGTAATCCGAAAGAGAAGCTAGTTCTCAAAACCATTACTATTAACTGAATACCAAACACAAGTATCTACATCTTTGACTTCCTCGAAGAATCCTGATACTTACAACAAATGGTTCTCTACTTTATTCTTATACCTATAACTTCTGAATATCTGGACCTTGCATTTCAACGAAATACATGTCCAGAACTGGAGAAATCATAAGTAAACAGAATATAGTACGAGTACCAACCCTTTTGTCCTAATGGACACTGGACAACATACAATACTTTGTATAAGTCCCCTGAGTTCAATAACTCAAACTCTGTGCGTCGTAGGTTGAAAAACTGTAGTATGGTTAAGAAGAATTACACCGCTGTTGAATGCACCTTACCTAATCACTAACCGATATAGGTAAATGTCACATACATAATATCAAAAAGATATATCTCACTTTATAAAAATAAACGTACAGATACATCAGTTTGAAATTGGTGCATAACAACGGATCTTCAAATCCAAATATTTGCCATCCGGCAAAATCCAGAGGATTTCCTCAAATATCACCAATTACAACGAATTCCGATATAATGAGGATCTAATCATCCAATTCCCAATATCTTACTCCCACTCACCATCTGTAATAACATGCAAATGTGAGAAACTGATCTGGTAAATACATACCCTGGAGTTAGATTCTAGCTGGGAAAACAGTTATCAATTAACATCGCACAGTGAAACTGAAACATGAAAATGTTTCGAAGGGGTTTACTGGTATTCCTAGTAATGCCTCTTCCACTATCCTGATTCACGACAGTAACCATACACTATACCTGCCCTCACTGCAATCCCTTTATTATGTCTTTACTTATTACCTTCTGTACACCTCCTTTACGCTAATTGGTTTTCTTCATTTCCTACCCTTCGGCACCAGCCTAAGGTTTGAAAGAAGACTATCCAATAAGCGTAATAGGTGTACCTTCCTAATCCTAGGAGCCCTCGCAACCTGAGAGAAGGTAAAGAGAAAAGACATCTGAATAACCCTATTCACTTTCTCCTGAACCAGAATCCATCCTCGAAAAAGTTCCTTCGAGTTCGTATATAACCATACGATGGATTTATCCAATGGAAGTGGATGTTCGTAATAATACGGGGTGTTCTGGAGAAAAGCAAAGTGGATGTAGGAGTGGCAGGGGTATACCCGGTCTTTGTCGTGAATGATGGTGATCGCAATTTCCTTTACCATTATTCTAATCCCTTTATCAACGTGAATGTCACGTTCGCAAACTCGTTTAAAGGAACATATAGCAATTAGATGAGTTATACCGCCCTAATGACATTCACGGTCGCAGATAGTAATGCATGTACTGATAAACATTTAAACAGTGCAAAATTATCGACTTCGAAACACCCCGAATTGCCCCTGAACAATAGATAACATAATATCCAAAATGGGCAAAACTAGCAATACCACTGAACCAATATTCCAAAGACTAACACACACCTAAAATATGAAACCCAAACTCATTAAAATGGCCGGCCGGCTCAAATTTTGTGGCAATGTGCTCGGCCCAAAACAGGTGGAAATGGTTCATATTTGGAGTCCAGTCTAGTGGTCACTTAAGTAGTCTTCTGCGGTTGTTAAAAATTTTTTTGAAGACTTTGAAAATCGACAGAGACTGGAATCTGCAGGGTATCATTTCGGGGTTGTTTCGATTTCGATACTTTAACATCGTCTAAACAAGCTAGCTTAGGGTTTAAAGTCTGGCTCTGATACCGTGTTGGGTTACAGCAGCGCCCCGGCCATCAAGCCGTGGCCAAATGCAGAACAAAAATTTACTAAACTGGCGCTACTATGACCCGATGCCCAGATCTACCCTAAACCCTATACTAGAAAGCATATATATTAAGAAGTTAGAATGGTTATACCGAGTTGATCCATGTCTTTCGGTCTTCAACCATCATCCCAAGCTCCAAGATGCTTCTTGATCGAGTTTGATTGTCGGTCTTCCTCCATCTACGATGATCCACCTGAGGGAAACGGCGCAAGCTTCAGCCTCACGAAATGAGGCAACCGACGCTCCAAGGTTGCTAGCAATGGAGAGTGGAGGTGTAGGAATGTGTCACTATATTTTTCTCTAATCACAATTGCTCAAGGGAGCAACCATAGAAGATGAAGGAGGTGAAGAAACAATGGCATGAGCAACTAAAGAAAAATAGCTAAGTCTTTTTCCAAGTGAGAAAAGAATGAAGCAAGTGTAGAAATCAAGTGAAGAAAATCAAGCATGTGTTCACAATTAAGTGGTTGTCTCTCTCTCTTATGCACAAAAATATCTCCTCACAATTTTACAATAAACAATTGCAAACCATACCTCTCTACATGCCTTGACCCATGCTCATGCCAACTCACCCTCCACCTCATTTCCATAATTGATTTTCTAAAAAGAAAATCAATAATGAGGTGGACATCTTCTAGAAACCATTCCATATAAATACGGAATGCAACCCGGTATACGTATCGAAATACATATACATGTATTCGTACAAAAATACGAATAGCCAAAAGAGAAAATGAATAGTGAACAATAATACTAGAATATAAATACATATATAAATTATTAAATCAAAACCTGATTTAATAATCCGGCTTAATCCTAAGCCGCTAGTATTATCAATCGTCCGATTAAAGTCTGTGCAGCCTGTACAAATATTTAATCGGAGACCTGTATGTACCAACATACGTCATCTACACCATATCGCCTGAACCGTGAAAACCCTCTGTGTGGGACTCTAAAGACTCGTCAATACACTGGCAGTGGATTTAACCACAAGCACGTCAGCGGCACTAGCTGTACGTAACGGCTACCCAGATTTTGAGCGAAAGATAGGCCGGCGGGCAAACTCATCCTGAACCCCTACTGAGCCTAACAGTGACAATATCTGTACAGTCCAGTCTGTTCATCTAAGATCGCATATAGAGTCTAGGGGGTGGATAAAGTCAGACCCCTAATAACGCGATAATTCGTGTCGGTATGTAACTCATCACCACTTGAGAAACTATCAATCCTGGATCGGTAATTCTCGTATATCCCGGCCGAGAATTTCTGGTGATGGTCGCCCATGCACAGCGCGACATCAACCCCAAATACCGGGAAAGACGAATCCCCGACGATCCGCTCACTGCCTTCATGTGGCTCGGGACTGTACCCAACTAAAAGCTGTTTGCACGACTCCTTTGAGCCGTGGTAGGGTAGTAATCAAAGAACAGTGGGAACTCACACGAGACAAATGACGATCTCAAGTCGACAAACTAACCTGTACATATATCACCAGGAACTTCTATCTGACAATAGGTATAATACCAACTAGCATGTTCCCGGCGAGTCCGTCCAATGTACTCATAACCCAATAAGCACATGTATACTATCTTAGGTGAACAACTGACACTAATGGCTTGTGAGACCGGCCACCGCCCCTCGTCAAGGTCTGGATAAGTATACACTAGTCTACTCTGTAGTATCGATGCCCAGTCTTGAAACTCCCACGACTAGGGACATTTAAGGATGTGCTTATAGACCCCCATCTCTCACGTATATGATCGCCATCATAATACTGGTAGTCAAGCAAGAATCCTATGGGCTTTATCAGCATGTATATGATGATAAAGACAAACCAGATAGTATACTATCATCTCGAGTAAGACTGTTCTATCGGTATAGGTCCTCCCTCAATCATCATAATCTGTGACTACGATAATTGCTTTGAGGGCACTATAGCCAACATTTTATTCCTTTGTAATCTAGTTAAAAACTTCATTAACTAGAATTATATGTATATTTGTGGACTTCGAGACCAGACTTGTGTATTCTTTTGGATTTAGAACGAGACTTGTATATTATTCTTTATGTTGAGTTGATAATGATATAGTTGCATTTTGATGATATTTTTGGTATTTTCTTTACTTTTCTTGTGCTAATCTTCGCCTTAGACGTCGTATATACTGTGTGGTTATGATTCCGCTGTTTGGACAATGAGTTAGCTCCCGATTAGGGATGCGGATTATATTTATGTATATATACCGGTTTTTATTAAAATTTATAAAGGAGGTGCTGCCAAAATTTCAAATGACGAAAATATTTTCAAATTTTAGTATACAACCTACTTGTATTTCAACAAATTTTACTTATACTTTAAAAGAGAAATTTGATTTCATTTATACCCTTTTTCCAAACTAATCTCCACTATTTTCTTAAAAAGTTTTAGATTCCTGATTTTCGGCTTACTTGGGTTACAGTGGGATCATATAGATTTCACGTGATTCAAGTGCCAGTCACGTGTCGTTTCCAGGTCGTGACAGATATCTTGACTTTATTAAAGATGCGTTAAAATTATGACATATAATGGATACCGTTCTTTCCTAAAAAAACGCTTCGTTTTCAACTCATCTTCACAATAATAATAAATCTACACCCCGAAAAAAGAGAAGAAGGTCTATGGCCCCAACCACATCCTTCAAAAGTATAAAATTTAAAATTTTGTTAAAATGATTGAAAAACGGATCATAGATTTTCTAGAAACGGAGTAGATTGGGTAGTTGAATCTAAAGTCCCGTCCTTTCTCAAAATCTCCCACTTGAAATTTGTCAGATTAATATACAGTATGCATTTTTATATATATAATATGCCATGCACCACAAATGCAACAATTAATGTAACAAATTTCATTTTCATTAAACTACTCTATTGAATCTTGTCTGTTTTATTAGGATTTTTATTTTAAGTGAAATTAACATGCGTCCTAGACGCTCCGACTAGAACAACTACCTATAAAATCTCTAAGATTTTATGTGAGTAAAAAATTTGAAACTTTTTTGTGAGTAAACAAAATTTTCGAAAAAAATATAACTCGCAGAGTTAATAATAAAACGCTCAACTAACCCAAAATTTGAGTGGGAAATCCAAAAAAAATAAGAAAACAGTAAAATTAATCTTCTCGGTTTTCTGAAAATTTTCAGTAAATTTTCTGGAATTTTTCAGTAAATTTTCTGGATTATCTTTGATTTTTTATTATTAATTTTTTAAAAAAATTATAAAACTGAGCCAGCTCCATAGCCTGCCTGCCCCCTTTTTTTTTAAAGTTTATTTTCTGGATTTTTCCAGAAAATCCGAATAAAATAAAATAAAAATCAGAAAATTGTTTTTATTTTCCAGAAATATTTTTTTGTTAAAAAAAATATTTGTCCCTCTACCAAAATCAAAAAAAAAAATATTCAGTTCCCAACCAAAATCCCAAAAAAATATTTGGTTCCAAACCAAAATCCCAAAAAATATATTTGGTGCTATCACCAAAATCCAAAAAATCCCACAAGTTTTATTTTATCCAAAATAAAAATAGAATTAGGATTTTAAAAGAAAATTGCGACCCAACCGCCATTAATGCTCACCAAAAAAAAGAAAAAATATATATTTCTTTTTTAATTTTTACACAAAAAGATCCAATCTTTTATAAAAAAAAATTATCTCACCTTTGTTCCATGGGTTATTTCACATTATCGAACTAAAAAAAACTACATCAAAACGTCATAAATAAAATAAATCTAATATATGGTGACAAATAATGATGCAAAATAGATAGGTCTTAAAAGATCCATCAAACGATAACCTTAATGGTATAGATCTGTCATAAAAAAATTTAAAAAAAATTTGATCTATGTTTAGATAAAAAAAAGCAACTTTTGAGTTGCAAAAATTTAAAATCACAGATCTACATTATCTACGAATGCGAGCATGCATGGCTCTGATACCAGTATTCAATTTAGATGACGTTGATACATAACATACAAATATATGTAGCGGAAATATATGTATCTACCCTAAAAATTTACGATATATCTGATCTGATTGATAGATCGATCATCTTGCCCACGTCACATAGAAGATATGATTTTTATCGCCTCAAAGTAATGGTCGGAGGGAAACTACATTTTGGCAGAAAGCGAGAATCCCTCTCTTGATCACCTCGTAAGTCAATCCATAATAGAAGAGGATGAGAAAAAGAGACGACGACGATCTGTTATTTTTCTTTCCAGAAAAACTCTTTATATTTCATGTCTATTAAACCTTAGCCCCAATGGCTAGCAACCTTCAAATAAATAAATGTGTATGAAAAATCAAAGGATTTGAAATGGGTGCAAAAATAACGCCATAATGCGACATAAATTTCTTTCAAATAAACAAACGCTATTTCGTACTTTAATGACTCGCCATATACAAATCATCGTATCAAATTCGACTGTTATCAATGAAATTAACAATAACATACAAATCATGCTCAATTAGCGATACATGTGCACGTAGCTCATGCACAAAGTTCCTTTATTTATAATCCCACTTTATTTAAAACACCTCACAAACGAGAGCTTACATGTAACTTACTGCATATATTATTGAAAATACAATTCTCTGCAGTATATATATTTATTTAAGGGCAGAACACAACGTTGTAGTTACCCCCGCCAGGGCAACTGAAAGTGCTCGTATCATCTTTAGGGTAACTGTAAGCATCAGGGCACAACCCCTTGAAATACCTAGAGTAATCTGTGGGCCCGCAGCTCCCCGAGTTGCAGCAGTACTCGTCGGTCTTGAACACCGTGCAAGGGTTGTTGCACCCGCCCGTGGTCCTCAACGGCCCTGGGCATTGCCCGTTGACATCGGCTGTGCATCTAAGATCCTTACAGCTACCGGACGCGGGCCTGAAATCCATGGGCACATTGAATCCGTCTACGACCGATATGTCGTAGAAGTCTAGGTTCATGTACTGGTTAAGTGAGTATTCTGCCAGCGTGTTGGGTGGGGTCCCGTATGCCGTACAGGCTAGGACGCCGCCGCAGTCGCCAGTCTGACAGCTGCCGCTGCCGGATGCGTCGAAGTTGCAACCGGTGCGGGCCCATACACGGCCTCCGGTGGTGCCCGCGGCGACGGTGATGGCCCAGGACTGCCCAGGGTTGAGCTGCTGACCCCCGCCCGGAGTGGCTGCAGCCCAGACCGTGTAGCTGCATTGGTTGGTGATGGTGAATTGGGCGGCATTAGAGGAGACCGCGAGAATGAGAAGGGTAGCAAGGGTGATGAAGGAAGCCATGGTTTGGTTTTTGAGTTGTGTATGAGATTTTGGGAGGGAGATTTAGGGTACTATTTATAGGGTTTGGGTTGAATTGCGTGTGTTCAAGGGATTCTATATATCAACATGTGAACTTTCTAGGATTTGCTGGACCAATATGACATTGTCTTGTTCATAAAACTTGACTTGGAAAGTTTGAGTAGGATTTGTCTAATGCTAAAATATTAACCAAGCCTTTTCCTGATCATTGTTGGAAAAAAGGAGAGAAAAGATTTACACAGCATTATTTATTTTTTGTATTCTGATTACATACACTGATTTTAAATCTCTCTCTCTCTCTCTCTCTCTCTCTCTCTGTGTGTGTGTGTGTGAATGATCATGTGCACAATCTCATCTCTTACATTTTATCTTTAAAAGGGAAAGGTTTAAACTCTCGATATCGTCGTATGACACATGACATCTGTATATGAAAAACATCAACATAATTTTGAAAATAACATTTACAGAAAATCTGTTCAACCCCCTGGATGAAATCACCAACAAAAATATTTATAAAATCTCTACTCTTTCAAACAAAAATATTTTATAATCTTTTCTAATTGTGTGTAGGTCTAAATATGTAAACATGCAAGAAAGTATTGCAGTCTAGCATATCAAGTGAAAACGTCGCAGTCCAAGGGTGGCTTGGAAAATGCTAAACTTTGACTGAACTGGTTAGGTTCTTTTAATTTTTCTGCCTGCTGGCAAAAATTCTATATCCAAGAGATGAATTTTCTGCAAGGAAACTTGAAGTTCCTGCATTATCTCTTTAGGTTTCCTCAGAGACTTGCTAACCTCCTCATAATATTCTCAATTACATTCATTGAATACTATGCCTAAAATTATAAGGGTAACTTGAATTTTCGTTTACAAGTAATTGACTAGATCCAAATCAAAGTTGATTATAGAATCTTCCTTTCCAAAATGAAAAAGATAGACTAAATCACACTAAACTACCTTCAAAGATTGATGTTTTCCAATAAACAGCCTAAAAGTTTTTTAGCAAAATGAAAACAACGAAAATTAAGAACGGCTTAGTGTACTTATGCCCTAGTAGAATGAAAGAATCCCTTCATTCATTACACCCGCTTCTCACCGCTAGAATGCTGTATGTGCTGAAAATTCAGTCTTTTGATGCAATTGCTTAAATATTATGAGTTTTACGGAGGCATTTCCTCAAGTAACATCATGATGGCAAGAAATTATGCCACATGAAACATGAAAATTGACTGGTTCTTAAACGAATCGCACGACACTCATCAAGATTACCAATTATAAGACTTGTTTAAAATAGCTACATATACAACAGTGGATTCACCTCAAGAGTGCAGAAATTCACAAAGGCATTGATTCAAATTACACAGCTGAAAAACAATTTTATTAAAGATAATCCTGAGGAGAAATAGGAACTTGGTAAAATACGTGCATGATATACACTGAACAATAAGATGGTTAAGAAAATAAATCACACGGTCGAGCATGTAAATCAAGCACTTGCAGCACTGGCAACTGGGGTGTCACTGTGCAAACCCCATTCTGTCCATGACCCGTCGTATATAGGTACATCTGGTTTTCCAAGCCGGTGAAGACCCTGAAATAATGTAGATATGATGAATATCTTGGCATACATGAAATCCAAGGGCAACCTTGACAAAACGGGTTCATGAAAATACAGAATATTTAAAGGCATTAAACTTTATACATTTAACCACTATTTATTTACCAGTCGTTAACAAAATTAATGTGGTCTGTAGCAAAATAGTCATTATATAGTTTATTTTTTATAATAGAAGCATCCCTAACCTAAATAATTCTAGTTATATCTTTCTCTCTAAAAAAAGAACAAGAAAAAGAGGAAAAGAGGACGGTACCTATATTTGAGAGGAGAGAAGAAAAATGACATGGTTGAAATTAATTATATCGTTACAAGTATCTCAATTAAAATTTGGTGGAGAAATAATGGCAGGTAGTTTCATGAGAAGCTAAAAGATTCGGAAGGGACAAAGCAATACAGAAACAAACTTATAATAGTTTCAGGGAAAAGGATGAAATTTAAGCAAATGGTTTAGCTAAAGTAAGTGTTGATTAAAGTACAAAGCAATACATATCTTAAAGGCTTGAGTGAAAGGGACTCACCAAAGCAAGGATGCAAGCAGTTACACCAGTACCACATGAGGCCACCACTGGGCCATCCAGAGAGATGCCTGCAACACAAAATAACATTTTTAGCAAGCAAAGTTCCAAAGGGAGTTAAAAAATCTTCCTTCTCTTGTATAATGTTAAAGAAAGAATACAATGGCTGGCATTTTTCTTAATTTACCTTCTTGCTCAAATCTTTTAATAAGCTCACTGGAAGGCAGGAGCGTTTGTGAGCCATCTAGCATCTGTAAAATGGCATCAAAGTTTAATGAGTAAAATTGAAACTAGCTACTGGTTAGATAAATATCAAAATTGCAGAAACCTCCTCATTGTTTGCTCAACTAGGGATCTCTCTTTTCAAAAGCTGCACTTCGTCCCAACTTGGCATATTCTGATTTTTCCATTTTTTCTTTTTTTACAGCTTTGTATTACTGGAAAACCCTTATCGTGCGTCATTTTTTAATGCAATTCATATTTATAATTAATGCATCCACCGTATGGCCGTAAGGGTAAAGTCGCAAAAGAAGATGAGCGTTTTTTTAACAATAGAAGACCACAAGGCTAGTACAGTATCTGTAATGGAAAATATGTGTATCATGTTAGCAAAGTGCCTATCATGCACTATAATGATTTCAAAGTCTAGCAAAAAATTTCAACTTGTATTATATAATTTAAATTATGGAATAGCACATGAGAATATATGGAGGAAGATTCCTTTTGTATTTCATTTTTAACCCTTGGCAAAAAAAACCATTATGTAAAGCTCAATATAGGCAATTTATATGAATTACATCATGATTCAAATTCAATAGACAACATTATCTAGGTATCTCATATTAAATGCTCGGAATAACGTACAACATAAATAAATAAATAAAAAGAAAAAAATGCGAAGAATATAGAAGTGCATAAGACAGAACAAAAGTGAAGAAAAAGGTTGGGGATTACTACCTGGCCAAAAGGAATGCATTTGCTTCCTGGTACATGACCACTTCTTATTCCTTTCCTTGGTTCGGGTGCTAGACCATCAAACCTGGAAAATATTAAATAAAGCATACACATCAGCAACAGCTGAAAAAGAAATCTCTGCAAACACACACACACACACAAGCTTACAATAAAATTTATGCTTGTGCTTGAAGAGCACAACTAATTAAACAAGGTTAAATTCTTATATTAATTATTTTACACTTTATCCTAGCTGTCTCTTCCTCTCTATTTAAACAAATTTCTTGCCCCTTGGTATGTGCCTTGCATTACATAAACAAAAATTATTTTAGAAATATGAATATAGTCTTATTTCTGTAATTAGTGATAAATTTATTAGCAGCCTTTTATATATTTAAAAATTACAACTGCTTGTGCACATAAATCTCGTGTGGTCAACCCATTTATTAAAAGAGAAAATTGCTTGGAGACCCACTACAAGGTATGCAGATCAAATGCTCCCTCCCTTCCCTCCTTTTGAGATAGGTGCCTAAACACTAAAATGCCATATCCAAGATTTGAATCCTTGTTTCCGATTTCATCACTCATCTGACAGCCCTCTTTGGCAAAAATCTGACTCCCCTTTCACTTGTACCAAGACATCATGGTGTAGGCATTTAATCTTGCAATTTCATATTTCTCTATAGTGGAGATAGAAAGTTATCTTATTGGGTTAGAGGGGTTAATAATTTAGAACCTTTTTTAAGCAAACAAATAATGGCCAAATTATGGTAATAATGGAAATCAAAATTGCAACTTGGGTCAGATACTTTGGCTAAGCAATAGTTTGTCACATGAAAATCAAGGGTTCAAGCCTTTGACAATATATTCACTCCATGAATTTTAATGCATAACAAATTAATTGAGATAAACAAGACCATAGTCAAAAATTGCTTTATCATGAAACACAAGGCAATTTTGGTATGAAAATAAATAAATTGAAACGTTAGGCAATAAGTATCTTTTCATACTAAAGATGCAAAGCTATAATTACCTGGCCTTTGATCGAGCATCTACATGTTGATGTGTTTGGTTGTCAACGTTTTGTTTAATCTGAAAGAAAATCATTGTGTTGGTTTATTCAATACTATATTGGCAGGTAAAATTAATAAATCCACACAAGGCTAAAATAGTCATGTGTCAACCTGCAAGCAATTCTAGAACCTATCATTGATATTATGATGAATGCAAATTTAGGCACGCAAGCTGCATAATGGAGATATTTTTATAAAAAAAAGTGACATACACGTATTTTTTGCCTGATAAATTCATTTGCAACTTTTATATTTAATTTCATTACCTGATAATGCTAGACCATATAGAAAAAGAATGTTACAAAATCATCTAATGTAAATATGGTATGGGACGAAAAATAGTAAGGTTATTATAGACACCACTGCGAAGCAGCGTTCATGAATTTATTGTTTTGCTTCTGCATGACCAATTGCATTGCCTCAGTGCATTTGCGTCATGAAATTCACCTCATCTTGCATAATAAAGAGTGTTTGGCGCATGAAATCAACTCAATTACATGGTTCAATTTTTATGATCAAAATGATCAAAACGTCTTGTCCAAGAATACTTTAAAAACTCATCCTCAGGAAGTCTTGCAAAATTTACCATGACAGTTTTTGTTGAGGTTTTCCATAATCTATCAATTACCAAGCAAAATTTTGAATTGACACGTCGATTCTCTTGATAATTGCATTCAAACTCTCCCAGCTCTACAAAAAATGCCCAAAATCACTTCACTCAATTGATGAGCATTTTCATCTTATCATCATTATTATAAATCATATGATAACAATTAGAGTATTTTTACATGTAACCTGTTAATTTCTTTAATCACGTCTTAATCGTCATGAACAGTTTCGATTTTTATCTCATAATACATTGATCTAAATAATGCAAAACTTTCCGGATCATCATAGTATTAGGCAATGTTTGGATACCCATATTCCAATGGAAAAAAGGCAAGATTCCTTTTTTCCATTGGATTGGGCCAATCCAAGAAATTGGCTATTTGGGTAAATTTTATATGAAGAATTCTAATGGAAAAAGGCACAAAAACATACTTAATCCATTGAATTCTATAAATTGGCAAAGATCCAATTTTTCTAATCCACAACTAACCCTCTCTTGAAATGACACATCATTACATCAATCTCTTTTTTTCTCTCCCTCGTTTTAATGTTATCCTTATCACAACCATCCAAATATACATTATGTTACCAAAATCCATTGGAATTTTATTTTTGGAATGCATGTGCATTCCAAAATATTTTAATTCTAAAGTCAATCCTGTGGACTTTAAGCTTAACTATTCAAACATGACGTTATAGGATTAAAGACCTTATTTTCTCGTCCTATATTGTCTAGCCATAATTTCAACTCTTCAAACACAAACTATTTTCCAAAAATAGAGAACCAAGATCCCCTCCTTCCTTTGTTTGCTGCATGTTTATTGTTTTATTGTGTTTTGTTGATTTGTCATTTATCTATTTAAGATTTTTTGTTCTATTGATGATCTCAAGGAAAAAATTTATATCTTATGACCCTCTTGATATCTCATAAAGTGGAATGGTCGGCTTATATTGAACATCACGGATAGCTTAGCATCAGGGTGATTTATTTTACTGACAAAGACGCGGAGGGTAGTCATCATCAGCAATCTCATCCTTCGAGTCCTCAAACGAAGGTGAGACCAATTTTATTATGATTAATGAAGTTCTTTCCAATTCAGTCGAATAGTTTCACTCCTCTATTTCCCTTCTGTCAGTTTCTTGTCAGTCAGTTAACTCTCATTCCTAAAAAGATGGTCTAAGTTCACGGTTATTCATCAATATTTGGCATCGACGATCTGAGAAGAAAATCTTTGTGAAAGCAGATGTTAACCATTAGTCTATCTACAAATGTGCGAAGGTTAGACACTCGGTTTGGTGAAGACGGGTTCCTGCACATTAGTTGATTGATTGGAAAAGCACGCTCATCAGAAAGGAGCCCTTAGTGCCGCCTTCATTTACATTTCCTTACTTGCTGGCCTACTCTCAGAAAGACTTGCTATCCCTAATAACTCCCCGAAAGGAAAAGGGGTGGTGAGACAACGGTGGCCCTCATGCATCAAGTACTTGATTCCAACTCCTAATACTAGGATGAGGGGTATATGGGTAATGATTAGACTAAAGCAAGATATTTCCTATCTCTAAAATAATTCTTGACACATAAAATCTTCTCCTCAAAGAGAGCCTTAGGAGCTAGTCTTTGCTATGTCTTGCTCATCTTCTGTACTCTAGCTATAGTCTTATGGTAGCCCCATGTCTCTTAGGAGTGAATACCCTTTGCGGGATATTTTATTGCTCACTAACCTCGGCTACTAATCAGGTAACAATTTTGGTAGGAGCAGATCCATCCTATACCCTATATTTGACCTTAAAACTAGATTTTAGGCTAAGCCCGGTAGGTTGAATTTCTCCCCTCGCTTCTTTCATCCGAACGTACTTTTCATTACCGGCTTAGTTTCATCCAGACGACACTTCATGTTACCAGAAGAGAGTGGATGAACCCTTCTCTAGCAGGCAGGGTAAGAGCCGAGGGTAGAAGCATGCTTAGATAATTATTTAAAATATTGTATCGCCATTCTGACACCTAAATCAAGAGTGAAAGCAAAGACTTTTCTCCGAGTGTAGAATCAAAGCCTAGCTACTTGCTTCCCTATCTTGGTTTCCTAAATAGAATTTTAAGAAAAATCCAAAAAATAACCTAAATTGCACAAACGTTCCTTTCAAATCATTTTTTTAGGATTTCTACCGTGAACTAATTTAATCACACAAGTACAATGAATTGCCATCCCTGCCTGCAACTAAATTCCATCAATTATTCTTGCGTATGATAATGTTATGTTTAGTTGCCACGTAAGCAATATTTGACTTGTTTTCCCCCATTTTACCCTTAAAAGATGTTCTTAAATATTTTAGTTGTTATATCCTTATTTATTCAGTAATAAAAAGATAGAAAGAACAGTACCAGACCCAGCAGTCAACCCATGCAACCTACAATTTCCAAAACTCTCATAATTTTCTAGAACTATTATTAAAGATAAAAAGACAAGGCAATATATTTAAAATCAAGATCATTCAACATATGCACAATAGAGAAGCAAAACCCAGTTTACCTCCTAACCCTAGCCTCGATTGGGTTGCCCCCTCCTCACCACTCTTCTCAAACAAACCATCACCGACCTCTCCCTCCACATGATCGAAAGCACTAACATTAAAATCAACATCATTATCGAGGTGTTAACCTTGAAATTAATATAGACACGACATAGACGTCTCCAAAAGACAATACTTCCTCAAATTTGATGATTGTTTTCATTGATTTTAGAATCGGGTGTGGGTGTGATTTTCGGAGAAAAAAGATTATTTTACTGAAAATTTTATTATTTAAAAGATGAAAATAATATATTAAGAGAACAGAATAATAGAAAGTCAAGGAGTATAATAGTCAAGTATTAATAGAATGTAATGCCGTATGTATTAATGTCTAAAAAATAATTTATGGTACCTATCTCTATTTTCTATGTTCATGGTAGAGCAATCGCCAAAAACTGAAAGTTGATGGGTATATTTATACAACTTAGCCAAAAAATTAAAAGGTTGATTTCCCATCTTCACTCTTTCATTTTATCTTTTTATTATGGATTATAATATAAAAAAAGCTTAAAGAAAAGAATCAAATTAAAAAATCATATTGAATTTGAAGATCTACATAAAGTTCTGATAGAAATACTTCAAACTATACAAAATAAAATTTTGTCAATTTTTTCGATAATAGGTTTTTTATATTTTTTTGCTTAGTATTCAATTTGAAAAGCTTTTTTGACAAAGAATCCTTAAACTTGGTCCTTTCTTTAGCTTTTCTAATCAAATCCATATTAAAAACCGAATCGAAAAAGAGAATGAAAAACCAACCTTCTATTTTTTTGGATTTTTCTTATGGTTTTATCGATAAGATATCAAAAGAGGATCACAGGATATGAATCCTTTCCTCCAGATCATCAATAAAGCAAAAATCTAAAAATTACAAAAGACAAATCAACAAAACTCAAAAATATAAAAAAGAAAAAGGAAAAATAGCAACCACAGAAATAATATCTTGTAGGGCTGCTAATTGAACGAGCCAGTTCGGGTTCGATTAGGGTTCGGCTCGGTATCAGCTCATTCAAACTCGATTCAATTATTAATGAATCGAACATGAGCCAGAAAGTTTAACTTGTTTATTAAATGAGCCGAACTCGAGCTCAGCCAGGATCGTTCGATATTAGCTCGGCTTTGGCTCAATTACACATTTTGAAAATGAAATAAAATAATATGTATTATATAGCAGATTCTATACAACTCCTAAAACACTTATTCAATTAAAAGGATGTATATCAAGTTAACAGAGGTGAATAAATCCATTTCATATTTTAGCTGTCAACTTTTTTTTATCTTTCCGCGTCCCAAAACTCTGGGTCTTAGGCTCTAGCACGTGATCACTGTTCACAAACTAGCTTCTCTTTCAAGCCAAGAAGTTCAGTCGTCACAAAATGCCTTCAAGTTTTCTTCTTAAATCTTTATAATGGCCATTGGCCCATTCTCAGCCTCCACCAAACACCACTTTATCGTTTTCCTTTCAGAGATCGTCAAAAAGAAGATGCAACCAAGCTCAATTTGAGCTCGTTTAAGGCTCGGTAAGATCACGAGCTGAACATGAGCCAGACATGCTCAACTCGAAACGAACCGAGCTCAGGCCGGCCTAAAATAAGCCGAGCCGAACTTGGACAGTAGTCGGCTCGTTCAAGCTCGGCTCGTTTACACCTCTAATATCTTGGATCCCTAAATTTTCAAAAGGGTTGTGTTTGAAAAGTTGAAATTATGGCTAGACAATATAGAATTAGAAAATAGATTCTTCAATCCAAAAACCTAGTCATACAAGGAAAAACATAGATTCGTTTTTCTTCAACTCATGGTTTTTAGATTTTGTTTTTTGGGATTTGTGGAGAATTTTAAAAGTTTTCTTAAGCCAAACTAGTAGCTAATTATGAATAATAAGATAAAGATGAGAGACAATAAATTGGAGAAGGGTCCAAATGAAAAATCAACGTTGAGCAATGAAAAAAGGATCATTTCTCTCATTAAAGGTTTATGTATAAAAGTAGTGAATTAGGTTATACTCAAATGTTATGATTAAATTAAAAAGATTGGATGATTGTAATAACATGGTAATTATCAATCCAAAATTTTATCTCTGTTGATTACATTATGAAATACTTGGACATCAAGTAATTCATTAATGAAACAAAAGATTAATTTTAGATGTGGTTTTTGATGCAACTACACTTAATTATGATTAATTAGGCATAAGATTCATGTCCATAAGTGCAATTTAGTTAGATAGTTCAATCATAAGCATCCAATTATACAGATTTAACCAAAGTCAAGTGGTCATGATCATTAATTAGTGTTAATCAAGTGTTCTATTAATTAAGTCAATGACCCCTTGATCTCATTTGTTCAAACTTATTACAAATGGCATTCAAATGACCTCAAATTATACAGGTTCTCTTATATTGATGAATGATGAAATAGAAAATTTTTAAGGAACTCTTTTGGCAATGTTATGACCTATTTTTTTAAACCCCGATGGAATCCATGAGATGTGATACGAGCGAAATACACATCAAACGACATCTAATTGACTTGAAATTTGATATGAAAGATCTCAGAAAACTATGATAACCCATCAAGAAAAATGGCAATTTTGCCTATATAATACTATATTATTTTAATAATAAAATTATTGACGAGCTTTAGTTTGCTAGATAAAAGTTGTCGATATTTTTGATAAAAAATTTATAGAGCATCTTCATAATAATACCAAGATGATCTGGAAAATTTGGTATCATTTGAATTAATAAATGATTAGAAAAAACTGAAAATGTTAATAACGATTAAGGCGCAATTAAGTATTTTAACAATTCCAGGTAAAATTACCCATAAGATATGACTCCAATTGATATAGCATAATCTACTATGATGATAATAGCATGCAAATGCTTATCAATTGGGTGAAAGTGAGTTTTGAGCAATTTTTTGAATGTTCGGGGGGTCTTAATACAAATCTCAATAGAACCGACTAGTCGATTCTAATTTTTGCTTTGGTAATTCATGATAAATCATGGAGTTGTACAAAAAAATTTATGGCAAGTCTTGCAAGAATTCATAAGATATGGATTTTTGAGCTTTTTTAAAAAAATATTTTGGTCATTTAGCGCAAAAAATGAACCATGTAATTGAGTTATTTTCATGCACAACACTCCTTATTTGCAAGATGAGGTGAATTTCATGATGCAAATGCAATGAGGTAATGCAAATGATCATGCAGGGGCAAAACATAAAATTCACAAATGTTGCTTCACATAGATGTATACATTATAGCATACACTATCCAGGAATGAACCCTATCCTAAGAAGCATGAACACTTCTATTTGCTCATATCCATGTCCATGATCAACACGTATTGGACACTTGAACACTCGAACACTGTGTCTAATGTTCGACATGTGTCCGACACACTTGGGTCATGTCAACCTATATTTGGCGTAATCGACATTTCTACATAGAGTATAGGGTTCTGAAATAAAAATGAACAAATATATGGTTCTACAGAAAAATAAAAATGATCAAATGTGTGAACTTTGATACCTTCAAGAATACAAGAATGTTACATATTGCAAATCTCTCTCGTTATGGACTGCAACTAGGATGAGTAAAGGTCCAAATCGATGTAAATGATAACGTCGGGTCTATGAAAGTCGGCGCCAATTATAAAGCATTAAAAGTTTTAGGGGTGTTTACAACGTAGCAATGTTTCAAAGGGGCCTATATAAAAAACCTATTTTTATTGTGCTTTTAAAGTTATTCTAGTACATGTTTTTTGTAATCTATTATATTTTGTTTTATATATATATATTTTTTTGCTCCGTCAACTTATAAAGCGTTTTCAAGAGGAGAAAGGATTTGCATATTGTTTTTATTAATTTAAAGAAAGCTTACGATAAGATACCTAGAGAATTATTATGGCAAACAGTGATAAAGAAGGGAGTCTCAATCAAGTGCATTAAAATAATTAAAGACATGTATAATGGAACAGTCGCAAATGTAAGAACTTATGGCGGCCTAACGAGTGATTTTCTTATCATAATTGGTTTGCATCAAGGATATACATTAATTCTATTGTTATTTGCCACGGTGATGGATGAGCTTACTAAAACTATCCAGGATAAGGTACCTTAGTGTATGCTATCTGATGATAATTTTCTAATAAATGACACGAATGCATGGGTTAATACCAAATTGGAGTTATAAAGGCAAACGTTGGAAACTTAGGGGTTTAGATTGAGCAGATCCAAGACAGCATATATGCAATGCAAATTAGTAAATAGAAAATTCGAGATCATAGTGTTACCACTGGATGGGCAAGAAATATCACCGAGCGATCGGCTTAAATATTTAGATTCTATCATCCAAAAGGATGAGAAGATCAATAGCAATGTCAACCAGAGAATTCGGGCTAGTTGGTTGAAATGGAGTGCAACGAGGATTTTGTGCGACCTTAACTTTCTGTTAAGATTGAAAGGAAAGTTTTATCAGAACGCTATTAGGCTTACCTTGTTATATGGCACGAAATGCTAGGCTCCTTAAAACATCATAAGATGAATGTTGCAGAGATGCGCATACTTCGTTGGATGTGTAGTAACACTAGAAAAGATAAGATGTGAAATGAAGATATTCGTGTAAAGGTTGGTATAACACATGTGGAGGAAAAATGCGAGAAAACCGTCTAAAGATGGTTTGGTTATGTGCAACGCAAACCTACGAAAGCACCGGCTCGACGAATGGATATTCTCGATTTAGGCCAAGTCAAAAGGGAAAAGAGAGACAGAAGAAAACATGGATAGAGGCGATACAAAAAAAATATGGATGTCGAAGGCGTTAATGAAAAGTATATTATTCAATAGGAATGAGTGGAGGCAGATTCATGTGATCGGCCCGGCGTGATTCTCATGTTGGTCATGTAGCCTACCCCATATGCTTGGGATAAAGGCTAGGTTGTTGTATATAGAGAAATAACATAGTTGTGCCATGTGTTCTGCTTTTTACAAACTTGTGTGTGCGTGTCCACGTCCATGTATGGGCTGCGTAGACCTCATCAAATATTTTGAATTTTGATGCTATTACAAAACCAAATGTTTAGATTGCATCGTTGCAATAGAATTGATCTACTCGTCATAAATTATGAAAAGAATCACTTGCTGGAATTTTTGCAGTAATTTTGATCAAATCACATTTGATTCGTTTCAACTGATGCAAGCATTTATGACCATTGAGAACCAGAGATTCTACCTCCGCATAGAACCAAAAAAGGAAAGAAAAATCCTAACCTGATCGAGTGTCCAGTAAAGATGTGGCTGAAATTTTGCCTCAAAAGTGGCTGGACCAACCTGCAAAAAAAGGGCACTCTCAGCAGATTTGTTCACAAAAAGCCTAGTACACTTGAAAGTTAATTATATATCAACCAGAATATCAAGTTAAAGAACATGGACAATATTAAGAAATAAGACGAGACTATATGTTCCATATGTCAGTCAAAAAGTTGTAAATATCAAAATGCAAACTTTGAGTACACACCTTAAAACTTTCATAAGATCAAATGACAACCCTTAACAGGCCTAAAATGAGATAAGAAATAAAGAAAATAATTTTCATTTTCTATATTTAAAAATCCACTATTCATAATTGGCAGAACCAGCTGAACTAAATCTTTTTTTTACCAAGTTAGAGGGTTAGTCCTGGCAATCGGTATCTAATCAACAGAGAGTAAAGTGATATGGATCTGACGCAATTTCAAAGGAAGTAGAAAGTCAGAAGATTAGAAACCCAATTGAGCAACAGGTCTTTATAACCAAAGAAAGAAAGTACAAACTAAATCAATCAAGATACTCAAACAATTGACAGGTAAACTTACCAACTGCCCATGATAAACCTTCTCAATTGCCTCGCTTGCAGCGCTAGCTTTCAAAATTGCATCACCCGATGCACTTGATTCGACATCATATCCTGAAGCTCGCCACTGTGGCAAGCCGCCGTCCAACACCCAAACCTTATCATGTCCAAATACCCGGAACATCCTAACCAATCAAAAAACTTCAGATTAATTGGGCTTACAAGTAGAGATTTCATACACAATAAAGTTATAAACAAAACAGCATAAGCTGGTTCGTTGTATGAATTATATGTTTCAAACTAAATGCTTAGAGAGAAATTTGAAATGGGTACACAACATGCTTATAAAATGAATGACCAACAAACTGACTAGACGATAATAGTGACGATTTGTTTCATCATGTTTCAGCTCAAGGTTTCTGTTTAAGAGATAGTTTCTTAGCGGGTAAGATTCAGGGTAAATTTTTGATATAGAAATTGATGGAGGAAGTCATCCGACGTAAATTAAATAGTAGTCCAAAATAGATGTGAGAAAGGTCCTTCAACCCTATTTTCCTTCATAATGAAAGGTTTATGAATTTATCTGGTAACATCCATCTGCTGGTCCCAATAAGTTGCTGGTAATATCTTAACAATCCAGCATCCCATTATTTGCAGATCTCATACAATACCACCTATCTGTATTCTTTCCACTGACAAAATTGTGTCATCCATCGAAACAATGATATGCAAAGAAATGTGAGGAAATAAATACAAAGCTTAGGTGAGATTTTGATCCACTCACTATGTCAGCTATGAATGTCTTAGATCTGTGTCCTAAGGGCCCATAATCATCTATCATACTATTTCACTGACTTGCAGTGCTCCATTCAATATTAGATCACTAAAGACTTAGAATATTAAACAATCATCAAGTACTTTATAGTTTCTTCAATTAAAAAATCTCCCATTATTTATTACATTGGGCTTTTTCCTAAAAAAAACCCAATACTTCGCTAATTACTAAAAAATCCCCCATACTTCGTATTTACTTAAAAGACCCCACATACATTTAAATCGCACTAAAAAGCGCCCTCACTAGTTTTCCATCCAAAATTAGCGTCATTTGCAAGATGGAGCTAGAGTTTGAGCTGCTCTTTCTAGACATTTAGATGGGTATTTCTCTACAAAAAGAAAATATATCCTCACTTAGTTGAAGATTGGGATTTAGAGCAACTAAAGCATCGCTCTTTTTCGAATATGGTTGCTCACTAACTCAAAACTAGCAATTGAAGGGCCAACGGCGCTCGGCAGCTCGTTGTTGGTGAAGGTTGAGAAAGACGAGCCAGTTTTCATAATAAATTTGATCGATCTTTGATCGAAACCCTAACCCTAAAACCAATTTAGGGGAAAAAATGGGAATTTTGGAAGAAAAAGAGGGGCCGAGGGGTTCTAAAGCCTACCCTGATACTCATCATAAACCCTCCTAACGGAGTAATGGAAGATGCCAAAAAAATTCTTTTTTGGCCTATTAGGCGACTTCTTAGTGCAACTTAAATGTAGGGGGTTCTTTTAAGTAAATACGAACTATGGAAGGATTTTTTAGTAATTAGCGCTGTATGAGGGGGCTTTTTAGTAAAAAGCCCTATTACATTTAAGCATATAAAACGAGATTAACACAGCAGTTTAACATTTTACAGATGGCTCTCAAGTCAAGTGCAATTTGCATATGCTCACCATATAATTTACCTGCGCCAAATTTTCTCTCATCAATTTTCAGGATTTAACATTTGGATACTGGGTTAATAGCTTACCACCAAACACGAGCGGCACTGAATATTCCCTTTCCATCATAAACAAACACCCCATCTTTATTATGGATTCCAAGTGCAGAGACAGCAGCAGCAAAAGCTTCTTCTGATGGCAACATGTGTGGTAACTGAAATCACTTGAATTGATTAATAATAATTTTCACATAACTCATAAAGAAAGAAAAGAATTAAGAGTAAGCTAGCACTTTTAAATAAAAAAGAAAGATGGGGTGCAGGAGAAAGTATCAATTGTAGCAATTGCAGCAACACCAAGTAATGTTCACATTCAAGCTAAAAATATAGTATGTAGCCTCGATAAGAAGTTAACAATCGCATACTTACACGAAGATGATTCACAACAAATCAAATGCAAGAGTTAAATGGAAAAGCAGTCAGAAGGAGCAATGAAAATCACAGCACTTGAAATTACTTTCCAATAGTCAATTTATGTTAAGAAAAAGATATAGTGAAGGATCATATATGCTGTAAAAGTTATGTCTAGCCGGTAGAGAATGATGATTAAGGGCTTTAGCTCTTAAAGATAGAGAAACTTAAGCTTTCATGAAGCTGAACATAGAACTCGCAGGTGTTTCTAGGGACTTCACAATAGCAAATTGCAAAATATTATATTATTCTCACTGTTTGTCAGAAGATCATCGGAGCTTAATTACCTCTCCAAGTCACCTTCTTTTCTTTGTCCTGACTATTTAAAGGTGAATGAATCTTTATAACCAACTTGTGCTAAGGAAACCAGATGTTTTTGTTAAGGAAAAACAAAAACAAATATTTATATGATACAGGAATGAATACGTCAATATTACCAACTAGTATCTTTGAAGTTGATGGAAATTGACCTGTGTTGAGTAATGAATAAAACAAAAACAGAGTTTTATTGATTGGAAGTGGTTATGGCTGATTATGACAAAAATGGGGTACTCTGCCAAATGGATTTCCTGGTTGTGTTGCTGTGTCATCAGTCCTGATATTCGTTTGCTGGTGAATAATGATTGTTCGACACCAATTGTTCCATCAAATGGCCTGAGACAGGGTGATCCGCTCTCCCCGTACTTGTTCATTACCTTTGCCAACCCCCTCTCTTCTTATCAATCACTGGCATAAAGAAAAGCTGATAAAAGGATTTATGATAGGCAGGCCCAGAGTCACATTCACACATGTAACGTTCGCCGACGATGTGGTTTGCTTTGGGGAAATAATGAATCAATAATTAAAATACGGTGTCATATTCTTGATTTATGTGTGTGCTTCAAATCAATTAAATAATTGGCAAAACACATCTATGCATGCATGCTTCGATCATCTACCACTCTCGAAGATACAGCTCATCTAGTCTACTTTCCAATGCAAAATTACGGATGGCAACTTCGACTATCTTGGAAAACCTATTGTCCGTAAGGGTACTCGAGTTAGGGATTACACAGAACTTCTGTGTGAGATTCAATCCCAATTAACTAAATGGCAATCTCGATTGTTGTCCTTCCCCGTGCGGCTAACCTTGTTAAAACCAGTAATTGGCATGCTGTCGTCTTACTACTTTCGATCTACAGCTATTCCTAAAACCCTTCTTCACAAAATTGACAAAATGATGCGTAATTTTCTTTGGGGAGGGGACATTGCAATTCATTATGTAGATTGGCGCACTGTTTGCATGCCACAGGGTCTTGGAGGCTTTTGGGCTAAAGAACAAGTGAAGATTCAAATAAACTGCTTTTGTCCAAACAAGCTTCAAAGCTCCTAGCTAAACAACATACCATTTGGACCTCTCTAATCATTGCCAAGTATTCAACGAATAATACAGATGATGGATGGAGAATGTCAAATTCAACAGCTACTTGGAAATGTCTTCATACAGAATTAACTAGACTCCTACTGGCTACTTACTGGCAATTAGGGAATGGATCGAAGGTAGCTTATGGTGAGATAACTGGGTGTCATCTATTCCGCTCAATAACTGCCTTTGGAGCTTTGGGTTGTTTAGGAATAACAAAACAGCAACAGTAGATTCACTTCTGGCAAAGACGGTTCCTGGGGCAAGATGAAAATTGCGGTTTTCCCAGAAGTGATTCGGCTTATGATTACAGCTATTACTCCAACTGGAGAGGAAGATAGACTTCTTTGGTGGAAGGGCGGATCTTACACGGTTACGAAGGTATTCTGGGAATTATCCGAGCAACGCCTTCAAGGTAGCACTATAAACTTAATTAAACAAGGAAGAATGGCTATTAAAAAACGGATGACTTAGTTTATCTGGCGGTTCATTAATAACAAAGTGTCAATGGTTGATTGGCTGCTTCACCAACACATGAATTGTGATAACGATGGCTGTGTAATCTGTGGTGACCTCAATACAGAAACAAGTCAACATCTTTTTTCCGCTTGTCATACTTGGACGTTGTTTTTGCGGGAAATATCGACAACAATCGGATTTCGGCTAACATCTCACCCAACAAACAGTATTCAAAGATGGATGGCTAACACAAGGCTTACACCCTCACATGATAATTACTGGGTACACACCGCTTACGCTACTGCTATGTGGATGTGATGGAAGGCTAGAAACTATCTTTGCTTTTCAACTGAGGGCGGGCTTGACCTTCATAAAGAAATTCATACGGCTGTCTTCCTCTTTCACGAGACGGCCCTTTCCTCCAGACTTCGAAACCTCTGATTCCTTAGTTTTCTTGTTGTTGTGGGTTGTTGTCTTTTTATGTGTGCTTTTTTGTTTGTTCTTTTGTTTTTTGAACTTTCTCTGGAAATGAATAGAAAGAAAGGGCAAAATAACAGAGTTTTGTTATATAGGGATGATTTATGAAACTATTGGGATCAATGATTCAAGACTTCAAGTTTCTGTTATGGAACTTCAAAATACAGAAGCTTTGATAGGACACTTATTATGGGAAGCTCAGAATTAGAATTGTGTCAATCTCAAGTCTAAGTATCACAGGTCTATTCATGTTGGGTGTGTTCAGGTATGCGGTTGAAATCTGGGCTGATTGGCTCACAACCTTGTGGCCCTACATAAAAACACTAAAGCACATAAAAAGATTTAAATGCCATAACTTGCTGGAATAGGAACAGAGGCTACCTCTCATCATCTTGGTGCAATTATATAAACAAGGGAAATGAGAAAAAATGACTTTGTGAAGGGGGAAAAATACAACTTGCATGGGAGCAAGCTATGCGACACGACATGCACAAATTGCAACCAATCGGCAAGCTATTAATCACATTTGAAAAGGCATAAAGAGGCCAAGAAAGTACTCACATTCGATGTTCGGTCTGATATACCATCGACATCAAAGAACAATGCACCTGGTATGTGGGCCACCTAATATTAACCAGAAAATCGATATTAATATCTTTATAAAAAAAACTATGCAGACAGTAAGTACTCAATCCGCAAACACTAATATAGTATGATGACAAGTCACGCCTGATATAAGTAGATATCCCCCCAGTTTATCTACTTAGGATTTTCGGAAGTAGACATGTGCCATAAAAATGAAAGTGTGATCAAGAGGATAAAGAACATAGAGAATTAACAATGTTTTTCAATTAAAATAATGTGTTAACTGCATGTTACGCCCTTCATCTATACCTCATCCGCATTTATAACTTATAACTCCATAATTGCTTATTACCAACCAGCGCCTCTAGAACTAGTCAACGGAGGGGCTAAAAGTTCTGTTCTGGCACATATCGAGAGAAACCGTAAGTTTCTGAGTGTTAATAAGCCGGTTGGTGGTTATAAATGCTGGATGAGGACATGGATGAAGGGTGTCATATGTAGTTAACCTAAAATAAAGAATGTGCCTGAGCATAAAAATTAAGTCAAAGAAAAGTTACAAGCCATTGAACTATGCAATAGTATTCAGTAATCATTGTTTCCTCCGTAGAAGTTATCTTAAGTACAAGAAACAAAAGAGGATTAAAGAAGTAGGGAAAACACATGAAGGATTCATAATTAAAAAAATTGTTTATAATGTTTACAATTATTACACATGAACAGAAATATAATAGCCATGGTTGGATTTTGGGTCTCGCTTCGCTTTTATGTTTAAAAGTCGTATAATTTAATATAGCAAACATGATGCATAACAAGACCTGATATTCTTGAAACGGGTTCCTTCGTTCGTCAGGCATGTACCAAGAAGAATCCAGCACCTTCAAAGCAAAAGGTAATGCAAATGAATACAGATTCTAATTATTAAAAAAGGGAGAACTTTTACGAATGGAACTGAACAATACAAAAAGCTCTATAGATACTAATAAGAATAAAATTTCATGGTATTATCCAATCGATCACCTTGACATCGGGATCTCGAAGGTTAGCATGAAGCCAATCACAGGAAACAACAGGCTCGTTCCTGGATATCGACTCGATCGCAGATGTAGTCATGCTCGCAGCAGAGGAAGCGCTCCCACAGCAACGAACAAAAATGTAAGTTTTAGGAGGAGAATTCAACAGAGAGAAGCCTGCGCTGCGATAAGATGGTCCCCTCTGCAACCAAAAAGATCAAAATCAACATCACAATCAACTAAAGCGACATCAAGAAAGACAACAAAGCATCGAAATTTAAAAACCCTAATTTGAATTTGATGATGGAAGAAGTTGATCTGATAAAAGAATCGCCTTTAAGAAGGAGGTGTAGGTCCTTGAACTTTGGCCGAGAGAGAGCGACGGGCGAACCGATCGAAGACCAGCGATCGCTCGATTAAAAAGGGCAGAGGCCATCAAAAGCGAGAATAGAGAGATTGAATTCGAAGAGAATTCGATGATAAAGCTTAGGGTTTTGAGTTGAAGGGGAACATCAAAGGATTCGATGATGGCAGCCCTTGGGTTTTTGAGGGGATTAAGAAATTTCTAAACCCCTTGGGCGATGGCGATATCACGAGGCTCTTTTGAGGGGATTACTTATGTTCTGTTTTCCTGGTCACGGGCATCACACGTGATTGCTTAAATTTTGGAAAATTTGACATTTATATCTAAATTTGAGAACGAGTATAATGCGCTGAGAACGAGTACGAACTGGTGGATGTAAATGCACCCGATAATCCGATCCGGATCCATTTTCGAATCCGACAACTTACAGATATAGATATTAAAAATCCATATCCAAATGGATTTTGATAGCATCCGGATTCGAATCGGGATCCGACTTAGATACAAATCTCCTATTCGAATCCGGATCCTGATATCCGAACTAATGGTGCCTACTATCCAACTATTAATTATTATTAATTATAGGTAGACTTATAGATAGCTTGTGGACTTGATGTTATATGCAAAATCTCTAATTTGAAACTATTGAGACTTGTGGACTTAATGTGGGTGTTTAAATCTAAAAAAAATTGGTTAACATATTTAAATATTTTATTAGTTGTGGTTATATATCATAAATTCTTATATTTATTCGAATAGTATCTGTATCCAATTTTAGTGGATATGGTTTTTACAATATTCGATCCGTATTCGTATTCGATTTTAGCGGATATGGATAGTAAATTACTATTACCGACAACTATCCGTATCCGCATTCACATTCATAAATAAGTGTCGAATACAGATACGTCAATATGGTAATGTCTATATCCGATGATCTGTATCCGATTCGTTTACATCATTAGTACGAACGGCTACTTATATATAAATTTGGGAGATATGACAAAAGATGAGCACTATAAAGACAATGGAAAACAACAATGCCTTACAAATCAATGAGGCACTAGCTCAGTTGGTATGGACGCTTCCCCTTCGGGAAGAGTGCGGGGTTCGAATCTCAGAAATCTCAAAAAGAGAAAGTGGCCACAAATCAACGCTTTCGGGACAAATTTGTTGGTCCCCTAAATGCGTGTATGTGTTGTGTGGTCTGCGTGGATGTGTGCTTAGATTAAGGCTTACGGGCCAGTGCCAAAAGAAACAGTCCGTCACAAATAACAAGAGAAATCTCCATTTTGATTATCATTGCCTAAAGCATATGTAGACTAATATTCATATGATTTTGATACTCTTTAATCATTGATTTGATTATGAAAAGTATTTTATTATCAATAAACAATTGAATTTGGGATTTTTCGATGTAAACGCAAGAAATATCGAAATCACAAAAAAAATTATGTGCTTTGAATATATTGATCAAGATGAAACAACGTCAATCATTAAAAAAAAACTGAGAGATTGTTGGCTTTTTGACTGAGTAGGGCCAAGAGAGAAACTCTCTCCGATGGTAGGGAACCCGTATTTCTACATAACATTAAAGTTTGGGTAAATTGTCAAAAATCCCCCTCCCGCTTAGAACTTGTGTAAATCCCTTTGGCTTTTTTGCCTTGTTAAAAAACCCCAGGCTTAATGAAAACCCCTTGGCATACAACTCTTCACTTGTTTTTGTTGGATATAGGTGCCCTCAAGGCAATTATTATAATTGCAGGAATGCAATTACTGAATTCAAGAAGGGCATATACCAAGAACAATCTTACTCGAGATGATAATGTGTTATCTGGTTTGTATTTATCATACATGAGTATACGTTTTACTTGTTATAACATATCACTAATATATGATGATAAAGTCCATCAGATCTTTGCTTGACTATCAGGATTATGATAGGGATCATACTAACGGGGTCTGGGTAGTCTATAAGCACATCCTTAAAATTCCCTAATTGTAGGAGTATCGAGACTGGGCATCGGTATTCCAGTTTAGACCAGTGTATACATTTCTTGACCCCGTAAAAGGTGATGGTTGATCTCATAGCCATTGGTGTTTGACACCGAAGATTGTATACAGGTGCTCATTGGATGAGTAACACTGGACGGACTCGCCGAGAACTCCTAGATGTATTATACCAATCGTCAGATAGCAATGGTCTAGTGACATGAGTACATGGTAGTCCCTAGACCCAAGATCCCCATAGTATCTTGTGTGTGTTCCCACTATACTTTGATTACTACCCTAACACGGCTTTAAAGAGCTATGCAAACAGCTTTTAATTAGGTACAGTCCCAAAGCACATGAAGGCAGTGAGCGATCGAGAGAATTTGTCTCTCCTGATATAAGGAGTTGATGTTGCACAGTGCACAGCTGGCTATGACTTTAAGTCCTTGGTCAAGGCAGTCAAAATTTACTTATAGGTGTTATCAGTAGTTTCTCTAGTGGTCATGAGCTTGACGTCGGCACGACTTATCAAGTTATTGGGAGTCCGACGGTTTCCACCTCCCAGACCCTGTTTGCGATAGTCTTAGACGAAGAGACCAGGCTATACGGTGAGTGTCACTCATAGGCTCTAACAGGGTGCGGACGAGCTTGCTTGTCGACCGGCTCTTCGTTCAATACCTGGGTAACCGTTACGTACAGCTAGTACCGCTGACATGCTTATAGCTTCACCCGGTGAGGGATTGATCTGAAAGTGTTTCGGATCAATCAAATATGATCCTAATCTGCTGCCAGCGTATTGTCGAGTGTTTAGAGTCCCACACAGAGGGTTTTCCGGTTCTAGCGAAATGATATAGTGCACGTACGGCGATACGTGCAGGGGTCCAATTAAACATGTGTATATGATACTACATGTATTAATTGGACGGTTTTTAATACTAGCCGACTTATGACTAAGCCGGGTCATTAAATCAAGTTTTGATTTAATGATATTACATATATATGATGGCACATATATATACTAGTATTATATGTGCTATTTTTTTCTCTCTCTATCTCTCTTGTTATGTTACATAACATGTTAGGTTACATATCTGTTCATTTATATGTATAATTTTAGTTGTACATATATTCAAACATACATGTATTATATTTTCTTCTTTATTTCTTTCTGCATGTGACATGAAAATGAGATGGAGGCTTATTAGCATACACGCTCATTTGTCATGTCACATGTCAAGAGAGAAAAGGAAATGTGGTAGATGGAAAGGAGTTTCTATTCTATTCTCAACACACTTGTTCATTTGTGTGTTTTCCCTTCTCTCTTCTGAAAAGAAAAGAAGAGAGAAAATAAAGAAAGAGTGAAAAAAGAAGCACCCATGGTTATCTACATCCCTCGCATTTCATCTCTAGCAAAGATGAAGTGGGAGTTGCTTCATGTTGATGAAGTTGGAGCTAGCCTCGGAGGCTCTCGCGTGGATCATTTTCGGCCAAGTCGATCAGCGACCAAGCGCGATCCGGAGCACTCAGAGCCTAGCAAGGAGTCCAAGATCATTCATTAGAGCATATGAAGGTGTTTCAAAGGTTGTATCTCCTTGTTCTAGCAATATTTATAGTTTGTGTAAAGACTTTAGTGCTCGTGCCGCAAGACTCGCGGCGAAGGCGGAAGCAAAAACAAAAATTTATAGCAAGCACTAGCGACCTATATTTTAAAATCGATTCCAAATACTAAACTAGAAAACTAAACTAGCAAGATTAGGGGCTAGCTATCTTTGTAGCATGTCCGCGTAATTGCAGAAGGCCCCTACACCACTCCAAGAATTCTCGCAAGGTTTCGAAGTCGTCGGGAACGAGCTTGGACGCTGATCTTTCTCGTCAAAGATGATCCACCCAAGAGAACACGAATCAAGCTCCAGCTTCATATTCCTATCTTCATATTCATATGGACACACACACACACATACATAAACCTTTATATGTAACAAATATGAATTCCCATATTTGTATCAAAATACGAATACCGTATTCGTATAAAAATACGAATACCCGTATTCGTATAAAAATACGAATACCCGTATTCGTATAAAAATACGAATACCCGTATTCATATTGAGATAAAAATACTCGTATTCATATTAAGATACAAATACCCATATTTATACAAATACTTGTATTCATATAAATATCGTATAAGCATCAAAATACAAATACCCGTATTCGTATAAAAATATGAATACCCAAAAGAGAGATAATGAGAAACATAATTCTAACTCATAATGATCCGGCTATCTTTCAAACCTTCCAGTATTATCAAAACGTCCGATTAAAATATGTGCACTAAATACACATATTTAATCAAACCTAAGTGTGTATCAAAATACGTACACACTACATCGTTTTGCCTGAACCGGAAAACTCTCTGTGTGGGACTCTAAAAACTCAACAATACGCTGGCAGTGGATTTAATCACAAGTACGTCAGCGGCATTAGTTGTATGTAATGGCTACCTAAGTATTGAACGTAAGGAAGGTCGACGAGCAAATTCATCTGTACCCCTACTGAGCCTTTAAATGACAATCTCCATACAGTTCAGTCTCTTCGTCTAGGAGTATCGCACACCAAGTCTAGGGGGTGGATAACATCAGACCCCTAATAACCCGATAAGTCATGTCGGTGTCAAGCCCATTACCAAATCGAGAAACTACTGATCTCCAATCAGTAAATCTCATCCGCCCTGGTTAGGGTCTTATTGTGATGGCAAACTGAACATTGCGCGATATCGACTCTTTATACTGGGAGATGTTAGTTATATGTATGCCCTAGATGCCATTACTGTACATTGGATGTATATTGTAGTGGATGTTGGGACATATATAGGTAGGACTTTCTTGCTCGACATGATAGTACGCTATCTGGTTGCTCTTTGTCTTAACATGTATACTTTCTGTCTCTCTGATTACATGTTGATAAAGCCCTTAGGATGAGTACTCGACTTCCAGGACTATGATGCAGATCATACTAGTGGGGCCTGGGTAGTCAATGAGTACATCCTTCATTGTTCCTAGTCGTGGGAATATCGAGACGGGGCATCGATATTCCAGAGTAGACTAGCGTATATCTTCTCGACCCATGTGATGGGCGATGGATGATCCCATATCCATTGGTGTTTGACATCAGAGATGGTATACGGGTGCTCAGTGGAGACTGGGTACACTGAACGGACTCGCCGAGAACTCCCAGATGGTATTATACCTCACGTCAGATGGCAGTTCTCTGGTGACACTGGTACAGCTTAGTCTGTTGACCCGAGATTGTCATAGAGTCTTGTGTGTCTCCCACTGTGCTTTGATTTCCACCCTACCACGGCTCTACTGAGTCGTGCAAACAGGTGGTTTTTGGGTACAGTCCCGATTCACATGGAGGCAATGAGCGATAGGAGGGGATTCGTCTCTCCCGGTATTGGGGGTTGATGTTGTGCTATGCTCGACTGGCCATAACAGGAAATCCCTGGCCAGGGTTGCAGTGATATACTGGTAAGAGTTATCAGTAGTTTCACGAATGTTATGGACCTCAAGTCGGCATGACTTATCGAGCTACTGGGGTCTGACGTTTACCACCCCTAGGCGAGATATGCGACATATCAGACGAACAGACCGGACTGTACGGTAAGTGTTACTGGTTGGATTCACAGGAGTGTGAGCGGGCTTGCTCGTCGATCTTCTGATCGCTCAATACCCGGGTGGCCGTTACGTTTAGCAGACCGCTTGCGGCTTGTGGGTGCTTGATATGATCATCATCTGCTGCCGGCGTATTGACGAGTCTTTAGAGTCCTACACAGAGGTTTCCTGGTTCAAGCGAAAGCGCATATGAGATATGTGCGGGACCGAGAATAATGCGTGTATGTGATACCGTATTTCATTCTCGCAAAGAATGTGTCGAATGGTTATATGCGATATAACCTAGTTATCGAATTAAGGATTGATTCGATAAGCCGATACATTGGATACTAGCCGGTTATATGCGACATGACCAGATCATTGAATCAAGTGTTGATTTAATGATTTAATGTATAATTATATATTTGATATATTACTTTACATTAACTAGTATTGGTTCACTTTAAATGGATTTTCTCACTTGAAATGTGCAAGTTGTATATGTGATGTACTTTTGTGCACAACATTGTATCATGTTTGATGATACATGCAAGCTAGGGTTTTGTGTAAAGAATTGACCATGGTTATATGAATGGTTAGGGTTTCATTTTATTTACTTATTCATTTATTTATTCTTTTTGTTTATTTTGGAAAAAGAAAATGATAAAGAGAAAAAGGAAATGGTGGCTTAGTTTGTTTTTAGTTGAAGTTTCATGAAGCATTGACTAAGTCACCATTCTTGTCTCATCCTTAACCCTAACCATTCAAGTTAACCATGGTCCATTCTCTACAATTAACCAAGGGTTAATATATGATAAGTATTGATTTATTTATCATTTTATTCAACACTTATCATATCTTTTTTGTTCTTCTTCATCTTCTTCTTCCATGAAGAAAGTGTTGGAGATAGTGCCCTCATAGTCAATTATTGGATCGCAGGTACGTGATTGCAATGATTGCGGAGGACCTATCCCGGTAGGACAGTCTTACTCGAGATGATAGTATACTATCTGGTTTGCCTTTATCAGTCGTGTACATGTTCAGGTGACTGATTGCATGTTACACTTTGATAGAGCCCTTAGGATCTTGCTTTACTACCAACTGTATGATGGCGATCATATACGTGAGAGTTGGGTAGTTTAGATGCATATCCTTAATTGTGGTCCCTAGTCGTGGGAGTTTCGAGACAGGGCATCGATACTCCGGAGTAGACTAGTGTATACAGTCGAGACCCCGACGAGGGGCGGTGGCCGGTCTCACAAGCCACTGGTGTCAGTTGGATCACCTAAGATGTATACAGGTGCTCATTGGGTTATGAGTACACCGGACAGGACTCGCCGGGAATCTGCTAGTTAGTACTATACCTATCGTCAGATAGCAGTTCCCTGGTGACGTGTGTACAGGTTAGTTCATCGACCTGAGGTCGTCATTTGTCTCGTGTGAGTTCCCACTGTGCTTTGATTTCTACCCTACCACGGCTCAAAGGAGTCGTGCAAACAGGTAGCTTTTGGGTACAGTCCCGAGCCATATGGAGGCACGTGAGCGGATCGGCAGGGGATTCGTCTCTCCCGGTATTGGGGGCGAGATCGTGCTGTGTCTAGGAGAGCCATTACACATAGCCCACGGCCGTGGCAGGAGATTTACTGGTAGGTACTCCAGTAGTATCTCAGGGTGTTATTGGGCTACACTCCGACACGACTTATACTGCTTCTGGGGGTCTAACGTTACTAGCCCCCTAGGCGGATATGCGATACTCATTGACGAACGGACCGGACTGTATATACATTGTCACTGTTAGGCTCAGTAGGGTTTCTGGATGTGTTAGCTCATCGGCCACCCTTGAGTGCGCTCATCAGCCTCCCTTAAGTTCAGTCCGTGGGCAACCGTTACGCATAGCTAGTGCTGCTGACGGTTTGTGGTTAAACCCACTGCCAGGGTACTGAAGAGTCATTAGAGTCCCCCACAGACAGTTTCCCAAGTTTCGGGCGAAACGTTGTAGAGGCCGTATGGTTTTATGGCAGGGTTCGGAAAATGCACGTGCGTTTACGCACGTGTCAGTTTTCGGGCAGATGATACTGGTCGGCTTTGGTTTAAGCCGGATCCGAGTATTATATTGAGTAGGTATAATATCTTTGTCTCAGTTGCATTTGTATTCGGTCGTAATACAAATGCGGGTATATTTATACAGTTTCGGGGTTTTCCTGAAAGTCGTTTCAGGATCACTTTTGGAAGTTGCCAGTTTCCAGTTTTCTATCAGTCGTCTTTTAACATTCGGTTAAAGACGGATTTATCTTTTCTTCTGATATGAGTGAGTCATCATTCTAGAAGCTTCTAGAAGTGATGATGAGGCATGGTGAGTCATTAGTGCATTTATGGTGTCATTAATGACTTGATGACTAGGTTATTAGATTCAATGTTTGCATTAAAGGCTTTTAGTGATTCATGCTTTGTTGTTAGGTTGTGATAAGTATGAAGGGATATGGTCACCACTTGAAGCTACTACACTCACCTCCCTCCATGGATATATTTGGCCGGCCCTCTCTCTCCTCCCTCACTTGATTCACTTGATTAATTTGGTTGCTAAAAGAAAAGAGTATAGTTTTGGATACATGGAAATTTCATTGTTCATTTCTTGTTCCATTTCATTTCCATCGGCAACTTCATTAACCGATCGTCCACGGACTTGGACGAAGTGAGACAAAGTCATCTACTCATTCTCTACATCAATCTTGGTCGTCTCTTTTAGCAAACTTGACGATCGAGTTGCCTCGAGTCAGAGGCGGGAGCCCGTTTAAAGAATCGTCGATGTGGTGCCACCTCGACGAAGATATCGGAGATCGACGAGATCGGAGCGGCCGCAACGGAGCGTGGGATGATGGTTGAAGAACGAAGGACTCGGATCGTTCGGTACAATCTTTCTACACTCTTTACTGTTTGTTAGTTTAGCAATAATGGCAGATCCGGGTTAAAGTATACGATAGCGCCAGTTTAAAAGTTTTGTTCCGCATTTTGGCGTCTGTAGACTGCCGGGGCGCTAGCGTAGACTTACAGAAAGCTTGCTACATCAATGGTGATTGATGAAAAAGTGTGAGAAATCCAAATCTAAAGTCTACCCACTTCCTATTTCTTCATCCTCTACCTCTTGCCAAGTAGTATAGGGTGTTTCCTTCACAAGTTTTCTTGACTTGGTGAAGTTGGAACTTGATCTAGCGATGTCTCGACGTAGATCATCTTCGGCATCGTCGTCGATGACCTAGCCCGCTTTTTCTCCGATGAAGCCGACGCTAGAGCCCAAGATCTGATTTGTACAGCGAGGATACTTCATCGCGGAGCTTAGGAGGTGGAGGACCGGATCTACAAAGGTTGTAACCCCTTCCCTTTAGCTATATTTCCGTTTACATGCTTGCATCGCCTCATTATCTAGTTAACAATCCGTATTAGGGTTTGTAGGCACTTGTAAAAATTGATTTGTGCATGTTTGATCACTTGTGAGACTCCATTAGAGTGCCTAGGAACGCTACAGTGGTATCAGAGCCTAGCTAGAGCCTTAGGCGATGCGTAGACGGAGTTAGAAGTCCGATCGACCCGAAACCCCGATTTTAACATGCTCTCTGGACTTTTTTGAAATTCGTGGATTTTTGTGAATTAAAAATATGCAGAAAAATCAGCAGGAAGATCTAAGACTTACTGTGAAATTCGACCTCCTGTATCCATCAAAGAGCCGCGGTTCCGCCGCATAAGCATGGCTTATGCGGCGGTTCCGCGGCCATAATGTATCCTTGTTTAATGAATTGTGCACAGTAATTCCTAGTATGCAATGCTGGTTTTCCTGGGAATTTTTAATATTTTTCCAAGAGTTGAATTTTCTGGGTTGTATTGGGAACTCAGTGTATCGATCGGATTGTCTAATTTTGTCAGTGTGTTTTTCCGGGTATTTTAGAATATGTTAAAAAGTTCGACCGGATATAAATACCCACTTTTTCCCCTGCCAGGAAATTTCCAATTGTTGGATTTTTCCGTAGTTTAACGACGTTCTAAGTAGTGCAAGTAACACGATGGACCCTCTAGAAGACAACAAACCTTAACTCGATTATGTGACCGTCTTGAACTGCCCTTTGAACCTTCGGGTTTGGGGCAGTACGGCGCGCCACATGTGAGGCGTTGGCTTGACCCTTCTACGGCTGGACCGTTGGTACTGAGGCACGAACTGAATGCTGTTAGACTTATTTCATGTGTTGAGCTGTATCGGGAAAACTTGGGTGTTCGAATGTTCGATCGGAAAGTTTAACATTTTCTGTTTATCCGGAATGTGATACAATAATTGGAATTCACAAGTAGTTATGAGATAACGGAATGAATATTATAAACATAGCAGTTTAGTCTCACTTGATCGGTTGCCATGGAGTTTTGATGTGATCAAAAGTCCGTTGCAATCACGTAGCGTACGCGGATACTCGCCGGGTAAACTTAATAGACAGCCTCACCCCATAGCCCCGACCAAGTGACTGTAGGAGAACCCCGTCGCCGAAAGCATCCGTTCGGGTGCTCGCGGCAGCGGTGTTCCGTCTTGGTGCACTTTGTCGACGGCGTCAGGGGTGCGGCCGCCTACTAAAGTTTGCGATGAGCATTCGATCAGGATGTCGGGAATCTTGTTGAATTGCCCGACTTGATATTGAAAAGAGTTTTCGATAATGAGACTAAAATGCGGGGTTTATAATTGTTAGGCATGCGATGTCTAAGTAATTCATTTGGTCAGGCATGCGATGTCTGAGGAGGTTGCAGATTCCAACTGTTGTAGTTTTACACTTTCTTTTCTGTGACCGTAAGTGTAATATGTGATATCGCCGGTTTCGTTGCTATATGTCAACGACAATTGGGATGCGCATATTTACTTACGTTGATGACATGTGATGTTATGTGTTGCTGGATATGTTATATTGGATCGTCGTGTTTGAATAGACGGGGTTTTTTTTATGTGAGATGAGTGTTTTTCATTTTCATTCATGTAAAAACTTGTATGTAATATTCTATTATTGGGGCACTTCCAGGTTGCGGAAGTTGTCACCGTTGATGTATATTATTTACTTTTCTGCACTAGGATAGACCCAAGGAGGGGAGCACAAGTAACCGGGTTCTAGGGTCCAGTGGGAGACTATCTCGAGGAGTCGAGTCCGGGTCTCCTAACACTAGAATTGGTAGGGTTGCTTGCCGCTCTCGTAGGGGTCTAGGGGTGTGGGATTGGCTATTCATCACGACCGTGGAATCCGTGTTTTATACTGGCTCGTATTGAAAACACGGACGTCTTAGTATATCCAATATTTCATATGTTTCTTCTGCTGTGATTTATCTGTGATGTGATCATGTGATGTTCTGTGACAGATATTATATATAGTATATATGATATATTATATAGACGTTGCTTATGTTTTACACCCGCGCTAGCCCTGCCCCGCTCTGCCGTTAGTTACCTAACCTAACGGTTCAGACGGGACATCGAGGCGAATGCGGATGGCATAAGCGTACGTTATATTTATCTGTGATGTTTAGGTGGACTTAAATGATGGGATATTCATTAATGAGATTAATGAAAGAAAATAAACCTAATTGATGTTGTGGAATCGAATTTCAAAATAAAAACAGGTAGCTACAGTTCTTGCTTTGCATCGCGGTGTTCATTATAGAACATCCTGCACCTTATTCGATGAGGAAAGGACCGAGATCCCTTCACCGGGAGTGACTCCTTTAGCAATAACTGGCAGATGCTACAACCCTCGGTTTGTCTTTGATCGCTTCTATAGTTTTCGCTTTGCACAGTGATATATATGATATATCCCGCACCTCATTCGACGAGGAAAGGGCCGACGATCCCTTCACCGGGAGTGACCCCTTTAGCAAAACTAGAAAAGCCTCGAAAACATTCCATTTAAAAACCATTTGATTCCGCAACGAGATCAAGTTCAAAGCGTTAAAGGTTTTCACAAAAACCATTCGCAACCCTCCGTCATTTTAGGAAGTAGAGTACTTAGTATTCGTGCTGTGTTTGTTGACCATAGTCAAGGCACAGTGTACGGTAGCTAAGTGATGTCTTCCTACACCGCATATGATGCGATTAGTTAGGACAGTTGCGTGACTTTGTTGACCTTAGTTAAGGGTCATGTGGGTGGGTCTAATTAATCACGAAATGACGGGTAGAACTTGACTAGTACTTATGATTTGTTGACCATAGTTAAGGTCATAGGTGCTAGGGGTAAAAACCTTTATCGGGAGTTTCAAGTGTTGAAATTTGCAATGAGATTGCATACCTTCTATGTGATAGTTGGATCCCGATACCCACTGCGAGTAATTGTTACTCCTGGGAGAGTTTTGCACTTTGCAATTAGCCGATCAAGTAGGTGTCTAGAAAGGTGTCAACGGGGTTACGCCTCTGGGAAAACGAGGTTTACTGTAATTAGGTCCGTGCGATAGCACGGGGAACCTCCCTCAAAGTACCGACACTGGCCTGGCTGAAAGATTGGCGAACTTGTAGAGTGTAATTAATCCCGGCTAGTCTTTCCTTTTAAGGTTTGAAGGAAGATTTGATAAAAACAGTGGGAGCCATCCTGATTAGAAAAAATATATAACCAATCTAATCTTGCAAGAGCGCACGCAGAGTGTTTTCTTCTCTCTCTCTCTCCTGGTAGCGACCATATCACGCCTTAATCAAGATAATAAAATGGATGTATTGACCGAACCCGCTTGTTATACTGAGCTGGGGAACGTTGGTCCCACTCCAACTTATAATTGTTATAAGACAGAGCAGGAAATAGGAGAATACCAGAATTCCTATGCCGCCCAAAGGAAGAAAGTGCATATGATGCATCATCTTCGGGTGTGTTCATTACAAAGAACTGTTTCTCAGTATCCTCCGCATCCTGGGTATCTGATACCGGATCAGGATCCCAGATATGTAATCTGTTACATAGGGCTACAAAAGGGTAGAAAAACTGAGAACGGGTGATAAGTTTCATGAGGCAGAAAACGGGGCAAGTGTTGCAGCCAAGTCTGTTGGTCACTGTCACCCTGTATTACCAATACATTGATTCTGAACAAATGCTATTAGATACCGAACCTGATATACAAAATCATATCAGTCTCTTTATTAGTAAAGAAATGATAAAATTTTGTATTGATGGATAATGTTTTGAACATTTCCTATATCAAAAGTGGATCGGTTCAGGCACGTTATCTAAAAGCATTGACGTTCTAAATCAAACTACAGTTCCTAGTATACAGAACACACACAAGAGGAAAAGTTCAGAAATGAACGAATCATTCTTGAGGCATTGTAGACTAGGTCATATCAATGCGACCCGGCTGACTGAAATTACATTTTAGATGCATATTTAAATCAGTTTGAATTTACATCTTGTGAAACTTGCCAGTCATGTCACAAAGATAAGATGACCATAGCTCTGTTTATTGGAAACAGAGGAAGAGTTAGTAAACTCTTGGGACTGATACATGATGATGTATGTAAGGTCTCCTGTCTACACATGCCAGGACTGGTTCTTTATACTTCATTATATTCTCTGATAATCTCTCAAGATTCAGTCATATATTCCTGTTGAAATATAAGTCCGAACCTTTTGAGGTATTCACAGAATATAAGTAGGAAGTAGAGAACCAATATACGGGTATAAGTATTATGTCCTATGATGAGATCAGGGAGGAGAATACTTGTGCATGGAATCCTTGGACTATTCTAAAGGAAAATGAGATTCTCTCTCAGTATTACTCCTCTGAATACACCACAGCACAACGGTGTATCGGGGCGGAGCAATCACACAATATTAGATATCGTGTGCTCTATGATGAGTATTACTGAGTTACCTATTTCCTTTTGGGAGTTATGCGCTTGAGAAGCTGCATACCTATTGAATTAGGTTCGAATCAAATCAGTGCCTACCACTCCATATAAGATATGGTGTGGGAAGATCCTATCTCTTAAGTAAGTTAAGATTTGGGATTGTCCGGCCTATGTCAAAAGCAAAATCCGGACAAGATCGAGGCAAGGTCAGTTCTGTAGAACTGGAAAGGTTCCAGCTATTCGAAACTACAGCTGAAGATTTGACAGAACCAAAGGATTTTATAGTCCCCGACGAACCTCAGCCTCTCCGCCGATCTGGTAGGGTTCCTCGCCTGCCTGGGAGATACCTCGGTTTCTCGATGACAGTGGGAGCGAGGATTGCATCATGAGATGATGACCCAACCAGTTTCGAGCAGGCCATCGAGAGTAGGGACTCTGTAAGAATGGCTGGATGCTTAGTGATCTGAGATAGAATCCTTATACACCAATAAAGTATGGACTTTGGTTGCTATATCTGAAGGGTTAAATCCCCATCAGGAGCAAGTATATCTTGAGAAGATTACTTGGTGTACATGGAAAAGTTGAGACTTTCAAAACTAGACTTGTTAAAGTTTTTCGTCATCAACCAGGCACGGATAATGATGAAACCTTTTCCAGGGACTATGTTTAAGTCCATCCAGATCCTACTTACCACGGCTACATACCATGACTACGATATCTGGTGGTTGGGTGCCATGACTACTTTTCTAAATATTGATTTAGAAGAGAACGTCTATAAGAACACAGCCAGAGGGCCTCGTAGACAGTGGGAGCAGCGGAAACGTGTGCAAGATGCTTTATAGGATAAAGCAGGCATCGCGGAGTTGGAACATCTGTTTTAATGGATTAGTCAAAGAAGTTGACATCATCAAAATGGTAGATGAACCTTGTATAAACAAAAAGGTAGTAGGGAGTATGGTGACGATCCTCGTAGAATACGTGGATGACATACTCTTGTTAGGGAAGGAGTTTCCTATGCTACGCTCGATCAATCTCCGCTTATCACAATGATTTTCCATATAGGATCAAAGTGATACCTACTAAATCCTAAGCTTTGGATCTATGAGATAGATTTAATTGGATGTTAGGATACTCACTAGTTGAAGTGAGATGGTATCAATCGATCCTGGGGAGAATCACTGGAAGGGTTCCAGAGTGATAAGGATGACTGAATGTCAGTCGCAGGCATTGTCTTTACCCTCGGTAAAGGGACGGTATGTTGGAAGATTTCCAAGCTAGATACCGTGACAAACTAGATGGTAAAGGCTGGTAACATCGCTATTAAAGATACTACCAAAGAGGAAGTTTGGGTGTATATTGGTTCATAAGATGAACTAGGTTCCTGCAATTGTATGACAATGGAAGTGTGGCTTCGGCCCTGGAACCCTGGTCCCATCAGTGACCCAGACATATTCTGAGGCAGCATCACCTGATCATGGAGATAGTTGATCTCCAGGGTGATCGAGGTTAGGAGAGTAGACTCAGAGGAGAACCCGGCGGATCCACTCACGAAGGCCTTTTCCCAAAGAGAGACTTTTAGGGGATGGTTGAGTATTAGATATTACAACCACTGCTACAGATGGCCCTAGTGCAAGTGGGAGATTGTTAGTTATATGTATGCCCTAGAGGCCATTACTGTACATTGGATGTATATTGTAGTGGATGTTGGGACATATATAGGTAGGACTTTCTTGCTCGACATGATAGTACGCTATCTGGTTGCTCTTTGTCTTAACATGTATACTTTCTGTCTCTCTGATTACATGTTGATAAAGCCCTTAGGATGAGTACTCGACTTCCAGGACTATGATGCAGATCATACTAGTGGGGCCTGGGTAGTCAATGAGTACATCCTTCATTGTTCCTAGTCGTGGGAATATCGAGACGGGGCATCGATATTCCAGAGTAGACTAGCGTATATCTTCTCGACCCATGTGATGCGCGATGGATGATCCCATATCCATTGGTGTTTGACATCAGAGATGGTATACGGGTGCTCAGTGGAGACTGGGTACACTGAACGGACTCGCCGAGAACTCCCAGATGGTATTATACCTCACGTCAGATGGCAGTTCTCTGGTGACACTGGTACAGCTTAGTCTGTTGACCCGAGATCGTCATAGAGTCTTGTGTGTCTCCCACTGTGCTTTGATTTTCACCTTACCACAGCTCTACTGAGTCGTGCAAACAAGTGGTTTTTGGGTACAGTCCCGATTCACATGGAGGCAATGAGCGATAGGAGGGGATTCGTCTCTCCCGGTATTGGGGGTTGATGTTGTGCTATGCTCGACTGGCCATAACAGGAAATCCCTGGCCAGGGTTGCAGTGATATACTGGTAAGAGTTATCAGTAGTTTCACGAATGTTATGGACCTCAAGTCGGCATGACTTATCGAGCTACTGGGGTCTGACGTTTACCACCCCTAGGCGAGATATGCGACATATCAGACGAACAGACCGGACTGTACGGTAAGTGTTACTGGTTGGATTCACAGGAGTGTGAGCGGGCTTGCTCGTCGATCTTCTGATCGCTCAATACCCGGGTGGCCGTTACGTTTAGCAGACCGCTTGCGGCTTGTGGGTGCTTGATATGATCATCATCTGCTGCCGGCGTATTGACGAGTCTTGAGAGTCCTACATAGAGGTTTCCTGGTTCAAGCGAAACGAAATAGGAGCGCATATGAGATATGTGCGGGACCGAGAATAATGCGTGTATGTGATACCGTATTTCATTCTCGCGAAGAATGTGTCGAATGGTTATATGCGATATAACCTAGTTATCGAATCAAGGATTGATTCGATAAGCCGATACATTGGATACTAGCCGGTTATATGCGACATGACCAGATCATTGAATCAAGTGTTGATTTAATGATTTAATGTATAATTATATATTTGATATATTACTTTGCATTAACTAGTATTGGTTCACTTTAAATGGATTTTCTCACTTGAAATGTGCAAGTTGTATATGTGATGTACTTTTGTGCACAAGATTGTATCATGTTTGATGATACATGCAAGCTAGGGTTTTGTGTAAAGAATTGACCATGGTTATATGAATGGTTAGGGTTTCATTTTATTTACTTATTCATTTATTTATTCTTTTTGTTTATTTTGGAAAAAGAAAATGATAAAGAGAAAAAGGAAATGGTGGCTTAGTTTGTTTTTAGTTGAAGTTTCATGAAGCATTGACTAAGTCACCATTCTTGTCTCATCCTTAACCCTAACCATTCAAGTTAACCATGGTCCATTCTTTACAATTAACCAAGGGTTAATATATGATAAGTATTGATTTATTTATCATTTTATTCAACACTTATTATATCTTTCTTCTTCTTCTTCATCTTCTTCTTCCATGAAGAAAGCTTGCTACATCAATGGTGATTGATGAAAAAGTGTGAGAAATCCAAATCTAAAGTCTATCCATTTCCTATTTCTTCATCCTCTATCTCTTGCCAAGTAGTATAGGGTGTTTCCTTCACAAGTTTTCTTGACTTGGTGAAGTTGGAGATTGATCTAGCGATGCCTCGACGCAGATCATCTTCGGCATCGTCGTCGATGACCTAGCCCGCTTTTTCTCCGATGAAGCCGACGCTAGAGCCCAAGATCCGATTTGTACAGTGAGGATACTTCATCGCGGAGCTTAGGAGGTGGAGGACCGGATCTACAAAGGTTGTAGCCCTTTCCCTTTAGCTATATTTCCGTTTACATGCTTGCATCGCCTCATTATCTAGTTAACGATCCGTATTAGGGTTTGTAGGCACTTGTAAAAATTGATTTGTGCATGTTTGATCACTTGTGAGACTCCATTAGAGTGCCTAGGAACCCTACAGGAGAAACGAATCCCTGATGATCGCTCACTGCCTCCATCTGGCTCGGAACTGTACCCAACTAAAACCTGTTTGTACGACTCAGTAGAGCCGTGGTAGGATAGTAATCTAAGTATAGTGGGAACTCACATTTGACAAATGACGATCTCAGGTCAACAGACTACCTGTACTCATGTCAACCGAGAACCGCTATCTGACAATAGATATAGTACCATCTAGAAGTTCTCGGCGCATCCGTCCGGTGTACTCACCTCCAGTGAGCACATGAATAAAATCTTAGGTGCAACACACCAATGGCTATGAGACCTGCTACCGTCTCTCGTCGGGGTCTAGAAACGTATATACTAGTCTACTCTGGAATATCGATGTCTAGTCTTGATATTTCCATGACTAAGGACATTTAAGGATGTGCTTATGGACTACCAAGCTCTCATAAGTATGATCGTCATCATAACTCTGGCAATCAAGCAAAGATCCCAGGGGCTTTATCATTATGTATTAGCGACACGTAATAAAAAGTATACATATCAATGATAAAGACAAACCAGACAGCATACTATTATATCGAGCAAGATTGTTTTACCTGTATAAGTTCTCCTTCAATTATCATAATCGCCTACTTTCGATTGCAATAATTGCCATGAGGGCTACTTTCGATTGCAATAATTGCCATGAGGGCACTATAGCCAACAGTTTGCAAGCTATGTTTCTATGGTAGATTTTAGGGTCAGGATATTTTGCTCCCAAGATATTTTCGTTTATCGCTTCTGCAACGTTTTAAGAACCCATCCAACGAGCACACACGTCCTTACAGTGGTATCAGAGCCGGCCATAGATCCTAGCTTGCTTTTGTAAGAAGTTACGGTGTCGGATCACAAACTTGCTGATTTCCAATTCTTCATTTTAAGCCTCTGTTCAATTTTTCAAAAGTGCTCCAATTTTTTTTAAAGTATTGAAGAGAGCTATGTTTGAAGTTAATATGTAGTGTGTGGAACCTGGAGCCACAATTCCAAGTTATGGCCGCTAGAAATGGCGTTTTGGCCGCTGCTGTCGGCCATATTGTTGAGTTGGATCTCCAGTTTCCTATAGTGGCTTATATGCTGGGAATTAGGATTTTTAGTATTGTTTGTTTTTCCCTATGTTTGAGATTTGATTTTGTTTGGTTTCTGGGATGTTCGAAAGTTTTGTTATCGAAACTGTAGCGTTGTTTTTCTGCATTTAATGATATGTGATGTCGCCTATTTACAATATATCAATTAGACGAAGTTTCACAGTAGTTATTTGCGATGGTTATGTTGATATACGATATTATGCTTGGAATGGTTCGAATTGTCGTGAAATGAATAGCCACTTGCGGAATTGTGTGATATGTTGTATATAGATTTTCTATTCATGTGTTAAAGCAAATGTATATTCATTCGGGATGAGCGCCCGGTTTGTAGCTGTCGTTTCCGCTTATTGTATTATTATTTTGTTGGAACACGACATGGGAGTGGTCATTGTTTCCATTGTAAATAATACAGGTTTAGAATTGCCCCGCGGTGAAGCGCTCGTGTCATCAAATTCTAGAAGGCAACGGGTGGCCATTTTAAGGAGTTGAGACCGGGCCACCTTGTTTTAGGATTGGCGGATGACACGCCGCGCTTGTAGGGGGTACAGGTGCATCCACGATGGAGTGCCCGAGCTACCGGATTCAAGAAAGCGATAGGTGGCACACTCACGGCGACGAGGCAGGCTGCCTTGTTTCCTGGAATTGAAAGGTGGCTCATCGCACTCATAGGGATATTGCTTTTGGCTGCGCACGGGCTATTCACGCGGCTAGGGAATGTCGTATTTCGTTTGCGGCTCGAATGAAATGCGGGATCCTAGGTGATCCGACCATTCCAATTCCGTGATGTTGTTATCTCGCATGCTGTAATGTGATTATTTGTGTGTGATGATATATTGATATATGCAATATAGGGTATATATAAATAAATGCTATATATATTTTGCACCCTGTAACGACTCTAAAATTTTTGTACGGAAATTTTTCTGTTAATATACAAGAATTGAGTTTTACAACCTTAGTTTGAGTTATAAGTCACTTTTGTTAAATAACATTAAGAAACAACTTGCAGCTCACTGGTAAAGCCTCCACACTGCTGTGACATAACTTGTGTGTTCGAATCCTATCAGATACAATTATTTTTTTCTGAATTTTTCTTTTTAATTTTTGGAAGCCCAAAAGATTGCATGTACAATACACAGGGAAATGAAAAGTCAGAAAAATCAAACATGTGGAAAATGGAGCAAACATGGATTTAATTAGCGGGTACTAATCTCGAGGCTAGAAGCCCTAAATTGACCGGCCAAACTCCTTTAAAAACCGACACCGACGGTCGGGATTGCTCCAATGAGCCCCGGGCTTTGCATACACACCTCTTCAGCTACCCCCAACTCCCCTACACTATTTGATTTCCCTGCGATCAAACAGAGACCCTTCATTTCACAATTAAACATCATTTTAATGCTTTTTAATCCACCATTTTAATTTCAAAACCCTAATTCTCCACTATAAATACCATCCCCTACTTTGGCTTGGTACCATTCTGAAAATTATAGCAAAATTCTCTCAAAAAGTTCCTAACTACAAGTGGTGTAAAGAAGAGTTAGCGAGCAAGCAACTTCCGGCAAGATCAAAGCAACATCCGGACCTCTCGCGACGCCACGAAGAGACTCTTCCTTTCCTAACCTTCTCCTTAAAACTCCTAAGTCGTAAGTCCCTCCCCAAACCCTCTTTCTTTTCATTGAATTTCACCTTTAATCTTATGTCGGTAAAAATGGAGTTATTACCGCCATCTTTTTCTAAACCGTAGAAAACTCTTCCTCCTTAATACTTTGTTCAATCTAATTTTTACATAATACTTGTAACCCTAAATACTAATGTTTAGAATCAAGTTTAACCAAGAATCCCATGTGAAACATTCATACTTGAACTTTTTCATTAAAATACCATGAATTTTGATCTTCTTTTAGTTTTATTTAAACTATACCTTTAAGAAAAACTTCACGGGGTAATGATCTACCCCACACGCACACTTGGTTCCATAGCATAATGCCTCTTTCATATGAATATTTGTTACGAAGAAAATCTTACAATAAAATACCTACTTTAAAACCGGATTTCTTTTTAAACAGCATTTCATTTTCTTGGAGATTATGCCTCTACAACTCTCGTTAGGGAACCCGTTAATGGATTGTGCGGATTATCGCACAACCTGAGACTAGTAGAGCGAGATTCAGACCTCCTCACGGAGCATTCGATCTCGAAAGAATTTAAATACGGTTTATAAGAAAAACGAATTCTCTAATTAATAATTAATTTTTAAATTATATAATATCCATATTTTCAAAATATAATAAACTTACATTTTTCTAAAAAATGAAAGATTAACAAATGGTAATAAAATACCATCAAGTTACCAAAAGACAAGTTTTTAATAAAATACCATAAACTTTCCAAAGCTAATTGCTTATCACTAAATACCCCAATACTTAAAATCCATGCTCATGAAAACCCTAAATAATATAAATCACCCCTCGAGATTTATTTTGAAACTATATTAAAATATTTTTCATAAAACCCCCTCGAGTTATATAAAAACAATATTGTAAGGACTTTAGTAAATATAGGTTTAAGCGGGATTAATTCTCTTGAGCCCCAGGGAGCCGGAGAAAGTGAGTTCTTGCCTATTTAAGGTAGACAACTTAACGGAGTTGTAATTATCTTGGAAAAAGACACAAATCCTGCCGTCCATGTGCAGCAGTTACCGATGACTCCCGAACCTAATTCAAGATCTAAATCAGTTTACAAGTTTCTGACTCAGTCTGAGTCCAAATTCAAACCTGAATCCAATACTTGGTCATGAACATGAATATTCGAATCCAAACATCAATATCAAACATGTATATTTGACTTGACTTGACCGAACCATGATTATAACTTGACATGACTACTTGAATACATGATTACATCCTGAACATGATTACTTAAACATTTTGTATCCATGGTTTCGGCAAGACTCGTAAACATAGTCTATACAATACATTACGCGGGGGTAAAGTGGTAGATTGGTACGGAACGTATATCATGGTACGCGAGGTCACTTAAAAGACACATACATGAATTCACGTGCCGTTATCCCGTGGGTTATGACGGGGCCTTGTACTACATGTTACTATTGTTGGGTATATGTATGCCCTAGAGGCCATTATATGATAGTGGATGTATTTATACATGTATATATATACAGAGCACTTTCTTGCTCGACATGATAGTATGCTATCTGGTTACTCTTTATCTGACATGTTCACTTGATCATGCTTTTATTCATTTGTACATGTTGATAAAGCCCTGAGGATATTTGCTTGACTACTGTGATTATGATGCAGATCATACTGGTGGGACATGTATAGTTTATAAGCATATCTTGAAATGTCCTTAGTCGTGGGTGTATCGAGACGGGGTATCGATATTCCAGAGTAGACTAGCGTATATGATACTAGACCCATATGATGGACGATGGATGTTCTCATATCTATTGATGTTTGACATCAAGATCGTATGCGGGGGCTCAGTGAAGACTGAGTATACTGGACGGACACGCCGAGAACTCCTATATGGTATTATATCTATCGTCGGATAGCAGTTCTCAGGTGACACTAGTACAGGTTAGTCTGTAGACCCGAGATCGTCATAGAGTCTTGTAGGGTTCCTAGGCACTCTAAGGAGGTCTCACAAGGCATCAACCATGCCAAATTCAAAAATTTCCGGTGCCGAGAAACCCTAATGCGATCGTTGACTAGAGTTTTAGGCGAAACATGCAAGTAGTAAACAACTTTACTGCTAAGTGAGAACGAAAATACAACCTTTGTAGATCCGGTCCTCCACCTCCATAGCTTCGTGATGAAGTCCCTCCGCTGTACCCATCGGATCCCGGACTCTCGCGGTGGTTTCATCGAAGAAATGATCGGGCTAGGTCGTCGACTTCGATGCCGAAGATGATCTACATCGAGGCAACTCAAGATCAAGCTCCAACTTCACCAAGTCAAGAAACCTGTGAAGAAAACACCCTATACTACTTGGCAAGTGGTAGAGGATGAAGAAATAGGAAGTGGGTTCACTTTAGAATTGGATTTCTCACTCTTTTTCTCAAATCACCAATGAAGCTAGCAAGCTTCTATCTTCTTCAAGAAGAAGAAGAAGAAGAAGATGATATGATATCAATTATCGGAAAATAGAAAATAAGGTGATTCTTAACATATCTCAACCATGGTCAAGTATAGAGAATAAACTAGGGTTAGGTTTAATGGTTAGGTTAGGCATGAAACAAAAATGGTAGACTTTTTCAAAGCTATATGAAGCTTCAATGTAAAACAAAGCAAGCCATCATTTCTCTTTTTGCCAAAATAAATAAATAAATAAATGAATAAATAAATTAAAACCCTAACCATTTACTTAACCAAGGTTTAAATCATACATACACCCAAGTTTGCATGTATCATCAAACATGATACAAACTAGTGCACAAAACTATATCATATATACAATGTGCACATCAAGTGAGAAAATCCATCTTAAGTGAACTAATACTAGTTAATGTAAAGTAATATATCAAATATATAATTATACATTAAATCATTAAATCAACAATTGATTTAACGATCCGGTCATATTGCATATAACCGACTAATATCAAGTGTATCAATGTATCGAATCAACACTTGATTCGGTAACCTGGCTATATCACATATAACTGACCAATGATACAAATCGCGAGAATAGAATACAGTATCACATACTGGTATAATTCTCGGTCCCGCACATATCTCATATGCGCTCCTATTTGGTTTCCCTTGAGCCAGGAAAGCTCTGTGTAGGACTCTAAAGACTCGTCAATACGCCGGCAGCAGGTGATGATCATATCAAACACCCACAAGTCGCAAGCGGTCTGCTAAACGTAACGGCCACCCGGGTATTGAGCGATCAGAAGATCGACGAGCAAGCCCGCTCACACTCCTGTGAATCCAACCAGTAACACTTATCGTACAGTCCGGTCTGTTCGTCTGATATGTTGCATATCTCGCCTAGGGGTGGTGAACGTCAGACCCCAGTAGCTCAATAAGTCGTGTCGATATGAGGTCTATAACAGTTCGAGAAACTACTGGTAACACTTACCAGTAAATCTCAGCAACCCTGGCCAGGGATTTCCGGTTATAGCCAATCGAACACAGCGCAACATCAACTCCCTATACCGGAAGAGACGAATCCCCTCCTATCGCTCATTGCCTCCATGTGATTCGGGACTGTACCCAAAAACCACCATTTTGCACGCCCTCTTGGACGTGGTAAGGTAGAAATCAAAGCACAGTGGGAATCACACAAGACTCTATGACGATCTCGGGTCTACAGACTAACCTGTACCAGTGTCACCAGAGAACTGCCATCTGACGTAAGGTATAATACCATCTGGGAGTTCTCGGCGAGTCTGTCCAGTGTACCCAGTCTCCACTGAGCACCCGTATATCATCTCTGATGTCAAACACCAATGGATATGGGATCATCCATCGCCCATCTGTATGGGTCGAGAAGGTATACGCTAGTCTACTCTGGTATATCGATGCCCCGTCTCGATACACCCACGACTAGGGACCTTGAAGGATGTACTTATGGACTACCATGTCCCCACTAGTATGATCCGCATCATAGTCCAGGTAGTAAGTACACATCCTAAGGGCTTTACCAACATGTAACAGAGAGACAATCAGTATACATGTTAAGGTAAAGAGTAACCAGATAGCATACTATCATGTCGAGTAAGAAAGTCCTCCCTATATATGTCCCAGCATCTACTACAATATACATCCTATGTACAGTAATGACCTCTAGGGCATACATATAACTAACAATCTCCCACTTGCACTAGGGCCATCTGTAGCAGTGGTTGCAGTATCTCATACTCAACCATCCCATAAAAGTCTCTCTCTGGGAATAGGCCTTCGTGAGTGGATTCGCCGAGTTATCCTCTGAGTCTGCTCTCCTAACCTCGATCACCTTGGAGATCAGCCATCTCCATGATCAGGTGATACTGCCTTAGAATATGTCTGGATCAATGATGGGACGGTCGTTCCTTGGCATAAGCCACAACTCCATTGTCACACAATGGGAGGAACTAAGTTCATCTCATGAACTAATATACACCCAGACAGCCTCTTTGGTAGTATCTTAAGTAGCGATGTATCCAGCCTTTATCGTCTAGTATGCCACGGTATCTAGCTTAGAACTCTTCCAACATACCGTCCCTTTACTGAGGGTAAAGACAATGCCTATGACTGACATTCAGTCGTCTTTATCACCCTGGAACCTTTCCAGTGATTCTCCCCAGGATTGATTGATACCATCTCACTACTGCTAGTGAGAGTCCTAACATCCAATTACATCTATCTCATAGATGAAAACTCAGGATTTAGGAGGTATCACTTTGATCCTATATGGAGAATCCTTGTGATAAGCGGAGATTGACCAAGCGTAACATAGGAAACTCCTTCCCTATCAAGAGTATGTCATCCACGTACTCTACGAAGATCACGACCATACTCCCTACTACCCTTTTGTATATACAAGGTTCATCTACCATTTTGATGATGTCAAACTCTTTGACTAACATATCAAAACAGACGTTCCAACTCCGCGATGCCTGCTTTATTACATAAAACATCTTGCACACGTTTCCGCTGCTCCCACTGTCTACGAAGCCCTCTGGTTGTGTACTTATAGACGCTTTCTTCCAAATCATCATTTAGAAAAACAGTCAAGACACCCAACCGCCAGATATCGTAGTTATGGTATGTAGCCGTAGCAAGTAGGATCTGGATGGACTTAAGCATAGCAACTTGAAAAGGTTTCACCATTATCCATGCCTGGTTGATGACGAAAACCTTTAACAAGTCTAGCTTTGAAAGTCTCAACCTTTCCATGTACACCAAGTAATCTTCTCAAGATATACTTGCTCCTGATGGGGATTTAACCCTTCAGATATAACAACCAAAGTCCATACTTTGTTGGTGTATAAGGATTCCATCTCAGATCGCTAAGCATCCAGCCATTCTTACAGAGTCCCACTCCTGATGGCCAGCTCGAAACTAGTTGGGTCATCATCTCATGATGCAATCCTTGCTCCCACTGTCATCGAGAAACCGAAGTATCTCTCAGGCGTATGAGGAACCCTACCAGATCGGCGGAGAGGCTGAGCTTCGTTGGTTATTATTGAATCCTTCGGTTCAACCAAATCATCAGCTGCAGTTTGTATAGCTGGAACATTTCCAGTTCTACATAACAGACCTAGGCTCGAGCTTGTCCAGATTTTGCTTTTTAGACATAGGCTGGACAACCCCAAATCTTAACTGACTTAAGATATGGGCTCTTCCCTTTCCATATTTCATATGAAGTGGTAGGCAACTGATTTGATTGGAACCCTATTCAATAGGTATGCAACTTCATAAGTGCATAACTCCCTAAAAGAAAATAGGAAACTCAGTAGTACTCATCATAGAGCACACCATATCACATAGGGTGTTATTGCTCCGCCCCGATATACCATCGTGCTATGGTGTATACGGAGGAGTAATGCTGAGAGAGAATCTCATTCTCCTTTAGAATAATCCAGGAATTCCGTGCTCAAGTATTCTCCTCCTTGATCACATCAAAGGACATAATACTTTTACCCGTATTTTGGTTCTCTACTTCTAACTTATATTCTGTGAATATCTCAAAAGGTTCGGACTTGTGTTTCAACAGGAACATATGTCTGAATCTTGAGAGATTATCAGAGAATGTAATGAAATACAAAGAACCGGTCTTGGCATGTGTAGACAGGGGACCTTCATACATCAACATGTATCATCCCAAGAGTTCACTAACTCTTTCTCTGTTTCTAGTAAATGGAGCTGTGGTCATCTTATCTTTGTGACATGACTGGCAAGTTTCACAAGATGTAAATTCAAACTAATTTAAATATGCATCTAAATGTAACTTCAGCCAGTCGGGTCGCATTGATATGACCTAGTCTGCAATGCCTCAAGAAGGATTCATTCATTTCTGAACTCTTCCTCTTATGTGTGTTTTGTATACTAGGAACTGTAGTTTGATTTAGAACGTCAATGCTTTTAGATAACGTTCCTGAACCAATCAACTTTTGATATAGGAAATGTTCAAAACATTATCCAACAATACAAAATTTTATCATTTCTTTACTAATAAAGAGACTAATATGATTTTGTATATCAGGTTCGGTATCTAATAGCATTTGTTCAGAATCAATGTATAGGTAATACAGGGTGACAGTGACCAACAGACTTGGCTGCAACACTTGCCCCGTTTTCTGTCTCATGAAACTTATCACCCGTTCTCAGTTCTCTACCTTTCTGTAGCCCACGTAACGGATTACATTTGCGGGATCCTGATCCGGTATCTAATACCCAGGACATAGAGGATACTGAGAAACAGTTTTTTATAATGAACACACCCGAAAGAGATGCATCATATGCACTTTCTTCATTTGGGCGGCACGAGAATTCTGGTAATCCCCTATTTCCTGCTCTGTCTTATAACAATTATAAGTTGGAGCGGGACCAACGTTCCCCAGCTCAGTATAACAAGCGGGTTCGGTCAATATATCTGTTTTATTATCTTGATTAAGGCGTGACATGGTCGCTACCAGGAGAGAGAGAGAAGAAAACACTCAGCGTGCGCTCTGGCAAGATCAGATTGGTTATTATTTTATCAAATCAGGATGGCTCCCACTGTTTTTATCAAATCTTCCTTCAAACCCTAAAAGGAAAGACTAGCCGGGATTAATTACATGCTACAAGTTCGCCAATCTTTCAGCCAGGCCAGTGTCGGTACTTTGAGGGAGGTCTCCTGTGCTTTCGCACGAACCTAATTAATGTAAACCTCGTTTTCCCAGAGGCGTAACCCCGTTGACACCTTTCTAGACACCTACTTGATCGGCTAATTGTAATGTGTAAAACTCTCCCAGGAATAACTCTTACTCGCAGCGGGTATCGGGATCCAACTATCTCATAGAAGGTATGCAATCTCATTGCAAATTTCAACACTTGAAATTCCCGATAATTTTGCCCCTAACGTGCTATGACCTTGACGAAAGCCAACAAACCATAGCCCGCTAGTCAAGTTCAACCCGTCATTTCTTGATTGAATTAAACCCACCCGCACGACCCTTGACAAAAGCCAACAAAGCCGCACGACTACCCTAATCCAATCGCATCGTATGCAGCAGATAAGCAGCATATAGCTACCGCACACCGCACCTTGATGAAAGCCAACAAATGCAGCACGAATACTATATACAACTTATCTGAAATGACGGAGGGCTATGACAGGTTTTTCTGAAAACCTATTGCGTAATGAACTTGATATCGTTGTAGGATTGAATGAATTTTGAAATGGAGTGTTTTTGAGGTTTTTCTAGTTTTGCTAAAGGGGTCACTCCCGGTGAAGGGATCGTCGGCCCTTTCCTCGTCGAATGAGGTGCGGGATATATCATATATATCACTGTGCAAAGCAGAAACTATAGAAGCAATCAAAAGACAAACCGATGGTTGTAGCATCTGCCAGTTATTGCTAAAGGGGTCACTCCCAGTGAAGGGATCGTCGGCCCTTTCCTCATCGAATAAGGTGCAGGATATATCATATATACCGCTGTGCAAAGCAAGAACTGTAGCTACCTGTTTTATTTGAAATTCGATTCTACAACATCTTTAGGTTTCTTTTACTTTCATTAATCATATTAATGAAGTCCCATCATTTAAGTCCACCTAAACATCACTGATAAATATAACGTACGCTTATGCCATCCGCATTCGCCTCGATGTCCCGTCTGCACCGTTAGGTTAGGTAACTAACGCTAGAGCGAGGCAGGGCTAGCGCGGGTGTAAAATATAAGCAACGTCTATATAATATATCATATATACTATATACTATATCTATCTGAACAAATCACATGATCACATCACGGATAACGCAGCAGAAAATATCATATGAAATATTGGATATACTAGGACGTCCGTGTTTTCAATACGAGCCAGTATAAAACACGTATTCCACGGTCGCGATGAATAGCCAAATCCACACTCCTAGACCCCTACGAGAGCGGCAAGCAACCCTACCAATTCTAGAGTTAGGAGACCCGGACTCGACTCCTCGAGTTGGTCTCCCACTGGACTTCAGAACCCGGTTACTTGTGCTCCCCTCCTTGGGTCTATCCTAGTGCGGAAAAGTAAATAATATACAATGGGTGACATCTTCCGCAACCTGGAAGTGCCCCAATAAAAGAATATTACATACAAGTTTTTTTTATATGAATGAAAATGAAAAACACTCATCTCACATAAAAAAAAACCCGGCTATTCAAATACGACGATCCAATATAACATATCCAGCAACACATAATATCACATGTTATCAACGTAAGTAAACATGCGTATCCTAATTGTCGTTGACATATAGCAACGAAACCGGCGATATCACATATTACACTAACGGTCATAGAAAAGAAAGTGTAAAACTACAACAGTTGGAATCCGCAACCTCCTTAGACATCGCATGCCTAATTAAATGAATTCCTTAGACATCGCATGCCTAACAATTATAAACCCCGCATTTTAGTCTCATTATCGAAAACACTTTTCAATATCAAGTCGGGTAATTCAACAAGATTCCCGATATCCTGATCGAATGCTCGTCGCAAACTTTAGTAGATGGCCGCACCCCCGATGCCGTCGACGAGGTGCACCAAGGCGGAACACCGCTACCGCGAGCACCCGAACGGATGCTTTCGGCGACGGGGTTCTCCTACAGTCACTTGGTCGGGGCTATGGGGTGTAACTGTCTATTAAGTTTATCCGGCGAGTATCCGCGTACGTTACGTGATTGCGACGGACTTTTGATCACATCAAAATTCCGTGGCAACCAATCAAGTGAGACTAAAGTGCTATATTTATAACATTCATATTAGTTATCTCATAACTACTTGTGAATTCCAAGTATTGTATCACATTCCGGATAAATAGAAAATGTTAAACTTTCCGATCGAACAATCGAACACCCAAGTTTTCCCGATACAGCTCAACACATGAAATAAGTTTAAAAACATTCAGTTCATGCCTCAGTACCAACGGTCCAGCCGTAGAAGGGTCAAGCCAACGCCTCACATGTGGCACGCCGTACTGCACCAAACCCGAAGGTTCAAAGGGCAGTTCAAGACGGTCAAATAATCGAGTTAAGGTTTGTTGTCTTCTAGAGGGACCATCGCGTTACTTGCACTACTTAGAACGTTCTTAAACTACGGAAAGATCCAACACTTGGAAATTTCCCGACAGGGGAAAAAGTGGGTATTTATATTCGGTCGAACTTTTTTAACAGTTTCTAAAATATCCGGAAAAACTTAAACGAAGATAAATTATCCGATCGAATCAACGAGTCCCCAATACAACCCTAGAAAACTCAACACTTGAGTGGAATTAAAATATTCACAGAAAAAATTAACAAGAAGGGACCTAAGAATAATTACATGAAATTTCAGGGACTAAGTCACAATTTTGGCCGCGGAACCGCCGCCAAACCCCTGGTTTGGCCGCGGTTCCGTGGTCAAATTGTTGAATTAGGGGTCCATACTTCACAGTAATTCTTAGTTTTTCCTGCATAATTTTTTGACTATTTTTAATTTGGAAATATCCATAGTTTGTAAAAATGTACAGAGAAGGGTATAATCGGGGAATTCCGGGTTCGATCGGACTTCTAACTTCGTCTACACTTTGTCTAAAACTCTAGCTAGGCTTTGATACCACTGTAGGGTTCCTAGGCACTCTAAGTAGGTCTCACAAGGCATCAACCATGCCAAATTCAAAAATTTCCGGTGCCGAGAAACCCTAATGCGATCGTTGACTAGAGTTTTAGGCGAAACATGCAAGTAGTAAACAACTTTACTGCTAAGTGAGAATGAAAATACAACCTTTGTAGATCCGGTCCTCCACCTCCATAGCTCCGTGATGAAGTCCCTCCGCTGTACCCATCGGATCCCGGACTCTCGCGGTGGTTTCATCGAAGAAATGATCGGGCTAGGTCGTCGACTTCGATGCCGAAGATGATCTACGTCGAGGCAACTCAAGATCAAGCTCCAACTTCACCAAGTCAAGAAAATTGTGAAGAAAACACCCAATACTACTTGGCAAGTGGTAGAGGATGAAGAAATAGGAAGTGGGTTCACTTTAGAATTGGATTTCTCACTCTTTTTCTCAAATCACCATTGAAGCTAGCAAGCTTCTATCTTCTTCAAGAAGAAGAAGAAGAAGAAGATGATATGATATCAATTATTGGAAAATAGAAAATAAGGTGATTCTTAACATATCTCAACCATGGTCAAGTGTAGAGAATAAACTAGGGTTAGGTTTAATGGTTAGGTTAGGCATGAAACAAAAATGGTAGACTTTTTCAAAGCTACATGAAGCTTCAATGTAAAACAAAGCAAGCCACCATTTCTCTTTTTGCCAAAATAAATAAATAAATAAATGAATAAATAAATTAAAACCCTAACCATTTACTTAACCAAGGTTTAAATCATACATACACCCAAGTTTGCATGTATCATCAAACATGATACAAACTAGTGCACAAAACTATATCATATATACAATGTGCACATCATGTGAGAAAATCCATCTTAAGTGAACTAATACTAGTTAATGTAAAGTAATATATCAAATATATAATTATAAATTAAATCATTAAATCAAAAATTGATTTAACGATCCGGTCATATCGCATATAACCGACTAATATCAAGTGTATCAATGTATCGAATCAACACTTGATTCGGTAACCCGGCTATATCACATATAACCGACCAATGATACAAATCGCGAGAATAAAATACAGTATCACATACTGGTATAATTCTTGGTCCCGCATATATCTCATATGCGCTCCTATTTGGTTTCCCTTGAGCCAGGAAACCTCTGTGTAGGACTCTAAAGACTCGTCAATACGCCGGCAGCAGGTGATGATCATATCAAACACCCACAAGCCGTAAGCGGTCTGCTAAACGTAACGGCCACCCGGGTATTGAGCGATCAGAAGATCGACGAGCAAGCCCGCTCACACTCCTGTGAATCCAACCAGTAACACTTACCGTACAGTCCGGTCTGTTCGTCTGATATGTTGCATATCTCGCCTAGGGGTGGTGAACGTCAGACCCCAGTAGCTCGATAAGTCGTGTCGATATGAGATCTATAACAGTTCGAGAAACTACTGGTAACACTTACCAGTAAATCTCAGCAACCCTGGCCAGGGATTTCCGGTTATAGCCAATCGAACACAGCGCAACATTAACTCCCTATACCGGGAGAGACGAATCCCCTCCTATCGCTCATTGCCTCCATGTGATTCGGGACTGTACCCAAAAACCATCGTTTTTCACGCCCTCTTGGACGTGGTAAGGTGGAAATCAAAGCACAGTGGGAATCACACAAGACTCTATGACGATCTCGGGTCTACAGACTAACCTGTACCAGTGTCACCAGAGAACTGCCATCTGACGTAAGGTATAATACCATCTGGGAGTTCTCGGCGAGTCCGTCCAGTGTACCCAGTCTCCACTGAGCACCCGTATATCATCTCTGATGTCAAACACCAATGGATATGGGATCATCCATCGCCCATCTGTATGGGTCGAGAAGGTATACGCTGGTCTACTCTGGTATATCGATGCCCCGTCTCGATACACCCACGACTAGGGACCTTGAAGGATGTACTTATGGACTACCATGTCCCCACTAGTATGATCCGCATCATAGTCCAGGTAGTCAAGTACACATCCTAAGGGCTTTACCAACATGTAACAGAGAGACAATCAGTATACACGTTAAGGTAAAGAGTAACCAGATAGCATACTATCATGTCGAGCAAGAAAGTCCTCCCTATATATGTCCCAGCATCCACTACAATATACATCCTATGTACAGTAATGGCCTCTAGGGCATACATATAACTAACAAGTCTCACGTGTTCTCCCACTGTGCTTTGATTTCCACCCTACCACGGCTCTGCTGAGTCGTGCAAACATGTGGCTTTTGGGTACAGTCCCGAGACATGTGGAGGCAATGAGCGATAAGAGGGGTTTCGTCTCTCCCGGTATTGGGGGTTGATGTTGCGCTGTGCTCGATTGGCTATATCAGTAAGTCACTGGCCAGGGCTGTTGAGATTTACTAATAAGTGTTATCAGTAGTTTCTCGGTTTGATTATAGGCCATACATCGGCATGACTTATTGAGTTATTAGGGTCGACGATGCCATCCCCAGACTTGATATGCAGCATATCTGATGAAGAGACCGGACTGTACGTTAGTGTTACCAGTTGGCTCGACGGGAGTTTTGACAGGTTCGCTTGTTTTCTTCTGATCGCTCAATACCCGGGTAGCCGTTACGTTTGGCTGACCTCTTGCAGCTTGGGGGTGCTTGATATGATCATCACCCACTGCCGGCGTATTGACGAGTCTTAGACTCCCACGGAGGAGTTTCCTAGCCCAGGTGAAACGATATGGTGTGCATATGAAATATGCGCGGGGACCCGATTAAATGCGCGTATGTGATACCGTATATCAATCGAGCGTTTACTATTGGTCGGGTCGTATATGATATGACTGGTTTGTTAAATCAAGTGTTGATTTAACATTGATTTTTAGCTCACTTCTTTTAAACCCTTTTCTTTATTGTATGCATGCATGTATGCATATGTTTATGTTGATGCACATGTTGATGTTCATGCATACATACATGCATACACTTGTGTGTATCATGGTTGTTGATACGCTAGTGGTGGCAATGCAAGACTCACATGAAAGTATTTATCTAAATATTTATTTTTGAGTTAATGTAAATAGAATTAATTTATGGTTGATATTTATCCTTCATTCTCTACACTTAACCTTACATTAACCATGAGTTAATTTTCTATGGCTCCCTTTCTCCAAAGTAAATATATAGATATTTATTAACCCATGTTTAAGGATGAGAGTGGAAAATATATATAATTTCCATTCTCATTTTGATTGAGAGTATTATCATAACTTGAGCTCTTGAGTTGCCATCATCTTCTTCCTCCTCTCTCTTGCTCTCTTGATTTTTTTAGTGAGTGAGATAGTGATAAAGATAGGGTTTTGAAGTGAGAAAACAAACCGCATCATCATTCTACACTAGTCTAGCCAATTAGTTTAGAGTGTTAGCTTCATCTTCATCTTTTGATTAAGTGGAGCTTGGACAAAGAGGACTCCGGGTGGATCATCGTGGACTCGGAAGATTATTAGCAAGCCCGTTCAAACTCTCAAGTAGCCAAGGAGTCAAGTAAAAAGAACTACAAAGGTTGTATTCTCTTTACTTGTAGTATGTGATACTACTTCATATGTTACTTTAAATTTCTAGTTTGATCCTAGGTGAGTTTGCTTAGCACCCTAAAAAATTAAATTGTAGCATGTTTGATGCATTACAAACCCTTGTGAGGTGCTAGGTAAACCCAACAGTGGTATCAGAGCTAAGCTAGAGTATTAGAGTAACCTAAACGACGTTAAAACACTTCGAACGAACATTGATTGCCCGAAAAAAAAACCATTCTCTGGAAATTTTTCAAAATATTGGAATTTTTCACATTAAAAATATTCATAAAATCATGCAGGTAATTCTATGGACCCTCTAGAAGAACGATACCCTAACTCGACAAAACGACCGCGGAACCGCGGCAGAAACCTGCTTTTGGCGGCGGTTCCGCGGTGCCGTTTGTGAGGCTCGGGTCGGCCCTTCTACGGTTGGTCCATAGGTACTGTGGCATGCTTCTGGGTAATTTTAATACTGCTCAGGTGTTGAGCTTCTCTGTGGATTTTTGGGTCATTGATCAATCGATCAAATGGTTTAACATTGCCTAGTTTATTTGAATATATTGGCATAAGATGTTATATGTTGCTGTATAATGATGTATAGGACCGTCGTGATGAATGGCCGGGGTTTTTATTTGAGATGAGAGTTTTCTTTTCATTCATGTAAAATTCATTTGTATGTAATATTCTTTTATTAAGGCACATCCTGGTTGAGGATGATGTTTCCTTCGATGTATATTATTTACTTTTCCACATTAAGATAGACCCAAGATGGGGAGCACAAGTGACCGGGTTCTAGAGTCCAGTGGGAGGCTATCTCGAGGAGTTGAGACCGGGTCTCCTAACTCTAGAATTGGTAGGGTCGCTTGCCGCTCTCGTAGGGGTCTAGGGTGTGGGATTGGCTATTCATCACGACCGTGGAACCCGTATTTTGTATCGTTGGGTAAATATAAAATACGGAATTCCTAGTATATTCTATATTTTCATATATATGCTTCTGCTGTTTATATTCTGTGATGTGATCGCTTGATATATCTGAGACGAATGCAATATTATACATGAGATATATAGTAGGCGTTGCTTATATTTTGCACCCGCACTAGTCCCGTCCCGGTATGCCATTAGTTAAGCAACCTAACGGTACATAACGGAATATTATGGCGAATGCGGATGGCATAAGCGTACATTGTATTTTCGTTTTTTTTTTCTGTGTTTGGCTTAAGGACTTAAATGATGGGACTACATTAATAAGATTAATGTAAGGAAAAATAAACCTAAAAAGATGTTGTAGAATCAAATTTAAAAACCACTCGGTTTTTTGTGAAAAAGCTATATTTCAAAATTGCGGAGCTTAAGCCACTCCTTTTGAAAACCGTTTGATTCTACAACGATATCAAGTTCAAAGTGTTAAGGGTTTTCTTAAAAACCATCCGCAACCCTCCGTCATTTTAGGAAGTAGAGTACTTAGTATTCGTGCTACGTTCGTTGACTATAGTTAAGGCGTAGTGTACGGTAGCTAAGTGATGTCTTCCTATACAGCATAGGATGTGATTAATTGGGACAATTATATGACTTTGTTGACCATAGTTAAGGGTCATATAACTGGGTCTAATTAATCAAGAAATGACGGGTTGAGCTTGACTAGCGCTTGTGATTTGTTGACCATAGTTAAGGTCATGAGTACTAGGGGTAAAAACCATATCGGGAGTTTTAAGAGTTGAAATTTGCAATGAGATTGCATACCTTCCATATGATGGTTGGATCCCGATCCCACTGTGAGCAAGAGTTGCTCCCAGGAGAGTTTTGCACTTTACAATTAGCTAACTCATTAGGTGTCTAGAAAAGTGTTAACGAGGCTACGCCTCCGGAAAAATGAGGTTTACTTTAATTAGGTCCGTACGAAAGCACGGGGAACCTCCCTCAAGTACCGACACTGGCCTGGCTGAATGGTTAGCGAAGTTGTAGAATGTAATTAATTCTGGCTAGTTTTATTTTTAAGATTTGAAGGAAAATTTGATAAAAGCAGTGGGAGATATCGATTAGATAAGATAATAACCAATCTGATCTTTGCAAGAGCTTTCGCTGAGTGTATTCTTTTCTCTCTCTTAATGGCAGATACCAATGATAGGACTCAAACTTCTACTAGATAAAAATAAACTGAATGGGACCAATTATAAAGACTGGCTGAGGAACATTAACATAGCCTTGACTTATGATAAGGTATCATTGTAACATTTCAGAAAAATAAAATATTATTTTTGGGGATTTTTATAATTAAATAATAAATATAATGAATATTTTAATAAGGCGGTATAATTAAATACCGATAAATTGGGAAAAATTTGGAAAATTATAGAAATTACTAAAAAGAGGGTGTTTTATTGGATTTAAGCAAATTATGAAATTTTATGATTTATTATACACTATTTTAATGCTAATCGCGATTAAATATTGCTAATCGTGCTTTAAACCGGATTTGTACACATAACATGCAGCGTGTCATTTTTCACATTTGTTGCATTTTTTCCATCATGGTTTCTCTTTATTGTCATTTAGGTTTGGTTTTAAATTAAAAGAGAAAAGAAAAGAAAACAAAAGAAAAGAAAAGAAAAGAATAGAAAAAGGAGGGATGGGCATGAGAGAGAGAGGTGAGGGGTCAACCTTGGACCATAACACTTTGTTCCCTTCATCATCTTCTTCATTTCATCTCCTCTCCTTCTCCCATGGCAGCACCCCTCCTCCACCTCCACTACACACCTCAAAACACCCCCAAAACAAACACAAAAGTCCATCCCCACTTCACAAAAAAACATGCACAAGCTCCTCACAAGCATCTTGGACAAAGAAAAATGGGATTTCGAGCTCTAGGGGGATTCAAGAGAGGCCAAATGAGGTAATTCTTTCACATTAAGTGTAGTATTCCATTTGCTTTAGCCTCTTTTCAAGTTTAAAATCGATTTCGTGTAGTTTTGTGAACTTTGAAAATGCTTAGAAGAGAGTCGAGGGATTCTTGAGTTGTGGTTGTGAAATTGAGGCCTAGTAGTGACCTTAAACCCTCCTATGATGTTAGAAACCCAGACCAATTTGAAACAAACCCAATTTACTGAAAACAGAACTTTCTAATGTCAGTTTGTGAACAATTAGGGTGTACAGGGGAATCTTGGATGGCCTTGGATAATTACGAGATAAGCAAACAATCTCAGTAGACTAGAATTGACCCTAAGAACCCACTGTAGCAAGACGAACCCAATTGGAGACCCCATGGCCGGAGAGCTCGGAATTTAGGGGGTAGGGGCTGTAGGGTTGTATAGCACGACAACAAGGTTTAGCAAGGCATCACACATGCCAATTTATAAATTTTTGGGTTGCTATGAAACCCTAACCAAGATCTTAACTAGAGTATTAGGGTAAACTTTTCATGTAAACAACTTTACATCTAAGTAATATGGATTACAACCTTTGTAGTCCGTTCTTTCGCTTCAAAAGTTTCGAGTAGTGGTCCCTTCACTGTGATCCATGAACTTCTGGACTCTTGAGAGGCTCCACAAGATGTACGATGCATCCTTGCTTGAAGTCTTCAAAGTCTACGATGATCTACTTTGAGGAAACACGGACTCAAGCTCTCTCTTCACTAATACGGAATTAGTGAAGCTAACACACTAATCTATATGGCTAGTATAGAAGAGGGTGATGAAGTAGAAATTTTGCTCACTTTATTATTTAATTTCTCACTATTTTTCTTCTTGATCTCAAAAACTAGAAAGCAAAAATGAGATGAGCAAGAAGATGATGAATGAATGAGATTGGGTTAGAAATGTAACCCATGGTTAGTATATGTGAATACCTAACCCTTGTAAAGAGTTAACCATGGCTATGTGTCATGGTTGGGTTAGAAAATATCTTAAGCAAAACAAAAAGGGAAGACTTTGTCAATGGTTATCTTGAAGCTTCATGAAGCTTCACCATGACTCATTTCCTTAATTATGAATTACTTAAGAATTTAAACCCAAACATTACATGTAGCATGGTATAATTCTCATACATCCTTGTTGCATGTATTAACCTAGCATGTCACAATATTATATATCACATATATAATATTTATGTAACAAAAGAAAACAATACAATAAACATATATCATATATATGTTAAATGTATCATAAGTGAGAATAATAAATAGTTAAGCGAGCATATATTAGTTAATGTAATTTAATATATCAAATATATAATTATATATTAAATTGTCGAATCAACACTTGATCCGATAATCCGGCTATATCACATATAACCGACTAATATATATTTTGTATCATTTCATCGAATCAACACTTGATCCGATGACCCAGCTATATCACATATACCCGGCCGATATCATATATCGCGAGAATAGAATACGGTATCATATATCGTATTAATCTCGGTCCTGCACATATCACATATGTGCCCCTACTCTATTTTGCCTGAGTCAGGAAACCTCTATGTAGGACTCTAAAGACTCGTCAATACGCCGGCAGTAGGTGATGATCACATCAAGCACCCATAAGCTGCAAGCGGTCAGCTAAACGTAACAGCCGCCCGGGTATTGAGCGATCAGAAGATCAACAAGCAAGCCTGCTCACACTCCTGCATCCAATCAGTAACACTCCCGTACAGTCCGGTCTCTTCGTCTGATATGTCGCATATCCAGTCAAGGGGTGGTAAACGTCAGACCCCAATAACCGATAAGTCGTGCCGATGTGTGTGGCTCATAACGGGTCGAGAAACTACTGATAACACTTACCAGTAGATCTCCATAGCAGCCCTGGCCAGGGACTTCCAGTTATAGCCAATCGAGCACAGCGCAACATCAACCCCCTATACCGGGAGAGACGAAACCCCTCCTATCGCTCATTGCCTCCATGTGATTCGGGACTGTACCCAAAAGCCACCATTTTGCACGTTTTCGTGAACGTGGTAAGGTGGAAATCAAAGCACAGTGGGAATCATACAAGACTCTATGACGATCTCGGGTCTACAGACTAACTTGTACCAGTGTCACCAGAGAACTGCTATCTGACGATATGTATAATACCAACTGGGAGTTCTCGGCGAGTCCGTTCAGTGTACCCAGTCTTCACTGGGCACCCGCATACCATCTTTGATGTCAAACACCAATGGATGTGGGATCATCCATCACCCATCACATGGGTCAAGATACATATACGCTAGTCTACTCTGGAGTATCGATGCCCTGTCTCGATACACTCTCGACTAGGAACAATTATATGATGTACTCGTTGACTATACTGGCCCCCACTAGTATGATCTCCATCATAATCCTTGTAGTCAAGTACATATCCTAAGGGCTTTATCAACATGTGAGAAAAAGACAATAAACCAATACAAGTCAATATGTTAAGATAAAGAGCAACCAGATAGCATACTATCATATCGAGCAAGAAAGTCCTATCTATATATATCCAAGCATCCACTATAATATACATCATATGTACAATAATGGCCTCTAGGGCATATACATAACTAACAAGGGCCGACCACAATAATGGCCTCTAGGGCATATACATAACTAACAGGGGCCGTCCACCTGGGTGAATTGGGTGCCCAGGTTGCTTCTGTGGGTCATATACCATATACACTTCACCCCAGTATTGTTTATGCACCTTGTTTTCACCTTAAACAAAATCTGGAAGATGTTTTCAATGTTGCTGCTTTATGTTTTGCGATGTTTTCGAATCTAAGTTTTGGTATTTGGTTTTGTATTCGATCACTTGACGTTTGTACGTCGAAATCGAGTATTATTTGGTTGGTTTGCGAGAGCAAACCATAGGTTTTGACCTATGTGTGTTTCGTGTGTCGTTTCGTTTTCGAATTGGATTTTAATGCGATACGATACGTTGTGATATGTAGGTACTCCCACGAGACTTCGAGACGACAAGCAAGCACGTGGCGACGTCGGCATCAGCAAGCGAAGGTCAAAGTGAGTAGATATATATCTACGGGAGAAGTCGGGTGGATGGCGTATAGCACCCCCGCAGTTCATAGTATAGAATATTATATTCGTTATATATATGATATATATATGTGTATTGCGAGATTATTTGTCGATCAAGATGGTTTATAGGTGTACATGTTATAGTTTAGTGTAATCAGGAGTAGCTTGTTTAGCTTTCTAGTCGCGAAACTCTAGAGTAAGATTACACCCACATGCGCGCGCACACACACATGCATTCATTTTATACTTGTGCGTATTGATGATAGATCCGCACTCTTGACTCGAGGATGTCATATTATATAGGGTATCGTATGGGATACTATTAAGGCGGGATCACCGACTATTATATATATATATATATATATATATATATATATATATATATATATATATCGACTCAGATTTTAGACGGTTTCCTTACCTTTTTATTTACCTGTTAGTTCAGACCTGTAGTTACCTGTATGACTCGTTTACTTTATTGCATATTCTTTATTGTTGTGTTTATTATTCAGCTCCCGCATATTATTGCTGCTCGCATCGCATTGCATCCTTATATTGTATTTTCATATGCTATTAATGAAATCATGCTGTCAGGACACCAGCACCATTACCGATGATGCGTATGTTCCACGTAAACCTACTTGCCGGTTCACACACATCATCATCGGTAATTGCCATATCACGTACACTTTAGAGAATATTATTTGATTAATATCACTCATTAGCTGATAGTTCAACATATCATTATTGTGCTAGTTTAGATATCGCATTCATTACTGTTATACTTCATGCATATTTATTATTCATTGCCATGCATTTTATTTAGGGCCAGTCCGAATTTGCCAGAGCCCAATGATTTTAAATTCATTGTTATTTATTCTCGAGATTTGGGTTTCTATGAGATTTATGGATTTGGAGAAACAGCAAGATTTTATAAAACTGATTATCATTTTAAAATGAAAGTTGCGGTTTTCTCATGATATGATTTGAGATTGTTCACCATGATTTTTCTCGGCTCTTGAGCGATATCTTACACCCAATTCAAGGAGGAGTAGGAACTGTCTGTGGGTGCATGGTGGACCCGATGCGGTACCCCGGGGTAAGAAGATCGCAGTTGATCGGTGTTGAGCCTGTGACAGGGGATCATTGCTGACTGGTGATTGTTTTGAGACTCATCGGATATCCGGAGGATACCGATCGGAGTTGGGCCAGTCCGGATAGCCGGAGCCAGGGGCCAGTCCGGATAGCCGGAACCCCAGATATTGATATTGAGGTATTGAGATATTATGATATAGGCCAGTCCAGATAGCCAGAGCCCTAGATATTGAGATAATTGGGATTTATATTTTGTGTCTATGCTAGACACTGATTTATGTTGATTTCATTGATGATACCTCGTTTTATATAAACAGAAATTTCACTAAAATAAGAAAACAGTTTCTTCATTTACATGTATTCTGTTTCCATTACATTACATTCATACCTCATACACATGATATATTGCTACCGAGGCACTGACACGAGCACATGGGATTATACTTATGTATAGATGTTTACCCTTGCCACCTTATCATGCTTCAGACTTTATAATTTTGAGGTTATATATTATTGATCGTATTGACCTAGGATTGAGTCATACATACGATTTCTGCTCGGTGATGTTTTCTACTCATGAGTTGGCAACTCATCCCAGTTGTGCCACAGTTTCTTGGAGGTTTTGCCGTACAGGTTTCGTGCGGCTTTGCTGGCACACAGCTTCCATTCCGGGTGATTTGCTTGGTAGGTGGGTTCACTTGCATCGTGACCACCATTATACCTTTTATTTATTTTAGTTGTATCTAGTAACTCCATCAACCAAACTTGTATATTTATTGACTTAGCAGACCAGTGATGTTTATTCTTTCGACCTTAGAGTCGCGCATTGTATTATTATGGTTTTCAGGTTGATTTGAGTTTCCTTTTGAGTTTTGATCCTCGCCCTTCGGCGTTGTATATTATATTGCTTGCGTGGTTGCGACCGTCGATTGACGAAGAGCTAGCTCCCGCTTGGGGATGCCTTTTATCATTGATGTATATATTATTCATGTTGTACCCCGTTTGGGACCTGTATTTACAAAGGAAACTCTGCCGAAATTTTCAGAAAAGACTTGGGATTTTAAAAACGCATAATTCGGCTTATGCTATTTAAACCACTTGCTTTTAAACAAACTTTCCTTCATTTATCATTTAAAATGGTTTTAGATTTCTAGGCTTTTGGCTTACTTGAATTAGATGTGGTCCTATAGACTTCATATGATTCAAGTGCCAGTCACGTGCCATTTCGGGTCGTGACAAAGTTGGTATCAGAGCGCTAGGTTAACCTTGGTTCGAGTTTAGGTTTGACTATGCGGAGCCTAGGGCGTTTGTATATATACGGAACCTAGGCTTGACCTTATGGAACTTAGACTTAGTCGAGGGGGTATTAGACCCGAAGTTTCGTCGCATAGGTTGACCTTGGTTGATGGAGTAGGTGACCTAAGGAGAGTGACGTACCGTGCGTATGTTCCGCGGCATACTTACGATACGCTACTCCGCTTAAGAAGCCTTAGGATGTACATTTCCTTGCACAACATTATATTCATTCATGATTTATCCTCATCGATATCGGTTTATGGTTTTGCTACCACGATTACATAGGCAGAGAGAATTACGGTTAGAGTTGTGGTCAGCACGAGCTCGTCAGGGACAAGGACTGACCAGGGCGTGATTTCAGGGATATACGATTGCTTAGAGAGGCGTCGTTTATTTGTGTTTTCGCGCCATGAGCGTTTGATGGATCGATTTTACGAGATTACTCGGACGTGCAGATCAGCACCAGAAGATTGAGCCACTGATAGAGGCCAGCCAGAACGTGATGACCGTAAATGCATAGATTATTCTTGATGATTGAGGCACTGTTCAGCGTGCAATCGAATGAGCCAGTTCTTGCTGCGAACGACGAGATATCGCCCCAGATGTTGGAGCTATTGCAGTACGAGTTGCACTTAGAGATATGATAGAAGGTCGCTAGTCACCCGAGGATGAATGACTAGGACATGTGGTTTGTTCGCTTACCCCGATGCGGGTCATCAGATTGATTGATTCCAGCTTGAGAAGACTTCACACAGATGCGTTGGGAGTCGATAGAGACGATCGAATGTCAGAAACCCATTTTCCAAGTTTAAAGTATTTGGAGAAAACATGCAAGTAATTCTACGGACCCTCTAGAAGAACGAAACCCTAACTCGACATAATGACCATGTGAAAGCCTTTGAACCTTATGGTTTGCGGCAGTTCCGCGGTGCCATTAATGAGGCTTGGGTTTGCCCTTCTATGGTTGGTCCATAGGTGCTGTGGTACGTACTTGATATTATTAAACTGTACTCAAGATATTGAGCTCTTGGGGGATTATGAGGTTTTGACGAATCGATCGAATGGTTCGACTTCATTCGGATATCATGTGATGAGATGCATTGCTTGGGAGACTCCAGATACGAGTATAGCCGTTGGAGCGCAGTCCATGCAGCCACGAGGAGACGAGTCCGAATCTGTCGACATTAGAGAAAAGTGGAGTAAGAGGTTCATACGAGATCTTGATGAGATGAATTTCCACTCCGCCGACATCAGAGATGTGATATGCATGCAGAGGCGTTGTATAGGGATATATCTTCTAGAAGGAGTCGCGATGAATATGCAGCCGTTCCGAAACAAGAAACGGATATAGTAAAGGGTGATAACCTCCGGGTAGTTCGGCAAAAACGAGATTTGGGAGAGACCTCGACAGGACCTTTCTGGAATATTACACGAGAAGATTTGGACCCAGGAGCGGTCATTTTACGCACACCCTGCAGGCCAGAGTTTGGCAGCGTCGACGAGATATGTTATGAGTGACCATGACAGTTGGCCATGGATTCTTAGAGGATGTGCTTAAGCGGGACTATTCCGCCATACTTGATTTCGATATTTTGGGTGATCTATTCGCATGATTGAGTTTTGATGACTGAGTTTCATGATATTTGTCTTCGTGCACCATGGTTGCACCTACTTGGTATTTATATTTTGCGCATAGTTATTACACTTGAGATATGCTTTATACATCGTTGTGTTGATTTATGATTTGTGCACAGTTATTGCACTTAATATTGTTTTTGTGCCTTGGCTGCACATGTTTATGATTTCATGGATTTCATATAGTTGGGTTGATTTTGTGCATATGGTACACACACGATGTGGTTTTCGCACTCGGTATAGTTCACATATGCTTGCAGTGCATTGATACGTATTTTGTGCACCACAGTTGCACTTGACTTCGGTTTGATGTCATTCGATATGTTGATTTTGATTTCATGCCTATATTATGCATGTGAATTGGCTTATGCTTTCGGCATAGTTTTCATGCTCTTTTAGTATTTTGATTTGCTTTTTGTGCACGCTGATGCACATGGTTGTGAGATTATATACCACGGTATACCTGATTTGGATTTGGATTGAAATGTGTTGTATACCGTCGATTTCGATTATGATACTCGATAGTTGTTTTGTACACTTTGTGCACCTGATTGGATTCTTACGCATATTTGACGCGCTTGGATTGGATTTTGCGCATGCTCGGCGCTTGATATTGGATTTCGTGATTTCGTGCATGTTGATGCATATGATTTAGATTTTATTCGTACATGATGGCTGCACCTGATTTGGATTTTTGCGCATGTTGGGCGCATGATATGAGATGCGATTTTGGTGCACACCAGATGCACTAAATCGAGATTCTTCGTGCATATCAGATACACCTGATATTGCTGTCAGGCACACCCATTTCCCTTGACAGATATCTCGTGCACACCCGATGCACTTAGATTTTGTTTCTGTGCACATGTATGGCACATTCATGGATTTTGATTTCCGTGCGCACCAGACGCACGTAGCATTCATATGCACATTTTGGGATTGATTTCTTATGGGATAGTACGTTTTTATGATATTTACTATTTGTTTTCATTCTGAGCAGGACTAGTCAGAGAACAGTACCTCGATATATTTTGCATGCATTGATAGATATCGAAGGGATTTCCAAAGAAAGAGCTATAGTCTCAGTATTTACCCACGTGTCTGAGATGACACAAAACTTTTACAAAAGGAAAACCCATCTAAATTGTTTTCAAAACGGTGGGACGTGCATATTAAACAAAAGATATATACGTATATGGTTATTTTCTTACAATAGACGTCCGCCACTGTGCAATGTTATGTTCATCGCACAGCGATTTAAAAAGGTTTGGCATGCATTTCCTTCAGATGTTTACATGTATAGTTTTGATGTATATCATATTGGTTTTCGTATTGGATTTGACATTTATGTCTTCACCATGACTCCGATGATTGTCGGATGGTTGACGGAGTTTTTATTTGGAGTTATCTGCTCATTGTTCATGCGCATGTATTGCGCTATGATGCGTTTTATGTATTGATAATTTCGGAGCCCCGACGACTTAGACTTTTTACTGAAATGTTTTAGTATTTGAGGGCTTTAAATTTAAATTCGGGGACCGAATTTTTTTAAGGGGGAAGATTGTAACATTTCAGAAAAATAAAATATTATTTTTGAGGATTTTTATAATTAAATAATAAATATAATGAATATTTTAATAAGGCGGTATTATTAAATACCGATAAATTGGGAAAAATTTGGAAAATTATAGAAATTACTGAAAAGAGGGCGTTTTATTGGATTTAAGCAAATTATAAAATTTTATGATTTATTATACATTATTTTAATGCTAATCACGATTAAATATCGCTAATCGTGCTTTAAGCCGGATTTGTGCACATGACATGCGCCGCGTCATTTTTCATATTTGTTGCATTTTTTCCATCATGGTTTCTCTTTATTGTCATTTGGGTTTGGTTTTAAATTAAAAGAAAAAAGAAAAGAAAACAAAAAAAAACAAAAGAAGAGAAAAGAATAGAAAAAGGAGGGATGGGCATGAGAGAGAGAGGTGAGGGGTCAACCTTGGACCATAACACTTTGTTTCCTTCATCATCTTCTTCATTTCATCTCGTCTCCTTCTCCCATGGCAGCACCCTTCCTCCACCTCCACTACACATCTTAAAACACCCCCAAAACAAACTCAAAAGTCCATCCCCACTTCACAAAAAACTTGCACAAGCTCCTCACAAGCATCTTGGACAAAGAAAAATGGGATTTCGAGCTCTAGGGGGATTCAAGAGAGGCCAAATGAGGTAATTCTTTCAAATTAAGTGTAGTATTCCATTTGCTTTAGCCTCTTTTCAAGTTTAAAATCGATTTTTTGTAGTTTTGTGAACTTTGAAAATTCCTAGAAGAGAGTTGAGGGATTCTTGAGTTGTGGTTGTGAAATTGAGGCCTAGTAGTGACCTTAAACCCCCTATATGATAGTAGAAACCCAAACCAATTTGAAACAAACCCAATTTATTGAAAACAGAACTTTCCAATGTCGGTTTGTGAACTATTAGGGTGTGCAGGGAAATCTGGGATGACCTGGGATAATTACGAGATAAGCAAACAACCCCAGTAGACTAGAATTGACCCTAGGAACCTACTGTAACAAGATGAACCTAATTGGAAACCCCATGGCCGGTGAGCTCGGAATTTAGGGGGTAAGGACCGGCCACCTGGGTGAATTGGGTGCCCAGGTTGCTTTTGTAGGTCATATACTATACTTCACCCCAGTATTGTTTGTGCACCTTGTTTTCACCTTAAACAAAATCTGGAGCATGTTTTCAATGTTGCTGCCTTATGTTTTGCGATGTTTTCGAATCTAAGTTTTGGTATTTAGTTTTGTATTCGATCACTTTACGTTTGTATGTCGAAATCGAGTGTTATTTGGTTGGTTTGCGAGAGCAAACCATAGGTTTTGACCTATGTGAGTTTCGTGTGTCGTTTCGTTTTCGAATTGGATTTTAATGCGATACGATATGTTGTGATATGTAGGTACCCCCATGAGACTTCGAGACGACAAGCAAGCGCGTGGCGATGTCGGCATTGGCAAGCGAAGGTCAAAGTTTAGCAGGTCCTTTAGACGTGGTGTTTTCATACACACGCATGCATATACATAGATGGTATCATTTTTGTACTAGACTTAGATCAGTACCCCCAGATCAAGATATATGATGAAAAAGATACCAGACGAATAATGAGATAAATGTGATTCTTGACCCGTACCCAGATTTGGGATGCTGTACGATGGATTTACCTTACGAGCTATATTGATGATAGATCCGCACTCTTGACTCGAGGATGTCATATTATATAGGGTATCGTATGGGATACTATTAAGGCGGGATCACCGACTATTATATATATATATATATATATATCGACTCAGATTTTAGGCGGTTCCCTTACCTTTTTATTTACCTGTTAGTTCAGACCTGTAGGTACCCGTATGACTCGTTTACTTTATTGCATATTCTTTATTGTTGTGTTTATTATTCAGCTCCAGCATATTATTGCTGCTCGCATCGCATTGTATACTTATATTGTATTTGTAAGTCCACGGTAGCGCCCCGGCCGTCTAACAGACGCCAAATGCGGAACAAAAACTTTTACAACTGGCGCTATCGTGTACTATAACCCGGATCTGCCATTAAAGCTAAACCAACAAACTGTAAAGAGGGTAGAAAGGTTATACCGAACGATCCGAGTCCTTCGTTCTTTAACCATCATCCCACGCTCCGTTGCGGCTGCTCCGATCTCGTCGATCTCCGATCTTCTCGTCTAGGTGGCACCATGTCATCGGATCTTTAAATGGGCTCCCGCCTCTGACCTGAGGCAACTCGATCGTCAAGTTTGCTAGAAGAGATGACCAAGATGATGTAGAGAAAGAGTAGAACACTTTGTCTCGTTACGTCCAAAGCCATGGACGAACGGTTAATGATGTTTCCATTTGAGTCGGGTGATGGAATGAAATGAGCTATGAAATTTCCATACACCAAAACTATCTTAATCTTTTAACCAAGTGAGAGTGAATTAATCAAGTGGGCATCCAAGAGGGGCCGGCCACTTATAAAGAGGGAGGGGAGGTGAGTGTAGGAGGGGGGTGACCATTAGCACATAAAGAAAAGCATGAGTCAAAGATACACCTAGTATGAACTTATTTAAAGAACTAATGAATCACTTAACCTTGTCATCAAAAAACATTAAATGCACTAATGAGTCACAAAGATGCATGAACCTAGTCACCACCTTCTAGAAGCCTCTAGAAACTTCCACACTCATCTCAAGAAAAGATAAATCCGTATTTAACCGAATGTTAAATACGGCTGATAGAAAACTGGAAACTGGCAACTTCCAAAAGCGATCCCGAAACGAATTTCAGGATAACCCCGTAATTGTATAAACATACCCGCATTTGTATTACGACCGAATACAAATGCAACAGAGACAAAGATATTATATCTACATAGTATAATACTCGGATCCGTCTTAAACCAAAGCCTACCAGTATTATCTGCCCGAAATATGACACGTGCGTAAACGCACGTGCATTTTCCGAACCCTGCCATAAAACCATACGGCCTCTACAACGTTTCGCCCGAACTTGGGAAACTATCTATGGGGGACTCTAATGACTCGTCAGTACCCTAGCAGTGGGTTTAACCACAAGCCGTCAGCGACACTAGCTGTGCGTAACGGCTGCCCATGTACTGACCTCAAGGGAGGCCGATGAGCGAACTCATCCGGAAACCCTACTGAGCCTAACAATGACAATGTATATACAGTCCGGTCCGTTCGTCTATGAGTATCGCATATCCGGCCTCGGGGGCTAGTAACGTCAGACCCCTAATAGCGGTATAAGTCATGTCGGAGACAAGCCCTGAACACCCTGAGAAACTACCGGAGTACCTACCAGTAATTCTCACCTGCCTTGGCCAAGGACTTGGTGTAATGGTTTTCCTAGACACAGCGCGACCTCTACCCCCAATACCGGGAGAGACGAATCCCCTGCCGATCCGCTCACATGCCTCCATGTGGCTCGGGAATGTACCCAAAAACTACCTGTTTGCACGACTCCTTTGAGCCGTGGTAGGGTAGAAATAAAGCACAGTGGGAACTCACACGAGACAAATGACGACCTCAGGTCGATGAACTAACCTGTACACATGTCACCAGGGAACTGCTATCTGACGATATGTATAATACCAACTAGCAGGTTCCCAGCGAGTCCTGTCCGGTGTACTTATAACCCAATGAGCACCTGTATACATCTTAGGTGATCCAACCGACACCAGTGGCTTGTGAGACCGGCCATCGCCCCTCGTTGAGGTCTCGACTGTATACACTAGTCTACTCCGGAGTATCGATACCCTGTCTCGAAAACTCCCACGACTAGGGACCTCTATTAAGGATGTACTTATGGACTACCCAACTCTCACGTATATGATCGCCCTCATACTGTTGGTAGTCAAGCAAGATCCTAAGGGCTCTATCAATGTGTAATCGTGATCAGTCACCTGAACTATACACGACTGATAAAGGCAAACCAGATAGCATACTATCATCTCGAGTAAGACTGTCCTACCGGCATAGGTCCTCCTCAATCATTGCAATCACGTGCCTGCGATCCAATAATTGACTTTGAGGGCACTATATCCAACAATCTCCCACTTGCACTTAAGGCTAATTATTGCGATGTCGCATACTCACAGCCCGTGTGATATCGAACATTCAACTCCTCTACTAATCAGTTTCACAAAGCCCGTTCGTAAAACTATTGTGTTCGAGAAATAGCCTCAGTGAGTGGATCCGCCATGATGTTTCTTTCTATGTCTCTCTTAATCTCAAGTTCGCGGAGAAAGACATCTCCCGAATCGAGTAATACCTGTCTTAGAATATGTCTGGATATCTGATGGGACCTAGTTCATAAATGAACCCCAAATCCAAACTTCTTAGACTGTATCGATAACTGAACCTAATCAGTATCCAGCACCATGCCTCCCACAGTATCCTCTTGGACCACCTGTCCATAATACTGTCCCTCGTCGGAGGGAAAACTATAACTCTGACAATCACTTTGTCATCCATGTCACCTTTGAAGCCTGGAATGATAACCGTCTCCCGAAGGAGGCTGCCGTCATCAAATCCGTAGAACATGCACTTATGTTCTAAAACTGCTTCCTTATGTTTCTCCAGGATTGGATTAATACAAACTTATCGCATCTTATGCAAAAAACAACATTTGGTGTGGTACTTGACATCTCACGATTGACTCAATTGCCTAAGCAAGTGATCTGCCAGTCATGCACATCCCTCTCCCCTTTAGTCTGTAAGACACCTTTAGAGAGGGTGACTCCATCACCTGCAGGTACACCACCATGCCGGGAGTCATTTATTCTAAAAACCATTAGAATACTGTCAAAGTACCCACATTGGGAAACTACCTAAATCCAGATCTAAAACCATAGATCTAGAAACCAGAATGTCATATATTATATCCATATCCTGTCTGGAGAAACAACTGTGTGACGACCACAGCACAACCGATCGTAGTATAGGAATTTTACTTCCTACTCTGTGTATGACATCCATAATACTGGGACATCACACCTTACTACCTTCTTAACAGATCCATCCCCTATTCTGATGAAGTCAAACCCATGACTGTCATATCAAAATTAGATGATCTATCTCCGCTATAACTGCTCAAGTCTATAAATAGACATAAGCTACTTGCCCACTATGGTTCTGCTGCTCCCACTGACCACAACAACCCTCTGGCAGAATAATATATACGTGCACTTCTAAAGCTAGTTTAGAACGACGCTATACTTAACCTCCTGCCGGGTCTCATAGTCTGGAACAACAGTAGTGTCAAGTCTGGGTAAGCAAGAACCTCCTTGTCACCGTCCTTGAGGCTACCAGAGTACCTCTCGGGTATCTGAGGTTACCCACCATATCTGCGGAGTGGCTATTGGAATGTCAAACTTGATTGAATCTTTAGGTCCTATTAAATTTTCCGTAATCGTTTGCGGTTCTGGAATTACTTCCAGTTCTACCATACCTCCACTACTGTTTTCTGAAAAAATCTATTTTACTAAAACTGTGGCGAGTTAAGAACATATCACTATTGATCTTCCAGATGGTAGAAAGTCAACCTTCGTCATAGCCTGGGCTAACCCACAAACAGCCATTACAGAAACGTGTCCTGAGTTATCCGGAGTCTGGTTTTAAGCATAAGCCGGACAACTCCCCGTACCTTAACATCGTTAAGATATGAACCATTCTATATCCAATATAGAAACTTTGGCACTTATTTAATTGGAACCAGATTCTAATCATGCAGCTGTCTCCAGTGCATATCAACTTAATGGAGAGAGGCTAATCAGCATTACTCAACTTAGGAATCCATCCAATTATGAGTTACCCGAAAGAGAAACAAGTTTCCCAAAACTTTTACTATCATCTGAATACCAATCACAAGAATCTACATTTTCGATCTCTTTGAAGAATCCCGATACTTGCGATACTTGGTTCTCTACTTTATTCTTATACCCACAACTTCTCAAAACATAAACCTTGTATTTCTACGAAACACTTGTCTAAATACTAGAGAAGTCATAAGTAAACAGAACATAGTACGAGGACCTACCCCTTTGTTCTGATGGACACTGGACAACATACAATACTCTGTATAAGTTCGCTGAGTTGAATAACTCAAAACCTGTGTGTCGTAGGTTGAAAACTGTACCCAGGAGATTTCCTCAAATATCACCAATTACAACGAATTCCGATATAATGAGGATGATTACCTAATTCCCAATAACTTCCTCCCACTCATCATCTGTAAAACCATACAGATGTGAGAATAAAACCTGGTAAATACATACCCTGGAGTAAGTATCTAATCTGGAAAACAGTTTTCCATTAACAATGCACTGAAACATGAAAATGTTTCGTAGAGGTATCCTGGTATTCTTAGTAATGCCTCTTCTATAATCCAATTCATGACTGCAACCGTATATTTCTTTGCCATCTCTCCAAATCTTTTTATTTGTCTTTAGTCGTTACCTTCTGTACACCATCGTTAGGCTAAATGGTTTTCTTACTTCCCTACCGTTCGGGACCAGCCTATGGTTTGGAAGAAGACTATCCAGTAAGCATAATAGGTGTACCCTCCTAAAACAAGGAGTACTCGCATCTTGAGAGAAGGTGATGATAAAATACAACTGAATAATACCTTATTCTTTTAAACGTGAAATAGGAGTGGCGATGAAGTACGCGGTTTGGTCGTGAATGATAACAGTCACAATTTACTTTGCCCTCTTTCTAATCCCTTTATTTTGTCTTTACATATTACCTTCTGTACACCCTACTTATGCTAATTGGTTTTCTTCATTCCCCACCTTTCGGCACCTGCCTATGGTTTGGAAGAAGACTATCCAATAAGCGTAATAGGGGTACTCTCCTAAACCAAGGAGCCCTCGCAACCTGAGAGAATGTGATAATAAAAGACAACTGAATAAACCAATTCTATTTCTCCTGAACCTAGATCCATCCTCGAAGAAGTCTCTTCGAGTTCGTATATAACCATACGATGGATCTATCCAATGGAAGTGGATGTCCGTAGTAATACGGGGTGTTCTGAGAAATTCAAAGGGTAAAAGAAGGAGTGGCAATGACTTATGCAACATAGACAATCCAAAAGCGAGTATTTTAAGAAGGTTCGGTCAACTTGGTCACTGAGTCATAGTCTAGGGTTGGTCAAAGGTCGCTGCCAAAGAGAGAGAGAGAAAAGAAACACTCTGCGTGCACTCCAACCTAGATTAGAATGGTTATCACTTTATCTAATCCAGAAACCTCCCACTGTACTGTCAAATTCTTCTCCAAATCTAAAAGAAGAATCAATCGGGATCACCCGAAGAGTAAACCAACTCATCAGTGGGAATCGGGATCCAACTCTCATCGCATGATAACATGACGGAATCCACTCGCATTATCACACTCCAGAAAGTATGCGCATGCTTGGCAAGTTTCAGTTTCTTTAGAAACTCCCGATGTGATTTTTACCCCATGTTCTTATGACCTTGACGAAAGCCAACAAATCATAAGTCACATGTCAAGTTCTGCCCGTCATTATCTTCAAAGGGTAAAAGAAGGAGTGGCAATGACTTATGCAATATAGACAATCCAAAAGCGAGTATTTTAAGAAGGTTCGGTCAACTTGGTCACTGAGTCATAGTCTAGGGTCGGTCAAAGGTCGCTGCCAAAGAGAGAGAGAGAAAAGAAACACTCTGCGTGCACTCTAACCTAGATCAGAATGGTTATCACTTTATCTAATCCGGAACCTCCCACTGTACTGTCAAATTCTTCTCCAAAACTAAAAGAAGAATCAATCGGGATCACCCGAAGAGTAAACCAACTCATCAGTGGGAATCGGGATCCAACTCTCATCGCATGATAACGTGACGGAATCCACTTGCGTTATCACACTCCAGAAGGTATGCGCATGCCTGGTAAGTTTCAGTTTCTTTAGAAACTCCCGATGTGATTTTTACCCCATGTTCTTATGACCTTGACGAAAGCCAACAAATCATAAGTCACATGTCAAGTTCTGCCCGTCATTATCTTGTTAATTCGAACCCACCGGTACATACCCTTGACGAAAGCCAACAAGGTAATACGACTGTCCCAAACCAACTCATCTATCTATGCAACAAATGAATACCCCAGCAACTACCAAACACTATGCCTTGACGAAAGCCAACAAACATAGCTTGAATACTACTGACCATCCATAAGAAATGACGGAGGGCTACGGCTGGTTTTTGGCGAAAAACCTTTAACGTAATGAACTTGATCTCGTTGAAGGAACCTGATAGCTTTTTATAAAAATATAGTGGCGAAAACCTTTGCTAAAGAGGTCACTCTCGGTGAAGGGATCTCGGCTCTTCCCTAGTGGAATGAGGTGCAGGATATTCCACTGAATACCGTGATGCAAAGCAACATGTAATCGACTATAGTGAAGTTATTACCCTGACGTAAACTTCTGCCCAAGGGGTCACTCCCGGTGAAGGGATATCGACCCTTGCCTCGTCGAATGAGGTGCAGGATATTCCAACCGAATACCTCTATGCAAAACAAAAGAAAAAGTCTTTGTAATAACACTTTTTAAATTTGTTCCAACAACATCCAAACAGGTTTGTTTTACTTTGCATTGATCAGAATCAACGCAGTCCCATCTATTAATCACACCAGAAAAGAACGAAAATAAAATGTACGTATATGCCATCCGCATTCGTCACAAGGTCCCGTCATCACCCGTTAGGTTACTTAACTAACGACAGAGCGGGGACTGGACTAGCACGGGTGCAAAACATATACAACATCTAATAGTATATATACCAATATACAATAATCGCTCCAGGCCTGATAATATGCAACATTACAGAAAAGTAATAAGTATCACAGAACAATACAGATAATCTGGGATCCCCGGGTTTCACAGAGCCGCTGCTAAAACCCGACGTTCCCCTAGTCGTATAGATAGCCTGTGCAATGAAACCTAGACCCCTACGGGTGCGGCAAGTTACCCACCAAAACCTGAAGCGAGGCAGCCCCTACAGCATAATGAGTGGACCACCCTGCACTTCACGGAATCCGGTAACTTGAGCACCCCTCCTTGGGTCAACCTGTACCCCCTATGAGTGCGGCGAATAGTCTGCCAATTCTAGAGTGATGCCTCTCTGCCTCTCAAAGCCATCAGATGCGGACCCGTTGCCCCCAGAACCTGGCTATCCATGCACTCCGTCGCGGGGTAAAACCTAGTACAGAAATGAAAAATATGTACAACTGGTACATCGATCTCAGCCTGGTCGTGCCCCAAAAGAATATTATACAAACAGGCAGTGACGGCAGTCCACATGTTGGACGCTCGCCCCGCAATATCAAATGTACAAATAAATCCAAACTGCACTACCATTGCACACTGCTATCCACCACGACAAATTCGCAACATCACAGCACAACACAGAACATCAACGCGAATGTCACGTTCGCAAATCCGTCTAAAAGAACTATAGCAATTAGACGCAATTTACCGCTCGAATGACATTCACGGTCGGAGATATAATGTATGTACTGTAAACTAACACGTTTAAATTTCGATCGACAAAATTTCCCGAAGTGGGCACCACGTACATCTGCTGTACAGAAAAAAACACTGGGCCCAAAAGATATATTCCAGAAGCCACAATTTCCCATGAAGAACCTACTGTAGAAAAATGGTTCACTGTAGCTCTAAAACGGCGGCGGAATCGCGGTCAAACTAGGGTTTGTGCGGCGGTTTCGCGGCGCTTTGGAGTCAACAGTTGACCAAATTTCACCAGTATTCTTAAAAAAGCCTGCTCGATTTTCTGAGATGCTCAAAATAATTTTTAGACCAATTTTAAAATCGACAGAAACTTTAGACTTGGAAATTGCGATTTCCGAAAATCCGTTCGATCGATGTTTTAAACGCGTTAGCACAAGTTAGTATAGCTTAATGGTGAGGCTCTGATACCACTGTAAGTCCACGGTAGCGCCCCGGCCGTCTAACAGACGCCAAATGCGGAACAAAAACTTTTACAACTGGCGCTATCGCATACTATAACCCGGATCTGCCATTAAAGCTAAACTAACAAACTGTAAAGAGGGTAGAAAGGTTATACCGAACGACCCGAGTCCTTCGTTCTTTAACCATCATCCCACGCTCCGTTGCGGCTGCTCCGATCTCGTCGATCTCCGATCTTCTCGTCTAGGTGGCACCACGTCATCGGATCTTTAAACGGGCTCCCGCCTCTGACCCGAAGCAACTCGATCGTCACGTTTGCTAGAAGAGACGAACAAGATGATGTAGAGAAAGAGTAGAACACTTTGTCTCGTTACGTCCAAAGCCATGGACGAACGGTTAATGAAGTTGCCATTTGAGTCAGGTGATGGAATGAAATGAGCTATGAAATTTCCATACACCAAAACTATCTTAATCTTTTAACCAAGTGAGAGTGAATTAATCAAGTGGGCATCCAAGAGGGGCTGGCCACTTATAAAGAGGGAGGGGAGGTGAGTGTAGGAGGGGGGTGACCATTAGCACATAAAGAAAAGCATGAGTCAAAGATACACCTAGTATGAACTCATTTAAAGAACTAATGAATCACTTAACCTTGTCATCAAAAAACATTAAATGCACTAATGAGTCACAAAATGCATGAACCTAGTCACCACCTTCTAGAAGCCTCTAGAAACTTTCACACTCATCTCAAGAAAAAATAAATCCGTATTTAACCGAATGTTAAATACGGCTGATAGAAAACTGGAAACTGGCAACTTCCAAAAGCGACCCCGAAACGAATTTCAGGATAACCCCGTAACTGTATAAACATACCCGCATTTGTATTACGACCGAATACAAATGCAACTGAGACAAAGATATTATATCTACACAGTATAATACTCGGATCCGGCTTAAACCAAAGCCCACCAGTATTATCTGCCCGAAATATGACACGTGCGTAAACGCACGTGCATTTTCTGAACCCTGCCATAAAACCATACGGCCTCTACAACGTTTCGCCCGAACTTGGGAAACTATCTGTGGGGGACTCTAATGACTCGTCAGTACCCTAGCAGTGGGTTTAACCACAAGCCGTCAGCGGCACTAGCTGTGCGTAACGGCTGCCCATGTACTGACCTCAAAGGAGGCCGATGAGCGAACTCATCCGGAAACCCTACTGAGCCTAACAATGACAATGTATATACAGTCCGGTCCGTTCGTCTATGAGTATCGCATATCCGGCCTCGGGGGCTAGTAACGTCAGACCCCCAATAGCGGTATAAGTCGTGTCGGAGACAAGCCCTGAACACCCTGAGAAACTACCGGAGTACCTACCAGTAATTCTCACCTGCCTTGGCCAAGGACTTGGTGTAATGGCTTTCCTAGACACAGCGCGACCTCCACCCCCAATACCGGGAGAGACGAATCCCCTGCCGATCCGCTCACGTGCCTCCATGTGGCTCGGGACTGTACCCAAAAACTATCTGTTTGCACGACTCCTTTGAGCCGTGGTAGGGTAGAAATCAAAGCACAGTGGGAACTCACACGAGACAAATGACGACCTCAGGTCGATGAACTAACCTGTACACATGTCACCAGGGAACTGCTATCTGACGATATGTATAATACCAACTAGCAGGTTCCCGGTGAGTCCTGTCCGGTGTACTCATAACCCAATGAGCACCTGTATATATCTTAGGTGATCCAACTGACACCAGTGGCTTGTGAGACCGGCCATCGCCCCTCGTTGGGGTCTCGACTGTATACACTAGTCTACTCCGGAGTATCAATGCCCTGTCTCGAAAACTCCTACGATTAGGGACCTCTATTAAGGATGTGCTTATGGACTACCCAACTCTTACGTATATGATCGCCCTCATACTGTTGGTAGTCAAGCAAGATCCTAAGGGCTCTATCAATGTGTAATCGTGATCAGTCACCTGAACCTATACACGACTGATAAAGGCAAACCAGATAGCATACTATCATCTCGAGTAAGACTGTCCTACCGGCATAGGTCCTCCTCAATCATTGCAATCACGTACCTGCGATCCAATAATTGACTTTGAGGGCACTATATCCAACAGTATTTTCATATGCTATTAATGAAATCATGCTGTCAGGACACCGGCACCATTACCGATGATGCGCATGTTCCACGTACACCTACTTGCCGGCTCATACACATCATCATTGGTAATTGCCATGTCACGTACACTTTAGAGAATATTATTTGATTAATATCACTCGTTAGCTGATAGTTCGACATATCATTATTGTGCTAGTTTAGATATCGGATTCATTACTGTTATACTTCATGCATATTTATTATTCATTGCCATGCATTTTATTTAGGGCGAGTCCAGATTTGCCGAAGCCCAATGCTTTTAAATTCATTGTTATTTATTCTCGAGATTTGGGTTTCCATGAGATTTATAGATTTGGAGAAACCGCAAGATTTTATAAAACTGATTATCATTTTAAAATGAAAGTTGCGGTTTTCTCATGATATGATTTGAGATTGTTCACCATGAGTTTTCTCGGCTCTTGAGCGATATCTTACACCTAATTCGAGGAGGAGTAGGAACCGTTTGTGGATGCATGGTGGACCCGGTGCGGTACCCCGGGGTAAGAAGATCGCAGTTGATCGGCGTTGAGCCTGTGACAGGGGATCATTGCTGACCGGTGATTATTTTGAGATTCGTCGGATATCCGGAGGATACCGATCGGAGTTGGGCCAGTCCGGATAGCCGGAGCCCCAGGGCCAGTCCGGATAGCCGGAGCCCCAGATATTGATATTGAGGTATTGAGATATTATGATATGGGCCAGTCCAGATAGCCGGAGCCCTAGATATTGAGATATTGGGATTTATATTTTGTGTCGATACTAGACACTGATTTATGTTGATTTCATTGATGATATCTCGTTTTATATAAATAGAAATTTCACTAAAATAAGAAAACAGTTTCTTCATTTACATGTATTCTGTTTCCATTACATTACATTCATACCTCATACACATGATATATTGCTACCTGAGGCACTGACACGAGCACATGGGATTATACTTATGTATAGATGTTTACCTTTGCCACCTTATCATGCTTCAGACTTTATAATTTTGAGGTTATATATTATTGATCGTATTGACCTAGGATTGAGTCATACATACGATTTCTGCTCGGTGATGTTTTCTACTCACGAGTTGGCAACTCACCCCCGTTGTGCCACAGTTTCTTACAGGTTTCGTGCGGCTTTGCTGGCACACAGCTTCCATTCCGGGTGATTTGCTTGGTAGGTGGGTTCACTTGCATCATGACCACCATTGTACCTTTTATTTATTTTAGTTGTATCTAGTAACTCCATCAACCAAACTTGTATATTTATTGACTTAGTAGACCAGTGATGTTTATTCTTTCGACCTTAGAGTCGTGCGTTGTATTATTATGGTTTTCATGTTGATTTGAGTTTCCTTTTGAGTTTTGGTCCTTGCCCTTCGGCGTTGTATATTATATGCTTGCATGGTTGTGACCGCCGATTGACGAAGAGCAAGCTCCCGCTTGAGGATGCCTTTTATCATTGATGTATATAATATTCATGTTGTACCCCGTTTGGGGCTTGTATTTACAAAGGAAACTCTGCCGAAATTTTTAGAAAAAACTTGGGATTTTAAAAACGCATAATTCGGCTTATGCTATTTAAACCACTTGCTTTTAAACAAGCTTTCCTTCATTTATCATTTAAAATGATTTTAGATATCTGGGCTTTTGGCTTACTTGAATTAGATGTGATCCTATAGACTTCATATGATTCAAGTGCCAGTCACGTGCCATTTCGGGGCGTGACAGTATCATATGTCCTCACGGCTCCAGCCCCGCCCGTCCCATGTCCTAAATCTTCGGTTGCGGATAGGAAAGTCCGCAAGACATGGGACGCTGACCATGCCACGGTCAAATGCCTCGCACTTGCATCGATGGATAACACACATTAAAAGCAGCACGAGCAGATGGATGTCCAATCCATTTTTCTCCATACAAAAGAGTTGTATGGGGAGCAATCTCGTGTCTTACGATACGAAGCGTCACGAAAGCTATTTCAGACGCGGATGGCTCCTGGCACACCAGTAGGTGATCATGTTCTGAAGATGATAGCTCTTATAGAAGAGCTTGAGGACCACGGATGGACAATGGACAACGAACAATATACTGATATCATTCTGCAGTCTCTTCCCCCCACCTTTGCTCAGTTTGTAGTTAACTTCAACATGCACAATACGGAGAAGTCACTATCTAAATTCCTTAATATGTTGAGGAGTGCAGAGAGCACGTTGAAATCAGTGAAGACTCCCGCTTTGATTGCTGGGCCATCTTCCTCCTCTCACCCAAAGGCTAAGGCCAAGGGAAAGATGAAGAAGAAACCCGCCAAACCTAGAGGTGGAGTTAAAAAGGTTAAGGGGAAAGACAAGGCCACAGCTGGGGAATCGAGGAAAGGGGAATGTTATCACTGCCACAAATCGGGACACTGGAAGTGTAACTGCACTGAGTACTTGGATCTCAGAAGGAAGAAGCATGGTGATGCTTCCGCTTCAGATGTGTTTGTGACAGAAAACTGTTTTTCTATAAACTCTACTTCCTGGGTATTAAATACCGGTTCAGGTTCTCACATTTGCAATTCCATGCAGGGGCTGAGAAATAGCAAAGTTTTGAAGATAGGTGACCATACTCTCCAGGTTGGAAATGGTTCTAATGTACATACGGTTTAAGTGGGAGAGTATCACCTGTGGTTGCCGTCAGGGTGTATATTAGTTTTGAACCCATGTTATTATGTACCTAGTATGCTTTGTAATATAATATCCGTTTCTTTGTTAGACAACGAAGGATATCATTTTGCAATGCAGAATAATGTTATGAACATTAACCTGAATCAAATGTTGGTTGGGTATGGTACACTTAATAACGGGATATACGTCCTAAATCAACACACAGTTTTCAGCATACAACACACTAATAGAAGAAAACTTTCAGAAATAAATGAAGCTTTTCTTTGGCACTGTAGACTTGGTCATATTAATGAAACAAGACTAAACAAGCTACACAAAGATGGATATTTAAACCCCTTTGAATATAAATCTTATGCGACTTGCCAGTCTTGTATCAAGGGTAAAATGACCAAATCTCCGTTTACAGGACACGGAGAAAGAGTTACTCAGCTCTTAGCCCTCATACATAGTGATGCATGCGGACCAATGTCTACACAGGCTAGAGGCGGTTTTTCTTACTTCATAACTTTTACTGATGATTTCTCAAGGTTCGGTCATGTGTTTTTACTAAAGCATAAGTTTGAAGCTTTCGAGAAATTCACTGAGTACAAACTTGAAGTAAAAAACAAACCGGATTGAGTATCAAAATGCTTCGATCAGATTGAGGTGGTGAGTATCTCAGTACAGAGTTTGCAGACTTTCTAAAAGAGAATGAGATTCTCTCTCAGCTCACTCCTCCTTACACACCACAGTACAATGGTGTGTCAGAACGAAGGAATCAAACCCTGGTAGATATGGTTCGTTCCATGATGAGTAATGCTGAGTTACCTGTCTCATTTTGGGGGCATGCATTGGAGACTGCATCGTTTCTATTGAATAAGGTTCCAACCAAAACCGTGTCTACCACGCCATATGAGATATGGCATGGGAAGAGACCATCTCTTAAACGAGTTAAGATTTGGGGTTGTCCGGCCTATATCAAAAAGCAAAATCCGGACAAACTCGAGACACGGTCAGTCATGTGTAATTTTGTGGGGTATCCAAAGAATTCCTATGGATATCTATTCTACCACAAGGAGGAACAAAATGTGTTTGTTTCTCAGTATGCCATATTTTTAGAAAAAGAATTTTTTACAAATGATACAGATGGCAGTGTGGTAGACCTAGAAGAAGTTCTAGAAACACAAATTACAAATGACGACTTGGTTGAACCGGCTGTTGCAATAGAAATAAATGAACCTCAACCACTCTGTAGATCTGGTAGGACTTCTCGCTCACCGGAGAGGTATTACGGTTTCCTCATTGATGGTGATAGAGAAGATTGCATTATGGAGGATGATGATCCTACCAGTTTTCAGCAAGCTATCACGAGTGGAGACTCTGTGAAGCGGCTGGATGCCATGAGATCTGAAATGGAGTCTATGTACACTAACAAAGTATGGACTTTGGACATTGTACCCCCTGGGTTAATACCCGTAGGGTGCAAATGGATCTTTAAAAGAAAGATTGGTGTAGATGGGCAGGTAGAGACCTATAAGGCAAGACTTGCGACGAAAGGATTTCGTCAAAGACCGGGTCTAGACCATGATGAAACTTTTTCTCCCGTAGCCATGCTTAAATCCATTCGTATCCTACTTGCTATTGCTGCTCACTACGACTATGAAATCTGGCAAATGGACGTTAAAACTGCATTTCTAAATGGCGATTTAGAAGAATGCGTTTATATGGATCAGCCAGAGGGCTTCATTGACAGTGGGAGCAGCGGGAAAGCGTGTAGATTGCTTAAATCCATTTATGGATTAAAGCAGGCATCACGGAGTTGGAACATCTGTTTTGATGATGTTATCAAAGAGTTTGATTTCATTAAAAATCCAGATGAACTTTGTGTTTATAAGAAGGCTGTAGGGAGAGCTGTCACATTCCTCGTATTGTACGTGGATGACATTCTTCTGATAGGAAATGACATTCCTATGCTGCAGTCGGTCAAATCATTCTTATCACAAAGGTTCTCCATAAAGGACCTGGGTGATGCCACGTACATATTGGGCATTCGGATTTATAGGGATAGATCCAAAAGCTTGTTGGGATTGTCCCAAACCAGGTACATCAACACCATCCTAAAGAGGTTTAGTATGGAAGACTCTAAGCAGGGTGCCTTACCCGCTTGCCTTGGAGTCACTCTCTCCAAGGACTTTTGCTTAAAGACCGATGAAGAGAGAGCTCGCATGAGCATTATACCCTATGCTTCAGCCGTAGGATCTATAATGTATGCGATATTATGTACACGCCCTGATATAGCTTATGCACTAGGTGTAGTAAGCAGGTATCAGTCCAACCCTGTGGAGAATCACTGGATAGCTGTGAAGAACATTCTTAAGTACTTGCGAAGGACTAAAGAATTGTTCTTGGTGTATGGTAATGAAGATCTCCAAATGGAGGCCTTTATCGATTCGAGCTTCCAGAGTGATAAGGACGATAACAAATCTATCTCTGGGTTTGTATTTACCCTCAATGGAGGGGCGGTGAGTTGGAAGAGTTCCAAACAGGATACCATTGCAGACTCCACGATGGAAGCTGAGTACATTGCTGCAAATGATGTCGCAAAGGAAGAAGTCTGGATAAGGAAGTTCGTCTTGGAGCTAGGAGTAGTTCCAACCATTATTGATCCAATACCATTGTATTGTGATAATAATGGGGCTATGGCGTTAGCCAAGGAGCCCAGGTCCCATTAGCGGTCCAGACACATCCTGAGGCGATATCATTTGATCCGAGAGATAGTTGATCGCCGCGAGATCGAGATTCAGAGAGTAGATACAAAGAATAACACTGTGGATCCACTCACCAAGGCCCTCCCTCAGCCGTAGCATGAGCGACTTTTTGAGATGTTGGGCATGAGATACGCCAATAACTGACCTTAGTGCAAGTGGGAGATTGTTGGGTATATATATGCCCTAGAGGCCATTATATGATAGTGGATGTATTTATATATATATACATACATACAAAGGACTTTCTTGCTCGACATGATAGTATGCTATCTGGTCACTCTTTATCTGACATGTTCATTTGATCATGCTTTTATTCATTTGTACATGTTGATAAAGCCCTAAGGATATTTGCTTGACTACTGTGATTATGATGTAGATCATACTAGTGGTACTTGTGTAGTTTATAAGCATATCCTGAAATGTCCCTAGTCGTGGGTGTATCGAGATGGGGCATCGATATTCCAGAGTAGACTAGCGTATATGATACTAGACCCATATGATAGGCGATAGATGTTCCTATATCCATTGATGTTTGACATCAAGATCGTATGCGGGTGCTCAGTGGAGACTGAGTACACTGGACGGACTCACCGAGAACTCCTAGATGGTATTATATCTATCGTCGGATAGCAGTTCTCAGGTGACACTGGTACATGTTAGTCTGTAGACCCGAGATCGTCATAGAGTCTCACATGTTCTCCCACTGTGCTTTGATTTCCATCCTACCACGGCTCTGCTGAGTCGTGCAAACAGGTGGCTTTTGGGTACAGTCCCGAGACATGTGGAAGCAATGAGCGATAGGAGGGGTTTCCACTCTCCCGGTATTGGGTGTTGATGTTGCGCTGTGCTCGATTGGCTACATCAATAAATCCCTGACCAGGGCTGTTGAGATTTACTGATAAGTGTTATCAGTAGTTTCTCGGTTTGATTATAGGCCATACATCGGCATGACTTATTGAGTTATTGGGGTCGATGATGCCATCCCTGACTTGATATGCAGCATATCTGACGAAGAGACTGGACTGATCGGTAGTGTTACCAGTTGGCTCGACAGGAGTTTTGACAGGTTCGCTTGTTTTATTCTGATCGCTCAATACCTGGGTGGCCGTTACGTTTAGCTGACCTCTTGCGGCTTGGGGGTGCTTGATATGATATGTTGGAGATAGTGCCCTCAAAGTCAATTATTGGATCACAGGTACATGATTGCAATGATTGAGGCATGACTTATACCGATATGACAGTCTTGCTCGAGATGATAGTTTGCTATCTGGTTTGTCTTTATCATCGTATACATACTTTAGTTCACTATTGCATGATGATAGAGCCCATAGGATTCTTGCTTGACTACCAGCAGTATGATGGCGATCATATACGTGGGAGCTGGGGTCTGTAAGCACATCCTTAAAGTGTCCCTAGTCGTGGGAGTTTCGAGACAGGGCATCGATACTCCAGAGTAGACTAGTGTATACAGTCGAGACCCTGACGAGGGGCGATGGCCGGTCTCACAAGCCATTGGTGTCAGTAGGATCACCTAAGATGTATACAGGTGCTCATTAGGTTATGAGTACACCGGACAGGACTCGCCGGGAACATGCTAGTTGGTATTATACATATCATCAGATAGCAGTTCCTTGGTGACATGTGTACAGGTTAGTTCATCGACCTGAGGTCGTCATTTGTCTCGTGTGAGTTCCCACTGTGCTTTGATTTCTACCCTACCACGGCTCAAAGGAGTCGTGCAAACATGTCTTTTTTGGGTACAGTCCCGAGCCACATGGAGGCAAGTGAGCGGATCGGCAGGGGATTCGTCTCTCCCGGTATTGGGGGTGAGATCACGCTGTGTCTAGGAGAGCCATTACACAAAGCCCTCGGCCGAGACAGGAGATTTACTGGTAGGTACTCCAGTAGTATCTTAGGGTGTTCTGGGCCACTCTCTGACACGACTTATACCGCTAATGGGGGTCTGACGTTACCAGCCCCCTAGGCAGATATGCGATACTCATAGACGACCGGACCGGACTGTATGTATATTGTCATTGTTAGGCTCAGTAGGGTTTATGGATGAGTTCGCTCGTCAGCTTCCCTTCCAATCAATACATAGGCAACCGTTACGTACAGCCAGTACCTCTGACGTGCTAGTGGTTATACCCAGTGCCAGTGTGTTGATGAGTCATTAGAGTCCCCCACAGACACTTTCCCAAGTTCGGGCGAAACGTTGTAGAGGCCGTATGGTTTTATGGCAGGGTTCAGAAAATGCACGTGCGTTTACGCATGTGTCATATTTCGGGCGGATAATACTGGTCGGCTTTGGTTTAAGCCGGATCCGAGTATTATGCAGTGTAGATATAATATCTTTGTCTCAGTTGCATTTGTATTCGGTCGTAATACAAATGCGGGTATGTTTATGATAATACGGGGTTATCCTGAAATTCGTTTCAGGATCACTTTTGGAAGTTGCTAGTTTCCAGTTTTCTATCGGCCGTATTTAACATTCGGTTTAATACGGATTTATCTTTTCTTGAGATGAGTGTGGAAGCTTCTAGATGGTGACTAGGATGATGAGGTGGCTTATGACTTATTTGTTCATTAATGGTGCATTTAAAAGATGATGACTAAGGGTTATGTATCATAGTTTTCATTAAATTTGTTCATACAAGGTGTTTTATGAATCATACTCTTCATTAATGGTTGTGGTTACCTTCCCTCTCCTACACTCACTTCCCCCTCACCTATAAGTGGCCGGCCCCTCTTCCTAGATGAGGATGGTGTGCTTGAGAGAAAAAAGATGATAGTTTTAGTGTATGGAAATTTCATAGCTCATTTCTCATTTCACCCGATTCAAAAGGCAACTTCATTAACCGTTCGTCCATAACCTTGGACGTAACGAGACAAAGTGTTCTACTCATTCTCTACATCTATCTTCGTCATCTATTTTAGCAAACTTGATGATCGAGTTGCCTCGGTTCAGAGGCGGGAGCCCGTTTAAAGATCCGTCGACGTGGTGCCACCTGGACGAGTACACCGGAGTTCAAGAAGATCGGAGCAGCCGCAACAAGCGTGGGATGATGGTTGAAGACCGAAGGACTCGGATCGTTCAGTATAACATTTCTACCCACTTTGTAGTTTGTTAGTTTAGCTTTAATGGCAGATCCGGGTTATAGTACGGGATAGCGCCAGTTGTAAAAAGTTTTTGTTCCGCATTTGGCGTCTGTTAGACGGCCGGGGCGCTACCGTGGACTTACAGTGGTATCAGAGCCTCACCATTAAGCTTTACTAACTTGTGCTAATGCGTTTAAAAGATCGATTGAACGGAATTTCCGAAATCACAATTTTCAGCACACAAGTTTCTGTCGATTTTTAAAAAGGTTTAAAAATTATTTTGAGCATCACAGAAAACTAAGCAGGCTTTTCTAAGCATTATGGAAAAATTTGGGCACGTGATCCCACAAGACCACCGCAGATCCGCGGTCAAACCTAGGGTTTGACCGCGGAACCGCGGCGTGTTTGTGGGAACAGTGCTCCAACTTTTTCCAGAGAGCTTCATTTTGGAAATTATGGTTTTTGGTATATATCTTTTGGGCCCAGATTTTGTTACTGTACAGCAGATGTACGTGGGGCTCACTTCGGGAAGTTTTGTCGATCGAAATTTTAAACTTGTTAGTTTGCAGTATTTACATTATATCTCAGACCGGGAATGTCATTCGAGCAGTAAATTGCGTCTAATTGCTATAGCTCTTTTAGACGGGTTTGCGAACGTGACATTCGCGTTGATGTTCTGTGTTGTGCTGTGATATTGCGGATTTGTCGTGGTGGATAGCAGGGTGCAATGATAGTGCAGTTTGGATTAATTTGTACATTTGATATTGCGGGGCGAGCGTCCAACATGTGGACTGCCGTCACTGCCTGTTTGTATAATATTCTTTTGGGGCATGACCAGGTTGAGGTCGATGTACCCGTTGTACATATTTTTATTTCTGTACTAGGTTTACCCTGCGACCCAGTGCACGGATAGCCGGGTTCTGGAGGGCAACGGGTCCGTATCTCATGGCTTTGAGAGGCAAAAGGGACCTCACTCTAGAATTGGCAGACTATTCGCCGCACTCGTAGGGGGTACATGTTGACCCAAGGAGGGGTGCTCAATTTACCGAATTCCGTGAAGTGCCGGGTGTTCCAATCAATATGTTGTGGGGACTACCTCGCTTCAGGTTTTGGCGGGTAACTTGCCGCACCCGTAGGGGTCTAGGTTTCATTGCACAGGCTTTCCACACGACCAGGGGAACGTCGGGTTTCAGTAGCGGCTCTGTGAAACCCGGGGATTCCAGATTATCTGTATTGTTCTGTGATGCTTATTACTTTTTTATAATGTTGCATATTATCACGCCTGGAGCGATTATTGTATATTGGTATATATACTATTAGATGTTGTATATGTTTTACACCCGCGCTAGTCCAGCCCCCGCTCTGTCGTTAGTTAAGTAACCTAACGGGTGATGACGGGACTTAGTGGCGAATGCGGATGGCATATACGTACATTATATTTTCGTTCTTTTCTGGTGTGATTATTTGATGGGACTGCATTGATTCTTATCAATGCAAGGATAAAACAAACCTATATTTGATGTTGTTAGAACAAAATTTAAAAAAGGTGTTATTACAAAGATGTTTCCTTTTGTTTTGCATAGTGATATTCAGTTGGAATATCCTGCACCTCATTCGACGAGGCAAGGGCCGATATCCCTTCACCGAGAATGACCCCTTAGGCAGAAGTTTGCATCAGGGTAATAACTTCACTATAGTCTATTACAAGTTGCTTTATATCGCGGTATTAAGTTAGAATATCCTGCACCTCATTCCACGAGGAAAGAGCCGAGATCCCTTCACCGGGAGTGACCTCTTTAGCAAAAGGTTTTCGTCACTATATTTTTTATAAAAAGCTATCAGATTCCTTCAACGAGATCAAGTTCATTACGTTAAAGGTTTTTGGCCAAAAACCAGCCGTAGCCCTCCGTCATTTCTTATGGATGGTCAATAGTATTCAAGCTATGTTTGTTGGCCCTTAGTCAAGGCATAATGTTTGGTAGCTGCTGGGTATTCATTTGTTGCATTGATAGATGCGTTGTTTGGGACAGTCGTATTACTTTGTTGGCCCTTAGTCAAGAGTATGTACGGGTGGGTTCAAATCAACCAGGACAATGACGGGAAGAACTTGACATGTGACTTATGATTTGTTGGCCCTTAGTCAAGGTCATAAGAGCATGAGGTAAAAATTACATCGGGAGTTTCAAACAAACAGCAAACTTACCAGGCATGAGCATACCTTCTGGAGTGTGATAACTTGAGTGGCTTCCATCAAGTTATCATGCGATGATAGTTGGATCCCGATTCTCACTGATGAGTTGGTTTACTCTTCGGGTGATCTCGACTAATTCTTCTTTAAGATTTGGAGGAGAATTTGAGATTACAGTGGGAGGTTTCCTGATTTGATAAAATGATAACCATTCTGATCTAGGTTAGAGTGCATGCAGAGTGTTTCTTTTCTCTCTCTCTCTTTTTGGCAGCGACCTTTGACCGACCCTAGACTATGACTCAGTGACCAAGTTGACCGAACCTTCTTAAAATACTGGCTTTTGGATTGTCCGAGTTGCATAAGTCATTGCCGCTCCTTCTTTTACCCTTTGAATTTCTCAGAACACCCCGTATTACTACGGATATCCACTTCCATTGGATAGATCCATCGTATGGTTATATACGAACTCGAAGGGACTTCTTCGAGGATGGATCCAGGGTCAGGAGAAATAGAATTGGTTTATTCAGTTGTCTTTTATTATCACCTTCTCTCAGGTTGCGAGGGCTCCTTAGTTTAGGAGAGTATACCTATTACGCTTATTGGACAGTCTTATTCCAAACCATAGGCTGGTACCGAAAGGTAGGGAATGAAGAAAACCAATTAGCCTAAGTAGGGTGTACAGAAGGAAATAACTAAAGACAAAATAAAGGGATTAGAAAGAGGGCAAAGTAAATTGCGACTGCTATCATTCACGACCAAACCGCGTACTTCGTTGCCACTCCTATTTCACCTTTGCTTTTTTTCCCCAGTTCGGGAGAAATAGAATAAGGTATTATTCAGTTGTCTTTTATCATCACCTTCTCTCAGGTTACGAGTACTCCTTGGTTTAGGAGGGTACACCTATTATGCTTATTGGATAGTTTTCTTCCAAACCATAGGCTGGTGCCGAACGGTAGGGAAGGAAGAAAACCATTTAGCCTAACGATGGTGTACGGAAGGTAATGAATAAAGACAAATAAAGGGATTTGGAGAGGTAGCAATGAAATATATGGTTAAATTCATGAATTGGATTATGGAAGAAGCATTACTAGGAATACCTGGATACCCCTACGAAACATTTTCATGTTTCAGTGCATTGTTAAAAGAAAACTGATTTCCCGATTAGATACTTACTCCAGGGTATGTATTTACCAGGTTAAATTCTCATATCTGTATGGTTTTACAGATGATGAGTGGGAGTAGGTTATTGGGAATAAGGTGATCATCTTCATTATATCGGAATTCGTTGTAATTGGTGATATTTGAGGAAGTCGCCTGGGTTTTTGCCGGACGACATTTATTTGGTTATGAGTATCCGTTGTTGTGCACCAATTTCAAAATGATATATCTGTACGTTTATTTTTATAAAGAGATATAACTTTTTGAAATTATGTCCGTGACATTTACCTATATCAGTTGACGATTGGGTAAGGAGCATTGAACAAACGGAGTAGTTCTTAACCATAAGTACAGTTTTCAACCTACGATGCGCAGGTTTTGAGTTATTCGACTCAGCGGACTTATACAGAGTATTGTATGTTGTCCAGAGTCCGTGAGGACAAAGGGGTTGGTCCTCGTACTATGTTCTGTTTACTTATGACTTCTCTAGATTTTAGACAAGTGTTTCGTAGAAATACAAGGTCTAAGTTTTGAGAAGTTGTGGGTATAAGAATAAAGTAGAGAACCAGGTGTCACAAGTATCGGGATTCTTTAAAGAGATCGAAGATGTAGATTCTTGTGATTGGTATTCAGATGATAGTAATGGTTTTGAGAAACTTGTTTCTCTTTCAGGTTACTCATAATTGGATGTATTCCTAAGTTGAGTAATGTTGATTAGCTTCTCTCCATTAAGTTGATATGCACTGGAGACAGCTGCATGATTTGAATCTGGTTCCAATTAAATAAGTGCCAAAGTTTCTATATTGGATATAGAATGGTTCATATCTTAACGATGTTAAGGTACGGGGAGTTGTCCAGCTTATGCTTAAAACCAGACACTGGATAACTCAAGGCACGTTTCTGTAATGGCAGTTTGTGGGTTGACTCTGGCTTTGACGAGGGTTGATTTTTTACCATCTGGAAGATCGATAGTGATATTGTTCTTGACTCACCACAGTTTTAGTAAAATGGATTTTTTCAGAAAACAGTAGTGGGAGTATGGTAGAACTGGAAGTGATTCCAGAACCGCAAAGATTACGGAAAATTTAATAGGACCTATATATTCAATCAGGTTTGACATTCCAATAGCCACTCCGCAGATATGGAGGGTAACCTCAGACACCCGAGAGGTACTCCGGTAGCCTCAAGGACGGTGACACGGAGGTTCTTGTTTACCCAGACTTGACACTACTGTTGTTCCGGACTATGAAACCCGGCAAGACAATAAGTATAACGTCGTTCTAAACTAGCTTCAGAAGTACACGTATATATATTATTCTGCCAGAGGGTTGTTGTGGTCAGTGGGAGCAGCGGAAGTATAGTGGACAAGTAGCTTATGTCTATTTCTAGGCTTGAGCAAATATAGCGGAGATAAGATCATCTATTTTTGATGTGAAAGTCATGGGTTTGACTTCATCAGAATAGGGGATAGATCTGTTAAGAAGGTAGTAAGGTGTGATGTCCTGGTATTTGGATGACATATAAAGAGTAGGAAGTAAAATTCCTATACTACGATCGGTTGTACTGTGGTCGTCACACAGTTGTTTCTCCACAAAGGATATAGATATAATATCAGACATTCTGGTTACTAGATCTATGGTTTTAGATCTAGATTTGGGTAGTTTCCCAATATGGGTACTTTGACAGTCTTTGTTTAAGTCACTTGACTTACCTTCTTTCCTTCTTTATGTTCTTAGGTCACATCCCATATTCTAATAGTATTTTAGAATAGATGACTCTTGGCATGGTAGAGTACCTGCAGGTGATGGAGTCACCATCTCTAAAGGTGTCTTAGAGACTAAAGGAGAGAGGGATGTGCATGATTGGCAGATCACTTGCTTAGGAAATTGAGTCAATCATGAGATGTCAAGTACCACACCAGATGTTGTTTTTGCACTAGATGCGATAAGTTTATATTAATCCAATCCTGGAGAAACATTAGGAAGCAGTTTTAGAATATAAGTGCATGTTCTACGGATTTGATGACGGCAGCCTCTTTCGGGAGACGGTTATCATTCCAGGCTTCAAAGGTGACATGGATGACAGAGTGATTGTCAGAGTTATAGTTTTCCCTCTGATGAGGGACAGTATTATGGACAGGTGGTCCAAGAGGATACTGTGGGAGGCCTGGTGCTGGATACTGATTAGGTTCAGTGATCGATACAGTCTAAGAAGTTTGGATTTGGAGTTCATTTATGAACTAGGTCCCATCAGACATCCAGACATATTCTAAGACAGGTATTACTCAATTCGGGAGATGGCTTTCTCCGCGAACTTGAGATTATGAGAGACATAGAAAGAAACATCAAGGCGGATCCACTCACTGAGGCTATTTCTCGAACACAAGAGTTTTACAAACTAGGTTTGTGAAACTGATTAGTAGAAGAGTTAGGTGTTCGGTATCACACGGGCTGTGAGTATGCGACATCGCAATAATTAGCCTTAAGTGCAAGTAGGAGATTATTAGAGATAGTGCCCTCAAAGTCAATTATTGGATCGTAGGTACGTGATTGCAATGATTGAGGCAGGACCTATACCGATATGACAGTCTTGCTCGAGATGATAGTTTGCTATCTGGTTTGTCTTTATCATCGTATACATACTTTAGTTCACTATTGCATGATGATAGAGCCCATAGAATTCTTGCTTGACTACCAGCAATATGATGGCGATCATATACGTGGGAGCTGGGGTCTGCAAGCACATCCTTAAAGTGTCCCTAGTCGTGGGAGTTTCGAGACAGGGCATCGATACTCCAGAGTAGACTAGTGTATACAGTCGAGACCCCGACGTGGGGCGATGGCCGGTCTCACAAGCCATTGGTGTCAGTAGGATCACCTAAGATGTATACAGGTGCTCATTAGGTTATGAGTACACCGGACAGGACTCGCCAGGAACATGCTAGTTGGTATTATACATATTGTCAGATAGCAGTTCCCTGGTGACATATGTACAGGTTAGTTCATCGACCTGATGTCGTCATTTGTCTCGTGTGAGTTCCCACTGTGCTTTGATTTCTACCCTACCACGGCTCAAAGGAGTCGTGCAAACAGGTCTTTTTTGGGTACAGTCCCGAGCCACATGGAGGCAAGTGAGCGGATCGGCAGGGGATTCGTCTCTCCCGGTATTGGGGGTGAGATCGCGCTGTGTCTAGAAGAGCCATTACACAAAGCCCTCGGACGAGGCAGAAGATTTACTGGTAGGTACTCCAGTAGTATCTTAGGGTGTTCTGGGCCACTCTCTGACACGACTTATATCGCTAATGGGGGTCTGACGTTACCGGCCCCTAGGCAGATATGCAATACTCATAGACGAACGGACCGGACTGTATGTATATTGTCACTGTTTGGCTCAGTAGGGTTTATGGATGAGTTCGCTCGTCAGCTTCCCTTCTAATCAATACATAGGCAACCGTTACGTACAGCCAGTACCTCTGACGTGCTAGTAGTTATACCCAGTGCCAGTGTGTTGATGAGTCATTAGAGTCCCCCACAGACACTTTCCCAAGTTCGGGCGAAACGTTGTAGAGGCCGTATGGTTTTATGGAAGGGTTCGGAAAATGCACGTGCGTTTACGCACGTGTCATATTTCGGGCGGTTAATACTGGTCGGCTTTGGTTTAAGCCGGATCCGAGTATTATGCAGTGTAGATATAATATTTTTGTCTCAGTTGCATTTGTATTCTGTCGTAATACAAATGCGGGTATGTTTATGATAATACGGGGTTATCCTGAAATTCGTTTCAGGATCACTTTTGGAAGTTGCCAGTTTCCAATTTTCTATCGGCCGTATTTAACATTCGGTTTAATACGGATTTATCTTTTCTTGAGATGAGTGTGAAAGCTTCTATATGGTGACTAGGATGATGAGGTGGCTTTTGACTCATTTGTTCATTAATGGTGCATTTAAAAGATGATGACTAAGGGTTATATATCATAGTTTTCATTAAATGTGTTTATACAAGGTGTTTTATGAATCATACTCTTCATTAATGGTTGTGGTTACCTTCCCCCTCCTACACTCACCTCCCCCTCACCTATAAGTGGCCGGCCCCTCTTCCTAGATGAGGATGGTGTGCTTGAGAGAAAAAAGATGATAGTTTTAGTGTATGGAAATTTCATAGCTCATTTCTCATTTCACCCGATTCAAAAGGCAACTTCATTAACCGTTCGTCCATAACCTTGGACGTAACGAGATAAAGTGTTCTACTTATTCTTTACATCTATCTTCGTCATCTCTTTTAGCAAACTTGATGATCGAGTTGCCTCGGTTCAGAGGCGAGAGCCTGTTTAAAGATCCGTCGACGTGGTGCCACCTGGACGAGTACACCGGAGTTCAAGAAGATCGGAGCAGCCGCAACAAGCGTGGGATGATGGTTGAAGACCGAAGGACTCGGATCGTTCGGTATAACATTTCTACCCACTTTGTAGTTTGTTAGTTTAGCTTTAATGGCAGATCCGGGTTATAGTACGCGATAGCGCCAGTTGTAAAAAGTTTTTGTTCCGCATTTGACGTCTGTTAGACGGCCGGGGCACTACCGTGGACTTCCATGATCATCAGCCACTGCCGGCATATTGACGAGTCTTAGAGTCCCACAGAGGAGTTTCTTAGCCCCGGCGAAACGATGTGGTGTGCATATGAGATATGTACGGGGACCCGATTAAATGCGCGTATGTGATACCGTATATTAATCGGGCGTTTACTATTGGTCGGGCCGTATGTGATATGACCGGTTTGTTAAATCAAGTGTTGATTTAACATTGACTTTTAGCTCACTTCTTTTAAACCCTTTTCTTTATTGTATGCATGCATGTATGCATATGTTTATGTTGATGCACATGTTGATGTGCATGCACACTTACATGCATACACTTGTGTGTATCATGGTTGTTAATACACTATTGGTGGCAATGCAAGACTCACATGGAAGTATTTATCTAAATATTTATTTTTGAGTTAATGTAAATAAAATTAATTCATGGTTGATATTTATCCTTCATTCTCTACACTTAACTTTGCATTAACCATGAGTTAATTTTCTATAGCTCTCTTTTCTCCAAAGTAAATATCTAGATATTTATTAACCCATGGTTAAGGATGAGAGTGGAATATATATATAATTTCCATTCTCATTTTTATTGAGAGTATTATCATAACTTGAGCTCTTGAGTTGCCATCATCTTCTTCCTCCTCTCTCTTGCTCTCTTGACTTTGTTAGTGAGTGAGATAGTGATAAAGATAGGGTTTTGAAGTGAGAAAACAAACCACATCATCATTCTACACTAGTCTAGCCAATTAGTTTAGATTGTTAGCTTCATCTTCATCTTTTGATCAAGTAGAGCTTGGAGCTTGGACAAAGAGGACTCCGGGTGGATCATCATGGACTCGGAAGATCATTAGCAAGCCCGTTCAAACTCTCAAGTATCCAAGGAGTCAAGCAAAGAAAACTACAAAGGTTGTATTCTCTTTACTTAGTGTTTTATTACTTATAGTATGTGATACTACTTCATATGTTACTTTAAATTTCTAGTTTGATCCTAGGTTAGTTTGCTTAGCACCCTAAAAAATTAAATTGTAGCATATTTGATGCATTACAAACCCTTGAGAGGTGCTAGGTAAACCCAACAACTATAGTCCACGGAGTAAGATGGACTTCTCTCGTATACATGAATACTTTCTTTACCAAACTATATACAACCACATTAGAATAACTATCATAAACCGGTAATCAATCATACACAACTTACTTGTTCATTTCATATTACTTGTTACATCCTTTTTCTTCTTTTGGGACTTACCGAGCGTTATTTCGCTGACGACATTCCTTCTATTTCTTTCTTTGGAATGTTCGTCAGGAGGACCGGACTCTCAGGAGATTGAGCCTAGCTAGGAGGACTTGGACCAGCTCACTGCTCAGTCTGACTACTAGTTCACTTGTACTTTCTTTTTGTATGCTACTGTTTAGGCACTGCTTTACATCATTGCATATTTTATTTCAAACTGTTGTATGTAAAGATGAATGTTGTTGCGGATATGGGTAATGGCAAAAGGGCAAAAGGGTAAAAGGGAGACCGAAGAAAACATGGATGGAGGTGATACGAAACGATATGGTTGCCAAAGGACTCAATGAAAGTATATTGTTCGATAGGAGTGAGCGGAGGCGGAGGATTCATGTGCTAGACCCGGCGTGATTCTCATGTTGGTTCATGTAGCCTAACCCATATGCTTGGGATAAAAGGCTCAGTTGTTGTTTGTATGTAAAGATGAATGTAAATAAAGTTGCTATTTTATTTTATTTCTCTTGTCATTCTTATACAATTTTATATATTTCTTAATTACACTTAACGTATTTATTTCTTAGTAAATACGTTGCGGCCTACCACGTCACTGTTTCCGTATACTGGGAAGCGGGGCGTAACAGGTTTTGTTGGCGGCCCATGCAGGTCAGTTCTGCATGAAGTCTTAAGCAATATATCACAAGAATTATAAGAATCAACAACTATAGATTCCTTACATTTCAAATTTCTTGAATCTATCCTAACCATTCCTTTTCTATCAAGGTAATGATTCTCCGAACAACACCGGCACGAACGTTAACGGCAACACTCCACCGCCTACTTTACCACCACCACCTACCGTTGCAGCTCCTATCAATGAGCAAACGGTATTGCTTGAGGCTATCAAGAGCCTTCTGGAGGGTCAGCAGCACTAGACTGCTATCCTCATACACTGCCCCGAAGCCGAGGCACCCGGAGTCAAACAATTTCGGGCACTGCATCCAAAACATTTCTCGGGGAAAGAGAGCCACTGGAAGCGGAAGAATAGGCTCAATCGATCGAAGATAATCTGGCAGCAGCTCAAGTGCCAGATATTACCCGGGTGAGAGTTGCTAAGTTGCAACTGACAGACAATGCTAGAATCTGGTGGAAGGCTGAGGAAAGCCGTCTCACCCAACCTATCGAGTGGAAGACGTTTTGCCATTTGTTCAATACGAAGTACTTCCCTGATACTGCCCGTTTTGACATGGAGCATCAGTTCATTTATCTACTATAAGGCTCAATATAGGTCAAGTCTGTGGATGAATATGATACTGAGTTTACCATGCTTAGCAGGTAAGATATCGTCTCAAATTCAAATTCCTGATTTCACTCATACACTACTAACACAAGGTCGTAACAGGTTCGCTGCACACCTGATTCCTACTACTGAGATCCGGGCACGATGATTTCAGAAAGGGTTGGACCCGGAAATCTAAGCTGCACTTGCTACAGGGGATTTCCCAACCCATGAACTTGCTTTGAAGACTGTCCGACACTTTGAGGCAGTTGTGAAGAAGAAGGGCAGATCTCAGACTGCCGGTGTGAAACGTCCTGCCATATAGATGTCAAGAGGGACCTCTCCCAGGCCAACTTTTGTATCCAGAAGACCGGGAGGATCATTTAACCGGTCCAGTACAGACTTTTGTTTCTACTGCAAGAGGACGGGACACTTGGTGAAGGACTGTGTTTAATTTGTGGCGCATTCACTCACATGATAGGAGCATGTCCATATCATATCAACACAGCACCAGCACTTAGACCCGCAATCACATTCCCGCAGCGGCCAGCCATTCAGGCTCCTGCACCCCGTTTAGCTCTTCCTGCACCGGCTCCACGTAGACCTCCTGCACAGTCTCAACATCAATTCCATCAGGCACAGAGAAACATGCCTCAAGGGCAGAGAAACATGCCCCAAGAATAGAGGAATGTGCCTCCAGCCAGGAGGAATGTACTACGACGTCAGGCTTTCACAATGACAGACGAAGAGGCCGAAGCCATAGGACAAGTCATCACTGGTAATTCCCAATCCTTTCAAAACTTTTCAATCCTTATGTATCAATATACTTTTCCTATATCTAAACCCAACATACACAACTTAGGTACAATCTTAGTAGCCTCCCATCCTGCTCTAGCACTCTTCGATACTGGAGCATCATATTGCCTTATGTCGCAACGGTTCGTCCGAACTCATGCGATTCCAGTTAAACCGCTCGTATCCAGCTGGAATGCCAGTTCAGGGAATGGCATTCTAAAAGCAACCTTAGGATACAATCTGTGTCCAGTGGTTGTCTGCAGTAGAGAATTTTATGCGGACTTCAAGGTGTTGGACATACCGAACTTCGTGTAGTCTTGGAAATGGACTGGCTGGGAATTTTGTTCGCTACTATCGACTGTCGCCAAAGGAGAGTAGTGTTTGAGATACCAGATCATCCAGTGCTCTATTTCAAGAGTGGAAACTGTACCTTGGAACCTAGCATCTACAAAGCAAGTGGTTGCAGCATTGCAAGTGGAAGAATCGAAGCCATAAGTAGTTCGAGAGTTCGAGGATGTATTCCCGGAAGATATATCAGGTTTGCCCCCTGATCGAGCTCTTGAATTCAGCATCGATTTACAACCTGGTGCACAACCTGTAATCAAAGCTCCGTACCGGTTAAGTCCAGAAGGATTGAAGGAGATCCGCATTTAGTTGGACGAACTGCTGAAGAAAGGTTGGATCCGACCCAGTACTTCAAGTTGGGGATCTCTGGTACTATTGGTGAAGAATAAGGAAGGTTTATACAGGATGTGTGTAGATTATCGAGCTCTGAATGAAGTGACGATCAAGAACAAGTATCCACTACCACGCATCAATGATATTTTCGATCAGCTAAGTGGGTCTTGTGTATTTTCAAAGCTAGATCTTCGTTCGGGTTATCATCAGATGAAGGTTAAAGAGTCCGACATTCTGAAGATGGCGTTTAGGACTCGATATAGTCATTATGAATATCTCATAATGCTATTTGGAGTGACCAATGCACTTGCCATCTTCATGAACCTGATGAACCAGGTTTTCCGAGAGTACATAGACAGGTCCGTTGTCATCTTCATCGACGACATCCTAGTGTATTCAAAAAATCGGAAAGAACACGCCGAGCACTTACGGATTGTTCTGAAGACATTGCGACAACATCAACTCTACGCTAAGTATAGCAAGTGTGAATTTTGGCTAGATCAAGTCGGATTTCTCGGACATATCGTTTCAGGCGAAGGAATCTCATTAGATCCAGCTAAGGTGTCAGCTGTCAGCGAATGGCCGACACCAAAGACAGTGAAAGATATACGAACTTTCTTAGGATTAGCAGGATACTACCAACGATTCATTGAAGGCTTCTCAAAGATTGCAGCACCCCTGGCCAAGCTCACATATGAAGATGAAGCATTTGTGTGGTCAGAAGCATGTGAAAAAGTTTTTGTAGAACTCAAGTCAAGATTAACCTCTGCTCCTATTCTTGTAATACCGGATTAATCTGGAGGATTCGTTGTGCATTGTGATGCATCCGGTAAAGGATTAGGATGTGTTCTATATCAGCATGGAAAAGTTGTGGCTTTTGCATCAAGACAGCTAAAGGTACATGAGTACAATTGTAACGTTTTAAAAATCGTTTAAGTTAATCATCCGATAATCGGTAATATAACTTGTGTTTTCCGTAAAACATAATTATAATTATTTTTCAACATAGACTTAAACATACCTATTGTAGCTATGTAATTACTAGTATTTGGTATTTATTTAGTCACTTATAAATTGCTAGTTTACTTAAATATTTTCCTTAATTAATTATTTTAAATATTATTTTAAGCTTTCACTTATAAATTGAATTAATGATAATTACAAATTAGAATGGGTTAATGGCACATTGTGCACCATGACAACTAATAGCTAGTTTGTAACATATTCTTTTTGTTCTTTATTTTGTCTCCATGGTTCTAGAAAAGTCTAGGGTTATTTGGAAAATAGAATTTAATTAAGAAAAGGAAATTAATATATGTGAAATAGGCGGGGGGGGGGGGGGGTTCTTGACTTGACACACACTCACCTCACTCACCTTTCCCTCTCTCTCCATTTGGCCGAGCACTAGGCAACCCCATTCCCCCATTTCTCCACTTCATTTCCATCTCAAAAATCCTCAAAATTCCATCAAAAATCCACACAACTTCTCACTAATTCATAGTTAAATCTTCACCCAAAAGTTCTTGACCTAATCTAGCTTGGATCTTGAAGCAAGAAACCATTTTGGGAGGTTATGCAAGTTAGATCTATAAATATTTGTGGTATAAATCTTAACCCAATGGTTAATTTGTTGGTTAATTGCTTTAATCTAAATTCTTTAAGTGTTAATTTGGTTCTAATTGCGAGTTTGAGATTTTCAAGAGAAGGGTTTTGGTTCAAGTTAGGGTTTTTATCACTTGATTATGGTTGCAATGTGTAGTTTAACATCTTAAGACTTGCAAAATCTAACCTAGTTGTTAATTTGCTAATTGTTACTTTTAAATTGTCTTAATTAACTATTCTTACAAACTAATTTCATGATTAATGTAAATAGGTGAGATTAAAATTTAGTTAACAACTGTGTAGCGTAATTAAGATATTAAGTGAATATTGTGGCCGTTAGTTTTGCTAAAATATCTAGATTTGCACCAAAATGGTTAATTGTTGCTCACTAGGTTTTGGGAATAAATAGATTTTAATTAAGTTTGAGGTTGGAATGATCTATAACCTATTCCCTAAAATATTTAGTGTGTTGTAAATGCGCGATTGGTACGATTAGGTTCTAGGTTAGGGGATTGCTACGTATAGCGACCCCTAGTTGTGGTTTGTGGCGTTATCGTGAGCGCGTTTTGTGCACCAAGTGCGTGCACGTCCAGTTAGTACGCGTTGGTTGTCCTGTAACGTTTGTGTCCGCGATTATTTATATATCTATTCTCTTATTTACTTGTGTGGGATTCTAGGATCGGGTGTAGAGAAGTCGGACGCGGCGCGGAAAGGTAATGCCGTGATTGGATCAGTTTGGCCGAGGCGTCCCGGTGAGTAGATGTACACATTTATGGGGAGATCGTCTGGATGGCGTGAGGCGCTCGATAGTCAGGATTACTAGCAGTGCTTGTATTTATATGCGTAGTCTCCTAGTCATTCATCTCATTGCATTGCATCATCTTATATATATATGATATTATCTCATAGGACACTTGCACCATTACCATTGGTCCATACCGCACGTGCACTATTTTATGTGAACACACACGCCATTGGTAATTGCTGTGTCACGAACACTATAGAACTTGCTTAAAATCGGTATCTGTGCATTTGCATGATATATGATCTGTAGACTTGTACTTGCATATTCATTTCATTAAGATGGATACGTAGGATTGTTAGTCATATATATACCTCATTGCATCATGATTCATGCATAGCTTCTGGCCGTACTTCGCATGGTATATACTATCGATATCATAGACATCCATCATTTCCAACGTGTTCATATATTGTAATTCTTTTTGAGGATTTCAGTACTTATGAGATTTCTGGATTTTGGGAAAAACCGCAAGAATTTTATAAACCTATTATTATTTTAAAAATAGAAATTTGCGGTTTTCTCGTGATATGATGTGTGTGACGTTCACCATATGTTTTCTCGGTTCTTGAGCTGTATCATATACCGGATTCGAGGAGGGGGATGCACCGTCTGCGGGTACATGGAGGACCCGGTGCGGTACCTCGGGGCAAGAAGATCGCATAGAAGGCGTTGAGCCCGGCAGGGGAGCACTATCGACCAGTTATTATTGACGCGGCAGATATCCGGAGGATACCGACCGTAGTCATGAGATTTGATGAGATGGGCCGATCCGGACTGACGGAGCCCGAGACATTGAGACATTGAGATATTGAGACATTGAGATATTGAGACATTGAGATATTGAGATATGCATATATTATGTCGATGCTTGATACGGATTTTCTGTTGATTTCATTGATGATGCATCGGTTATTGCACAAAGGTTTTTCTAAGATAAGAATAAAGGTTTTCTCATACCAGACATGTTCAGGTTTCGTGTTTGATTATGCATTCATATTTCATTCATGCTAGTACATCGTATCATATTGATATACATAGGTTGTGAAGCAAATTGCGTGCATGCTTACGATAGCCTTATTAGATATTACTTACTACTCACGAGTTGGCAACTCACCCCCGTTGTGCCACAGTATTTTTGCAGGCCCGACCCGTCAGCATAGTAGCGGCGGATGTGTTATCTTCCTCCACTCCATTTGCATTGACCTGCGGTTTGCTTGTAGGTGGGCTGCGAGAATATTTGGTTTCCACTTTGTGTATTATTATTGTATCTAGTATACTCCATCTACCTTATCTACCGTTTTCCACCAGTTATACATTGGACTTAGATGGTGAGCTTGTGAGATTTGTATGTATTCTATTTCTAGTGTCGATGCTCACTTGAGCCGATGGGACGTTTTATTTTCCTCGTGCTTTTATATTCTTATTGGCTCTGTTCTGATATATTGCGTGTGGTTATGATTCCGCCTTTGATGAAGAGCTAGCTCCCGCTTGGGGATGCCTTTATTCTTTACTTGTATATATTCATGTGTAGTACTCATTTGGGGCCAGTATTTACAAAGGAAACTTTGCCGAAATTTTCGGGAAAACTTTATATTTTAAAATGTTTTAATATGACTTTATTTTTCTAAAATCACTTTTTAGTTAAGTTTTTCCTTCACTCTACTTTTTTTAAATGGTTTAGATTTATGGGCTTTGGCTTACTTAGACTATGTTACGCCTTAAGATGTTTTGTAATTTAAGTGCCAGTCACGTTCCGTACCTTCGGGTCGTGACATCAACTATCCAACACATGATTTGGAGTTGGCAGCCATCATCTTCGCTCTTAAGATTTGGTGCCACTATCTTTTGGTGAACGAGTGGATATATACACTGACCACAAGAGTATGAAGTATGTATTTACTCAGAAAGAACTAAACACACGGTAAAGAAGATGGCTAGAACTCATGGCGAACTTCGACATTAACCTACAATATCATCCTGGGAAGGTGAACGTAGTTCCCGACGCCCTTAATCGCCAGCCATTAGCAATGAACCACACCACTCAGTAGAAGCTACAACAAGAATTGCACGGATTAGAGATAGAAGTAGTTATGCCAGGTAACGCTTCATATTTGATGAACTTACAAGTCCAGTCCACTATTGTCAATCAGATCAAGCCAGCTCAAGGAAAAGATGCCAAGCTACAAAAGATCTGAGAACAAGTAGAAAGTGGACTTCGAGCTGACCACGAAGATGGATCCTTGCGATATGGAAGTCGATTATGTGTACCAATCGGCCCACTTCGAGAAGAGTTGATGAAAGAAGCTCACAGCTCTCCTTATTCTGTACACCCCGGTGGTACAAAGATATACAAGGATCTACGGCAACACTACTGGTGGCATGGAATGAAGCGCGAAATAGCTAGAAGCATAGCAAAGTGTTTGGTGTGTCAGCAAGTGAAGGCTGAACATGACAGAATTGCTGGTCTACTTCAGCCGTTACCAATCCCAGAATGGAAATGGCAGCACATTACCATTGACTTCATGACTGCCTTCTCTCACAGCACGAAGGGTAACGACGCAATATGGGTTATTATGGATCGACTCACCCAGTCGGCTCACTTTATTCCATTTCGAGTTGGCCAGTCAACTGAGGCTTTAGCAAAGAAGTACATGGAGGTAAACATAAATCTAAAGTAAGATTCAACCCTTCAATACGTACTATATTTGATACCCATGAACTCATGCAGGAGATTATGAGATTACATGGAGTACCGGTTTGCATCATCTCCGATCGTGATACAAGATTCCGATCACAGTTTTGGCAGAGTCTGCAAGCTAGCCTGGGAACGAGTATGAATTTCAGCACGACTTATCACCTACAAACGGACGGACAGTCCGAGCGAACAATTCAGATTCTTGAAGACATGCTAAGAGCTTGTATGTTAGACTTCGGAGGTTCGTATGGAGTTTTCATACAACAACAGCTATCAGGTAAGCATTAGAATAGCACCATTCGCAGCACTCTATGGACGAAAGTGTCGATCACCACTAAGATGGGACGACGTCGGAGATCATGAACTCCTTGGACCAGAGATGATCGTGGCAACCGTGGATGTGGTTCGCACGATCAGGGAAAGAATGCGCATAGCCCAAGACCAACAGAAGCATTGGGCAGATGCAAAGCGCCGACATCTGGAGTTCCAACTTGGAGACCATGTTTTCTTAAAGATCTCTCCAAATAGAGGAGTGATCCATTTTGGCAAGAGGGGTAAGCTAAGTCCAAGATACATAGGACCGTTCTACATACTCGAACGAGTTGAAGAAGTGACATACCGTTTAGCACTACCACCTTCATTGGAATGAGTGCACAACGTGTTCCACATATCCAGCTATGATGATATGTGAGCGACCCCAGCCACATACTTGATCACTCAGAGCTCACAATACAGACTGATCAATCTTGCGAGCAACAACCAGTTGAGATCCTGGATAGAAATATGAAAACATTGCGGAACAAGTAAACGTGGTCCGAGTGATGTGGAGAAAGGATTCGCCAGGAGAATCAACATGGGAACGAGAAGAAAATATGCGTGCAAGATACCCTTACCTTTTTGAAAATTAGTCCATATGTAATTGTAAATTTCGAGGACGAAATTTTTATAAGGAGCGTAGAATGTAACGACTTTAAAATTTTTGTACGAATTTTTTTCTGTTAATATACAAGAAATGAGTTTTACAACCCGAGTTTGAGTTATAAGTCACTTTTATTAAATAACAGTAAGAAATAACTTGTAGCTCACTGGTAAAGCTTCCACACTGCTGTGACATAGCTTGTGTGTTCGAATCCCATCAGACACAATTATTCTTTTCTGAATTTTTCTTTTTAATTTTTGGGAGCCCAAAAGATTGCACGTGCAATACACAGGGAAATCAAAAGTCAGAAAAATCAAACACATGGAAAATGGAGTAAACAGGGATTTAATCAACGGGCACGAATCTCGATGCCAGAAGCCCTAAATTGAACGGCCAAACTCCTCTAAAAACCGGCACCGACGGTCGGGATTGCTCTAATGTGCCCCGGGATTTGCATACACACCTTTTCAGCTACCCCTAACTCCCCTGCATTGTTTGATTTCCTTGCAATCAAACAGAGACCCTTCATTTCACAATTAAACATCATTCTAATGCTTTTTAATCCACCATTTTAATTCCAAAACCTTAATTCTCCACTATAAATACCATTCCCTACTTTGGCTCAGCACCATTCTGAAAATTATAGCAAAATTCTCTCAAAAAGTTCCTAAGTACAAGTGGAGTAAAGAGGAGTTAGCGAGCAAGCAATTTTCGGCAAAGATCGAAGCAACATCCGGAGCTCTCGCGACGCCACGACGACACTCTTCCTTTCCTAACCCTCTCCTTGAAACTCTTAAGCCGTAAGTCCCTCCCCAAACCCTCTTTCTCTTCATTGAATTTCACTTTTAATCTTATATCGGTAAAAGTGGAGTTATTACCGACATCTTTTTCTAAACCCTAGAAAACTTCTTCTCCTTAATATTTTGTTCAATATAATTTTTACACAATACTTGTAACCCTAAATACTAATGTTTATAATCAAGTTTAACCAAGAATCTCATGTGAAACATTCATACTTGAACTTTTTCATTAAAATACCATGAACTTTGATATCACTTCTTTTAGTTTTGTTTAAATTATACCTTTAGGAAAAACTTTACGGGGTAACGACCTACCCCACACGCACACTTGGTTCCATAGCACGATGCCTCTTTTGTATGAATATTTGTTACGAAGAAAATTTTACAATAAAATACCACCTACTTTAAAACCGGATTTCTTTTTAAGCGGTATTTCATTTCCTTGACGATTATGCCTCTACAACACTCGTTAGGGAACCCGTTAATGGATGGTGCGGATCATCGCACATCCTGGGGATAGAAGAGCGAGATGCAGACCTTCTCACGGAGTATTCGATCTCGAAAAAATTTAAATACGGTTTATAAGAAAAACGAATTTTCTAATTAAAAATTAATTTTTAAATTATATAAAATTATATATCCATATTTTCAAAATATAATAAAGTTACATTTTTCTAAAAAAATGAAAGATTAACAAATGGTAATAAAATACCATCAAGTTACTAAAAGACAAGTTTTTAATAAAATACCATAAACTTTCCAAAGCTAATTGCTTATCACTAAAATACCCCAATACTTAAAATCTATGCTCATGAAAACCCTAAATAATATAAATCACCCCTCGAGGTTTATTTTGAAACTATATTAAAATACTTTCATAAAACCCCCTCGAGTTATATAAAAACAATATTTTAAGAACTTTAGTAAATATAAGTTGGATCAATTCTCTTGAGCCCCAGGGAGTCGGAGAAAGTGAGTGCTTGCTTATTTAAGTTAGACAACTTAACGGAGTTATCAATGATAATTATTTTGGAAAAAGACACAAATCCTACCATCCATGTGCAGTAGTTACCGATGACTCCCGAACCTACTTCAAGATCTAAATCAGATTACAAGTGTCTGACTCAGTATGAGTCCAAATTCAAACCTGAATCCAAAGTCAAATATGAATACTTGATCATGAACATGAATATTCGAATCCAAACATCAATATCAAATATGTATACTTAACTTGATTTGACCGAACCATGGTTATAACTTGACATGACTACCTGAATACATGATTACATCCTGAACACGATTACTTGAACATTTTGTATCCATGGTTTTGGCAAGATTTGTAAACATAATCTATACAATATATTACGCGGGGGTAAAGGGGTAGATTGGTACGTAACGTATATCGTGGCACGAGAGGTCACTTAAAAGACACCTGTAAGTTCACGTTGCCCACCCCGGTGCTTACGGGAAGGCGGAAACGTTATGAAAAATCGGATTTTTACAACACTAGGCAACATGGACTATGTAAAGGAGGGATCTTTGCTAAAAAAAACTAACAACCAAAGCTAAAAGAGTTTAGCTACTCGGAAAGGGGGTTATACCTAGGTCTTCAAGTCCTTCTCTTCTTGCTCCTTGGAGTGAAAGAACGGATCGTCTCGTCGCCTTCTCTTGCCGAAGAAAGATCCACCCGAGGGCCTCTACCTTTGGCTCCAACTTCAAACTAGAAGTAACTAAGGTGCTTGGTGTGCTAAACCTAGGACCTTAGAAACAGTAGAGAGTATTTTTGAGGGTTTTATCTCAAGTTCAAAGGGTTCTCAACTCATGAGAGGGGAGAGCTAGAGAGAGAGGAAGAGGAGGAGAGAGAATGAAAATGATCAAGTGAGAAGAATAATGCAACCCATCTCACATATATGTGATTTATGAAAAATAGATAATTAGCTAAAGATAATTGTCATGGTTAATCAAGAAATGACCATTATCATTTCACATTAAATACTTTTGCAAGGATCAAAGAGCATCTTTCATATGGAATGATGATGGTCAACTTGTCAACCTAGGTCAACAAGTCAAGTATAGTCAAATGGTCAACAATCTTAACCATGCACAATTATAATTAACTAATATTAATAAATCATAATTCACACATAAACATTAGGGTTAAGAAAATGACAATGGTCATCAACCCTAATGAAAGTCCTCTGCCTCTGTCTTAGTCAACTGTGCATACACACCCGTATCCGTGTTCCGAGGAACACGAATACAATGAGATAAAACCAATCCCAAATCATATACTAGGATCCGGTTTAAACCAAAGCCCGCTAGTATAAGCTGTCCGGACACCAAACGTGCACAAGTGCGCGGATGTGAACGAACCCTGTCGCAAAACCATGCGACCTCTACTCATTTTGCCTAAAGGCGAATAACCCTCTGTGTGGGACTCTAAAGACTCGACACTACGCTGGAAGTGGGTTTAACCACAGACCGCAAGCGGCACTAGCTGTACGTAACGGTCCCCAGGTAGATGCCGATAAGAAGACTGACGAGGTAAACCCATCTGAACTCCTACTGAGCCTGTATGTGACAGTCTCCGTACAGTCCGGTCTGTTCGTCTAAGAACATCGTATGGAGGGCCTAGGGGGGCGGTAAACGTCAGTCCCCTACTAGCGGTACAAGTCGTGTCGGAGTGTAGCCCAGAACACCTGAGATAATACTGGAAACTTACCAGTCTATCTCGCTTGCCCTGGCCAGGGACTTTGTGTAATGGCTCTCCTAGACACAGCGCGATATCAACCCCCAATACCGGGAGAGATGAATCCTGTCTAACCGTCACTGCCTCCAAGTGCTTCGGGACCGCACCCCAAAACTACCTGTTTGCACGGCTCCTTTGAGCCGTGGTAGGGTAGTAATCAAATTACAGTGGGAACACACTCGAGGCGAAGTGACAGTGTCAAGTCAACGGACTAAGCTGCACTCATGTCACCTGGGAACTGATAACTGACGATAGGTATAATACCAACCAACAGTTCCCGACGAGTCCTGTCCAGTGTACTCATAACCTAACGAGCACCCGCATACTATCTCAAGTACGACGTACTGACGGCTGTGGGACAGACCGTCTCCCAAGCTGGGATAAGAAGCGCATACGCTAGTCTACTCCGGAGTATCGATGCCCTGTCTCGATAGTCCTGCGACTAGGGACCTGCATAAGGATGTGCTTATAGATTACCCAGCCCCCACGAGTGTGACTGCCATCACAACGCTGGTAATCAAGCAAAGATCCTAAGGGCTCTACTAATGTGTAAAGGCGATATGCTAAAAGAAACACATGCACACATTAAAGTAGAAACAGACCAAGTAGCATACTACCATTTTGAGCAAGAATGTTAATACAAGGTGAATATCCCAAGCTTCCATCAAGTAATATACAATCTAGTATGATACAGTAATGGCCTCTAGGGCATCTACACTAACAATCTCCCACTTGCACTAAGGCCATGTATTGGCGTATTGAAGACCTATCATCTCGATCAGCCGCTCGAACTGAGTCTGGGGTAAGGCCTTGGTGAATGGATCAGCAGTGTTATCTTCCGCAGCAACTCTCCGAACCTCGATCTCCTGGCGACCCACGATCTCCCTGATCAGGTGATACCGCCTCAAGATGTGCCTGGACTTCTGATGGGACCTGGGTTCCTTCGCTAAAGCTATAGCCCCGTTGTTGTCGCAATACAGAGGTACTGGATCAACAATGGACGAAACCACCTGAAGTTCTGTTAGGAACTTCCTTATCCAGACGGCTTCTTTTGCGGCATCTGCAGCAGCGATATATTCCGCTTCCATCGTCGAGTCAGCAACGGTTTCCTGTTTGGAACTCTTCCAACACACCGCCCCTCCATAGAGGGTAAAGACATAACCCGACATGGACTTGGAATCATCCTTGTCACTCTGGAAGCTGGAGTTAGCAAAGGCCTCGATCTGGAGGTCTTTTTCGCCATACACCAAGAACATCTCCTTAGTCATTCTCAGGTACTTGAGAATGTTCTTTACCGCTATCCAGTGTTTCTCCCCAGGGTTTGACTGATACCGGCTTACCACACTCAGTGCATAAGCTACATTTGGTCTGGTACACAACATCGCATACATTATAGAGCCTACTGCAGAAACGTAGGGTATAATAGACATGCGATCCCTTTCCAAATCGGTCTTGGGAGATATCTCTTTGGAGAGGGTGATCCCGTGACAAGCCGGTAGATTACTGCGCTTGGAATCTTCCATACTGAATCTTTTCAGTATGGTGTCGATGTACCTGGACTGTGAGAGTCCTAATATCCTCTTGGATCTGTCACGATAGATCCGGATCTCCAGAATGTATGAGGCATCAACCAGGTCTTTCATGGAGAACCTGTGTGACAAGAACCCTTTGACAGATTGTAGCATAGGAATGTCATTTCCTATTAAGAGAATGCCACCCACGTATAAAACGAGGAATACTACATTTCTCATTACAAATCTACTATAGATGCATGGTTCATCTGGATTTTTGATAAAGCCAAATTCTTTGACCGTCTCATCAAAACAGATGTTCCAACTCCACGATGCCTGCTTTAGTCCATAGATGGACTTAAGCAATTTGCACACCTTTCCGCTGCTCCCACTCTGAATGAAACCCTCTGGCTGGTCCATATAGACACACTCCTCTAAATTTCCATTTAGAAAAGTGGTTTTTACATCCATCTGCCAGATCTCATAATTGTGGAAGGCAGCAATGGCAAGAAGGATCCGAATGGATTTCAGCATAGCCACTGGAGAAAAGGTTTCGTCGTAGTCCAAGCCAGGTCTTTGACGGAAACCCTTTGCAACAAGTCTAGCTATATAAGTCTCAACCTGTCCATCTACACTAATCTTCCTTTTAAAGATCCACTTGCATCCTATGGGTTTTACCCCATCTGGAGCAATGTCCAACGTCCATACTTTGTTGGTGTACATGGACTCCATTTCGGTCCGCATTGCATCCAGCCATTTTACCGAGTCAACGCTCTGAATGGCCTGCTGGAAGCTAGTAGGCTCATTACTATCAATGATGCAATCCTTTCTATCCCCATCTATGAGAAAACCGTAGTATCTCTCGGGCGGATGAGACTGCCTACTACTTCTGCGGAGCGACGCATGAATGTCCTGATCTTTTGAACCCTCTGGTTCTACTTAGCTTTCAGTAATAGCTCGTGGTTCTGGAATTTCTTCCAGTTCTATTGCGCTCCCACTTATCTGATTTTCCAAAAACTCAGTTTCCAAGAAATGGGCATGATTAGAAACAAAAACCTTTTGTTCCTCTTCACAATAGAAGAAATATCCCTTGGAGTTCTTTGGATATCCTACAAACTTGCACTGTATTGAGCGTGCCTCGAGCTTGTCCGCATGCTGCTTTTTGACAAAAGATGGACATCCCCATGTCTTAATGTGATTAAGATAGGGTCTCTTCCCACACCACATCTGATATGGTGTGGTAGGCACAGTCTTAGTTGGAACTCGGTTCAAAAGGTATGCAGCTGATTCTAGTGCATATCCCCAGAATGATCGCGGTAACTCAGCGTTACTCATCATGGACCGTACCATATCCAATAGGGTTCGGTTCCGTCTCTCCGATACACCGTTATGTTGCGGAGTGTATGGAGGAGTAAGCTGAGAGAGAATTCCATTCTCTTTTAAGTAGTCCAGGAACTCGGCACTTAAGTATTCACCACCTCGATCAGATCTCAGTGTCTTGATACTTTTGCCTGTTTGTTTTTCTACTTCATTCTTGTATTCCTGGAATTTTCCAAAGGCTTCGGATTTATGTTTCATTAAGAAGACATAACCGTACCTTGAAAAGTCATCCGTACAAGTAATGAAGTAAGAATAACCGCTTCGTGCATGTGTAGACATTGGGCCGCACACGTCGCTGTGTACGAGTCCCAAGAGCTCGCTCGCTCTTACTCCGTGTCCAGTGAACAGAGTCTTTGTCATCTTTCCTTTGAGACAGGATTGACAAGTTGCATATGATTGATATTCGAACGGATCCAAATACCCTTCTGTATGTAACTTCATCAACCTTCTCTCATTGATGTGACCCAGTCTACAATGCCATAAGAAAGTCTGATTGTTTCCGGAGACTTTCTTTTGTGTGTTTTCTGGACATTGAAAATCTGTGGTTGGTTTAATACGTATATACCATTGCTTAATGTTGTTAGTTATATGTATACCCTAGAGGCCATTACTATACATTTGATGTATATTGTAGTGGATGCTTGGACATATATAGGGATGACTTTCTTGCTCGACATGATAATATGCTATCTGGTTACCCTTTACCTTAACGTGTATGCCGTTTGTCTCTCTGTTACATGTTAGTAAAGCCCTTAGGAAGTGTACTTGACTACATGGACTATGATGCGGATCATACTAGTGGGGACATGGTAGTCCATAAGTACATCCTTCAAGGTCCCTAGTCATGGGTGTATCGAGACGGGGCATCGATATACCAGAGTAGACTAGCGTATACCTTCTTGACCCATACAGATGGGCGATGGATGATCCCATATCCATTGGTGTTTGACATCAGAGATGATATACGGGTGCTCAGTGGAGACTGGGTACACTGGACGGACTCGCCGAGAACTCCCAGATGGTATTATACCTTACGTCAGATGGCAGTTCTCTGGTGACACTGGTATAGGTTAGTCTGTAGACCCGAGATCGTCATAGAGTCTTGTGTGATTCCCACTGTGCTTTGATTTCCACCTTACCACGTCCAAGAGGGCATGCAAAATGGTGGTTTTTGGGTACAGTCCCGAGTCACATGGAGGCAATGAGCGATAGGAGGGGTTTCGTCTCTCCCGGTATTGGGGGTTGATGTTGCGCTATGCTCGATTGGCCATAACAGGGAAGTCCCTGGCCAGGGTTGGTTTAGAGATTTACTGGTAAGTGTTACCAGTAGTTTCTCGACCTGTTATGAGCCTCATATCGGCATGACTTATCGGTTATTGGGGTCTGACGTTTACCACCCCTAGACTTGATATGCGACATATCAGACGAGGAGACCGGACTGTACGGTAGTGTGACTGTCAGGCTTTTACAGGAGTTGGAGCGGGCTTGCTTGCTGATCTTCTGATCGCTCAATACCCGGGTAGCCGTTATGTCCAGCTAGTACCGCTGACGGCTTGTGGGTGCTTGATATGATCATCACCTACTGCCGGCGTATTGACGAGTCTTTAGAGTCCTACATAGAGGTTGTACTGGCTCAGGCAAAACGAAATGGGAGCGCATATGTGATATGTGCGGGACCGAGAATAATGCGTGTATGTGATACCGTATTCTATTCTCGCGAGTTTGTGTCGATCGGTTATATGCGATATAACCAAGTTATCGAATCAAGGGTTGATTCGATAAATCGATACATTGTATGTTAGTCGGTTATATATGATATAACCGGATTATTAAGTCAAGTATTGATTTAATAATTTAGTGTATAATTGTATATGTGATATACTAATTTACATTAACTAAAATTGGTTCACTTAAGCATGTGTTTTTCTCACTTTTGCACAAGTTAATATATATATATATATATATATGTGTGTGTGTGTGTGATATATATATTTATTTGTGTTCTTATTTGTATCATGGTTGTTGATACAAATATCATGGGTGTATAAGACTTATACCATACTTATTATAGTATTAGGTTTTTAATATATAAAGTAAATACAAAATTAGTGGATAAAGCACACATGCATGAAGCTTCATGAAGCTTATCTTTGTATTTGACTTAGTCCACTAGTTTTGTTTTACTTATGATATTAGTTAAGCTAACCATTATGATTACTTATGGTAATGTCTCTACATGAGTTAGTATATGATACTCACTCACCATGGTTAGCTCACTCTCTCTCTTGATTATTCTTCATATTCATTTGGAGTTCATCTTCTTCCTCCTTGATTTTCTTTCTAGGGTTTCATGAAGAGAGAGATACAAAGTGAGAAATCAAATTCTAAAGTGTACCCATTTCCTATCTCACCATCCTCTACTAGACTAGCACTTTAGTTTAGGGTGTTTGCTTCACTAATTCTTTGGTTAGTGAAGTAGAAGCTTGAGTCCGTATTCCCTCGACGTAGATCATCTTCGGCCTCGAAGACTTCAAGCAATCCCGTTGCAACTTTCTCATGGAGCCGTCCAAGAGTCCGGGAGTTCGATCATCGCAGCGAAGGAACTACTACAAGGAGCTTAAGAAGTGAAGGACCGATCTACAAAGGTTGTATTTCGTATTCACTTAGTGTAAATGTGTTTTACTTGCATGTGATCACCTAATCTCTAGTTAACGATCTTGTTTAGAGTTATTCGGCACGGCTAAAATTTTAATCCGGCATGGTTGATGCCTTGTAGAACCTCATTAGAGTGCCTAGTAACCCTACAAATGTACCTGACCCAATCAGAACTTGATTAAGGTGAATGTTTATAACATTACTTACAAACGAAAATTCATAACCTTCTTTAGAAATCAAAGATACAGAAATGATATTACAAGTTGCATTGGGTACAAAAAAGCAATTACGTAAAACCAAAACATGTCCATCTGACATTCCCAGGTGATAGTCCCCCACGGCCTCAGCATCCATGCTAGCTCCGTTTGCAACTTTGAGGGTCATGTCACCTGCCTTCAAAAACCTACGCTTTCTCAACGCCTGCAAAGAATTACAGATATGAGATCTTGATCCGGTATCCAATACCCAGGACGTAGAGTTTATTGATAGACAGTTTTCAATAACATACACACCTAAAGCTGAAGCCGCAACTTGCTTCAGATCCTGTGTTCTGGCCTTCCAAGCCCTGCAATCTTTCTTCCAGTGTCCACTCTTGTGACAGTAAAAGCATTCTTCCTTATCCACAAGCTTCCCCGCTATCTTTGTTGCTTTTGCCTTTTCTTTCGTATCCACCTTACTAACACCGCCCCTTGGTTTGGCGGGGGTTTTCTTCTTCTTTCCCTTGGCTTTCGCCCTGGACCTAGAAGAGGAAGATCTTCCTACAAACAAAGTGGATGTTTCCCTACCTTTCTGTAGGGTGCCCTCTGCACTCCTCAGCATGTTGAGGAGCTCTGAAAGTTCAACTTCCTTTTCTTGCAAGTTGAAATTCAGGATGAACTGGGCGTAAGTGGAAGGAAGGGACTGAAGAATCAAGTCCGTATAGAGCTCATTCTCCAACGTGGTCCCAAGGTCCGCGAGCTCCTCTATATAGCCAATCATCTTAAGCACGTGTTCCGCTACCGATGATCCGACGGCCAATCTTGCCGAAAACAACTTCTTCGACACTTCGTATCTGGCAATACGAGATTGCTCTTCATACCGTTCTTTTGTATGGAGAAATATGGATTCGAGGTCCATATTCTCGTGCCTCTTCTGATGTTCGTTGTCCATAGAGGCAAGCACGAGGCACTTGGCCTTCGCGCAATCGATTTCCCAGGTCTTACGGATTTCCCTATCCGCGACGCTGGTTTTGGGACCTGGGACAGGGGGAGCTTTGGTGGTAAGAAGATACCCAAACTTGTCATAAGTGATTGCCATTTTGACATTCCTGAGCCAATCTTTGTAGTTTGGCTCTGTCAGTATGTTTTTATCTAAAAGTAACTTAAGTCCAGTCATGATAAATGGTCGCTGCAATTAGGAGAGAGAAAAGAAACAATTTAGCATGATGCTCTTGCAAGTTTAAAGTGGTTTTTAATTTGTCTAAACAGGATGGCTCCCACTGTCTCTCGAATCCCTCCTCAAACCATAAAGGAAGAATTAGTCGGGATCAATCTCACCGTACAATACTTGCTTAACCGTTCAGTCAGGCCAGTGTCGGTACTTCGAGGGAGGTTTTCCAACACTTTCGCGAAGTTCCTTAATTAAATAACCTCTTTTCCCTATGGGCGTAGCCCCGCTAACACCTTTCTAAACACCTACTTGGTTTATAGCATTGATCGTTAAGTGAGAAAGTTCCGGAGGAGTAGCATATACTCACAGTAGGATCGGGATCCAAATATCATTGCGTGACAAAACTGAAGGAATCCTACCAGAATCATCACACTCCAAATGGTATGCAGCGCTAGCAAGTTTCAGTTCTTTTGAAACTCCCGATGTGGATTTTTGCCCTATGCTCTTATGACCTTGACTTTGGCCAACAAATCATAAGTCACATGTCAAGTTCTAACCGTCATTCTCCAGGTTAATTTGAGCCCACCCGCACATAGCCTTGACTTTGGCCAACAAGGTAGAATGACTGCCCCAAACCAACACATCTATCTATGCTGCACATGGATATCCAATAGCTACCAATCACTATGCCTTGACTTTGGCCAACAAACATAACTTGAATACTTATTGACCATTCATGTGAAACGACGGAGGGCTACGAATGGTTTTGGCGAAACCGTAAACATAGTGAACTTGATATAATCGAAGGAACGTGATAGCTTTCAAAAAGGAGTGGTTCAAGCTCCGCATTTAAAAGTTTGGTTTTGAAAAGAACCGAGTGGTTTTGAAAGTGTTCCAACGACTGTTACTTGGTTTATTTTTTCTTGCATTAATTCCAATGCGTCCCATCATTTAATCCTACCATTGCAGAAAACAATGAAAATATGACCCACGCTTATGCCATCCGCATTCGCCATGGGGTCCCGTCATCACCCGTTAGGTTACTTAACTAACGACAGAGCGGGGGCTGGACTTGCGCGGATGCAAAACATAAGCAACGCCTAAATAGATATCATATAGATATATATAAACATTCGTCACATGCAATGATAGCCATTCCAGACCACAGATGAATATATTGGATATACTAGGAATCCGCACTTCGTACGAGCCTGTAACGAAGAACGGATTACACGGTCGCGATGAATAGCCAAACCCCATCCTAGACCCCTACGGGTGCGGCAAACTACCCGCCAAGTACCCGAAGCGAAGCAACCTCCCTCAACACCGTGAGTAGGCCATTCGGCACTTTGAGATACCCGGTAGTTTGTGCACCCCTCCTTGGGTCTATCCTAGGAGCAAAAAACAGTAAAAAGAAATTATACAATGACGGCTACAACCCCGACCCGGTTGCGCGTCCATACAAATAATATTACATCAATTTACATATTACAAGAATTAAAAGAATAAGAAAACTCTCATCTCATAACCCCCCGCCATTCATCCGCGACAATCCAACGAATTCATATACACAAACCATCAACATTACAGATCACAGATTGTATAACCCCCACTAATCGATGTATAGCGATTAGCAGATGTTCAATACATATATCACATCACAGATATAACCCATTAGCCAAAGTGTAAAGAAATTCGATCAAAATACGGATTTGTGACTACCCCAAAAACTAACTTGTTCTCTGGAAAATCTGGGTAGAAACAAACCATCCTAAAAATCCCAAAACAGTAACAGAAGAACACTGCACCAAACTTAGTCCACAGCCGAGTCAACTCGGCCGCGGATCCGCGGCAAGAAGCATGTTCTTGCCACGAAACCGCGGTGCTTTGACCGGTTCAGTGGATCGTTTTTTGTGTGTTTCTTTACAAAACCCTGAGCCAATTTTTGAAGTATGATTTATTATTTTTAAAGCAGAAATAAAAATCGACAGAAACTTAGGGTTTTAGAAAAATGTTTTGCGATTTTTTCCGATCGAAGTTCTAGATACTTTGTTAACTAGTTAGTTCGTGTTTAGCTAGGCTCTGATACCACTGTAAGTCCACGTTGCCCCCCCCGGTGCTTACGGGGAGGCGGAAACGTTATGAAAAATTGGATTTTTACAACACTAGGCAACATGGACTATGTAAAGGAGGGATCTTTGCTAAACAAAACTAACAACCAAAGCTAAAAGAGTTTAGCTACTCGGAAAGGGGGTTATACCTAGGTCTTCAAGTCCTTCTCTTCTTGCTCCTTGGAGTGAAAGAACGGATCGTCTCGTCGCCTTCTCTTGCCGAAGAAAGATCCACCCGAGGGCCTCTACCTTTAGCTCCAACTTCAAACTAGAAGTAACTAAGGTGCTTGGTGTGCTAAACCTAGGACCTTAGAAAGAGTAGAGAGTATTTTTGAGGGTTTTATCTCAATCTCAAAGGGTTCTCCACTCATGAGAGGGGAGAGCTAGAGAGAGAGAGAGGAAGAGGAGGAGAGAGAATGAAAATGATCAAGTGAGAAGAATAATGCAACCCTTCTCACATATATGTGATTTATGAAAAATAGATAATTAGCTAAAGATAATTGTCATGGTTAATCAAGAAATGACCATTATCATTTCACATTAAATGCTTTTGCAAGGATCATAGAGCATCTTTCATATGGAATGATGATGGTCAACTTGTCAATCTAGGTCAACAAGTCAAGTATAGTCAAATGGTCAACAACCCTAACCATGCACAATTATAATTAATTAATATTAATAAATCATAATTCACACATAAACATTAGGGTTAAGAAAATGACAATGGTCATCAACCCTAATGAAAGTCCTCTGCCTCTGTCTCAGTCAACTGTGCATACACACCTATATCCGTGTTCCGAGGAACATGAATACAATGAGATAAAACCAATCCCAAATCATATGCTAGGATCCGGCTTAAACCAAAGCCCGCTAGTATAAGCTGTCCGGACACCAAACGTGCACAAGTGTGTGGATGTGAATGAACCCCGTCGCAAAACCATGCGACCTCTACTCATTTTGCCTAAAGGCGAATAACCCTCTGTGTAGGACTCTAAAGACTCGACACTACGCTGGCAGTGGGTTTAACCACAGACCGCAAGCGGCACTAGCTGTACGTAACGGTCCCCAGGTAGATGCCGATAAGAAGACTGACGAGGTAAACCCATCTGAACTCCTACTGAGCCTGTATGTGACAGTCTCCGTACAGTCCGGTCTGTTCGTCTAAGAACATCGCATGGCGGGCCTAGGGGGCGGTAAACGTCAGTTCCCTACTAGCGGTACAATTCGTGTCGGAGTGTATCCCAGAACAACTGAGATAACACTGGAAACCTACCAGTCTATCTCGCTTGCCCTGGCCAGGGACTTTGTGTAATGGCTCTCCTAGACACAGTGCGATATCAACCCCCAATACCGGGAGAGACGAATCCTGTCTAACCGTCACTGCCTCCAAGTGCTTCGGGACTGCACCCAAAAACTATCTGTTTCAACGGCTCCTTTGAGCCGTGGTAGGGTAGTAATCAAAGTACAGTGGGAACACACTCGAGGCGAAGTGACAGTGTCAAGTCAACGGACTAAGCTGCACTCATGTCACCTGGGAACTGATAACTGACGATAGGTATAATACCAACCAACAGTTCCTGACGAGTCCTGTCCACTGTACTCGTAACCTAACGAGCACCCGCATACTATCTCAAGTACGACGTACTGACGACTGTGGGACAGACCGTCTCCCAAGCTGGGATAAGAAGCGCATACGCTAGTCTACTCCGGAGTATCGATACCCTGTCTCAATAGTCCTGTGACTAGGGACCTGCATAAGGATGTGCTTATAGATTACCCAGCCCCCATGAGTGTGACTGCCATCACAACGCTGGTAATCAAGCAAAGATCCTAAGGGCTCTACTAATGTGTAAAGGCGATATGCTAAAAGAAACACATGCACACATTAAAGCAGAAACAAACCAAGTAGCATACTACCATTTTGAGCAAGAATGTCAATACAAGGTGAATATCCCAAGCTTCCATCAAGTAATATACAATCTAGTATGATACAGTAATGGCCTCTAAGGCATATACACTAACAACACCTACATGAATTCACGTGTCGTTATCCTGTGGGTTATGACGGGGCTTTGTACTACATGTTACCATAGTCCACGGGGTAAGATGGACTCCTCTCGTATACATAAATACCTTCTTTACCAAACTACAAACAACCACGTTAGAATAACTATCATATACCGGTAATCAATCATACACAACTTACATGTTTATTTCACATTACCACATTACTTGTTACATCCTTTTTCTTCTTTTGGGACTTACCTAGTGTTATTTCGCTGACGACATTCCTTCTATTTCTTTTTTTGGAATGTTTGTCAGGAGGACCACACGCTCAGGAGATCGAGCCTAGCTAGGAGGACTTGGACCAGCTCACTGCTCAGTCTGACTACTAGTTCACTTGTACTTTCTTTTTGTATGCCACTGTTTAGGCACTGCTTTACATCATTGTATCTTTTATTTCAAACATTTGTATGTAAAGATGAATGTAAATAAAGTTGATGTTTTATTTTATTTCTCTTTTCATTCTTGTACAATTTTATATATTGCTTAATTACGCTTAACGTATTTATTTCTTAGTAAATACGTTGCGGCCTGCCACGTCACTGTTTCCGTATACTGGAAAGCGGAGCGTGACACACCCGCACTAGCTTTGTTCCCGCCCTACCGTAAGTTAAGTAACCTTACGGTGAAGACCCAAGGCCCCGTGGAAAATGTGGATGGTTTATATGTGCATTCTATTTTCTTTTCTTACTTTTTTTATGCTTGTGTAAGAAGAAAAATGCTAAATAATGGTTATCTAAAAGATGGGATCGTATTAATTGGATTAATATAAAGTAAAACAAATCTATACATTGTAGGACCAAACTTTTTCTAAAAGGATATTTTAGTCGATTCTTTTGCTTTTCATAGAGGCATTCAGTTAGGAATGTCTTGCACCTCATTCGATGAGGAAAGAGCCTTGATCCCTTCATAAGGAGTTCGCTCTTGAGCAAAAGTTTGTGTCACTAAAATTGAAATTATAGTCGATTCTTTTGCTTTGCGTAGAGATATTCGGTTAGGAATATGCTGCACCTCATTCGATGATGAAAGAGCCTTGATCTCTTCACAGGGAGTTCGCTCTTGAGCAAAAGTTTTTATTACTATACACTTGCAAACCCAATAGTCGTATTCTTTTGCTTTTCATTGTGGTATTCGGTTAGGAATATCATGCACCTCATTTGATGAGGAAAGGGCCTTGATCCCTTTACGGGGAGTTCTCTCTTAGGCAAAAGTTTACGTAACTATAAGTTTGCAAAACCACCCGGTTCCTATGATGATATCAAATTCATTACGTTAATGGTTTTCTTCATGTAACGCCTTGAAAATTCGTTAGGATGTTTTTGTGTTGATTGGCGATTTTGCATGTTTTTCATAAAAACCCGAATACCGTATTTTCCTCCATGGCTAGTGATAATTGTGTGGTGAAATGCTTATATATATATTTGTATATAATTGTAGGGTTATTAATTATTTTGGTTGTGTTTACCCTAATTGGGAATTTTTGGGTTAGGTGCACACATGCACACTTAGCATTTTGTGACTTAGGTTTTAAGTGTAACATGTTAACCCTTTTACATTTCCTTGCATGGTCCTTTATCCCCACCATTTTAATCAAGTCAAAACCCTTTTTATTATTCAAAAATTCAAATAGAAAATGAGGTATGGGGGTTAGGTAAGAAATTTGACTTTTGTTGACCATTCCTTCTCTCTTCTCTCTCTCTTCTCCTCATTTCAGAAATTCTGCAGAATTCCAGCAGAAAACCCTATCTTTTCTTCATCTTTTCTTCTCCTTTTCACTTCTCTTTGATCTCTACACAAAACCCAACACAAAATAACCCTTTTTCATCACAAAACCTTGGAAAAAAAATGAGCTTTTGAGGTGTTTGGTTGTAAATCTGCACACTTGAGGAAAGAGCTGGGATTTTTGGTGTTTCATAAGGTCTTTTGAAGGTATTAACTCATGTTAGCACTCCATTTCCATAAACTTGTAGTATTCTTTAGCAAAAATCATGTTTTGATGTGCTTTTCAGTGATATTGAAGAGATTTAGTGATGATATATTAAATTTAGCATTTTTATGGCTTAATTAGCTTGGTAATGGGTTATTAGTGTGGTTTTAGACTTGGGTTTGTTTCAGATTTCAGAAAAATACCCTAAAGTATCTTTTTAGTGCAAAATGTGGTTTTTAACTTGAATTTGGACTCTGTTAAATCTGCTTCTACCCGGGGTGTTTTAGAATAAAATTGGATTTACTGTAGCATGTACAAGGGGTATAGAGTGCACACACAAAACCTGGGAGCTCCTCTCCCTACCCAGGCCACCGAAATATACATTCTGGCCGCAAATTGCGGCCAGATGGGGGTGTTTTGGGTTGGTGTTTAGGGTGACCGGAGTCTGCTGCTATGTGGAGTATTTTGGTATATATATTTTTATAATATCTTTTCTGTATCAAAATCTGGAGTTGAATACCCTATTTCCCGTATTTTTTAAACTTTTGTGACACGCGTGATACATGTGTGTGGGTTTGGGGTTTCTGCGTATCGCGATGCGTCGGAGTGGCTTCAGGCCCGTAATCACACGTTTTAGCGTATCGGGCACACGTGCGCTTGATTCACGACGCGAGTTACTAGTTTTGCTTTAATGTCGTGTTTGTGTGACTTCGAGCTTATGTGCGATATATTGTGTAATTCTAGGTTCGCAGGCGAGTACGACGGATGCCGCGCAGAAGGGGAAACAAGTCGTTGGCTATACCTAGCGCGAGATTACGGTGAGTAGATTTAACATCTACGGGGAAAATCACCCGCATGGCGTTATGCGTCAGGGCTAATAGGACCTTGTAGCAGCATATTATATTTACATACATTGACTGTTCATGGCTACTATTTTGTGCATACCACATTCCCTGCTATATGTATATAAACTAGAATTGATAGAACACCGCACCATTACTAACGGTTCATGTTGCACGAGCACTATCCTGCATGTTACACACACACCGTTAGTAATTGCCATGACATTCACACTGTAGAATTTCCATGATCATTATGCTGTAGCTCATCTTTTATGTGACTGGACATGATATTCATACTTGATGCATATATCACATTGCATTGACTTGCATATTGGTTTGGATTACATATGATTTCTGGATTTGGGAACCGTGGATAATTCAAAGAGAATATGTAATCATTTAAAAACCCGGTTTTCCTTGACATGATATTTCGGTGCGTCCACCATATGTTTTCTCGGTGCTAGAGTGATATATGTGAACCCGAATCGAGGAGATTGGATGAGGCCGATTTCGGGTACATTGTAGACCCGGTATGGTACCCCGGGGCGAGAACGGTTTCGCTGTGTAGTAGACGGTAAGCCTGGCAGCTATCTACCGGTGATTGGTTGGACCTGATGGTTATCCGGAGGATACTGACCAGAGTCGATAGATGGATGCGGGATGATCCGTACTGTCGGGGCCGAGGGCCGATACCGCAGACGGAGCCCGTGGGCTGACCCGGACTGACGGATGCCCGATGGATGAGGATTTGCATGTCGATGCTGGACACGAGTATTTATGATATTTGGGTGCCGATGTTGGGCACTCGTGATTCTCAGAGATTTACAGGATTGGAGGGCCGATGAGAGTGCCGGCGCCTGAGCTATTTGAGGGATCTGGATGCGTTGATGGACACCGATTATATATCCCACGTTGACATACCGTGTAGATATTATATTTCCCATGCTCAGCATTCATTATTGTATCTCATCCTGTAGTTATATTACCTGATAGAGCACTTGCATGATTATTGCACATACTGCTTATCACGCATTGATATCATCTGCTGGCATATGATAGAGTAGCGCAGTACGTGCATGCTCGCGATTACCTTTATATGTTATTTCTATTCACGAGTTGGCAACTCACCCCCGTTGTGCCACAGTATTTGCAGGTTGCCCCTCGAAGTAGTCGCGGCAGGCTGCTTTCTTACATCTTTTGACTACAGATACCACTACAGTTGGTGCGTGAGCTGTTTTGCTGTTAGGTGGGTTGTGGTATCTGGTTACTTTTATTGTACACACTTTTGTATCTAGTATTCTCCATCTACCTTATATGTACTTGACTTAGAGGCAGTGCGAGGACGATGTTGTATATTATTTGTATTCTGGTGTCGAGCTCGTTTGTAGCCGACTTTACTTATGCAGTTATTTCTATCTGTGATGTTCCCACTTGTTGCTCTTGATCTTCGCTACGGTGTCGTATATCGCTATCTTGGTGATTGTTTACTTAAGATTTCTTATCACTTTGTAAATGCTTCCTTTTAAAACTTAAAACACTCTATACTTTTACTGGTTTGATTTCTGGGTTTTCGGTTCACTTAGTCGCGTTACGCCTGTAGACATTACGTGGTTAAGTGCCGGTCACGGGCCAAACTTCGGGTCGTGACAAAGTTGGTATCAGAGCGTAGGTTTTTACCTTTCGGAGTGTAGGATGACCCTGATATGATGGAGTAGGTAGCTGAAGCAGAGTGGCGTAGCGTGCGTATGTTCCGCAGCATGCTCACGACACGGTACTCCGCCTAAGCGACCTTAGGACTTGTTGATTTATTCCTTCTCTAGTATATATATTCTTGCGATTCGATTTCCGTACCCTTATCGAATCCTACTTTTCCTTTCAGCCATTATGCCGCCAAAGACTACGAGGGTGCAGAGAGCGGCCGCGAGGGCCGAGATTCAAGTTGACTCGTCCGAGATAAGGACTGATCCGGGTAGTACACCGGTTGTGCCCGAGCAGGCTGTTACTGCCGTGACAGATCAGATTGCCATGTTAGGGACTGGTGTGCAGGAGATGCGCCAGACGGTGGGATCTAGTATGCAGGAGATGCGCCAGATAATGGGATCTCTAGTTGAGACACTTCGAGCACAGCGACCGGAGGTAGTTCCACCCGTTGCAGAGACCGCGGTGGTACCCACAGTACAGGCAGTTGCTCCTGCAGCTACAGAGGTCATCTCGGTATCGCTATCAGAGTTTATGAGGCTGAAGCCTCCGGTCTTCACAGGCACCAATGCAGCCGAGGACCCACAGTCTTTCATTGATAGGATGGCTCGGATATGCCGTTCCCTCAGATGCGCAGATGCGAGATGGGTTGAGTTCGCGAGCTTTTGCCTGGAAGGTCTCGTGCAGAAATGGTGCGAATCAGTCGAGAAGGGTAGAGCAGCAGGTCTTCCTCCTATGACTTGTACATAGTTCGTGGCGCTATTCCTTGCCCGCTTTCTTCCCCTGAGTGTCAGAGATGCTAGAGCATGCAGGTTCGAGTCCTTACGCCAGACTCCGGAGATGTCAGTGGCAGAGTACGATGTGCTGTTCACCGAGCTATCAGTGTATGCTCCGTATTTAGTGGCTATCGAGGAGATGCGAGTCAAGAGATTTATCTGAGGCTTGCTCACACCACCGTTCCTTGCGATCAGCGCGCAGCATTACGAGACCTACGCAGCAGCTGTAGATGTAGCCTTATTGGTTAAGGAGCGCCTTGCTGAGACTTCGGCAGTCCCAGAGCCGAAGAGAGTTCGTGCGGATACATCAGTGCAGAGACAGCCTTTTCGGCGCCGTGACAGGCACCTTGTGTTGGAGATAGTGCCCTCAGAGTCAATTATTAGGTCACAGGTACGTGATTGTAATGATTGAGGGAGGACCTATCCCGGTAGGACAGTCTTACTCGAGATGATAGTATGCTATCTGGTTTACCTTTATCATCGTGTACTGCTTTAGGTGACCTGACACGTCGCTATTACACGTTGATAGAGCCCCTAGGATTCTTGCTTGACCACCAGCAGTATGAGGGCGATCATATAAGTGGGAGCTGGGGGTCTACAAGCATATCCTTAAAAGGTCCCTAGTCGTGGGAGTTTCGAGACTGGGCATCGATACTCCATTAGTAGACTAGTGTATACAGTCGAGACCCCGACGAGGGGCGGTGGCCGGTCTCACAAGTCACTGGTGTCAGTTGGATCACCTAAGATGTATACAGGTGCTCATTGGGTTATGAGTACACCGGACAGGACTCGCCGGGAACATGCTAGTTGGTCATATACCAGACGTCAGATGGCAGTTCCCTGGTGACATGTGTGCAGGTTAGTTCATCGACCTGGGGATCGTCATTTGTCTCGTGTGAGTTCCCACTGTACTTTGATTACTACCCTACCACGGCTCAAAGGAGTCGTGCAAACAGGTTTTAGTTGGGTACAGTCCCGAGCCACATGGAGGCAGTGAGCGTATCTTCAGGGGTTCGTCTCTCCCGGTATTGGGGGTGAGGTCGTGCTGTGTCTAGGAGAGCCATTACACAAAGTCCTTGGCCAAGGCAAGGAGATTTACTGGTAGGTATTCCATTAGTATCTCAGGGTGTTCTGGGCTATACTCCGACACGACTTGTACCGCTTTTGGGGGTCTGACTTTTACCAACCCCCTAGGCCCGCCATGCGATGCTCATAGACGAACGGACCGGACTGCACGGATATTGTCACTGACAGGCTCAGTTGGGTGTCGGGGTGAGCTTCCTCATCGACGTCCCATTTGGTCAGTACCTGGTAGCCCGTCACGTATTGGCTTATACCTCTGACGTGCTAGTGGTTAAATCCACAACCAAGGTGTTGACGAGTCTTTAGAGTCCCCCACATTCAGTTACTCAGCTTTCGGGCGAAAGGTTGTAGAGGCCGTATGGAGATATGGCAAGGTCGGATCAGATACGTGCGGTATTGCACGGATCAGGATCGGACAGTTTGTACTATAGGCCGTATTGGTGTATGGCAGGGTTCGATCAGATACGTGCGGTATTGCACGGATCAGGATCGAACAGATATTACTAGCCGGCTTTGGTATAAGCCGGATCCTTGTATAGTACAGTGTAGTGTTTGTCTCATTGCATCTGTATTTCGGTCGAAATACAGATGCGGGTGTGTATGCACAGTATCGGGGTTTTCCTGTAATTTATTACGGGACCAGTTTTCTGGAGTTGCCAGTTTGCTTTCCGTTTCGGCCAATTTCCATTGTTCCGTTCATTGGCCGAAGATTGGTGGAGGAGGGCTTATTTGCATTGTTGCAAATAAGTATTTGTGGAGGGGGTATTTGCTTATTGTTGAATCATGATAGCCTCTCATTGACCTTGACTTCTAGCTTCATGATTGCTTGACTTTTAGTGATCATCATGGTTGTTGATGATGAGTTTGGTGATGATGGTTGGATGAGTGTTGGTTTTGCTTGTGATCATTACTTGATATCATAACCATTCCTTTCTCTCTCTCTTTTGATTATGGTTGTGGTTTTTGATCTTTTGGTTTATATATCATATCACTCCCTCACTCCATGCTCTTCTCCTCACCTCTTTGGCCGGCCACTTAGGATTGGGGCTGTCCAAAAATTGTGTGGGTGTATCTTTGGTTCATATCATGCTCCAAAATACCCACTAGCTCCTCCACATTGTTCTTGTTTCATCCCTCCACCATATGGCACCTCCATGAACCCCAAAAGAGACAATAGCTCACTACACATTCTACAGCGAATCTTGGGCACGTCGAGTAGCCGGCTTCGTGCCCGAGTTGCCTCGGCATTGAGGTGGGAGCCCGTAAACGAAGAAGGCGATGTGGTGCACTTCCGGCGACGAGGAGGAGACGGGACTTTTCCGCAGGAGATCGGGACCATGACGAGAAGACCGGAGGACTTGGATCGTCGGTATATCTCTACTCCCTTTCTTGTAGATAGCTTAGACTAGTTAATGGTTCGATCCGGAGTTTAGTGCGCGGTGGTGCCGGTTTGCAAAGTCCGCAAAATTTTAGTTATTCACCGCTTCCGCATTCCGGCGTCGGATTGACGGCCGGGGCGCCGCCGTGCACTTACAGTGGTATCAGAGCCTCGCCATTAACTTAGTCTAGCTTTGTGTAATGTGTTTGCATTTCCGATCGATCAAAAAGTCCAAAAACCCGTATTTTGTCGCATCAGTTTTCTGTTGAAAATTTTTGGTCTCGAAAATTTTTTCAGGTTGTAAAATATTAATGTACTGGAGATTTCAAGGCTACTGAGAAAATTCGAGAGTGTCAGTCAACAGTACAAGCGCGGAAGCGCGGCCTGACCTTCCTTAAGCGCCGCCCTTCCGCCGCTTACTGTTCTGATCCCTGCATCAAATTTCTTCAGTAGTTTTCTGGGCTTAAAGTATGGGTTTTGGAATATTAAAATTGGGCCAATTATTTCTGTGACTGCTACAGTATTCTTTGTGGGCCCACTTGTTAAAGTTTGATCGGTCGGATATTTTAAACACATTTTTCACAGTATTTACATTATATCTGCGACCGTGAATGTCACTCGATCGGTAAATCCGGTCTAACTGCTATAGCCCGGTTAGACGGATTTGCGAACGTGACTTTCACGTTGATGTTCTATGTATTTGCTGTGATGTTGCGGATCGGTCGTGGGGATAGCCTGGATGCAATGCTAGTACAGTTTTGTTGTATTATGTACATTTGTTATTGCGGGGCGAGCGTCCGACATGTGGACTGCCGTCACTGCCTGTTTGTATTATTATTTTGGGGCACGACCTGGTTGCGGTCGATGTACCCGTTGTATGTATATTTTACTTTCTGTACTAGGATTACCCCGCGGAGGGGTGCACGGATAGCCGGGTTCTGGAGGGCAACAAGCCCGCATCTCATGGCATTGAGACGGAGGGGGCTTCGCTCTAGGATTGGCGGGCTATTCGCCGCACTCGTAGGGGGTACAGGTTGACCCAGGAGGGGTGCCCAAGTTGCCGGATTCCGTGGAGTGCTGGGTGGTCCATTCACGGAGCTGAAGGGGGCTGCCTCGCTTCAGGTTTTTGGCGGGTGACTTGCCGCGCCCGTAGGGGTCTAGGATTTCATTGCACAGGCTATCCACACGACCAGGGGAACGTCGGGTTTCAGTAGTGGCTCTGTGAAACCCGGGGATCCCAGATATTTGTATTGTTCTGTGATGCTGTACATTTCTGTGATGTTGCATTTTATTCACGCCTTGAGCGAAATATAATATATTGGTATATATATTAGTAGATGTTGTATATGTTTTGCATCCGCGCTAGTCCAGTCCCCGCTCTGTCGTTAGTAAGCTAACCTAACGGGTAATGACGGGACCCAGTGGCGAATGCGGATGGCATATACGTACATCAGTATATTTTCGTTCTTTGTGGTGTGATCAATTGATGGGACTGCATTGATTCGGATCAATGCAAGTTAAAAACAAACCTAATCTGATGTTGTTGGAACACTTTTCAAAAAGCTGTTATTGCAAGGACGTTTACTTTTGTTTTGCATCGTGGTATTCATTGGAATATCCTGCTCCTCAGTCGACGAGGCAAGGGCCGAGATCCCTTCACCGGGAGTGACCCCTTGGACAAAAGTTTGCGTCAGGGCATTAACTTCACTATAGCCGATTACTTTTGCTTTGCACCGTGGTATTCAGTTGGAATATCCTGCACCCCATTCTACGGGGAAAGAGCCGAGATCCCTTCACCGGGAGTGACCTCTTTAGCAAAAGGTTTTCGTCACTATATTTTCTAAAAAGCTATCTGTTCCTTCAACGATATCAAGTTCACTACGTTAAAGGTTTTCGCCAGAAACCATTCGTAGCCCTCCGTCGTTTCATATGGGTAGTCAATAGTATTCAAGCTGTGTTTGTTGGCCTTAGTCAAGGCACAGTGTTTGGTAGCTATTGGGTATTCATATGCTGCATAGATAGATGCGTTGGTTTGGGACAGTCGTATAGCCTTGTTGGCCCTAGTCAAGGGCTTGTACGGGTGGATTCAAATCAACCTGGATAATGACGGGTAGAACTTGACATGTGACTTATGATTTGTTGGCCTTAGTCAAGGTCATAAGAGCATGGGGTAAAAATCACATCGGGAGTTTCAAAAGAACTGAAACTTGCCAGATATGCGCATACCATCTAGAGTGTGATGACGTGAGCGGATTCCGTCACGTTATCATGCGATGATAGTTGGATCCCGATTCCCACTGATGAGTTAGTTTACTCCTCGGGTGACCCCGACTAATTCTTCTTTCTGGTTTGGAGGAGAATTTGAGGTACAGTGGGAGGATTCCAGATTAGATAAATTGGTAACCATTCTGATCTAGGTTAGAGTGCACGCTGAGTGTTTCTTTTCTCTCTCTCTTTGGCAGCGACCATTGACCCGACCCTAAGACTTTGACTCAGTGACCAAGTTGACCGAACCTTCTTAAACACCGGCTTTTGGATTGTCAGAATTGCAGACCTCATTGCCACTCCTACTTTTACCCTTTTCTCCAGGACACCCCGTATTACTACGAACGTCCACTTCCATTGGACAAAACCATCGTATGGTTAGATACGAACTCGAAAGAATTTATTCGAGGATGGTTTCCGGTTCTGGAGAAAACGGATAGGATTATTCAGTTGTCTTTTCTTTTCACCCTCTCTCAGGTTGCGAGTACTCCTTGGTTTAGGAGTAGTACACCTATTGCGCAAATTGGATAGTCTTCTTCCAAACCTTAGGCTGGTGCCGACCGGTAGGGAATGAAAAAAACCAATTAGCATAACGATGGTGTGCAGAAGGTATTAAGTTCAGACAAAGCAAGGGATTAGTAAGAGGGCAAAGTAAATTGCAACAGATATTCACGACCAAACCAAATATTTCATTACCACTCCCACATCACCTTTGTATTTCTCCAGGACACTCCGTATCACTACGAAGATCCACAGTTTATTTGGATACTCCATCGTATGGTTATATACGAACTCGAATGGAACTTGTTCCAGTTCGGGGATGGATTCTGGTTCAGGAGAAATAGGAATAAGGTTTATTCGGTTGTCTTTTATCTTCACCCTCTCTCATTGCGAGTGTTCCTAGGATGCGGACAGTACACCCATTATGCTTATTGGATAGTCTTCTTCCAAACCATAGGCTGGTGCCGAACGGTAGGGAAGGAAGAAAACCATTTGGCCTAAAAGGGTGTGCAGAAGGTAAAGACTAAAGACATATGAAGGGATTTGGAGAGGTGGCAAAGAACTATACGGTTACAGTCGTGAATCTGGAAGGGGCATTACTAGGAATACCCGGATACCCCATCGGAACATTTCAATGTTTCAGTTTCACTGTGTAATGTTAAAGGAAAACTGATTTCCCGATTAGATACTTACTCCAGGGTATGTATTTACCAGGTACGATTCTCACATCTGTATGGTTTTACAGATGATGAGTGGGAGTAAGTTATTGGGAATTGGGTGATTATCCTCATTATATCGGGATTCGTTGTAATCGGTGATATTTGAGGAAATCACCTGGGCTGTTTGCCGGTCGGCAAATATTTGGTTTTGAATATCCGCTGTTATGCACCAATTTCAAATTGATATATCTGTACGTCTATTTTCATAGAGTGAGATATACCTTTCTGAAATTATGTCTATGACATTTACCTATATCAGTGGATGGTTAGGTAAGGAGCATTAAACAGCGGTGTAATTCTTCTTAACCATAAGTACAGTTTTCAACCTACGACACACAGTGAATGAGTTATTAGACTCAAAGGACTTATACAGAGTATTGTATGTTGTCCAAGGTCCATCAGGACAGAGGGGTTGGTCCTCGTACTATATTCGGTTTACTTATGACTTCTCTAGTTTTTAGACGGGTGTTTCGCGGAAACACAGGGTCTGAATTTTGAGAAGTTATAGGTATTTGAATAGAGTAGAGAACCAGGTGTAGCAAGTATCGGGATTCTTCAAAGTGATCGAAGATGTAGACATTTGTCAATGGTATTCAGTTGATAGTAATGATAAAGAGATCTTACTTCTCTTTCAGGTTACTCATAATTGGAAGTATTCCTAAGTTGAGTAACGCTGATCGGCCTCCTTCCATTTAGTTGACATGCGCTGGAGACAGCTGCATGTTTTGAATCTGGTTCAATTAAATCAGTGCCTCTGGTCCTATATTGGATATAGAACAGTTCGTATCTTAACGATGTTAAGGTACGGGGAGTTGTCCGGATTATGCTTAAAACCAGACTCTGGATAACTCAAGGCACGTTTCTGTAATGGCTGTTTGTGGGTTGACCCAGGCTATGACGCGGGTTGACTTTCTACCATCTGGATGAACAATAGCAATATTGTTCTAGACTCGCCACAGTTTTATTAAAAATGGACTTTTTCAGAAAACAGTAGTGGGAGTATGGTAGAACTGGAAGTGATTCCAGAACCACAAACGATTACTGAAGATTTGATAAGGAACCTAAAGATTCAATCTGGATTGACATTCCATTGGCCACTCCGCAGATAAGGTGGGTAACTTCAGGCACCCGAGAGGTACTACGGTAGCTTCAAGGACGGTGACAGGGAAGTTCTTGTTTACCCACAATTACCATTGCTGTTGTTCCAGGCTGCGAGACCCGGCGGGAGGATGAGTATAGCGTCATTCTAAACTAGTTTTAGAAGTGCACGTCTATATGACTCTGCCAGAGGGTTGTCGTAGTCAGTGGGAGCAGCGGAAGCATTGGTGGACAGGTAGCTTATGTCTATTTACAGACTGAAGCACCAGTAGCGGAGATAGATCATCTATTTCTGACGTGACAGTCGTGGGTTTGACTTCATCAGAATAGGGGATGGATCTGTTGAGAAGGTAGTAGGGTGTGATATCCTGGTATTTGGATGACATACACAGAGTAGGAAAGGAAACTCCTATACTACAACCGGTTATACTTTGGTTGTCACACAGTTGTTTCTCCACAAAGGAAATGGATTTTATATCAGACATACTGGTTACTAGATCTATGGTCTTAGATCTAGATTTGGGTGGTTTCCCAATCAGGGTACTTGACAGCATTCTAAGAGTATTTAGGATGGACGACTCCTGGCACGGTAGTGTACCTGCAGGTAATGGAGTCACCCTCTCCAAAGGTGTCTTACAGACTAAAGGGGAGAGGGACGGGCATGATTGACAGATCACTTGCTCAGGCAATTGAGTCAATCGTGAGATGTCAAGTACCACACCAGATGTTGTTCTTGCACTAGATGCAATAAGTTGACATTAATCCAATCCTGGAGAAACGGTCGGAAGCAGTTCTAGAACATAAGTAGATGTTCTAGGGATATGATAACGACAGCCTTATTCAGGAGACAGTTATCATTCCAGGCTTCCAAGGTGACATGGACGACAAGGAGGTTGTCAGAGTTATAGTTTTCCTTCTGATGAGGGGCAGTATTTTGGACAGGTGGTCCAAGGCAATACTGAGGGAGGCATGGCGCGCAGGATACTGATTAAGTTCAGTTGACGATACAGTCTAAGAAGTTTGGATTTGGAGTTCATTTATGAGCTAGGTCCCATCAGACATCCAGACATATTCTGAGACAGGTATTGCTCTTTTCGGGAGATGGCTTTCTCCGCGAACTTGAGATATAGAGGGACATAGAAAGAAACAACTAAGCGGATCCACTCACTGAGGCTATTCCTCGAACGCAATAGTTCCGCAAACGAGCTTTGTGAGACTGACTAGTAGAGGAGTTGGATGTTCGGTATCACACGGGCTGTGAGTATGCGACATCGCAATAATTAGCCTTGAGTGCAAGTGGGAGATTGTTGGAGATAGTGCCCTCAGAGTCAATTATTAGGTCACAGGTACGTGATTGTAATGATTGAGGGAGGACCTATCCCGGTAGGACAGTCTTACTCGAGATGATAGTATGCTATCTGGTTTACCTTTATCATTGTGTACTGCTTTAGGTGACCTGACACGTCGCTATTACACGTTGATAGAGCCCTTAGGATTCTTGCTTGACCACCAGCAGTATGAGGGCGATCATATAAGTGGGAGCTGGGGGTCTACAAGCATATCCTTAAAAGGTCCCTAGTCGTGGGAGTTTCGAGACTGGGCATCGATACTCCATTAGTAGACTAGTGTATACAGTCGAGACCCCGACGAGGGGCGGTGGCCGGTCTCACAAGCCACTGGTGTCAGTTGGATCACCTAAGATGTATACAGGTGCTCATTGGGTTATGAGTACACCGGACAGGACTCGCCGGGAACATGCTAGTTGGTCATATACCAGACGTCAGATGGCAGTTCCCTGGTGACATGTGTGCAGGTTAGTTCATCGACCTGGGGATCGTCATTTGTCTCGTGTGAGTTCCCACTGTACTTTGATTACTACCCTACCACGGCTCAAAGGAGTCGTGCAAACAGGTTTTAGTTGGGTACAGTCCCGAGCCACATGGAGGCAGTGAGCGTATCTTCAGGGGTTCGTCTCTCCCGGTATTGGGGGTGAGGTCGTGCTGTGTCTAGGAGAGCCATTACACAAAGTCCTTGGCCAAGGCAAGGAGATTTACTGGTAGGTATTCCAGTAGTATCTCAGGGTGTTCTGGGCTACACTCCGACACGACTTGTACCGCTTTTGGGGGTCTGACATTTACCAACCCCCTAGGCCCGCCATGCGATGCTCATAGACGAACGGACCGGACTGCACGGATATTGTCACTGACAGGCTCAGTTGGGTGTCGGGGTGAGCTTCCTCATCGACGTCCCATTTGGTCAGTACCTGGTAGCCCGTCACGTATAGGCTTATACCTCTGACGTGCTAGTGGTTAAATCCACAACCAAGGTGTTGACGAGTCTTTAGAGTCCCCCACATTCAGTTACTCAGCTTTCGGGCGAAAGGTTGTAGAGGCCGTATGGAGATATGGCAAGGTCGGATCAGATACGTGCGGTATTGCACGGATCAGGATCGGACAGTTTGTACTATAGGCCGTATTGGTGTATGGCAGGGTTCGATCAGATACGTGCGGTATTGCACGGATCAGGATCGAACAGATATTACTAGCCGGCTTTGGTATAAGCCGGATCCTTGTATAATACAGTGTAGTGTTTGTCTCATTGCATCTGTATTTCGGTCGAAATACAGATGCGGGTGTGTATGCACAGTATCGGGGTTTTCCTGTAATTTATTACGGGACCAGTTTTCTGGAGTTGCCAGTTTGCTTTCCGTTTCGGCCAATTTCCATTGTTCCGTTCATTGGCCGAAGATTGGTGGAGGAGGGCTTATTTGCATTGTTGCAAATAAGTATTTGTGGAGGGGGTATTTGCTTATTGTTGAATCATGATAGCCTCTCATTGACCTTGACTTCTAGCTTCATGATTGCTTGACTTTTAGTGATCATCATGGTTGTTGATGATGAGTTTGGTGATGATGGTTGGATGAGTGTTGGTTTTGCTTGTGATCATTACTTGATATCATAACCATTCCTTTCTCTCTCTCTTTTGATTATGGTTGTGGTTTTTGATCTTTTGGTTTATATATCATATCACTCCCTCACTCCATGCTCTTCTCCTCACCTCTTTGGCCGGCCACTTAGGATTGGGGCTGTCCAAAAATTGTGTGGGTGTATCTTTGGTTCATATCATGCTCCAAAATACCCACTAGCTCCTCCACATTGTTCTTGTTTCATCCCTCCACCATATGGCACCTCCATGAACCCCAAAAGAGACAATAGCTCACTACACATTCTACAGCGAATCTTGGGCACGTCGAGTAGCCGGCTTCGTGCCCGAGTTGCCTCGGCATTGAGGTGGGAGCCCGTAAACGAAGAAGGCGATGTGGTGCACTTCCGGCGACGAGGAGGAGACGGGACTTTTCCGCAGGAGATCGGGACCATGACGAGAAGACCGGAGGACTTGGATCGTCGGTATATCTCTACTCCCTTTCTTGTAGATAGCTTAGACTAGTTAATGGTTCGATCCGGAGTTTAGTGCGCGGTGGTGCCGGTTTGCAAAGTCCGCAAAATTTTAGTTATTCACCGCTTCCGCATTCCGGCGTCGGATTGACGGCCGGGGCGCCGCCGTGCACTTACACCTTGCAGGTGGCAGAGACTTGGGGCGAGGCCGGTTGTTCAGCTCCTATCCCCAGGAGGTTAGCGACCATCATCGAGATGTTTTCGTTGCGGGAGTTCTTATCATCGTGTGCGAGATTGTCCTGAGATACCCCGGAGGGAGGCGGTAGCACCGCATGTCACATTACCACCTGCACCACCCCAGAGGGCGTTGCCTATTGTACCTACTGTTACTCCGCGTCAGACTCATGCACAGAGAGGTCGTGGCCACGGAGGATTTGTTCATAGAGGACGAGGTGATCGAGGCAGAGGACAGCCAGCTGCCGGCATGGGACAGTCAGTCGCAGGTGGAGGACAGGCGCGAGTTTTTGCTTTGACGCATCAGGATGCGCAGGCGTCCAATGCGGTGGTCTCAGGTATCCTTCCAGTATGTTCTGTTGATGCACACGTGTTATTCGATCCCGGATCCACGAACTCGTACGTATCCACACACTTTGTGCCGAGTTTGGGTAGAGAGTCCGGTTTGCTTGATCAGCCGCTTGTTATGACCACTCCCGTAGGAGAGTCGTTTGTTGCTAGGCACGTATTCCGATCCTGTATCGTCCGTATTGGTGAGAGAGAGTTGCCGGTCGATTTGATCCTTCTTGAGATGTTGGACTTCGACGTTCTTTTGGGCATGGATTGGTTAGCCACGTGCTATACTTCTGTTGACTGTCGCGAGAAGACAGTTAGATTTTGTTTTCCCGGCAAGTCGATTTTTGTTGTGTTGGGGGACCGTGGTGCCACCCCTCACAGTGTGATTTCTTCTTTTCGCGCTGGGCAGCTTTTGAGGAAGGGATGTCAAGGATTTCTCGCCTATGTTTGCGATACTAGAGCTACAGAGGTTCCGATGGATTAGGTTCCGGTTGTTAGCGAGTTCCCTGATATGTTCCGTGACGAGCTTCCTGGGCTACTGCCCGAGCGTGATATTTCTTTCTGTATTGATTTGGTTCCTGGCACGGGGCCTATTTCTGTACCGCCTTATCGGATGGCCCCGGCGGAACTTAGAGAATTGAAGGGTCAGTTGCAAGATTTGATGGATAAGGGACTTATTCGACCCAGTGTTTCTCCTTGGAGTTCTCCAGTCCTGTTTGTCAAGAAGAAGGACGGCAGTATGCGTTTGTGTATCGACTACCGCCAGCTGAACAGGGTGACAGTGCGGAACAGGTATCCTTTGCCACGCATTGACGATTTGTTCGACCAGCTTCAGGGGGCAGGATACTTTTCGAGGATCGATTTGCGATCAGGCTACCATCAGCTGCGGGTTCGACAGGAGGACATTCCTAGGACAGCTTTCCGCACGCGCTACGGCTACTATGAGTTTTTGGTGATGTCGTTCGGACTCACCAACGCGCCAGCAGCATTCATGGACTTGATGAACCGTATTTTCTGGCCGTATCTTGATATGTTCATCATCGTATTCATTGACGATATTCTGGTGTATTCTCGGAGTAGAGAGGAGCACGAGCAGCACCTGCGGATTACACTGCAGACCTTGAGGGAGCATCAGCTTTTTGCCAAATTCTCCAAGTGTGCTTTCTGGCTGGACAGTGTAGACTTCTTGGGGCACATGATTACACGAGATGGTATATGTGTAGACCCGAGGAAGATCGAGGCCGTTCGAAGTTGGCCTAGACCCACGTCAGTGACGGAGGTTCGCAGCTTTCTAGGGCTGGAAGGCTACTACAGGCGATTCGTGCAGGACTTCTCCCGTGTTGCTACACCTTTGACCGGGTTGACCCGGAAGGGAGTTCCTTTCGTTTGGACGGAGGAGTGTGAGCACAGTTTTCAGCAGCTACGGGCTCTACTGACTACGACACCAGTGCTATCATTGCCTTCAGGATCAGGCGGATTTGTGGTCTACTGTGATGCTTCACGAGTGGGGCTAGGGTGTGTTTTGATGCAGCATGACAGAGTGATCGCGTATGCTTCACGGCAATTAAAGAAACATGAACAGAACTACCCCACTCACGATTTGGAGATGGCTGCAGTGGTCTTTGCACTTAAGATCTGGCGACATTACCTATACAGCGAGTCGTGCCAGATATTCACTGATCACAAGAGTTTAAAGTATATATTCCAGCAGCGAGACCTGAACCTTAGACAACGCCGATGGATGGAGTTAGTGAAGGATTATGATTGTGAGATCTTGTATCATCCGGGCAGGGCTAATGTAGTGGCGGATGCTTTGAGCAGGAGGCCCGGGGGTAGTCTATCTTGTTTGAGCGCAGTACAGAGGCAGTCGTCGGCAGATTGGCAGATTTTATGTGACAGCCGGGTACAGTTCGAGTTTACGCCGATCGAAGGACAGATTGCGCATGTTCGTGCACGCCCACAGTTGCTTGACCGTATACATGAGGCACAGCACAGTGATGACCGATGCTCAAGATCAGGGCACAGATTGGACAGGGCAGATTTTCCGAGTTCGTGATCGATGATCAGGGGATACTACTATTTGGGGCTAGACTGTGCGTACCAGATGCTGAGGGATTGCGGCGCGAGATTCTTGAGGAGGCATATCGATCGGTATACAGTGTTCATCCTGATTCCACCAAGATGTATCGTGACATGAGAGGTGTTTACTGGTGGGACGGAATGAAGAGAGACATCGCAGATTTTATGTTGAGATGCCTGACTTGTCAGCAAGTCAAGGCTGAGCACCAGAGGCCCGCGGGAGAGCTACAGCCATTACCCATTCCGGAGTGGAAATGGGAGCAGATTTCTATGGACTTCATTATGGGTCTACCCAGGACTAGTTGAGGGTATGACTCCATCTGGGTGATCGTGGATCGTTTGACGAAAGCGGCTCACTTCCTACCGGTGAAGACGACTTTCAGATTTGCTTAGTATGCCCAGATATACATCGATGAGATCGTACGACTGCATGGAGTTACGACATGTATCGTGTCCGACAGAGGCACCCAGTTTACCAGCCGACTATAGCAGAGGCTTCAGGAGGCTTTGGGCACTCGCTTAAGTTTCAGCACAGCATTTCATCCGCAGACCGACGGACAGTCAGAGCGGACTATTCAGACTCTCGAGGACATGCTCAGAGCATGTGTAGTAGACTTCGGAGGTAGCTGGGATCATTATTTACCCTTAGTAGAGTTCTCCTACAACAACAGCTACCAGAAGACCGTTCAGATGGCACCATTTGAGGCTCTTTATGGGAGGAGATGCAGATCGCCCGCCTGTTGGACAGAGCTCAGTGAGAGCAGCATCTTAGGGCCACAGATTGTGGAGGAGACGACCGCGAAGATCCAGTTGATTCGCGATAGGATGAGAGCAGCCCAGAGTAGGCAGAGATCTTATGCGGACCGTCGTCGGCGCAGACTTGAGTTTTCTGTTGGTGATCATGTTTTCTTGAGGGTCTCCCCAATGAAAGGTGTGATGAGATTTGGGAAGAAGGGGAAGCTTAGTCCCCGATATGTGGGCCCCTTCGAGATCCTCGAGCGTGTTGGTGCGGTTGCGTATCGGTTAGCCCTTCCGTCCAGTTTCCCAGATGTGCACCCCGTATTTCACGTTTCGATACTCCGCAGATATCTTCATTATCTTTCGCATATGATTCAGCACCCGACGATCCAGCTTGAGCGCGACCTTTCCTATGCAGAGCAGCCGGTGATCATCTTGGATCGACAAGTGAAGAAATTGAGATCGAAAGTCATACCATTAGTCAAGGTACTTTGGCGTGGTCAGAGCAGCGAGGAGATCACTTGGGAGACCGAGAGCGAGATTTGGAAGAGATATCCCCATCTTTTTGAAGGTACGTGTAGTTAGATTTTTAAATTCGGGGACCGAATTTCTTTAAAGGGGGTAGATTGTAACGCCTTGAAAATTCGTTAGGATATTTTCGTGTTGATTGGCGATTTTGCGTGTTTTTCATAAAAGCCCGAATACCGTATTTTCCTCCGTGGCTAGTGATAATTGTGTGGTGAAGTGCTTATATATATATATTTGTATATAATTGTAGGGTTATTAATTATTTTGGTTGTGTTTACCCTAATTGGGAATTTTTGGGTTAGGTGCACATATGCACACTTAACATTTTATGACTTAGGTTTTAAGTGTTACATGTTAACCCTTTTACATTTCCTTGTATGGTCCTTTATCCCCACCATTTTAATCAAGCCAAAACCCTTTTTATTATTCAAAAATTCAAATAGAAAATGAGGTATGGGGGTTAGGTAAGAAATTTGACTTTTGTTGACCATTCCTTCTCTCTTCTCTCTCTCGTCTCCTCATTTCAGAAATTCTGCAGAATTCCAGCAGAAAACCTTATCTTTTCTTCATCTTTTCTTCTCCTTTTCACTTCTCTTTGATCTCTACACAAAACCCTACACAAAACAACCCTTTTTCATCACAAAACCTTGGAAAAAAATGAGCTTTTGAGGTGTTTGGTAGCAAATCTGCACACTTGAGGAAAGAGCTGGGATTTTATGTGTTTCATAAGGTCTTTTGAAGGTATTAACTCATGTTAGCACTCCTTTTCCATAAACTTGTAGTATTCTTTAGCAAAAATCATGTTTTGATGTGCTTTTTAGTGATATTGAAGGGATTTAGTGATGATATGTTAAACTTAGCATTTTTATGGCTTAATTAGCTTGGTAATGGGTTATTAGTGTGGTTTTAGACTTGGGTTTGCTTCAGATTTCAGAAAAATACCCTAAAGTATCTTTTTAGTGCAAAATGTGGTTTTTAACTTGAATTTGGGCTCTGTTAAATCTGCTTCTACCCGGGGTGTTTTAGAATAAAATTGGATTTACTATAGCATGTACAGGGGGTATAGAGTGCACACACAAAACCTGGGAGCTCCTCTCCCTACCCAGGCCACCGAAATATACATTCTGGCCGCAAATTGCGGCCAGATGGGGGTGTTTTGGGTTGGTGTTTAGGGTGACCGGAGTCTGCTGCTATGTGGAGTATTTTGGTATATATATTTTTATAATATCTTTTCTGTATCAAAATCTGGAGTTGAATACCCTATTTCCCGTATTTTTTAAACTTTTGCGACACGCGTGATACGTGTGTGTGGGTTTGGGGTTTCTGCGTATCGCGATGCGTCGGAGTGGCTTCAGGCGCGTAATCACACGTTTTAGCGTATCGCGCACACGTGCGCTTGGTTCACGACGCGAGTTATTAGTTTGGCTTCAATGTCGTGTTTGTGTGACTTCGAGCTTATGTGCGATATATTGTGTAATTCTAGGTTCGCAGGCGAGGACGACGAACGCCGCACAGAAGGGAAAACAAGTCGTCGGCTATACCTAGCGCGAGATTACGGTGAGTAGATTTAACATCTACGGGGAAAATCACCCGCATGACGTTATGCGTCAGGGCTGATAGGACCTTGTAGCAGCATATTATATTTACATACATTGACTGTTCATGGCTACTATTTTGTGCATACCACATTCCTTGCTATATGTATATAAACTAGAATTGATAGAACACCGCACCATTACTAACGGTTCATGTTGCACGAGCACTATCCTGCATGTTACACACACACCGTTAGTAATTGCCATGACACTCACACTATAGAATTTCCATGATCATTATGCTGTAGCTCATCTTTTATGTGACTGGACATGATATTCATACTTGATGCATATATCACATTGCATTGACTTGCATATTGGTTTGGATTACATGTGATTTCTGGATTTGGGAACCGTGGCTAATTCAAAGAGAATATGTAATCATTTAAAAACCCGGTTTTCCTTGACATGATATTTCGGTGCGTCCACCATGTGTTTTCTCGGTGCTAGAGTGATATATGTGAACCCGAATCGAGGAGATTGGATGAGGCCGATTACGGGTACATGGTGGACCCGGTATGGTACCCCGGAACGAGAACGGTTTCGCTGTATAGTAGACGGTGAGCCTGGCAGAGGGACTACTACCTACCGGTGATTGGTTGGACCTGACGGTTATCCGGAGGATACTGACCAGAGTCGATAGATGGATGCGGGATGATCCGTACTGCCGGGGCCGAGGGCCGATACCGCAGACGGAGCCCGTGGGCTGACCCGGACTGATGGATGCCCGATGGATGAGGATTTGCATGTCGATGCTGGGCACGAGTATTTATGATATTTGGGTGCCGATGTTGGGCACTCGTGATTCTCTGAGATTTACCGGATTGGAGGGCCGATGAGAGTGCCGGCGCCTGAGCTATTTGAGGGATCTGGGTGCATTGATGGACACCGATTATATATCCCACGTTGACATACCATGTAGATATTATATTTCCCATGCTCAGCATTCATTATTGTATCTCATCCTGTAGTTATATTACCTGATAGAGCACTTGCATGATTATTGCACATATTACTTATCACGCATTGATATCATCTGCTGGCATATGATAGAGTAGCGCAGTACGTGCATGCTCGCGATTACCTTTATATGTTATTTCTATTCACGAGTTGGCAACTCACCCCCGTTGTGCCACAGTATTTGCAGGTTGCCCCTCAAAGTAGTCGCGGCAGGCTGCTTTCTTACATCTTTTGACTACAGATACCACTACAGTTGGTGCGTGAGCTGTTTTGCTGTTAGGTGGGTTGTGGTATTTGGTTACTTTTATTGTACACACTTTTGTATCTAGTATTCTCCATCTACCTTATATGTACTTGACTTAGAGGCAGTGTGAGGACGATGTTGCATATTATTTGTATTCTGGTGTCGAGCTCGTTGTGAGCCGACTTTACTTATGCAGTTATTTTTATCTGTGATGTTCCCACTTGTTGCTCTTGATCTTCGCTACGCCTTCGTATATCGCTATCTTGGTGATTGTTTACTTAAGATTTCTTATCACTTTTTAAATGCTTCCTTTTAAAACTTAAAACACTCTATACTTTTACTGGTTTGATTTCTGGGTTTTCGGTTCACTTAGTCGCGTTACGCCTGTAGACGTTACGTGGTTAAGTGCCGGTCACGGGCCAAATTTCGGGTCGTGACACTTCAAAACCGGCTGTAGCCCTCTATCATTTCAAAAAGAAGAGTACTTAGTATTCGTGTTGCGTTTGTTGACTGTGTCAAGGCGTAGTGTAGGGTAGCTAAGTGATGTCTTTCTGCTTGCATGTTGATGAGATAGGTTAGGACAATCGTGTAACCTTTTTAATTGTATCAAGGGTTATGCGGGTAGGTCCAAATCAATCACGAAATGATCGGTTGAACTTGACTAGCAGCTTATGGTTTGTTGACAGTGTCAAGGTCATAAGCGGCTAGGTGTAAAAACTAATATCGGGAGTTTCAAATATTGAAACTTGTAATGAGACTGCATACCTTCTATGGAGTGGGGTGACTTGTTGACTGTGTCCAGGTTACCACGCCATGATAGTTTGGGTCCCGATTCCCACTGTGAGTAATTGTTACTTCCGGGAGATTTTCTATTTGAAATCCCAGCTAATTCTCTTTTTAGGGTTTGAAAGTGGATTCGATGGAACAGTGGAAGCCATTCTGATTAGATGAATTAATCAACATATCTAATTTAGGTTAGAGTGCATTCTGAGTGTTTCATTTCTCTCTCTGGTAGCGACCATGGATTGACTTTAAACTAAGACTCATTAACCATGTTAACCGATCTTTTTACAGAACTTATAGCTTTGGAATGTCTGAATTGTCCTAATCCACGACATATTCGCATATGCCCTTACATATCTTACTTCCCCTTCTGCTAACTCCATAACCCTCTGTATTCGGTACAGAGATCCATATTGCTTGGAAGGCCATCGTATGGTTAGATATGAACTCAAAGAAATTTTTTCAGTCCGAGAATGGCATGGCAACTGGTTCTGGAGTAGATGAATTGTTCGTTTGTCTCTCCCTTCTACTTTATCTCAAGTTCAAGAGCTCCTTATATATAAGGAGAGTATACTAGTTATGCTTATTGGATAGTCTTCTTCCAATCTCGAAGCTGGTGCTAAAGAAATGGTAAGAAGAAAACCAACTAGCATAAGTTTAGTATATAGAAAGGTAAGATGGAGAGACATCAAAAGGGGTTAAAGTGTGAGGAAAGGAAATTGCGCCAACTGTCATGAACCTGAGCAATGAAAAATGAAATACTAGGAATACCGGACCAATCACCTGAAACATTTTGATGTTTCAGATTTTCCTATGTGTCAGTGTTTTGGAAAACCATTTCTCAAAAAACTCTAACCCCTGGGTATATAGATACCGGATTAGAATTCCACATCTGTAGAGCGCTACAGATACTGAGAAGGATCAGAGAATTGGGAATGGATGATTTTATCCTCAATATCGGTTTTCAGAGAAATTGTTGCTATTGAGGAAAATCATCAGGTTTTGCCTAAATGACAAACTTTTGGTTTCTTTCAACCAAAAGAAAGTTTTTCAATTAACAGTACACGGAAATTGAGTTAGTGAACTCTATGATGTTATACATATTGATGTTGTCCGATGTCCATACGAACAACGGTTGGTATCAGGTATTCCGTATTGAGAATGTGATTCTTTCAGATTCTTCATCCGCGGGTGCACTCCATGATGAGTAATACTGAATCGCTTTTTTTCAATTAAGTAGATGCACTAGAAATAGATGCATATCAATTGATATTGGTTCCACCTAAATAAGTGCCTCTGTTTCTATATGCGATATAGAATGATGTTCATCTTAAGATTGTTAAGATGTTGAATTATCCGATTTGTGCTTAAAAATATAGTCCGAACAAACTTGAGACACGTTTCGGTAATAGCAGTTTTTGGGTTATCCCAAATATTCGCCATGGATAGTTTCTACCATTTTCAAGATCAAAAGTGTTTTATTCTTGACTCGCCACCTCCTTGGTAAATGAATTTCTTACAAAAAAATTAGTGGGAGTATGATAGAAATGGAAATGATTCCAGAACCGCAAACGATTACTGAAAGTTTAGTAGAACCTGAAGATCCAATTGACACCGACAGACCATAGCTACTTCGCAGATTAGTAGGTGACCTTAACCACCCGAGAGATATTTTGGTTTTCTCGTACAGTGGGACTAGGAGCCTTGCATCATGTGATGATGACCCTGCTAGTTATCAACAGACCAAAAGAAGTAATGACTTCCGACTGATGGCTGGATACTGAGTTTTCCAAGTTGGACTCCATGCATTACAACAAATTATAGATTTTGTTGTGTGCTCTTGAAAGAGGTAAAACCCAAAAGGAGCAAGTAGATCTTTCGACATCAGTGCAAATGGAAAGTTATAGACCTAAAAAGGCTAGACTTGTAGTAAACATGTATTCATCAAATACCCAATGTATATTGTGATGATACTGTTACTTCAGTGTATGTGCTGAAGTCTATACGGATATAAATTGCCACTGCTGTTTTCATGAATATGATATTTGGTATAAGGATGACTATAATGTTTTTTCTAAATTGGATTTAGAAGTGTATGTGTATATGACTCTACCAGAAGGTTGTTGTAGTCAGTGGGAGCAGCGGAAAGTGTGCAACTTGCTTAACTCTATTTATAGACCAAAGCAGGCATAGTGGAGATGGATCATTTATTTTGATATTACGGTCAAAGTGTTTGGCTTCATCAAAATAAGAAATGGACCTGATATTTGTAAGAAGGCTATAGGGAATACTGTCAGGTTCCTCATATTGATGTGGATGACATTCTTCTGATAGGAAGTGATGTTCCTATACTATGATTTGGTCAAACGTTAGTTGTCACATTGTTGCTCCTTTATGGATTTGGATTATATATATCATTGATTCTGGTGACTAGGTCTATAGAGATAGATCTAGTAGCATTTTGGGATTGTCCCAATTTAGGTATTTTGACACCATTCTAAAGTGGTTTAGAATGGACGACTCCTAGTGAGGTAAGTACCCGCAAGTAATCGAGTCACCCTATCTAAAAAGATGTTTTCGAAACTGATGAAGAGAGGGACTCGCATGAATGACATTCGACATGCTTCGGCAGTGAGGTCAATCGTGTGATGTTATATACCAGACCAGATGAGGCTTTTACACTTGATGTAGTAAGCGTATATTATTCTGATCCTCAAGAAACATAAGAAGAAGTGAAGAAAATATGAGATGTTCTTGGTGTATGGTAATGGCAGCCTCTTTCGAGATGTGATTACCGATTCCAGCTTCCGAGGTGACAAGGAAGACAGATCGTCTGTCGTGAGTCATTATTTTACCTTCATCTGGGGAGCAATATATTGGAAAGAGTTCCAAGCGGGATACTGAGATAGTCAAAGCGCTAGATGCTGATTGTGACTCAGCAGTGGGTACATCCTAAGAAGTTATCTGGATAAATACGTTCATTTATGAACATGGTCCCATCAGCTATCCAAACAAAGTTCTAAGGAAGGTATTGCTCGTTTTAGAAGATAGTTGATCTCCGCAAAGTTGAGATTCAGAGAGATACAGTTAGAAATATTGCAGTGGATCCACTCACTGAGGCCGTTTCTTGAACACAGATTGTGAAACTGTTGGTAAAGAAGTTGGGTATGCGATATCACATAATATGTGGGTATACAATACCGCAATAATTGGCCTTGAATGCAAATGGAAGATTGTTGGATATAGGTACCCTCAAGGCAATTATCGTAGTTGTAAGAATGCAATTATTGAATTCAAGGAGAGCTTATACTAAGAAAAATCTTGCTCGAGATGATAATATGCTAGTTGGTTTGTATTTATCATTCATGAGTATACATTTTATTTGTTATAACGCATCACTAATACATGATGATAAAGCCCACATGATCTTTACTTGACTACCGGGATTATGATAGGGATCATGCTAGTGGGGCCTAGGTAGTCTATAAGCACATCCTTAAAAGTCCTTAGTCGTAGGATTATTAAGATTGGGCGTCAATATTCCAGTTTAGAATAGTGTGTACGTTTCTTGACCCTGTAAGGGGCGATGGTTGATCCCGTAGCCATTCGTGTTTGACACCAAAGATTGTATACGGGTGATCATTAGATGAGTTACACTAGACGGACTCGCTGAGAACTCCTAGATGGTATTATACCAATCGTTGATAGCAGTTCTCTAATGACATGAGTACAGGGTAGTCCCTAGACCCAAGATCACCATGGTGTCTTGTGTGTGTTCCTACTGTAATTTAATTACTACCCTACCATGGCTTTAAAGAGCCATAAAAACAGGTTTTAGTTAGGTACAATCCCGAAGCATATAGAGGCAGTGAGCGGTCGATGGAATTCGTCTCTCCAGATATATGGAGTTGATGTCGCATAGTACACAGCTGGCTATGACCTTGAGTTCTTGGCCAAGACAGTTGAGATTTACTGTTAAGTGTTATCAGTAGTTTTGCTGGTGGTCATAAGCTTGACGTTGGCATAACTTATTGAGTTATTGGGAGTCTGACGATTTCCACCTCCCAGACCTGATATGTGACAGTCTTAGACGAAAAGACTAGACTATACGGTGAGTGTCACTGATAAGCTCTAGCAGAGTACAGACGGACTTGCTTGTCGACCGACTTTTCGTTCAATACCCGGGTAGCCGTTACGTACAGCTAGTACTGCTGACGTGCTTGTAGGTTCACCCGGTGAGGGAATGACCCTAAGCTAGAGTCTAACACAGAGGGTTTTTCGGTTCTAGCGAAATGATGTAGTGCACGTATGGTGATGTGTGCGGGGTCCAATTAAACATGTGTATGTGATACTACATGTATTAATTGGACGGTTCATAATAGCCGGCTTATGAATAAGCCGGGTCATTAAATAGTGTTTTGATTTAATGATATTACATATATATGATGGTACATATATATACTAGTATTATATGTGCTATTTTCTCTCTCTATCTCTCTTGTTATGTTACATTACATATTAGGTTACACGTCATGTTCATTTATGTATATAATTGTTAGTTATATGTATGCCCTATAGGTTATTACTATACATAGGATGTATATTATAGTGGATGCCGGGACATATATAGGGAGGACTTTCTTGCTCGACATGATAGTATGCTATCTGGTTGCTCTTTACCTTAACGTGTATACTGATTGTCTCTCTGTTACATGTTGGTAAAGCCCTTAGGATCTGTACTTGACTACCTGGACTATGATGCGGATCATACTAGTGGGGACATGGTAGTCCATAAGTACATCCTTCAAAGTCCCTAGTCGTGGGTGTATCGAGACGGGGCATCGATATACCAGAGTAGACTAGCGTATACCTTCTCGACCCATACAGATGGGCGATGGATGATCCCATATCCATTGGTGTTTGACATCAGAGATGATATACGGGTGCTCAGTAGAGACTGGGTACACTGGACGGACTCGCCGAGAACTCCCAGATGGTATTATACCTCACGTCAGATGGCAGTTCTCTGGTGACACTGGTACAGGTTAGTCTGTAGACCCGAGATCGTCATAGAGTCTTGCCTTATGCGGCGGTTCCGCGGCGGAATCATGACGTCATCGTACAATGTTTGCACAGTAACTCCTATTATTTTATGCTGGATTTTCTGGGTATTTTTAAAATTTATTCTAGAGTTGAATTTTCTGGAGTTGTTTTGGGGATTCGGTGTTTCGATCGGGGTATCAAATTTTGTCTATTTGGCTTTCCGGATAATTTTTTGATTATGTTAAAAAGTTCGACCGGATATAAATACCCAATTTTTCCCCTGTCGGGAAATTTCCAAGTGTTGGATTTTTCCGAAGTTTAACGACGTTCTAAGTAGTGCAAGTAACGCGATGGACCCTCTAGAAGACAACAAACCTTAACTCGATTATGTGACCGTCTTGAACTGCCCTTTGAGCCTTCGGGTTTGGGGCAGTACGGCGTGCCACATGTGAGGCGTTGGCTTGACCCTTTTACGGCTGGACCGTTGCTACTGAGGCACGAACTGAATGTTGTTAGACTTGTTTCATGTGTTGATCTGTATCGGGAAAACTTGGGTGTTCGATTGTTCGATCGGAAAGTTTAACATTTTCTATTTATCTGGAATGGGATACAATAATTGGAATTCACAAAAGTTATGTGATAACTCAATGAATGTTATAAACATAGCAGTTTAGTCTCACTTGATCGGTTGCCACGGAATTTTGATGTGATCAAAAGTCCGTTGCAATCACGTAACGTACGCGGATACTCGCCGGGTAAACTTAATAGACAGCCTCACTCCATAGCCCCGACCAAGTTACTGTAGGAGAACACCGTCGCCGAAAGCATCCGTCCGGGTGCTCGCGGTAGCGGTGTTCCGCCTTGGTGCACTTCGTCGACGGTATCGGGGGTGCAGCCGTCTACTGAAGTTTGCGACGAGCATTCGATCAGGATGTCGGGAATCCTGTTGAATTGCCCGACTTGGTATTGAAAAGAGTTTTTGATTTTGAGACTAAAATGCGGGGTTTATAATTGTTAGGCATGCGATGTCTAAGAAATTCATTTGGTCAGGCATGCGATGTCTGAGGTGGTTGCGGATTCCAACTGTTGTAGTTTTACACTTTCTTTTCTGTGACCGTAAGTGTAATATGTGATATCGCCGGTTTCGTTGCTATATGTCAACGACAATTGGGATGCGCATATTTACTTACGTTGATGACATGTGATGTTATGTGTTGCTGGATGTGTTATATTGGATCGTCGTGTTTGAATAGCCGGGGTTTTTTATGTGAGATGAGTGTTTTTCATTTTCATTCATGTAAAAACTTGTATGTAATATTCTTTTATTGGGGCGCTTCCAGGTTGCGGAAGTTGTCACCGTTTGTATATTATTTACTTTTCCGCACTAGGATAGACCCAAGGAGGGGAGCACAAGTAACCGGGTTCTGGAGTCCAGTGGGAGACCAACTCGAGGAGTCGAGTCCGGGTCTCCTAACTCTAGAATTGGTAGGGTTGCTTGCCGCTCTCGTAGGGGTCTAGGGGTGTGGGTTTGGCTATTCATCACGACCGTGGAATCTGTGTTTTATACTGGCTCGTATTGAAAACACGGACGTCCTAGTATATCCAATATTTCATATGATTCTTCTGCTGCGATATCTGTGATGTGATCATGATATGTTCTGTGATAGATACAGTATATAGTATATATGATATATTATATAGACGTTACTTATGTTTTACACCCGCGCTAGCCCTGCCCTGCTCTGCCGTTAGTTACCTAACCTAACGGTGCACGAGGGGACATCGAGGCGAATGCGGATGGCATAAGTGTACGTCGTATTTATCTGTGATGTTTAGGTAAATTAAATGATGGGACTTCATTAATGAGATTAATGAAATAAAAGAAACCTAATGATGTTGTAGAATCGAATTTCAAAATAAAATGGGTAGCTACAGTTCTTGCTTTGCACAGAGGTATATGTGATATATCCTGCACCTTATTCGATGAGAAAAGGACCGAGATCCCTTCACCGGGAGTGACTCCTTTAGCAATAACTGGCAGATGCTACACACTCGGTTTGTCTTTTGATTGCTTTTAAGAGTTTTTGTTTTGGACAGTGATATATATGATATATCCCGCACCTCATTCGACGAGGAAAGGACCGACGATCCCTTCACCGGGAGTGACTCCTTTAGCAAAACTAGAAAAGCTTCAAAAACACTCCATTTTAAAAATCATTTGATTCTACAACGATATCAAGTTCATTACGCAATAGGTTTTCAGAAAAACCTGTCGTAGCCCTCCGTCATTTCAGATATGTACTGGTTAGTATTCGTGCTGCGTTTGTTGACCTCTGTCAAGGCGTAGTGTGCGGTAGCTGATTAGTGCTTATCTGCATAAGCATATGATGTGATTGATTTAGGGTAGTCGTGCGACCTTGTTGACCTCTGTCAAGGGTCGTGCGGGTGGGTTTACTTCAATCAGGAAATGACGGGTTGAACTTGACTAGCAGCCTATGGTTTGTTGACCTCTGTCAAGGTCATAGGACGCTAGGGGCAAAATATTATCGGGAATTTCAAGTGTTGAAATTTGCAATGAGATTGCATACCTTCTATGAGATAGTTGGATCCCGATACCTGCTGCGAGTAAGAGTTACTCCTGGGAGAGATTTATACATTACAATTAGCCGATCAAGTAGGTGTCTAGAAAGGTGTCAACGGGGTTACGCCTCTGGGAAAATGAGGTTTACAGTAATTAGGTTCGTGCGAAAGCACGGGGGACCTCCCTCAAAGTACCGACACTGGCCTGGCTGAAAGATTGGCGAACTTGTAGTGTGTAATTAATCCCGGCTAGTCTTTCCTTTTAGAGTTTGAAGGAAGATTTGATAAAAAGCAGTGGGAGCCATCCTGATTAGATAAAATAAAAACCAATCTATTCTTGACAGAGCGCACGCTGAGTGTTTTCTTCTCTCTCTCTCCAGGTAGCGACCATATCACGCCTTAATCAAGATAATAATACGGATATTTGACCGAACCCGCTTGTTATACTGAGCTGGGGAACGTTGGTCCCGCTCCAACTTATAATTGTTATAAGACAGAGCAGGAAATTGGGGATTACCAGAATTCCCGTGCCGCCCAAACGAAGAGAGTGCATGCTGATGCATCATCTTCGGGTGTGTTCATTATGTAGAACTGTTTCTCTGTATCCTCTACGTCCTGGGTATGTGATACCAGATCAGGATCCCAGATATGTAATCTGTTACATAGGGCTACAGAAAGGTAGAGAACTGAGAACGGTGATAAGTTTCATGAGACAGAAAACGGGGCAAGTGTTGCAGCCAAGTCTGTTGGTCACTGTCACCCTGTATTACCAATACATTGATTCTGAACGAATGCTGTTAGATACCGAACCTGATATACAAAATCATATCAGTCTCTTTATTAGTAAAGAAAGGATATAATTTTGTATTGATGGATAATGTTTTGAACATTTCCTATATCAAAAGTTGATCGGTTCAGGCACGTTATCTAAAAGCATTAATGTTCTAAATCAAACTACAGTTCTTAGTATACGGAACACACACAAAAGGAAGAGTTCAGAAATGAACGAATCCTTCTTGAGGCATTGTAGACTAGGTCATATCAATGTGACCCGACTAGCTGAAGTTATATTTAGATGCATATTTAAATCAGTTTGAATTTACATCTTGTGAAACTCGCCAGTCATGTCACAAAGATAAGATGACCACAGCTCTGTTTATTGGAAACAGAGAAAGAGTTGGTAAACTCTTGGGATGATACATGATGATGTATGTAAGGTCCCTTGTCTACATATGCCAGGACTGGTTCTTTTTACTTCATTACATTCTCTGATGATCTTTCGAGATTCAGACCTATGTTCCTGTTGAAACACAAGTCCGAACCTTTTGAGATATTCACAGAATATGATTTAGAAGTAGAGAACCAAAATACGGGTATAAGTATTATGTCCATTGATGTGATCAAGGAGGAGAATACTTGAGCACGGAAATCCTGGGTTATTCTAAAGGAGAATGAGATTCTCTCTTAGCATTACTCCTCTGAATACACCATAGCACGATAGTATATCGGGGCGCAGCAATAACACCCTATATGATAAGGTGTGCTCTATGATGAGTACTACTGAGTTACCTATTTCCTTTTTTGGGAGTTATGCGCTTGAGAAGCTGCATACCTGTTGAATAGGGTTCGAATCAAATCAGTTGCCTACCATTTCATATGTGATATGGAAAGGGAAGAGCCCATGTCTTAAGTTAGTTAAGATTTGGGGTTGCCCGGCCTATGTCTAAAAGCCAAATCCGGACAAGCTCGAGGCAAGGTCTGTTATGTAAAACTGGAAATATTCCAGCTATACAAACAACAGCAGATGATTTGGCAGAACCAAAGGATTCAGTAGATTCCAACGAACCTCAGCCTCTCCGCCGATCTAGTAGGGTTCCTCACCCACCTGAGAGATACTTCGGTTGCTCTATGACAGTGGGAGCGAGGATTGCATCATGAGATGATGACCCAACTAGTTTCGAGCAGGCCATCGAGAGTGACGACTCTGTAAGAATGGCTGAATGCTTAGTGATCTGAGATGGAATCCTTATACACCAACAAAGTATGGACTTTGGTTGCTATATCTGAAGGGTTAAATCCCCATCAGGAGCAAGTATATCTTGAGAAGATTACTTGGTGTACATGGAAAAGTTGAGACTTTCAAAGCTAGACTTGTTAAAGGTTTGCATCATTGATCAGGTAAGGATTATGTTGAAACCTTTTCTAAGGATCTATGCTTAAGTCCATCCAGATCCTACTTACCACGGCTACATACCATGACTACGATATCTGGCAGTTGGGTGCCATGAAATCTTTTCTAAATGATGTTTTAGAAGAGAACGTCTGTAAGTACACAGCCAGAGGGCTTCGTAAACAGTGGGAGCAGCGGAAACGTGTGCAAGATGTTTTATCTGATAAAGCAGGCATCGCGGAGTTGGAACGTCTGTTTTGATGTGTTAGTCAAAGAGTTTGACATCATCAAAATGGTAGATGAACCTTGTATAAACAAAAAGGTAGTAGGGAGTATGGTGGTGATCCTCGTAGAGTACGTGGATGACATACTCTTGATAGGGAAGGAGTTTCCTATGCTACGCTCGATCAATCTCCGTTTATCACAATGATTCTCCACATACGATCAAAGTGATACCTACTAAATCCTGGGTTTTTGGATCTATGAGATAGATCTAAATGGATGTTAGGATCCTCACTAGTTGTAGTGAGATGGTATCAATTGATCCTGGGGAAAATCACTGGAAGTGTTCCAGGGTGATAAAGACGACTGAATGTCAGTCACAGGCATTGTCTATACCCTCAGTAAAGGGACGGTATGTTGGAAGAGTTCCAAGCAAGATACCGTGACATACTAGACGATAAAGGCAGGATACATCGCTACTTAAGATGCTACCAAAGAGGCAGTCTGGGTGTATATTAGTTCATGAGATGAACTTAGTTCCTCCCATTGTGTGACAATGGAGTTGTGGCTTTTGCCAAGGAACGCCCGTCCCATCAGTGATCCAGACATATTCTAAGGCAGTATTACCTGATCATGGAGATGCTTGATCTCCAAGGAGATCGAGGTTAGGAGAGTAGACTCAGAGGACAACACAGCGGATCCACTCACAAAGGCCTGTTCCCAGAGAGAGATTTTTATAGGATGGTTGAGTATGAGATACTACAACTACTGCTACAGATGGCCCTAGTGCAAGTGGGAGATTGTTAGTTATATGTATGCCCTAGAGGCCATTACTATACATAGGATGTATATTGTAGTGGATGCCGGGACATATATAGGGAGGACTTTCTTGCTCGACATGATAGTATGCTATCTGGTTGCTCTTTACCTTAACGTGTATACTGATTGTCTCTCTGTTACATGTTGGTAAAGCCCTTAGGATCTGTACTTGACTACCTGGACTATGATGCGGATCATACTAGTGGGGACATGGTAGTCCATAAGTACATCCTTCAAAGTCCCTAGTCGTGGGTGTATCGAGACGGGGCATCGATATACCAGAGTAGACTAGCGTCTACCTTCTCGACCCATACAGATGGGCGATGGATGATCCCATATCCATTGGTGTTTGACATCAGAGATGATATACGGGTGCTCAGTAGAGACTGGGTACACTGGACGGACTCGCCGAGAACTCCCAGATGGTATTATACCTCACGTCAGATGGCAGTTCTCTGGTGACACTGGTACAGGTTAGTCTGTAGACCCGAGATCGTCATAGAGTCTTGTGTGGTTCCCACTGTGCTTTGATTTCCACCTTACCACGTCCAAGAGGGCGTGCAAAACGGTGGTTTTTGGGTACAGTCCCGAGTCACATGGCGGCAATGAGCGATAGGAGGGGATTCGTCTCTCCCGGTATAGGGGGTTGATGTTGCGCTGTGTTCGATTGGCTATAACAGGAAATCCCTGGCCAGGGTTGCTGAGATTTACTGGTAAGTGTTACCTGTAGTTTCTCGAATTGTTATAGACCTCATATCGACACGACTTATCGAGCTATTGGGGTCTGACGTATACCACCCCTAGGCAAGATATGCGACATATCAGACGATCAGACCGGACTGTACGGTAGTGTTACTGGTTGGATTCACTGGAGTATGAGCGGGCTTGCTCGTCGATCTTCAGATCGCTCAATACCCGGGTGGCCGTTACGTTTAGCAGACCGCTTGCGGCTTGTGGGTGTTTGATGTGATCATCACCTGTTGCCGGCGTATTGACGAGTCTTTAGAGTCCTACACAGAAGTTTCCTGGCTCAAGCGAAACGAAATAGGAGCGCATATGAGATATGTGCGGGACCGAGAATAATGCGTGTATGTGATACCGTATTCCATTCTCGCGATGAATGTATCGAATGGTTGTATGCGATATAACCTAGTTATCGATTCAAGCGTTGATTCGATAAGTCGATACATTGAATATTAGTCGGTTATATGCGATATGACCGGGTCGTTAAATCAAGTGTTGATTTAATGATTTAATGCATAATTATATATTTGATATATTACTTTGCATTAACTAGTATTGGTTCACTTTAAATGGATTTTCTCACTTGAAGTTCATAAGTTGTATATGTGATATACTTTTGTGCACTTGATTGTATCATGTTTGATGATACATGCTTTATGGTTAAGTGTAAAGAATTAAACCAAGGTTAAGTTGTTGATTAGGGTTTTACTTATTCATTTATCTTACAATTTATTTATTCATTTTGAATAAATTGAAAGATAAATGAATGGTGGCTTCATTTGTTTTTAGTTGAAGCTTCATGAAGCTTTGACTTGATGACTTTTTTGTTCTCATCCTTAACCCTAACCATCAACCCAACCTTAGTCAATTCTCTACACTTAACTAAGGTAAAGATTATGATAAGTATTGTTTTATTTTTCTATTTTATAATAACTTATCATATTCTTCATCTTCTTCACTTCAAGAAAAAGCTTCACAAGCTTTAATGGCAAAGTGAGAATTAGAGTGAGCAATCCAATTCTAAAGTCTACCCACTTCCTATTTCTTCATCCTCTACCTCTTGCCAAGTAGTAGAGTGTGTTTCCTTCACAAGTTTTCATGGCTTGGTGAAGGTGGAGCTTGATCTAGCGATGCTTCGACGTAGATCATCTTCGGCACGTCGTAGATGACCTAGCCCGCCTATTCTCCGATGAAGCGAACGCGAGAGTTCAAGATCGGATTTGTACAGCGGAGATGACTTCTTCATGGAGCTATGGAGGTGGACAAACGGATCTACAAAGGTTGTATTTCCGTATCTCTTAGTTAAGTGTTAACTAGTTTCTTTTTCGCCTAGACATCTAGCCAACGGTCCGTGTTAGGGTTTCTCGGCACCTAGAATTTTTGAAACGGGCATGGTTGATGCCTTGTGAGACCTCCTTGGGGTGCCTAGGAACCCTACAATAATTTTAGCTGTACATATATTCAAAGATACATGTATTATATTTTCTTCTTTATTTCTTTTTGCATGTGATATGAAAATAGGGTGGAGGCTTATTAGCATACATACTCATTTGTCATGACACATGTAGAGAGAGAAAGGAAAAGGTGTTAGATGAGGCATCTCTAGTCCATTCTCAACACCCTTGTTCATTTGTATGTTTTCCCTTCTCTCTCATGAAAAGAAAAGAAGAGAGAAAATAAAGAAAGAGTGAAAAATGAAGTAGCCATGGTTATCTACATCCCTCTCATTTCATCTCTAGCAAAGATCAAGTGGGAGTTGTTTCATGTTGATGAAATTGGAGCTAGCATCGGAGGCTCTTGCATGGATCATCTTCGGCCATGTCAATCGGTGACCAAGCGCGATCCAGAGCACTCGGAGCCTAGAAAAGAGTCCAAGATCATCTATTGGAGCATATGAAAGTATTTCAAAGGTTGTATCTCCTTGTTCTAGCTATATTTATAGTTTGCAAGTTATGTGTTTATGGTAGATTCTAGGGTTATGATGTTTACTCCCTTGATATTTCGTTTATCGCTTCCGTAACGTTTTAAAAACCCTTCCAGCAAACACACACGTCCTTACAGTATTTTAGTATAACCCCAAAATACACTTTGCTCATGTAGGCTGACAGTCCTTTACAACTGAATTTAAAACAGTTATAGCACATAGGAGTTGCCTGTAATATCTAAAGACTTGCATGTAATATCTGAAGACTTGTCTGTAATATCTAGAGACTTGCTTGTAATATCTATTCTTCTTTTCATTTTCTCTTCAAATATACTTTTTTACCCACCAAAAATCTAATTTCCCGCCAAATATACTTCTTTCCTGCCAAAAACCTCTAAAATATCCTTTTACTTGTTTGTAATATTTAATCAGTTGCTTGTAATATCTAAGCATTTGCCTGTAATAACTAAGTACTGCATGTAATATATAAGTAGTTGCCTCTAATATCTAAGAATCGTCCAGGGGGAAGGACGGGTATTTTTGTAATTGCTTATTAAATATAATACAAGGGCTAAATGAAATAAGCCCAGAGGGTTTTTCACAAAGTTTTTGAACAGTAAACCCTTCCCAACAATTAAAATACCAAGGGGTTTTTGACAACTCCCCAGCGGGCCAGGGGCCTTTTGATAATTTACCCTTAAAGTTTTATAGAATTGTTTCTATGCAAAAATTGAAAACTAAAAAACTTATTCCATTCATGTCCAAATAAAAATAAATTAAAAAAATTCTTATTCCATCCTACTCCAGAAGAAAAAATTCTGTAACCATATTATCTATTTATCTTATATATTAATACAAAGTTGGGTTTTAGGAATGAATTTGCATAGGAAGGTATCTTTTGCCAAAACACTATATTTGACAAGTGTTCCCAAAACACCCTTCCTCAATTTGAATATAACAATGTTTCTTGAGTGTTGTTTAGACAACGAACATTTGGAAAAAAAATCCTTAATAATTCCCCATGTTGTACATGTAAAGGATTTGCAAAATCCTTAGGAACAATTCCTTGGATTTTATAGATCATAATATTTGATAACAATTTTAAAAAAAATTTAAAAAAGAGAAATAATAATATTTGTATCAAAATAGTTACAAAAAACATTATAGATATTTTTTTCAAATATGGTGAAACAATAATATTTCAAATAACAATAGTTAATTTACATTTATATATAGAAACCATAATTGATTTAAAGCTTATCATAAAATATCATGACTCAAATAACAATCGCTATTTAAAAATTTACTAGGTAATAAATTTATTGAAAAATAATTTTTTAGCTAAGATATTGACATAATTTATTATTTGCATTGGTCTATAGCCACATTGTAAATTTAAAACACGAAAACAAGGTATCTATTTAGATATGATGATTATTCTTGGTGTCTACTTAGAAGTCACAATGTGTATGGTATTTATATTATAAAATTACCAAAAGTTTTTAGTATTTAAGTGAAATTTAGTTTTTATACAGTCATGAAATATTAAAATAAAATCTAAGTTTCCATATGATGTTTCTTATAAAAAAGAAATCAAATACTATCTTTATATTAAAATAAAGAGACAAACTATTTGGAAAATTACTAAAATTATATTCAATATTTAAATTATCTCTGAAGCATAATATAAAGTATATAATTATTTTTTTAATAAATTATATTCAATAATTATAGTTCCATCACAACTAATAATGTATTACATGCTTCTAATTCATACAAAACTAAAAATAAATGCTGATTCTATTATTTCTGTAAGAACTATAATGTTTATGAAGAAATATCACAATTTATAAAAAAATCCGATTAATGAAGATTATTTTGAGTTAGAAGAAGATGGCTATATACTTTTTTTTATCGTGTGTTGCTTACATCTCAAATTATAACAACTTTATGTACAGTATGAATTCATCTGTGAATATATCGAATCTTCTTTCATCCCACGCGTTACGCGTGGAGTCAAAATCTAGTTATTACTATAAAGTTGAGTCACTTTAAGGAATTTTTTCCAAAAAGCTATTTTCCCCATACCTTTTTTTCTCTTACCTTTTCATTTATCCTTTTCCTACCCATTTCCAAATGGCTCATATGAGGCAAAAAAAAAAATTTGTTGGTTTTTTCTAATTATTTGGTTTTCAATTTTTATTATTTTGTTCCTTTTTATTTTCTTAATTTATTATTGGATTCTACAATAAGGAATGATTTGGTATTGATTTAAAAAGAAAATTCTGGTATTTTTTTTATCTTCTTACAATTTTTTTAAAAAAAATCTAGCATAATAGAATAAAGGGTAAAATATGTTTACCGGATAACCCATTTTTTACTTTTACTTATAAATTGTAATTGCTTTAAAGTTGGTGCTTAGGTTTCATTATTTAAATAATTATCAATATTTCTTTAAATGGAACTGAGATTAATTTTCTATGTTATTAAAAATGGATAGTAACCAATGTTTAAAATAGCTTGCTACGTTCTCGCTATTTTGTGCTATATAGCGTAGCTTTGTCGATGCATTGGAAAATAGCTTAAATACAAAGCAGAGTCTGTTCACCGCCGAAAACAGAGATGAACTGGTATGGATCGTCTTGCCTGAATTTGGGGGCAGATACTATTTGGACTTATCCATCCACCTCTCCGAAGATACCAAGTTGATTTATGGTACCATATATCGGAGGTTTGGACAGACGCGACCGTTGTAGTGTGACTTAATCAGATTCCCCCTCATTTGTGAGGGGTTTTTGATTGTGAGGATGCTCTTCCCTGCAGGCACAAGTCCCTGCAGTTAATTACGTTATCGCGTTGCGATAACCACTTTCTCCTTCTCCAGCAGTTCACTTCGCGTCGTGTGTTATTTTGTTTATTAAGGTTGCCTGTAGATTGTATACGGAGACTAATTTATGTCGTCGCCTATAGGGCGCGGATTAGTCCAAATCCGTATATTTTAGATTTGGGTTTGGGTTAAGGATTTACTTAACGGGGTCTATGTTGGTAGCTTGGTTTGCTAACGGGAATGAACTTAGGACGTATTTCTCATATTTATGAGGTCCATCCGTTCATAGTTTATTTGAGTTTGATCTAAGGATCGTTAGTCATATTTGAGACTAAAATCAACTTAGAAACAAATGAGCATATGGGCTCAATTATTTTAGTTTAAGGACATCACGGTCTAACATTCCCTGTTTGGGACGAATTTTAGTTTAAGGACATTTCGGTCCAGCATTCAACTTGCGCGCATGTGTATTTGTTACATGGCGGAGTGAACAATGGTGCCATGGAATGCGCCCAATTTCTGGTGCGATCCGATTTCAGGTGTGCATGTCAGTTTGGAAGTGTATCAATGTGGAGTGTATAATTCCCTATCTTGATGAAATTTTACATCAAGTTGGGACGAGGAGTTGTTGGTTGTCGGGACCCACTATAGGGTTGCTAGGCACGCATACAAGGGTCTACGAGCCATCAACCATGCCCAATTAAAATTTTAGCCGTGTCGAACAACCCGATACAAGATCTTTAAACTAGGGTTTAGGCGAAAACAAGCATGCTAAACTCTTTAACACTAAGTGAGAGGGATTACAACCTTTGTAGATCCGGTCCTTCACTTCATTAGCTCCGTGTAGATGTCCCCATCGCTACGATTGTGAACTCCGGACTCTAGAGAAGCTTCATAAGAAGAACGAACGTGCTTGCTACGATGACTTCGAGGCCGAAGATGATCTACGTCGGAGAGACACTAACTCAAGCTATTCCTTCACTAGGTCATGAACTTTGTGAAGAGAACACACTCTACTACATGGCAAGTGATAGAGGATGAAGAAGTAGGAAGTGGGCTCACTTTAGAATTGATTTTCTCACACTTTTTCTCATGGCACCATTGGAGCTAGTAAGCTTTTCATGGAACTTGATGAAGAAGAAGAAGAAGAAAGAATAATCTCATCATATGAATTATTATCCTCTCAATAATGTAACCATGGGTGAGTTAAGCTATCATGCTTAACTCATGTAGAGAATTAACCAAAGTATTAGGTTAAGAGTTGGGTTAACTAAATATCCTTAAGAATAACAAAAGAGTTGACTTTGTCAATGTTTCCACAAGCTTCATGAAAACTTGAGAACTTTGACAAAGTCTTTCTCTTTTCTTATTCTTAAGATATAAACAAAACCCTAATCTTTATCCTAATCTTGGTATAAGTCTCATACACCCATCTTTGATGTATCATCAAGCATGATACAATCATGTACACTTGCATATATCACATATAAACAATGTGCACAAACAAGTGAGAAAAAAAATCTTAAGTGAGCTAATACTAGTTAATGCAATGTAATATATCAAATATATAATTATACATTAAATTATTAAATCAACTCTTGATTTAATAATCCGGCTATAACCGACTAATATCATGTGTAACAACTTATCGAATCAACACTTGATCCGATAACCCGGCTATATCGCATACAACCGATCAATGTTACAAATCGCGAGAATAGAATACGGTATCTCATATCGTATTAATCTCGGTCCCGCACATGTCACATATGTGCTCCTACTCCGTTTCACTTGAGCCAAGAAACCCCTGTGTAGGACTCTAAAGACTCATCAATACGCCGGCAGTAGGTGGTGATCATATCAATCACCCACAAGCCGCAAACGGTCTGCTAAACATAACGGCCACCCGGGTATTGAGCGATCAGAAGATCAACAAGCAAGCCCGCTAGTACTCCTTCGAATCCAATCAGTAACACTACCGTACAGTCCGGTCTCGTCGTCTGATATGTCGTATATCTCGCCTAGGGGTGGTAAACGTCAGACCCCAGTAGCTCGATAAGTCGTGTCGATATGAGGTCTATAACAGTTTGAGAAACTACTGATAACACTTACCAGTAAATCTCAGCAATCCTAGACAGGGATTTCCGGTTATAGCTAATCGAACACAGCACAACATCAACTCCCTATACCGGGAGAGACGAATCCCCTCCTATCGCTTATTGCCTCCATGTGATTCGGGACTGTACCCAAAAGCCACCTTTTTGCACGCCCTATTGGACGTGGTATGATGGAAATCAAAGCACAGTGGGAATCACACAAGACTCTATGACGATCTCGGGTCTACAGACTAACCTGTACCAGTGTCACCAGAGAACTGCCATCTGACGTAAGGTATAATACCATCTGGGAGTTCTCGGTGAGTCCGTCCAGTGTACCCAATCTCCACTGAGCACCCGTACACCATCCTTGATGTCAAACACCGATGGATATGGGATCATCCATCGCCCATCATATGGGTCAAGATGCGTATACGCTAGTCTACTCTGGTGCATCGATGCCCTGTCTCGATACACCCTCGACTAGGAACAGTTATAGTATGTACTCGTCGGCTACCGTGGCCCCACTAGTATGATCTCATCATAGTCCCAGTAGTCGAGTACATATCCTAAGGGCTTTATCAACATGTAACATAGAGACAATCAGAGTACATGTTAAGATAAAGTACAACCAGATAGCATACTATAATGTCGAGCAAGAAAGTCCTCCCTATATATGTCCTAACATCTACTGTTGGATATATGTATGCCCTAGAGGCCATTATGTGATAGTGGATGTATCTATACATGTATATATATATTCAGTTTGCATTCTTGCTCGATATGATAGTATGCTATCTGGTTATTCTTTATCTGACATGTTGATTTGATCATGCTTTTATTCATTCATACATGCTGATAAAGCCCCAAGGATATCTGCTTGACTACTCTGATTATGATAGAAATCATACTAGTGGGACATTTGTAGTCTATAAGCATATCCTGAAACGTCCCTAGTCGGAGGTGTATCGAGACGGGGCATCGATATACCAGAGTAGACTAGCGTATATGATACTAGACCCATGTGATGGGCGATGGATGTTCCCACATTCATCGATGTTTGACATCAAGATCATATACGGGTGCTCAGTGCTGACTGGGTACACTGGACGGACTCACCGAGAACTCCTATATGGAATTATATCTATCGTCGGATAGCAGTTCTCAGGTGACACTGGTACAGGTTAGTCTGTAGACCCGAGATCGTCATGGAGTCTTGTGTGTTCTCCCACTGTACTTTGATTGCCACCCTACCACGGCTCTACTGAGTCGTGCAAACAGGTGGCCGTTGGGTACAGTCCCGAGACACACGAAGGCAATGAGCGATAGGAGGGGTTTCGTCTCTCCCGGTATTGGGAGTTGATGCTGTGCTGTGCTCGACTGGTTATAACAGCAAGTCCCTGGCCAGGGCTGCTGAGATTTGCTGATAAGTGTTATCAGTAGTTTCTCGATCTGTTATAGACCATTCACCGACACGACTTATTGAGTTATTGGGGTCGACGTGACCATCCCTAGGCTCGATATGCAGCATATCTGACGAAGAGACCGGACTATACGGTAGTGTTGCCGGATGGCTCGACGGGAGTTGTAGCAGGTTCGCTTATTGTCTTCTGATCGCTCAATACCCGGGTGGCCGTTACGTTTAGCTGACCGCTTGCGGCTTGAGGGTACTTGATATGATCATTACCCTCTGCCGGCGTATTGACGAGTCTTAGAGTTCCACAAAGGAGTTACCCAGTCCAGGCGAAACGTTGTGGTGCGCGTATGCGATATGCGCATGCACCCGATTGAAATGTGCGTATATGATACCGAACATTGATCGGGTGGCCTACTTTTAGTGGGGTCGTATGAGATATGACTGGATTGATAAATTAAGTGTTGATTTATCATCTAACCATAAGTTATCTCACTTGAAACCTTTCTAGGGTTTGATGGATGTAAGTATGCATGCATGTGTTTCTTTATTTTCATTCTAGTTTCATGCACATGTGAATGTGCATACATGCATACATACATACACCCATCCATCATGGTTGTTAGCATATGGAAATGGTGGCAATGCAAGACTTACACCATGGATTAAATAATGGATAATTATTTAATTTTGGTTTTAAAGTTAAATGAAAAAGAAAAGGATAATCATGTTAGTTTCCACACTCTTCTTCTAACCTAACCTAGCTCAACTACCACTAACCTATGGTTATCCTTCTCTTTATCATTCTAAACCCAAGTTAAATTAACTATCTATCATTTAATCATGGTTGAAGTCAAGAAGGAATTAAATATATATAGTGATATATATTTCTTTCTCTTGCTTAACTCATGGTTATCTTTTATCTCTTGTTAAAAAGTTGCCACCATCTTCTTCCTCTTGCTCTTTTGCTCTCTAGTTCTTTCTAGTGATCAAATACTATTCAAAGATAGGTTTTTGAAGTGAGAAACCTAACCACAACATCATTCTACACAAGCTTAGCCGCTTTGTTTAGAGTGTTCTCTTCGGTTTGTCGAAGTTGCGAGCTTGGACGGATATCTCCGTGGTGGATCGTCGTGGACACAAGGGGACATCAAAAGGACCTTCGTTCAACACCTTAGAGACCAAGGAGTCCAGCGAAAGGGAGCTACAAAGGTTGTAGTCTCGAAACCCTAGATTAGTTCGCCTTTTATTTCATAACCCTAATTTTCTAGGATCGATCCATTTGCATGTTAGTTTAGCACCATAAAAATTAAAACTTTGGGTCATGTGATGCTTCAAAACTCTTCATAGGGTGCTATACTAACCTTACATTGGTATCAGAGACGACCTAGAACATTAGGCGACGTTTTTACGAAGTGAAAACCCCGATCGGACAAAAATACGATATTATGGGATGCTCTCTGGAAATTTTCTAAATTTTGACATTTTTCAGAATTAAAAATATGTAAAAAATAAAGCAGGGAAAAATAAGGATTACGGCAGAAAATTTATCCAATGAACAGTGTTTCTTGCCGCGGAAACGCGGCCTAAGCTTGCTTAGGCCGCGGTTCCGCGGCCTTATATATGAATTAGTGGATAATTTTTCTTCTGTAATTTTTGGTTCTGCATGTATAAATTTTTGGGTATTTTTAATCTGTATTTGGTTTTGAAAAATTCTGGAGATGGTATTGGACTCGTCGATTCGATCGGGACTTTCATTTCGTAGCTTTTCCGGGTAAATTAGAAAGTATTGAAGTGTTTGAACGAGTATCATTTACTCACTATTCACGGGGTTTAAATACTTTGGAGATACGTGCAAGTCTTTTTGCGGTGGTCCCTCTAGGAGACAACAAACCTTAACTCGATTATGTGACCGTCTCGAACTGCCCTTTGAACCTTAGGGTTTGGGGCAGTACGGCGTGCCACATGTGAGGCGTTGGCTTGACCCTTCTACGGCTGAACCGCTACTACTGTGTCACACTCCGGATTTTTGAACCCTGCTCAAGTGTTGAGCTTTAGTGAATCTTGGGTGCTTGATCGTTCGTTCGAAAACTTTAATACTGTCTGTTTGTCTGGAATGTGATACAATATGTGGAATCATATAGTTTAGGCATGAAATACGAAATATGTGATATTTCGCATTTATGATGTCTAAAGAGAATCTGGATTCCAAATATTGTAGTTTTACACTTTCTTTTCTGTGACCGTAAGTGTAGTATGTACGATATCGCCGGTTTCGTTGCTATATATCAACGACAATCGGGGTACGCATACTTACTTACGTTGATGATATGTGATATTATGTGTTGCTGAGATATGATGTGCAGGATTGTCGCGAACGAATAGCCGGGTTTTTTTTTGTGAGATGAGAGTTTTATATTTTCATTCATGTAAATTCAAATGTAATGTAATATTCTTTTATTTGGGGCACTTCCACGTTGCGGTTGTGTCACCAGTGTTGTATATTATTTACTTTTCCGCATTAGGATGGACCCAAGGAGGGGAGCACAGGTGACCGGGTTCTGGGGTTCAGTGGGAGGCCATCTCGAGGAGTCGAGACCGGGTCTCCTAAACTCCAGGATTGGTAGGGTCGCTTGCCGCTCTCGTAGGGGTCCAGGGTGTGGGCTTGGCTATTCATCGCGACTGTGGAATCCGTATTTTCTATTCTGGCTAAATACTAAATACGGACGTCCTAGGATATCCCACGTTATATCTATGTTTCTGCTGCCTGTGTTCTGTGATATCTGAGACGAATGATATATTATATATATGATATATAGTAGACGTTGCTTATGTTTTACACCCGCGCTAGTCCCGTCCCGGTATGCCGTTAGTTAAGTAACCTAACGGTGCATAACGGAACATTGCGGCGAATGCGGATGTCATAAGCGTACGTGTTATTTTCGTTTCTTTTCTGTGATTGGCTTTAGGACTTAAATGATGGGATTACATTAATGTGATTAATGTAAAGAAAATAAACCTAAAAGATGTTGTAGAATCGGATTTGAAAACTACTCGGCTATTTATGAAAAAGCTATATTTCAAAACTGCGGAGCTTAAGCCACTCCTTTTGAAAACCTTTTGATTCTACAACGATATCAAGCTCAAAGCGTTGAAGATTTTCTTAAAAATCATCCGCAACCCTCCGTCATTTTAGGAAGTAGAGTACTTAGTATTCGTGCTACGTTTGTTGACCTTAGCCAAGGCGTAGTGTACGGTAGCTAAGTGATGTCTTCCTACAAACGCATATGATGAAGATTAATTAGGACGGGCATATGACTTTGTTGACCTTAGCCAAGGGTCATGTGAACGGGTCTAATTAATCAAGAAATGACGGGTTGAGCTTGACTAGTGCTCGTGATTTGTTGACCTTAGCCAAGGTCACGAGTATTAGGGGTAAAAACCACATCGGGAATTTCAAGTGTTGAAATTTGCAATGAGATTGCATACCTTCCATGTGATGGTTGGATCCCGATCCCACTGTGGGCAATAGTTGCTCCTAGAAGAGTTTTACAGTTTACAATTAGCTAACTCATTAGGTGTCTAGAAAGGTGTTAACGGGGCTCCGCCTCTGGGAAAACGAGGTTTACTCTAATTAGGTCCGTGCGAAAGCACGGGGAACCTCCCTCAAAGTACCGACACTGGCCTGGCTGAACGGTTAGCGAAGTTGTAGACTGTAATTAATCCTGGCTAGTTTTTCTTTTTAAGGTTTGAAAGAAAAACTTGATAAAAAGTAGTGGGAAACATCGATTAGACAAGATAATAAACCAATCTAATCTATGCAAGAGCTTTCGCTGAGTGTATTCTTTTCTCTCTCTTAATGGCAGATACCAATGACTGGACTTAAGCTTCTACTAGATAAAAACAAACTGAATGGGACCAACTATAAAGACTGGCTAAGAAATCTGAAGATCGCCTTGACTTATGATAAAGTATCATATGTCCTCACGGCTTCAGCCCCGCCCGTCCCAGGTCCAAAATCCTCAGTTGCGGACATTGAAGTCCGCAAGACATGGGACGCTGACTGTGCCACGGCTACATGCCTCACGCTTGCATCGATGGATAACACACATCAAAAGCAGCACGAGGACATGGACATTCACGGGATACTGCTCCATACAAAGGAGTTGTATGGGGAGCAATCCCGCGTATTACGATACGAAGCATCAAAGAAACTGTTTCAGATGCGAATGGCCCCTGGCACACCAGTAGGAGACCATGTGTTGAAGATGATAGCGCTTATAGAAGAGCTTGAGGACCTTGGATGGACAATGGACAATGAACAATATATAGATATTATTCTGCAGTCCCTCCCCTCCACCTTTGCTCAGTTCATAGTGAACTTCAACATGCATGGCATGGAGAAGGACCTCCCTGAACTCCTTAATATGTTAAGGAGTGCAGAGAGCACTATGAAGTCAGCAAAGACTCCCGTTATGACCATTGGACAGTCTTCTTCTTCTCGCCCAAAGCTAAGGCCAAGGGAAAGAAAAAGAAGAAACCCACTAATCCTAAGGGCGGAGTCAAAAAGGTGAAGGGAAAGGGAAAGTCCACGGCTGGAGACCCGGGGAAGGGCGAGTGTTTTCATTGCCACAAGACAGGACATTGGAAGCGCAATTGCACGGAGTACCTAAGTCTCAAGAAGAAGCATGGTGATGCTTCTGCTTCAGGTGCGTTTGTGACTGAAAACTGTTTTTCTATAAACTCTGCTTCCTGGGTATTGGATATCGGTTCAGGTTCTCACATTTGCAATTCTATGCAGGGGCTGAGAAATAGCAAGGTTTTGAGGACAGGTGACCATACTCTCCGCGTTGGAAATGGTTCCAATGTACATACAGTCGCAGTGGGAGAGTATCACTTGGGGTTGCCATCTGGATGTATTTTGATTTTGAATCCATGTTATTTTGTACCAAGTATGCTATGTAATATAATATCCGTTTCTTTGTTGGACAATGAAGGGTATAATTTTGTGTTGCAGAACAATGTTATGAACATTCACCTAAATCAAATGTTGGTTGGGTATGGTACACTTAATAACGGAATATATGTCCTAAATCAACACACAGTTTTCAGTATACAACACACTAATAAAAGAAAAATTTCAGAATTAAATGAAGCTTTTCTTTGGCACTGTAGACTTGGTCATATTAACGAAACAAGACTAAACAAGCTACACAAAGATGGATATTTAAAATCTTTTGAATATAAATCTTATGCGACTTGCCAGTCTTGTATCAAGGGTAAAATGACCAAAACTCCGTTTACCGGACACGGAGAAAGAGCTACTCAGCTCCTGGGCCTCATACATAGTGATGTATGTGGGCCTATGTCTACACAGGCTAGAGGCGGTTTTTCATACTTCATTACATTCACTGACGATTTCTCAAGATTCGGTCATGTATTTTTATTAAAGCACAAGTCCGACGCTTTTGAGAAATTCATTGAATATAAACAAGAAGTAGAAAAACAAACCGGCTTGAGTATTAAGATGCTTCGATCAGATCAAGGTGGAGAATATCTCAGTACAGAATTTGCAAACTTCCTAAAAGAGAATGGGATTCTTTCTCAGCTCACTCCTCCTTACACACCACAGCACAACGGTGTGTCAGAACAACGGAATATGACCCTATTAGATATGGTCCGGTCCATGATGAGTGACGCTGAGTTACCAGTCTCGTTTTGGGGACATGCATTGGAGACTGCAGCGTTTCTGCTAAACAGGGTTCCAACCAAAGCCGTGTCTACCACGCCATATGAGATATGGCATGGGAAGAGACCATCTCTTAAAAGAATTAAGATTTGGGGTTGCCCGGCCTATGTTAAAAAGCAGAATCCGGACAAACTCGAGACACGGTCAGTCATGTGTAACTTTGTAGGATATCCAAAGAATTCTTATGGATATCTATTCTACCACAAAAAGGAACAAAAGGTGTTTGTTTCTCAACATGCCACATTCTTGGAAAAAGAGTTTTTCACAGATAAAGATAATGGCAAAGTGGTGGATCTAGAAGAGGTTCTAGAGACACAAACTACAAATGATGATTTGGTTGAACCGACTGTTGCAGCAGAAACTGAAGAACCTCGGCCACTCCGTAGGTCTGGTAGGACTTCTCGCCCACCGGAGAGGTACTACGGTTTCCTCATTGATGGTGACAGAGAAGACTGTATCATGGAAGATGATGATCCTACCAGTTTTCAGCAAGCTATCACGAGTGGTGGCTCTGTGAAGTGGCTGGATGCCATGAGATCCGAAATGGAGTCTATGTACACCAACAAAGTATGGACTTTGGACGTTGTACCCCCTGGGGTAAAACCTGTAGGGTGCAAATGGATCTTTAAAAGAAAGATTGGTGTGGATGGGCAGATAGAGACCTATAAGGCAAGACTTGTGGCGAAAGGTTTTCGTCAAAGACCAGGTTTGGACTATGACGAAACTTTTTCGCCCGTAGCCATGCTTAAATCCATTCGGATCCTACTTGCTATTGCTGCTCACTACGACTATGAAATCTGGCAAATGGACGTTAAAACAGCATTTCTAAATGGAGATTTAGAAGAATGCGTTTATATGGATTAGCCAGAGGGCTTCATTGACAGTGGGAGCAGCGAGAAAGCATGTAGATTGCTTAAATCCATATATGGGTTAAAGCAGGCATCTCGGAGTTGGAACATCTGTTTCGATGATGTTATCAAAGAGTTTGATTTCATCAAAAATCCAGATGAACCTTTTGTTTATAGGAAGGCTGTAGGAAGAGTTGCCACATTCCTCGTATTGTACGTGGATGATATTCTTCTGATAGGAAATGATATTCCTATGCTACAGTCGGTCAAATCATTCTTATCACTGAGGTTCTCCATGAAGGACCTGGATGATGCCACATACATCCTGGGCATAAGGATCTATAGGGATAGATCCAAAAATTTATTGGGATTGTCCCAAACCAGGTACATCAACACCATCCTAAAGAGGTTTAGTATGGAAGACTCCAAGCGGGGTGCCTTACCCGCTTGCCATGGAGTCACTCTCTCTAAGGATTCTTGTCCAAAGACCGATGAAGAGAGAGCTCGCATGAGCATTATACCTTATGCTTCGGCAGTAGGATCTATAATGTATGCGATGTTATGTACACGCCCAGATGTAGCTTATGCACTTAGTGTTGTAAGCAGGTATCAATCCAACCCAGGGGAGAACTACTGGACAGCTGTGAAGAACATTCTTAAGTACTTACGAAGGACTAAAGAATTGTTCTTGGTGTATGGTAATACAGATCTCCAAATGGAGGCCTTTACCGATTCGATCTTCCAGAGCGATAAGGATGACAGCAAATCTATCTCAGGGTTTGTATTTACCCTCAATGGAGGGGCGGTAAGTTGGAAGAGTTCCAAACAGGATACCGTTGCAGACTCTACGATGGAAGCTGAGTACATTGCTGCAAATGATGCCGCCAAGGAAGCCGTCTGGATGAAGAAGTTCGTCTCGGAGCTAGGAGTAGTTCCAACCATTATTGATCTAATACCTTTGTATTGTGACAATAATGGGGCGATGGCGTTAGCCAAGGAGCCCAGATCCCATCAGCGGTCCAGACACATCCTGAGGCGCTTTCATTTGATCCGGGAGATTGTAGATCGCCGCGAGATCGAGATTAAGAGAGTTGACACAAAGAACAACGCCGCGGATCCACTCACCAAGGCCCTCCCTCAGCCACAGCATGAGCGACTTTTTGAGATGTTGGGTATGAGATACGCCAATAACTGGCCTTAGTGCAAGTGGGAGATTGTTGGATATATGTATGCCCTAGAGGCCATTATGTGATAGTGGATGTATCTATACATGTATATATATTCAGTTTGCATTCTTGCTCGATATGATAGTATGCTATCTGGTTATTCTTTATCTGACATGTTGATTTGATCATGCTTTTATTCATTCATACATGCTGATAAAGACCCAAGGATATCTGCTTGACTACTCTGATTATGATAGAGATCATACTAGTGGGACATTTGTAGTCTATAAGCATATCCTGAAATGTCCCTAGTCGGAGGTGTATCGAGACGGGGCATCGATATACCAGAGTAGACTAGCGTATATGATACTAGACCCATGTGATGGGCGATGGATGTTCCCACATTCATCGATGTTTGACATCAAGATCATATACGGGTGCTCAGTGCTGACTGGGTACACTGGACGGACTCACCGAGAACTCCTATATGGAATTATATCTATCGTCGGATAGCAGTTCTCAGGTGACACTGGTACAGGTTAGTCTGTAGACCCGAGATCGTCATGGAGTCTTGTGTGTTCTCCCACTGTACTTTGATTGCCACCCTACCACGGCTCTACTGAGTCGTGCAAACAGGTGGCCGTTGGGTACAGTCCCGAGACACACGAAGGCAATGAGCGATAGGAGGGGTTTCGTCTCTCCCGGTATTGGGAGTTGATGCTGTGCTGTACTCGACTGGTTATAACAGCAAGTCCCTGGCCAGGGCTGCTGAGATTTGCTGATAAGTGTTATCAGTAGTTTCTCGATCTGTTATAGACCATTCACCGACACGACTTATTGAGTTATTGGGGTCGACGTGACCATCCCTAGGCTCGATATGCAGCATATCTGACGAAGAGACCGGACTATACGGTAGTGTTGCCGGATGGCTCGACGGGAGTTGTAGCAGGTTCGCTTATTGTCTTCTGATCGCTCAATACCCGGGTGGCCGTTACGTTTAGCTGACCTCTTGCGGCTTGAGGGTACTTGATATGATCATTACCCTCTGCCGGCGTATTGACGAGTCTTAGAGTTCCACAAAGGAGTTACCCAGTCCAGGCGAAACGTTGTGGTGCGCGTATGCGATATGCGCATGCACCCGATTGAAATGTGCGTATATGATACCGAACATTGATCGGGTGGCCTACTTTTGGTGGGGTCGTATGAGATATGACTGGATTGATAAATTAAGTGTTGATTTATCATCTAACCATAAGTTATCTCACTTGAAACCTTTCTAGGGTTTGATGGATGTAAGCATGCATGCATGTGTTTCTTTATTTTCATTCTAGTTTCATGCACATGTGAATGTGCATACATGCATACATACATACACCCATCCATCATGGTTGTTAGCATATGGAAATGGTGGCAATGCAAGACTTACACCATGGATTAAATAATGGATAATTATTTAATTTTGGTTTTAAAGTTAAATGAAAAAGAAAAGGATAATCATGTTAGTTTCCACACTCTTCTTCTAACCTAACCTAGCTCAACTACCACTAACCTATGGTTATCCTTCTCTTTATCATTCTAAACCCAATTTAAATTAACTATCTATCATTTAATCATGGTTGAAGTCAAGAAGGAATTAAATATATATAGTGATATATATTTCTTTCTCTTGCTTAACTCATGGTTATCTTTTATCTCTTGTTAAAAAGTTGCCACCATCTTCTTCCTCTTGCTCTTTTGCTCTCTAGTTCTTTCTAGTGATCAAATACCATTCAAAGATAGGTTTTTGAAGTGAGAAACCTAACCACAACATCATTCTACACAAGCTTAGCCGCTTTGTTTAGAGTGTTCTCTTCGGTTTGTCGAAGTTGCGAGCTTGGACGGATATCTCCGTGGTGGATCGTCGTGGACACAAGGGGACATCAAAAGGACCTTCGTTCAACACCTTAGAGACCAAGGAGTCCAGCGAAAGGGAGCTACAAAGGTTGTAGTCTCGAAACCCTAGATTAGTTCGCCTTTTATTTCATAACCCTAATTTTCTAGGATCGATCCATTTGCATGTTAGTTTAGCACCATAAAAATTAAAACTTTGGGTCATGTGATGCTTTAAAACTCTTCATAGGATGCTATACTAACCTTACATCCACTACAATATACATCGTATGTATAGTAATGGCCTCTACGGCATACATATAACTAACAATCTCCCACTTGCACTAGGGCCATCTTTTGTGGTATCATATACCTAACAATTAGCTGCGGTTGAAGTATCTCATACTCAACCATCCCATAAAAGTCTCTACTGGGGAAAAAGGCCTTTGTGAGTGAATCCGCGCTGTTGTCCTCTGTGTTTACTCTCGTAACCTCGATCTCCCTGGAGATCAACCATCTCCATGATCATGTGATACTGCCTAAGAATTATATCTGGATTTCTGATGGGACGGTAGTTCCTTGGCTAAAACTACAACTCCATTGTCACACAATGGTAGGAACGAAGTTCATCTCATGAACTTATATATATCCAGACTGCCTCTTTGGTAGCATCCTTGGTAACGATGTATCTTGCCTTTAATCGTCCAGTATGTCACGTATCTAGCTTGGAACTCTTCCAACATACCGTCCCTCCACTGAGGGTAAAGACAATGCCTGCGACTGACATTCAGTCGTACTTATCACCCTGGAACCTTTCCAGTGATTCTCCCCAGGATCGATTGATACCATCTCACTACTACTAGTAAGAATCCTAACATCTAATTAGATCTATCTCATAGATCCAAAAAACCCAGGATTTAGGAGGTATCACTTTGATCCTATAGGGAGAATCGTTGTGATAAGCGGAGATTGACCGAGCGTAGCATATGAAACTCCTTCCCTATCCAGAGTATGTCATCCACGTACTCTACGAGAATCACCACCATACTCCCTGCTATCTTTTTTGTATATACAAGGTTCATCTACCATTTTGATGAAGTCAAACTCTTTGACTACCACATCAAAACAGATGTTCCAACTCCGCGATACCTGTTTTATCATATAAAACATCTTGCACACGTTTCCGCTGCTCCCACTGTCTACAAAGCCCTCTGGCTGTGTACTTATAGACGCTCTTTTCTAAAACATCATTTTAGAAAAGCAGTCATGACACCCAACCGCCATATATCGTAGTCATGGTATGTAGCCGTGGCAAGTAGGATCTGGATGGACTTAAGCATAGCTTTGAAAGTCTCAACTTTTCAATGTACACCTAGTAATCTTCTCAAGATATACTTGCTCTTGATGGGGATTTAACCCTTCAGATGGAGCAACCAAAGTCCATACTTTGTTGGTGTATAAGGATTCCATCTCAGATCGATAAGCGTCCAGCCATTCTTACAGAGTCCCACTCCTGATGGCCAGCTCAAAACTAGTTGGGTCATCATCTCATAATGCAATCCTCGCTCCCACTGTCATAGAGAAACCAAAGTATCTCTCAGGTGGGTGAGGAACCGTACTAGATCGGCGGAGAGGCTGAGGTTTGTTGGAAACTATTGAATCCTTTGGTTCTACCAAATCATCTGCTGTAGTTTGTATAGCTGGAACTCCTTCCAGTTCTACCTCATGACCACTAATTTCTTCACAAGAAATTCCCTTTCACAAAGGTGGCATGCTGGGAAACAAAACATCTTTTGTTTCTCTGTTTGGTAGAAGATATTCCCTTGCGAATGCTTGGGATATCCAACAAACTTCCACATAACTTACTTTGCCTCGAGCTTGTCTGGATTTTTCTTTTTAGACATAGGCCGGACAACTCTAAATCTTAACATACTTAAGATATGGGCTCTTCCCATTCCATATCACATATGAAGTGGTAGGCAACTGATTTGATTTGAACCCTATTCAATAGGTATGCAGCTTCTCAAGTGCATAACTCCCAAAAGGAAATAGGAAACTCAGTAGTACTCATCATAGAGCACATCATATCACATAGGGTGCTATTGCTCCGCCCCGATACACCGACGTGCAGTGGTGTATACGGAGGAGTAATGCTGAGAGAGAATCTCATTCTCCTTTAGAATAGTCCAGGAATTCCGTGCTCAAGTATTCTTCTCCTTGATCTCATCAAAGGACATAATACTTATACCCGTTGTTGGTTCTCTACTTTTAATTTATATTCTGTGAATATCTCAAAAGCTTCGGACTTGTGTTTCAACAGGAACATATGTCTGAATCTTGAGAGATCATCAGAGAATGTAATGAAGTACAAAGAACCAGTCTTGGCATGTGTAGACAGGGGACCTGCATACATCAGCATGTATCAATCCCAAGAGTTCACTAACTCTTTCTCTGTTTCCAATAAACAGAGCTATGGTCATCTTATCTTTGTGACATGACCGGCAAGTTTCACAAGATGTAAATTCAAACAGATTTAAATATGCATCTTTATGTAACTTCAGCTAGTCGGGTCGCATTGATATGACCTAGTCTACAATGCCTCAAGAAGGATCCGTTCATTTCTAAACTCTTCCTCTTGTGTGTGTTCTGTATACTAAGAACTGTAGTTTGATTTAGAACATCAATGCTTTTAGATAACGTTCCTGAACCGATCAACTCTTGATATAGGAAATATTCAAAACATTATCCATCAATACAAAATTATATCCTTTCTTTACTTATAAAGAGACTGATATGATGTTGTATATCAGGTTCGCTATCTAATAACATTCGTTCAGAATCAATGTATTCTGGTAATACAGGGTGATAGTGACCAACAGACTTGGCTGCAACACTTGCACCGTTTCTATCTCATGAAACTTATCACCTGTTCTCAGTTCTCTATCTATCTGTAGCCCATGTAACAGATTACATATGCGGGATCCTGATCCGGTATCACATACCCAGGACGTAAAGGATACTGAGAAATAGTTCTCTGTAATGAACACACCCGAAGATGATGCATCAACATGCACTTTCTTCGTTTGGGCGGCATGGGAAATCTTGTATTCCCCAATTTCTTGCTCTGTCTTATAACAATTATAAGTTGGAGCAGGACCAACGTTCCCCAGCTCAGTATAATAAGCGGGTTTGGTCAATACATCCATATTATTATCTTGATTAAGACGTGATATGGTCGCTACCTGGAGAGAGAGAGAAGAAAACACTCAGCGTATGCTCTTGCAAGATTAGATTGGTTATCTAATATATCTAATCTGGATGTCTCCCACTGTTTTAATCAAATCTTCCTTCAAACTCTAAAAAGAAAGACTAGCCGGGATTAATTACACGCTACAAGTTCGCCAATCTTTCAGCCAGGCCAGTGTCGGTACTTTGAGGGAGGTCCCCCGTGCTTTCGCATGAACCTAATTAAAGTAAACCTCGTTTTCCCAAGGGCGTAACCCCGTTAACACCTTTCTAGACACCTACTTAATCGGCTAATTGTAATGTGTAAAACTCTCCCAGGAGTAACTCTTACTCGCAGCGGGTATCGGGATCCAACTATCTCATAGAAGGTATGCAATCTCATTGCAAATTTCAACACTTGAAATTCCCGATAATATTTTGCCCCAAGCCTCCTATGACCTTGACAAAGGCCAACAAACCATAGGCTGCTAGTCAAGTTCAACCCGTCATTTCCTGATTGAATTAAACCCACCCGCACGGCCCTTGACAAAGGCCAACAAGGTCGCACGACTACCCTAATCCAATCTGCATCATATGCATAAGCAGATAAGTACTATTCAGCTACCGCACACTACACCTTGACAAAGGCCAACAAACGCAGCACGAATACGAAACAGTCCTTATCTGAAATGATGGAGGGCTACGACAGGTTTTTAAGAAAACCCTTTGCGTAATGAACTTGATATCGTTGTAGAATCGAGTGATTTTAAATGGAGTGTTTTTGAGGCTTTTCTAGTTTTGCTAAAGGGGTCACTCCCGGTAAAGGGATCGTCGGCCCTTTCCTCATCGAATAAGGTGCAGGATATTTCACAAATATCACTATGCAAATCAAGAACTATAGAAGCAACCAAAAGACAAACCGAGTTTGTAGCATCTGCTAGTTTCACTAAAGTGGTCACTCCCGGTGAAGGGATCTCGGCTCTTTCCTTATCGAATAAGGTGCTGGATGTTCTACAAGGAACACCGCTATGCAAAGCAAGAACTAGAGCTACCAGTTTTTAAACAAGTTTTTACAACATCTTAGGTTTCTTTTATTTCATTAATCTCATTAATGAAGTCCTATTTTATTATACTTCACAAGCATCAGATATGAAACGAAATCAACAATATATAATATATATCTCATATATATAATATAAACATTCGTCTCAGGCAGTAATATGATCTCATCACAGAACATTGCAGCAGAAGAACATATATGAAATATTGGGTATACTAGGACGTCCGTGTTTTTAATACAAGCATGTATAAAACAAGGATTCTACGGTCGTGATGAATAACCAAACCCACATCCCTAGACCCCTACAAGAGCGACAAGCATCACTGCCAATTCTAGGGTAAGGAGACCCGGTCTCGACTCCTCGAGATGGTCTCCCACTGGACCCCAGAACCCGGTTACTTATGCTCCCCACCTTGGGTCTACCTAATGCGGAAAAGTAAATAATATACAATGGTGACATCATCCTCAGCCCGGAAGTGCCCCAATAAAAGAATATTACATACAAATGAATTTTACATGAATGAAAAAGAAAAAAACTCTCATCTCACATAAAAACCCCCGGCTATTCAAAACGCGACGATCCAATATAACATATCACAGCAACACATAATATCTCATATCATCAACGTAAGCAAGTATGCGTATCCCGATTGTCGTTGATGTATAGCAACGAAGCCAGCGATACACCACATACTACGCTTACGGTCATAGAAAAGAAAGTGTAAAACTACAACAGTTGGAATCCGCAACCTCCTTAGACATCGCATGCCTAACCAAATGAATTCCTTAGACACCGCATGCCTAACAATTATAAACCCCGCATTTTAGTCTCATTATCGAAAACTCTTTTCAATATCAAGTCGGGCAATTCAACAAGATTCCCGACATCCTGATCGAATGCTCGTCGCAAACTTTAGTAGACGACCGCACCCCCGGATGTCGTCGACGAAGTGCACTAAGGCGGAACACCGCTGCCGCGAGCACCCGAACGGATGCTTTTGGCGATGGGGTTCTCCTACAGTCACTTGGTCGGGGCTATGGGGCGTGGCTGTCTGTTAAGTTTACCCGGCGAGTATCCGCGTACGCTACGTGATTGTGATGGGCTTTTGATCACATCAAAATTCCGTAGCAACCGATCATCTGAGACTAAACTGCTATGTTTATAACATTCTAATTAGTTATCTCATAACTACTTGTGGATTCCAAATATTGTATCACATTCCAGATAATTAGACAAAGTCAAACTTTCTGATCGAATAATCAAACACCCAAGATTTCCCCAATATATCTCAACACTTGAAATCAGTTTAAAAAAACATCCATCACATGCCACAGTACCAATGGTCCAGCCGTAGAAGGGTCAAGCCAACGCCTCACATGTGGCACGCCGTACTGCCCCAAACCCTAAGGTTTAGAGGCAGTTCAAGACGGTCACATAATCGAGTTAAGGTTTGTATTCTTCTAGAGGGTCCACCACGTTACTTGCACGACTTAGAACGTTCTTAAACTCGAGAAAAAATCCAACTTTTGAAAAATTTTCCGACAGGGGAAAAAGTGAGTTATTGATATCTGTTCGAACTTTTTAACAGTTTCTAAATATTACCCGGAAAAACTAAACAAAGTTAAATTATCCGATCGAATCAACGAGTCCCCAATACAACCCTAGAATTAAAAAATTCCCAGAAAAAAAATGACAAGAATGGACCTAAGAATAAATATTTGAAATATGAGGGACTAAGTCACAATTTTGGCCGGGGAACCGCCGCCAAACCCTTCGTTTGGCCGCGGTTCCGCGGTCAAATAATTGACTTAGTTGACCGTACTTCACAGTAATTCTTAGTTTTTCCTGCTTGTTTTTCTGAGCATTTTTAATTCATAAAAAACCACAGTTTTGAAAAATGTACAGAGAAGGGTAAACATCGGGGTTTCCGGGTTCGATCGGACTTTAAACTTCGTCTAGACTGCGCCTAAAGCTCTAGCTTGGCTCTGATACTACTGTAGGGTTTCTAGGCACGCATACAAGGGTCTACGAGGCATCAACCATGCCCAATTAAAATTTTAGCCGTGCCGAACAATTCGATACAAGATCTTTAAACTAGGGTTTAGGCGAAAACAAGCATGCTACACTCTTTAACACTAAGTGAGAGGGATTACAACCTTTGTAGATCCTGTCCTTCACTTCATTAGCTCCGTGTAGATGTCCCCATCGCTGCGATCGTGAACTCCGAACTCTAGAGAAACTTCACAAGAAGAACGAACGTGCTTGCTTCGATGACTTCGAGGCCGAAGATGATCTACGTCGGGGAGACACTAACTCAAGCTATTCCTTCACTAGGTCATGAACTTTGTGAAGAGAACATACTCTACTGCATGGCAAGTGATAGAGGATGAAGAAGTAGGAAGTGGGCTCACTTTAGAATTGATTTTCTCACACTTTTTCTCATGGCACCATTGGAGCTAGTAAGCTTTTCATGGAGCTTGATGAAGAAGAAGAAGAAGAAAGAATAATCTCATCATATGAATTATTATCCTCTCAATAATATAACCATGGGTGAGTTAAGCTATCATGCTTAACTCATGTAGAGAATTAACCAAAGCATTAGGTTAAGGGTTGGGTTAACTGAATATCCTTAATAATGACAAAAGAGTTGACTTTGTCAATATTTCTACACGCTTCATGAAAGCTTGAGAACTTTGACAAAGTCTTTCTCTTTTCTTATTCTTAAGATATAAACAAAACCCTAATCTTTATCCTAATCTTGGTATAAGTCTCATACACCCATCTTTGATGTATCATCAAGCATGATACAATCATGTACACTTGCATATATCACATATAAACAATGTGCACAAACAAGTGAGAAAATAAATCTTAAGTGAGCTAATACTAGTTAATGCAATGTAATATATCAAATATATAATTATACATTAAATTATTAAATCAACTCTTGATTTAATAATCCGGCTATAACCGACTAATATCATGTGTAACAACTTATCGAATCAACACTTGATCCGATAACCCGGCTATATCGCATACAACCGATCAATGTTACAAATCGCGAGAATAGAATACGGTATCTCATATCGTATTAATCTCGATCCCGCACATGTCACATATGTGCTCCTACTCCGTTTCGCTTGAGCCAGGAAACCCCTGTGTAGGACTCTAAAGACTCGTCAATAAGCCGGCAGTAGGTGGTGATCATATCAATCACCCAGAAGCCGTAAGCGGTCTGCTAAACGTAACGGCCACCAGGGTATTGAGCAATCAGAAGATCAACAAGCAAGCCCTCTAGTACTCCTGCTAATCCAATCAGTAACACTACCGTACAGTCCGGTCTCATCGTCTGATATGTCGCATATCTCGCCTAGGGGTGGTAAACGTCAGACCCCAGTAGCTCGATAAGTCATGTCGATATGAGGTCTATAACAGTTCGAGAAACTATTGATAACACTTACCAGTAAATCTCAGCAACCCTGGCCAGGGATTTCCGGTTATAGCCTATTGAACACAGCACAACATCAACTCCTTATACCGGGAGAGACGAATCCCCTCTTATCGCTCATTGCCTACATGTGATTCGGGACTGTACCCAAAAGCCACCTTTTTGCACGCCCTCTTAGATGTGGTATGATGGAAATCAAAGCACAGTAGGAATCACACAAGACTCTATGACGATCTCGGGTCTACAGACTAACCTGCACCAGTGTCACCAGAGAACTGCCATCTGACGTAAGGTATAATACCATCTGGGAGTTCTCGGCAAGTCCGTCCAGTGTACCCAGTCTCCACTGAGCACCCGTACACTATTCTTGATGTCAAACACCGATGGATATGGGATTATCCATCGCCCATCATATGGGTCAAGATGCGTATACGCTAGTCTACTCTGGTGCATCGATGCCCTGTCTCGATACACCCTCGACTAGGAACAGTTATAGGATGTACTCGTCGACTACCATGGCCCCACTAGTATGATCTCATCATAGTCCTAGTAGTCGAGTACATATCCTAAGGGCTTTATCGAAATGTAACATATAGACAATCAGAGTACATGTTAAGATAAAGTACAACCAGATAGCATACTATCATGTCGAGCAAGAAAATCCTCCCTATATATGTCCTAGCATCCACTACAATATGCATCGTATGTACAGTTATGGCCTCTAGAGCATACATATAACTAACACCCACCACCTCTCTGAAGATGTTGAGGAATTATAACGACATATATCAGAGGTGTTGAGAGATGTACCTTTGAACCAAATCCCGTATTTGAGGGAAAGGGAAAGGGGGTGATGGACCTAAAAATCATTAGTCATATTTGAGACTAAGATTAACTTAGGAGATATGAGATGAGTATCATTTTGGATATCATCAATGAGAGATCATTAGTCATATTTGAGACTAAGATCAATTTGGAAATCACGAGCATATGGGCTCGGCTGATGTAAAATTAAAGAGAAAGCTCAAGCTTCACAGACTTATCCAATTTGGGTTAAGATTGGGTTTCTGTAACACCCAGCAGTGCAAAGCACTAAGATATACAACGCACACGTGTGTTTCATGTGGGGCGTTGGAATAGTGCTAAGCACTAATCTTTTCTGGCGCTCACGTGCTTTTCATATGAGGCGCTAAGTTTTCAGCCTTGGGCGCTCACGTGCTTTTCACGTGAGGCGCTGAGTTTTTAGCCTTAGGCGCTCACGTGCTTTTCAGTTTTTAGCCTTGGGCGCTCGTGTGCTTTTCATGAGAGGCGTTGAGTTTTTAGCCTTGGGCGCTTGCGTGCTTTTCACGTGAGGCGCTGGGTTTTTAGCCTTGGGCACTCGCATGCTTTTCACGTGAGACAAAACATTTTTTTGCTTTGGACGCTCCCATGCTTTTCACGTGAGGCGCTATCTTAGTGCTAAGCACTAATTTTCTCTGGCGCTCATATGTGTTTCACGTGAGGCGCTATATTTTTTGAAGATTTAATCTCTGTTGATATTTTTTAGAGAACCTAAATCTTTGTTAATGGTATTTTGACCATTAACGATCACCAAGATCACTATTTTGAGGATTTAGGATCAGGTTCTTTAAGAACCAAGTTCTTGATTTGAAGGAATTAAGTTCCTGGAGTATTATGGGCTCCATATTCTCCATGTTCATTTATCCATATTTTTCTGTTCATGTTTTCAAAGAGGTTAAATCTCTGTTAATGATATTTTGACCATTAACGATCACCAAGATCACTATTTTGAGGATCTTGAATCGGGTTCTTAAAGAACTAAGTTCTTGATTTGAAAAAACTAAGTTCTTGGAGTGTTATGGACTCCGTCTTCATTCTTTTCAACTTTGTTCTTCCCTAAATTTTTGATTCTCAAGAACAAGATCTTCCCGATGTGAATTAAATTCTCAACTTGTGGGAGACTTGCCTTTTGGATCTCAGATCTAGAGAAAGAATTAAGTTTTTAGAGAAGGGTTAAACCCTTAAATATGGTATGTTAGGTAAAGGAGATATTTTGATCTCTTTTTTCTTTACCTGGGGTTTTTAGGAGGGAGATCTTCTTTGAGAGAATTAAATTATCTATTGTTTTGAGGGCCTTCTGTATTTTTACAGAAGCTTATGGGGCGTCTCCTCTCCTTTTTTCCTCCCCCTTGATTAATCTCTTTGCTCCTATTTATAGAAGATGAGAAAAATCAATTTGTTGAGAAAATCTCTCATTGAGAGATCATGATTGATTTCATAATCAATCAAAATGTTCTTTTAGATCAATCGGTGAATTTTATTCACCGTTGGATTTTTAATCCAAATGCTCTCTGTTAACGGAGAAGATTTCTTGTTTGTTTAACAAGATTAGGAAATATTTTCCTAAGATAGAATTTTATTCTATCATGTGAATATTTTCTTAGTTTAACAAGATTAGGAAGATATTTTCCTAATATAGAATTTAATTCTATCACATAGAATTTTATTCTATCATATGAATATCTTGTTAGTTTAACAAGATTAGAATTTTATTCTATCATATGAATATCTTGTTAATTTAACAAGATTAAAAATATATTTTTCTAATATAGAATTTAATTTTGTTATATGAATATCTTGTTAGCTTAACAAGATTAGGAAAATATTATCCTAAGATAGAATTTTATTCTATTAGATCACCGATGGGTGATTTTATAATCACCGTTGTATTTTTCATCCAAGAGTTCTCTGTTAACAGAGAAGTTCTTTCTAATTTGAAGAAGATCAAGAAAATATTTTCCATATAGAATTTAATTCTATAAGATGGTTTAACTGGTGATATTTAATCGCCATTGGATTTTAAATCCAAGTTTCTCTTTTAGAGAAAGATCTTTCCATATTAGAAAGATCAGGGAAAATATTTCCCAAATAGAATTTAATTCTATCAGATGGGAGCATTTTAAATTGGGGCGCTCACATGCTTTGCTTGTGAGCGTTGCCAAAGAAAGCAGCAAGTGAACTCACGTGTTTAACACGTGACCCCTAGTTTGGATTTTAGCCTGTTTATTTTCATCGCTCATATACTTTGCTTATGAGCGCTCACGTGTTTAACATGTGAGGCCTGTTTGGCCTTTGGTTATTTATGTTCAGCACTCATATGCTTTGCATATGAGCGCTCACGTGTTTAACACGCGAGGCCAGTTTGGCCTTTAGGTTTTTTTTATTCAGCGCTCATATGCTTTGCATATGAGCGCTCACGTGTTTAACACGTAAGGCCAGTTTGGCCCTTAGTTATTTGTTTTCAGCGTTTATATGTTTTGCATATAAGCGCCCACGTGTTTAACACGTGATGCCAAATTATGAGGATTCTTTTCCTCTTTCTTTTCTCTCCTTTTTTTATATAAGGGAACAAACAGCTCTTAGCCAAAAAAAATTGGCGGAAACAAATGCTGTAGGGTTCTTAGGCACAACTACAAGGTTCCACAAGGTATCAAACATGCCGTATTTAAAAATTAGTGTGCCAAACAACCTTAACCTAGGATCTAACTAGAGTTTTAGGAGCAAAACTAAAAAGTAAACAACTTTACATCTAAGTGATAACAGAATACAACCTTTGTAGACCGGTCCTTCACTTCAATAGCTCCTTGTAGTGGTCCCTTCGCTGTGATCATGGAACTCCCGGACTCTTGCATGGCTTCTCGAGGTGAAAGGAACGATCTTGCTTGAAGTCTTCGAGGCCGAAGATGATCTACGTCGAGGAGACATTAACTCAAGTTACTACTTCACTAATGAGAGATTAATGAAGCTAAACCCTATATTAAAGTGCTAATTTAGTAGAGGATGATGAAGTAGGAAGTGTGATCACTTTAGTTTTATTTTTCTCACAATATTTTCTCACTTTGGAAAACCTAGAAAGCTTTTTTCCAAAGGATGAAGAAGATGATCAAGAGATGAGAATGAACTAATGAGGTGAGAGAATCAATCATGGGTGAGTTTGTATCATATAGCTAACTCATGTAGAGACATAACCATGGCTAAATTATAATGGTTAGGTTAATAAATATCTTAAGTAAAATAAAACTAATGGACTAAGTCAATGCATCCACAAGCTTCTACAAGCTTCATGCACGTGGCTAATTATCCACTAATTTGGAATTACTTTAAATATTAAAACCCTACATTATAATTAGTATGGTGTAAGTCACATACACCCATGTAGTGTGTATCAACAACCATGACACAATATAAAACACAATTAATATATATCACATATATATTAAGTGTGCACATGTGAGAAAATAAATGCTTAAGTGAGCTAATATTAGTTAATATAAACTAGTATATCAAATATACAATTATACACTAAATTATCAAATCAACACTTGATTTAATAATCCGGCTATATCATATATAACCAACTAATATTATATATACCAACTTATCGAATCAACACTTGATTCGATAACCCGGCTATATCACATATAACCGACCGATACAAATATCGCGAGAATAGAATACGGTAACACATACTCGTATTATTCTCGGTCCCGCACATATCACATATGTGCTCCTACTTCGTTTTTCCTGAGCCAGTAAAACCTCTATGTAGGACTCTAAAGACTCGTCAATACGCCGACAGTAGGTGATGATCACATCAAGTACCCACAAGCCGTCAGCGGTACTAGCTGGACGTAGCGGCTACCCGGGTATTGAGCGATCAGAAGATCAACAAGCAAGCCCGCTCTAGCTCCTGTAAAGCCTGTCAGTAACACTACCGTACAGTCCGGTCACCTCATCTGATATGTCGCATATCCAATCTAAGGGTGGTAAACGTCAGACCCCAATAACCGATAAGTCATGCCGATATGAGGCTCATAACGGGTCGAGAAACTACTGATAACACTTACCAGTAAATCTCTAAATCAGCCCTAACCAGGGACTTGCCTGTTATGGCCAATCGAGCACAGCGCAACATCAACCCTCAATACCGGGAGAGACGAAACCCCTCCTATCGTTCATTGCCTCCATGTGACTCGGGACTGTACCCAAAAACCACCGTTTTGCACGTCCTCTTGAACGTGGTAAGGTGGAAATCAAAGACAGTGGGAATCACACAAGACTCTATCATGATCTCGGGTCTACAGACTAACCTGTACCAGTGTCACCTGAGAACTGCTATCTGACGTCAAGTATAATACCATCTAGGAGTTCTCGGCGAGCCCGTCCAGTGTACCCAGTCTCCACTGAACACCCGTATACCATATCTGATGTCAAACACCAATGGATATGGGATCATCCATCGCCCATCTCATGGGTCGAGAAGCGTATACGCTAGTCTACTCTGGTATATCGATGCCCTGTCTCGATATACCCTCGACTAGGAACATTAAAGGATGAACTTATGGACTACCATGGCCCCACTAGTATGATCTGCATCATAATCCTGGTAGTCAAGTACACATCCTAAGGGCTTTACCAACATGTAACCATAAGACAGTATCAAGAGATAAGTATACATGTTAAGATAAAGAGCAACCGGATAGCTTACTATCATGTCGATCAAGAAAGTCCTCTCTATATATGTCCAAGCATCCACTATAATATACATCATATATACAATAATGGCCTCTAGGGCATACATACAACTAACAATCTCCGACTTGCACTAGGGCCAGCTGCTGTAGTATCGCATACCCAACATCCCGAAGAGTCTCTCGAACTGTATCTGGGGAATGGCCTTCGTGAGTGGATCTGCTGTGTTGTTCTTAGTGTCAACTCTCCTGATCTCGATCTCTCGACGATCAACTATCTCCCGGATCGGGTGATACCGCCTCAGAATATGCCTGGATCGCTGATGGGACCTGGGTTCCTTGGCCAAACCCACCGCTCCATTATTATCACAATACAAAGGTATTGGATACTCAATGGATGGAACCACTCCAAGTTCAGTTATGAACTTCTTCATCCAGACAGCCTCTTTGGCAGCATCATTGGCAGCGATGTATTCAGCCTCCATCGTCGAGTTTGCCACAGTTTCTTGCTTGGAACTCTTCCAGCATACCTCCCCTCCATTGAGGATAAAGACAAATCCCGAGTGCGACTTAGAGTCGTCCTTATCACTCTGGAAGCTCGAATCGGTAAAGGACTCCACTTGGAGTTCTCCGTTACCACACGCCAAGAGCATCTCTTTAGTCCTTCTCAAGTACTTGAGAATGCTCTTCACAGCTGTCCAGTGACTCTCTCCAGGATCTGCTTGATAGCTACTTACTACACTTAGTGAGTGTGCTACATCGGGTCTGGTACACAGCATCGCGTACATGATAGAGCCTACTGCCGAAGCATAGGGTATCCCTTACATGCGAGCTCTCTCTAAATCAGTCTTGGGAGACATCTTTTTGGAGAGAGTGAGTCCTGAGATCATGAGTAAAAAGCCACGCTTGGATTCTTCCATACTAAACCTCTTTAGTATGGTGTCAATGTACCTGGATTGGGACAATCCCAGTATCCATTTGGATCTATCTCTATAGATCCTAATTCCCAATATACAGGAGGCATCACCTAGATCTTTCATTGAGAATCTTTGTGATGAGAAGAGCTTGACCGATTGCTGCATAGAAATGTCATTTCCTATCAAGAGCATGTCATCCACGTACAATATGAGGAAGACAACTTTACTCTCTGCCACCTTCTTGTATATACAAGATTCATATACGTTTTTGACGAAATCAAACTCTTTGATAACGACATCAAAACAGATGTTCCAACTCCGCGATGCTTGCTTTAACCCGTAGATGGATTTAAGTAGCTTGCACACCTTCCTGCTGCTCCCACTGTCTACGAAGCCCTCTGGCTGAGTCATGTACACGCACTCTTCTAAATCACCATTTAGAAAGGTGGTCTTAACATCCATTAGCCAGATTTCGTAGTCATGGTATGCAGGAATGGCAAGTAGGATCCGGATGGACTTAAGCATAACCACTAGAGAAAAGGTTTCGTCATAATCCACACCTGGTCTTTGACAAAAACCCTTTGCAGCAAGTCTAGCTTCGAAAGTCTCAACTTTTCCATCCACACCAAGTTTCTTCTTAAAGATCCATTTGCTCCCAATGGGTTTTACCCCTTCAGGAGCAACTTCCAAAGTCTATACTTTTTTGGTGTACATGGATTCCATCTCAGATCTCATTGCATCCAGCTACTTCACAGAGTCCCCACTCATGATGGCCTGCTCGAAGCTACTCGGGTCATCATCATCCATGATACAATCCTTGCTTCCACCATCAATGAGAAAACCGTAGTATCTCTCAGGTGGATGAGGAACCCTACTAGATCGGCAGAGAGGCTGAGGTTCGTTGGTGTAGGGTTCCTAGGCACTCTTGTGAAGGTTCATAAGGCATCAAACATGCCCGGATAAAATTTTAGACATGCCGAACAACCCAAAGACGGGATCTTTGCTAGATTATTAGGGTTTAGCATGCAAGATGATATCTTTAAAGCTAAGTGTGAGGGATTACAACCTTTGTAGTCCGCTCCTTCGCTTCACAAGCTCCGAGTAGAAGTCCCTTTGCCGCGATCCACGATCTCCCGGACTCAAGAGAGGCTCCACGACTCGAACGATCCATGCTAGCTTGAAGTGTTCCGATTCTCCGATGATCTACGTCGAAGTTGCTTTAACCCAAGCTTTCTCACTCTAAAGAGATGAACACCCTAATCTCATGGGCTAGATGAGATGAGGATGATTGAGTAGTATTTATGCTTTCTTTTTATTCACTTTCTCATAAGAAATCATCACCAAAAAAGGATTAACTAGTGAGCTCTCTCTCTCAAAACTCAAGAGAGAAGAAGATGATAATAGAAAAGATAATCCTTTTGTGATGAATAGAAAAGAAATCTATATGATTGATCTTTTAACCATGGTCAAGGATGAGTGGCTAAGAAGTTGTAGAGAATAAACTAGGGTTAGGGTTTGGTTAGGTTAAGGATAAGTATCAACCATAATATCTTAACCAAGACAAAAGGAAAAGCTTCTAGAATGTGCAAGAAGAAGCTAACCCTAATCAAACCCTAATCCTATTTAATCATCCTTAAACATGTTTAATAACAAATCATATCATGTCACAATAATATATATCACATATATATTATATATTTGTAACAAAAGAAAATAATACAATTAACATATATCGCATATATATCAATGTATTAATCCGGTGAGAAAATGAAATAATAAAGCGAGCCAATATTAGATAATGTAATATAATATATCATATATATTATTATACATTAAATCATCGAATCAACACTTGATCCAACGATCCGGCTATATCGAATATAACCGGCTAATATATCATGTACCGATTCATCGAATCAACACTTGATCCAATGTCCCGATTCATATCTAAATATCACGAGAATATAATACGGTATCTCATATCGCATTATCCTCGGTTCTGCACATATCACATATGTGCCTCTACTCCGTTTCGCCTGAGCCAAGAAACCTCTGTGTAGGACTCTAAAGAATCGTCAATACGCCGGTAGCAGGTGATGATCATATCAAACACCCACAAGCTGCAAGCGGTCAGCTAAACGTAACAGCCACCCAGGTATTGAGCGATCAGAAGATCAACAAGCTAGCCTGTCCGTTCTCCTGTGAATCCAATCAGTAACACTCCCGTACATTCCGGTCTGTTCGTCTGATATGTCGCATATCAAGTCTAGGGGTGGTATACGTCAGACCCCAGTAACCGATAAGTCGTGTCGATGTGTGTCTCATAACAGGTCGAGAAACTACTAGTAACACTTACCAGTAAATCTCTATATCAGCCCTGGCCAGGGACTTCCAGTTATAGCCAATCGAACACAGCACAACATCAACTCCCTATACCGGGAGAGACGAATCCCCTCCTATCGCTCATTGCCTCCATGTGATTCGGGACTGTACCCAAAAGCCACCGTTTTGCACGCCCTCTTGGACGTGGTAAGGTGGAAATCAAAGCACAGTGGGAATCACACAAGACTCTATGACGATCTCGGGTCTACAGACTACCCTGTACCAGTGTCACCGGAGAACTGCCATCTGACGTGTGGTATATCACCAACTGGGAGTTCTCGGCGAGTCCGTCTAGTGTACCCAGTCTCCACCGAGCACCCGTACACCATCCTTGATGTCAAACACCGATGGATATGGGATCATCCATCGCCCATCATATGGGTCAAGATGCGTATACGCTAGTTTACTCTGGTGTATCGATGCCCTGTCTCGATATACCCTCGACTAGGAACAGTTATAGGATGTACTCATCGACTACCGTGGCCCCACTAGTATGATCTCATCATAATCCCAGTAGTCGAGTACAGATCCTAAAGGCTTTATCAACATGTGAGAGAAAGACAGTAAACCAATACAAGTCAACATGTTAAGATAAAGTGAAACCAAATAGCATACTATCATGACGAGCAAGAAAGTCCTCTCTGTATATATCCAAGCATCCATTATAATATACATCAAATGTACAACAATGGCCTCTAGGGCATATACATAACTAACAATCTCCCACTTGCACTAAGGCCAGCTGCTGTAGTATCTCATACCTAGCATCCTGAATAATCTCTCAAACTGTATCTGGGGAATGGCCTTCGTGAGTGGATCCGCAGTGTTGTCCTTCGTATCTACTCTCCTGACCTCGATCTCCCGGCGATCAACTATCTCCCTGATCAGGTGATACCGCCTCAGAATATGTCTGGATTTCTGATGGGATCTGGGTTCTTTGGCCAAAGCCACAGCTCCATTGTTATCGCAATACAGAGGTATTGGATGTACAATGGATGGAACCACACCAAGTTCAGTGATGAACTTCTTCATCCAGACAGCCTCTTTGGCAGCATCGTTGGCAGCGATGTATTCAGCCTCCATCGTCGAGTCTGCAACGGTATCTTGTTTGGAACTCTTCCAACATACCGCCCCTCCATTGAGGGTAAAGTCAAATCCCGATTGCGACTTTGAGTCGTCCTTAGCACTTTGGAAGCTGGAATCGGTAAAAGACTCCACCCGGAGTTCTTCATTACCATACACCAAGAACATGTCTCTAGTCCTTCGCAAGAACTTGAGAATGTTCTTCACAGCCGTCCAGTGACTCTCTCCAGGATCTGCTTGATACCGACTCACTACACTTAGTGAGTATGCAACATCGGGTCTGGTACATAGCATCGCATACATGATAGACCCTACTGCCGAAGCATAGGTTATCCCTTGCATGCGAGCTCTCTCCAAATCAGTCTTGGGAGACATCTCTTTGGAGAGAGTGAGTCCAGAGATCGTGGGTTGGTTCCCATGCTTGGATTCTTCCATACTAAACCTCTTTAGTATGGTGTCAATGTACCTGGATTGGGACAATCCCAGTATCCGTTTGGATCTATCTCTATAGATCCTAATTCCCAATATACAGGAGACATCACCTAGATCTTTCATTGAGAATCTTTGTGATAAGAAGAGCTTGACTGATTGCAGCATAGGAATATCATTTCCTATCAAGAGTATGTCATCTACGTACAATATGAGGAAGACCACCTTACTCTCTGCTACCTTCTTATAGATACAAGGTTCATCTATGTTTTTGATGAAGTCAAACTCTTTGACTACCACATCAAAACAGATGTTCCAACTCCGCGATGCTTGCTTTAACCCATAAATGGATTTAAGCAGCTTGCACACCTTTCCGCTGCTCCCACTATCTACGAAGCCCTCTGGCTGAGTCATGTACACGCACTCTTCTAAATCACCATTTAGAAAGGCAGTCTTAACATCCATTTGCCAGATTTCGTAGTCATGGTATGCAGGAATGGCAAGTAGGATCTGGATGGACTTAAGCATAACCACTAGAGAAAAGGTTTCGTCATAATCCACACCTAGTCTTTGACGAAAACCCTTTGCAGCAAGTCTAGCTTCGAAAGTCTCAACTTTTCCATCCACACCAAGTTTCTTCTTAAAGATCCATTTGCTCCCAATGGGTTTTACCCCTTCAGGAGCAAATTCCAAAGTCCATACTTTTTTGGTGTACATGGATTCCATCTCAGATCTCATTGCATCCAGCTACTTCACAGAGTCCCCACTCGTGATGGCCTGCTCGAAGCTACTCGGGTCATCATCATCCATGATATAATCCTTGCTTCCACCATCAATGAGAAAACCGTAGTATCTCTCAGGTGGATGAGGAACCCTACTAGATCGGCAGAGAGGCTGAGGTTCGTTGGTGTAGGGTTCCTAGGCACTCTTATGAAGGTTCATAAGGCATCAAACATGCCCGGATAAAATTTTAGACGTGCCGAACAACCCAAAGACGGGATCTTTGCTAGATTATTAGGGCTTAGCATGCAAGATGATATCTTTAAAGCTAAGTGTGAGGGATTACAACCTTTGTAGTCCGCTCCTTCGCTTCACAAGCTCCGAGTAGAAGTCCCTTTGCCACGATCCACGATCTCCCGGACTCAAGAGAGGCTCCACGACTCGAACGATCCATGCTAGCTTGAAGTGTTCCGATTCTCCGATGATCTACGTCGAAGTTGCTTTAACCCAAGCTTTCTCACTCTAAAGAGATGAACACCCTAATCTCATGGGCTAGATGAGATGAGGATGATTGAGTAGTATTTATGCTTTCTTTTTATTCACTTTCTCACAAGAAATCATCACCAAAAAAGGATTAACTAGTGAGCTCTCTCTCTCAAAACTCAAGAGAGAAGAAGATGATAATAGAAAAGATAATCCTTTTGTGATGAATAGAAAAGAAATCTATATGATTGATCTTTTAACCATGGTCAAGGATGAGTGGCTAAGAAGTTGTAGAGAATAAACTAGGGTTAGGGTTTGGTTAGGTTAAGGATAAGTATCAACCATAATATCTTAACCAAGACAAAAGGAAAAGCTTCTAGAATGTGCAAGAAGAAGCTAACCCTAATCAAACCCTAATCCTATTTAATCATCCTTAAACATGTTTAATAACAAATCATATCATGTCACAATAATATATATCACATATATATTATATATTTGTAACAAAAGAAAATAATACAATTAACATATATCGCATATATATCAATGTATTAATCCGGTGAGAAAATGAAATAATAAAGCGAGCCAATATTAGATAATGTAATATAATATATCATATATATTATTATACATTAAATCATCGAATCAACACTTGATCCAACGATCCGGCTATATCGAATATAACCGGCTAATATATCATGTACCGATTCATCGAATCAACACTTGATCCAATGTCCCGATTCATATCTAAATATCACGAGAATATAATACGGTATCTCATATCGCATTATCCTCGGTTCTGCACATATCACATATGTGCCTCTACTCCGTTTCGCCTGAGCCAAGAAACCTCTGTGTAGGACTCTAAAGAATCGTCAATACGCCGGTAGCAGGTGATGATCATATCAAACACCCACAAGCTGCAAGCGGTCAGCTAAACGTAACAGCCACCCAGGTATTGAGCGATCAGAAGATCAACAAGCTAGCCTGTCCGTTCTCCTGTGAATCCAATCAGTAACACTCCCGTACATTCCGGTCTGTTCGTCTGATATGTCGCATATCAAGTCTAGGGGTGGTATACGTCAGACCCCAGTAACCGATAAGTCGTGTCGATGTGTGTCTCATAACAGGTCGAGAAACTACTAGTAACACTTACCAGTAAATCTCTATATCAGCCCTGGCCAGGGACTTCCAGTTATAGCCAATCGAACACAGCACAACATCAACTCCCTATACCGGGAGAGACGAATCCCCTCCTATCGCTCATTGCCTCCATGTGATTCGGGACTGTACCCAAAAGCCACCGTTTTGCACGCCCTCTTGGACGTGGTAAGGTGGAAATCAAAGCACAGTGGGAATCACACAAGACTCTATGACGATCTCGGGTCTACAGACTACCCTGTACCAGTGTCACCGGAGAACTGCCATCTGACGTGTGGTATATCACCAACTGGGAGTTCTCGGCGAGTCCGTCTAGTGTACCCAGTCTCCACCGAGCACCCGTACACCATCCTTGATGTCAAACACCGATGGATATGGGATCATCCATCGCCCATCATATGGGTCAAGATGCGTATACGCTAGTCTACTCTGGTGTATCGATGCCCTGTCTCGATATACCCTCGACTAGGAACAGTTATAGGATGTACTCATCGACTACCGTGGCCCCACTAGTATGATCTCATCATAATCCCAGTAGTCGAGTACAGATCCTAAAGGCTTTATCAACATGTGAGAGAAAGACAGTAAACCAATACAAGTCAACATGTTAAGATAAAGTGAAACCAAATAGCATACTATCATGACGAGCAAGAAAGTCCTCTCTGTATATATCCAAGCATCCATTATAATATACATCAAATGTACAACAATGGCCTCTAGGGCATATACATAACTAACAATCTCCCACTTGCACTAAGGCCAGCTGCTGTAGTATCTCATACCTAGCATCCTGAATAATCTCTCAAACTGTATCTAGGGAATGGCCTTCGTGAGTGGATCCGCAGTGTTGTCCTTCGTATCTACTCTCCTGACCTCGATCTCCCGGCGATCAACTATCTCCCTGATCAGGTGATACCGCCTCAGAATATGTCTGGATTTCTGATGGGATCTGGGTTCTTTGGCCAAAGCCACAGCTCCATTGTTATCGCAATACAGAGGTATTGGATGTACAATGGATGGAACCACACCAAGTTCAGTGATGAACTTCTTCATCCAGACAGCCTCTTTGGCAGCATCGTTGGCAGCGATGTATTCAGCCTCCATCGTCGAGTCTGCAACGGTATCTTATTTGGAACTCTTCCAACATACCGCCCCTCCATTGAGGGTAAAGTCAAATCCCGATTGCGACTTTGAGTCGTCCTTATCACTTTGGAAGCTGGAATCTGTAAAAGACTCCACCCGGAGTTCTTCGTTACCATACACCAAGAACATGTCTCTAGTCCTTCGCAAGAACTTGAGAATGTTCTTCACAGCCGTCCAGTGACTCTCTCCAGGATCTGCTTGATACCGACTCACTACACTTAGTGATTATGCAACATCGGGTCTGGTACATAGCATCGCATACATGATAGACCCTACTGCCGAAGCATAGGTTATCCCTTGCATGCGAGCTCTCTCCAAATCAGTCTTGGGAGACATCTCTTTGGAGAGAGTGAGTCCAGAGATCGTGGGTTGGTTCCCACGCTTGGATTCTTCCATACTAAACCTCTTTAGTATGGTGTCAATGTACCTGGATTGGGACAATCCCAGTATCCGTTTGGATCTATCTCTATAGATCCTAATTCCCAATATACAGGAGACATCACCTAGATCTTTCATTGAGAATCTTTGTGATAAGAAGAGCTTGACTGATTGCAGCATAGGAATATCATTTCCTATCAAGAGTATGTCATCTACGTAGAATATGAGGAAGACCACCTTACTCTCTGCTACCTTCTTATAGATACAAGGTTCATCTATGTTTTTGATGAAGTCAAACTCTTTGACTACCACATCAAAACAGATGTTCCAACTCCGCGATGCTTGCTTTAACCCATAAATGGATTTAAGCAGCTTGCACACCTTTCCGCTGCTCCCACTATCTACGAAGCCCTCTGGCTGAGTCATGTACACGCACTCTTCTAAATCACCATTTAGAAAGGCAGTCTTAACATCCATTTGCCAGATTTCGTAGTCATGGTATGCAGGAATGGCAAGTAGGATCTGGATGGACTTAAGCATAACCACTAGAGAAAAGGTTTCGTCATAATCCACACCTAGTCTTTGACGAAAACCCTTTGCAGCAAGTCTAGCTTCGAAAGTCTCAACTTTTCCATCCACACCAAGTTTCTTCTTAAAGATCCATTTGCTCCCAATGGGTTTTACCCCTTCAGGAGCAAATTCCAAAGTCCATACTTTTTTGGTGTACATGGATTCCATCTCAGATCTCATTGCATCCAGCTACTTCACAGAGTCCCCACTCGTGATGGCCTGCTCGAAGCTACTCGGGTCATCATCATCCATGATATAATCCTTGCTTCCACCATCAATGAGAAAACCGTAGTATCTCTCAGGTGGATGAGGAACCCTACTAGATCGGCAGAGAGGCTGAGGTTCGTTGGTGTAGGGTTCCTAGGCACTCTTGTGAAGGTTCATAAGGCATCAAACATGCCCGGATAAAATTTTAGACGTGCCGAACAACCCAAAGACGGGATCTTTGCTAGATTATTAGGGCTTAGCATGCAAGATGATATCTTTAAAGCTAAGTGTGAGGGATTACAACCTTTGTAGTCCGCTCCTTCGCTTCACAAGCTCCGAGTAGAAGTCCCTTTGCCACGATCCACGATCTCCCGGACTCAAGAGAGGCTCCACGACTCGAACGATCCATGCTAGCTTGAAGTGTTCCGATTCTCCGATGATCTACGTCGAAGTTGCTTTAACCCAAGCTTTCTCACTCTAAAGAGATGAACACCCTAATCTCATGGGCTAGATGAGATGAGGATGATTGAGTAGTATTTATGCTTTCTTTTTATTCACTTTCTCACAAGAAATCATCACCAAAAAAGGATTAACTAGTGAGCTCTCTCTCTCAAAACTCAAGAGAGAAGAAGATGATAATAGAAAAGATAATCCTTTTGTGATGAATAGAAAAGAAATCTATATGATTGATCTTTTAACCATGGTCAAGGATGAGTGGCTAAGAAGTTGTAGAGAATAAACTAGGGTTAGGGTTTGGTTAGGTTAAGGATAAGTATCAACCATAATATCTTAACCAAGACAAAAGGAAAAGCTTCTAGAATGTGCAAGAAGAAGCTAACCCTAATCAAACCCTAATCCTATTTAATCATCCTTAAACATGTTTAATAACAAATCATATCATGTCACAATAATATATATCACATATATATTATATATTTGTAACAAAAGAAAATAATACAATTAACATATATCGCATATATATCAATGTATTAATCCGGTGAGAAAATGAAATAATAAAGCGAGCCAATATTAGATAATGTAATATAATATATCATATATATTATTATACATTAAATCATCGAATCAACACTTGATCCAACGATCCGGCTATATCGAATATAACCGGCTAATATATCATGTACCGATTCATCGAATCAACACTTGATCCAATGTCCCGATTCATATCTAAATATCACGAGAATATAATACGGTATCTCATATCGCATTATCCTCGGTTCTGCACATATCACATATGTGCCTCTACTCCGTTTCGCCTGAGCCAAGAAACCTCTGTGTAGGACTCTAAAGAATCGTCAATACGCCGGTAGCAGGTGATGATCATATCAAACACCCACAAGCTGCAAGCGGTCAGCTAAACGTAACAGCCACCCAGGTATTGAGCGATCAGAAGATCAACAAGCTAGCCTGTCCGTTCTCCTGTGAATCCAATCAGTAACACTCCCGTACATTCCGGTCTGTTCGTCTGATATGTCGCATATCAAGTCTAGGGGTGGTATACGTCAGACCCCAGTAACCGATAAGTCGTGTCGATGTGTGTCTCATAACAGGTCGAGAAACTACTAGTAACACTTACCAGTAAATCTCTATATCAGCCCTGGCCAGGGACTTCCAGTTATAGCCAATCGAACACAGCACAACATCAACTCCCTATACCGGGAGAGACGAATCCCCTCCTATCGCTCATTGCCTCCATGTGATTCGGGACTGTACCCAAAAGCCACCGTTTTGCACGCCCTCTTGGACGTGGTAAGGTGGAAATCAAAGCACAGTGGGAATCACACAAGACTCTATGACGATCTCGGGTCTACAGACTACCCTGTACCAGTGTCACCGGAGAACTGCCATCTGACGTGTGGTATATCACCAACTGGGAGTTCTCGGCGAGTCCGTCTAGTGTACCCAGTCTCCACCGAGCACCCGTACACCATCCTTGATGTCAAACACCGATGGATATGGGATCATCCATCGCCCATCATATGGGTCAAGATGCGTATACGCTAGTCTACTCTGGTGTATCGATGCCCTGTCTCGATATACCCTCGACTAGGAACAGTTATAGGATGTACTCATCGACTACCGTGGCCCCACTAGTATGATCTCATCATAATCCCAGTAGTCGAGTACAGATCCTAAAGGCTTTATCAACATGTGAGAGAAAGACAGTAAACCAATACAAGTCAACATGTTAAGATAAAGTGAAACCAAATAGCATACTATCATGACGAGCAAGAAAGTCCTCTCTGTATATATCCAAGCATCCATTATAATATACATCAAATGTACAACAATGGCCTCTAGGGCATATACATAACTAACAATCTCCCACTTGCACTAAGGCCAGCTGCTGTAGTATCTCATACCTAGCATCCTGAATAATCTCTCAAACTGTATCTGGGGAATGGCCTTCGTGAGTGGATCCGCAGTGTTGTCCTTCGTATCTACTCTCCTGACCTCGATCTCCCGGCGATCAACTATCTCCCTGATCAGGTGATACCGCCTCAGAATATGTCTGGATTTCTGATGGGATCTGGGTTCTTTGGCCAAAGCCACAGCTCCATTGTTATCGCAATACAGAGGTATTGGATGTACAATGGATGGAACCACACCAAGTTCAGTGATGAACTTCTTCATCCAGACAGCCTCTTTGGCAGCATCGTTGGCAGCGATGTATTCAGCCTCCATCGTCGAGTCTGCAACGGTATCTTGTTTGGAACTCTTCCAACATACCGCCCCTCCATTGAGGGTAAAGTCAAATCCCGATTGCGACTTTGAGTCGTCCTTATCACTTTGGAAGCTGGAATCGGTAAAAGACTCCACCCGGAGTTCTTCGTTACCATACACCAAGAACATGTCTCTAGTCCTTCGCAAGAACTTGAGAATGTTCTTCACAGCCGTCCAGTGACTCTCTCCAGGATCTGCTTGATACCGACTCACTACACTTAGTGAGTATGCAACATCGGGTCTGGTACATAGCATCGCATACATGATAGACCCTACTGCCGAAGCATAGGTTATCCCTTGCATGCGAGCTCTCTCCAAATCAGTCTTGGGAGACATCTCTTTGGAGAGAGTGAGTCCAGAGATCGTGGGTTGGTTCCCACGCTTGGATTCTTCCATACTAAACCTTTTTAGTATGGTGTCAATGTACCTGGATTGGGACAATCCCAGTATCCGTTTGGATCTATCTCTATAGATCCTAATTCCCAATATACAGGAGACATCACCTAGATCTTTCATTGAGAATCTTTGTGATAAGAAGAGCTTGACTGATTGCAGCATAGGAATATCATTTCCTATCAAGAGTATGTCATCTACGTAGAATATGAGGAAGACCACCTTACTCTCTGCTACCTTCTTATAGATACAAGGTTCATCTATGTTTTTGATGAAGTCAAACTCTTTGACTACCACATCAAAACAGATGTTCCAACTCCGCGATGCTTGCTTTAACCCATAAATGGATTTAAGCAGCTTGCACACCTTTCCGCTGCTCCCACTATCTACGAAGCCCTCTGGCTGAGTCATGTACACGCACTCTTCTAAATCACCATTTAGAAAGGCAGTCTTAACATCCATTTGCCAGATTTCGTAGTCATGGTATGCAGGAATGGCAAGTAGGATCTGGATGGACTTAAGCATAACCACTAGAGAAAAGGTTTCGTCATAATCCACACCTAGTCTTTGACGAAAACCCTTTGCAGCAAGTCTAGCTTCGAAAGTCTCAACTTTTCCATCCACACCAAGTTTCTTCTTAAAGATCCATTTGCTCCCAATGGGTTTTACCCCTTCAGGAGCAAATTCCAAAGTCCATACTTTTTTGGTGTACATGGATTCCATCTCAGATCTCATTGCATCCAGCTACTTCACAGAGTCCCCACTCGTGATGGCCTGCTCGAAACTACTCGGGTCATCATCATCCATGATATAATCCTTGCTTCCACCATCAATGAGAAAACCGTAGTATCTCTCAGGTGGATGAGGAACCCTACTAGATCGGCAGAGAGGCTGAGGTTCGTTGGTGTAGGGTTCCTAGGCACTCTTGTGAAGGTTCATAAGGCATCAAACATGCCCGGATAAAATTTTAGACGTGCCGAACAACCCAAAGACGGGATCTTTGCTAGATTATTAGGGCTTAGCATGCAAGATGATATCTTTAAAGCTAAGTGTGAGGGATTACAACCTTTGTAGTCCGCTCCTTCGCTTCACAAGCTCCGAGTAGAAGTCCCTTTGCCACGATCCACGATCTTCCGGACTCAAGAGAGGCTCCACGACTCGAACGATCCATGCTAGCTTGAAGTGTTCCGATTCTCCGATGATCTACGTCGAAGTTGCTTTAACCTAAGCTTTCTCACTCTAAAGAGATGAACACCCTAATCTCATGGGCTAGATGAGATGAGGATGATTGAGTAGTATTTATGCTTTCTTTTTATTCACTTTCTCACAAGAAATCATCACCAAAAAAGGATTAACTAGTGAGCTCTCTCTCTCAAAACTCAAGAGAGAAGAAGATGATAATAGAAAAGATAATCCTTTTGTGATGAATAGAAAAGAAATCTATATGATTGATCTTTTAACCATGGTCAAGGATGAGTGGCTAAGAAGTTGTAGAGAATAAACTAGGGTTAGGGTTTGGTTAGGTTAAGGATAAGTATCAACCATAATATCTTAACCAAGACAAAAGGAAAAGCTTCTAGAATGTGCAAGAAGAAGCTAACCCTAATCAAACCCTAATCCTATTTAATCATCCTTAAACATGTTTAATAACAAATCATATCATGTCACAATAATATATATCACATATATATTATATATTTGTAACAAAAGAAAATAATACAATTAACATATATCGCATATATATCAATGTATTAATCCGGTGAGAAAATGAAATAATAAAGCGAGCCAATATTAGATAATGTAATATAATATATCATATATATTATTATACATTAAATCATCGAATCAACACTTGATCCAACGATCCGGCTATATCGAATATAACCGGCTAATATATCATGTACCGATTCATCGAATCAACACTTGATCCAATGTCCCGATTCATATCTAAATATCACGAGAATATAATACGGTATCTCATATCGCATTATCCTCGGTTCTGCACATATCACATATGTGCCTCTACTCCGTTTCGCCTGAGCCAAGAAACCTCTGTGTAGGACTCTAAAGAATCGTCAATACGCCGGTAGCAGGTGATGATCATATCAAACACCCACAAGCTGCAAGCGGTCAGCTAAACGTAACAGCCACCCAGGTATTGAGCGATCAGAAGATCAACAAGCTAGCCTGTCCGTTCTCCTGTGAATCCAATCAGTAACACTCCCGTACATTCCGGTCTGTTCGTCTGATATGTCGCATATCAAGTCTAGGGGTGGTATACGTCAGACCCCAGTAACCGATAAGTCGTGTCGATGTGTGTCTCATAACAGGTCGAGAAACTACTAGTAACACTTACCAGTAAATCTCTATATCAGCCCTGGCCAGGGACTTCCAGTTATAGCCAATCGAACACAGCACAACATCAACTCCCTATACCGGGAGAGACGAATCCCCTCCTATCGCTCATTGCCTCCATGTGATTCGGGACTGTACCCAAAAGCCACCGTTTTGCACGCCCTCTTGGACATGGTAAGGTGGAAATCAAAGCACAGTGGGAATCACACAAGACTCTATGACGATCTCGGGTCTACAGACTACCCTGTACCAGTGTCACCGGAGAACTGCCATCTGACGTGTGGTATATCACCAACTGGGAGTTCTCGGCGAGTCCGTCTAGTGTACCCAGTCTCCACCGAGCACCCGTACACCATCCTTGATGTCAAACACCGATGGATATGGGCTCATCCATCGCCCATTATATGGGTCAAGATGCGTATACGCTAGTCTACTCTGGTGTATCGATGCCCTGTCTCGATATACCCTCGACTAGGAACAGTTATAGGATGTACTCATCGACTACCGTGGCCCCACTAGTATGATCTCATCATAATCCCAGTAGTCGAGTACAGATCCTAAAGGCTTTATCAACATGTGAGAGAAAGACAGTAAACCAATACAAGTCAACATGTTAAGATAAAGTGAAACCAAATAGCATACTATCATGACGAGCAAGAAAGTCCTCTCTGTATATATCCAAGCATCCATTATAATATACATCAAATGTACAACAATGGCCTCTAGGGCATATACATAACTAACAATCTCCCACTTGCACTAAGGCCAGCTGCTGTAGTATCTCATACCTAGCATCCTGAATAATCTCTCAAACTGTATCTGGGGAATGGCCTTCGTGAGTGGATCCGCAGTGTTGTCCTTCATATCTACTCTCCTGACCTCGATCTCCCGGCGATCAACTATCTCCCTGATCAGGTGATACCGCCTCAGAATATGTCTGGATTTCTGATGGGATCTGGGTTCTTTGGCCAAAGCCACAGCTCCATTGTTATCGCAATACAGAGGTATTGGATGTACAATGGATGGAACCACACCAAGTTCAGTGATGAACTTCTTCATCCAGACAGCCTCTTTGGCAGCATCGTTGGCAGCGATGTATTCAGCCTCCATCGTCGAGTCTACAACGGTATCTTGTTTGGAACTCTTCCAACATACCGCCCCTCCATTGAGGGTAAAGTCAAATCCCGATTGCGACTTTGAGTCGTCCTTATCACTTTGGAAGCTGGAATCGGTAAAAGACTCCACCCGGAGTTCTTCGTTACCATACACCAAGAACATGTCTCTAGTCCTTCGCAAGAACTTGAGAATGTTATTCACAGCCGTCCAGTGACTCTCTCCAGGATCTGCTTGATACCGACTCACTACACTTAGTGAGTATGCAACATCGGGTCTGGTACATAGCATCGCATACATGATAGACCCTACTGCCGAAGCATAGGTTATCCCTTGCATGCGAGCTCTCTCCAAATCAGTCTTGGGAGACATCTCTTTGGAGAGAGTGAGTCCAGAGATCGTGGGTTGGTTCCCACGCTTGGATTCTTCCATACTAAACCTCTTTAGTATGGTGTCAATATACCTGGATTGGGACAATCCCAGTATCCGTTTGGATCTATCTCTATAGATCCTAATTCCCAATATACAGGAGACATCACCTAGATCTTTCATTGAGAATCTTTGTGATAAGAAGAGCTTGACTGATTGCAGCATAGGAATATCATTTCCTATCAAGAGTATGTCATCTACGTAGAATATGAGGAAGACCACCTTACTCTCTGCTACCTTCTTATAGATACAAGGTTCATCTATGTTTTTGATGAAGTCAAACTCTTTGACTACCACATCAAAACAGATGTTCCAACTCCGCGATGCTTGCTTTAACCCATAAATGGATTTAAGCAGCTTGCACACCTTTCCGCTGCTCCCACTATCTACGAAGCCCTCTGGCTGAGTCATATACACGCACTCTTCTAAATCACCATTTAGAAAGGCAGTCTTAACATCCATTTGCCAGATTTCGTAGTCATGGTATGCAGGAATGGCAAGTAGGATCTGGATGGACTTAAGCATAACCACTAGAGAAAATGTTTCGTCATAATCCACACCTAGTCTTTGACGAAAACCCTTTGCAGCAAGTCTAGCTTCGAAAGTCTCAACTTTTCCATCCACACCAAGTTTCTTCTTAAAGATCCATTTGCTCCCAATGGGTTTTACCCCTTCAGGAGCAAATTCCAAAGTCCATACTTTTTTGGTGTACATGGATTCCATCTCAGATCTCATTGCATCCAGCTACTTCACAGAGTCCCCACTCGTGATGGCCTGCTCGAAGCTACTCGGGTCATCATCATCCATGATATAATCCTTGCTTCCACCATCAATGAGAAAACCGTAGTATCTCTCAGGTGGATGAGGAACCCTACTAGATCGGCAGAGAGGCTGAGGTTCGTTGGTGTAGGGTTCCTAGGCACTCTTGTGAAGGTTCATAAGGCATCAAACATGCCCGGATAAAATTTTAGACGTGCCGAACAACCCAAAGACGGGATCTTTGCTAGATTATTAGGGCTTAGCATGCAAGATGATATCTTTAAAGCTAAGTGTGAGGGATTACAACCTTTGTAGTCCGCTCCTTCGCTTCACAAGCTCCGAGTAGAAGTCCCTTTGCCACGATCCACGATCTCCCGGACTCAAGAGAGGCTCCACGACTCGAACGATCCATGCTAGCTTGAAGTGTTCTGATTCTCCGATGATCTACGTCGAAGTTGCTTTAACCCAAGCTTTCTCACTCTAAAGAGATGAACACCCTAATCTCATGGGCTAGATAAGATGAGGATGATTGAGTAGTATTTATGCTTTCTTTTTATTCACTTTCTCACAAGAAATCATCACCAAAAAAGGATTAACTAGTGAGCTCTCTCTCTCAAAACTCAAGAGAGAAGAAGATGATAATAGAAAAGATAATCCTTTTGTGATGAATAGAAAAGAAATCTATATGATTGATCTTTTAACCATGGTCAAGGATGAGTGGCTAAGAAGTTGTAGAGAATAAACTAGGGTTAGGGTTTGGTTAGGTTAAGGATAAGTATCAACCATAATATCTTAACCAAGACAAAAGGAAAAGCTTCTAGAATGTGCAAGAAGAAGCTAACCCTAATCAAACCCTAATCCTATTTAATCATCCTTAAACATGTTTAATAACAAATCATATCATGTCACAATAATATATATCACATATATATTATATATTTGTAACAAAAGAAAATAATACAATTAACATATATCGCATATATATCAATGTATTAATCCGGTGAGAAAATGAAATAATAAAGCGAGCCAATATTAGATAATGTAATATAATATATCATATATATTATTATACATTAAATCATCGAATCAACATTTGATCCAACGATCCGGCTATATCGAATATAACCGGCTAATATATCATGTACCGATTCATCGAATCAACACTTGATCCAATGTCCCGATTCATATCTAAATATCACGAGAATATAATACGGTATCTCATATCGCATTATCCTCGGTTCTGCACATATCACATATGTGCCTCTACTCCGTTTCGCCTGAGCCAAGAAACCTCTGTGTAGGACTCTAAAGAATCGTCAATACGCCGGTAGCAGGTGATGATCATATCAAACACCCACAAGCTGCAAGCGGTCAGCTAAACGTAACAGCCACCCAGGTATTGAGCGATCAGAAGATCAACAAGCTAGCCTGTCCGTTCTCCTGTGAATCCAATCAGTAACACTCCCGTACATTCCGGTCTGTTCGTCTGATATGTCGCATATCAAGTCTAGGGGTGGTATACGTCAGACCCCAGTAACCGATAAGTCGTGTCGATGTGTGTCTCATAACAGGTCGAGAAACTACTAGTAACACTTACCAGTAAATCTCTATATCAGCCCTGGCCAGGGACTTCCAGTTATAGCCAATCGAACACAGCACAACATTAACTCCCTATACCGGGAGAGACGAATCCCCTCCTATCGCTCATTGCCTCCATGTGATTCGGGACTGTACCCAAAAGCCACCGTTTTGCACGCCCTCTTGGACGTGGTAAGGTGGAAATCAAAGCACAGTGGGAATCACACAAGACTCTATGACGATCTCGGGTCTACAGACTACCCTGTACCAGTGTCACCGGAGAACTGCCATCTGACGTGTGGTATATCACCAACTGGGAGTTCTCGGCGAGTCCGTCTAGTGTACCCAGTCTCCATCGAGCACCCGTACACCATCCTTGATGTCAAACACCGATGGATATGGGATCATCCATCGCCCATCATATGGGTCAAGATGCGTATACGCTAGTCTACTCTGGTGTATCGATGCCCTGTCTCGATATACCCTCGACTAGGAACAGTTATAGGATGTACTCATCGACTACCGTGGCCCCACTAGTATGATCTCATCATAATCCCAGTAGTCGAGTACAGATCCTAAAGGCTTTATCAACATGTGAGAGAAAGACAGTAAACCAATACAAGTCAACATGTTAAGATAAAGTGAAACCAAATAGCATACTATCATGACGAGCAAGAAAGTCCTCTCTGTATATATCCAAGCATCCATTATAATATACATCAAATGTACAACAATGGCCTCTAGGGCATATACATAACTAACAATCTCCCACTTGCACTAAGGCCAGCTGCTGTAGTATCTCATACCTAGCATCCTGAATAATCTCTCAAACTGTATCTGGGGAATGGCCTTCGTGAGTGGATCCGCAGTGTTCTCCTTCGTATCTACTCTCCTGACCTCGATCTCCCGGCGATCAACTATCTCCCTGATCAGGTGATACCGCCTCAGAATATGTCTGGATTTCTGATGGGATCTGGGTTCTTTGGCCAAAGCCACAGCTCCATTGTTATCGCAATACAGAGGTATTGGATGTACAATGGATGGAACCACACCAAGTTCAGTGATGAACTTCTTCATCCAGACAGCCTCTTTGGCAGCATCGTTGGCAGCGATGTATTCAGCCTCCATCGTCGAGTCTGCAACGGTATCTTGTTTGGAACTCTTCCAACATACCGCCCCTCCATTGAGGGTAAAGTCAAATCCCGATTGCGACTTTGAGTCGTCCTTATCACTTTGGAAGCTGGAATCGGTAAAAGACTCCACCCGGAGTTCTTCGTTACCATACACCAAGAACATGTCTCTAGTCCTTCGCAAGAACTTGAGAATGTTCTTCACAGCCGTCCAGTGACTCTCTCCAGGATCTGCTTGATACCGACTCACTACACTTAGTGAGTATGCAACATCGGGTCTGGTACATAGCATCGCATACATGATAGACCCTACTGCCGAAGCATAGGTTATCCCTTGCATGCGAGCTCTCTCCAAATCAGTCTTGGGAGACATCTCTTTGGAGAGAGTGAGTCCAGAGATCGTGGGTTGGTTCCCACGCTTGGATTCTTCCATACTAAACCTCTTTAGTATGGTGTCAATGTACCTGGATTGGGACAATCCCAGTATCCGTTTGGATCTATCTCTATAGATCCTAATTCCCAATATACAGGAGACATCACCTAGATCTTTCATTGAGAATCTTTGTGATAAGAAGAGCTTGACTGATTGCAGCATAGGAATATCATTTCCTATCAAGAGTATGTCTTCTACGTACAATATGAGGAAGACCACCTTACTCTCTGCCACCTTCTTATAGATACAAGGTTCATCTATGTTTTTGATGAAGTCAAACTCTTTGACTACCACATCAAAACAGATGTTCCAACTCCGCGATGCTTGCTTTAACCCATAAATGGATTTAAGCAGCTTGCACACCTTTCCGCTGCTCCCACTATCTACGAAGCCCTCTGGCTGAGTCATGTACACGCACTCTTCTAAATCACCATTTAGAAAGGCAGTCTTAACATCCATTTGCCAGATTTCGTAGTCATGGTATGCAGGAATGGCAAGTAGGATCCGGATGGACTTAAGCATAGCTACTGGAGAAAAGGTTTCGTCATAGTCCACACCTGGTCGTTGACGAAATCCCTTTGCTACAAGTCTAGCTTTGAAAGTCTCAACTTCTCCATCTACACCAAATTTCTTTTTAAAAATCCACTTGCTCCCAATGGGTTTTACCCCTTCAGGAGCATTTTCCAAAGTCCATATTTTATTGGTGTACATGGATTCCGTCTCAGATCGCATTGCATCCAGCCATTTCACAGAGTCACCACTCGTGATGGCCTGCTCGAAACTAGTCGGGTCATCATTTTCCATGATGCAATCCTCGCTTCCACCATCAATGAGAAAACCGTAGTATCTCTTGGGTGGATGAGAAACCCTACTAGATCGGCGGAGAGGCCGGGGTTCGTCGGGTACTACTGAATCCTCTGGTTCTAATAAATCTTCAGTTGCAATTTGTGTTTCTGGAACCTCTTCCAGCTCTACCTCTTTGCCACTAATTTCTTTTGCAAGAAATTCCTTTTCTAAAAAGGTGGCATATTGAGAAACAAACACTTTTTGTTCCTCAGCGTGATAGAAAATATATCCTTGAGAATTCTTAGGATATCCCACAAATTTGCAAAGAACTGATCGTGCCTCGAGTTTGTCTGGATTTTGTCTTTTGACATAGGCCGGACAACCCCATATCTTAACTCGTTTAAAATATGGTCTCTTCCCACTCCATATCTCATATGGTGTGGTAGGTACAGATTTAGACGGAACTAGATTCAATATGTATATGGCTGTCTCAAGCGTATATCCCCAGAAGGAAATAGGTAACTCAGCATTGCTCATCATAGATCGCACCATATCTAATAGGGTCCGATTCCTTCGTTCCGATACACCGTTGTGCTGTGGTGTATATGGAGGAGTAAGCTGAGAGAGAATCCCATTCTCTTTTAGATAATCTAGGAACTCACTGCTTAAGTATTCACCTCCTCGATCAGATCGAAGAATTTTAATACTTTTTCCCGTTTGGTTCTCTACTTCATGCTTATATTCTCTGAATTTCTCAAAAACTTCAGACTTGTGTTTCATCAGAAACACATGTCCGTATCTAGAGAGATCGTCAGTGAATGTAATGAAGTAGGAAGAACCGTTCCTGGCATGAGTAGACATGGGACCGCATACATCACTATGTATTAGTCCTAAGAGTTCAGTAACTCTTTCTCCGTGTCCACTAAACGGAGCTTTGGTCATTTTTCCTTTGAGACATGAATGACAAGTATCATAAGATGATAATTCGAACGGATTCAAATAACCATCCTTATGTAACTTAGCCAGTCGTGTCGCATTGATATGACCAAGTCTACAATGCCACAAGTAGGATTCGTTCATATTTGAACTTTTCCTCTTGTGTGTGTTTTGTATATTCAGGACTGTATTCTGATTCAGAATGAATATGCCATTATGTAACGAGCCTGATGCAATCAACTTTTGATCTAGGAATATGTTCATAACATTATCCTTTACTACAAAATTATATCTTTCTTTACTTAATAAAGAAACTGATATAATGTTGCACATCATGTTCGGTATATAATAGCACTCATTTAGAATCAGTGTATTACGACTTGGTAATACAAGGTGATATTCGCCAACTGCTTTGGCTGCAATACTTGTACCGTTCCCTACTTGAACGGAATGATCACCTTTTCCCAGTTCTCTACCTTTACGTAGCCCATGTAACAATTTACATATGTGGGATCCCGATCCGATATCCAATACCAAGGACGTAGGGTGAACTGAGAAACAGTTCTCAATAACTAACACACTTGAAGAAGATGCATCAACATGCACGTTCTTTTGGGCGGCGTGAGAATCCAGATATTCTCCTATTTCCTGTTCAGTCTTATAACTCTTATAAGAAAGAACGGGTCCAACGTTCCCCTGCTCAGTATAATAAGCGGGTTCAGTCAATACATCCATATTATTATCTTGATTATGGCCTGACATGGTCGCTACCTGGAGAGAGAGAGAAGAAAATACTTTAGCGTATGCTCTTGCAAGATTAGATTGGTTATTATCTTATCTAATCAGGATGTCTCCCACTGTTTTTATCAAATCTACCTTCAAACCCTAAAAGGTAAGATTAGCCGGGATTAATTACACCCTACAATTTCGTCAATCTTTCAGCCAGATCAGTGTCGGTACTTTGAGGGAGGTTCCCCGTGCTTTCGCACGGACCTAATTAAAGTAAACCTCGTTTTTCCAGAGGCGTAACCCCGTTAACACTTTTCTAGACACCTACTTGATCGAATAATTGTCCTGTGTAAAACTCTACCAGGAGTAACTCTTACTCGCAGTGGGTATCGGGATCCAACTATCTCATAGAAGGTATGCAATCTCATTGCAAATTTCAACACTTGAAATTCCCGATAATATTTTGCCCCTAGCGATCTATGACCTTAACTAAGTTAACAAACCATAAATCGCAAGTCAAGTTCAACCCGTACATTTCCCGATTGAATTAAACCCACCCGTACGACCCTTAACTGAGTCAACAAGGTCGTACGAATACCCTAATCCAATCATATCTCATGTTATAGCAGATAAACATTACTTAGCTACCGTACACTATGCCTTAACTAAGTCAACAAACATAGCACGAATACTAAATAATATCTATCTGAAATGACGGAGGGCTACGCAGGTTTTTCAGAAAACCCTGAGCGTAATGAACTTGATATCGTCGTAGAATCATGTTAGTTTTTGAAAAAGGAGTGTTTTTGAGGCTTTTCTTGGTTTTGCTAAAGAGGTCACTCCCGGTGAAGGGATCTCGGCTCTTTCCTCATCGAATAAGGTGCAGGACATATCATATATATCACTGTGCAAAGCAAAACTCTAAAAGCAATCAAAAGACAAACCGGGTTTTGTAGCATCTGCCAGTTTCGCTAAAGAGGTCACTCCCGGTGAAGGGATCTCGGCTCTTTCCCCATCGAATAAGGTGCAGGATATATCATATATATCACTGTGCAAAGCAAAACTGTAGCTACCCTTTTTATGAAGTTTTGATTCTACAACATCTTTAGGTTTCTTTTCTTTTTATTAATCTCATTAATAAAATCCCATCAGCTTATGCTTTCTAAGCATCACAGATAAATACGACGTACACTTATGCCATCCGCATTCGCCTCGATGTCCCCTCGTGCACCGTTAGGTTAGGTAACTAACGACAGAGCAGGGCAGGGCTAGTGCGGGTGTAAAACATAAGTAACATCTATATAATATATCATATATACTATATACTGTATCCATCAGAACATATCAAATGATCACATCACAGATATCGCAGCAGAAACATAGATATAATGTGGGATATACTAGGACGTCCGTATTTAGTACTTAGCCAATAATAGAAAATACAGATTCCACAGTCGCGATGAATAGCCAAGCCCACACCCTGGACCCCTACGAGAGCGGCAAGCGACCCTACCAATTTTGGAGTTTAGGAGACCCGGTCTCGACACTTCGAGATGGCCTCCCACTGAACCCCATAACCCGGTCACCTGTGCTCCCCTCCTTGGATCCATCCTAATGCGGAAAAGTAAATAATATACAACACTGGTGGCATCAACCTCAACCTGGAAGTGCCCTAAATAAAAGAATATTACATTACATTTGAATTTACATGAATGAAAATATAAAACTCTCATCTCACATAAAACCCCCGGCTATTCAATCGCGTCAATCCTGCACATCATATCTCAGCAACACATAATATCACATATCATCAACGTAAGTAAGTATGCATACACCGATCGTCGTCGATGTATAGCAACGAAGACCGGCAATACAACTACATACTACACTTACGGTCACAGAAAAGAAAGTGTAAAACTACAATATTTGGAATCCACAACCACTTTAGACATCGCAAATCCGAAATATCACATACTTCACATTTCATGCCTAACACAATGAATTCCACATATTGTATCACATTCCAGATAAATAAACAGTATTAAACTTTTCGAACAGATAATCAAATACCCAAAATTTCCCAAAGTGCTCAACACTTGAGCGGAGTTCAAATAATCCCAGAATATGTCATAGTACCAGTGATCCAGCCGTAGAAGGGTCAAGCCAACGCCTCACATGTGGCACGCCGTACTGCCCCAAACCCGAAGGTTCAAAAGGCAGTTCAAGACGGTCACATAATCGAGTTAAGGTTTGTTGTCTTCTAGAGGGTCCACTGCTTAACTAGTACAATTTTTCCGAAAGATTTAAACCCGATAAAAATTCAACACTTGAAAGTTTGCCGTACCGGGAAACAGTGAGTTAATGATATCCGTTCAAATAGTTTAACAGTTTCTAAATATCCGGAAATAAAAACGAATTTAAATATTCCGATCGAATCTACGATTACAAAAGAAACCCCAGAATACTCAACACTTGAGTTAGTATAAAAATACCTATAAAATAGTAAATACAGATATAAGAATTACTGTGCACAAAACCGTGCCTAATACACTCATACGGCCGCGGAACCGCCGCCACTAGTGGGTATTTGCCGCGGTTCCGCGGCTAAGTTGTCGAATTGGTGGCACGAATTTCACCATAATTCTTATATTTTCTTACTGTATTTTCCAGGTATTTTTAATTCAGAAAAACCCCAGATTTTGAAAAATTTCCAGAGAGGGGGTAAATTTCGTCGGTTCGGGTTCGATCGGAGTTTTAACTTCGTAAACACGTCGCCTAATGCTCTAGCTTGGCTCTGATACCAGTGTAGGGTTCCTAGGCACTCTTGTGAAGGTTCATAAGGTATCAAACATGCCCGGATAAAATTTTAGACGTGCCGAACAACCAAAGACGGGATCTTTGCTAGATTATTAGGGTTTAGCATGCAAGATGATATCTTTAAAGCTAAGTGTGAGGGATTACAACCTTTGTAGTCCGCTCCTTCGCTTCACAAGCTCCGAGTAGAAGTCCCTTTGCCGCGATCCACGATCTCCCGGACTCAAGAGAGGCTCCACGACTCGAACGATCCATGCTAGCTTGAAGTGTTCCGATTCTCCGATGATCTACGTCGAAGTTGCTTTAACCCAAGCTTTCTCACTCTAAAGAGATGAACACCCTAATCTCATGGGCTAGATGAGATGAGGATGATTGAGTAGTATTTATGCTTTCTTTTTATTCACTTTCTCACAAGAAATCATCACCAAAAAAGGATTAACTAGTGAGCTCTCTCTCTCAAAACTCAAGAGAGAAGAAGATGATAATAGAAAAGATAATCCTTTTGTGATGAATAGAAAAGAAATCTATATGATTGATCTTTTAACCATGGTCAAGGATGAGTGGCTAAGAAGTTGTAGAGAATAAACTAGGGTTAGGGTTTGGTTAGGTTAAGGATAAGTATCAACCATAATATCTTAACCAAGACAAAAGGAAAAGCTTCTAGAATGTGCAAGAAGAAGCTAACCCTAATCAAACCCTAATCCTATTTAATCATCCTTAAACATGTTTAATAACAAATCATATCATGTCACAATAATATATATCACATATATATTATATATTTGTAACAAAAGAAAATAATACAATTAACATATATCGCATATATATCAATGTATTAATCCGGTGAGAAAATAAAATAATAAAGCGAGCCAATATTAGATAATGTAATATAATATATCATATATATTATTATACATTAAATCATCGAATCAACACTTGATCCAACGATCCGTCTATATCGAATATAACCGGCTAATATATCATGTACCGATTCATCGAATCAACACTTGATCCAATGTCCCGATTCATATCTAAATATCACGAGAATATAATACGGTATCTCATATCGCATTATCCTTGGTCCTGCACATATCACATATGTGCCTCTACTCCGTTTCGCCTGAGCCAAGAAACCTCTGTGTAGGACTCTAAAGAATCGTCAATACGCCGGTAGCAGGTGATGATCATATCAAACACCCACAAGCTGCAAGCGGTCAGCTAAACGTAACAGCCACCGAGGTATTGAGCGATCAGAAGATCAACAGGCTAGCCTGTCCGTTCTCCTATGAATCCAATCAGTAACACTCTCGTACATTCCGGTCTGTTCGTCTGATATGTCGCATATCAAGTCTAGGGGTGGTATACGTCAGACCCCAGTAACCGATAAGTCGTGTCGATGTGTGTCTCATAATAGGTCGAGAAACTACTAGTAACACTTACCGGTAAATCTCTATATCAGCCCTGGCCAGGGACTTCCAGTTATAGCCAATCGAACACAGCACAACATCAACTCCCTATACCGAGAGAGACGAATCCCCTCCTATCGCTCATTGCCTCCATGTGATTCGGGACTGTACCCAAAAGCCACCGTTTTGCACGCCCTCTTGGACGTGGTAAGGTGGAAATCAAAGCACAGTGGGAATCACACAAGACTCTATGACGATCTCGGGTCTACAGACTACCCTGTACCAGTGTCACCGGAGAACTGCCATCTGACGTGTGGTATATCACCAACTGGGAGTTCTCGGCGAGTCCGTCCAGTGTACCCAGTCTCCACTGAGCACCCGTACACCATCCTTGATGTCAAACACCGATGGATATGGGATCATCCATCGCCCATCATATGGGTCAAGATGCGTATACGCTAGTCTACTCTGGTGTATCGATGCCCTGTCTCGATATACCCTTGACTAGGAACAGTTATAGGATGTACTCATCGACCACCATGGCTCCACTAGTATGATCTCATCATAATCCCAGTAGTCGAGTACAGATCCTAAGGGCTTTATCAACATGTGAGAGAAAGACAGTAAACCAATACAAGTCAATATGTTAAGATGAAGTGAAACCAAATAGCATACTATCATGACGAGCAAGAAAGTCCTCTCTGAATATATCCAAGCATCCATTATAATATACATCAAATGTACAACAATGGCCTCTAGGGCATATACATAACTAACAGTTGGGAACTATCGAATCCTCTGGTTCTACTAAATCTTCAGTTGTAGTTTGTTCTGTTGGAACTTCTTCCAGCTTTACCTTTTCGCCACTAATTTCTTTTGCAAGAAATTCCTTTTCCAAGAAATTCCTTTTCTACAAAGGTGGCATGTTGAGCAACAAACACTTTTTGTTGTTCACTGTGGTAGAATAGATATCCATTTAAATATTTAGGATATCCAACAAATTTACAAAGAACTGATCGTGCCTCGAGTTTGTCCGGATTTTGCCTTTTGACATTGGCCGGACAATCCCATATCTTAACTCGTTTAAGACATGGTCTCTTCCCACTCCATATCTCATATGGTGTGGTAGGCACAGATTTTGATGGAACCTGATTCAATAGGTATGCTGCTGCTTCAAGCGCATAACCCCAAAAGGAAATATGTAACTCAGCAGTGCTCATCATAGAGTGCACCATATCTAATAGGGTGCGATTCCTCCGCTCCGATACACCGTTGTGCTGTGGTGTATACGGAGGAGTAAGCTGAGAGAGAATCCCATTCACTTTTAGAAAGTCCAGGAACTCCGTGCTCAAGTATTCACCTCCTCGATCAGATCATAGGATTTTAATACTTTTACCCGTTTAGTTCCCGACTTCGGATTTATATTCTTTGAATTTCTCAAAAGCTTCAGACTTGTGTTTCAAGAGGAACACATGTCCGAATCTTGAGAGATCGTCAGTAAATGTAATGAAGTATGAGGAACCATTCCTGACATGTGTAGATATGGGACCACATACATCACTATGTTCAGTCCGAAGAGCTCACTAGCTCTTTCTCCGTGTCCTGTAAATGGAGTTTTGGTCATTTTGCCTTTGAGACAAGACTGGCAAGTTTCATAAGATGAAAATTCGAACGGATTCAAATATCCATCCTTATGTAACTTAACTAGTCGTGTCGCATTGATATGAACTAGTCTACAATACCACAAGAAGGATTCATTCATTTCTGAACTCTTCCACTTGTGTGTGTTTTGTACATTGAGAACTGTGGTTTGATCTAGAACGTACGAGCCGGATCCAATCAACTTTTGATTCAGGAAGATGTTCATAACATTATCCTGTACTATAAAATTATATCCTTCTTTACTTAGTAAAGAAACTGATATAAGATTGCATATCAGGGTCGGAATGTAATAGCATTCGTTCAGAATCAATGTATTACCATTTGGTAATACAATGTAATATTCTCCAACTGCTTTGGCTGCAACATTTGCCCCATTCCGGACTCTCACGGAAAGATCACCCATTCCCAGTTCTCTACCTTTTCTTAGCCCATGTAACATATTACATATGTGGGATCCTGATCCGGTATCTAATACCCAGGACGTAGAGTGAACTGAGAAACAGTTCTCAATAACTAACACACCCGAGGAAAATGTATCAACATACTTATTCTTCGTTTGGGCGGCGTGGGAATCCGGATATGTCCCTATTCCCTGCTCAGTCTTATAACAATTATAAGAAAGAACGGAACCAACGTTCCCCTGCTCAGTATAACAAGCGGGTTCGGTCAATACATCCATATTATTATCTTGATTAAGGCCTGACATGATCACTACCTGGAGAGAGAGAGAGAAGAAAACACTTTAGCGTATGCTCTTGCAAGATCAGATTGGTTATTATTTAATCTAATCAGGATGGCTCTCACTGTTTTTATCAAATCTTCCTTCAAACTTTAAAAAGAAAGACTAGCCGGGATTAATTACACCTTACAATTTCATCAATCTTTCAGCCAGGCCAGTGTTGGTACTTTGAGGGAGGTTCCCTGTGCTTTCGCACGGACCTAATTAAAATAAACCTCGTTTTCCCAGAGGCATAACTCCGTAAACACCTTTCTAGACACCTACTTGATCGACTAATTGTAGGAGTAACACTTACTCACAATGGGTATCGGGATCCAATTATCTCATAGAAGGTATGCAATCTCATTGCAAATTTCAACACTTGAAATTCCCGATAATATTTTGCCCCTAGCATGCAATGACCTTGACAGAGGTCAACAAACCATAGTGCACTAGTCAAGTTCAACCCGTCATTTCTGATTGAATCAAACCCACCCGCACGACCCTTGACAGAGGTCAACAAGGTCGTACGACTACCCTAATCCAATCGCATCATAAGCTTTACGGATAAGCACTAATCAGTTATCGCACACTACGCCTTGACATAGGTCACCAAGCGCAATACGAATACTAAATAATACTTATCTGAAATGACGGAGGGCTACGACAGGTTTTTCAGAAAACCTATTGCGTAATGAACTTGATATCGTTGTAGAATCGAGTGGATTTTGAAAAGGAGTGTTTTTGAGGCTTTTACTAGTTTCGCTAAAGAGGTCAGTCCCGGTGAAGGGATCTCGGCTCTTTCCTTATTGAATAAGGTGCATGATATTTCACAAATACCACTATGCAAAGCAAAGAATACAAAAAGCAATCAAAAACAAAACCGAGTGTTTGTAGCATCTACTGGTTTCGCTAAAGAGGTCACTCCCGGTGAAGGGATCTCGGCTCTTTCCTTATCGAATAAGGTGCTGGATATTCTATAAGGAATACTGCTATGCAAAGCAAAAACTAGAGCTACCCTTTTTGAAAATTTAATTCTACAATATCTTTTAGGTTTCTTTTCTTTTATTAATCTTATTAATGAAGTCCCATCATTTATGCTTCCTAAGCATCACAGAAGAAACGAAAATACAACGTACGCTTATGCCATCCGCATTCGCCACAGTATCCCGTTATGCACCGTTAGGTTACTTAACTAACGGCATAGCGGGACGGGACTAGCGCGGGTGTAAAATAAAAGAAACATCTACTATATATCTCATATATAATGTATATCCATTCGTCTCAAAATCTACAGTGATCACATCACAGAGCATTAGAAGAAACATATGAAATATTGGATATACTAGGAGGTCCGTGTTTTATTTTGAGCCTGTATAAAGCACGGATTCCACGGTCGTGATGAATAGCAAAACACACATCCCTAGACCCCTACGAAAGCGGCAAGCAACCCTACCAATTCTAGAGTTGGGAGACCCGGACTCGACTCCTCGAGTTGGTCTCCCACTGGACTCTAGAACCCGGTTACTTGTGCTCCCCTCTTTGGGTCTATCCTAATGCGGAAAAGTAAATAATATACAAAAATGGTGACATCATCCTCAACCCGGAAGTGCCCAATAAAAGAATATTACATACAATGAATTTTACATGAATGAAAATAAACTCTCATCTCACATAAAACCCCCGGCTATTCAAAACACGACGATCTAATATAACATATACAGCAACACATAACATCACATGTCATCAACGTAAGTAAATATGCGTATTCTAATTGTCGTTGACATATAGCAACGAAACCGGCGATACACCACATATTACACTTACGGTCGCAGAAAGGAAAATGTTAAACTACATCATAAACCAAAAATATCACATACTTTGGATTTCATGCCTAATTATATGAATTTCACATATTGTATCACATTACAGAAATCTAGACGATGTTAAAAAATTCGATCGAATCAACGAATTCCCAAAATTCCCAGAGAGCTCAACACTTAAGCAGAATTAAAAAGGTCCAGAAGCATGCCCCAGTACCTACAGACCAACAGCTGAAGGGCCCGACCCAAGCCTTTCAAGTGGCGCCGCGGATCCGCCGCCAAAACCATGTTTTGGCCGCGGATCCGCGGTCACTTAGACGAGTTAGGGTTTCGTTCTTCAGGTGTGTCCATAGAATTACCTGCATGCTGAATATTTTTGTAGCGTCTTGAAAAGTCGTTTTGATGTTTTCCTGAAATTCGGTGAAAATTCGGTATTTTTCCGAAAACCGTCTTTCTCGTTATTTTGCAGTTTAGGGATAATTATACTTAAAATGGATAGGTAATTGCTTGTTTTTAGTAGCTAATGAGTTAATTATGAAATTCTGGTCGTTTAAAAATTTTCCCTAATTTTTCATTTTTTTAATATTATTTCAAGCCGGTAAGAAAATACATTAATTTAGCGATAAATACAAATTTTTCCGGGCTAATTTTAATCTTTAAAATTATGATAATTAAAGTCTAGTTGAAACATAAATTTTTAGTATTTTATTTTGATTTTTAACAAATTTTTATGATAGGAAACGAATTTATTAAATTTTTAGCTAAAACTTGCAATTTTTGACTTGTAGGGGGTCTTTTTGCATAAAATTTCTTTTGTAAAACCCCCCTCTCTCTTCCCTCAGCCCTAGGACAGCCCCACATTGTTCAATTCCAGAAATTTCTGGCCTCATGTGGGTTTCTTTCTTGTGTTGAAAATGGGGTTTATGAATTTATTTTAAATATAGTTGATGAGGTATGGTGCTTTGACTTATTGGAGAGTTGACTCTTGACCTTTCCCACACACCCACACCCTCCCCCATGCTCTCCTCTGGCCGAAACCTGCACTCCCCCCTCTTCATCTCTTTTCTTTTCATTTTTCTTCAAATTTCTTCAAGAAAACACATCAAAATCCACAATTAATTCAAAAATCCAAACAAAATCCTTATGCTATCATTTATCCTTAGCCATTCTTGCTTGAATCTTGGAGCTAGGAAGCCATCCTTAGAGGCAAATCACATGCTTGATCCATAGATCTTGAGGTATAATTTCCATCAAGTTATTTTCTTTTTGCTAAATTCCTTTAATTATATGGTTTTAGTGTTAAAAGTTAACTAATTTCTAATCTAGTTTATAAAAGAGTAGTTTGTATTAAACTAGGGTTTTTGAAGCCATGATAGTTAATTAAATTATTTTGTAGTTAATCTAGTTGTTAATTAACTAATCTATATGGTTACCTTGCTTATGCGGCTTCCTATTAACCTATTCTATGTTAAACATGTGTGAAATTGCATTAAGTTTGCTAATTTACCAAAATCTAGAAAGGGGTTAGTGTATGGAAATGGGTTGTGAAGCATGATTAATGAGTTGAATTAAGGTTTAGAAACCATTATGTAGTTGATTAAATCTAAATTGTTATCTAGTTGTTTTGCTAACCTAATCTAGAAGGTTAACTTGCTAATTGAGTTATAAATTAGTGTTAATTTAAGGTTTTCATATAAAGTTTGGATTAAGAATTGCTAGGTTATATGATTCAAAGTAACGGTTGTTTATGGAAAATAGGTTTTGAATCTTTGCTAATGTGTTGTAATTATAGTGTTTATAGATTGCTTGTTGTGTGGTTGGATTGTGATAACCGTATCGCTAATTTTCGATTTTCGCACCAAAATTGCTAGTTTTGTGCTTACTAGGTTTATATTAAAATTATTTGGTGAATTATTTGTGATACCTTGGGGATGTTTTTAGCATCTCCTATGACGTTTAGGATGCGTGAGTGCGGAGTTTTGAGTAGTCGGGTTTTAGTTTTGCCGGGTGATCAAATCGGCGTTTTTTGGCAGTTTTTGCGATTTTCGCGTGTGTTCCGCGCACCCTGCGCCCGTTGTACCTAGCTAGTGAGCTTTAGTAGTTTCATTGGGTTTTGCGTCGTTCTTGATAAGTAACCTTATGTTGGTATTGATGTAAATTCCAGGTTCGGTCGCGGAGACGTCAGACGCGGCGCGAAAGGGAAAAGCAGTGATTGGACACAGCTAGCCAGGGATTCCGGTGAGTAGATGTAACATCTACGGGGGACTATCGTTGGATGGCGTAAGCCGCCCGATAGTTTTAGTAACTTACAAGATTCTTAGTGATATTAGTAATTAGGGGTGAAATACTTATTTGATTATTTGCTGCATCCATACATTATATTGACATACATATACGAAACCATGTTATAGGACACCTGCACTATTGCCAGGGTTTTTATATGCAGCACGAGCACTATTCATGCTTACACACACACCCTGGTAATTGCCATGCCACCACACTAGATAACCTTTAAATTTAAACCTTTTACTAAATGATACTTAAACTTGTGCTATTGCCTTTAATTCCTTAAAATGAAACTGTAGGATTGCTATTCATGTGCATGTACTTCATCATATTAATTGTTCATGCCTAATCTATTAATCACACATCGCAACTTGATTATTGATACCATATGCATTCATTATCATTGATATATGCACTTATGAGGATTTCTTGAGATTTTATGATATTTCTGGATTTCGGGGGAAAGCCGCAAAATTTCTAAACTTATTATATTTTTAAAATATGTAAATTGCGGTTTTCTAGTGATGTAAGTGTCGTCCACCATGAGTTTGCTGTGGTTTTGGAAATCCGTGTCGAGGAGTGGAGGAATCGGCACGGGTACATGGTGGGCCCGGTAAGGTACCCCGGGGCAAGAGGAATGTGGTGTTGACGTTGAGCCTGGCAGGGGACGGATTACCTACCGGTGACTGTTTGGGACGGCGGATATCCAGAGGATACCGACCGTGGCCGCTAGATGATGAGATATTGATATTTGAGATGGGTCAGCCGGACGGCTGAGGCCAGAGATACATTTATGAGATTTGAGACAGCTTTTGGGTGTCGTTACTGGACACCGGTTCTCGTCGATTCTTTGAGTATTATGCTGGCATTCTAAAAGAGTTTCAAAAACAAAAAGAGATAAATGTTTCTTATATATACCTTTGAGACCTCAGATATTCATGTTGCATACATATTCGTACACTGATGTTGTATACACACCTGCTAGTGCACCCATTCATACCTGTATTTTAGATGCTAGGATGCTTGTGTGCATGCATACGATAGCCTTTGTAGGTGTTATTTATTACTCACGAGTTGGCAACTCACCCCCGTTGTGCCACAGTCTTTTGCAGGTCCGCTCCGTCAGTTCAGTAGCGGCGGGCGCACTTGTTCTTTTGCCTCTTTTGCCTGGGCTCGAGATTTGCTCATAGGTGGGTTATGTTATTATTTTTGTACCACCTTGTATATTCTTGTATCTAGTGTACTCCATCTACTGTTTCTACCAGTATTTTTGTATATTGACTTAGAGATGAGACAGTGAGGTTTGTGGACTTTTATGCTGTATTTTGGGGTCGAGCTCACTTGAGTCGACATGCGGTTTTTTTTTATGCTTCATTATGATTATTTTGCTTGTTGTCATTTTATATTGCGTGGGATTTGTGACCGCCTTGTGGCGAAGAGCTAGCTCCCGCTTGGGGATGCCCTATTTTGGTGGATTCATGTATATTTTTGTTGTACCCATTTTGGGGGCCAGTATTTACAAAGGAGACTCTGCCGAAATTTTCGGAAAAATCGGTATTGTTTTTAAAAAGGGTTTTACATGACTTATTTGATAAATTCGCTTTCAATTGATTGGGTTTTCTTCACTCTTTTGCTTAATTGGTTTTGTTTTCTGGGCTTTGGCTTACTTATTTTACGGACGTCTTTAGACGTTTCGCAAACTTAAGTGCCAGTCACGTTCCGTACCCTGCGGGTCGTGACAAAGTTGGTATCAGAGCGATAGGTTTTACCCTTGTGAGTGTAGGATGACCCTTGGTAGATGGAGTAAGTGACTTAAGCAGGGTAACGTAGCGTGCGTATGTCCGCGGCATACTTACGATACGGTACTCCGCCTAAGTGACTTTAGGATACTTGCTTGAAAATTTCCTTCTTCAATTCCGTGTATCCTATGATCCTATTGCACTGTCCTTACTATCCATTTTCCTGTAACAGCCACTATGCCGCCGAAGGCTACGAGGGCACAGAGGGCTGCCGCCAGAGACGAGATTCGAGCTGGCTCGTCCGAGACTAGGACTGAGCAGGGTGGTATGCCTACGCCGCAGGGACAGACCGATCCACCTTCCCCAGGCCGTATGGATAGGCTCGAGACTGGTATGGAGGATTTGCGACAGATGATGGGAGGCATGCAGGAGCTACGTCAGATGGTAGGATCCCTAGTTGCAGCCAGTCGTACACCGAGGCCGGATGACGTACCTACTACATCACAGACGACCATGATACCTGCTCCTACTACTACCACCGTGGCCATTCCGGTTTCGCTACAGGATTTCATGAGGCTGAGACCTCCAGTATTCACCGGCACCGAGGCAGCGGAGGACCCACAGACGTTCCTTGACAGTTTAGCCAGGATCTGCCGTTCGCTGAGATGTTCGGATGATCGATGGGTAGAGCTTGCGAGTTTCCGACTAGAGGGTCTCGCGCAGACATGGTGGGAGTCAGTCTTGAGAGGTCGAGCTGCAGGTCTACCGCCTATGACTTGGGCCAAGTTTACAGCGGTCTTTCTAGCCCGTTTCCTTCCAGAGAGCGTTCGTGACGCCAGAGCTCGTAGCTTCGAGACCTTAGTCAAGACACCTGGGATGACGGTGTCTGAGTATGACATCCAGTTTACACAGTTATCCCGATATGCTCAGTATTTGGTGGATACCGAGGAGAAGATGGTGAAGAGGTTCGTACAGGGACTTGATGCCCAGCTATATCTTGCCATTGGCGCCCAGCACTACGATACTTATTCAGCTGCTAGGGATACAACATTGCGGATGGAGGCACGCATATCACAGACTTCGGCCGTTTCTGGGCCGAAGAGGATTCGCACCGAGATACCGTCTCAGAGGCAGCGCGTCAGATTCTTTCCCAGAGATAGGCCTGGCAGAGGATTTGGGCGGGGACAGTTATATGGTTCTTACCCCCAGGGGCAGCAGCCGTCGCCAGGGTGTTTTGGGTGCGGGAGTTTGCACCATCTTGTCAGAGACTGTCCGGTGAGACGACAGGGAGCAGCGACAGTTCCGCATGTGACCCTACCACCATCACCACCCGCTCCTCAGAGAGCCCTACTTCCTACCCCAGGCGATGCTCCACGCCAGTTAGATGCACCCAGAGGCCGTGGACGCGGCGGTCCTGTTCAGAGAGGACGAGGAGGCAGAGGCCGAGGTCGAGGTCAGCCCGCTATCGGTGGAGGACAGGCCCGAGTTTTTGCTTTGACACCGCAGGATGCGCAGGCATCCAATGCCGTTGTGACAGGTACCTTGCCAGTTTGTTCTTTCGATGCACGGGTATTATTCGACCCAGATTCCACACATTCGTACGTATCTACACACTTTGCACCGATGTTGGGCCGTGAGTCGTCGTCGTTAGATTAGCCGCTTATTGTTGTTACTCCGGTAGGCGAGTCGTTTGTCGCTCGTTTTGTTTTTCGTTTGTGTTCCGTTCGTATCGGGGAGAGGGATTCATCGGTTGATTTTATTCTCCTCAATATGTTGGACTTTGATGTGCTTCTGGGCATGGATTGGCTAGCCACTTGTTATGCTTCGGTGGACTGCCGTGAGAAGGCAGTCAGATTTAGCTTTCCGGGAGAGCCAGTCCTTGTTATTCGGGGAGACCGCAGTGTCACCCTTCCCAGCTTAATTTCGTCTCTTCGCGCTGGTCAGCTCTTGCGGAAGGGATGTCAGGGATTCTTAGCGTGTATTTGTGATACTCGAGCTGCAGAGGTTCTGTTAGACCGGGTCCCGGTAGTTTGTGAGTTCCCTGATGTTTTCCCTGATGAGCTACCTGGGCTACCGCCTGAGCGCGATGTTGAGTTCTGCATTGATTTGATTCCCGGTTCGGGGCCTATTTCTATACCGCCTTATCGGATGGCCCCGGCAGAGCTTCGAGAGCTGAAGGATCAGTTGCAGGATTTGTTAGATAAGGGGCTTATTCGACCGAGTGTTTCTCCGTGGGGTACTCCGGTCCTGTTTGTCAAGAAGGATGGAAGTTTGCGCTTATGTATCGACTACCGCCAGCTGAACAAAGTTACCGTTCGGAACAGATATCCGTTGCCGCGCATTGATGATTTGTTCGACCAGCTTCAGGGTGCGGGGTATTTTTCGAGGATCGACTTGCGATCAGGATACCATCAGCTGCGAGTTCGACAGGAGGATATACCGAGGACAGCTTTCCGCACGCGCTACGGCCACTACGAGTTTTTGGTGATGTCGTTCGGACTCACCAACGCCCCAGCAGCATTCATGGATTTGATGAACCGTACATTCAGGCCGTATCTTGACTTGTTCATCATCGTGTTTATCGACGATATCTTGGTGTACTCCCGGAGCAGAGAGGAGCACGAGCAGCACTTGCGGATTACGTTACAGACTCTGAGGGAGCACCAGCTGTTCGCAAAGTTTTCCAAGTGTGCATTCTGGCTGGACAGCGTCGGATTCTTGGGTCACGTGGTTACGAGAGACGGCATTTGTGTGGACCCGAAGAAGATTGAGGCTGTTCAGCAGTGGCCCCGACCTACATCGGTTACTGAGATCCGTAGTTTTCTAGGCTTGGCGGGCTACTACAGGCGTTTTGTTCAGGACTTCTCCCGTATAGCTGCACCGTTGACCGGTTTGACCCGGAAGGGAGTTCCTTTCGTTTGGACAGAGGAGTGCGAGCGCAGTTTTCAGCAGCTACGGACTTGTTTGACTACGGCGCCGGTATTATCTTTGCCTTCGGGATCAGGCGGATTTGTTGTCTACTATGATGCTTCGCGAGTGGGATTAGGATGCGTATTGATGCAGCATGGCCGGGTGATCGCTTATGCTTCTCGGCAGTTGAAGAAGCATGAACAGAACTACCCCCCTCATGATTTGGAGATGGCTGCAGTGGTCTTTGCACTGAAGATTTGGCGACATTACCTTTACGGCGAGTCGTGTCAGATATTCACCGATCACAAGAGCTTAAAGTACATATTTCAGCAGCGAGACCTGAACCTCAGACAGCGTCGTTGGATGGAGTTGGTGAAAGACTACGACTGCGAGATCTTATATCACCCCGGTAAGGCAAATGTGGTGGCAGATGCGTTGAGTAGGAGGCCCGGGGGTAGTCTATCCTTTTTGCGCGCAGTGCAGAGGCAGTCGTCAGCAGATTGGCAGATGTTATGCGACAGCCGAGTTGAGTTCGAGTTCATTCAGACAGGGGGACAGCTCGCGCATGCTCGTGCACGCCCACAGTTGCTTGACCGTATATATGAGGCACAGCGCAGTGACGACCGTTGCTCAGAGATCATGGCACAAATGGGACAGGGCAGATTTTCCGAGTTCGTAGTTGACGATCAGGGGATTTTACGATATAGATCTAGACTGTGCGTACCAGATGCTGATGGATTGCGGCGCGACATTCTTGAGGAGGCACACCGATCAGTGTATAGTGTCCACCCCGGTTCCACCAAGATGTACCATGATATGAGAGAGACCTACTGGTGGGACGGGATGAAGAGGGACATTGCGGAGTTCGTTTCGAGATGCCTGACTTGTCAGCAAGTCAAGGCGGAGCACCAGAGGCCCGCAGGAGAGCTACAACCGTTACCCATTCCAGAGTGGAAATGGGAACAGATTTTGATGGACTTCGTTGTGGGTCTACCCAGGACTAGTCGAGGGTACGACTCCATCTGGGTGATCGTGGATAGATTGACGAAAGCGGCTCACTTCCTACCGGTGAAAACCACTTTCAGCTTCGCTCAGTATGCTCAGCTCTATATTGACGAGATCGTGCGGCTTCATGGCGTACCGACTTGTATCATGTCAGATCGAGGCACCCAGTTCACCAGCCGACTTTGGCAGAGACTTCAGGAGGCTTTGGGCACTCGTTTGAGCTTCAGCACAGCGTTTCATCCGCAGACCGACGGACAGTCAGAGCGGACCATTCAGACTCTCGAGGACATGCTCAGAGCGTGCGTTTTAGACTTTGGTGGTAGCTGGGATCGTCATTTACCTCTAGTGGAGTTCTCCTACAACAACAGCTTCCAGGATACTATTCAGATGGCACCTTTCGAGGCATTGTATGGGAGATGCAGATCGCCCGTTTGTTGGACAGAGCTCAGCGAGAGTAGTATTTTGGGGCCGCAGCTTGTTGAGGAGACGACAGCGAAGATACAGTTGATCCGAGACCGGATGAGAGCGTCTCAGAGCAGGCAGAAATCGTATGCGGACAGGCGCCGTCGCAGATTAGAGTTCGCAGTTGGCGACCATGTTTTTCTGAAGGTCTCTCCGATGAAGGGTGTGATGCGTTTTTGGCGAAAGGGGAAGCTTAGCCCTAGATTCGTAGGTCCCTTCGAGATCCTCGAGCGGGTTGGCGCTGTTGCTTATCGTTTGGCTCTTTCTCCCAGCTTTCCCGATGTTCACCCCGTCTTCCATGTTTCGATGCTCCGCAAGTACCTTCACGACCCTTCGCATGCGATTCAGCACCCGACAGTCCAGTTAGAGCGCGACCTTTCTTTTGCAGAGCAGCCGGTGGCCATCCTGGATCGGCAGGTGAAGAAGTTGAGGTCGAAGATTATACCAACCGTCAAGGTCCTTTGGCGTAGCCCGAGCAGCGAGGAGGTTACCTGGGAGACCGAGGGCGAGATGAGGAAGAAATATCCCCATCTCTTCGAAGGTACGCGTAGCTATATTTTTAAATTCGGGGACCGAATTTCTTTAAGAGGGGAAGATTGTAGCGTCTTGAAAAGTCGTTTTGATGTTTTCCTGAAATTCGGTGAAAATTCGGTATTTTTCCGAAAACCGTCTTTCTCGTTATTTTGCAGTTTAGGGCTAATTATACTTAAAATGGATAGGTAATTGCTTGTTTTTAGTAGCTAATGAGTTAATTATGAAATTCTGGTCGTTTAAAAATTTTCCCTAATTTTTCATTTTTTAATATTATTTCAAGCCGGTAAGAAAATACATTAATTTAGCGATAAATACAAATTTTTCCGGGCTAATTTTAATCTTTAAAATTATGATAATTAAAGTCTAGTTGAAACATAAATTTTTAGTATTTTATTTTGATTTTTAACAAATTTTTATGATAGGAAACGAATTTATTGAATTTTTAGCTAAAACTTGCAATTTTTGACTTGTAGGGGGTCTTTTTGCATAAAATTTCTTTTGGAAAACCCCCCTCTCTCTTCCCTCAGCCCTAGGACAGCCCCACATTGTTCAAGTCCAGAAATTTCTGGCCTCATGTGGGTTTCTTTCTTGTGTTGAAAATGGGGTTTATGAATTTATTTTAAATATAGTTGATGAGGTATGGTGCTTTGACTTATTGGAGAGTTGACTCTTGACCTTTCTCACACACCCACACCCTCCCCCATGCTCTCCTCTGGCCGAAACCTGCACTCCCCCCTCTTCATCTCTTTTCTTTTCATTTTTCTTCAAATTTCTTCAAGAAAACACATCAAAATCCACAATTAATTCAAAATTCCAAACAAAATCCTTATGCTATCATTTATCCTTAGCCATTCTTGCTTGAATCTTGGAGCTAGGAAGCCATCCTTAGAGGCAAATCACATGCTTGATCCATAGATCTTGAGGTATAATTTCCATCAAGTTATTTTCTTTTTGCTAAATTCCTTTAATTATATGGTTTTAGTGTTAAAAGTTAACTAATTTCTAATCTAGTTTATAAAAGAGTAGTTTGTATTAAACTAGGGTTTTTGAAGCCATGATAGTTAATTAAATTGTTTTGTAGTTAATCTAGTTGTTAATTAACTAATCTATATGGTTACCTTGCTTATGCGGCTTCCTATTAACCTATTCTATGTTAAACATGTGTGAAATTGCATTAAGTTTGCTAATTTACCAAAATCTAGAAAGGGGTTAGTGTATGGAAATGGGTTGTGAAGCATGATTAATGAGTTGAATTAAGGTTTAGAAACCATTATGTAGTTGATTAAATCTAAATTGTTATCTAGTTGTTTTGCTAACCTAATCTAGAAGGTTAACTTGCTAATTGAGTTATAAATTAGTGTTAATTTAAGGTTTTCATATAAAGTTTGGATTAAGAATTGCTAGGTTATATGATTCAAAGTAACGGTTGTTTATGGAAAATAGGTTTTGAATCTTTGCTAATGTGTTGTAATTATAGTGTTTGTAGATTGCTTGTTGTGTGGTTGGATTGTGATAACCGTATCGCTAATTTTCGATTTTCGCACCAAAATTGCTAGTTTTGTGCTTACTAGGTTTATATTAAAATTATTTGGTGAATTATTTGTGATACCTTGGGGATGTTTTTAGCATCTCCTATGACGTTTAGGATGCGTGAGTGCGGAGTTTTGAGTAGTCGGGTTTTAGTTTTGCCGGGTGATCAAATCGGCGTTTTTTGGCAGTTTTTGCGATTTTCGCGTGTGTTCAGCGCACCCTGCGCCCGTTGTACCTAGCTAGTGAACTTTAGTAGTTTCGTTGGGTTTTGCGTCGTTCTTGATAAGTAACCTTATGTTGGTATTGATGTAAATTCCAGGTTCGGTCGCGGAGACGTCAGACGCGGCGCGAAAGGGAAAAGCAGTGATTGGACACAGCTAGCCAGGGATTCCGGTGAGTAGATGTAACATCTACGGGGGACTATCGTTGGATGGCGTAAGCCGCCCGATAGTTTTAGTAACTTACAAGATTCTTAGTGATGTTAGTAATTAGGGGTGAAATACTTATTTGATTATTTGCTGCATCCATACATTATATTGACATACATATACGAAACCATGTTATAGGACACCTGCACTATTGCCAGGGTTTTTATATGCAGCACGAGCACTATTCATGCTTACACACACACCCTGGTAATTGCCATGCCACCACACTAGATAACCTTTAAATTTAAACCTTTTACTAAATGATACTTAAACTTGTGCTATTGCCTTTAATTCCTTAAAATGAAACTGTAGGATTGCTATTCATGTGCATGTACTTCATCATATTAATTGTTCATGCCTAATCTATTAATCACACATCGCAACTTGATTATTGATACCATATGCATTCATTATCATTGATATATGCACTTATGAGGATTTCTTGAGATTTTATGATATTTCTGGATTTCGGGGGAAAGCCGCAAAATTTCTAAACTTATTATATTTTTAAAATATGTAAATTGCGGTTTTCTAGTGATGTAAGTGTCGTCCACCATGAGTTTGCTGTGGTTTTGGAAATCCGTGTCGAGGAGTGGAGGAACCGGCACGGGTACATGGTGGGCCCGGTAAGGTACCCCGGGGCAAGAGGAATGTGGTGTTGACGTTGAGCCTGGCAGGGGACGGATTACCTACCGGTGACTGTTTGGGACGGCGGATATCCAGAGGATACCGACCGTGGCCGCTAGATGATGAGATATTGATATTTGAGATGGGTCAGCCGGACGGCTGAGGCCAGAGATACATTTATGAGATTTGAGACAGCTTTTGGGTGTCGTTGCTGGACACCGGTTCTCGTCGATTCTTTGAGTATTATGCTGGCATTCTAAAAGAGTTTCAAAAACAAAAAGAGATAAATGTTTCTTATATATACCTTTGAGACCTCAGATATTCATGTTGCATACATATTCGTACACTGATGTTGTATACACACCTGCTAGTGCACCCATTCATACCTGTATTTTAGATGCTAGGATGCTTGTGTGCATGCATACGATAGCCTTTGTAGGTGTTATTTATTACTCACGAGTTGGCAACTCACCCCCGTTGTGCCACAGTCTTTTGCAGGTCCGCTCCGTCAGTTCAGTAGCGGCGGGCGCACTTGTTCTTTTGCCTCTTTTGCCTGGGCTCGAGATTTGCTCATAGGTGGGTTATGTTATTATTTTTATACCACCTTGTATATTCTTGTATCTAGTGTACTCCATCTACTGTTTCTACCAGTATTTTTGTATATTGACTTAGAGATGAGACAGTGAGGTTTGTGGACTTTTATGCTGTATTTTGGGGTCGAGCTCACTTGAGTCGACATGCGGTTTTTTTTATGCTTCATTATGATTATTTTGCTTGTTGTCATTTTATATTGCGTGGGATTTGTGACCGCCTTGTGGCGAAGAGCTAGCTCCCGCTTGGGGATGCCCTATTTTGGTGGATTCATGTATATTTTTGTTGTACCCATTTTGGGGGCCAGTATTTACAAAGGAGACTCTGCCGAAATTTTCGGAAAAATTGGTATTGTTTTTAAAAAGGGTTTTACATGACTTATTTGATAAATTCGCTTTCAATTGATTGGGTTTTCTTCACTCTTTTGCTTAATTGGTTTTGTTTTCTGGGCTTTGGCTTACTTATTTTACGGACGTCTTTAGACGTTTCGCAAACTTAAGTGCCAGTCACGTTCCGTACCCTGCGGGTCGTGACAATTTTTAACATAGAAAAATCCAAATTTTTGAAAAATTTCTAGAGAGGGGGTCCGTTTCGGGTTTTCGGGGTTCGATCGGAATTCTAACTTCGTCTAGACAACTTCTAATGCTCTAGCAAGCCTCTAATACCACTGTAGGGTTCTTAGGCACAACCACAAGGTTCTACAAGGCATCAAACATGCCGTATTTAAAAATTAGTGTGCCAAACAACTCTAACTTAGGATCTAACTAGAGTTTTAGGAGCAAAACTAGAAAGTAAACAACTTTACATCTAAGTGATAACGGAATACAACCTTTGTAGACCGGTCCTTCACTTCAATAGCTCCTTGTAGTGGTCCCTTCGCTGCGATCATAGAACTCCCGGACTCTTGCATGGCTTCTCAAGGTGAAATGAACGATCTTGCTATAAGTCTTCGAGGCCGAAGATGATCTACGTCGAGGAGACACTAACTAAAGCTATTACTTCACTAATGAGAGATTAGTGAAGCTAACACCCTATACTAAAGTGCTAATCTAGTAGAGGATGATGAAGTAGGAAGTGGGCTCACTTTAGTTTTATTTTTCTCACAATTTTTTCTCACTTTGGAAAAACCTAGAAAGCTTTTTTCCAAAGGATGAAGAAGATGATCAAGAGATGAGAATGAACTAATGAGGTGAGAGAATCAACCATGGGTGAGTTTGTATCATATAGCTAACTCATGTAGAGACATAACCATGGCTAAATTATAATGGTTAGGTTAATAAATATTTTAAGTAAAACAAAACTAATGGACTAAGTCAATGCATCCACAAGCTTCTACAAGCTTCTTGCATGTGGATAATTATCCACTAATTTGGAATTACTTTAAATATTAAAACCCTACATTATAATTAGTATGGCGTAAGTCTCATACACCCATGTAGTATGTATCAACAACCATGACACAATATAAATCACAATTAATATATATCACATATATATTAAGTGTGCACATGTGAGAAAATAAATGCTTAAGTGAGCTAATATTAGTTAATGTAAACTAGTATATCAAATATACAATTATACACTAAATTATCAAATCAACACTTGATTTAATAATCCGGCTATATCATATATAATCGACTAATATTATATGTACCAACTTATCGAATCAACACTTGATTCGATAACCCGGCTATATCACATATAACCGACCGATACAAATATCGCGAGAATAGAATACGGTATCACATACTCGTATTATTCTCGGTCCCTCACATATCACATATGTGCTCCTACTTCGTTTTTCCTGAGCCAGTAAAACCTCTATGTAGGACTCTAAAGACTCGTCAATACGCCGGCAGTAGGTGATGATTACATCAAGCACCTACAAGCCGTCAGCGGTACTAGCTGGACGTAACGGCTACCCGGGTATTGAGCGATCAGAAGATCAACAAGCAAGCTCGCTCTAGCTCCTGTAAAGCCTGTCAGTAACATTACCGTACAGTCTGGTCTTCTCGTCTGATATGTCGCATATCCAGTCTAGGGGTGGTAAACGTCAGACCCCAATAACCGATAAGTCATGCCGATATGAGGCTCATAACGGGTCAAGAAACTACTGATAATACTTACCAGTAAATCTTTAAATCAGCCCTGGCCAGGGACTTGCCTGTTATGGCCAATCGAGCACAGCGCAACATCAACCCCCAATACCGGGAGAGACGAAACCCCTCCTATCTCTCATTGCCTCCATGTGACTCGGGACTGTACCTAAAAACCACCGTTTTGCACGTCCTCTTGAATATGGTAAGGTGGAAATCAAAGCACAGTGGGAATCACACAAGACTCTATGACGATCTCGGGTCTACAGACTAACCTGTACCAGTGTCACCAGAGAACTGCTATCTGACGTCAGGTATAATACCATCTAGGAGTTCTCAGCGAGTCCGTCCAGTATACCCAGTCTCCACTGAGCACCCGTATACCATCTCTGATGTCAAACACCAATGGATATGAGATCATCTATCGCCCATCTCATGGGTCGAGAAGCGTATACGCTAGTATACTCTGGTATATCGATGCCCTGTCTCGATACACCCTCGACTAGGAACATTAAAGGATGAACTTATTGACTACCATGGCCCTACTAGTATGATCTGCATCATAATCCTGGTAGTCAAGTACACATCCTAAGGGCTTTACCAACATGTAACCATAAGACAGTATTAAGAGACAAGTATACATGTTAAGATAAAGAGCAACCGGATAGCATACTATCATGTCGAGCAAGAAAGTCCTCTCTATATATGTCCAAGCATCCACTATAATATACATCATATGTACAATAATGGCCTCTAGGGCATACATACAACTAATAAATGCCCCTCATTATTTTGCCCACGTAAGTATGTTCGTGTGTGAAGTAGTGCAAAGTGATGCATGGACATAGAATTGATGGCTTAGGAGATAACTTTAGGGTCCCTGTAGCCTAAGGCTTTTTTATCTTCATGAGCCGTAAGGGTCTCAAGAAGGTTTTTCTCCCCATGAGTCTTGAGGATCTCACAGGTGCATATTCTCCTTGGGAATCGTGGAGATTCCTAAGTGTCTTTCATCTTCGTGAGTCGTAAGGATCTCACGCAGGTATTTTCTTTTTACGGGTCGAAAGGACCCTTAAGTGGCATCTTCACTTCATAGATAGTATATAAGAGTCAGTTTGGACCTTCTTGTAGGGTAGCGATAGCTTAGGAAACAGGTTTAGATCTGTCTCCTAAGGCTTTGCAACTTTATAAGCCATGAGGGTCTCATAAAGATATTTCTCCCTACGAGTCGAGAGGATCTCGTAGGTATATTTTCTCCTTTGAAGTCATGAGGACTCCTAAGTGCGTTTTCTCTTGAGACTCGTAAGGATCTCACAGGAGAATTTTCTCTTTACGAGTCGAGAGAACTCGTAAGTGACTTCTCCTCATCATCGATATGAAACTTTGGAGAATGTGGCCCGTGGATAGTATACATGAGTCAATTCGGACCTACTTGTATGGCTACAGTGCTTAGGAAACATGTTGGTATCCCCATCGCCTAAGGCTTTTCACCTTCATGAGCTATGAGGGTTTCATAAAGATGTTTTCCCTATGAGTCAAGACGAGTCGAGAGGATCTCACAGGTGTATCCTAACGTGAAATATAGATAACCCCCATTCTTTTACGATAGAGGTCCGTTAGGTTTGTAGTACTAGGGTTTTAGTCCGTGGTACTGTCGCGTTGGTTGATATATTCCTCGATATGCAGTCTTTAAGCCGCTGTTCGAGTAGCCCCACGACTGTCGTGTCTCTGATCCCTTCTGAGGCTGGAGAATACGTCTTCAAGTAATCTTCTTAGGTCATATTACCGTTGGAAGAACAAGCGTTAGGAATTTGCCATGAGGCTTTTCACTTGAGGTTGGCTCAATTTGGAACCCCGATACACCCTTCTGGGGTGGGATGATCTCTAATGATCTTTTAGGTTTTATATGAGTTGCCTTCAAGACCCGAAGCTAGAAATATGCCGTCACTTCATTTTTGTTTTGATGATGTCGTGCCGATTCTTTGCTGAATAGGGTAGACATCTGTAGGACCCCTATGCAGTATGCATTGCAATTGAAGTCCGGAGCTAGGAATATGCCATTGCTCCAATTTCATTTGATAGCTGCGTCCGCATCCTGCTGGAATGAGGAGAACGTTGAGTTGGAGGTAGGATTTTTCCATTATTCCTCTTTTATTTGACCCTTGGGTCTTTGTTGATGTTGCATCTGCACCGAGAAGGAACGTCGAGCTGATCTCTAGGCTGTAAATGTTGCTATCAAGATTTAGAGTTAGGAATATGCCATTGCTTCACTTTTATTTTGGTGATATCATACCAATTCTTTGCTGAAGTTTGATAGACATCTGTAGGACCTCGATGCTGTATGCATTGCAATTGAAGTCCGAAGCTAGGAATATGCTATTGCTCCAATTTCATTCGACCCTTGGGTCTTTGTTGACATCGCGTTTGCACTCTGCTGGCATGAGAAGCATGTCGAGTCGATCTTTAGGCTGTAGATATTGCCGTCGAGATCTGGAGCTAGGAATATGCCATTGCTCCGCTTATATTTGGCCCTTGGGTCCTTGTTGACATTGCATCTGCACTGAGAAGGAACGTCGAGATGGTGCTAGGATTTTGCCATTACTTCTTTTTGATTTGACTCCTTAGAGCTTTGATGACGTAACGTCTGCACCCTGTTGGAATGAGAAGAACGTTGAGTTGGTCTCTAGGTTGTATATGAACCGTCGAGATCTGGCTCTCCCTTTGACGGAGCCTGGTGGGAAAATATGGTTCCCTTTCTTTCATTTGTGCCCATGGATCGTCTACAAGAGTCAATATGGACATACTTGCAGGGCAGAGGAAATTTTATTTTATTTTTTATTACCGCGATGCTCTATCTTTTCAGCTTTTCGAAAGTCGCGATTGCCCAATCATTTCGGCTTTTTATCCGCGGTGCCTAATCATTTTGGCTATTTTTTTATATATTTTTACTCGCTGCTTTTTATTGCGAGTTGCTCAAACATTTCGGCTGTTTTTATATGCATATTTTTTTGCTCGCTGATTTTTATTGCGAGTTGCCCCATCATTTAAGCTATTTCATATGCATTTTTTTGCTACCCGCTGCTGTTTTTATTATGAGTTTGGGATTTGATACTAACCTTGGCATCAGCATCGCTACGACTAGAATATTGCCAAGAACGAACCATCATTTTCCATGAAAGGATTTAGAGTTTGACACCAGTTTAGGCATCAGCATCGCTGCAACTGGGATATTGTCAGGAGTGAATCATCATTTGCCTTGAGAGGACTTAGTTTGACACCTGTTTAGGCATCGACATCGCTACCATTAGAATATTTCCAGGAGCGAATCATGTGCTTTTGTCGATTTGAACAAAGGTGGTTTAGTGAACAGGGTTAGGATCTCGTCGACTAAAGCCTTTTGCTTTATGAGTCGTAAGGGTCCCATAAAGATATTTCTCGCTACGAGTCGAGAGGATCTCGTAAGTGTATTTTCTTCTTAGAAATCGTGTGGATTTCTAAGTGTGTTGCTCCTTTGTGAGCTGTAAGGATCTCACGTAGGTATTTTCTCCTCACAAGATCGAAAGGACCCTGTAAGTGTATTTATTATTTTATTTTATTTTGCGAGATTGCACCCTTCCGGGTTTTCACAAACCCGCCGGTAGTCCCGCTGTTTTTACTCACGGCGCCCTTTCGGTTTTTCACCCGTGTCCATTTCGTTTGTGGACATATCGTTTTTTAACAAGTTTTCTCCCTTCCGGGTTTCCACAAGCTCGCTGGTAGCCCTGCCGTTTTTAATCACGGCCCCCTTTCAGGTTTTCATCCGTGCCCATTTCGCTTGTGGACGTACCGCTTTTTTGCGAACGGTGAAACCCTTGAAAGTAGCTTCGTCACAGGTGACCCATCTATTTGTTAGTGGGACTTAAGAGTGGTTTCACCACTGGAGTTGCTGTGTAGCCGGTAGGACTTGAGTTGCAACTTTCGTCGTTGGGACTTCAATTGCAATATAGATCTTAAGAGAGCATATCGTCATATTTGGGACGATGCGCTAGTTTAGGGACATTCCTATCCATTATCGCCATGTTTGAGGCGACACACTAGTTTAGAGACATTCTGGTCCATTATCGCCGTGTTTGAGGCGACGCGCCATGTTTGAGGCGACGCGCCATGTTTAGGGACGTTTCGGTCCATTATCGCCGTGTTTGAGACGACATGCCGTGTTTGAGGCGACGCGCCGTATTTGAGGTGATGCACTAGTTTAGGGACGTTTCGGTCCATTATCGCCGTGTTTGAGGCGACACGCTGTGTTTAGGGACGTTTCGGTCCATTATCGCCTGTTCTCCATCGGTAGACGGACCGGGACGTTGGGACGTCTGGCCTGAATCCTAGAGGCAGATGCTATTTGGATTTATCCGTCCACCTCTCCGAAGATGCCAAGATGATTTATGGAACCGTATATCGGAGGTTTGGACGGATTGTAGGGTTACCTAGCATGACAGCAAGGTTTCGGGAGGCATCGTCCATGCCGTTTTTTTAAAAATCGCCATGCTACATAACCCTAACCCTAGAATCTTGCCTAGAGAATTATACGAATCAAGAATGAAAACAACTTTACATATAAGTGAATGAGGAATACAACCTTTGTAGACCGGTCCTTCACTTCTAAAGCTCCGTGTAGTAGTGCCTTCGCTCCAAGTAGTGAACACCCGAACTCTAGTAAGGGTTCACATGAAGAAATGAACAATCTTGCTCGAAGTCTTCAAAGCCGAAGATGATCTACGTCAAGGAGATACAAGCTCATGCTACATCTTCACTAATGGTAGATTAGCGAACCGAACACCTAAAATTAAATAGCTAATCTAGTAGAGGATGATGAAGTAGGAATTTTGCTCACTTTAGAAATAATTTTCTCATTCATTTTCTTCACCTCCCAAAAAGCTAGTGAGCTTGAGGAATGAGATGAAGAAGAAGCAACCATGAAAAAATCTCATCTCATGAGAGTGTTATAGTAACCATGGGTGAGTTAATATCAAATACTAACTCTTGTAGAGACTAAACCATGGCTAATCATAATGGTTGGGTTAATAAATAGCTTAAGTAAAACAAAATTGGTGGACTTAGTCAATGATTCTACAAGCTTCCATTAAGCTTCAACCATGAATAAATACCGCCCAATTTTACTTTAAATAAATAAAACCCTAGATTATGTTAAGTATGGTGTGAGTCTCATACACCCATGTCACATGTATCATCTAGCATGACACACAAGATGTATATTAATATATATCACATATATACTAAATGCACACAAGTGAGAAAAAGAAATCTTAAGTGAGCTAATATTAGTTAATGTAAATTAATATATCAAATATATAATTATACATTAAATCATTAAATCAACACTTGATTTAATAACCTGGCTATATCACATACAACAGACTAATATCAATCGTATCAACTTATCGAATCAACACTTGATCCGATAACCGGCTATATCACATATAACCGTCCGATATCACATATCGCGAGAATAGAATACGGTATCACATACACGTATTAATCTCAGTCCCGCTCATATCACATATGTGCTCCTATTTCATTTCGCTTGAGCCAGGAAATCTCTGTGTAGGACTCTAAAGACTCGTCAATACCCCGACAGTAGGTGGTGATCATATCAGTCACCCACAAGCCGCAAGCGGTCTGCTAAACGTAACGGCCACCCGGGTATTGAGCGATCAGAAGATCAACAATCAAGCCTGCTCATACTCCTGTGAATCCAATCAGTAACACTACCGTACAGACCGGCCTCTTCGTCTGATATGTCGCATATCACAGCCTGGGGGTGGTAATCTTCAGACCCCAATAGCCTGATAAGTCATGCCGATGTGAGGCTCATAACGGTTCGAGAAACTACTGATAACACTTACCAGTAGATCTCAGCAACCCTGGCCAGGGATTTCCTGTTATGGCCAATCAAGCATAGCGCAACATCAACCCCTAATACCGGGAAAGACGAAATCCCCTCCTATCGCTCATTGCCTCCATGTGACTCGGGACTGTACCCAAAAATCACCGTTTTGCACGATCTCTTGAACGTGGTAAGGTGGAAATCAAAGCACAGTGGGAATCACATAAGACTTTATGACGATCACAGGTCGACAGACTAACCTGTACCAGTGTCATTAGAGAACTGCTATATGACGATAGGTATAATACCATCTAGGAGTTCTCGGTGAGTCCGTTCAGTGTACGCAGTCTCCACTGAGCACCAGCATACCTTCTCTGATGTCAAACACAAATGGATATGGGATCATCCATCGGCCATCATATGGGTCGAGAAGCGTATACGCTAGTCTACTCTGGAATATCGATGCCTCGTCTCGATACTCCAACGAGTAGGAACAATTGAAGGATGTACTTACCGACTACCTCTGCACCACTAGTATTATCTGCATCATAATCCTGGTAGTCAAGTACTCATCCTAAAGGCTTTATCAACATGTAATAGAGAGACAATAAGTGTACATGTTAAGATAAAGGGCAACCAGATAGCATACTATTGTTGGGATTTCCTCAGCACCAATCCTAGTGTTTGCAAGCATCAAGCATTCAACAACAAAAATTTTAGGGGGTGCTAAGCAAACATCCAAGGAATCATACTAGAAAATTAGGGTAACAAAAACTTTGCAATCAAATATTACATAAGAAGTGAACTAGAATACAACCTTAGTAGACCCGGTCTTCACTTTTAAAGCTCCGTGCAGTCGTCCCTTCGCTCCAAGTATCGATTTCCCGGACTCAAGATGAACTCCATAAAGCGTAGTGAGCAAGCATGCTAGATGTCTTCAAGGCCGAAGATGATCTACGTCGAGAAAACTCAAGCACAAGCTATTTCTTCACAAAGTGATGAACTTTGTGAAGCAAACACCCTAAACAAAATGGCAATTAGTAGAGGATGATGAAGTAGGAATTTTGCTCACTTTGGATTTGATGTTCTCACAATATTTCTTCTCATCTTCAAACCCTAGAAAGCTTCTCAAGCTCAAGAAAAAGATGAAGATGAAAGAATAACAAAAGAATGAGAATGAGGTTAGATTTACAACCATAGTGAGTTAGTGGCATACACATAACCCTTATAGAGACTTAACCGTGGGGTATGATAATTGGTTGGGTTAACTAAATATCTTAAGTAAAAATAAATGTTGTGGACTAAGTCAATGGTTAGCAAGTTTCTCCAAGCTTCTAGCTATGACAATTTCCAACAATTTTGTTAATTACTAAGATAAATCAAAACCCTAGAAGTATCATGGTTATGGTGTAAGTCTTACACACACAAGTTGCATATATAACCTTGCATGATACAATGTGTATATCACATATATCACATGTATACAAAAGTGAGAAAAAGAAACATTTAAGTGAGCAATATTAGTTAATGTAAATTCATATATAAAATATATAATTATAAATTAAATCATTAAATCAATACTCGATTTAATAATCCGGATATATTACATATAACCGACTAATATCTATAATATCAATTTACCGAATCAACACTTGATTCGATAACCGGGCTATATCACATATACCCGGCCGATATCACATATCGCGAGAATACAATACGGTATCACATACTCATATCAATCTCGGTCCCGCGCATATTACATATGTGCTCCTACTCTGTTTCGCTTGAGCCAGGAAACCTCTGTGTAGGACTCTAAAGACTCGTCAATACGCCGGCAGTAGGTGGTGATCATATCAGTCACCCACAAGCCGCAAGCGGTCTGCTAAACGTAACGGCCACCCGGGTATTGAGCGATCAGAAGTTCAACAAGCAAGCCTGCTCACACTCCTGCGAATTCAATCAATAACACTACCGTACAGTCTGGTCTCTTCGTCTGATATGTCGCATATCTAGTCTAGGGGTGGTAAACGTAAGACCCCAGCAACTTGATAAGTCATGCCGATATAAGGTCCATAACGGTCCAAGGAACTACTGATAACACTTACCAGTAGGTCTCAGCAATCCTGGCCAGGGATTTCCTGTTATGGCTAATCGAGCATAGCGCAACATCAACCCCCAATACCGGGAGAGACGAATCCCCTCCTATCGCTCATTGCCTCCGTGTGAGTCGGGACTGTACCCCAAAACCACCTATTTGCACGACTCAGTAGAGCCATGGTAGGGTGGAAATCAAAGCACAGTGGGAGACACACAAGACTCTATGACGATCTCGGGTCGACAGACTAACCTGTACCAGTGTCACCAGAGAACTGCTACCTGACGTGAGGTATAATACCATATAGGAGTTCTCGGTGAGTCCATTCAGTGTACCCAGTCTCCACTAAGCACCCGTATACCATCTCTGATGTCAAACACAAATGGATATGGAATCATCCATCGCCTATCGCATAGGTCGAGAAGCTATACGCTAGTCTACTCTGGAGTATCGATGACCTGTCTCGATATTCCCTCGACTAGGAACAATTAAAGGATGTACTTATAGACTGCCCAGGCCCCCACTAGTATGATCTGCATCATAATCCTGGTAGTCAAGTACACATCCTAAGGGATTTATCAACATGTAACAAAGAGACATCATGTGTACATGTTAAGATAAAGAGTAACCAGATAGCATACTATCATGTCGAGCAAGAAAGTCCTCCCAATGTATGTCCAAGCATCCACTATAATATACATCATATGTACAATAATGGCCTCTAGGGCATACATATAACTAACAATCTCCCACTTGCACTAGTGTAACGTTTCCAAAATAATAAAATATTATTTTTGGGAATTTTTATAATTTAATATTATTTTAATGAATATTTTAATATTCCGGTATAATTAAATACAAATAAATGGGGAAAAATTATGGAAAATTCTAAAATAGGGTATTTAATGGAATTATGCCATTTTTAAGTTTTTATGATTAGTTATATACTAATTTAGTGCTAATCGCGATTAAAAATCGTTAATCGGGTTTTTAGCATTTTTGTGCAAAAATGTGCGCATATCATTTTCTACACTTATGTTACATTTTGTTACCATGGCTTTACCTTGGGTTTACTATTTGAGTGAGAAGGTTTTAGAAAAAAGAAAATAAAAGAATTTGAATTAGAATAATGGGGTAGTAGGTGGGTGAGAGAGAGAGTGAGGTGAGGGGTCTCTTGACTTAGTCTCCCTTTCATTTTCTCCTTCATTTTCTCTCCCTCTCCTCTCCCTCTTCTGCTGCTGCAGCTCCCCCTCTTTCTCCCCCTCTTCTAGAACCCTCAAACACCATGAAATCAACTCCAAAATCCTACTCCCATTTCATTAAAAAGGTGCACGAGCCCAAGATCTACACATTGGACTAGGAAAGCAAGGATTTTGGCTACTAGGGGCAACTCAAGAATTTTCTTGAGTTGCCAAATGAGGTAATTACTGAACCCTTAACTTAGTTTTAGCATTACTTATACCCCTATGTAAAAATTGAATCGATATCGGGTGATGTTGTGGACTTAAGGAAGACCAAGTTAGGGTTTGAGAGAATTGAGAGTTGTGTTGCGAAATTGAGATCAATAGAGGCCACCCCAACACCCTAGTGCTTGAATTATGACCCAAAATAGAGACTTGAAACCCGGAATACGGATTTAGAAACCCCGACATCGGATAAATGTATGATTTGTGAGGGTATTTTGGAATCTGGAGCAACCCGGGGCCACTAGAATTGATTTTGGGATTACTGGGAGTCGTGCAGGCACCTAGGAAGCTACCACTGAGACCCGAGCCCCTAATTCAAACCCAGGCTACAGATTTAATCATTCTGGCTGCAATTTTCGGCCAGAGTAGGATGGATTTGGTTCAGATTTGGTCCATGGCTCCTTTTGCACTAAAATGGAGCCCTCCTATATGCAGTTTTGGCTAATTGTCACCTGGGGAAAATCTGGGAGAATTTTGGTGTGTTTAGGCTATGTTTTCCGTATTTTAAAATACACTTTCTTGATATTTGGATTTGTATTTGGTTGTCGGGTGTTCATACATCGACAACAGGGATTGTTTGATTGATTTGCACATTTAGGCCATAGGTTCCAACCTATGAGCACACTGTGCGTTGTATCGGTTTTCTGCCTCGATTTTAATACGTATTGCGACTGTTTATTATTATAGGTACCCTCGCAAGGATTCCGAGGCGAAGAAGCACGGCGCCATCGATTTCGGCGAGCGAAGACCAGGTGAGTAGATTTATATCTACGGGGAGAAGTCGGGTGGATGGCGTATAGCACCCTCGCAGTCCGTGGTGATGTATACGAATACGTATATTTATTATATGTTGTTTAAGATTATTGATGGTAATAATGGAATTACTGATGATAAGGATGTATTGGTTTAGTATAGTGCGAAACCCTAGAGTAGTGGTTGCACCCACACATACATGTACACATATACTTGCATACGTTCTTTCATTTATCTGTGCGCATATAGAGGTGTATATCTACACATGGGTATGGGGCTATGTGTTCATACACGTACAAATGAGTCGATGAGGTTTGATTGAGGCCGTGAGATTCGGCGATATGACAGAGTTCGTATTTGAGATGTGATATGATGGTAGTGATACCTGATATGTGATGAGATGAATATGATATTGACCTGTACCCAGCTAATTGGGATGCTGTACGACGATTTACCGTACGAGCTTTATATTGATGTTAGATCCGCACTCATGACTCGAGGATGTTATATGATATACTGTATCGTACGTGATACTATTGAGGCGAGATCACCGACTATATATATATGTATATCGACTCAGATTTAGGTGGTTTCCATGCCCTTTCCGATTGACTTGATAGTTGGGTCCGTAGTTCGCATAGTAGGCATTAGACTTGACCCGAGTCATACCTATTTCAAAACTAACGAATCGGGGATATTTTAAGAATAGGCAAAAAGGGATTCTACGGATATTTTCAAGCGACGCATCTTTTCTTAAAACACCGTAGCCCTTATTTTACCAAAGGCCCTGATTCGTCTTATTTCAAAAGGCAATGTTGCATGATATATTTATTGAGGCAGGTTCTTTACTGTTGCGTTGATTATTCGATTCCGCATATTCATGCTAATTGCATTGCATCGCTTATATTGTTGATATATTTCAGTCATGCTGCTAGGACACCAGCATCATTATCGATGATGCGTACGTTCCACGTACACTTGTTTGCCGGCTCACACACTTTATCATCAATAATTGCCATGTCACTACACTATAGTACCGTTGCATTCAGGATATGATTCTTGCATGACAGACTGACGTGCTTACATTTCTTTTACATGTTACATACATCATGCTTTCTGATTATACGCATTGAGAGTTAGTGTTTCCATGATATTTCTGGATTTTGGGAACCGTGAGTATTTCAAAAGAGAATATGTCATTGCTTTAAAAACCCGGTTACCCTTGATATGATATTTCGGTGCGTCCACCATGTGTTTTCTCGGTGCTGAGAGAGACATGTGAAACCCAATTCGAGGAGTGGACGAGCCGATTGCGGGTATATGGTGGACCCGGTATGGTTCCCCTCGGCAAGATGATCGAAGGACTTTGCCGATTGAGCCTGGAGGTGGGCGAGTACCTACCGGTGATTGGTTGGACCTGGCGGTTATCCGGAGGATACCGACCAGAGTCGATAGATGGATATGGGCGTACTGCTGGGGCCGAGGGCCGATTCCGCAGACGGAGCCCGTAGGCTAGTCCGGACTGACGGAGCCCGATATATGAGGATTTACGTGCCGATGCTGGGCACGGTTTTCATGATGTTTTCGAGTGTCGATGCTGGACACTCCGCTTCTATGATTTTGACGTGTCGTGAGGGACACAGGTGGTTTATATCCTCATATTTCCATGCATATGCTGATGATATTTACATGCATGATGGTTGTTGTCATTGGGTGACGAGTGGATGGGATCCACGTACATGCTGATTGATTACATTGATCATACCTCACATTTATGATATGCTATTACCTGAGGCACTGGCACGAGCACTTGGCACTACACTCATGTATAGAGATTACATTGCCAGTTTAGCATGCTTCAGACTTATTCATATTGAGGTTTATATATATATCTGATCGTATTGACCGAGGATGGGTCATACATTCGATCTCTGCTTGTAGATATTTTCTATTCACGAGTTGGCAACTCATCCCCGTTGTGCCACAGTTCTTGCAGGTTTTTGCCGTACAGATTTCATAGCGGCTTTTCTGGCACACTGCTTCCATACGGGTGACTTGCTTTGGTAGGTGGGTTCTTTTGTATCAGAACCGCCATTGTACATGTATTATTCATTGTATCTAGAAATTCCATCAACCAAAACTTGTATATTGTTTCAGACTTAGAAAACAGTGATGTATTATTTCGACCTTAGAGTCGCGCTTGTAGTATTATGGTTTTCTGGCTGTTTTGAGTTTCTTTTTGGGTTTTGATCCTCGCCCTTGGCGTTGTATATTATTATTTTGCTTGCGTGGCTGTGACCGTCGATTGACGAAGAGCTAGCTCCCGCTTGGGGATGCCTTTTATCATTTCATATATATTATTCTTGTTGTGCCCTGTTCGGGGCTAGTTTTTACAAAGGAAACTCTGCCGAAATTTTCAGAAAAGATTACACATTTTTAAAAATGCATTTTTGGCTTAGTTATTTAAAAACTTTGATTTTCAAAACATGTTTTCTTTACTGCTTAAAACCAGTTTTCCTTATTTACTCCTTAAAATGGTTTTAGATTTCTGGGCTTTTGGCTTACTTGGATCAGATGGGGGCCTATAGACTCCATATGGTTCAAGGGCCAGTCACGTGCTCTTTCGGGTCATGACAAAGTTGGTATCAGAGCGTTAGGTTGACCTTGGTTCGAGTCTATGTTTGACTATGTGGAGCCAAGGGCGTTTATATATATACGGAACTTAGGCTTGACCTTACGGAACTTAGACTTAGTCGAGGGGGTATTATACCCGAACTTTCATCGTGTAGGATGACTCTTGGTTGATGGAGTAGGTAGCTTGTGTAGAGTGACGTACCGTACGTATGTTCCGCGGCATATTTACGACACGCCACTCCGCTTAAGAAACCTTAGGATGTACATTCCTTGCACAGTATTATATTCCTTCCTATGATTTATCCTCATCGATACTGGTTATGGGTTTGCTGCCATGATTGCATGGGCAAAGTGAGCTACGGCTCGAGTTGCGTCAGCATGAGCTCGTCGTGGACGAGGACTGACCAGGGCGTGATTCCAGAGACATACGATTACATATAGAGGCTTGTTTATTGTGCTTTCGCGCCATGAGCGTTTGACTGATCACTTTTACGAGATTTCTCAGGCGTACCGATCGGTACCCGAGGATTGAGCCACTGATAGAGGCCAGCCTGGATATGATGACCATTGATATATCGCTAATTCATGATGATTGAGGTGCTGTTCAGCGTACGGACGAATGAGCTAGTTGCTGCTGCAAATGACGAGATATCGTCCAGATGACTGGAGCTACTGCAGCATGAGCATATACTTAGAGATATGATAATGAGTCGCTAGTCACCGAGGATGAATGACTAGGACATGTGGTTCTTTCGCTTACCCCGATGCGAGGTCATCAGGTAGATTGATTCCAGCTAGAGACGACTTCACGCAGGTTCGTTGAGAGTCGATGGAGACGATCGAATGTCAGGAACCCATTTTCCAAGTTTAAAGTATTCGGAAAGACATGCAAGCAATTTTATGGACCCTCTAGAAGAATGAAACCCTAACTCGACATAATGACCGTGTGAAAGCCTTTGAACCTTAAGGTTTGCGGCCGTTCCGCGGCGCCATTAGTGAGGCTTCGGTTTGCCCTTCTACGGCTGGACCACCGATGCTGTAGTATGTACTCAATACTATTAAACTGTACCCGAGATGTTATGCTCTTGGGGGATTGTGAGGTTCTGACGAGTTGATCAGATGGTTCGACATCATTCAGATATCATGTGATGGGACACTGCTTGGGACACTCCAGATACGAGCATAGCCGTTGGAGCGCAGTCTGTGTAGCCACGATGAGATGAGTCCGAATCAGTCGATATTGAAGCAGAGTGGAGTAAAGAGTTCGCATGAGATTTCGACGAGATGACGTTCCACTCCGCTGACATTAGAGATGCGATACGCACGCTGAGGACGTGTTCGGCTAGATATCTTCTACTGAGTGATGAAGATACCGAGTTCGTGATTTCGAGTCCGTGTGAGAGACTTCGGATGGACTGTAGCCGAGGACATTACAGTGCACAGATAGAGACGTGACGTCGAAATGGTCGATGATATAGACAAGCAGGACAAGAAGTTCGTGCGAGATGCAGACGAGCTGTTACTACTCCCCGTTAAGATTAAAGGTCGGATATGCATACAGAGGAGATGGGATGTGACCAGCTCCAGAGTAGATGTTGTACTAAGGACGCAGATGTCCAGAGAGCGAGAAAAGATTATGCCAGAGTACCAGCCTCCGTACGGTTTGGCTTAGGCGAGATCAGAAGAGACCTTGAGCAGGTTTCCTTCCAGTACACTGCTATAATAAGATTTGCACCAGGAGCAGATGTGTGATGTGCATTCAGAGGACCAGAGGTCGGCGCCAGAGATGTACTGCTTTACGAGCGGTCGTGAGGATTGACCGAGAGATGACCAGGAAAGTGCCAGAACGGAATCGTTCCTGTTAGCACACCTGACCGGGCCGATGAGCCGATGGATTGCGAGATTGGTAATCCACAGGGAAGATAAGGAACCAGAGGCAGAGGACGCCAGCCGCGAGCATGAGGCAAGTAGATATCTTGCGCCGCTAGCATTGGATGTACCGGCACCTTCTCGACGCGAAGGAGGATATATCGACGACAGTAGTTATGATTTATGATTTATGATTTGTGATTTTGTGATTCGATTATCACGTATCCGTCACTTTGGATTTCGGTATTTTGGGCGATCTATTCGCATGATTTAGTCTTGATGACCGAGTTCCATGATATTTGATTTTATGCACCATGGTTGCACTTACTGGGTATTCATATTTTGTGCAGAGTTATTACGCTTGAGGTATTGATTGTGATTTCCTGCCTATTTTATGCCGGTGATTTGATTTACGCTTCCAGCATCGTTTTCAGGCACTTTTAGTATTTTAATCTGTTTTGTGCATGCTGATGCACGCGGTTGTGAGATTTTCCATCGCAGTACACCTGATTTTGATTGAGCGCATTGTATATCGTCAATTTTGACCCTGATATTGATGATTGATTCTTGCACTCCGTGCTGTTGATTGGACTTACGCATGTTCGGCGTTTGCTATTGGATTTCGTGATTTCGTGCATGTAGAGTACACAGGGTTTAGATTTCATTCGTGCACGATAGGTGCACCGATTTGGATTTTCACGCATGTTGGGCGCATGTTTTGAGATACGATTTTGGGGCACACCAGATGCACTAAATCGAGATTCTTCGTGCATACCAGGCGCACCTGTTTTGGCTGTCAGGCACATACGTTGCCTATGACAGATGCTTCGTGCATACCCGTTGCACCTAGATGTTGTTTTGTGCACCTGTATGGCGCATATATGGATTTTGATTTCCGTACGCACCAGACGCACAGGGTGGTGTTATGTGCATTTTCGGGATTTATTCCTTTTGGAGCAGTACATTTTTATGATATTTGATATTCGTTTTGTACCGAGCAGGACTAGTCAGAGGACAATACCTGGATATATTTTGTATGCATTGATAGTTCGAAGGGATTTCCAAAGAGCGAGCTATGGTCTCGATATATATATATATATACCTACGTGTCCGATATGACACGAAACGTTTTAAAAACAAGGAAACCCTTCTAAATTGTTTTCAAAACGGCAGAACGCACATAGTAAACAAAGGATATATATACGGGTATAGTTATTTTCTTATGAAAAACGTCCGCCACTGTGCAGTGTTATGCGCATCGCACAACGACTTAAATGGATTGGGCATGCATTTACTTCAGCTTTTCCATGTATAGATTGAATGTCTACATGTATAGTTCTGATTATATCATACTGGGTTTATTTTAGACTTGACATTTGTGTCTTTACCATAACTTCGATGATTGCGGGATGCTTGACGGAGTTTCGATTTTGAGTTATCTACCCATTACTCATGCGCATGCATTGCGCTATGATGCGTTTTGTGTAATGATGATTTTGGAGCCCCGACGATTTGGACTTTGTATCGAAATGTTTTAGTAGGGGTTTAAATTTAAATTCGGGGACCGAATTTCTTTAAGGGGGGTAGATTGTAACGTTCCCAAAATAATAAAATATTATTTTTGGGAATTTTTATAATTTAATATTATTTTAATGAATATTTTAATATTCCGGTATAATTAAATACAAATAAATGGGGAAAAATTATGGAAAATTCTAAAATAGGGTATTTAATGGAATTATGCCATTTTAAAGTTTTTATGATTAGTTATATGCTAATTTAGTGCTAATCGCGATTAAAAATCGCTAATCGGGTATTTAGCATTTTTGTGCAAAAATGTGCACATATCATTTTCTACACTTGTGTTACATTTTGTTACCATGGCTTTACCTTGGGTTTACTATTTGAGTGAGAAGGTTTTAGAAAAAAGAAAAGAAAAGAATTTGAATTAGAATAATGGGGTAGTAGGTGGGTGAGAGAGAGAGTGAGGTGAGGGGTCTCTTGACTTAGTCTCCCTTTCATTTTCTCCTTCATTTCTCTCCCTCTCCTCTCCCTCTTCTGCTGCTGCAGCTCCCCCTCTTTCTCCCCCTCTTCTAGAACCCTCAAACACTATGAAATCAACTCCAAAACCCTACTCCCATTTCACTAAAAAGGTGCACGAGCCCAAGATCTACACATTGGACTAGGAAAGCAAGGATTTTGGCCACTAGGGGCAACTCAAGATCTTGAGTTACCAAATGAGGTAATTACTGAACCCTTAACTTAGTTTTAGCATTACTTATACCCTTATGTAAAAATTGAATCGATATCGGGTGATGTTATGGACTTAAGGAAGACCAAGTTAGGGTTTGAGAGAATTGAGAGTTGTGTTATGAAATTGAGATCAGTAGAGGCCACCCCAACACCCTAGTGCTTGAATTATGACCCAAAACAGAGAACTCGGAATACGGATTTAGAAAACCCGACATCGGATAAATGTGTGATTTGTGAGGGTATTTTGGAATTTGGAGCAACCCGGGGCCACTAGAATTGATTTTGGGATTACTGGGAGTCGTGCAGGCACCTAGGAAGCTACCACTGAGACCCGAGCCCCTAATTCAAACCCCAGGCCGCAGATTTAATCATTCTGGCCGCAATTTGCGGCCAGAGTAGGATGGATTTGGTTCAGATTTGGTCCATGGCTCCTTTTGCACTAAAATAGACCCCTTCTATATGCAGTTTTGGCTAATTGTCACCTGGGGAAAATCTGGGAGAATTTTGGTGTGTTTTAGGCTATGTTTTCCGTATTTTAAAATACACTTTCTTGATATTTGGATTTGTATTTGGTTGTCGGGTGTTCGTACATCGACAACAGGGATTGTTTGATTGATTTGCACGTTTAGGCCATAGGTTCCAACCTATGAGCACACTGTGGGTTGTATCGGTTTTCTGCCTCGATTTTAATACGTATTGCGACTGTTTATTATTATAGGTACCCTCGCAAGGATTCCGAGGAGAAGAAGCATGGCGTCATCGATTTCGACGAGCGAAGACCAGGTGAGTAGATTTATATCTACGGGGAGAAGTCGGGTGGATGGCGTATAGCACCCCCGCAGTCCGTGGTGATGTATACGAATACGTATACACACGTATATTTATTATATGTTGTTTAAAATTATTAATGGTAATAATGGAATTACTGATGATAATGATGTATTGGTTTAGTATAGTGCGAAACCCTAGAGTAGTGGTTGCACCCACACATGCACGTACACATATACTTGCATACATTCTTTCATTTATCTGTGCGCATATAGAGGTGTATATCTACACATGGGTATGGGGCTATGTGTTCATATACGGGATTGAGGATGATACATGGGATTGAGATGAGTCGATGAGGTTTGATTGAGGCCATGAGATTCGGCGATATGACAGAGTTCGTATTTGAGATGTGATATGATGGTAGTGATACCTGATATGTGATGAAATGAATGTGATATTGAGCTATACCCAGCTAATTGGGATGCTGTACGATGATTTACCGTACGAGCTTTATATTGATGTTAGATCCGCACTCATGACTCGAGGATGTTACATGATATACTGTATCGTACGTGATACTATTGAGGCGAGATCACCGACTATATATATAAGTATATCGACTCAGATTTAGGTGGTTTCCATGCCCCTCCCGATTGACTTGATAGTTGGGTCCGTAGTTCGCATAGTAGGCATTAGACCTGACCCGAGTCATACCTATTTAAAAACTAACGAATCGGGGATATTTTAAGAATAGGCAAAAAGGGATTCTACGGATATTTTCAAGCGACGCATCTTTTCTTAAAACACCGTAGCCCTTATTTTACCAAAGGCCCTGATTCATCTTATTTCAAAAGGCAAGGTTGCATGATATATTTATTGAGGCAGGTTCTTTACTGTTGCGTTGATTATTCGATTCCGCATATTCATGCTAATTGCATTGCATCGCTTGTATTGTTGATATATTTCAGTCATGCTGCTAGGACACCAGCACCATTATCGATGATGCATATGTTCCACGTACACTTGTTTGCCGGCTCACACACTTCATCATCGATAATTTCCATGTCACTACACTATAGTACCGTTGCATTCAGGATATGATTCTTGCATGACAGACTGACATGCTTACATTTCTTTTACATGTCACATACATCATGCTTTCTGATTATACGCATTGAGAGTTAGTGTTTCCATGATATTTCTGGATTTTGGGAACCGTGAGTATTTCAAAAGAGAATATGTCATTGCTTTAAAAACCCGGTTACCCTTGATATGATATTTCAGTGCGTCCACCAAGTGTTTTCTCGGTGCTGAGAGCGACATGTGAAACCCGATTCGAGGAGTGGACGAGCCGATTGCGGGTACATGGTGGATCCGGTATGGTTCCCCTCGGCAAGATGATCGAAGGACTTTGCCGATGTTAGTTGTATGTATGCCCTAGAGGCCAGTATTATACAGATGATGTATATTATATTGGATGCTTGGACATATATAGAGATGAATTTCTTGCTCGATATGATAGTATGCTATCTAGTTGCTCTTTATCTTAACATGTACACTAGTCTCTTTAAACTGTCTTATAGTTACATGTTGGTAAAGCCCTTAGGATGTGTACTTGACTACCTTGACTATGATGTAGATCATACTAGTGGGGACATGGTAGTCCATAAGTACATCCTTCAAGGTCCCTAGTCGTGGGCGTATCGAGACGGGGCATCGATATACCAGTGTAGACTAGCGTATACGCTTTTCGACCCATGAGATGGGCGATGGATGATCCCATATCCATTGGTGTTTGACATCAGAGATGGTATACGGGTGCTCAGTGGAGACTGGGTACACTGGACGGACTCGCCGAGAACTCCCAGATGGTATTATACCTCACGTCAGATGGCAGTTCTCAGGTGACACTTGTACAGGTTAGTCTGTAGACCCGAGATCGTCATAGAGTCTTGTGTGATTCCCACTGTGCTTTGATCTCCACCTTACCACGTCCATGAGGGCGTGCAAAACGGTGGTCTTTGGGTACAGTCCCGAGTCACATGGAGGCAATGAGCGATAGGAGGGGTTTCGTCTCTCCCGGTATTGGGGGTTGATGTTGCGCTGTGCTCGATTGGCCGTAACAGGGAAGTCCCTGGCCAGGGCTGATCAGAGATTTGCTGGTAAGTGTTACCAGTAGTTTCTCGACCCGTTATGAGCCTCATATCGGCATGACTTATCGGTTATTGGGGTCTGACGTATACCACCCCTAGACTTGATATGCGACATATCAGACGAACAGACCGGACTGTATGGTAAGTGTTACTGGTTGGATTCACAGGAGTGTGAGCGGGCTAGCTCGTCGATCTTCTGATCGCTCAATACCCGGATGGCCGTTACGTTTAGCAGACCGCTTGCGGCTTGTAGGTGCTTGATATGATCATCATCTGCTACCGGCGTATTGACGAGTCTTTAGAGTCCTGCACAGAGGTTTCCTGGCTCAAGCGAAACGAAATAGGAGCGCATATGAGATATGTGCAGGACCGAGAATAATGCGTGTATGTGATACCATATTCTATTCTCGCGATGAATGTATCGATTGGTTATATTCGATATAACCTAGATATCGAATCAAGGATTGATTCGATAAGCCGATACATAAGATACTAGTCGGTTATATGCGATATGACCGGATCGTTAAATCAAGTGTTGATTTAATGATTTAATGTATAATTATATATTTGATATATTACTTTGCATTAACTAGTATTGGTTCACTTTAAATGGATTTTCTCACTTGATGTGCAAGTTGTATATGTGATATACTTTTGTGCACATGTTCGATGATACATGTTTACTTGGTTAAGTGTAAAGAATCAAACCATGGTTAAAAAGATGATTAGGGTTTTGCTTATTCATTTATTTATTTGTTTGTTTATTTATTTATTTGGAAAAGATTAAGATGAGAGTGGTGGCTTTCTTTGTTTCTTATTGAAGCTTCATGAAGCTTTGACATAGTCACCATTCTTGTCTCATGCTTAACCCTAACCATTTGAACTAACCCTAGTTCATTCTCTACACTTTACCATGGTTAGCTTATGATAAGTATTGATTTATTTTCATTTTAAATCCAACACTTATCATATTCTTTCTTCTTCTTCATCATCTTGTTCTTCAAGAAAAGCTTAAGTCCATCAATGGCAACTTGAGCAAAACTGAGAGAAATCCAATTCTAAAGTGAACCCACCTCCTATTTCTTCACCCTCTACCTCTTGCCAAGTTGTTTTGGGTGTTTTCTTCACAAGTTTCACAACTAGGTGAAGTCGGAGCTTGAACTTGTGATGCCTCGACGTAGATCATCTTCGGCACGAACCGACGACCTAGTCCGCCCATTTCTCCGATCAAGCCGACGAATGAGTCCGGGATTCGCGATGGACAGCGAGAGGACGCCTACATGGAGCCAAGGAAGTGGATATCCGGATCTACAAAGGTTGTAGCTTCTTATCTTTAGTTAAGTTGTTAACTAGTTTAGTTTTTCGCCTATACTTCTAGTCAACGATCCGTATTAGGGTTTCTCGGCACCCGTAAAATTTGAAATTGGCATGGTTGATGCCTTGTGAGACCTCTTGAGAGTGCCTAGGAACCCTACAGTGGTATCAGAGCCTAGCTAGAGCCTTAGGCGAAGTGTAGACGACGTTTGAAATCCGAACGAACCGAAACCCTAATTCCCAAAACGCTCTCTGGACTTTTTCTAAAAACTGGGTTTTTTCCAGATTAAAAATGCTTAAAAAATTCAGCAGGAAGTTCTAAGAATTACGGTGCAAAATTTTCAAAATGATACCTCCATAGTGCGGCGGAACCGCGGCAGAAGCATGGCTTCTGCGGCGGTTCCGCGGCCTGATGATGACGTCAGCCCCCCTCCTTTGCACAGTAATTCCTATTTCACAGTGCTGAGTTTTTTGGGAATTTTTATATTGACTCAAGAGTTGAGTGTTCTGGGGTTGCATTGAAAATCGGTGTTTCGATCGGATTATCAAGCATTGTCTAAGTGTTTTCCGGATAATTTTTTGAATATGTTAAAAAGTTCGACCGGATATAAATACCCAATCTTTCCCCTACCGGAAAATTTCCAAGTGTTGGATTTTTCCGAGGTTTAAAGACGTTCTAAGTAGTGCAAGTAACGCGATGGTCCCTCTAGAAGACAACAAACCTTAACTCGATTATGTGACTGTCTTGAACTGCCCTTTGAACCTTCGGGTTTGGGGCAGTACGGCGTGCCACATGTGAGGCGTTGGCTTGACCCTTCTACGGCTGGACCGTTGGTACTGAGGCATGAACCGAATGTTTTTAGACTTGTTTCATGTGTTGATCTGTATCGGGAAAACTTGGGTGTTTAAATGTTCGATCGGAAAGTTTAACATTTTCTGTTTATCTGGAATGTGATACAATAATTGGAATTCACAAACAGTTATGAGATAACTGAATGAATGTTATAAATTTAGCGGTTTAGTCTCACTTGATATTGAAAAGAGTTTTCGGTAATAAGACTAAAATGCGGGGTTTATAATTGTTAGGCATGTGATGTCTAAGTATTTTATTTGATTAGGCATGTGATGTCTAAAGAGGTTGCGGATTCCAACTGTTGTAGTTTTACACTTTCTTTTCTGTGACCGTAAGTGTAATATGTGATATCACCGGTTTCGTTGCTATATGTTAACGACAATTGGGATGCGCATATTTACTTACGTTGATGACATGTGATGTTATGTGTTGCTGGATATGTTATATTGGATCGTCGTGTTTGAATAGCCGGGGTTTTTTATGTGAGATGAGTGTTTTTCATTTTCATTCATGTAAAAACTTGTATATAATATTCTTTTATTTGGGGCACTTCCAGGTTGCGGAAGCTGTCACCTTTTGTATATTATTTACTTTTCTGCACTAGGATAGACCCAAGGAGGGGAGCACAAGTAACCGGGTTCTAGGGTCCAGTGGGAGACCATCTCGAGGAGTCGAGTTCGGGTCTCCTAACCCTAGAATTGGCAGGGTTGCTTGCCGCTCTCGTAGGGGTCTAGGGGTGTGGGATTGGCTATTCATCACGACCGTGGAATCCGTATTTTATACTGGCTCGTATTGAAAACACGGACGTCCTAGTATATCCAATGTTTCATATGTTTCTTCTGCTGCGATATCTATGATGTGATCATATGATGTTCTGTGATAGATACAGTATATAGTATATATGATATATCATATAGACGTTACTTATGTTTTGCACCCGCACTAGCCCTGCCCTGCTCTGTCGTTAGTTACCATACCTAACGGTGCACGAGGGGACATCGAGGCGAATGCGGATGGCATAAGTGTACGTCGTATTTATCTGTGATGTTTAGGTATTTAAATGATGGGACTTCATTAATCTGATTAATGAAATAAAAGAAACCTAAGATGTTGTAGAATCAAATTTTAAACAAAACAGGTAGCTACAGTTCTTACTTTGCATAGCGGTATATGTGATATATCCTGCACCTTATTCGATGAGGAAAGGACCGAGATCCCTTCACCGGGAGTGACTCCTTTAGCAATAACTGGCAGATGCTATACACTCGGTTTGACTTTTGATTGCTTCTATAGTTTATGCTTTGCACAGCGATATATATGATATATCCCGCACCTCATTCGACGAGGAAAGGGCCGACGATCCCTTCACCGGGAGTGACCCCTTTAGCAAAACTGGAAAAGCCTCAAAATCACTCCATTTCAAAACTTCATTTGATTCTACAACGATATCAAGTTCATTACGCTCATGGTTTTCAGAAAAAACCTCCGTAGCCCTCCGTCATTTCAGATAAGTACTAGTTAGTATTTGTGCTACGGTAGTTTGGCCTCCGTCAAGGCGTAGTGTACGGTAGCTAACTAGTGCTTATCTGCTAGCATATGATGCGATTGGATTAGGGTATTCGTACGGCGTTGTTTGGCCTCCGTCAAGGGTCGTGCGGGTGGGTTTAATTCAATCAGGAAATGACGGGTTGAACTTGACTAGCGGACTATGGGTTGTTTGGCCTCCGTCAAGGTCATAGGACGCTAGGGGCAAAATATTATCGGGAATTTCAAGTGTTGAAATTTGCAATGAGATTGCATACCTTCTATGAGATAGTTGGATCCCGATACCCACTGCGAGTAAGAGTTACTCCTGGGAGAGTTTTACACATTGCAATTAGCTGATCAAGTAGGTGTCTAGAAAGGTGTCAACGGGGTTACGCCTCTGAGAAAACGAGGTTTACATTAATTAGGTTCGTACGAAAGCACGGGGGACCTCCCTCAAAGTACTGACACTGGCCTGGCTGAAAGATTAGCGAACTTGTAGTGTGTAATTAATCCCGGCTAGTCTTTCCTTTTAGGGTTTGAAGGAAGAATTGATAAAAAGCAGTGGGAGCCATCCTGATTAGATAAGATAATAACCAATCTGATCTTGCACGAGCATACGCTAAAGTGTTTTCTTCTCTCTCTCTCCAGGTAGCGACCATTTCATGCCCTAACAAAGATAATAATATGGATGTATTGACCGAACCCGCATGTTATACTGTGCAGGGGAACGTTGAACCCGTTCTATCTTATAAGTGTTATAAGAATGAACAGGAAATAGGAGATTATCTGGATTCTCACACCGCCCAAAAGGAGAACATGCATGTTGATGCATCATCTTCGGGTGTGTTTGTCATTGAGAACTGTTTCTCAGTTCACCCTACGTCCTGGGTATTAGATACCGGATCAGGATCCCACATATGTAAGATGTTACATGGGCTACGGAAAGGTAGAGAACTGGGAAAAGGTGATCATTCCGTTCAAGTTGGGAATGGGGCAAATGTTGCAGCCAAAGCAGTTGGCGAATATCACCTAGTATTACCAAGTGGTGATACATTGATTCTAAATGAATGCTATTATATACCGAACATGATGTGCAACATTATATCAGTTTCTTTATTAAGTAAAGAAGGATATAATTTTGTAGTAAAGGATAATGTTATGAACATATTCCTAGATCAAAAGTTGATTGCATCAGGCTCGATGTATAATGGCATATTCATTCTCAATCAAAATATAGTCCTCAATTTACAAAACACACACAAAAGGAAGAGTTCTGAACTGAACGAATCTTTCTTGTGGCATTGTAGACTGGGTCACATCAATGCGATACGACTAGCTAAGTTGCATAAGGATGGATATTTAAATTTGTTTGAATTTTCATCTTATCACACTTGCCAGTCATGTCTCAAAGGCAAGATGACCAAAACTCCGTTTACTGGACACGGAGAAAGAGTTACCGAACTCTTGGGACTAATACATACTGATGTATGCGGTCCCATGTCTACACATGCCAGGGATGGTTCTTCGTACTTCATTACATTCACTGACGATCTCTCTAGATTCGGATATGTGTTCCTGATGAAACACAAATCAGAAGCTTTTGAGAAATTTAGAGAATATAAACAAGAAGTAGAGAACCAAACGGGCAAAAGTATTAAGATCCTTCGATCTGATCGAGGAGGAGAATACTTAAGTAACGAATTCAGAGATTGTCTAAAAGAGAATGGGATTCTTTCTCAGCTTACTCCTCCTTATACACCACAGCACAACGGTGTATCGGAGTGGAGAAATCGCACCCTATTAGATATGGTGCGCTCTATGATGAGTGCAGCTGAGTTACCTATTTCCTTCTGGGGATATGCACTGGAGACTGCTGCATACCTATTGAACAGAGTTCCAACCAAATCAGTGCCTACCACTCCATATGAGATATGGAATGGCAAGAGACCATGTCTTAATTTCATTCAGATATGGGGTTGTCCGGCCTATGTTAAAACACAAAATCCGGACAAGCTCGAGGCAAGGTCTGTTCTATGTAAGTTTGTTGGATATCCCAAACATTCGCGAGGGTATATCTTCTACCACTCCGAGGAACAAAAAGTGTTTGTTTCTCAACATGCCACTTTCTTAGAAAAGAGTTTTCTTATGAAACAGACAAGTAGCATTGAGGTAGAACTGGAAGAGGTTCCAGCAACACAAACTGAAACAGAAAACTTGGTAGAACAAGAGAATTCAGTAGAACTCGACGAACCCCAGCCTCTCCGCCGATCTAGTAGGGTATCTCATCCACCTGAGAGATACTACGGTTTTCTCATTGACGGTGGAAGCGAGGATTGCATCATGGAGGATGATGACCCAACTAGCTTCGAGCAGGCCATCACGAGTAGGGACTCAGTGAAATGGCTGGATGCTATGCGGTCCGAGATGGAATCCATGTACACCAATAAAGTATGGACTTTGGATGTTGCTCCTGAAGGGGTAAAACCCATCGGGAGCAAGTGGATCTTCAAGAAAAAACTTGGTGTAGATGGGAAAGTGGAGACTTTCAAAGCTAGACTTGTAGCAAAGGGTTTTCGTCAAAGACCAGGTGTGGACTATGACGAAACCTTTTCTCCAGTGGCTATGCTTAAATCCATCCGGATCATGCTTGCCATCGCTGCATATCATGATTACGAAATCTGGCAAATGGATGTTAAGACCGCCTTTCTAAATGATGATTTAGAAGAGTGCGTGTACATGACTCAGCCAGAGGGCTTCGTAGACAGTGGGAGCAGCGGGAAGGTGTGCAAGCTGCTTAAATCCATTTATGGATTAAAGCAAGCATCGCGGAGTTGGAACATCTGCTTTGACGTCGTTATCAAAGAGTTTGATTTCGTCAAAAACCCAGATGAACCTTGTATTTACAAGAAGGTGGCAGAGAGTAAGGTTGTCTTTCTCGTATTGTACGTGGACGACATACTCTTGATAGGAAATGATATTCCTATGCTGCAATCGGTCAAGCTCTTCTTATCACAAAGATTCTCATTGAAAGATCTTGGTGATGCCTCCTGCATATTGGGAATAAGGATCTATAGAGATAGATCCAAACGGATATTGGGATTGTCCCAATCCAGGTACATTGACACCATACTAAAGAGGTTTAGTATGGAAGAATCCTAGCGTGGGAATTTGCCCACAATCTCTGGAGTCACTCTCTCCAAAGAGATGTCTCCCAAGACTGATTTGGAGAGAGCTCGCATGCAAGGGATACCCTATGCTTCGGCTGTAGGCTCTATCATGTATACGATGCTATGTACCAAACCCGATGTTGCATACTCACTAAGTATAGTGAGAAGGTATCAAGCTGATCCTGGAGAGAGTCACTGGACAGCTGTGAAGAGCATTCTCAAGTACTTACGAAGGACTAAAGAGATGCTCTTGGTGTATGGTAATGGAGAACTCCAAGTGGAGTCCTTTACCGATTCGAGCTTCCAGAGTGATAAGGACGACTCTAAGTCGCAGTCGGGATTTGTCTTTACCCTTTACGGAGGGACGGTTACCTGGAAGAGTTCCAAGCAGGAAACCGTGGCAGACTCGACGATGGAGGCTGAATACATCGCTGCCAACGATGCTGCTAAAGAGGCTGTCTGGATCAAGAAGTTCATTACTGAACTTGGAGTGGTTCCATCCATTGAGCATCCAATACTTTTGTATTGCGATAACAATGGAGCGGTGGCTTTAGCCAAGGAACCCAGGTCCCATCAGCGATCCAGGCATATTCTGAGGCGGGATCACCTGATCCGGGAGATAGTTGATCGCCGGGAGATCGAGGTCAGGAGGGTTGACACGAAGAACAACACGGCGGATCCACTCATGAAGGCCATTCCCCAGATACAGTTTGAGAGACTCTTCGGGATGCTCGGTATGCGATACTACAGCAGCTGGCCCTAGTGCAAGTGGGAGATTGTTAGTTGTATGTATGCCCTAGAGGCCAGTATTGTACAGATGATGTATATTATATTGGATGCTTGGACATATATAGAGATGACTTTCTTGCTCGATATGATAGTATGCTATCTGGTTGCTCTTTATCTTAACATGTACACTAGTCTCATTAAACTGTCTCATAGTTACATATTGGTAAAGCCCTTAGGATGTGTACTTGACTACCTGGACTATGATGCAGATCATACTAGTGGGGACATGGTAGTCCATAAGTACATCCTTCAAGGTCCCTAGTCGTGGGTGTATCGAGACGGGGCATCGATATACCAGTGTAGACTAGCGTATACGCTTCTCGACCCATGAGATGGGCGATGGATGATCCGATATCCATTGGTGTTTGACATCAGAGATGGTATACGGGTGCTCAGTGGAGACTGGGTACACTGGACGGACTCGCCGAGAACTCCCAGATGGTATTATACCTCACGTCAGATGGCAGTTCTCAGGTGACACTTGTACAGGTTAGTCTATAGACCCGAGATCGTCATAGAGTCTTGTGTGATTCCCACTGTGCTTTGATCTCCACCTTACCACGTCTATGAGGGCGTGCAAAACGGTGGTCTTTGGGTACAGTCCCGAGTCACATGGAGGCAATGAGCGATAGGAGGGGTTTCTTCTCCCCCGGTATTGGGGGTTGATGTTGCGCTGTGCTCGATTGGCCGTAACAGGGAAGTCTCTGGCCAGGGCTGATCAGAGATTTGCTGGTAAGTGTTACCAGTAGTTTCTCGACCCGTTATGAGCCTCATATCGGCATGACTTATCGGTTATTGGGGTCTGACGTATACCACCCCTAGACTTGATATGCGACATATCAGACGAACAGACCGGACTGTATGGTAAGTGTTACTGGTTGGATTCACAGGAGTGTGAGCGGGCTAGCTCGTCGATCTTCTGATCGCTCAATACCCGGATGGCCGTTACGTTTAGCAGACCGCTTGCGGCTTGTAGGTGCTTGATATGATCATCATCTGCTACCGGCGTATTGACGAGTCTTTAGAGTCCTACACAGAGGTTTCCTGGCTCAAGCGAAACGAAATAGGAGCGCATATGAGATATGTGCAGGACCGAGAATAATGCGTGTATGTGATACCGTATTCCATTCTCGCGATGAATGTATCGATTGGTTATATTCGATATAACCTAGATATCGAATCAAGGATTGATTCGATAAGCCGATACATAAGATACTAGTCGGTTATATACGATATGACCGGATCGTTAAATCAAGTGTTGATTTAATGATTTAATGTATAATTATATATTTGATATATTACTTTGCATTAACTAGTATTGGTTCACTTTAAATGGATTTTCTCACTTGATGTGCAAGTTGTATATGTGATATACTTTTGTGCACATGTTTGTATCATGTTTGATGATGCATGTTTACTTGGTTAAGTGTAAAGAATCAAACCATGGTTAAAAAGATGATTAGGGTTTTGCTTATTCATTTATTTATTTATTTGGAAAAGATTAAGATGAGAATGGTGGCTTTCTTTGTTTCTTATTGAAGCTTCATGAAGCTTTGACATAGTCACCATTCTTGTCTCATGCTTAACCCTAACCATTTGAACTAACCCTAGTTCATTCTCTACACTTTACCATGGTTAGCTTATGATAAGTATTGATTTATTTTCATTTTAAATCCAACACTTATCATATTCTTTCTTCTTCTTCATCATCTTCTTCTTCAAGAAAAGCTTAAGTCCATCAATGGCAACTTGAGCAAAAGTGAGAGAAATCCAATTCTAAAGTGAACCCACCTCCTATTTCTTCACCCTCTACCTCTTGCCAAGTTGTTTTGGATGTTTTCTTCACAAGTTTCACAACTAGGTGAAGTCGGAGCTTGAACTTGTGATGCCTCGACGTAGATCATCTTCGGCACGAAGCCGACGACCTAGTCCGCCCATTTCTCCGATCAAGCCGACGAATGAGTCCGGGATTCGAGATGGACAGCGAGAGGATGCCTACGTGGAGCCAAGGAAGTGGATATCCGTATCTACAAAGGTTGTAGCTTCTTATCTTTAGTTAAGTTGTTAACTAGTTTAGTTTTTCGCCTATACTTCTAGTCAACGATCCGTATTAGGGTTTCTCGGCACCCGTAAAATTTGAAATTGGCATGGTTGATGCCTTGTGAGACCTCTTGAGAGTGCCTAGGAACCCTACAGCCGATTGAGCCTGGAGGTGGGCGAGTACCTACCGGTGATTGGTTGGACCTGGCGGTTATCCGGAGGATACCGACCAGAGTCGATAGATAGATATGGGCGTACTGCTGGGGCCGAGGGCCGATTCCGCAGACGGAGCCCGTAGGCTAGTCCTGACTGACGGAGCCCGATATATGAGGATTTAAGTGCCGTTGCTGGGCACAGTTTTCATGATGTTTTCGAGTGTCGATGCTGGACACTCCGGTTCCATGATTTTGACGTGTCGCGAGGGACACAGGTGGTTTATATCCTCATATTTCCATGCATATGCTGATGATATTTACATGCATGATGGTTATTGTCATTGGGTGACGAGTGGATGGGATCCACGTACATGCTGATTGATTACATTGATCATATCTCACATTTATGATATGCTATTACCTGAGGCACTGGCACGAGCACTTGGCACTACACTCATGTATAGAGATTACATTGCCAGTTTAGCATGCTTCAGACTTATTCATATTGAGGTTTATATATATATCTGATCGTATTGACCTAGGATGGGTCATACATTCGATCTCTGCTTGTAGATATTTTCTATTCACGAGTTGGCAACTCATCCCCGTTGTGCCACAGTTCTTGTAGGTTTTTGCCGTACAGATTTCATAGCGGCTTTTCTGGCACACTGCTTCCATACGGGTGACTTGCTTTGGTAGGTGGGTTCTTTTGTATCAGAACCGCCATTGTACATGTATTATTCATTGTATCTAGAAATTCCATCTACCAAAACTTGTATACTGTTTCAGACTTAGAAAACAGTGTAGGGTTCCTAGGCACGCTTAAGAGGTCTCACAAGGCATCAACCATGCCAATTTCAAATTTTACGGGTGCCGAGAAACCCTAATACGGATCGTTAACTAGAATTTTAGGCGAAAGATGCAACTAGTTAACAAATTAACTAAGAGAACGAAAATACAACCTTTGTAGATCCGGTTCTCCACCTCCATACCTCCGCAATGAAGTCTCCTCGCTGTCCAAATCGAATCCCGGGCTCTAGCGTCGGCTTCATCGGAAAAATGGGCGGGCTAGGTCGTCGACTTCGATGCCGAAGATGATCTACGTCGAGGCATCACAAGATCAAGCTCCCACTTCACCAAGTCATGAAACTTGTGAAGAAAACACCCTATACTACTTGGCAAGACGTAGAGGATGAAGAAATAGGAAGTGGGTTCACTTTAGAATTGGATTTCTCACTCTTTTTCATCAAATCACCATTGATGAAAGTTAGGTTTTCTTCTTGAAGAAGAAGAAGAAGAAGATAATATTATGATAATAGAAAAGAAAATGAATTCTTATCATATCATGAACCATGGTCAAGTGTAGAGAACTAACTAAGGTTCAAGTGAATGGTTAGGGTTAAGCATGAGACAAAATGGTCACTTTAGTCAAAGCTTCATGAAGCTTCAAAGATAAAACAAAACTAGCAACCATTTTTCTCTTTATGCTTTTCCAAAATGAATAAACAAATAAATAAATGAATAATCTAAACCCTAATCATCAACTTAACCATGGTTTAATTCTTTACACTTAACCAAATAAGCATGCATCATCAAACATGATACAAACATGTGCACAAAAGTATATCACATATACAACTTGCACATCCAAGTGAGAAAATCCATTTAAAGTGAACCAATACTAGTTAATGCAAAGTAATATATCAAATATATAATTATACATTAAATCATTAAATCAATACTTGATTTAACGATCCGGTCATATAGCATATAACCGACTAGTATCCTATGTATCGGCTTATCGAACCAATCCTTGATTCGATAACTAGGTTATATCGCATATAACCAATCGATACATTTATCGCGAGAATGGAATACGGTATCATATACACGCATTATTCTCGGTCCCGCACATATCTCATATGCGCTCCTATTTCGTTTCGCTTATGCCAGGAAACCTCTGTGTAGGACTCTAAAGACTCGTCAATACGCCGGCAGCAGATGACGATCATATCAAGCACCCACAAGCCGCAAGCGGTCTGCTAAACGTAACGGCCACCCGGGTATTGAGCGATCAGAAGATCGACGAGCAAGCCCGCTCACACTTCTGTGAATCCAACCAGTAACACTTACCGTACAGTCCGGTCTCGTCGTCTGATATGTCGCATATCTCGCCTAGGGGTGGTAAATGTCAGACCCCAATAGCTCGATAAGTCGTGTCGATATGAGGTCTATAACAGTTCTAGAAACTACTGGTAACACTTACCAATAAATCACAGCAACCCTGGCCAGGGATTTCCGGTTATAGCCAATCGAACACAGCGCAACATCAACCCCCTATAACGGGAGAGACGAATCTCCTCCTATCGCTCATTGCCTCCATGTGACTCGGGACTGTACCCAAAAACCACCGTTTTGCACGCCCTCTTGGACGGGGTAAGGTGGAAATCAAAGCATAGTGGGAACCACACAAGACTCTATGACGATCTCGGGTCAACAGACTACTCTGTACCAGTGTCACCAGAGAACTGCCATCTGACGTAAGGTATAATACCATCTGGGAGTTCTCGGCGAGTCCGTCCAGTGTACCCAGTCTCCACTGAGCACCCGTATATCATCTCTGATGTCAAACACCAATGGATATGGGATCATCCATCGCCCATCTGTATGGGTCGAGAAGGTATACGCTAGTCTACTCTGGTATATCGATGCCCCGTCTCGATATACCCACGACTAGGGACTTTGAAGGATGTACTTATGGACTACCATGTCCCCACTAGTATGATCCGCATCATAGTCCAGGTAGTCAAGTACACATCCTAAGAGCTTTCCCAAAATGTAACAGAGAGACAATCAGTGTACACGTTAAGGTAAAGATCAACCAGATAGCATACTATCGTGTCGAGCAAGAAAGTCCTCCCTATATATGTCCCAGCATCCACTACAATATACATCCTATGTATAGTAATGGCCTCTAGGGCATACATATAACTAACAATCTCCCACTTGCACTAGGGCCATCTGATAGCAGTGGTTGCAGTATCTCATACTCAACCATCCCATAAAAGTCTCTCTCTGGGAAAAGGCCTTTGTGAGTGGATCCGCCGTGTTGTCTTCTGAGTCTACTCTCCTGACCTGGATCTTCTCAAGTGCATAACTCCCAAAAAGGAAATAGGTAACTCAGTAGTACTCATCATAGAGCACACCTTATCATATAGGGTGTGATTGCTCCGCCCCGATATACCATCGTGCTATGGTGTATACGGAGGAGTAATGCTGAGAGAGAATCTCATTCTCCTTTAGAATAATCCAGGATTTCCGTGCTCAAGTATTCTCCTCCTCGATCTCATCAAAGGACATAACACTTATACCCGTGTTTTGGTTCTCTACTTCTAAATCATATTCTGTGAATATCTCAAATGGTTCGGACTTTTGTTTCAACAGGAACATATGTCTGAATCTTGAGAGATCATCAGAGAATGTAATGAAGTACAAATAACCAGTCCTGGCATATGTAGACAGGGGACCTTACATACATCATGTATCAGTCCCAAGAGTTCACTAACTCTTTCTCTCTTTCCTGTAAACGGAGCTATGGTCATCTTATCTCTGTGACATGACTGGCAAGTTTCATAAGATGTAAATTCAAACTGATTTAAATATGCATCTAAAATGTAACTTCAGCCAGTCGGATCGCATTGATATGACCTAGTCTACAATGCCTCAAGAAGAATTCGTTCATTTCTGAACTCTTCCTCTTGTGTGTGTTCCGTATACTAAGAACTGTAGTTTGATTTAGAATATCAATGCTTTTAGATAACGTTCCTGAACCGATCAACTTTTGATATAGGAAATGTTCAAAACATTATCCATCTATACAAAATTTTATCATTTCTTTACTAATAAAGAGATAGATATGATTTTGTATATCAGGTTCGGTATCTAATAACATTCGTTCAGAATCAATGTATTTGGAATACAGGGTGACAGTGACCAATAGACTTGGCTGCAACACTTGCCCCGTTTTCTGCCTCATGAAACTTATCACCCGTTCTCAGTTCTTTGCCTATCTGTAGCCCATGTAACAAATTACATATATGGGATCCTGATCTGGTATCATATACCCAGGATGCGGAGGATACTGAGAAACAGTTCTATATAATGAACACACCCGAAGATGATGCATCATATGCACTTTCCTCGTTTGGGCGGCACGGGAAATCTGGTATTCCCCAATTTCCTGCTCTGTCTTATAACATTTATAAGTTGGAGCGGGACCAACGTTCCCCAGCTCAGTATAACAAGCGGGTTCGGTCAATATTCCGTATTATTATCTTGATTAAGGCGTGATATGGTCGCTACCTGGAGAGAGAGAGAAGAAAACACTCAGCGTGCGCTCTTTCAAGAATAGATTGGTTATTATTTTATCTAATCAGGATGGCTCCCACTGTTTTTATCAAATCTTCCTTCAAACCCTAAAATGAAAGACTAGTCAGGATTAATTACATACTACAAGTTCGCCAATCTTTCAGCCAGGCCATTGTCGGTACTTTGAGAGAGGTCCCCCGTGCTTTCGCACGAACCTAATTAATGTAAACCTCGTTTTCCTAGAGGCGTAACCTCGTTAACACCTTTCTGGACACCTACTTGATCGGCTAATTGTAATGTATAAAACTCTCCCAGGAGTAACTCTTACTCGCAGTGGGTATCAGGATCCAACTATCTCATAGAAGGTATGCAATCTCATTGCAAATTTCAACACTTGAAATTCCTGATAATTTTGCCCCTAGCAGCTATATGACCTTAACATAGTCAACAAATCATAAGTGCTAGTCAAGTTCAACCTGTCATTTCCCGATTGAATTAAACCCACCCGCACGACCCTTAATCACTAATTAGTCAACAAAGTCGCACGACTACCCTAATCCAATCGCATCATATGCTTATGCAGATAAGCACTAATTAGCTACCGCAAACTACGCCTTAACATAGTCAACAAACGTAGCACGAATACTCACTAGTACTTATCTGAAATGACGGAGGGCTACGACAGGTTTTTCTGAAAACCTATTGCGTAATGAACTTGATATCGTTGTAGAATCAAATGATTTTAAAATGGAGTGTTTTTGAGGCTTTTGTAGTTTTGCTAAAGGAGTCACTCCCGGTGAAGGGATCGTCGGTCCTTTCCTCGTCGAATAAGGTGCGGGATATATCATATATATCACTGTGCAAAGCAAAAATTCTTAAAAGCAATCAAAAGACAAACCGAGTGTGTAGCATTTGCCAGTTATTGCTAAAGGAGTCACTCCCGGTGAAGGGATCTCGGTCCTTTCCTCATCGAATAAGGTGCAGGATTTATCACATATACCGCTGTGCAAAGCAAGAACTGTAGCTACCTGTTTTACTTTGAAATTCGATTCTACAACATCTTAGGTTTCCTTTTATTTCATTAATCACATTAATGAAGTCCCATCATTTAAGTACCTAAACATCACAGATAAATACGACGTACACTTATGCCATCCGCATTCGCCTCGATGTCCCCTCATGCACCGTTAGGTTAGGTAACTAACGGCAGAGCGGGGCAGGGCTAGCGCGGGTGTAAAACATAAGTAATGCCTATATAATATATCATATATACTATATAAAGTATCCATCACAGAACATATCACATGATCACATCACAGATATCGCAGCAGAAGAATCATATGAAATATCGGATATACTAGGACGTCCGTGTTTTCAATACGAGCCAGTATAAAACACGGATTCCACGGTCGCGATGAATAGCCAAACCCACACCCCTAGACCCCTACGAGAGCGGCAAGCAACCCTACCAATTCTAGAGTTAGGAGACCCGGATTCGACTCCTCGAGTTGGTCTCCCACTGGACTCCAGAACCCGGTTACTTGTGCTCCCCTCCTTGGGTCAACCTAGTGCGGAAAAGTAAATAATATACAAAGGGTGACATCTTCCGCAACCTGGAAGTGTCCCAATAAAAGAATATTACATACAAGTTTTTACATGAATGAAAATGAAAAACACTCATCTCACATAAAAAACCCCGGCTATTCAAACACGACGATCCAATATAACATATCCAGCAACACATAACATCACATGTCATCAACGTAAGTAAATATGCCCATCCCAATTGTCGTTGACATATAGCAACGAAACCGGCCATATCACATATTACACTTACGGTCACAGAAAAAAAAGTGTAAAACTACAACAGTTGGAATCCGCAACCTCCTTAGACATCGCATGCCTAAACCAATGAATTCCTTAGACATCACATGCCTAACAATTATAAACCCCGCATTTTAGTCTCAAAATCGAAAAAACTTTTCAATATCAAGTCGGGGAATTCAACAGGATTCCCGACATTCTGATCGAATGCTCGTCGCAAACTTTAGTAGGCGGCGGCACCCCCGATACCGTCGACAAAGTGCACCAAGGCGGAACACCGCTGCCGCGAGCACCCGAACGGATGCTTTCGGCGACGGGGTTCTCCTACAGTCACTTGGTCGGGGCTATGGAGTGAGGCTGTCTATTAAGTTTACCCGGCGAGTATTCGCGTACGCTACGTGATTGCGACGGACTTTTGATCGCATCAAAATTCCGTGGCAACCGATCAAGTGAGACTAAAGTGCTATGTTTATAACATTCATTCAGTTATCTCATAACTACTTGTGAATTCCAATTATTGTATCCCATTCCAGATAAATAGAAAATGTTAAACTTTCCGATCGAACATCCAAACACCCAAATTTTCCCGATACAGCTCAACACATGAAACAAGTCTAAAAACATTCAGTTCGTGCCTCAGTACCAACGGTCCAGCCGTAGAAGGGTCAAGCCAACGCCTCACATGTGGCACGCCGTACTGCCCCAAACCCTAAGGTTCAAAGGGCAGTTCAAGACAGTCACATAATCGAGTTAAGGTTTGTTGTCTTCTAGAGGGACCATCGCGTTACTTGCACTACTTAGAACGTTACTAAACCACAGAAAGATCCAACACTTGGAAATTTCCCGACAGGGGAAAAGTTGGGTATTTATATCCGGTCGAAACTTTTAACATATTCTAAAAATTTACCCGGAAAACACTTAGACAAAGTCCGATAATCCGATCGAATAATCGAATCCCCAAAACAACCCAGAATATTCAACTCTTGAATAAAAATTAAAAATTCCCAGAAAATACAGCACTATAAGATAAGAATTACTGTGCAAATTCCAAAGGCTGTTGTGACAATTTGGCCGCGGAACCGCCGCAATAGCCATGCTATTGCCGCGGTTCCGCCGCAGTTTAGAGGAATTGGTCGCTCGAATTTCACAGTAATTCATAAAATCTCCTGCTGATTTTTCTGCATATTTTTAATCTAGAAAAAACCCAGTTTTTGAAAAAAGTCCAGAGAGCATATTGTATTAGGGTTTCGATGTTCGTTCGGATTTCAAACGTCGTCTACACTTCGTCTAAGGCTCTAGCTAGGCTCTGATACCACTGTAGGGTTCCTAGACACGCTTAAGAGGTCTCACAAGGCATCAACCATGCCAATTTCAAATTTTACGGGTGCCGAGAAATCCTAATACGGATCGTTAACTAGAATTTTAGGCGAAAGATGCAACTAGTTAACAAATTAACTAAGAGAACGGAAATACAACCTTTGTAGATCCGGTTCTCCACCTCCATAGCTCCGTAATGAATTCTCCTCGCTGTCCAAATCGAATCCCGGGCTCTAGCGTCGGCTTCATCGGAAAAATGGACGGGCTAGGTCGTCGACTTCGATACCGAAGATGATCTACGTCGAGGCATCACAAGATCAAGCTCCCACTTCACCAAGTCATGAAACTTGTGAAGAAAACACCCTATACTACTTGGCAAGAGGTAGAGGATGAAGAAATAGGAAGTGGGTTCACTTTAGAATTGGATTTCTCACTTTTTTTCATCAAATCACCATTGATGAAAGCTAGGTTTTCTTCTTGAAGAAGAAGAAGAAGAAGAAGATAATATTATGATAATAGAAAAGAAAATGAATTCTTATCATATCATGAACCATGGTCAAGTGTAGAGAACTAACTAAGGTTCAAGTGAATGGTTAGGGTTAAGCATGAGACAAAATGGTCACTTTAGTCAAAGCTTCATGAAGCTTCAAAGATAAAACAAAACTAGCAACCATTTTTCTCTTTATGCTTTTCCAAAATGAATAAACAAATAAATAAATGAATAATCTAAACCCTAATCATCAACTTAACCATGGTTTAATTCTTTACACTTAACCAAATAAGCATGCATCATCAAACATGATACAAACATGTGCACAAAAGTATATCACATATACAACTTGCACATCCAAGTGAGAAAATCCATTTAAAGTGAACCAATACTAGTTAATGCAAAATAATATATCAAATATATAATTATACATTAAATCATTAAATCAACACTTGATTTAACGATCCGGTCATATCGCATATAACCGACTAGAATCCTATGTATCGGCTTATCGAACCAATCCTTGATTCGATAACTAGGTTATATCGCATATAACCAATCGATACATTTATCGCGAGAATGGAATACGGTATCACATACACGCATTATTCTCGGTCCCGCACATATCTCATATGCGCTCCTATTTCGTTTCGCTTGAGCCAGGAAACCTCTGTGTAGGACTCTAAAGACTCGTCAATACACCGGCAGCAGATGACGATCATATCAAGCACCCACAAGCCGCAAGTGGTCTGCTAAACGTAACGGCCACCCGGGTATTGAGCGATCAGAAGATCGACGAGCAAGCCCGCTCACACTCCTGTGAATCCAACCAGTAACACTTACCGTACAGTCCGGTCTCGTCGTCTGATATGTCGCATATCTCGCCTAGGGGTGGTAAACGTCAGACCCCAATAGCTCGATAAGTCGTGTCGATATGAGGTCTATAACAGTTCGAGAAACTACTGGTAACACTTAACAGTAAATCACAGCAACCCTGGCCAGGGATTCCCGGTTATAGCCAATCGAACACAGCGCAACATCAACCCCCTATACCGGGAGAGACGAATTCCCTCCTATCGCTCATTGCCTCCATGTGACTCGGGACTGTACCCAAAAACCACCGTTTTGCATGCCCTCTTAGACGTGGTAAGGTGAAAATCAAAGCACAGTGGGAACCACACAAGACTCTATGACGATCTCGGGTCAACAGACTACTCTGTACCAGTGTCACCAGAGAACTGCCATCTGACGTAAGGTATAATACCATCTGGGAGTTCTCGGCGAGTCCGTCCAGTGTACCCAGTCTCCACTGAACACCCGTATATCATCTCTGATGTCAAATACCAATGGATATGGGATCATCCATCGCTCATCTGTATGGGTCGAGAAGGTATACGCTAGTCTACTCTGGTATATCGATGCCCTGTCTCGATATACCCACGACTAGGGACTTTGAAGGATGTACTTATGGACTACCATGTCCCCACTAGTATGATCCGCATCATAGTCCAGGTAGTCAAGTACACATCCTAAGGGCTTTACCAACGTGTAACAGAGAGACAATCAGTGTACACGTTAAGGTAAAGATCAACCAGATAGCATACTATCATGTCGAGCAAGAAAGTCCTCCCTATATATGTCCCAGCATCCACTACAATATACATCCTATGTATAGTAATGGCCTCTAGGGCATACATATAACTAACAAACAGTGATGTATTATTTCGACCTTAGAGTCGCGCTTGTAGTATTATGGTTTTCTGGCTGTTTTGAGTTTCTTTTTGGGTTTTGATCCTCGCCCTTGGCGTTGTATATTATTATTTTTCTTACGTGGCTGTGACCGTCGATTGACGAAGAGCTAGCTCCCGCTTGGGGATGCCTTTTATCATTTCATATATATTATTCTTGTTGTACCCCGTTCGGGGCCAGTTTTTACAAAGAAAACTCTGCCGAAATTTTCAGAAAAGATTACACATTTTTAAAAATGCATTTTCGGCTTAGTTATTTAAAAACTTTGATTTTCAAAACATGTTTTCTTTACTGCTTAAAACCAGTTTTCCTTATTTACTCCTTAAAATGGTTTTAGATTTCTGGGCTTTTGGCTTACTTGGATCAGATGGGGTCCTATAGACTTCATATGGTTCAAGGGCCAGTCACGTGCTCTTTCGGGTCGTGACAACTAGGACCATATGTTGTAGTATCCAATACCCAACAATCAGCAGTGGTTGTAGTATCCCATAGTCAACCATCTCATATTTTCTCTTTGGAAAAGACCTTTTTGAGTGGATCCGCCGTGTTGTCCTCTGAGTCTACTCTTCTAACCTCAATCTTCCTGGAGATCAACCATTTCCATGATCAGGTGATACGGCCTTAGAATATGTCTGGGTCACTGACGGGACGGGGGTTCCTTGGCCAAAGCCATAGCTCCATTGTCATACAATGGTGGGAACTAAGTTCATCTCATGAACAAATATATACCCAGACTACCTCTTTGGTAGTATCATTGGTAGCGATGCATTCAGCCTTTATCGTCAAGTTTGCCACGGTATATAGCTTGGAACTCTTCCAACATACTGTCCCTCTATTGAGGGTAAAGACAATGTCTATGACTGACATTTAGTCGTCCTTACTGTAGGGTTCCTAGACACACTAATGAGGTCTCACAAGGCATCAACCATGCCAATTTCAAAATTTTACAAGTGCCGAGAAACCCTAATGCGGATCGTTAACTAGATTTTAGGCGAAACATGCAACTAGTTAACAATTTAACTAAGTGAACGGAAATACAACCTTTGTAGATCCGGTTCTCCACCTCCATAGCTCCATGATGAAGTCTCCTTGCTGTCCAAATCAAATCCCGGACTCTAGCGTCGGCTTCATCGGAGAAATGGGCTGGCTAGGTCATCGACTACGATGCCGAAGATGATCTACGTCGAGGCATCACAAGATCAAGTTCCCACTTCACCAAGTCAAGAAACTTGTGAAGAAAACACCCTATACTACTTGGCTAGAGGTAGAGGATGAAGAAATAGGAGGTGGGTTCACTTTAGAATTGGATTTCTCACCCTTTTTCTTAAGATGCCATTGATGGAGGCAAGCTTTTCTTCTTAGAAGAAGAAGAAGAAGAAGAAGATAATTATGATAAGTATATCTAAAATAGAAAAATAAAAGGAATACTTATCATAACTACAACCATGGTTAAGTGTAGAGAGAGGACTATGGTTAAGTGGAATGGTTAGGGTTAAGAATGAGACAAAATGGTCACTTAGTCAAAGCTTTATGAAGCTTCATGAACAAACAAAGAAAGCCACCATTTTTCTCTTTATCATTTCCATAGTAAATAAATAAATAGATAAATATGAAAATCAAAACCCTAACCATTTAAATAACCATGGTTTAATCTTTACACAAACTCAAGTAAACATGTATCATCAAACATGATACATACAAGTGCACAAAAGTATATCACATATACAACTTATGAACTTGAAGTGAGAAAATCCATTTAAAGTGAACCAATACTAGTTAATGCAAAGCAACATATCAAATATATAATTATGCATTAAATCATTAAATCAACACTTGATTTAACGATCCGGACATATCGCATGTGACCGACTAATATCCAATGTATCGGCTTATCGAATCAATCCTTGATTCGATAACTAGGTTATATCGCATACAACCATATCGATACATTCATCGCGAGAATAGAATACGGTATCACATACACGCATTATTCTCGGTCCCGTACATATCTCATATGCGCTCCTATTTCGTTTCGCTTGAGCTAGGAAACTTCTGTGTAGGACTCTAAAGACTCGTCAATACGCCGGCAGCAGGTGATGATCATATCAAACACCCACAAGCTGCAAGCGGTCTGCTAAACGTAACGGCCACCCGGATATTGAGAGATCAGAAGATCGACGAGCAAGCCCGCTCATACTCCTGTGAATCCAACCAGTAACACTTACCGTACAGTCCGGTCTCGTCGTCTGATATGTCGCATATCTCGCCTAGGGGTGGTAAACGTCAGACCCCAATAGCTCGATAAGTCGTGTCGATATGAGGTCTATAACAGTTCGAGAAACTACAGGTAACACTTACCAGTAAATCTCAGCAACCCTGGCCAGGGATTTCCGGTTATAGCCAATCGAACACAGCGCAACATCAACTCCCTATACCGGGAGAGACGAATCCCCTCCTATCGCTCATTGCCTCCATGTGATTCGGGACTGTACCCAAAAACCACCGTTTTGCACGCCCTCTTGGACGTGGTAAGGTGGAAATCAAAGAACAGTGGGAATCACACAAGACTCTATGACGATCTCGGGTCAACAGACTACTCTGTACCAGTGTCACCAGAGAACTGCCATCTGACGTAAGATATAATACCATCTGGGAGTTCTCGGCGAGTCCGTCCAGTGTACCCAGTCTCCACTGAGCACCCGTATATCATCTTTGATGTCAAACACCAATGGATATGGGATCATCCATCGCCCATCTGTATGGGTCGAGAAGGTATATGCTAGTCTACTCTGGTATATCGATGCCCCGTCTCGATATACCCATGACTAGGGACTTTGAAGGATGTACTTATGGACTACCATGTCCCCACTAGTATGATCCGCATCATAGTCTAGGTAGTCAAGTACACATCCTAAGGGCTTTACCAACATGTAACAGAGAGACAATCAGTATACACATTAAGGTAAAGAGTAACCAGATAGCATACTATCATGTCGAGCAAGAAAGTCCTCCCTATATATGTCCCAGCATCCACTACAATATACATCCTATGTACAGTAATGGCCTCTAGGGCATACATATAACTAACAATCTCCCACTTGCACTAGGGCCATCTGATAGCAGTGGTTGAAGTATCTCATACTCAACCATCCCATAATAGTCTCTCTATGGGAAAAGGCCTTTGTGAGTGGATCCGCCGTGTTGTCCTCTGAGTCTACTCTCCTAACCTTGATCCCTTGGAGATCAACCATCTCCATGATCAGGTAACACTGCCTTAGAATATGTCTGGATCACTGATGGGATCGGCGTTCCTTGGCATAAGCCACAACTCCATTGTCTCACAATGGTAGGAACTATGTTCATCTTATGAACTAATATACACCCAGACTTCCTCTTTGGTAGCATCTCAAACAGCGATGTATCCAGCCTTTATCGTCTAGTATGCCACGGTATCTAGCTTGGAACTCTTCCAACATACCGTCCCTTTACCAAGGGTAAAGACAATGCCTGTGACTGACATTCAGTCGTCTTTATTACCCTGGAACACTTCCAGTGATTCTCCCCAGGATCGATTGATACCATCTCACTACAACTAGTGAGTATCCTAACATCCAATTAGATCTATCTCATAGATCCAAAACCCAGGATTTAGTAGGTATCACTTTGATCCTATATGGAGAATCCTTGTGATGAGCGGAGATTGACCGAGCGTAGCATAGGAAACTCCTTTCTTATCAAGAGTATGACATCCACGTACTCTACGAGGATTACCACCATACTCCCTACTACCTTTTTGTTTATACAAGGTTCATCTACCATTTTGATGATATCAAACTGTTTGACTACTACATCAAAACAGATGTTCCAACTCCGCGATACCTGCTTTATCCTATAAAGCATCTTGTACACGTTTCCGCTGCTCCCACTGTCTACGAAGCCCTCTGGCTGTGTACTTATAGATGTTCTCTTCTAAAACATCATTTAGAAAAGCAGTCATGGCACCCAACCGCCAGATATCGTAGTCATGGTATGTAGCCGTGGCAAGTAGGATCTGGATGGACTTAAGCATAGCCACTTGAAAAGGTTTCATCATTATCCACGCCTGGTCCATGACGAAAATCTTTAACAAGTCTAGCTTTGAAAGTCTCAACTTTTCCATCTACACCAAGTAATCTTCTCAAGATATACTTGCTCCTGATGGGGATTTAACCCTTCAGATACAGCAACCAAAGTCCATACTTTGTTGGTGTACATGGATTCCATCTCAGATCGCTAAGCATCCAGCCATTCTTACAGAGTCCCACTCCTAATGGCCAGCTCGAAACTAGTTGGGTCATCATCTCATGATGCAATCCTCGCTCCCACTGTCATAGAGTAACCGAAGTATCTCTCAGGCGGGTGAGGAACCTCACTAGATCGGCGGAGAGGCTGAGGTTCGTTGGTAACTATTGAATCCTTTGGTTCTATCAAATCATCAGCCGCAGTTTGTATAGCTGGAACCTTTCCAGTTCCACATAACAGATCTTGCCTCGAGCTTGTCCGGATTTTGCTTTTAGACATAGGCTGGACAACCCCAAATCTTAACTAACTTAAGATATGGGCTCTTCCCTTTCCATATCACATATGAAGTGGTAGGCAACTGATTTGATTTGAACCCTATTCGACAGGTATGCAGCTTCTTAAGTGCATAACTCCTAAAAGGAAATAGGAAACTCAGTAGTACTCATCATAGAGCACACCTTATCATATAGGGTGTGATTGCTCCGCCCCGATATACCATCGTGCTATGGTGTATACGGAGGAATAATCTGAGAGAGAATCTCATTCTCCTTTAGAAAAGTCCAAGAATTCCGTGCTCAAGTATTCTCCTCCTTGATCTCATCATAGGACATAATACTTATACCCATATTTTGGTTCTCTACTTCTAACTTATATTCCGTGAATATCTCAAAAGGTTCGGACTTGTGTTTCAACAAGAACATATGTCTGAATCTAAAGAGATTATCAGAGAATGTAATGAAGTACTAGGAACCGGTTTTGGCATCTGTAGACAGGGGACCTTTATACATCAACATGTATCATCCCAAGAGTTCACTAACTCTTTATCTGTTTCCTGTAAACGGAGCTATGGTCATCTTATCTCTGTGACATGACCGGCAAGTTTCATAAGATGTAAATTCAAACTGATTTAAATATGCATCTAAAATGTAACTTCAGCCAGTCGGATCGCATTGATATGACCTAGTCTACAATGCCTCAAGAAGAATTCGTTCATTTCTGAACTCTTCCTCTTGTGTGTGTTCCGTATACTAAAGAACTGTAGTTTGATTTAGAACATCAATGCTTTTAGATAACGTGCCTGAACCGATCAACTTTTGATATAGGAAATGTTCAAAACATTATCCATCAATACAAAATTATATCCTTTCTTTACTAGTAAAGAGACTGATATGATTTTGTATATCAGGTTCGGTATCTAATAACATTTGTTCAAAATCAATGTACTGGTAATACAGGGTGACAGTGACCAACAGACCTGGCTGCAACACTTGCCCCGTTTTCTGTCTCATGAAACTTATCATCCGTTCTCAGTTTTCTACCTTTTTGTAGCCCTATGTAACAGATTACATATCTGGGATCCTGATCCAGTATAATATACCCAGGATTCGGAGGATACTGAGAAACAGTTCTTTGTAATGAACACACCCGAAGATGATGCATCAGCATGCACTCTCTTCGTTTGGGCGGCACGGGAATTCTGGTAATCCCCAATTTCCTGCTCTGTCTTATAACAATTATAAGTTGGAGCGGGACCAACGTTCCCCAGCTCAGTATAACAAGCGGGTTCGGTCAATATTCCGTATTATTATCTTGATTAAGGCGTGATATGGTCGCTACCTGGAGAGAGAGAGAAGAAAACACTCAGCGTGCACTCTTTCAAGAATAGATTGGTTATTATTTTATCTAATCAGGATGGCTCCCACTGGTTTTATCAAATCTTCCTTCAAACCCTAAAAGGAAAGACTAGCCGGGATTAATTACACGCTACAAGTTCGCCAATCTTTCAGCCAGGCCAGTGTCGGTACTTTGAGGGAGGTCCCCCGTGCTTTCGCACGAACCTAATTAATGTAAACCTCGTTTTCCCAGAGGCGTAACCTTGTTAACACCTTTCTAGACACCTACTTGATCGGCTAATTGTAATGTGTAAAACTCTCCCAGGAGTAACTCTTACTCGCAGCGGGTATCGGGATCCAACTATCTCGTAGAAGGTATGCAATCTCATTGTAAATTTCAACACTTGAAATTCCTGATAATTTTGCCTCTAGCACCCTATGACCTTGACGGAGGTCAACAAACCATAGGCTACTAGTCAAGTTCAACCCGTCATTTCTTGATTGAATCAAACCCACCCGCACGACCCTTGACGGAGGTCAACAAGGTCGCACGACTACCCTAATCCAATCTGCATCATATGCATAAGAAGATAAATACTAGTTAGCTACCGCACACTACGCCTTGACGGAGGTCAACAAACGTAGCACGAATACTAAGTAGGATTTATTTGAAATGACGGAGGGCTACGACAGGTTTTTCTGAAAACCTATTGCGTAATGAACTTGATATCGTTGTAGAATCAAATGATTTTAAAATGGAGTGTTTTTGAGGCTTTTCTAGTTTTGCTAAAGGAGTCACTCCCGGTGAAGGGATCGTCGGTCATTTCCTCGTCGAATGAGGTGCGGGATATATCATATATATCACTGTGCAAAGCAAAAACTCTTAAAAGCAATCAAAAGACAAACCGAGTGTGTAGCATCTGCCAGTTATTGCTAAAGGAGTCACTCCCTGTGAAGGGATCTCGGTCCTTTCCTCATCGAATAAGGTGCAGGATATATCATATATACCGCTGTGCAAAGCAAGAACTGTAGCTACCTGTTTTATTTTTGAAATTCGATTCCACAACATCTTAGATTTCTTTTCTTTCATTAATCATATTAATGAAGTCCCATCATTTAAGTACCTAAACATCACAGATAAATACGACGTACACTTATGCCATCCGCATTCGTCTCGATGTCCCCTCGTGCACCGTTAGGTTAGGTAACTAACGGCAGAGCGGGGCAGGGCTAGCGCGGGTGTAAAACATAAGTAACGTCTATATAATATATCATATATACTATATACTGTATCCATCACAGAACATATCACATGATCACATCACAGATATCACAGCAGAAGAATCATATGAAATATTGGATATACTAGGACGTCCGTGTTTTCAATACGAGCCAGTGTAAAACACGGATTCCACGGTCGCGATGAATAGCCAAACCCACACCCCTAGACCCCTACGAGAGCGGCAAGCAACCCTACCAATTCTGGAGTTAGGAGACCCGGACTCGACTCCTCGAGTTGGTCTCCCACTGGACTCCAGAACCCGGTTACTTGTGCTCCCCTCCTTGGGTCTATCCTAGTGCGGAAAAGTAAATAATATACAAAGGGTGACATCTTCCGCAACCTGGAAGTGCCCCAATAAAAGAATATTACATACAAGTTTTTACATGAATGAAAATGAAAAACACTCATCTCTCATAAAAACCCCCGGCTATTCAAACACGATGATCCAATATAACATATCCAGCAACACATAACATCACATGTCATCAACGTAAGTAAATATGCGCATCCCAATTGTCGTTGACATATAGCAACGAAACCGGCGATATCACATATTACACTTACGGTCACAGAAAAGAAAGTGTAAAACTACAACAGTTGGAATCCGCAATCTCTTTAGACATCGCATGCCTAATCAAATGAATTACTTAGACATCACATGCCTAACAATTATAAACCCCGCATTTTAGTCTCAAAATCGAAAACACTTTTCAATATCAAGTCGGGCAATTCAACAAGATTCCCGACATCCTGATCGAATGCTCTTCGCAAACTTCAGTAGGCGGCCGCACCCCCGACGCCGTCGACGAAGTGCACCAAGGCGGAACACCGCTACCGTGAGCACCCGAACGGATGCTTTCGGCGACGGGGTTCTCCTATAGTCACTTGGTCGGGGCTATGGAGCGAGGCTGTTTATTAAGTTTATCTGGCGAGTATCCGCGTACGCTACGTTATTGCGACGGACTTTTGATCACATCAAAATTCCGTGGCAACCGATCAAGTGAGGCTAAACCGCTAGATTTATAACATTCATTCAGTTATCTCATAACTACTTGTGAATTCCAATTATTGTATCCCATTCCAGATAAATAGAAAATGTTAAACTTTCCGATCGAACATTTAAACACCCAAGTTTTCCCAAAACAGCTCAACACATGAAACAAGTTTAAAAACATCCAGTTCATGCCTCAGTACCGACGGTCCAGCCGTATAAGGGTCAAGCCAACGCCTCACATGTGGCACGCCGTACTGCCCCAAACCCTAAGGTTCAAAGGGCAGTTCAAGACGGTCACATAATCGAGATAAGGTTTGTTGTCTTCTAGAGGGTCCATCGCGTTACCTGCACTACTTAGAACGTCTTTAAACCACGGAAAAATCCAACACTTGGAAATTTCCCGACAGGAAAAAAATTGGGTATTTATATCCGGTCGAATTTTTTAACAGTTTCTAAAAATACCCGGAAAGCCACATAGACAAAATCTGATAATCCGATCGAATAATCGAATCCCAAAACAACCCAGAATATTCAACTCTTGAATAAATATTAAAAATTCCCAGAAAATCCAGCACCATAAAAGAGGAATTACTGTGCAAAAATGGATGGCTGATGTCATAAATTGGCCGCGGAACCGCCGCAGAAGCCAGGCTTCTGCCGCGGTTCCGCCGCGGTTTGGAGGTATCATTTGCCCAATTTTGTATCGTAATTCTTCGAACTTCCTGCTGAATTTTTTAAGCATTTTTAATCTGGAAAAAACCCAGTTTTTGAAAAAAGTCCAAAGAGCATATTCGGGTTTGGGTTTTGGTTCGATCGGACTTCAAACTCCGTCTACGCTTCGCCTAAGGCTCTAGCTAGTCTCTGATACCACTGTAGGGTTCCTAGGCACACTAATGAGGTCTCACAAGGTATCAACCATGCCAATTTCAAAATTTTACAAGTGCCGAGAAACCCTAATACGGATCGTTAACTAGATTTTAGGCGAAACATGCAACTAGTTAACAACTTAACTAAGTGAACGGAAATACAACCTTTGTAGATCCGGTTCTCTACCTCCATAGTTCCATGATGAAGTCTCCTTGCTGTCCAAATCAAATCCCGGGCTCTAGCGTCGGCTTCATCGGAGAAATGGGCGGGCTAGGTCATCGACTACGATGCCGAAGATGATCTACGTCGAGGCATCACAAGATCAAGCTCCCACTTCACCAAGTCAAGAAACTTGTGAAGAAAACACCCTATACTACTTGGCTAGAGGTAGAGGATGAAGAAATAGGAGGTGGGTTCACTTTAGAATTGGATTTCTCACCCTTTTTCTTAAGATGCCATTGATGGAGGCAAGCTTTTCTTCTTAGAAGAAGAAGAAGAAGAAGAAGATAATTATGATAAGTATATCTAAAATAGAAAAATAAAAGGAATACTTATCATAACTACAACCATGGTTAAGTGTAGAGAGAGGACTATGGTTAAGTAGAATAGTTAGGGTTAAGCATGAGACAAAATGGTCACTTAGTCAAAGCTTCATGAAGCTTCATGAACAAACAAAGAAAGCCACCATTTTTCTCTTTATTATTTCCATAGTAAATAAATAAATAAATAGATATGAAAATCAAAACCCTAACCATTTAAATAACCATGGTTTAATCTTTACACAAACATGATACATACAAGTGCACAAAAGTATATCACATATACAACTTATGAACTTGAAGTGAGAAAATCCATTTAAAGTGAACCAATAATAGTTAATGCAAAGTAACATATCAAATATATAATTATGCATTAAATCATTAAATCAACACTTGATTTAACGATCCGGACATATCGCATGTGACCGACTAATATCCAATGTATCGGCTTATCGAATCAATCCTTGATTCGATAACTAGGTTATATCGCATACAACCATATCGATACATTCATCGCGAGAATAGAATACGGTATCATATACACGCATTATTCTCGGTCCCGCACATATCTCATATGCGCTCCTATTTCGTTTCGCTTGAGCCAGGAAACCTCTGTGTAGGACTCTAAAGACTCGTCAATACGTCGGCAGCAGGTGATGATCATATCAAACACCCACAAGCCGCAAGCGGTCTGCTAAACGTAACGGCCACCCGGGTATTGAGCGATCAGAAGATCGACGAGCAAGCCCGCTCATACTCCTGTGAATCCAACCAGTAATACTTACCGTACAGTCCGGTCTCGTCGTCTGATATGTCGCATATCTCGCCTAGGGGTGGTAAACGTCAGACCCCAATAGCTCGATAAGTCGTGTCGATATGAGGTCTATAACAGTTCGAGAAACTACAGGTAACACTTACCAGTAAATCTCAGCAACCCTGGCCAGGGATTTCCGGTTATAGCCAATCGAACACAGCGCAACATCAACTCCCTATACCGGGAGAGACGAATCCCCTCCTATCGCTCATTGCCTCCATGTGATTCGGGACTGTACCCAAAAACCACCGTTTTGCACGCCCTCTTGGACGTGGTAAGGTGGAAATCAAAGCACAGTGGGAATCACACAAGACTCTATGATGATCTCGGGTCAACAGACTACTCTGTACCAGTGTCACCAGAGAACTGCCATCTGACGTAAGATATAATACCATCTGGGAGTTCTCGGCGAGTCCGTCCAGTGTACCCAGTCTCCACTGAGCACCCGTATATCATCTCTGATGTCAAACACCAATGGATATGGGATCATCTATCGCCCATCTGTATGGGTCGAGAAGGTATACGCTAGTCTACTCTGGTATATCGATGCCCCGTCTCGATATACCCACGACTAGGGACTTTAAAGGATGTACTTATGGACTACCATGTCTCCACTAGTATGATCCGCATCATAGTCCAGGTAGTCAAGTACACATCCTAAGGGCTTTACCAACATGTAACAGAGAGACAATCAGTATACACGTTAAGGTAAAGAGTAACCAGATAGCATACTATCATGTCGAGCAAGAAAGTCCTCCCTATATATGTCCCAGCATCCACTACAATATACATCCTATGTACAGTAATGGCCTCTAGGGCATACATATAACTAACACTTACCACCCTGGAAGCTATCCAGTGATTCTCCTTAGGATTGATTAATACCTTCTCACTACACCTAGTGAGAATCCTAACATCTACTTAGATCTATCTCATAAATCCAAAACTCAGGATTTAGGAGGTATCACTTTGATCCTATATGGAGAATCCTTGTGATAAGAGGAGATTGACTTAGTGTAGCATAGGATATACCTTCCCTATCAAGAGTATGTCATCCACATACTATACGAGGAAGACCACCTTACTCTCTACTACCCTTTTGTATATACAAAGTTCAACTACCTTTTTGATGAAGTCAAACGCTTTGACCACCACATCAAAAACAGATGTTCCAACTCCACGATGCCTGCTTTATCTTATAAAGCAACTTGCACACGTTTCCGCTGCTCCCACTGTCTACGAAGACCTATTGTTGTGTTCTCATAGACACTCTCTTCTAAATCACTATTTAGAAAAGCAGTCACGACACCCAACTGCCAGATATCGTAGTCATGGTATGCAGCAATGGCAAGTAGGATCTGGATAGACTTAAGCATATCTATTGGAGAAAAGGTTTCATCATGATCCATATCTGGTCAATGACGAGAACCTTTTACAACAAGTATAGCTTTGAAAGTCTCAACTTTTCTATCTACACTATGTAATCTTCTTAAGATATACTTGCTCCTGATGGGGGTTTAACCCTTCAGATAAAGCAACCAAAGTCCATACTTTGTTGGTGTATATGGATTCCATCTCAGATCTCATTGCATCCATCCATTCTTACAGAGTCCTTACTCTTGATGGACTGCTCGAAAATAGTTGGGTCATCATCTCATGATGCAATCCTCGCTCCCACTGTCATCGAGAAACTGAAGTATCTCTCAGGCGGATAAGGAACCCTACCAGATCGGCGGAGAGGCTGAGGTTCGTCGGGAACTATTGAATCCTCTAGTTCTACCAAATCATCAGCTGTAGTTTGTATAGCTGGAACTGATTCCAGTTCTACCTCATGACCAAAAATTTCTTTCCATAAAAATTCCTTTTCTAAAAAGGTGGCATGCTGAGAAACAAAACACCTTTTATTCCTCGGTGCGGTAAAAGATATTCCCTTGCGATTGCTTGGGATATCCAATAAACTTCCACAGAACTGATCTTGCCTTGAGCTTGTCCAGATTTTGTTTTTATACATAGGCCGGACAACCCTAAATCTTAACATCCTTAAGAGATGGGCTCTTCCCATACCATATCACATATGGAGTGGTAGGCACCTGATTTGATTAGAACCCAATTCAATAGGTATGCAGCTTCTCAAGTGCATAACCCCTAAAAGGAAATAGGCAACTCAATAGTACTCATCATAGAGCCCACCATATCACATAGGGTGCGATTGCTCTGCCCCGATATACCAATGTGTTGTGGTGTATACGGAGGAGTAATGCTGAGAGAGAATCTCATTCTCCTTTAGAATAGTCCAGGATCTTCATGCTCAAGTATTCTCCTCTCCGATCACATCAAAGGACTTAAATACTTATACCCGTTTTGGTTCTCTACTTCGTATTTATATTCATTGAATTTCTCAAAAGCTTCAGGCTCGCGTTTCAACACGAAGACATGTCCGAATCCCGAGAGATCATCAACGAATATAATGAAGTATAAAGAACCAATCCTGGCATGTGTATACAGGAGACCACATAAATCATTATGTATCAGTCCCAAGAGTTCACTAACTCCTTCTCTGTTTCAAGTAAACGGAGCTATGGTCATTTTATTTTTGTGACATGACTGGAAAGCTTCACAAGATGCAAATTCAAATTGATTTAAATATGGATCTAAATTAACTTAGCTAGTCGGGTCGCATTGATATGACCTAGTCTACAATGCCTCAAGAAGGATTCGTTCATTTCTGAACTCTTCCTCTTGTGTGTGTTCAGTACGTTAAGAACTGTGGTTTGAATTAGAACGTATATGCTATTAGATAACGTGCCTGAAGCGATCAACACTTGATATAGGATGTTCAAAACATTATCCAACAATACAAAATTATATCTTTCTTTACTTAATAAAGAGACTGATATGATGTTGTATATCAGGTTCGGTATCTAATAACATTCGTTCAGAGTCAATGTATTTCGTAATACAAGGTGATAATCGCCAACATCTTTGCTGCAACAATTGCACCGTTTCCAACTCTTGAAACTTATCACTCATTCCCAGTTCTCTACCTTTCTGTAGCCCATGTAACAGATTACATATGTGGGATCCCGATCTGGTATCTCATACCCAGGACATAGAGGACACTGAGAAACAGTTCTTGGTAATGAACACACCGGAAGAAGATGCATCAACATGCACTTTCTTCGTTTTGGGCGGCACGGGAATTTTGGTAATCCCCTATTTCCTGCTCGGTCTTATAACAATTATAAGTTGGAGCGGGATCAACGTTCCCCAACTCAGTATAATAAGCGGGTTCGGTCAATACATCCATATTATTATCTTGATTAAGGCGTGACATGGTCGCTACCTGGAGAGAGAGAGAAGAAAACACTCTGCGTGTGCTCTTGTAAGATTAGATTGGTTATATATTTATCTAATCAGGATGGTTCCCACTATTTTCAGCAAATCTTCCTTTATACCCTAAAAGGAAAGAATAGCCGAGATTAATTACACCCTACAAGTTCGCCAATCTTTCAGCCAGGCCAGTGCCAGTACTTTGAGGGAGGTTCCTCGTGCTTTCGCACTGACCTAATTAAAATAAACCTCGTTTTCCTAGGGGCGTAACCCCGTTGACACCTTTCTAGACACCTACTTGATTTGCTAATTGTAAAGTGAAAAACTCTCCCAGGAGTAACAATTACTCGCAGTGGGTATCAGGATCCAATTATCTCATAGAAGGTATGCAATTTCATTGCAAATTTCAACACTTGGAATTCCCGATAATGGTTTTTACCCCTAGTACTTATGACCTTGGCTATGGTCAACATATCATAAGTCTTAGTCAAGTTCTACCCGTCATTTCTTGATTAATTAGACCCAGCCACATGACCCTTGGCTATGGTCGACATAATCATGTGACTGTCCTAACTAATCACATCATATGCTTTATAGGAAGACATCACTTAGCTACCATACACCACGCCTCGGCTATGGTCGACATACGCAGCATGAATACTAAGTACTCTACTTCCTAAAATGACGGAATGTTGCGTATGGTTTTTAAGATAACCTTTAACGCTTTGAACTTGAAATCGTTGCAGAATCAAAATGATTTAAAATGGAGTGTTTTTGAGGCTTTTACGAGTTTTGCTAAAGGGGTCACTCCCGGTGAAGGGATCTCGGCTCTTTCCTCGTCGAATGAGGTGCAGGATATTCACGATACCACTATGCAAAGAAAGAAATAGAAAAGAAATCAAAAGACGAAACCGAAGGTTGTAGCATCTGCCAGTTACTGCTAAAGAGGTCACTCCCGGTGAAGGGATCTAGGCTCTTTCCTTATCGAATAAGGTGCTGGATATTCTACAAGGAATACCGCTATGCAAAGTAACAACTAGAGCTACCATTTTAGAAAATTCGATTCCACAGCATCATTAGGTTTATTTTTCTTTCATTAATCTCATTAATGAAGGTCCCATCATCTAAGTTACCTGAACATCACAGATAAATACAACGTACGCTTATGTCATCCGCATTCGCCTCGAAATCCCTCCATGCACCGTTAGGTTAGGTAATTAACGGCAGGGCGAGGTAGGGCTAGCGTGGGTGAAAAACATAAGCAACGTCTATAATATATCATATATATTATAATGTATGGTATCTATCTCAGAATATAAAATGATCACATCACAGAATATAAGCAGCAAAAGACAACATATGAAATATTGGATATACTAGGATGTCCGTATTTTGTATTTAGCCAACAATAAAAAATACGGATTCCACGTTCGTGATGAATAGCCAAACCCACATCCCTAGACCCCTACGAGAGCGGCAAGCAACCCTGCCAATTCCAGGGCTAGGAGACCCGATCTTGACTCCTCGAGATGGTCTCCCACTGGACCCCACAACCCGGCTACTTGTGCTCCCCTCCTTGGGTCTATACTAATGCGGAAAAGAAAATAATATACATCAATAGTGACATCATCCTCAATCCGGAAGTGCCTCAATAAAAGAATATTACATACAAGTTTTTAGATGAATGAAAAATGAAAAAACTCTTATCTCACATAAAACCCCCGGCTATTCAAACACGACGATCCAATATAACATATCGCAGCAACACATAGCATCACATGTCATCAATGTAAGTAAATATGCGTATCCCAATTGTCGTTGACGTATAGCAATGAAACCGGCGATACACTATATACTACACTTACAGTTGCAGAAAAGAAAAATAAAACTACAACAGTTAGAATCCGCAACCACCTTAGACATCATAAACCCGAAATATCTCATACTGCGGATTTCATGCTTAACAATATGAATTCCTTAGACATTGCATGCCTAACAATTATAAACCCCGCATTTTAGTCTCGATATTGAAAACACTTTTCAATAACAAGTCGGGTAATTCAACAAGATTCTCGACATCCCGATCGAATGCTCGTTGGAGACTTTAGTAGACGACCGCACCCCCCGATGCCGACAACGAAGTGCACTAAGGCGGAACACCGCAGCCGCGAGCACCCGAACGGATGCTTTAGGCTACGGGGTTCTCCTACAGTCACTTGTTCGGGGCTATGGGGCATGGCTATCTAATAATGTTACCCGATGAGTATCCGCGTACGCTACATGATTGCGACGGACTTTTGATCACATCAAAATCTCATGGCAACCGATCAACTGAGACTAAATTGCTAGATTTATAAAATTCAATTGTTGTGGATTCCAAGTATTGTATCACAATCAACTAGACGATATTAAACATTTCGATCAAATCAACAAACACTTTCATCTCCCTAAGAACTCAACACTTGAGCAAAGTTGAAATACCCAAAACGTGCCACAGTACCTATGGACCAGCCGTAGAAGGGTCAAACCAACGCCTCACCTATGGCACCGCGGAACTACGCCAAACCCTAGGGTTCGATCGCGGTTCCTTAGGCATAGAATCGAGTTAAGGTTTTTGTTCTTCTAGAGGGTCCATAGACTTACTTGCACGACCATTGATTATACTCAACTTGGAAAACTCTAACTCTTGGAAAACTTCAGAGGGTATCATGAGGCAGTGTTCGAAGCTCGCTCGAAGTGTTAAACATCATCTAGGTTACCATTACAATGTTAAAAATATACGACTACGAAACACTCCGTATTAGTCCTGTATCAAAATTTTCATCACATGCAATTTTTGACTAAACAAACAATACCTGAAACCCCACAATCTACAGTATAGTGCACACAACAAAAATGAGGCAGATTGGGGTAAAAGTGGCCGGCCATTAGGGTAGTGATCTCGGGTCATTTCCGAGCAAATGCTCTCAAATTTTTTCTATGCACTATATGTATCACATACATCACTCTGCAGTTGTTTGCATAATTTTTAAAGACTTTTTCAAAATCGACAGAGAGCAAAATCTGCAGGGTTTCAGAAATCGTATTTCGGAGTTGTTTTGGTTTTGTATTAATCTAACATCGTCTAAGTTTCTAGTTTGGCTCTGATACCATGTTGGGATTTCCTCAGCACCTATCCTATGGTTTGCAAGCATCAAGCATGCCACAACAAAAATTTTAGGTGGTGCTAAGCAAACATCTAAGGAATCATATTAGAAAATTAGGGTAACAAAAACTTTGCAATCAAATATTACATAAGAAGTGAACTAGAATACAACCTTTGTGGACCCGGTCCTTCACTTCTAAAGCTCCGTGTAGTCATCCCTTCGCTCCAAGCATCAATCTCCCGGAGTCAAGATGAACTCCACAAAGCGTAGTGAGCAAGGATGCTAGATGTTTTCGAGGCCGAAGATGATCTACGTCGAGGAAACTCAAGCACAAGCTATTTCTTCACAAAGTGATGAACTTTGTGAAGCAAACACCCTAAACTAAATGGCAATTAGTTGAGGATGATGAAGTAGGAATTTTGCTCACTTTGGATTTGATTTTCTCACAATATTTCTTCTCATCTTCAAACCCTAGAAAACTTCTCAAGCTCAAGAAGAAGATGAAGATGAAAGAATAACAAAAGAATGAGAATGAGGTTAGATTTACAACCATAGTGAGTTAGTGGCATACACTTAACCCTTGTAGAGACTTAACCATGGGCTATGATAATTGGTTGGGTTAACTAAATATCTTAAGTAAAAACAAATGTTGTGGACTAAGTCAATGGTTAGCAAGATTCTCCAAGCTTCTAGCCATGACAATTTCCAACAATTTTGTTAATTATTAAGATAAATCAAAACCCTAGAAGTATCATGGTTATGGTGTAAGTCTTACACACACAAGTTGCATATATAACCTTGCATGATACAATGTATATATCACATATATCACATGTATACAAAAGTGAGAAAAAGAAACAATTAAGTGAGCAATATTAGTTAATGTAAATTCATATATCAAATATATAATTATACATTAAATCATTAAATCAATACTCGATTTAATAATCTGGCTATATTACATATAACCGACTAATATCTATAATATCAATTTACCGAATCAATAATTGATTCGATAACCGGGCTATATCACATATACCCGGCCGATATCAAATATCGCGAGAATACAATACAGTATCACATACTCGTATCAATCTCGGTCCCGTGCATATCACATATGTGCTCCTACTCTGTTTCGCTTGAGCTAGGAAACTTCTCTGCAGGACTCTAAAGACTCGTCAATACGCCGGCAGTAGGTGGTGATCATATCAGTCACCCACAAGCCGCAAGCGGTATGCTAAACGTAACGGCCACCCGGGTATTGAGCGATCAGAAGTTCAACAAGCAAGCCTGCTCACACTCCTGCGAATCCAATCAATAACACTACCGTACAGTCCGGTCTCTTCGTCTGATATGTCGCATATCTAGTCTAGGGGTGGTAAACGTAAGACCCCAGCAACTTGATAAGTCATGCCGATGTAAGGTCCATAACGGTCCGAGGAACTACTGATAACACTTACCAGTAGGTCTCAGCAACCCTGGCCAGGGATTTCCTGTTATGGCCAATCGAGCATAGCGCAACATCAACCCCCAATACCGGGAGAGACGAATCCCCTCCTATCGCTCATTGTCTCCATGTGACTCAGGACTGTACCCAAAAACTACCTGTTTGCATGACTCAGTAGCGCCATGGTAGGGTGGAAATCAAAGCACAGTGGGAGACACACAAGACTCTATGACGATCTCGGGTCGACAGACTAATCTGTACCAGTGTCACCAGAGAACTGCTACCTGACGTGAGGTATAATACCATCTAGGAGTTCTCGGCGAGACCGTTCAGTGTACCCAGTCTCCACTGAGCACCCATATACTATCTCTGATGTCAAACACCAATGGATATGGGATCATCCATCGCCCATCGCATAGGTCGAGAAGCTATACGCTAGTCTACTTTGGAGTATCGATGCCCTGTCTCGATATTCCCTCGACTAGGAACAATTAAAGGATGTACTTATAGACTGCCCAGGCCCCCACTAGTATGATCTGCATTATAATCCTGGTAGTCAAGTATACATCCTAAGGGCTTTATCAACATGTAACAAAGAGACATCATATGTACATGTTAAGATAAAGAGCAACCAGATATCATACTATCATGTCGAGCAAGAAAGTCCTCCCTATGTATGTCCAAGCATCCACTATAATATACATCATATGTACAATAATGGCCTCTAGGGCATACATATAACTAAAAACTATCATGTCGAGCAAGAAAATCCTTCCTATATATGTCCAAGCATCCACTATAATATACATCACATGTATAATAATGGCCTCTAGGGCATACATATAACTAATAATCTCCCGCTTGCACTAAGGCCATTTGTTGTAGTATCTCATATCCAACGCCCCATAAAAGTCTCTCTAGGTAAAGTCTTCTGTGAGTGGATCCGCCGTGTTATCCTTCGCGTCAACTCTCCTTACCTTGATCCTTTGGAGGTCAACCATCTCCCTGATCAGGTGATACCGTCCTAAGAATATGACTGGATCGCTGATGGGACCGGTGTTCCTAGGCCAAGGCCATAACTCCATTGTTGTCTCAATAACAGTTATTGGACGCTCAATGGTAGGAACTATGTTCATCTCATGAACAATAAATATCCAGACATCCACTTTGGTAGCATCATTGGTAGCGATGTATTCAGCCTTTATCGTCTAGTTTGCCATGATATCTAGCTTGGAACACTTCCAACATACCGTCCCTCCACTGAGGGTAAAGATAAAGCCCATGACTGACATTCAGTCGTCCTTATCACTCTGGGAGCTCGAATTGGTAAAGGACTCCCACTGGATTTCACCGTTACCAAACCCCAAGAACATTTTTTCAGTGCTTCTCAAGTACTTAAGAATGTCCTCCACAGCTTTCCAGTGATTCTAACAAGATCCGATTGATTCCTGATCACTACAACTAGTGAGTCAGCTACATCTGGTCTGGTACATAACATCGCATACATGATAGAGCCTAGTGCCGAAGCATAGGGTATCCCTTGTATGCGAGCTCTCTCCAAATCAGTTTTGGAAGACATCTTTTTAGAGAGAGTGATTCTTGAGTAAGTGGACGAACCACCACGCTTAGAATTCTCCATACTAAACCCCTTTAGTATGGTGTTAATATACCTGGATTTGGGACACTCCCAACATCCACTTAGATCTATCACTATAGATCATAATCCACAAGATGTAGTAGGTATCATACAGATCTTCCATGGAGAATCCTCGTGATAAGAGGAGCTTGACCGAATGTAGCATAGGAAACCATTTCCTATCAAGAGTATGTCATCTACGTACAATACGTGGAAGACAACCTTACTCTCTACATCCTACTTGTATATACAAGGTTCATCTACCTTTTTGATGAAGTCAAACTCTTTGACTGCCACATCAAAATAGATGTTCCAACTCCGCGATGCCTGCTTTAATCCTGATGGACTTAAGCATAGCCACTGGAGAAAAGGTTTCATCATAAACCATACTTTTTTGCATGATGAAAACCTTTTACTACAAGTCTAGCTTTGAAAGTCTCAACTTTTCCATTTACACCAAGAATCTTCTCAAGATCCACTTGCTCCCTATGGGTTTTATCCTTTCAGATGCAACATTCAAAGTCATACTTTGTTGGTATACATGGATTCCATCTTTCATCGTATAGCATCCAGCCATTTCATAGAGTCCCCACTCATGATGACCTGCCTGAACCTAGTTGGGTCATCATCTACTATGATGCAAACCTCGCTTCCACCGTCACCGAGGAAACCGTAGTATCTCTCAGGTGGATGAGGAACCCTACCAGATTCACGGAGAGGCCGAGGTTTGTTGGAGACTATTGAATCCTTTGGTTTCACCAAATCATCAACTGTTAGTTTGTCCAGCCGGAAGTCCTTCTAGTTCTACCTCATGACCACAAATTTCTTCATAAGAAATTCCTTTTCTAAAAAAGGTGGCATGCTAAGAAGCAAAACACCTTTTGCTCCTCAGTATGGTAGAAGATATTCCCTCACAAATGTTTGGGATATCCAAAAAACTTACACAGAACCGACCCTGCCTCGAGCTTTTCCGGAATTTGCTTTCAACATAGCCCAGACAACTCCATATCTTAACTCGTTTAAGATATGGTCTCTTCCTATTCCATATCTCATATGTAGTGGTATGCACTGATTTGGATGGAACCCCATTCAATAGGTATGCAGCTTCTCAAGTGCATAGCCCCCAAAGGAAAGAGGTAACTCAGCAGTACTCATCATAGAGCGCACCATATCTCATAGGGTGCGATACCTCCGCCCCGATACACCATTGTGCTGTGGTGTATACGAAGGAGTGAGCTGAGAGAGAATCCCAATCTCCTTTTAGAAACTCCAGGGACTCCATGCAAAAGTATTCCTTTCCCGATCTCATCGAAGGACTTAATACTTCTACCCATCTGGTTCTTAACTTCAAGCTTATATTCCTTGAATTTCTTAAAAGTTTCAGACTTGTGTTTCAACAGGAACACATGTCCGAATCTTGAGAGATCATCGATGAATGTAATGAAGTACAAAGAACCAACCTTTGCATTTGTAGACAGAGGACCGTATACATCATCATGTATCCATCCCAAGAGTTCAATAACTCTTTCTCTGTTTCCAGTAAATGGAGTATTGGTCATTTTATCTTTGAGACAAGACTGACAAGTATTATAAGATGAAAATTCAAACAGATTCTCATATTCATCCTTATGTAACTTAACTAGTCATGTCGCATTAATATGACCTAGTCTACAATGCCAGAAGAAGGATTCGTTCATTTCTGAACTACTCCTCTTGTGTGTGTTCTACTTACTTTGAACTGTGGTTTAATTTAGAACATATATGCTATTACATAACATGCCTGACCCAATCAACTCTTGATTAAGGAAAATGTTCACAACATTATCCTCCAATACAGAATTATATCCTTCTTTAACTCAATATAGAATCTGATGTAATGTTGTATATCAGGTTCATTATCTAATAACATTTGTTCAGAATCAATGTATTTACCATTTGGTAGTATAAGGTGATATTTCCCAACTGATTTGGCTGCAACAATTGCACCATTCTCTAACACATAGAGATATATCACCCTATCTCAGTTCTCTACCTTTCTGTAGCCCATGTAACATATTACATATGTGGGATCCTAATCTGGTATCTCATACCTAGGACGTAGAGTGTACTAAGAAACAATTCTCGGTAATAAACACACCTGAAGAAGATGCATCAACATGCACATTCCTCGATTGGGTCGCGTGGAGATCCGGATATTCCCCTATTTCCTGCTCGGACTTATAACAATTATAAGATTGAGCGGAACCAATGTTCCCCAGCCCAGTATAAAAAGCAGGTTTGGTCAAAGCATCCATATTATTATCTTGATTAAGGTGTGACATGGTCGCTACCAGGAGAGAGAGAGAAGAAAACACTCTGCGTATGCTCTTGCAAGATCAGATTGGTTATTATTTTATCTAATCAGGATGACTCCCACTGTTTTTATCAAATCTTCCTTCAAACCCTAAAAGGCAAGACTAGCCGGGATTAATTACACCCTACAAGTTCACCAATATTTCGGCCAGGCCAGTGTCGGTACTTTGAGGGAGGTTTCCCGTGTTTTCGCACGGACCTAATTAAAATAAACCTCATTTTCCCAGGGGCGTAACCCCATTAACACATTTCTAGACACTTACTTGATCATCTAATTGTAGTGTGTAAAAACTCCCCAGTAGTAACTCTTACTCGCAGTGGGTATCGGGATCCAACTATCTCATAGAAGGTGTGCAATCTCATTGCAAATTTCAACACTTGAAATTCCTGATAATATTTTACCCCTGGCGTCCTATGACCTTGACAGAGGTTAAAAAACCATAGTGCGCTAGTCAAGTTCAACCCGCCATTTCATGATTGAATTAAACCCACCCGCACGATCCTTGACAGAGGTCAATAAGGTTGTACGACTACCCTAATCCAATCGCATCATTTGCTTTGCAGATAAGCACTAATAAGCTACCGCACACCACGCCTTGATAGAGGTCAAAAAACACAACACGAATACTAAATGGTCCTTATCTGAAATGACAGAGGGCTACGACAGGTTTTTAAGAAAACCCTTTGCGTAATGAACTTGATATCATTGTAGAATCGAGTGATTTTTAAAAGGAGCGTTTTTGAGGCTTTTGCTAGATTTGCTAAAGAGGTCACTCCCAGTGAAGGGATCTTGGCTCTTTCCTCATCGAATGAGGTGCAGAATATTTCAAAAATACCACTATGCAAAACATGAACTAAAAAAGCAATCAAAAGACAAAACCGAGTGGATTGTAGTATCTGCCAGTTTCGCCAAAGTGGTCACTCCCGGTGAAGGGATCTCGGCTCTTTCCTTATCGAATAAGGTGCTGGATATTCTATAAGGAATACCGCTATTCAAAGCAAGAACTAGAGCTACCAGTTTGTAAAACAAGATTCTACAACATCTTTAGGTTTCTTTTATTTCATTAATCTCATTAATGAAGTCCCATCATATATGCTTCCTAAGCATCACATAAGAAACGAAAGCATCAATATTTATTATATCTCATATATATAATATAAGCAATCGTCTTAACATATCAAGTGATCACATCACAGAATATCAGCAGCAGAAGGACACATATGAAATATTGGATATACTAAGAATTTCGTGTTTGAATTAAGCCAATAAAAAACGCGGATTCCACGATCGCGATAAATAGCCAAACCCACATTCCTAGACCCCTACGAGAGCGGCAAGAAACCCTACCAATTCTAGAGTTAGGAGACCCGGTCTTGACTCCTCGAGATGGTCTCCCTCTGGACCTTAGAACCCGGTTACTTGTGCTCTTCTCCTTGGGTCTATCCTAATACGGAAAAGTAAATAATATACAGCAATGGTGATATCATCCTCAACTCGGAAGTGCCCTAATAAAAGAATATTACATACAAGCTTTTATATGAATGAAAATGAAAAACTCTCATCTCACATAAAAAACCCCCGGCTATTCAAAACACGACGATCCAATATAACATATTACAGCAATACATTACATCACATGTCATCAACGTAAGTAAATATGCGTATCCCAATTTTCGTTGACATATAGCAATGAAACTGGCGATACACCACATATTACACTTACGGTCGCAGAAAAGAAAGTGAAAAGCTACAATAATTGGAATCCGCAAGCACCTTAGACATTATAAACCCAATGTATCACATACTTTGGATTTCATGCCTAACCAAATGAATTCCTTAGACATCACATGCCTAACAATTATAAACCCCACATTTTAGTCTCGATATTGAAAACACTTTTCAATAACCAGTCGGGTAATTCAATAAGATTCCCGATAACCTGATCGAATGCTCGTCGGAAACTTTAGTAGACGGCCGCACCCCCGATGCCGTCGACAAAGTGCACTTAGGCAGAACACCGCGGTCGCGAGCACCCGAACGGATGCTTTTGGTGATGGGATTCTCCTACAGTCACTTGGTCGGGGCTATGGGGTGTGGTTATCTAGTAAGGTTACCCGGCGAGTATCCGCGTACGCTACGTGATTGCGACGAACTTTTGAGCCACATCAAAATTCCGTGGCAACCGATCAAATGAGACCGAATTGCTAGATTTATAAAATTCAAATTAGTTTTCATAAAACTAAATATTGTGGATTCCAAGTATTGTATCACAATTACAGATAGCTAGACGATGTTAAACTTTTCGATCGAATCAACAAACACCCAAAATTTCCAAAAGAGTTCAACACTTGAGCGAAGTTTAAAAAATACCTAGAACATGCCACAGCACCTATGGACCAACCGTAGAAGGGTCAACCCTTTTCTCACCTATGGCACCGCAGAACTACCACAAACCCTAGAGTTTGGTGGTGGTTCCGACGGTCACAGAATCGAGTTAGGGTTTCGTTCTTCTAAAGGGTTCACAGAATCACCTGCATGATTTTCTGAAGATTTCAAACTTGGAAAAATCCAACTTTTGGAAAATTTCCAGCAGGGAGAAAATGGGTTATTGATATTCGTTCGAACTTTTTAACGTCGTCTAAATAACTCGAAACAATGTTAAAATTACGAATACGAAACACTCCGAATTTCCAATACAGTAAGACCACATCACATGCAATCTCAGAAAAAACAAGCAACACCCGAAACATCAAAGCCCAGAGACTGGAACAGTGTAAAAATTTGAAGCCAAAATACCCTAAAAAATCCGGCGAGCTCAGATTTTATGCACATGTCGCCGTCCAAATTCTAGCGAGGAGGGTTCAAATTTCTACTGTGTTCATGTTACATCTCATATAACATTCTGCAATTACTTAAAAAAAATTTAGAGGCCATTTAAAATCGACAGAAACTAGGTTTTAGTGTTGCATGTTTCGGAGTAGTTTCAGTTTCGTAATCTAACATACATCATCTAATTCTCTAGCATGGCTCTGATACCACTATAGGGTTACCTAGCACGATAGCAAGGTTTCGGGAGGCATCGCTCATGTCGTTTTTTAAAAATCTCCATGCTACATAACCCTAACCCTAGAATCTTAACTAGAGAATTATACGAATCAAGAATGTAACAACTTTACATCTAAGTGAATGAGGAATACAACCTTTGTAGACCGGTCCTTCACTTCTAAAGCTCCGTATAGTAGTCCTTTCGCTCCAAGTAGTGAACACCCGAACTCTAGTAAGGGTACACATGAAGAAATGAACAAGCGTGCTCGAAGTCATCGAGGCCGAAGATGATCTACGTCGAGAAGACACAAGCTCATGCTACCTCTTCACTAATGGTAGATTAGTGAAGCAAACACTTTAAACTAAATGGATAATCTAGTAGAGGATGATGAAGCAGGAATTTTGCTATCTTTAGAAATAATTTTCTCACTCATTTTCTTCACTTCCCAAAAAGCTAGTGAGCTTGAGAAAGGAGATGAAGAAGAAGCAACCATGGAAAAATCTCATCTCATGAGAGTGTTATAGTAACCATAGGTGAGTTAATATCAAATACTAACCCTTCTAGAGACTAAACCATGGCTAATCATAATGGTTGGGTTAATAAATATCTTAAGTAAAACAAAATTGATGGACTTAGTCAATGATTCTACAAGCTTCCATTAAGCTTCAACCATGACTAAATACCACCCAATTTTGAATTACTTTAAATAAATAAAACCCTAGATTAAGTTAAGCATGGTGTGAGTCTCATACACCCATGTCACATGTATCATCTAGCATGACACACAAGATGTACATTAATATATATCACATATACGCTAAATGCACACAAGTGAGAAAAAGAAATATTAAGTGAGCTGATATTAGTTAATGTAAATTAATATATCAAATATATAATTATACATTAAATCAACACTTGATTTAATAACCCAGCTATATCACAATACAACCGACTAATATCAATCGTATCAACTTATCGAATCAACACTTGATCCGATAACCCGGCTATATCACATATAACCGTCCGATATCACATATCACAAGAATAGAATACGGTATCACATACGTATTAATCTTGGTCCCGCACATATCACATATGTGCTCCTACTTCGTTTCGCTTGAGCCAGGAAACCTCTGTGTAGGACTCTAAAGACTCGTCAATACACCGGCAGTAGGTGGTGATCATATCAGTCACCCACAAGCTGCAAGCGGTCTGCTAAACATAACGGCCACCCGGGTATTGAGCGATCAGAAGAACAAGCTAGCCTGCTCATACTCCTGCGAATCCAATCAGTAACACTACCGTACAGTCCGGTCTTTTCTTCTGATATGTCGCATATCACAGCCTGCGGGTGGTAATCGTCAGACCCCAATAGCCTGATAAGTCATGCCAATGTGAGGCTCATAACGGTTCGAGAAACTAATGATAACACTTAACAGTAGATCTCAGCAACCCTGGCCAGGGATTTCCTGTTATGGCCAATCAAGCATAGCGCAACATCAACCCCGAATACCGGGAGAGACGAAATCCCCTCCTATCGCTCATTGCCTCCATGTGACTCGGGACTGTACCTAAAAACCACCGTTTTTCATGATCTCTTTAATGTGGTAAGGTGGAAATCAAAGCACAATGGGAATCACACAAGATTCTATGACGATCTCGGGTCAACAGACTAACCTGTATCAGTGTCACCAGAGAACTGCTATCTGACGATAGGTACAATACCATCTAGGAGTTCTCGGCGAGTCTGTTCAGTGTACCCAGTCTCCACTGAGCACCCGTATACCTTCTCTGATGTCAAACACCAATGGATATAGGACCATCCATCGTCCATCATATGGGTCGAGAAGCGTATACGCTAGTCTACTTTAGAATATCGATGCTCTGTCTCGATACTCACATGACTAGGAACAATTGAAGGATGTACTTACCGACTACCTCTGCCCCACTAGTATGATCTGCATCATAATCCTGGTAGTCAAGTACTCATTAGGGCTTTATCAACATGTAATAGAGAGACAATAAGTGTACATGTTAAGATAAAGAGCAACCAGATAGCATATTATCATGTCGAGCAAGAAAGTCCTCCCTATATATGTCTAAGCATCCACTATAATATACATCACATGTATAATAATGGCCTCTAGGGCATACATATAACTAACACGGATGCGGCCGTTGTAGCAGACTTTGTCAGATCCCCCCTCGTTTGTGAGGGTTTTTTTGATCGTGGGGACACTCTTCCCCGCAGGCGCAAGCCCCTGTAATTAATTACGTTAACACATTGCGATAACCACTTTCTCCTGCTCCGGAGGTTCACTTCGTATCGTGTGTATGTTTGTTTTATTTTGGTTGCTTGTGGATTGTATACGGAGACTATCTTATGTTGTCTCCTGTAGTGCGTGGATTAGTCCAAATCCGAATATTCTTAAATTTGGGTTTGATTTGATTTAAGGATCATTAATCTGGTTTAAGATTAAGATCAATTTAAATATATGAGCATTTGGGCTCGATTATTTTAGTTTAAGGACATCGCGGTCCATTATCGCCATGTTTGAGGCTAAATGTTAGTTTAAGGACATTTCGGTTCTTTGTCGCCGTATTTGGGGGCGAATATTAGTTTAGGGACATTTCGGTCCATTGTTAGTTTAGGGACATCTCGGTCTATTATCGCCATTGTGGAGAAGAATATTAGTTTAGGGACTTCTCGGTCTGTTATTAGTTTAGGGACATCTCGGTTCTTTATCCATCTTGCGCACACGTGTATTTGTTATGTGATGAAGTGAACAATGGTGATATGGAATGCATCCAATTTGGGGTATGATCCTATTTGAGGTGTGCACGTCAATTTGGAAGTGCACCAAAGAGTTGTTGGTTGTCGGGACCCGCCACCTCTCTGAAGATGTTGAAGAATTACAACGACATATATCAGAGGTGTGGAGAGATGCACCCTTAAACCAAATCCCATACTTGAGGGAAAAGGGGGGGCTGTTGTAGACCTAAGAGATGTTAGTCATGTTTGAGACTAAAATTATCTTAGGAGATATAAGATGAATATTATTTGGGATATCATCAATGGGAGACCACTAGTCATTTTTGAGACTAAGGTCAGTTTGGGAAAACACGAGCAATATGGGCTTGGTTGTTTTAGAAACAAAGAGGTTTAACCTCAGGAAACTTAGTTAATTTGAGCTGAGATTGGGTTTCCATAAATACCCAACAGCGCTAAGCACTGAGGAATACAGTGCTCACGTGCGTTTCACGTGGGCACTGGATTAGTGTTAAACACTAGAGTTTTGAGGCATTCATGTGACACACATGAGGCACCCAAATATGGGCATTGCCCATTGGGTTTTATCTCCCCTTCTTTTTTTACAGAAGTGCTAAGCACTTGGCTAACGTTCTCGTGCAAAACACGTGACTGCCCCTTTTCTTTTTGATACTGGGGTACTTTAACACTCACGTGGGAAACACGTGAGGCAGTTTTAGTTGCTCTCTTTATTCGTTTAAAGCACTCATGTGGGAAACACGTGAGGCTTCAAAATAGTGCTAAGCACTAATGATTCTAGTTTTGAAGATCTTGGATCATCATCACTGCTTTTTTTTATGGAAGAAATAAGTTCTTTATATATAGGATTAAACCCTAATTTTTGGAGGAATTAAATTCCTATATGTTCTCGTTCTTCTTCTCTTTTTTTATATAACTTAATTCTTTTCCCCTAGATTTTGAATCTGCAGAGCAAAATCTCCCCGATGAGAATTAAATTCTCAACTTGTGGGGAGTTTTGCTTTTGCAAATCTCAACCGGGGAAAGAACTAAGTTCTTAAATGAAAGGTTAAACCCTTAGATAGGTAAAGGAGAGACAATATGATCTTTGTTTTTTTACCTCTGGTTTCAATGAGGAAAGTCTTCTTCTTTGAGAATTAAATTATCTTGTTCTCTCAAGATCCCGCTGTACTCTTTTTTGCAGAAGCTTGTGAGGAAAATTCCTCTTCTCCACTTTTTTTTTCTTCTGTTTTCTCTTTCTATTTATAGGATAAGAGAAAAGATCAATTTGTTAGGAAAATCTCTGATTGAGAGATCATGATCAATCCAAAATGATCTCTCGGATCATTTGGTGAATTTTATTCACCATTGGATTTTTAATCCAAAGGCTCTCTGTTTAACAGAGAAGTTTTCTTGTTTACTTAACAGGATTAGGAAATATCTTTTCCTAAGATAGAATTTTTATTCTATCAGATGATCGGAGGGTGATTTTATAATCACCGTTGAATTTTTGATCCAAGGGTCTTCTGTTTAACAGAAAAGATTTTTCTAGCTTGAGAAAGATCAAGGAAATATTTCCCACATAGAATTTAATTCTATCCTGCCAAATAGTGCAGCAGAAGAACTTACGTGTTTAACACGTGATCCCTAGCATGGGTTTTAGTATGCTTTATTTTCAGCACTCATATACATATAAATTCTCACGTGTTTAATACGTGAGGCCTGTTTGGCTTTCCAATTATTTGATTGCAGCGCATATATGCTTTGCATACAGGTGTTCACGTATTTAATACGTGTGGCTCTTTTAGCCCATTTGTTTTTAACTGTAGCGCCTATATGCTTTGCATATAGGTGCTCACGTGTTTAACACGCGAGACTTGAATAGTGGGGAATTCCCCTCTTCCCATTTTTATAAGGGAACAAATTCCCCCAGTGTTGTTCCCACGTGGCTTGCACGTGACCTCTAGTATGGGTTTCAGTATGCTTTATTTCTAGCGCATAAAACTCTCACGTGTTTAGGCCTGTTCGGCTTGCCAATTATTTGATTGCAGCGCCTATATGCTTTGCATATAGGCGCTCACGTGTTTAACATGTGTGGCTCTTTTAGCCTATTTGTTTTTAACTGCAGCACTTATATGCTTTTGCATATAGGTGCTCATGTATTTAACACGTGAGACTTGAATAGTGGAGGATTTTTCCCCTTCCCCATTTTTTTATAAGGGAACAAATGCCCTCCAGCGTTGCTCTCACATGGCCTGCACGTGAGTGCAACATTGTCCACCCTTACAGCCGTTGGATTGCTTAGGGGAACGGGGAGATGAACCACTTTCCATCACGTCTTATAAATGAGGTGTTTGGCTCATTAAACGATTCATTGTTTCTTCATCTTCTTCCTTAACCTTTTCTTGAGAATTTAATTCTTCTCTCAGAACTTAGCTCTCTGCCCACAGATCTTTCAGAGTTAAACTCTGCAAAACTCCTTTTTTGGGTAAGGATCTTGAACGACGTTTACCCCTTAGGGAAAAACCCTTTTCATCATTTTTTTCTCTGGATTTTAAATCCATCACCAGAGCTTTTCTCTTGCCTTGAACTGATCTAATAGAGATCTAAAACCACCCCCTTTTCTTTTAAGAAGACTCTGGGGTCTTGAGGATTGTTAGTTTTCTACTTAGGGTTTACCCTACCATTGATCTTTGAAGATCCTTGGAATTTAATTCCATTTTCTTTACCTCCCCACCGTGGGGGTTTTCTTGGATTTAATCCCTTTATTAAAAGAATTTAATTCCATATCACAGAGCTTAGCTCTGAAAGACTCAGAGACTTTTGGGAATTTTATTCCCTGGTGTTCTTGAGCGTTTTTCCTTTTTTAGGGTTTTAATATCCTTCGACACGGATTTGAATCTGTTGTGCATTTTAACAGAACTCGTTTTTCGAGGATGTTAGGAGTTATTCAAACTCCATTGTTTATTTGATGAGAATCCTTTTGGATTCTCACAATGATTATCTTGCCTCATCATTGGTGAGCCGCCAATTGGATTTCGTGGGGCCTACTGGCTTTGTAGTTAGTGGACCCATGAAACAAATTCATATATATATGTGTGTTTATTAATGGGTCCCCCATTTATTATTAGGTACGATGGCGTCACTTTCCTACTTCCCTTACACACGCTCGGAGGCCGCTTTCCCACAGTCGCCGTCAGACGAGGAGGTTATGGCGATGATTTGGGAACATGATAAGATAATAAAAGCCTTCTCTTATGGGGAGTCTGGTACGGTCACATTATCAGGGGCCATCGTAGTTTCACGTGCGAAGTGCCAACAGAACCCATCCGCTCGATATCATTGACGGAGCGTCCGCATACTGCTTATGCAGTGGAAGTAGTTAACTGGACCCCTGAGGGTCGGCTTGAGCCATCAACGCCAAGGATCCCTAATCAACCTATGACAACTATCGATATCTTAGGGCACCGAATATGTCAGGGTGAAGCTCGACCCTGGGGGCAGATCTATAAAGTAGGTGTTACCCCGCGTCATCCAGTGGGTTATCTTCCCTGGGCCCGGTACATTCTTTCGTCCTAACGCTCATGGCTACAGAAAGTTGGGCTATATCAAGCAGTGTATGGATCACTGTTCTATTATCACGCTCCCTATGTCTGGTGGGTCAAGGCTTTTTTAAACCAGCGGAACCTTTCGACGAATACTTTTCTTCTTGGGGACCGTGAAGTCTCTATTTCGCTGGAGGAATTCCGCGAAATTTCAGGGCTACCGATCAGTGGTGAACACTATGAAAAATTACTACCCCCCGACGAGTATATATTTGCTACGGCGCCAGCGGTGCTTGAGGGCTTGACTACCAAGAATTCTGTTCGGCACAAGCACCCGAGTCTGATCAAAACCTTGGTTATCTTCGAGAAACTATTCATGGCATCGGAAGGGAAATGTGTCACTTTTGACGCTTTCATTGCTTGCTTTCTCCGTGAAGATGTCTTATCCAAGAAAGCTCCGAAATTCGCAAAGGTTGAGGACCCCTTCGGTTTTGGCTTGAAGAAACTGCCGACCAAAGAAGAAAACCTGCCGCAGTTTTATATTCCAATTTTATCATCCGTGGCCTTTGATGCAATCGCTGCCCCCGGAATGGACGAAGAAACTTTCTTTATCGGCTTTATCAGTCTCTGGCTTAGCTGGTTTACCTTGCCGATACATCGTCGTTTCATGAGAGCCTCCATCTTCTATCTTGCCCATCGCATAGCCGAAGGAGCGCGGTTGGCTGTTGGCATTGCAGGACTATCACACCTATATCATGGTCTAAGTACTTCCACCAATACTTCAAACCCGGGTGCGGACACCGTGAATTTCTCCCTCCACTACTTCACGTCATGGATCAAGATGCATGTGTTAGGCGCATTTGCTGCACACCGGCGCCCTACTTTCTATGAAGAATATACTTTCCCGTGGGTGATGAGATTGGTATTCCGCTCCTGATCCGACCTAGTTGGGGGCTCTACGGGTATTGCTTAATCCATATTTGAATGAGGGCAGGATGGTTTTCAGTGACCGAGTCCTTTCTGCTCCAGTGGGGCCCATTCAACAATTGTTCGATTTGTCAAAGAGTGGAGCTCCGATTCTAAAGCCTAAAGAGATCATGCATCTATATTCAATCCAGCCGGGGTACTTAGTGTTCCGCGTGAATGATACTGTTCTCTTCATGCGGTACAATCCACATCGCTTCGCCCAGCAGTTAGGTTACAACCACGGTGTCCCTCTCGAAGCCTTTCTAGTTGAGCCCACTCTCTCACTGGAGGTCACTCGCGACGTTATCCACCACTTCATGCGGTTGGGTACTAGTTCCGTCTTAATGATTCCCGAGCCTGATTATCTTCCAAGGTCCGTAGGACCCTTCAAGGGCTAGTATCGGCACCGGGTTGGTCCCATCATTGCAGAGGAGAGAAGGGTGCTATTTGGATGTAAAGCCCCTGCTTCCGTTCAAGCCGTCAGTGCCCCGTTGCAGCCACGGTCGGTCACTTGCCCTCCTCTGAGAGATAGCGAATCGGTGCTTATTCCGAAGGCTGCTTGGGCGGAATCAGTCACCCGCGCTGCTAGTATGCCGATCCGCGCTAAGGCTGGGTAGAGATTCCTGAGAAGGCACCGGCAGCGGCATCACCAAAAACGGACACTGAAGGTGAGATTAGGCAGCGCCGTGCAAAACTGCCGAAGGGGAGGAAGCGCCCTTCTTCCAGTGCTGGCTCGGGCCCTAAAAGGAGGAAGAAATCGGTCGCTGGTTTACTTGATGCGTTGCTTGAGTCTGAGCCTCTTAATTGATGTGATTTATGTGTATGTAGTTAACCGCAATCAATAATGGTGTCGCGTGTAGCTAGACCGAGATGAGTACGGGTCGTCCTCTGGGAAACGTTGAATCTTTTAATCTTACTTTAGGCGTGTTGAGAAAGAAAGGAGGAAGAATAAAGAATGGTGAAGAATGGTTGTAGGTTCTAGATCTACGTCAAACACGGATGCAAAATATAGATCTAGATTAACTACGGATGTAGGTTTAAATAAAAAGAGGGCTTGTAGGGTTCATTAAGATTTAGTAGTCATGGATGATTAATTAAAGATTACTCTTTTTATCCTTTAATAGATTTAAAACTAGATCGACAGTGATGCATGTAGATTAGGGTTTCTGGAGGGAAAAGGGTTCCTACTCTTAACCTTTATCTCGACATGGATCTCCGTTCATATCTAGCCTTTACCAAAACAATTGTTAATCTAATCTCTAACCGTGGTCGCGATTATCAATCAATTGATAGCGCGCACAATTAGGATGTTAACTATTCTTTTGATAAAATTTATAAACTTTATAGTACGTAAAAAGAGTTTAAGGATCTTCATCATCCATTAACCTACCCTAATCCCATGAACCCTAACAAGCGAAGAATTACTCGCGCATGTTGGGAGAAGAAGAGATGGAGAGAGAAATCATATTAAAACTACAAAGAGATAGAATAAGAAAACTACTACCTTTATTAATCAACAAAATTCATTTACACTTTATTCCCTTAGAAAATGATTACAAAATGCTAGTTTGCTTCTCGATCTCTTCTAAGGAGGTAGACGAACAGTTGATGATCAGCCTGGATGCGTGAGCCTGTCGTGGACTTCGTGATCTCTTCAGCTTGATCCTTCTAACTTTAGCCCTTGGTCTTTTATATAGCTCTCAAAGAAGAAAACCTAGTTACCATATATGGTGACTTTCCATATATGGTTACTTTCCTAATATGGTGACTTTCTATATATGGTGACTTTCCATATATGATGAATTTCCATATATGGTTACTAGTTGTTAGGATCCTAACCAGAAAATCCAAGGCCCTAACTCCTCAGAAGTGCGGCGGAACCGCGACATAATGGTGGGTTTGGCCGCGGATCTGCGGTGGATTAGGAGGATCGTGGGTTCGTTTTTCTTGAGGCTTCTTCTGGTGACACATGTAGACTATTTTGGTATCTGGAATCTAAAATTCTTCTCTACGTCTCTGCCAGAATTGATTTCTTCAATTTACTTTACTATTTCGGCAGATTTGATCTCGATAATTTGGATTTCCTTGATTCCAGTCCTGAAATAATTTCTGCACAATTATCTCAATAAATAATGTTAGTAGAATTTGTTTTTATTGAGATATTATCTTTAACCGTTTGTCATGATATTTTAGTTTTAAGAGAATTGGTCAAAGGTATTTAATAAGGTAAGCATATTAAATGGGCCAAATGTTACATGGATATTATATGCTTAGTTTTTCCTTCATAATGTTAATTATAATATATAAACACATGAAAATAGTATTTTTACAGATAAACCTTCATATGTGTCATATATTATAACAAACACCTTTTATTATATAGAATAGTAGGAAAAATGTCATATTAAATGTGCAGTTTTATCAACTGAACAAATACCCCTAAACTTATCTTTGATCGTCCCGAGCAAACTAGTTTATTCAAGAGAAAAAAGAAAGGAGAAAGCTAAGCACACTTTCGTAGGCAACAGGATTGCACTGAGCGCGTGTAACAAGCCGTTAAACCCCTAGGTGTCCCTAGTAGGAGGAGTGTTGTCTCCTGAGGGTTTTCAGCGGATTACACCCACAAAATCCTATAATAAAAGAGAGATGGTGAAAATTACACATAAAGATAATAACTATAAAAGAAAGAACTTGAAAATAAGAGTTTTCAACTACACCAGTTTTTCAGTTGCTATGAGCCCTATCTTAATGGTCATGAAAAAATGTTAGAAATCACATCATCCCTCAATAAAACGTTGCCTTTAGTTTTCCTCCCTATCTTTCCTCCAAACATTGATCATATACCCCTACGTGTGTGAACTGGACATCCCTACACTCGGAGAATTCAATTCAAGCAATCATACTCTTGTCCATCTACCTTAGTACTTTTTAATCAATATTTAGATGGAATATGCTCACACATTTTTCATTCGACCGTTAATACTTCTTGAGGTACTAACCGATCGATTACTCATGTGCTTGCTAATTAGGTGCTTTTCTCGTCTTGCAACACCTAAGGTTTAGCAGTGGCTCCCAAACCAGTTGGTCTAAGGAATTAGGTGATAAAGAACCCTCGCTATATTTTTTTATGCTGCCTTGGTAATTGCAAAACCAATGTTCATTTGTTTTCCACCACATATATTTTATTTTATTTTCCTTTATACTAAGGCTTTTAGAAAAGAGCATTTCAAGGTATCCTCTACTATCCCAAGTTTTAAGATGTATGTAAGTGCGTATAGTAGGGTATTAACGTTCAAATGTTTGGCCTCAAGAATAGGGACTATTTTTCAGACTTATTTTTATCCTCAGATTAGTAATTTCCTTCATCTTACTAACCCTTGGGACAACAGCTCATAACTACTTATTACTAGTTTCATTTAAGAAAACATCTAATTTTCTTGCTTTTCTCAAACTATTCCTATCTTTCATATGTAAATTTTCACTTTCAAACTTTTATCATCAATTTTTTTTGTGTGCTTATATATAGTATAATGCAAAGTAATGCATAAATAGCACAAACCTCCCCCAAACCTGTTTGTAGCAGTGTCCTCACTGTTGTTTCTTTTAAATCTCAAAAACCTGTAGACTTGGGAGGAAAGCTTAATAACGGGGGAAACACAAATTGAAAGTGAAAATCCTCCCCCAAACTTATTTTTGGCTCGCAATTTTGAGGACAAATTTTATTTTCGAGAGCTAAAAATATACCCCCCAAAACTTGAGTTAAACAATATTAAGCATTTTAAGGGGGGTAAAGTTATTTGGTCAATATAAGACTTTATAAAGACCAAAAGTTAATACCAACCATTTAAAGATTTTATCAATATAACGTATAGGTCGGTGGAAGAACATGTTATATAGAGCCAAGAAAAAGTGGAGAAGAGATAAGTGGTGGTATGGAAAGGGTTTGCGTGAACGTGGATGTGAAGAGATGAGAGATGATGATAAATAAAAACGAGAATGTGAATGATCAGAAATGAGTGGAATATTGGCATTCTCATATTTTATAAGAAGAAAGGGTGGTGGTTCAACTTCTATAGATGGAGGTTGATTAATCACAAAATCCGTGTTGTTTAGGAATGCAAGTTCGTCAGCAAAAAGTTCTTCAAAACTTTCATCGTGATGTAATTGAACATTTTGCTGTCAGTAAGTTTTGTGGCAGAATTTATCATACTTGATTTGTCAAAAATTATGGAGGTAGGAGACTCGAAAAACTCATCTACCTCATTTTCAAAAGTATCCAAATCAAGTTGACTTTCTGGAATTATCAAACTTGAATTATCGGATTGTGATTCATCAACACTCATTGAAATTATAAGAAGAATAGAAGAAGAATTTGAGAAAGTAGAAGGTAAAATGGGTAAAAAAATTGGTGTGTCGAGTATCGCTGAACCAGATGTGGAAGATGAAGGTTGAATTTCGGTCTGCTGTTATACAATTATCATCTTCAAGACGCATATGGGATTCGGGAAGAATAATTAAAGGCTCGAGATGATGACCACAAGGAAGTGAAAGGACCTGATGAATTGGTGGGACAAACTCATCCAAAATTTCGGGTTCATCATTCAATATATCCCCAATATCAATCTCCTCATTCAAGTGAAGATTAGAATTCTCAAATACCTCATTAAAATTATGGTTTTTAATCAATTTTGTTTCAAGAGTAGAGGTGTAGAGATCACAAGGGTTGGGTATAGTTTCACTTGAAATGGACCCTTCACAATCGGGTAAATCAAACATTACAAAGTCACACAACTCATCATACATTCTATCTTCAATTGGTGAATCATTTGCTGTACTCGATAAATCTGTGAAATTGGAGTTGTGAATTTCAGTTTGGGATGGGAAGGTTTGATTAGGAAGGGTGTACAGTTCTCTTTCACTACCTAAATTCTCACTTTGTTCTATGGCTGTATCATACACTAAAAATTTTTGGGCTGGTTTGAAATTATTAGCTTGCATCTACTCTGTTGTTTCATTTCTAATTTGGTGCGACATTTCCACAAACTTTTCTAACGTCAGCTCAAGACTAGACTTGGGTTGATAAGGGGTTTCAGTATAAGATTGAAATTCTTGTGGATAATTAAAACTCCCAAATGACTGATTAGAAGGACTGTCTAGAGAAGGTGTAAAAGTCGGATAGGATTGATAGGAATAGAGTGGTTGCAAACATTGGGCAGGAGGAGGATCAACATTATGATAAGAAGAATACTGATATTGGTTGGTTGGTTGACTATTCTCAATAGACATCATATATGCTACAAACCGATTATGAAATTCTTCTTTAGAAAGTGGTGGTGATGGTTGATATTGGTCCGGATTGAAACTTTGGCCGTTAGCCTTTGCTATATTCTCAGCAATGGACATGCGTTTAAGGGATTCCTCACTCGGAGTATCAACTGAAACAGATGTAGAATTAGGATACGGTTGATAAGACCTGGACTGAGGTGGCCATCTGTTTCTATCCGCTTGTTCTATCCGATCTCTTAAAGACATGGGAGAGTCGGATGGTATACCGAAGTGATTACGAAGACAAGGAATATCTGGTTGTGGATAGCAAAGCTCGGCAAGAGTTCGTCTGTTTGGGTTACCCATTATAAGAATGTGAAAAGAGGGAGGAGGGTGAAAAGATTTAAGCTCTATTTGGATTATTTTGCTTTGAAAGTGGGACTTGAGGGTTGACTCAACAAATCACAAAATGCACAAGCAAACCTTTAGAACTAAGGTTACCTAGGTCAAGCACTAGACCGCTCCTAGACTTCCAAAGGAAAAGATGCAGGATCAATCCTCTACCACTTCTTTATAACTCTTGTGACCAGATAAGTGCCAGGTAAGTGGGAGGTATCCGCTATACGAATCACCGAAAATAGCGGGCCTAATTAAGTAACCACTTGCCTTAGACACACTTGCCTAGACACCACAAAAGAAATGCAGATAAGCGATAGATTACCCACGACCTTCCTCTGTCCTACTTGAGGGGGACGGTCTTTAGGGTCGTTATAGTATAGTGGTGAGTATTCCCGCCTGTCACGCGGGTGACCCGGGTTCGATCCCCGGCAACGGCGCCATTTGATTGATGTGATTTATGTGTATGTAGTTAACCGCAATCAATAACGGTGTCGCGTGTAGCTAGACCGAGATGAGTATGGGTCGCCCTCTGGGAAGCGTTGAATCTTTTAATCTTACTTTAGGCGTGTTGAGAAAGAAAGGAGGAAGAATAAAGAATGGTGAAGAATGGTTGTAGGTTCTAGATCTATGCAAAATATAGATCTAGATTAACTACGGATGTAGGTTTATATAAAAAGAGGGCTTGTAGGGTTCATTAAGATTTAGTAGTCATGGATGATTAATTAAAGATTACTCTTTTTATCCTTTAATAGATTTGAAACTAGATCGACAGTGATGCATGTAGATTAGGGTTTCTGGAGGGAAAAAGGTTCCTACTCTTAACCCCTATCTCGACATGGATCTCCGTTCATATCTAGCCTTTACGAAAACAATTGTTAATCTAATCTCTAATCATGGTCACGATTATCAATGAATTGATAGCGCGCCCAATTAGGATGTTAACTATTCTTTTGATAAAGTTTATAAACTTTATAGGACGTAAAAGAGTTTAAGGATCTTCATCATCTATTAACCTACCCTAATCCCATGAACCCTAATAAGCGAAGAATTACTCGCGCATGTTGTGAGAAGAAGAGATGGAGAGAGAAATCATATTAAAACTACAAAGAGATAGAATAAGAAAACTACTACCTTTATTAATCAACAAAATCCATTTACACTTTATTCCCTTAGAAAATGATTATAAAATACTAGTTTTCTTCTCGATCTATTCTAAGGAGGTAGACGAACAGTTGATGATCAGCCTGGATGCGTGAGCCTGTCGTGGACTTTGTGATCTCTTCAGCTTGATCCTTCTAACTTTAGCCTTTGGTCTTTTATATAGCCCTCAAAGAAGAAAACCTAGTTACCATATATGGTGACTTCCTAATATAGTGACTTTCCATATATGGTGACTTTCCATATATGGTTACTTTCCGAATATGGTGACTTTCCATATATGGTAACATTCCTAATATGGCGACTATCCATATATGGTAACGTTCCATATATGGTAACTTTCCTAATATGATGACTTTCCATTCAATTTCTTTTCAAAGTGTCTGAATCAGACCGAGTCTCAATCTAATCAATCAGACTTGAATATGATTCAAATATAAACTACAATACAACATGAATCCATGAATACCAGAATTCAATCTATATCAATCTATTTTGACTGAACCGAACCATGGATATATTCCGTTTACATGACTACCCATTTATATCCATTCCGTTTACTGATATTATGGTTTCGACAAGTATTCCATTTACTATAAGACAATACAATCAGTACAATTAATACAATAAATATTACGGGGTATATAAAGGGGTAGACTGGTATGGAACATGTTAAAGGTGGCATGAGATGGTCACTAAAGACGTAATTACATCCATGCCATTGTTCCATAGTATTTTTGACAGAGCCTTGTACTACAGGTTACTAAAGTCCACGGTGTAAGTTGGACTCCTATCGTATACACTGGCATATTCTGTACCAAGGTACAAAGAACTGCGTTAACATTATAATCAAACATTACTAGATATACTCTTTTCTGTATTTTCTACTGCTCCTTTTCTTTGGGACTTACCGAGCGATTGTTCGCCGACGACATTCCTATCTCTCTTCTTCTTTGGAATGTTGTCAGGTAGATCGGACGCACTAGAGCTCGAGACCAGCAAAGAGCACTTGGAGCAGTTAACAGAAGATCCTGAGCATTGACTTTACTTGTACATATTTTCATTTCAGTTATGCCATTGTTTAGGCATTGCTTTTCATCCATGTATTTACATTTCCAGTTGTACCTATAAAAGAATGTTTAATAAATAAAAGTTGTTGTTCAATTGCATCTATTGTCATTTTTCTTGTGTACATTACTTTATATTGTTTAGATACGCTTAGCGTGATTACTTCGGAGTAAATACGTAGCGGACCTCGCCGCGTTCCTTCCCCGTACACCGGGAAGCGGGGCGTGACAGTTTGACCCGCGCAAGTTAACACTCAAACACTCGTGGATCGACTCAACGGTGGTTTCTTAACCCAAAACTTTTGGTACGTATTTTTCTAACACCTTCTCTCAAATCTGACGCTCCAATATCACGATTTTCTGCAACATTTCTTTGCTAAATTCGCCACACAAGTGCCAAATAGAACTAACTGTATTTATTGCAGCACGCTGCTTAAAATTAAAAAACGATTGATTGATGATTTAAACAAATTTTTATTGTTTGCGCATTGCATGAATTTAATATGGATTTAAGGGCAATGAACCCCATAAGACACGGTAAGGGATTTCATCACCCTTCTCCGTCGCCCACAAATCACGAAGAATGAGCATTTTTCATAACCTAAGTAATTTAAAAGAAACTAGACTTCAGCCTTTAAGGACTTCGCGCACTTTAAGGTAAGTTTATTATGTTTCGAATATCTTCTATTGTTAAATTGTTTAAGAAGTGTCTAGAAAAGTGTGAAAGGCGCAACCGCCGAAAAAGAGAAAGTTATTCTATTTAAGGAATTTTGCGAAAGCGTTGGAAAACCGCCCTTCTTCTCTGCACTCGCCTGGCTTCTTGATCAGTCTATATTGGGCCCATTTCGCAATACAATTTTACATCACAAATCAAGTTATTGAGCAGGTTTAGTTGATCTAGGGAAACCCTAGACTGATTAAGGGTGTGAAGTGTGTCATGATTGTGTTTTTGATTTACCTTTTGTGGGAATAGTTAGGTTTTTCAATTTTGTGAGTATTTGACAGCAAAAAAAAAGGAAAAACAAAATAAAAATTAGGACTTGTAAACAACATTTCTTCCATTCTCTTAGTCTTGTATACCGCTTTCGGATAGTGCATATCGGCTTGGACTAGAGATTCACAATCTCGATTAGTCCGGTTCCAGACTGTATCATCCGACTCTTCTTTACCTTCTAACTTCTCAGAACCATCCGAGACTTTATCACCTTCTGCTTTATCGGAGCCATTCAATTTTATTCTTCATTCTCCTTCACTTTCTTCTTCTCCTACATCATCAACGATGACATAACAGACGATCATGGATCATCAAGAAACAGCATTGCAGGACAGATGTTATCCGCAACGTTCATCTCTAGCCTTGTGCATAGTATTGCCCGCTATCACGGCAAATAACTATGAAATCAAACCGCAATTCATACCTTTACTTCCCAAATTCCACGGACTCGAGTATAAAGATGCATACCTTTTAATCAGTGAATTTGAGGGAGTGCGTGCTATGATGAAGATCTAAGGAGGTGGTGAGGTTGTTGTTAAGCTTAAGTTCATTCCCTTTGCATTTAAACACAACGCGAATAGTTGGTTAAACAGTTCTTGATCGATTGCTATGTGGGATGACTTTGTGAAAGTGTTGCTTAAAAATTTTTACCTGATTCATAAAATCGTTCGAATATGAAACAAAATTCACAATTTCAAACAAAAAGTGGGTGAAATCTTTTGGAAATGCTTGGAAAGATTCAATGATATCCTAATCAAATGTCCCCACCACGGTCTAGAACAATGGTAACTTTGTCAGATAGTTTATGAAGGTTTAGACTCTAGCTCCCACATGATGTTAGAATCTATGCATCAATGAAAATTCTTGAGCTATGGTGCTAGAGATGCATGGAAATTTTTAGAAGAGCTGAAGAGCTGGCTGACAATAACATTCAGTGGGAAATCATGGGCGAGAAACCGTCCACGTCGACTAGGGGTGGTGTACACGTAGTTGACACCTCTATAAAGGCCTAAGAAAAAATCGCTGCTCTTGTATGGCGAATGGAAGTTTTAGAGTGCAAAATTTCATTGTCATTCGTTAACCAAATTTCTCATCCTGTGTGTACCAATTGTCAAAACCTAAGCCACATAACTGATGAATGTCCTTTTCTCATCGGGTCCCGGGAACACGAAAACGTTAACGCGTTGTATCGAAACCAGCATCCCAGGAACGATCTGTACTCGCAGACCTATAACCCAAGTTGGAAGAATCATCCCAATTTCACTTGGAATCAGGTGCCTTTACAAAAAAAAATTCAAACCCGCCATTCTAACAAATTTCAAAACCTTAATTTTCAAAATCAGAAAATAGGACATTCTAACAACCAGACTCAACAGTCTAATCAGCCCAACCAAACCTTTGCACCCTTGGGATTGTCTAAGACGACAAGAGGGTATACTCTACTGAAAAATGGTTGGAAGCTTTGATCAAAACCTCTGCGCAGAATGCATCTAGTAAGCTACATTCATGCAAACTTCTGGACAGTTGCATAGCTCTAATATACAAGCCTTAGCCAGGCTAGAAATCCAAATTAGTCAGCTCGCTGCTACAGTGAGTGAAGAGAGAAGGGAACTCCCAACCGATGACGAACTCGAGAGAATAGAGGAATCATAACGCCCATGTTTTTCAACCGAACAACATAGAGAATGTGAATGCCATCACCATCCTAAGACCAGGACGCACGATTGATAATAGGGTTGTCAAACCTAACGATACATCTAAAAGTGTGGTTGTCGATACACCAGCACATGTTTCGTCACCTGTTTCATCTTCTGGCATGTCTACTTCTTTGTCTACTTCTTCATCTTCTTTGTCGTCTTCACCTTCTTCTTCTTCTTCTTCTTCGTCGTTAGCTACAATTCCTTCAAAGCAACAAGATTCAACGTCATAATTCCGTCCAGTAGTACCTACACAAACGATCATGCCTTCTGCACCTACTCTATCTGCACCTTCTTCGAACTAAGTGTTTAAGCCCAAAGCTCCCTACCCCAATTGGTTAAAGTCGAAGAAGCCCTCTGCAAGTATAGAGAAGGTTTTAGATGTGTTTAAACGTTGTAAAGTAAACATCCCGTTGTTAGAAATGGTCCAAAAAATCCCGGTGTACACAAAATTTCTTAAGGATTTATGCATGCAGAAACGACGCATGAATGTGCCTAAAAAAATCTTCTGAGCCGCCACTTCAAGCGATGTCTTGTCTGAAAGTGTATGTGTCACGAATAAGGCATGTGACTAGCACTTGAATCATGTGAAGTCTATACGACCCCTCCTAATTCAAGTAAGCTAAAAGCTCAGAAATCTAAACCTTTTTAGGGGAAAAATAGTGAAGGTGCGGTTTTGAAATGAGTGTTAGTGTATATGCCCTAGAGGCCATTACTGTATCACACTAGTTTGTATATTACTTAATGGAAGCTTGGGATATTCACAGTTGTATAGACAATCTTGCTCAAAATGGTAGTATGCTACTTGGTTTGTTTCTACTTCAATATGTGCATGTGTTTCTTTTAGCATATCGCTTATACATATTAGTGGAGCCCTTAGGATCTTTGCTTGATTACCAGCGTTGTGATGGCAGTCACACTAGTGGGGGCTGGGTAATCTACAAGCACATCCTTATACAGGTCCCTAGTCATAGGATTATCGAGACGGGGCATCGATACTTCGGAGTAGACTAGCGTATGCGCTTCTCATCCCAGCAGGGGAGATGGTCTGTCCCACAGCCATTAGTACGTCGTACTGGAGACAGTATGCGGGTGCTCGTTAGGTTACGAGTACACTGGACAGGACTCATCGGGACCTGTTGATGGGTAGTATACCTAACGTCAGATAACAGTTCCCAGGTGACAGGAGTACAGCTTAGTCCGTCAACTTGACACTACTGCTTCGCCTCGAGTGTGCTCCACTGTACTTTGATTACTACCCTACCACGGCTCAAAGGAGTCGTGAAAATAGGTAGTAGTTGGGTGCAGTCCCGAAGCACTTGGAGGCAGTAGCGGTTAGATAGGATTCGTCTCTCCCGGTATTGGGGGTTGATATCGTGCTGTGTCTAGGAGAGCCATTACACAAAGTCCCTGGTCAGGGCAAGCGAGAATTACTAGTAGTGTTTACAGTAGTTTCTCAGGATGTTCTGGGCTACACTCCGGCACGACTTGTACCACTATTAGGGGTCTGACGTTTACCGCCCCCTGGGCCCGACATGTGATACTCATAGACAAACAGACCTGACTGTACGGAGATTGTCACATTCAGGCTCAGTAGGAGTTCGTGTAGGTTTACCTCATCGGCCTTCTTATCGACATCTACCTGGGGACCGTTACGTACAGCTAGTGCCGCTTGCGGTCTGTGGTTAAACCCACTGCCAGCGTAGTGTCGAGTCTTTAGAGTCCCACACAGAGAGTTTCCCTGCACTGGGCAAAAGGTGTAGAGGTCGTATGGTTTTACGGCAAGGCTACGATCACTTACGTGCACTTGTGCGTGTATGATGTTCGGGCAGACGATACTAGTGGGCTTTGGTTTAAGCCGGATCCTAGTATTGTATAGATGGATTGATTTTGTCTTCTGTGCATTTGCATTCTACGGAATGCGGATGCGGGTGTGTATGCACGGTTGTGAGGAGCGAAGAAGGAGGTGCCTCATGTAGGGTTCCTAGGCACCCTAATGAGGTCACACAAGGCATCGAACATGCCAATTTCAAAAATTCTAGGTGCCGAGAGACCCGACTACGGATCGTTTGCTAGAAATCTAGGCGAAAGACAATCTAGTTAACAACTTAACTAATGGGATATCGGAAATACAACCTTTGTAGATCCGGTGCTCCACCTCCATAGCTCCGCAACAGAGTCGTCTCCGCTGTCCAAAAGGAATCCGGGCTCTAGAGTCGGCTTCGTCGGAGAAAAAGCGAGCTAGGTCGTCGATGTCCATGCCGAAGATGATCTACGTCGAGGCATCGCTAAATCAAGCTCCACCTTCATCAAGTCTTGAAAACTTGTGAAGGAAACACACTCTACTACTTGGCAAGAGGTAGAGGATGAAGAAATAGGAAGTGGGTAGACTTTAGTTTTGGATTTCTCACTCTTTTCCAACAATCACCATTGATGGAGCTTGGTTTTCTTCAAAAAAGAATGAAGAAGAAGAAGAGCAAGAAGAAGATAAGTATTATGATAAGAATAAAATAATAAATAAAAATCCATTCTTATCATAATTCTCACCATGGTTAGGTGTAGAGAATTAACTTGAGTTAATTGAATTGGTTAGGGTTAAGCATGAGACAAAATGGTGACTAAGTTAAAAGTTCATGAAGCTTCATGAAAGAAAACAAAAGAAGCCACCATTCTATTTTATGCAATTTATTTTCCAAAAATAAAAACAAATGAATAAATGAATAATCAAATAAAAACCCTAACCATTTCTTTAACCAAGATTTAATTCTTTACACAAACCCTAATTTGCATGTATCATCAAATATGATACAAACAAGTGCACAAAATCATATCGCATATGCAATGCGCACAACCGAGCGAGAAAATCCATTTAAAGTGAACCGATACTAGTTAATGCAAAGTAATATATCAAATATATAATTATGCATTAAATCATTAAATCAACGCTTGATTTAACGATCCGGTCATGACGCACATAACCGACTGGTATCATTAGTAACATCTTATCGAATCAACACTTGATCCGATAACCCGGCTATATCGCATATAACCGATCAATGTCACATCGCGAGAATCGAATACAGTATCACATACTCGTATTATTCTCGGTCCCGCACATATCTCATATGCGCTCCTATTTCGTTTCGCTTGAGCCAGGAAACCTCTGTGTAGGACTCTAAAGACTCGTCAATACGCCGGCAGCAGATGATGATCATATGAAGCATCCACAAGCCGCAAGCGGTCTGCTAAACGTAACGGCCACCCGGGTATTGAGCGATCTGAAGATCGACAAGCAAGCCCGCTCACACTCCAGTGAATCCGACCAGTAACACTACCGTACAGTCCGGTCTGATCGTCTGATCTGTCGCATATCTCGCCTAGGGGTGGTATACGTCAGACCCCAATAGCTCGATAAGTCGTGTCGATATGAGGCCTATAACAATTTGAGAAACTACTGGTAACACTTACCAGTAAATCTCAGCAACCCTGGCCAGGGATTTCCTGTTATAGCCAATCGAACACAGCGCAACATCAACTCCCTATCCCGGGAGAGACGAATCCCCTCCTATCGCTCATTGCCTCCATGTGACTCGGGACTGTACCCAAAAACCACCATTTTGCACGCCTTCTTGGACGTGGTAAGATGGAAATCAAAGCACAGTGGGAATCACACAAGACTCTATGACGATCTCGGGTCAACAGACTACTCTGTACCAGTGTCACCAGAGAACTGCCATCTGACGTGAGGTATAATACCATCTGGGAGTTCTCGGCGAGTCCGTCCAGTGTACCCAGTCTCCACTGAGCACCCGTATATCATCTCTGATGTCAAACACCAATGGATATGGGATCATCCATCGCCCATCTGTATGGGTCGAGAAGGTATACGCTAGTCTACTCTGGTATATCGATGCCCCGTCTCGATATACCCAAGACTAGGGACTTTGAAGGATGTACTCATGGACTACCATGTCCCCACTAGTATGATCTGCATCATAGTCCAGGTAGTCAAGCACACATCCTAAGGGCTTTACCAACATGTAATGGAGAGACAATCAGTGTACACGTTAAGGTAAAGAGCAACCAGATAGCATACTATCATGTCGAGCAAGAAAGTCCTCCCTATATATGTCCCAGCATCCACTGCAATATACATCCTATGTATAGCAATGGCCTCTAGGGCATACATATAACTAACAATCTCCCACTTGCACTAGGGCCATCTGTAGCAGTGGTTGTAGTATCTCATACTCAACCATCCCATAAAAGTCTCTCTCTGGGAACAGGCCTTTGTGAGTGGATCCGCTGTGTTGTCCTCTGAGTCTACTCTCCTAACCTCGATCTCCCTGGAGATCAACCATCTCCATGATCAGGTGACACTGCCTTAGAATATGTCTGGATCACTGATGGGACGGACGTTCCTTGGCATAAGCCACAACTCCATTGTCACACAATGGTAGGAACATAGTTCATCTCATGAACCAATATACACCCAAACAGCCTCTTTGGTAGCATCTTAAGTAGCGATGCATCCAGCCTTTTATCATCTAGTATGTCTCGGTATCTAGCTTGGAACTCTTCCAACATACCGTCCCTTTACTGAGGGTAAAGACAATGCCTGCGACTGACACTCAGTCGTCATTATCACTCTGGAACCCTTCCAGTGATTCTCCCCAGGATCGGTTGATACCGTCTCACTACAACTAGTGAGAGTCCTAACATCCAATTAGATCTATCTCATAGATCCAAAAACCCAGGATTTAGGAGGTATCAATTTGATCCTTTATGGAGAATCATCGTGATAAGCGGAGATTGATCGAGCGTAGCATAGGAAACTCCTTCCCCATCAAGAGTATGTCATCCACGTACTCTACGAGGATCGTCACCATACTCCCTACTACCTTTTTGTTTATACAAGGTTCATCTACCATTTTGATGATGTCAAACTCTTTGACTAATTCATCAAAACAGATGTTCCAACTCCGCGATGCCTGCTTTATCCTATAAAGCATTTTGCACACGTTTCCACTGCTCCCACTGTCTACGAAGCCCTCTGGCTGTGTACTTATAGACGCTCTCTTCCAAAATATCATTTAGAAAAGCAGTCATGACACCCAACCACCAGATATCGTAGTTATGGTATGTAGCCGTGACAAGTAGGATCTGGATGGACTTAAGCATAGCCACTTGAAAAGGTTTCATCATTATCCGTACCTGGTCAATGATGCAAACTTTTAACAAGTCTAGCTTTGAAAGTCTCAACTTTTCCATGTACACCAAGTAATCTTCTCAAGATATACTTGCTCCTGATGGGGATTTAACCCTTCAGATATAGCAACCAAAGTCCATACTTTGTTGGTGTATAAGGATTCCATCTCAGATCGCTAAACATCCAGCCATTCTTACAGAGTCTTACTCCTGATGGCCAGCTCGAAACTAGTTGGGTCATCATCTCATGATGCGGTCCTCGCTCCCACTGTCATAGAGAAACCGAAGTATCTCTCAGGTGGGTGAGGAACCCTACTAGATCGGCGGAGAGGCTGAGGTTCGTTGGTAACTATTGAATCATTTGGTTTTACCAAATCATCTGCTGTAGTTTGTATAGCTGGAACCTTTCCAGTTGTACATAACAGATCTTGCCTCGAGCTTGTCCGGATTTTGCTTTTAGACATAGGCCGGACAACCCCAAATCTTAAGCAACTTAAGAGATGGGCTCTTCCCTTTCCATATCACATATGAAGTGGTAGGCAACAAATTTGAACCCTATTCAATAGGTATGCAGCTTCTCAAGTGCATAACTCCCAAAAAGAAATAGGTAACTCCGTAGTACTCATCATAGAGCACACCTTATCATATAGGGTGTGATTGCTCCGCCCCGATATACCATCATGCTATGGTGTATACGGAGGAGTAATGCTGAGAGAGAATCTCATTCTCCTTTAGAATAATCCAGGATTTCCGTGCTCAAGTATTCTCCTCCTCGATCACATCAAAGGACATAATACTTATACCCGTATTTTGGTTCTCTACTTCTAAATCATATTCTGTGAATATCTCAAAAGGTTCGGACTTGTGTTTCAACAGGAACATATGTCTGAATCTTGAGAGATTATCAGAGAATGTAATGAAGTACAAAGAACTGGTCTTGGCATGTGTAGACAGGTGACCTTACATACATCATCATGTATCAGTCCCAAGAGTTCATTAACTCTTTCACTGTTTCCAGTAAACGGAGCTATGGTCATCTTATCTTTGTGACATGACTGGCGAGTTACACAAGATGTAAATTCAAACTGATTTAAATATGCATCTATATGTAACTCTAGCTAGTCGGGTCACATTGATCTGACCTATTCTACAATGCCACAAGAAGAATTCGTTCATTTCTGAACTCTTCCTCTTGTGTGTGATCCGTATACTAAGAACTGTAGTTTGATTTAGAACATCAATGCTTTTAGATAACGTGCCTGAACCGATCAACTTTTGATATAGGAAATGTTCAAAACATTGTCCAACAATACAAAATTATATCCTTTCTTTACTAATAAAGAGAGAGATATGATTTTGTATATCAGGTTCGGTATCTAATAACATTCGTTCAGAATCAATGTATTGGTAATACAGGGTGACAGTGACCGACAGACTTGGCTGCAACTCTTGCCCCGTTTTCTGCCTCATGAAACTTATCACCCGTTCTCAGTTCTCTACCTTTCTGTAGCCCTATGTAACAGTTTACATATCTGGGATCCTGATCTGGTATCACATACCCAGGACGTAGAGGATACGGAGAAACAGTTCTGTGTAATGAACACACCCGAAGATGATGCATCAACATGCACTCTCTTCGTTTAGGCGGCACGGGAAATCTAGTATTCCCCAATTTCCTGCTCTGTCTTATAACAATTATAAGTTGGAGCGGGACCAACGTTCCCCAGCTCAGTATAACAAGCGGGTTCGGTCAATAATCCGTATTATTATCTTGATTAAGGCGTGATATGGTCGCTACCTGGAGAGAGAGAGAAGAAAACACTCAGCGTGCGCTCTGTCAAGAATAGATTGGTTATTATTTTATCTAATCAGGATGGCTCCCACTGCTTTTTATCAAATCTTCCTTCAAACCCTAAAAGGAAAGACTAGCCGGGATTAATTACACACTACAAGTTCGCCAATCTTTCAGCCAGGCCAGTGTCGGTACTTTGAGGGAGGTCCCCCGTGCTTTCGCACGAACCTAATTACTGTAAACCTCGTTTTCCCAGAGGCGTAACCCCGTTGACACCTTTCTAGACACCTACTTGATCAGCTAATTGTAATATATAAAACTCTCCCAGGAGTAACTCTTACTCGCAGCGGGTATCGGGATCCAACTATCTCATAGAAGGTATGCAATCTCATTGTAAATTTCAACACTTGAAATTCCCGATAATATTTTGCCCCTAGCAGCTATATGATCTTAACATAGTCAACAAATCATAAGTGCTAGTCAAGTTCAACCCGTCATTTCCCGATTGAATTAAACCCACCCGCACGACCCTTAACATAGTCAACAAAGTCGCACGACTACCCTAATCCAATCACATCATATGCTTATGCAGATAAGCACTAATTAGCTACCGCACACTACGCCTTAACATAGTCAACAAACGTAGCACGAATACTAACCAGTACTTATCTGAAATGACGGAGGGCTACGACAGGTTTTTCTGAAAACCTATTGCGTAATGAACTTGATATCGTTGTAGGATCGAATGAATTTTGAAATGGAGTGTTTTTGAGGCTTTTCTAGTTTTGCTAAAGGAGTCACTCCCGGTGAGGGGATCGTCGGTCCTTTCCTCGTCGAATGAGGTGCGGGATATATCATATATATCGCTGTGCAAAGCAAAAACAGTTAAAAGCAATCAAAAGACAAACCGAGTATGTAGCATCTGCCAGTTATTGCTAAAGGAGTCACTCCCGGTGAAGGGATCTCGGTCCTTTCTTCATCGAATAAGGTGCAGGATATATCTCATATACCGCTATGCAAAGCAAGAACTGTAGCTACCTGTTTTATTTTGAAATTCGATTCTACAACATCTTAGGTTTCTTTTATCTTCATTAATCACATTAATGAAGTCCCATCATTTAAGTACCTAAACATCACAGATAAATACGACGCACACTTATGCCATCCGCATTCGCCTCGATGTCCCCTCGTGCACCGTTAGGTTAGGTAACTAACGGCAGAGCGGGGCAGGGCTAGCGCGGGTGTAAAACATAAGTAACGCCTATATAATATATCATATATACTATATAATGTATCTATCACAGAACATCACATGATCACATCACAGATATCGCAGCAGAAGAATCATATGAAATATTGGATATACTAGGACGTCCGTGTTTTCAATACGAGCCAGTATAAAACACGGATTCCACGGTCGTGATGAATAGCCAAACCCACACCCCTAGACCCCTACGAGAGCGGCAAGCAACCCTACCAATTCTAGAGTTAGGAGACCCGGACTCGACTCCTCGAGTTGGTCTCCCACTGGACTCCAGAACCCGGTTACTTGTGCCCTCCTCCTTGGGTCTATCCTAGTGCGGAAAAGTAAATAATATACAACAGGTGACAACTCCCGCAACCTGGAAGCGCCCCAATAAAAGAATATTACATACAAGTTTTTACATGAATGAAAATGAAAAACACTCATCTCACATAAAAACCCCCGGCTATTCAAACACGACGATCCAATATAACATATCCAGCAACACATAACATCACATGTCATCAACGTAAGTAAATATGCGCATCCCAATTGTCGTTGACATATAGCAACGAAACCGGCGATATCGCATATTACACTTACGGTCACAGAAAAGAAAGTGTAAAACTACAACAGTTGGAATCCGCAACCACCTCAGACATCGCATGCCTGACCAAATGAATTACTTAGACATCGCATGCCTAACAATTATAAACCCCGCATTTTAGTCTCAAAATCGAAAACACTTTTCAATATCAAGTCGGGCAATTCAACAGGATTCCCGACATTTTGATCGAATACTCGTCGCAAACTTTAGTAGGCGGCCGCACCCCCGATACCGTCGACGAAGTGTACCAAGGCGGAACACCGCTACCGCGAGCACCCAAACGGATGCTTTCGGCGACGGGGTTCTCTTACAGTCACTTGGTCGGGGCTATGGAGTGGGGCTGTCTATTAAGTTTACCCGGCGAGTATCCGCGTACCCTACGTGATTGCGACGGACTTTTGATCACATCAAAATTCCGTGGCAACCGATCAGGTGAGACTAAAGTGCTATGTTTATAACATTCATTCAGTTATCTCATAACTTATTGTGAATTCCAATTATTGTATCACATTCCGAATAAGATAGAAAATGTTAAACTTTCCGATCGAACATTCGAACACCCAAGGTTTCCCGATACAGCTCATCACATGAAACAGGTTTTAAAACATTTAGTTCATGCCTCAGTACCAACGGTCCAGCCGTAGAAGGGTCAAGCCAACGCCTCACATGTGGCACGCCGTACTACCCCAAACCCGAAGGTTCAAAGGGCAGTTCAAGACGGTCACATAATCGAGTTAAGGTTTGTTGTCTTCTAGAGGGACCATCGCGTTACTTGCACTACTTAGAACGTCTTTAAACCTCGGAAAAATCCAACTCTTGGAAATTTTCCGTCAGGGGAAAGATTGGGTATTTATATCCGGTCGAACTTTTTAACATATTGTAAAATATCCGGAAAGCCACATAGACAAAACTTGATAATCCGATCGAATCCTCTATTCCCAATGCAACCCCAGAACACTCAACTGTAGAGTATATTTTAAAATTACCCAGAAAACACAGGGGTTAATTATAAACATTACTGTGCAAAAAGGAGTCAACGAGTCAACAGTGTTGCCGCGGAACCGCCGCTCCACGTGGGCTTAGGCAGTGGGTAGAGGATGAAGAAATAGGAAGTGGGTAGACTTTAGTTTTGGATTTCTCACTCTTTTCCAACAATCACCATTGATGGAGCTTGGTTTTCTTCAAAGAAGAATGAAGAAGAAGAAGAGCAAGAAGAAGATAAGTATTATGATAAGAATAAAATAATAAATAAAAATCCATTCTTATCATAATTCTCACCATGGTTAGGTGTAGAGAATTAACTTGAGTTAATTGAATTGGTTAGGGTTAAGCATGAGACAAAATGGTGACTAAGTCAAAAGTTCATGAAGTTTCATAAAAGAAAACAAAAGAAGCCACCATTCTATTTTATGCAATTTATTTTCCAAAAATAAAAACAAATGAATAAATGAATAATCAAATAAAAACCCTAACCATTTCTTTAACCAAGATTTAATTCTTTACACAAACCCTAATTTGCATGTATCATCAAATATGATACAAACAAGTGCACAAAATCATATCGCATATGCAATGCGCACAACCGAGCGAGAAAATCCATTTAAAGTGAACCGATACTAGTTAATGCAAAGTAATATATCAAATATATAATTATGCATTAAATCATTAAATCAACGCTTGATTTAACGATCCGGTCATGACGCACATAACCGACTGGTATCATTAGTAACATCTTATCGAATCAACACTTGATCCGATAACCCGGCTATATCGCATATAACCGATCAATGTCACATCGCGAGAATCGAATACAGTATCACATACTCGTATTATTCTCGGTCCCGCACATATCTCATATGCGCTCCTATTTCGTTTCGCTTGAGCCAGGAAACCTCTGTGTAGGACTCTAAAGACTCGTCAATACGCCGGCAGCAGATGATGATCATATCAAGCATCCACAAGCCGCAAGCGGTCTGCTAAACGTAACGGCCACCCGGGTATTGAGCGATCTGAAGATCGACGAGCAAGCCCGCTCACACTCCAGTGAATCCGACCAGTAACACTACCGTACAGTCCGGTCTGATCGTCTGATCTGTCGCATATCTCGCCTAGGGGTGGTATACGTCAGACCCCAATAGCTCGATAAGTCGTGTCGATATGAGGCCTATAACAATTTGAGAAACTACTGGTAACACTTACCAGTAAATCTCAACAACCCTGGCCAGGGATTTCCTGTTATAGCCAATCGAACACAGCGCAACATCAACTCCCTATACCGGGAGAGACGAATCCCCTCCTATCGCTCATTGCCTCCATGTGACTCGGGACTGTACCCAAAAACCACCGTTTTGCACGCCCTCTTGGACGTGGTAAGATGGAAATCAAAGCACAGTGGGAACCACACAAGACTCTATGACGATCTCGGGTCAACAGACTACTCTGTACCAGTGTCACCAGAGAACTGCCATCTGATGTGAGGTATAATACCATCTGGGAGTTCTCGGCGAGTCCGTCCAGTGTACCCAGTCTCCACTGAGCACCCGTATATCATCTCTGATGTCAAACACCAATGGATATGGGATCATCCATCGCCCATCTGTATGGGTCGAGAAGGTATACGCTAGTCTACTCTGGTATATCGATGCCCCGTCTCGATATACCCACGACTAGGGACTTTGAAGGATGTACTCAAGGACTACCATGTCCCCACTAGTATGATCTGCATCATAGTCCAGGTAGTCAAGCACACATCCTAAGGGCTTTACCAACATGTAATGGAGAGACAATCAGTGTACACGTTAAGGTAAAGAGCAACCAGATAGCATACTATCATGTCGAGCAAGAAAGTCCTCCCTATATATGTCCCAGCATCCACTGCAATATACATCCTATGTATAGCAATGGCCTCTAGGGCATACATATAACTAACAATTGGGGTTCTGACCCTTGATTCGGTCAAAACCATTATGAGGTGAGGAAAATATTTACTAATCTTTTTAATGATAATTGTGTTATGGCTAATTGTTTTGATCATTTGACCATACTTGACAATTTAACCTAGTTGACCATTATTGACTTGGATATTTCTTGTGAGCTCTAGACTCTTCTTTGGCTTTGGTTTTATCAAGACATGATAGTGGTCAAATCAACTTAGCCATCATAATTATCATAAAAGATTGGTTTTTATTTTTTCCATGTCTCATTATCTCTTTGGCTTTCTCTCTCATCCAAAAGAAAGCTCCCATGGTTCTTCTTCTTCCTCCTCTCTAGATTTTTCTATAGCTCTCATGTGTTGAGAAAAATAGAAATAAAATAGACAAACAAATCCATCTTCTTCCTCTACAGCACCTAGGACATCAAGCATAGCAAACTTGTTGCCCTAGTTACCTCGGCTTGAGGTGGAGCTCGGACTACAGACTCTCGGGTGGATCGTCTTCGACTTTAGGAGGTCGCGGAGCTGACCAAGATCCGGATCGATCTTCGGAGCTTGCATGAACGAGGAGGATAGCGGAGAGAAGAACCAAAGGACTGTTTTCGTGAGGTATAATCTCCTAAGCATAGTATATAGAACCTCTAGTTGTTTGTTAGCAATGGTTTGGCAATGATCCTCAAGCTTTAGTCTATGTTATCTTGTGATAAAAATTTGTTTTTTACCTATTCCGCCTCCCCGTAAGTACCGGGGTGGGTAACGTAGACTTACAGTGGTATCAAAGCCTCGCTAAACCATTACTAACTTGTTAGCAAAGTGTTAGAAATTCGGCTGCCGGAAAAATCGCAAAATTATGTCAAAAATGCACGTTTTCTGTCAATTTTAAAATCTGGTCCAAAATTTTTTCCAGGGACCTTAAAAATACGTGCAGGATTTTTGAAGGACACACAAGAAAAATGAGCTTTTGAATCGGTCAGATGGGCACGGAAGCGCGGCGAAACCAAGAGTTTCGCCGCGGATCCGCGGCCTAGTCGACGCCTTGTCAACTCGTCTTTCCTGCTGTCTGTCCAGATTTGTACTTTGTGATTTTTCTAATACTTTGTTTCTGCCTAGATTTTGTTGAGCACTGTGTTGTGCTTGGGGTAGTTTCAAATCAAGTTATCGATCGAAATTCTAAGTATTTTAGCTAATCGGACCTTCTGTGATGTAATATATGTATTGAACGTCTACTAATCACTATACGTCGATTAGTGTGGGTTGTACATATCTGTGATCTGTGTTATTGGTTTGTGTATATGAGCTTGTTGGATTGTCGTGATGAATAGCCGGGGATGTGAGATGAGAGTTTTCATTTTTCATTCATTGTAAAATTTGTAATTTGATGTAATATTATTTTATGTCCGCACATCCGGGTTGAGGTTGTAGCAGCCATTTTATATTATTTCTTTTACTGTTTTTGCTCCTAGGATAGACCCAAGGTGGGGTGCACAAACTACCGGGTACTTTGAAGTGCCGAGTGACCTACCCACGTTGTTGAGGGAGGTTGCTTCACTTCGGGTACTTGGCGGGTAGTTTGCCGCACCCGTAGGGGTCTAGGGTGAGGTTTGGCTATTCATCGCGACCGTGTAATCCATCTTTCGTTGCAGGCTCAAACGAAGCGCGGATTCCTAGCATATCCAATGTGTTCATATGTGATCTGGAATGGCTATCATTGCATCTGACGAATGTATATATCTATATATGATATCTAGTAGACGTTGCTTATGTTTTGCATCCGCGCTAGTCCAGCCCCCACTCTGTCGTTAGTTAAGTAACCTAACGGGTGATGACGGGGCCCCGTAGCGAATGCGGATGGTATAAGCGTACGTTATATTTTCGTTGTTTTCTGCAATGGTAGGATTAATTGATGGGACACATTATATTAATGCAAAGAAAACAAACCAAAGCTGAATTGTTGGAACAATTTCAAAACCACTCGGTTTTTTTAAAACAGCAAAACTTTTTAAAACGCGGAGCTTAAACCACTCCTTTTAAAAGCTATCAGGTTCCTTCGATTATATCAAGTTCACTACGTTCACGATTTCGCCAAAACCATTCGTAGCCCTCCATCTTTTCAGTTAAATGTTCAGTAGTATTCAAGCTATGTATTTTGACCTTCGCCAAGGTATACTGATTGGTAGCTGCTGAATATTTATCTGTAGCATAGATAAATGCGTTGGTTTGGGACAGTCGTACTACTATTTTGGCCTTCTTCAAGGGTATGTACGGGTGGGTTCAAATTAACCTGGATAATGACGGGTAGAACTTGACATGAGACTTATGATATGTTGGCTTTCGTCAAGGTCATAAGAGCATGGGGCAAAAATCCACATCGGGAGTTTCAAAGGAAATTGAAACTTGCAAGTGCTGCATACCATTTGGAGTTTGATAATGTTGGTAGGATTCCTTCAGCATTATCACACAATAATATTTGGATCCCGATCCTACTGTGAGTATCCGCCACTCCTCGGGAGACTTTTCACTTAACGATCAATGTTATAAACCAAGTAGGTGTCTAGAAAGGTGTTAGCGGGGCTACGCCCACAGGGAAAAGAGGTTATTTAATTAAGGAACTTCGCGAAAGCGTCGTAAAACCTCTCTCGAAGTACCGACACTTGCCTGGCTGAACGGTTAAGCAAGTATTGTGTAACGCCTTGAAATTCGTTTAGGATGTTTTCTCGTTATTTAGCTAGTGTGCGTGTTTTTCAAAAAACGGATATCTTATTTTTACTTCTTGGTTAGTGCTAAATTGTATTGTGAAGTTTTTATATAATTGTAGGGTTATTAACTATTTTAGTCATGTTACCCTAAGTGAGAAATTTTGTGTTAAGTGCACACATGCACACTTAGCATTTTGAGGCTAGATGAGAAAATGTATCATGTTAACCCTTTTCATTTGATGCATGGTTGATAATTTATCCCCACCATTTCAAAACAAGTCAAAACCCTTTTATAATTCAAAATTTTCAATTAAACAAATGAGGCATGGTGTTAGGTAGGAAAGTTTGACCTTTTGACCCTATTTTTCTTCTCTTCTCTCTCTTTTCTCTTCATTCAGAATTTCTGGGAAATTCCAGCAGAAAAACCTTCATTTTCCCCCATTTTCTCTTTCTCTTTTCACTCCTCTTTAGATCCTCATTCAAACCCTACACAAATCTAACCTTTTTCCTTCACAAAACCTTGATTTAATGGCTCATTTGAGGTGTTTGGTGGCAAGACTGCATACTTGAGGCTAGATCTGGGGCTTTTGGTGTTTCTTGAGATCTTTTGAAGGTATTAACTCACCCTTAGCACCCCTTTTCCATAACTTGTAGTATTTCTAGCAAAATATCACATTTTATGCATGTTTTGTGCTATATAAAGGGATTTAGTGAGGTTATGATAAAAATTAACTTTTTATGGCTTGATTAGCTTGATAATGTGATATTAGTGTAGTTTTAGACTTGGGTTTGTTTCAGATTTCACAAATATACCCTAAAGTATTATTTTAGTGCAAAAGTGTGATTTTTAACTTGAAATTGGGTTCTGTTGAAAATGCTACTACCCGGGGTGTTTCAGAATAAAATTGTATTTACTGTAGCTTGTGTATGGGGTATAGAGTGCACACACCAAACTCGGGAGCCTACCCCCCTACCCAGGCCGTCGAAAAACTCATTCTGGCCGCAATTTGCGGCCAGATGGGAGAATTGTGGGTTGAGGTTTTGGTGGTTGGTGTCTGCTGGTATTTGGAGTGTTTTGGTATATTTATTTTTATAAAACTCTTTCTGTATCAAAATCTGGGACCTATTACCCTATTTTCCGTATTTTAAATCTTCGCGACACACGTGATACGTGTGTGGGGTTGGGTTGTACTGCGTATCGCGACGCGTCAGGTTAGCTTCAGGAGCGTAATCACACGTTTTAGCGTATCACGCACACGCGTGCTTGGTTTGCAACGCGGGTTTCTAGTTTGACTTAATATTGCGTTTTTTGTAGATTTGAGCTTATGTGTGATATATTGTGTAATTCTAGGTTCGCAGGCGAGTGAGACGGACGCTGCGAAGAAGGGGAAGCAAGTTGTCGGCTACACTTAGCGCGAGACTTCGGTGAGTAGATTTAACATCTACAGGGATATCGCCCGCATGGCGTTATGCGTCAGGGCTGATAGGACTTTATAGCTACATATTGCATTTACCTACATTGACTGTTCATGGATACTGTTGTTGCATACTGCATTCCCTGCTATATGTATGAAAACTTAGAATTGATAGAACACCGCACTATTACTAATGGTTCATGTTGCACGAGCACTAATCTGCATGTTACACACACACCGTTAGTAATTGCCATGACACACTCACTGTAAAAATTGCCATGATCATTATACTGTAGTTCATTTCATATATGATTCGATATGATTTTCATAGAGATTGGAAGCCGCATGCTGTCTTGAAAACTGAAACTATCTTAAGAAAAGCGGTTTCTCCCTTGTACCTATATTATGACTTGATGTACATAGAACATCGTATTTGATTTACTCATTGGTGTTGGATTTTTATGTGATTTCTGGTTTTGAGGACCGTGGAATTATTTAAGAAAAGAAGCACTATTTGAAAACCCGGTTTCTCGTGATATGATATTTTGGTGCGTCCACCACGCGTTTTCTCGGTGCTGAGACGTGTGCTTGAAACCCGATTCGTGGAGTGGATGATCCGTTTGCGGGTTCGTGGTGGACCCGGTATGGTTCCCCTCGGCAAGATGATCGATGGACTTTGCCGATTGAGCCTGGAGGTGGGCGAGTACCTACCGGTGATTGGTTGGACCTGGCGGTTATCCGGAGGATACTGACCAGAGTTGAGAGATGGATGCGGAATGATCCGTACTGCCGGGGCCGAGGGCCGATACCGCAGACGGAGCCCGTGCGCTGATCCGGACTTACGGAGCCCGATGTATGAGGATTTGCTTGTCGATGCTGGACATGAGTATTTTATGATATTTTGGGTGCCGATGTTGGCCACTCGTGATTCTCAGAGATTTACAGGATTTGAGGGCCGAGGAGAGTGCCGGCGCCTGAGTTTATTTGGGATTTGGGTGCTGCTTTGGGCACCGATCATTTTTCCACGATTGATATTTCATGTAGATGTTGTTTATCCCATGCTCAGCAGTGATTATCATGTATCTCATCCTGTAGATATTTTACCTGACAGAGCATTTGCATGATTATTGCACTTACTGCTTGTCGCATATAGATTTACCTGCTGGCATATGATAGTGTAGCGCAGTACGTGCATGCTCGTGATTACCTTTATATGTTATCTCTATTCACGAGTTGGCAACTCACCCCCGTTGTGCCACAGTATTTGCAGGTTGCTCCTCAGAGTAGTCGCGGCAGGTTGCCTTTTTGCATCTTTTGGCTACAGATACCACTACAGCTGGTGCGAGAGCTATTTTGGTATTAGGTGGGTTGTGGTATCTGGTTACTTTATTGTACACACTTTTGTATCTAGTATTCTCCATCTACCATATATGTACTGGACTTAGTGACAGTGTGAGGACGATGATGTATATTTTTGCATTCTGGTGTCGAGCTCGTGGGAGCCGACTGTTATATATTACCGTTTATTATTTCGTGATGTTTACCTATTGCTCATTCCTCGCTACGGCGTCGTATATTACTATTGTGGTGATGGTTTCCGCCGTTGGGCGTGATTGTTCCCGTTGGGGATGCTTTATTTCATTATATATCATTTTCACTTATATCCTGTTTTATACCCGATTTTCGGGGTTACTTTTACAAAGGAAATGCTGCCAAAATTATATTAAGGATAATTAAATTTTAAAAAGAACTTCATTATGCTATTAAGGTTTTCTAAATGTTTTAATTGAATGTTTTCAACACTCACTACTTCTAAATAGTTTTGATTTCTAGGTTCGGCTTACTTAGTCGCGTTACGCCTGTAGACGTTGCATGGTTAAGTGCCGGTCAAGAGTCAAAATATTCGGGTCGTGACAAAGTTGGTATCAAAGCGTAGGTTTTACCTTTTGGAGTGTAGGATGACCTGGTATGATGGAGTATGTAGCTGAAGCAGAGTGGCGTAGCGTGCGTATGTTCCGCAGCATACTCACGACATAGTACTCCGCCAAAGCGACCTTAGGACTTATTGATTTAAATTCCTTTATGAGTATATACGTTATTGCGATTCGATTTCTGCATCCTTATCGAATCCTATTTTCCTTTCAGCCATTATGCCGCCAAAGACTACGAGGGCGCAGAGAGCGGCCGCGAGGGCCGAGATTCGAGTTGATTCGTCTGAGACGAGGACTGATCCGGGCAGTACACCGGTTGTACCCGAACAGGTTGTTCCTCCCATGACAGATCAGATCGCCACGCTAGGGGCTGGTATGCAGGAGATGCGCTAGACGGTGGGATCCAGTATGCAGAAGATGCGCCAGATGATAGGATCGCTAGTTGAGATGCTTCGAGCGCAGCGACCAGAGGTAGCTCCACCCGTTACAGAGACCGCGATGGTACCTACCGCACAACCAGTTGCCCCTGCAGCTACGGAGGTTATTACAGTATCGCTATCTGAGTTCATGAGGCTGAAGCCTCCGGTCTTCACAGGCACTGATGCAGCCGAGGACCCACAGTCCTTCATTGATAGGATGGCTCGGATATGTCATTCCCTCAGATGCGCCGATGCGAGATGGGTTGAGTTCGGGGGCTTTCGCCTGGAAGGTCTTGCGCAGAAATGGTGCGAATCAGTCGAGAAGGGCAGAGCAGCAGGTCTTCCTTCTATGACCTGGACAGATTTCATGGCGCCATTCCTTGCCCGCTTTCTCCCACTGAGTGTCAGAGATGCTAGAGCACGCAGGTTCGAGTCCTTATGCCAGACTCCGGAGATGTCAGTGGCAGAGTATGATTAGCTGTTCACAGAGCTATCTATCTATGCCCCGTATCTAGTGGCTACCGAGGAGTTGCGAGTCAAGAGATTTGTTCGAGGCTTGCTTACACCACTGTTCCTTGCGATCAACGCACAGCACTACGAGACATATGCAGCAGCGGTAGATGCAGCTCTATTAGTCGAGGAGCACCTTGCTGAGACTTCGGTAGTTCCAGAGCCGAAGAGAGTTCATACTGGTATAGCAGCACGGAGACAAACATTCAGACGCCGCGACAGGTATCGTTCAGGTATGAGGAGTAGCAGAGATTCGGGACGAGGCCAGATGTTTAATTCGTATCCACGGGAGAGTCAGCAGTCGTCGCGAGGTTGCTATAGATGCGGCAGTTTACTTCACCTCGTCAGAGATTGTCCTGAGATACACCGAAGGAAGACAGCAGCACCGCACGTCACCTTACCACCTTCACCACCCCAGAGGGCGTTGCTTGTTGTTCCTACTGTTACTATGCGTCAGACTCATACACAGAGAGGTCGTGGGCATGGAGGAGTTGCTCAGAGAGTACGGGATGACCGAGGCAGAAGACAGTCAGTCACAGGTGGAGGGCAGGCACGAATTTTTGCTTTGACGCATCAGGACGCGTAGGCGTCCAATGCGGTGGTCTCAGGTATCCTTCTAGTATGTTCTGTTGATGCACACGTGTTGTTCGATCCTGGATCCATGCACTCGTACGTATCCACACACTTTGTGCCAAGTTTGAGTAGAGAGTCCGGTTTGCTTGATCAGCCGCTTGTTGTGACCACTCCTGTGGGAGAGTCATTTATTGCTAGGCACGTGTTCCGATCCTGTATCGTCTGTATTGGCGAGAGAGAGTTGCCTGTCGATTTGATCCTTCTTGAAATGTTGGACTTCGACGTTCTTTTAGACATAGATTGGTTAGCCATGTGCTATGCTTCTGTGGACTGCCGTGAGAAGACAGTTAGATTTTGTTTTCCCGGCGAGTCAGTTTTTGTTGTGTTGGGGGGCCGTGGTGCCGCCCCACACTGTGTGATTTCTTCTTTTCGCGCTGGACAGCTTTTGAGGAAGGGATGTCAGGGATTTCTCGCCTATGTTTGCGATACTAGAGCTACAGAGGTTCCTCTGGATCAGGTTCCGGTTGTTAGCGAGTTCCCTGATGTGTTCCCTGACGAGCTTCCTGGGCTACCGCCCGAGCACGACTTTTCTTTCTGTATTGATTTGGTTCCTAGCACGGGGCCTATTTCTATACCGTCTTACCGGATGGCCCCGACGGAACATCAAGAATTGAAGGGTCGGTTGCAAGATTTGCTGGACAAGGGACTTATTCGACCCAGTGTTTCTCCTTGGGGTGCTCCAGTCCTGTTCGTCAAGAAGAAGGACGGCAGTTTGCGTCTGTGTATCGACTATCGCCAGCTGAACAGGGTTACAGTGCAGAACAGATATCCTTTGCCACGTATCGACGATTTGTTTGACCAGCTTCAGGGGGCAGGATACTTTTCGAGGATCGATTTGCGATCAGGCTATCATCAGCTGCGGGTTCGACACGAGGACATTCCTACGACAGCTTTCCGCACGCGCTATGGCCATTACGAGTTTTTGGTGATGTCGTTCAGACTCACCAATGCACCAGCAGCATTCATGGATTTGATGAACCGTATTTTCCGTCCGTATCTTGATCTGTTCATCATTGTATTCATTGACGATATTCTGGTGTATTCTCGGAGTAGAGAGGAGCACGAATAGCACCTGCGGATTACACTGCAAATCTTGAGAGAGCATCAGCTTTTCGCCAAATTCTCCAAGTGTGCTTTCTGGCTGGACAGCGTAGACTTCTTGGGGCACGTGATTTCACGAGACGGTATATGTGTAGACTTGAGGAAGATCGAGGCCGTTCAGAGTTGGCCCAGACCCACATCAGTTACGGAGATTCGCAGCTTTCTAGGGCTGGCCGGCTACTACAGGCGATTTGTGCAGGATATCTCTCGCATTGCTACACCTTTGACCGGGTTGACCCGGAAGGGAGTTCCTTTCATTTGGACAGAGGAGTGTGAGCACAGTTTTCAGCAGTTACGGGCTCTACTGACTAAGGCGCCAGTATTATCATTGCCTTTAGGGTCAGGCAGATTTGTGGTATATTGTGATGCTTCTCTAGTGGGGCTAGGGTGTGTTTTGATGCAGCATGACAGGGTGATCGCGTATGCTTCGCGGCAATTGAAGAAACATGAATAGAACTACCCCATTCACGATTTGGAGATGGCTGCAGTGGTCTTTGCACTTAAGATCTGGCGACATTACCTATACGATGAGTCGTGCCAGATATTCACTGATCACAAGAGCCTAAAGTATATATTCCAGCAGCGAGACCTGAACCTTAGACAGCGCCGATGGATGGAGTTAGTGAAGGACTACGACTGCGAGATCTTGTATCACCCGGGAAAGGTTAATGTAGTGGCGGATGCTTTGAGTAGGAGGCCCGGAGGTAGTTTATGTCGTTTGAGCGTAGTGCAGAGGCAGTCGTCGGCAGATTGGAAGATTTTATGCGACAGCCGGGTACAGTTCGAGTTTACGCCGATCGAAGGACAGATTGCGCATGTTCGTGCACGCTCACGGTTTCTTGACCGTATACATAAGGCACAGCACAGTGATGACCGCTGTTCAGAGATCAGGACGCAGATGGGACAGGGCAGATTTTCCGAGTTCGTGATCGATGATCAGGGGATACTACGATTTGGGACCATATTGTGCATACCAGATGCTGAGGGACTGCGGCGTGAGATTCTCGAGAAGGCATATTGATCGGTGTATAGTGTTCATCCAGGTTCCACCAAGATGTACCACGATATGAGAGATGTTTACTGGTGGGACGGGATGAAAAGGGACATCGCAGATTTCGTGTCGAGATGCCTGACTTGTCAGCAAGTCAAGGCTGAACATCAGAGGCCCGCGGGAGAGCTACAGCCGTTGCCCATTCCGGAGTGGAAATGGGAATAGATTTCTATGGACTTTATTGTGGGTCTACCCAGGACTAGTCGAGGGTATGACTCCATCTGGGTGATTGTGGATCGTTTGACGAAAGCGGCTCACTTCTACCGGTGAAGACGACTTTCGGATTTGCTCAATATGCCCAGATTTACATTGATGAGATTGTAAGACTGCACGGTGTTCCGACATGTTTCATGTCCGACAGAGGCACCCAGTTTACCAGCCGACTATAGCAGAGGCGTCAGGAGGCTTTAGGCACCCGCTTGAGTTTCAGCACAGCATTTCATCCGCAGACCGATGGACAGTCAGAGCGGACTATTCAGACTCTCGAGGACATGCTCAGAGCGTGCGTATTAGACTTCGGAGGTAGCTGGGATCATCATTTGCCCTTAGTGGAGTTCTCCTATAACAACAGCTACCAGCAGACCATTCAGATGGCACCATTTGAGGCTCTTTATGGGAGGAGATGTAGATCGCCCGCCTGTTGGACAGAGCTCAGTGAGAGCAGTATCTTAGGGCCACAGATTGTTGAGGAGACGACCGTGAAGATCCAGTTGATTCGTGATAGGATGCGAGCAGCCCAGAGTAGGCAGAGATCTTATGCGGACCGTCGTCGGCACAGACTTGAGTTTTCTGTTGGTGATCATGTTTTCTTGAGGGTCTCCCCAATGAGAGGTGTGATGAGATTTGGGAAGAAGGGTAAACTTAGTCCCAGATATGTGGGCCCCTTCGAGATCCTCGAGCGAGTTGGTGCGGTTGCGTATCGTTTAGCCCTTTCGCCCAGTTTTCCAGACGTGCACCCCGTATTTCATGTTTCGATGCTCCGCAAGTATCTTTATGATCCTTCGCATGCGATTCAGCACCCGACGATCCAGCTTGAGCGTGACCTTTCCTATGCAGAGCAGCCGGTGATGATTTTGGATCGACAAGTGAAGAAATTGAGATCGAAAGAGATACCGTCCGTCAAGGTACTTTGGCGTGGTCCGAACAGCGAGGAGGTCACTTGGGAGACCGAGAGCGAGATGAGGAAGAGGTATCTCTGTCCTTTTGAAGGTACACATGGTTAGATTTTTAAATTCGGGGACCGAATTTCTTTAAGGGTGGTAGATTGTAACGCCTTGAAATTCGTTTAGGATGTTTTCTCGTTATTTGGCTAGTGTGCGTGTTTTCAAAAAACGGATATCTTATTTTTCCTTCTTGGTTAGTGCTAAATTGTATTGTGAAGTTTTTATATAATTGTAGGGTTATTAACTATTTTAGTCATGTTACCCTAAGTGAGAAATTTTGTGTTAAGTGCACACATGCACACTTAGCATTTTGAGGCTAGATGAGAAAACGTATCATGTTAACCCTCTTCATTTGATGCATGGTTGATAATTTATCCCCACCATTTCAAAACAAGTCAAAACCCTTTTATAATTCAAAATTTTCAATTAAACAAATGAGGCATGGTGTTAGGTAGGAAAGTTTGACCTTTTGACCCCATTTTTCTTCTCTTCTCTCTCTTTTTTCTTCATTGAATTTCTGGGAAATTCCAGCAGAAAAACCTTCATTTTCCCCAATTTTCTCTTCTCTTTTCACTTCTCTTTAGATCCTCATTCAAACCCTACACAAATCTAACCTTTTTCCTTCACAAAACCTTGGTTTAATGGCTCATTTGAGGTGTTTGGTGCGAAGACTGCATACTTGAGGCTAGATCTGGGGCTTTTGGTGTTTCTTGAAATCTTTTGAAGGTATTAACTCACCCTTAGCATTCTTTTCCATAACTTGTAGTATTTCTAGCAAAATATCACATTTTATGCATGTTTTGTGCTATATAAAGGGATTTAGTGAGGTTATGATAAAAATTAACTTTTTATGGCTTGATTAGCTTGGAAATGTGATATTAGTGTAGTTTTAGACTTGGGTTTGTTTCAGATTTCACAATTATACCCAAAGTATCATTTTAGTGCAAAAGTGTGATTTTTAACTTTAAATTGGGTTCTGTTGAAACTGCTACTACCCGGGGTGTTTCAGAATAAAATTGTATTTACTGTACCTTGTGTATGGCGTATAGAGTGCACACACCAAACCCGGGAGCCCACCCCCCTACCCAGGCCGCCAAAAAACTCATTCTGGCCGCAATTTGCGGCCAGATGGGAGAATTATGGGTTGGGGTTTTGGTGGTTGGTGTCTGCTGGTATTTGGAGTGTTTTGGTATATTTATTTTTATAAAACTCTTTCTGTATCAAAATCTGGGACCTATTACCCTATTTTCCGTATTTTAAATCTTCACGACACACGTGATACGTGTGTGGGGTTGGGTTGTACTGCGTATCGCGACGCGTCAGGTTAGCTTCAGAAGCGTAATCACACGTTTTAGCGTATTGCACACACGCGCGCTTGGTTTGCAACGCGGGTTTCTAGTTTTACCATAATATTGCGTTTTTGGTAGATTTGAGCTTATGTGTGATATATTGTGTAATTCTAGGTTCGCAGGCGAGTGAGATGGACGCTGCGAAGAAGGGAAAGCAAGTCGTCGGCTACACTTAGCGCGAGACTTCGGTGAGTAGATTTAACATCTACGGGGATATCGCCCGCATGGCGTTATGCGTCAGGGCTGATAGGACTTTATAGGTACATATTGCATTTACCTATATTGACTGTTCATTGATACTGTTGTTGCATACTGCATTCCCTGCTATATGTATGAAAACTTAGAATTGATAGAACACCGCACTATTACTAACGGTTCATGTTGCACGAGCACTAATCTGCATGTTACACACACACCGTTAGTAATTGCCATGACACACTCACTGTAAAAATTGCCATGATCATTATACTGTAGTTCATTTCACATATGATTCGATATGATTTTCATAGAGATTGGAAGCCGCATGCTGTCTTGGAAACTGAAACTATCTTAAGAAAAGCGGTTTCTCCCTTGTACCTATATTATGACTTGATGTACATAGCACATCGTATTTGATTTACTCATTGGTGTTGGATTTTTATGTGATTTCTGGTTTTGAGGACCGTCGAATTATTTAAGAAAAGATGCACTATTTGAAAACCCGGTTTCTCGTGATATGATATTTTGGTGCGTCCACCACGCGTTTTCTCGGTGCAGAGACGTGTGCTTGAAACCCGATTCGTGGAGTGGATGATTTGTTTGCGGGTTCGTGGTGGACCCGGTATGGTTCCCCTCGGCAAGATGATCGATGGACTTTGCCGATTGAGCCTGGAGGTGGGCGAGTACCTACCGGTGATTGGTTGGACCTGGCGGTTATCCGGAGGATACTGACCAGAGTCGAGAGATGGATGCGGGATGATCCGTACTGCCGAGGCCGAGAGCCGATACCGCAGACGGAGCCCGTGGGCTGATCCGGACTTAGGGAGCCCGATGTATGAGGATTTGCGTGTCGATGCTGGACACGAGTATTTTATAATATTTTGGGTGCCGATGTTGGGCACTCGTGATTCTCAGAGATTTACAGGATTTGAGGGCCGAGGAGAGTGCCGGCGCCTAAGTTTATTTGGGATTTGGGTGCTGCTTTGGGCACCGATCATTTTTCCACGATTGATATTTCGTGTAGATGTTGTTTATCCCATGCTCAGCAGTGATTATCATGTATCTCATCCTGTAGATATTTTACCTGACAGAGCATTTGCATGATTATTGCACTTACTGCTTGTCGCATATAGATTTACCTGCTGGCATATGATAGCGTAGTGCAGCACGTACATGCTCGTGATTACCTTTATATTTTATCTCTATTCACGAGTTGGCAACTCACCCCCGTTGTGCCACAGTATTTGCAGGTTGCTCCTCAGAGTAGTCACGGCAGGCTGCCTTTTTGCATCTTTTGGCTACAGATACCACTACAGCTGGTGCGAGAGCTATTTTGCTATTAGGTGGGTTGTGGTATCTGGTTATTTTATTGTACACACTTTTGTATCTAGTATTCTCCATCTACTATATGTGTACTGGACTTAGTGACAGTGTGAGGACGATGATGTATATTTTTGTATTCTGGTGTCGAGCTCGTGGGAGCCGACTGTTATATATTGTCGTTTATTATTTTGTGATGTTTACTTATTGTTCATTCTTCGCTACGGCGTCGTATATTACTATTGTGGTAATGGTTTCCGCCGTTGGGCGTGATTGTTCCCATTGCGGATGCTTTATTTCATTATATATCATTTTCACTTATATCCTGTTTTATACCCGATTTTCGGTGTTACTTTTACAAAGGAAATGCTGCCAAAATTATATTAAGGATAATTAAATTTTAAAAAGAACTTCATTGAGCTATTAAGTTTTTCTAAATGTTTTAATTGAATGTTTTCAACACTCACTACTTCTAAATGGTTTTGATTTCTGGGTTCGGCTTACTTAGTCGCGTTACGCCTGTAGACGTTGCGTGGTTAAGTGCCGGTCACGAGTCGAAATATTCGGGTTGTGACATATTGTATGGTGAGATTAATCCTGACTGATTCTTCTTTTATGGTTTGAGGAAGGATTCGAGAAACGGTGGGAACCATCCTGTTTAGATAAACTAAAAACCAATCTAAACTTGCAAGAGCATCATGCTAAGTGTTTTCTTCTCTCTCTCTCTTAATTGCAGTGACCCAGTGACCAGACATAGGTTACATTTAGATAATAAAATGACTGAATCTGTCTGTTATGACTGGCAAAGGTCTGTCCAGATGTCCATTACCCATGACTAACTGGGACACCTCTTCACTAATCCTACCCCTGCCGTCTCAGGACCGGTTCCCATCGTCAAGGATACTGATATCCGTAAGACATCGGAAAAAGACTGTGCGAATGCCAAGTGCCTCGTGTTGGCCTCAATTGATGGTACATACCAGAGGTAGCACGAGAAGATGGACTTAGTTTCTGTCTTCCTCCATAACAAAGATTTAAATGGAGAGCAATCTCGTATCGCAAGATATGAGACCTCGAACGAATTGCTTCAAGCGAGATTGGCTGTCGGGTCATTTGTAGGGGACAACGTCCTTGCAGAGACTAGCTATTTTGATGAGCTCATGGACCTGAAGACCACGTTGAAGAACGGGTCAAATACTGACTTATACCCTGAAGGAAACCAGGGAAGAAGAAGGAAAGGGAAGGGCAAAAGTTTCGGGACTGGATGTAGTGAAGGAGGGACGTTCCTATTGTTATGGGAAATGACATTGGCAGAGGGATTGCAGGGCTAGCAAAGCCAGTAGCCAGGATTCGAAGCATGTTGTGGCTTCGGCTTCAGGTTTGTTTGTAATAGAAAACTGTATGTCAATTAACTCTACTTCCTGGGTATTAGATACCGGATCTGGATCTCATATCTGTAATTCATTACAGGCTTTGAGAAACCGTAGAGTTATCAGGGTAGATGATATGACTCTCAGAGTTGCGAACGGAATGAGCATGAACGCTGAATTCGTAGGGGAATATCACCTAGGATTGACAAGTGGGAAGATATTGATTCTACGTAACTGTTTATATGTACCTAGTCTAGCCTGTAATATCATATCTGTATCCTTACTTTCTAAGGAAGGATACGATTTTACTTTTGTAAGCGATGTGGTACACATCCACCTAAATCAAGTTCTGATTGGGTCAGGTACATTAGAAAACGGAATATACATATTAAATCAAGATCAGGTTTTCAGTGTCCAGAACACACTTAAAAGAAAGTCTCCGGAAACAAATCAGGCTTTCTTATGGCATTGTAGACTGGGTCACATCAATGAGACACGGTTAACGAAGTTACATAAAGAGGGATATTTGAATCCATTCGAGTACCAGTCTTATGCTACTTGTGAATCTTGTCTCATGGGAAAGATGACAAAGACTCCGTTCACTGGACACGGAGTAAGAGCGTGCGAGCTCTTAGGTCTCATTCACAGTGACGTGTGTGGTCCAATGTCTACACATGCGAGAGGTGGTTATTCCTACTTCATTACTTTAACGGATGATTTCTCCAGGTATGGACATGTCTTCTTGATGAAGCATAAATCCGAGGCCTTTGAAAAATTCCAGGAATATAAGAATGAAGTAGAAAAACAAACAGGGAAAAGTATCAAGACACTGAGATCTGATTGAGATGGTGAATACACTGAGATCTGATCAAGGTGGTGAATACTTAAGTGCTGAGTTTCTGGACTACTTAAAATAGAATGGAATTCTCTCTCAGCTTACTCCTCCATACACACCACAACACAACGGTGTATCAGAAAGGCGGAATCGAACCCTATTGGATATGGTTCGTTCCATGATGAGTAAGGCCGAGTTACCGCGATCCTTCAGGGGTTATGCACTAGAAACAGCTGCATATCTTTTGAACCAAGTTCCTACTAAGTCAGTGCCTACCACAACATATCAGATGTGGAGTGGGAAGAAACCCTGTCTTAAGTATCTTAATACATGGGGATGTCCAGCTTTTGTTAAAAAGCAGCATGCGGACAAGCTCGAGTCACGCTCAGTACAGTGTAAGTTTGTGGGATACCCAAAGAGCTCCAAGGGGTATCTTTTCTATTACGCAGAGAAACAAAAGGTTTTTGTTTCTCATCATACCCACTTTCTGGAATATCAGTTTCTAGAAAAAGAAACAAGTGGGAGCGCAGTAGAACTGGAAGAAATTCTAGAACCACAAGCTATTACTGAAAGTTTGGTAGAACCAGAAGTTTCAGGAGAACCGGACATCCCAGCGCCACTCCGCAGGAGTAGTAGGCAGTCTCATCTGCCCGAGAGATACTATAGTTTTCTCATAGACGGGGATCGAGAGGATTGCATCATTGAAAATAATGAGCCTACTAGCTTCCAGCAAGCCATTCAGAGCGGTGACTCAGTAAAATGGCTGGATGCAATGCGGACCGAGATGGAGTCCATGTACACCAACAAAGTTTAGACTTTGGGCATTGCTCCAGAAGGGGTAAAACCCGTAGGCTGCAATTGGATCTTCAGAAAGAAGATTGGTGTAGATGGGCGAGTTGAAACCTATAAAGCTAGACTTGTTGCGAAGGATTTTCGTCAAAGACCTGGTTTGGACTATAACGAAACCTTTTCTCCAGTGGCTATGCTCAAATCCATTCGGATCCTTCTTGCCATTGCTGCCTTCCACGATCATGTGATCTGGCAAATGGACGTAAAGACGGTATTTCTAAATGGTAATTTGGAAGAATGCGTCTATATGGATTAGCCGGATGGTTTCATTCAGAGTGGGAGCAGCGGTAAAGTGTGCAAGTTGCTTAAGTCTATTTATGGACTAAAGCAGGCATCGCAGAGCTGGAATATCTGCTTTGATGATATTGTCAAAGAATTCGACTTTATCAAAAATCTGGATGAACCATGCATTTACAGTAAGATTTTAGGGAGAACTGTGGTATTTCTCATCTTGTACGTGGATGGCATTCTCTTAATAAGAAATGACATTCTTATGCTACAGTCAGTCAAAGGATTCTTGTCACAGAGGTTCTCCATGAAGGACCTGGGCGATGCTAACTACATTCTGGGGATCCATATCTATCGTGATAGATCTAAGAGGATGTTGGGACTTTCGCAGTCCAGGTACATCGACACCATACTGAAACGATTCAGTATGGAAGATTCAAAGCGCGGTAATCTACCGGCTTGTCACGGAATCACCCTCTCTAAAGAGATGTCTCCCAAGATTGATTTGGAAAGGGCTCGCATATCATCTATACCCTACGCATCTGCGGTAGGCTTTATAATGTATGCGATGTTGTGTACCAGACCAGATGTAGCATACGCATTGAGCGTTGCAAGCCGATATCAGTCGGACCCAGGGGAGAAACACTGGATAGCAGTAAAGAACATTCTCAAGTACCTGAGAAGGACTAAGGAGATGTTCTTGGTGTATGGCGGAAAGGACCACCAGATCGAGGCCTTTACTGACTCCAGCTTCCAGAGTGACAAGGATGACTCCAAGTCCATGTCGGGTTATGTCTTTACCCTCAATGGAGGGGCGGTTTGCTGGAAGAGCTCCAAGCAGGAAACCGTTGCTGACTCAACTATGGAAGCGAAGTACATAGCTGATTGCGATGCCGCAAAGGAAGCTGTCTGGATGAAGAAGTTCCTCACCGAGCTTCAGGTGGTTCCCACCATTATTGATTCAATACCGCTGTATTGTGACAACAACGATGCTATAGCTTTAGCGAAGGAACCCAGGTCCTAACAGTAGTCCAGACACATTTTGAGGCGGTACCACCTGATCAGGGAGATTGTAACAACTCCAATTTTTTGTATACATAAAATTGATTTAAATTTGAAGTATACTTGGGGTATTTAATGTTGCTGTTACCACTTTAAGTATTTATTTTCCCACAATAATTACAAGAAAGAGCTTGTAGCTCATTGGTAATACCTTGCACTGCTGAACCAAACCACCAGAGTTCAAATCCCATACCCCACATTATTTTTAATATTGATTTTTTTAGAAACCTTTAGAATACCAAGAGTTTATACGTGCATATCTCATAAAAACCCCAATACACCCAAAGATGTAACACTTCCATGAGTTAGATGAACAGTCGGAGGGGATCCTGGCCGCCGGACTCGGCCGGGAATCGGCCAACTCGGCCTCGACTCGGCCGACTCAGTGCTCCGACCGAGTCACGGCCGAGTCACCCACGAGTCGGCCGATTCCGGCGACGTCCCCAACATGAAAGTTGTGTCTTTTCATATTCCTTATGCACCTGCAAAATTTCAGCCTCAGACCACTTCCAGAGCTCTGTAAAATCCCCAATTACTCCACTTTTAATACATTTTTATTATATTTTATCACATTTTTATTTTTAACTTTTCATCTACCTTAACCCTAGCCTAACCCTATAAATACCAACCCTACACACTACCCTCTCACACCCAAAATCCTAAGCTTACTCTTTCAAAATTTTCCAAGAGTTGTGAACTTTGAAAACAAGCTCGCGGCGAAGCTCCGACGAAATTCCGGCGACATTTTTAGGAACTACCGGCGATGACGCAATGCATCGTCAATCCCTTTAGTTCCCCCTGACTCCTTTGCTTAATCGAAACCCATAAGTCCCTTTCTATCCTTCTTTCTATTTCTCTAAAATACGAAATTACGAAACCCGACGGAATCAGAACAAATCCGATTTCCGACTCGGCCTTCTATAAAATTTCACCTCTAATCAATTCAATCATGCTTAAACATCTCTCTGTTGACTATTAAACATTCAACGAATAATTTGAACAAGTTTTCTCACATGAAATGATAACCTTTCCAATCTATCGTATTTTTCATCTTAATACCATCATGTTTTGATTTCACATTTAACCCCTAAACTTTGCTATACATTTAAAGTAGGGCCCGGGGTAATGACCTAACTCCACACACACACAAATACAAACCTAAACGAAATCATCAAGAACTTAGAATACGATAAAACAAAACTTTCATTTAAATACCATATTCTTAATAAAACCATTCTTAAAAGTTTAGATTTGATGCGCTTTTAAACAAATACCTCTCATTAGGAAATACGATAAGTTGTGGATATCGATCGTTTATCTAAACCTGACTTTGTGGTGTCTAGGCTAGGCAAGTGAGCTTAGGTAACTTTAAAAGGCCCGTCTCACGATTCGTGAGCGGATCCCTCCTTCCTCACTTGTACTTACCTGACCACAATTGGCGGTGAAGAGGCGATTTGAGACTTCTAACGACTTGTCGTTTAGACCATTTAGAAATAGGCTAGTTGGCTTAGGAAACCCTAGAATCTAAAATACGGAAATTACACCTTGCAAATAAATACCTTTTACTTTATAAAACCATTTTCTAAAGGATTAGTATTTTACAATCTTTGTAAAGCGCCGCTACAACCCATCTTTGGGGATCCCGTTAGGGATAGTACGGTTTATCATGCACCATCGGGCTTAGTAGTGCGAGATTCAGACCTTCGCAAGGAGCATTCGGTCTCGAAAGGTTTAAAATACGACATCTTAAGAAAATGAGATTTTTGGAATATAAAATATTTATTAAAATTATTTTTGTATAAACATATGTATATTTATCATTTAAATACCTATTTTATTATTATATAAATTTTCCACATATTTCTAAAAAACACAAGAATAAAGTTTACACTAAAATACCATGAACTTCCAATAAATCAATATTACAGATTAATACCTTTATCTATAAATTTAGGATATTTTCACTAGAAATGTCACAACATAAAATCCACACTCATTACAACTCTAAAGATGAACAATAAATACTTGAGGTGTATTTTGAAAAGTATATAAAAGTATTTTTACATAAAACCCCCTCAAGTTTTATAAATTACCCTAAGGATCCTAACAATTATAAGACTTCGATTCACATCCCTGATTGTCTGACTCGGGTTTGAGTCTGATTAATCTGACTTGAATATGATTCAAGTCAATCTACAATGTACAAGATTCCAATTCAAGATGAACACATGAATCCATGAATTCAATTATCAATCTATACAACTTGACTAAACCGAACCATGGATATATATTTCTTTTACATGATTCTCAGTATTCCATTTACATGACTCCACGGTTACAACCGTTTCCTGATATCATGGTTTCGGTCAGTCAGTCAATCAATCATACAACCAATACAATTTACAAGATATCAATACAAATAAGATATCGCGGGGTTTAAGGGATAGATTGGTACGGAAGGTGTTAAAAGTGGCACGAGACTGTAAGACTTAATACACCTAACATGAATCCAGTTGCTGTTGTACCATGGCATAAACGGTTCCTTGTACTATACGTGCCTTTAGTCTCTGGCATATAGAGACTCCTCTCATATACACTGGCATTCTTCTGTACCAAGCTACAAACAACAGCGTTAATACGACATTACTATAAGATAATACAACTTTAAAAGATATCATCTTATTCTGTCTTTTTCTACTTTCCCCTTACCTTTGGGACTTACCGAGCGACCTGTTCGCTGACGATATTCTATTTCTTTCTTCTTTGAAAGTCGTCAGGTGGTTTGGACCCTGCGGAGATCGAGCCATCTCAAAAAGACTTGGAGCAGTTTGCCGAAGACCCTGCACTTTAGTTTCATTGTACACTTTTCCTCTCTGTACTTTTCATTTCCTGTTATGCCACTGTTTAGACATCTTTTATTTCAGTTGTATTTCCTTTCATGCATTGTATAAAGAATGTTAATGAATAAAAGTTGTTGTTCTTTTTATTTCTTGTCTCTTGTGTATTTATTTTATATTGCTTAGATACGCTTAGCGTATGTACTTCTGAGTATATACGTAGCGGACCTCGTCGCATACCCTTCGCCGTACACTGGAAAGCGGGGCGTGACAGGTTTTGTAGGTGGCCCATGCAGGTCAGAGCTGTATGGAACCCTAAGCAATATAAAACACAAGAACCGGCAACTAAAATATTCTTTACAATTCATGTTTCTTGAATCTTACAATTTCATATTCGTTGAATCTTATCATTTCATGTACTTGAATCTTTCCTAACCTAAATTTTTCTTCAGGATTATGGATTCTCCGAACAACACCAGCACCAACGTCAACAACACACCTCCAGCGCTACCTCTCACACCAGCTGTTCCTGTGCCATCTACCGAGCAAACAGTGCTACTTGAGGCGATCCACAGCCTTCTCGAGGGACAGCAACAACTCCTGAACTGTCCCGAGACTGACGCACTGGGGTTAAAGCAATTCAGGGCTTTACATCCGAAGCAGTTCTCCGGAAAAGGAAGCCCTCTTGAAGCTGAAGAATGGGCACAATGTATAGAAGACGATCTGGCAGCAGCTCAAGTGCCAGACCTAGCTTTGGTCCGTGTGGCGAAACTATAGCTCACGGATAATGCTTACAACTGGTGGAAGGCGGAAGAAAGCCGTCTTGTACAGCCTATTGAATGGAAGACTTTTCACGATAAGTTCGACGCGAAATACTTCCCTGTGACTGCCAGGTTTGCCATAGAGCAGCAGTTCATTCATCTACAACAAGGATCGATGTGGGACAAATCAGTAGATGAATACGACGCTGAATTCACCATGTTAAGCCGGTAAGATATGTCGCAATAATTCAATTTTTTTTAAATATCACATACTACACAGCTAACACCATCCTTAAACAGATTCGCGGCACACTTTATACTGACGGACGAGATCAAAGCCCGTCGCTTTCAACAAGGACTGGACACGGAGATTCAGGCTGCTCTAGCCACAGGAAAATTTTTGACTCATGAGGATGCTCTGGATGTTGCCCGCAGTTATGAGGCAGTGATAAAAGCAAGAGGCAGACCTCAGTCTGCAGGAGTCAAGCGCCCTGCCAACCAGATGGCAGGTGGAGCGTCGTCCAGACCACCTTTTGTGCCAAGGTGACCCAGAGTACCGAACCACCGTCCCAGACCAGCCTTTTGTAACTACTGCAAAAGAAATGTGCATCTGGCGAGAGGTTGCCGGCGTGCGAACAACCTTTGCTTGATCTGCGGCTCAGCTGCTCATGGTATTGGGGCTTGTCCTCATAAACAAAACCCAGTTGCTGCATCCAGGCCAGCAAACAATTATCCACAGCGTCCAGCCATCCAAGCCCCTGCTCCAAGACTTGCACTACCTGCACCACCCAGAGGACCACAAGCTGCATGACCTCCTCGTCAGTTCGATCAAGCTCAATGGAATGTTCCGAGGAATGCTCCTCAGGCCAGGAGGAATATACCCAAGCGCCAGGCTTTCACGATGTCTGTGGAAGAAGTTGAGGCCACTGGCCAAGTCATTACTGGTAAACTTTCCTTCTCAAACTTATCTTTTAGTCTTGGTTATCTACACGCTTTCCCTATACCTAAAACATATCCCATATACTTTAGGTACAATCCTAGTATCCTCACTATCTGTACTTGCACTGTTTGATACTGGAGCATTCCACTGCTTTATGTCGCAACGGTTTGTCCAAACCCATGCGATTCCAGTCTCACCGCTTGTATCCAGCTGGAATGTCAGTTCCGGAAATGGCGTTCTAAAGGCAACTATGGGATACAGCTTGTGTCCAGTCATCGTCTGCAGCCGGGAGTTTTATGCTGACTTCAAAGTACTGGACATACCGAACTTCGATGTGGTTCTAGGAATGGATTGGCTTGGAACTTTTTATGCTACCATCGACTGTCGTCAAAGGAGGGTAGTATTCGAGATTCCAGACCATCCGGTCTTCTATTTCAAGAGCGGAGACCGTACCCTGGAGCCAAGTACCTACAAAGCGAAGTTAAGGGAAGCAGTAGTTGCAGCAACTCAAGCAGAAGAAGAATTAAGACCAGAGGTAGTTCGAGAGTTCGACGATATATTTCCTGACGATATATCAGGTTTGCCTCCCGATCGAGCTCTTGAATTCAGTATTGATCTAGTACCAGGAGCCCAACCGGTGATCAAAGCACCTTATAGATTAAGTCCGGAAGGTTTGAAGGAAGTTCGAACACAGTTGGATGAATTATTGGCGAAAGGATGGATTCGTCCCAACACTTCAAGTTGGGGAGCACCTGTAGTACTGGTAAAGAAGAAGGAAGGTTCATACAGAATGTGCATCGATTATAGGGCCTTGAACGAAGTCACTATGAAGAACAAGTATCCACTCCCGCGCATCGATGATTTATTCGATCAGCTAAGTGGATCTTGTGTTTTCTCTAAATTGGATCTTCGTTCAGGTTATCATCAAGTGAAGGTCAAGGAAGCTGATATTCACAAAACAGCTTTCAGAACTCGCTATGGACATTACGAATTTCTAGTGATGCCATTCGGAGTGACCAATGCACCAGCAATATTCATGAACCTAATGAATCAAGTTTTCCGGGAGTACTTAGACAGGTTTGTGGTCATCTTCATCGACGACATCCTGGTGTATTCTAAGAGTCGGAAAGAGCATGCAGAGCACCTACGAATTGTCCTGGAAACTCTTCGACAACATAACCTGTATGCCAAGTACAGCAAGTGTGAGTTTTGGCTAAATAAAGTTGGTTTTCTTGGCCATATCGTATCAGGAGAAGGAATTTCAGTGGATCCAGCCAAAGTTTCAGCAGTTAGCGAATGGCCTACACCACAGTCAGTGAAGGACATTCGGAGTTTCTTGGGTTTAGCTGGATATTACAGAAGGTTCATTGAAGAATTCTCAAAGATAGCAACACCCCTGACCAAGCTCACACGAAAAGATGAAGAATTTGTGTGGTCAGAAGCATGCGAACAAGCTTTCGTAGAACTCAAGTCAAGATTGACATATGCACCTATTCTCGTAATACCGGATCAATTTGGAGGATTCGAAGTGCATTATGATGCATTCGGTAAGGGATTAGGATGTGTTCTACATCAGCACGTTAAGGTTGTGGCTTATGCTTCAAGACAACTGAAGACTCATGAGCGCAACTATCCGACGTATGATCTGGTGTTGGCAGCCGTCATCTTTGCTCTCAAGATTTGGCGCCATTATTTACTTGGTGAACGAGTGAACATATACACAGATCATAAAAGTCTGAAGTACATGTTTACTCAGAAGGAGTTGAATATGCGGTAGAGAAAATGGTTAGAACTCATGGCGGACTTTGACATCAACTTGCAATATTACCCAGGGAAGGCGAACGTAGTACCTGATGCTCTTAGTCGCCAACCATTATCGATGAATCTCATTGCTCAGTGGAAGCTTCAGCAAGACTTGCATCAGATGGAGATTGAAGTAGTCATGCCAGGTAATGCTTCAAGTTTGATGAATCTACAAGTTAAATCAACCATTGTCAATCAGATCAAAGCAGCTCAAGCAAGTGACGCTAAGTTGCAAAGGATCAAAGAACAAGTGGAGAATGGACTCAGAACAGACTTCATCATCCATGAAGACGGATCTTTGAGATACGGCAGCAGATTGTGTGTACCAAAAGGTCCTGTTCGGGAAGAGTTAATGAAAGAAGCTCACAGCTCTCCCTATTCAGTACATCCTGGAGGTACCAAAATGTACAAAGATCTACGTCAGAATTATTGGTGGCATGGAATGAAGCGTGAAGTAGCCAGAAGCGTCGCAAAATGTTTGGTGTGTCAGCAAGCAAAGGTTGAACATCATAGGACAACTGGACTACTTCAACCGTTACCAATCCCAAAATGGAAGTGGCAGCACATCACGATGGACTTTGTGACTGCTCTACTTCAACCGTTACCAATCCTAGAATGGAAGTGGCAGCACATCACGATGGACGTTGTGACTGCTCTTCCTTGAAGCAGAAAAAGTAACGATGCTATATGGGTCATTGTGGATCGACTCACAAAGTCGGCTCACTTCATCCCATTTTGAGTTGGCCAATCAACCGAGACACTAGCAAAGAAGTACATGGAGGTAATAATCTATTTCAGATTTAAACTCTTCAAAATGTACTATCTCTGATACCCATGATCTCATACAGGAAGTTGTGAGACTTCATGGAGTACCGGTCAGCGTTGTCTCCGATCATGACACCAGGTTCCGATCGTAATTTTGGCAGAGTCTGCAAGCAAGGTTAGGAAAAAGTCTGAACTTCAGCACAGCTTATCATCCACAAACAGATGGTCAGTCGGAATGAACTATTCAGATCTTGGAGGATATGCTCAGAGCGTGTATGCTAGACTTCAAAGGATCGTGGGAAGATTACCTGCATCTTGTGGAGTTCGCGTACAATAACAGCTACCAAGTAAGCATTGGAATAACACCTTTTGCAGCATTGTATGGAAGGAAGTGTCGATCACCATTAAGTTGGGATGACATCGGAGATAGGGAACTTCTTGGACCAGAGATGATAGTAGCGACCGTTGATATGGTTCGTACTATCAGGGAAAGAATGCGCATAGCCCAAGATCGACAGAAACACTAGGCTGATGCAAAGAGATGACACTTGGAGTTCCAGCCAAGAGACCATGTATTCTTGAAGATATCTCCGGACCGTAGAGTGATCCGATTTGGAAGACGGGGAAAATTGAGTCCGAGATACATTGGACCGTTCGACATACTCAAACGAGTCGGTGAAGTGGCATACCGCTTAGCGCTTCCACCCTCATTAGAAGGAGTGCATAACGTGTTCCACATATCCCAACTCAGAAAGTATGTGAGTGGCCCCAGCCATGTACTTGATCATTCCGAGCTCACTATACAGCCCGACTTGTCTTGTGAGCAACAGCCTGTGGAGATCCTGGACAGGAAAGTGAACACTTCGGAACAAAGAAGTTAACTTGGTCCGGGAAATGTAGAGGAAAGACAATCCAGGAGAATCCACTTGGGAAAGGGAAGATGAAATGCGTGCAAGATATCCTCACCTCTTTGTAAACAAGTCCTCAAATAAAAGTTGCAAATTTCGAGGACGAAATTTTTGTAAGGAGGGTATATTGTAACAACTCCAATTTTTTGTATACATAAAATTGATTAAATTTGAAGTATACTTAGGGTATTTAATGTTGCTGTTACCACTTTAAGTATTTATTTTCCCACAATAATTACTGTTAGTGTATATGCCCTAGAGGCCATTACTGTATCATACTAGTTTGTATATTACTTAATGGAAGCTTGGGATATTCACCTTGTATAGACAATCTTTCTCAAAATAGTAGTATGCTACTTGGTTTGTTTCTGCTTTAATGTGTACATGTGTTTATTTTAGTATATCACCTATACACATTAGTGGAGCCCTTAGGATCTTTGCTTGATTACCAGCGTTGTGATGGCAGTCACACTCATGGGGGCTGGGTAATCCACAAGCACATCCTTATACAGGTCTCTAGTCGTAGGACTATCGAGACAGGGCATCGATACTCCGGAGTAGACTAGCGTATGCGCTTCTCATCCCAGCAGGGGAGACGGTCTGTCCCACAGCCGTCAGTATGTCGTACTTGAGATAGTATGCGGGTGCTCGTTAGGTTACGAGTACACTGGACATGAATCGTCGGGAACTGTTGGTTGGTACTATACCTATCGTCAGTTATCAGTTCCCAGATGACATGAGTACAGCTTAGTCCGCTGACTTGACACTGTCACTTCGCCTCGAGTGTGTTCCCACTGTACTTAGATTACTACCCTACCATGGCTCAAAGGAGTCGTGCAAACAGGTAGTAGTTGGGTGCAGTCCCGAAGCACTTGGAGGCAGTGACGGTTAGACATGATTCGTCTCTCCCGGTATTGGGGGTTGATATCGCGCTGTGTCTAGGAGTGCCATTACACAAAGTCCCTGGCCAGGGCAAGCGAGATATATGCTGGTAGGTTTCCAGTGTTATCTCAGGGTGTTCTGGGTTACACTCCGGCACGACTTGTACCGCTATTAGAGGACTGACGTTTATTGCCCCCTAGGCCCGCCATGCGATATTCTTAGACGAACAGACCGGACTGTACGGAGATTGTCATATTCAGGCTCAGTAGGAGTTCAGATGGGTTTCACCTCGTCCGTCTTCTTTTTGGCATCTACCTGGGGGCCGTTACGCACAGCTTGTGCCGCTTGCGGTCTGTGGTTAAACCCATTGCCAGCGTAGTGTCGAGTCTTTAGAGTCCCACACAGAGAGCTATTCGCCTTTAGGCAAAAGAGTAGAGGTCGTATGGTTTTGCGACAGGGTTTGGTCACATCCGTGCACTTGTGCACGTTTAGTGTCCGGGCAGTTAACACTAGCGGGCTTTGGTTTAAGCCAGATCCTAGTGTAAGTTTTGGGATTGGTTTTATCTCGTTTGTATTCGTGTTCCTCGGAACGCGGATGCGGGTGTGTATGCACAGTTGACAGAGAGACAGAGGCAGAGGATTCTCATTAGGGTTGTTGACAGTTGACTTTTGCTAAACCCTAATGAGAATAAGAAATATGATTAATAATAATATTAATTAAGTATTATTGTGACATGGTTGTTGATGGTTGACTTTTTGACTTGTTGACCGTTTGACTTGGTTGGACTTGTTGACCATCATCATGACAATGGCTATCATTTCTTGGCATTGACCATGGCTTGCTTATTTGTTCACACATTGCATTTAATGCAAGAAATGATATGGCCACTTGATATGATAACAACCATCACATAATACTCAATTACTATTATGAGTTATCATGATTTTGGATTATTAGAGCTTGGATGGCAAAAGTCTTGCTCATTCTTTCATTTCCTTTCTCTCTCATGCTTGAGCTTTCCCTCTTCCTCTTGCTCTCTCTCTAGTTCATGGTTCACTTGTCTCATGTGTTGAGAAGCAAGAACCATAGAGATAAAACCCAACACACTCCTCTACTCATCCTAGTACCCAAGGTTTAGCAAACCAAGTGTTCTAGTTTCTTCTAGTTTGAAGTGAAGCCAAAGGTAGAAGCTTTCAGGTGGATCCATCTTCGGCACAAAGAGACGACGAGGTGAGGCCGATCCGACCACCGCAAGGAGTTGAAGACAAAGGAGTTCAAGTTAAGGTATAACCCCCTAACCAAGTAGGTAAAACTCTTGGTAGGATTGTTAGATAGTTGTTTAACAAAGATCCGTATTTTGAGTCCATGTTACCACCCTTGAAAAAAATCGTTTTTCATCATTTCCGCAAGCCTGTAAGTACCGAGAGAGGTAACGTGGACTTACAGTGGTATCAGAGCCTAGTTAAACACTATCTAACATGTTAGCAAAGTAACTAGAAGTTCGATCGGAGAAAAAGTCGCGAAACATGCCCGAAAAATCAAGTTTCTGCCGATTCTGTTTTCTGTTCAAAAAATAATTAGTCTTACACTAAAAATCGGCTCAGGCTTTTTAGAACACACTGTAGAAAAATGGTCCATCGACTCGGTCAAAGAGCCGCGGAATCACGGTAGGAGCATGCTCCCGCCGCGGATCCGCGGCCGAGTTGACTCGGCCGTGGGCGATTTTTCCTGCAGTTTGTTCAGTGGGGTGTTTTGGGATTTTTACAATATGTTTTTTCTGCCCAAATTTTCCAGAAAGCAAAATTTGTTTTTGGGGTCGAAAAATCCGTATTTTGATCGAACTTTTAAAGACTTAAGCTAACGGGTTTATATTTGTGATGTGATATATGTATTGAACGTCTGCTAATCGCTATACGTCGATTAGTGGGGGTTATACATATCTGCGATCTGTAATGTTGATGGTATGTGTATATGAATTCATTGGATTGTCGCGGATGAATAGCCGGGGGGTTGTGAGATGAGAGTTTTCTTTTTCTTTCAATTCATATAATTTGTAATTGATGTAATATTATTTATATGGCCGCACAACCGGGATAGGGTTGTAGCCGTCATTGTATAATTTCTTTTACTGTTTTTGCTCCTAGGATAGACCCAAGGTGGGGTGCACAAACTACCGGGTATCTCGAAGTGCCGAGTGGCCTACTCACGGTGTTGAGGGAGGTTGCTTCGTTTCGGGTACTTGGCGGCTAGTTTGCCGCACCCGTAGGGGTATAGGGTGGGGTCTTGGCTATTCATCGCGACCGTGTAATCCGCTCTTCGTTACAGGCTCATACGGATTGCGGATTCCTAGTATATCCAATGTGTTCATCTGTGATCTGGAATGGATATCATTGCATGTGACGAATGTGTATATCTATATATGAAATCTATTTAGGCATTGCTTATGTTTTGCATCTGCGCTAGTCCAGCCCCCGCTCTGTCGTTAGTTAAGTAACCTAACGGGTAATGACGGGGCCCCGTGGCGAATGCGGATGGCATAAGCGAACGTCGTATTTTCGTTGTTTTCTGCAATGGTAGGATTAAATGATAGAACGCATTAAATTAATGCAAGAAAATAAACCAAAGTTGAGTCGTTGGAACACTTTCAAAACCACTCGGTTTCCTTTCAAAAACAACTTTTAAATGCGGAGCTTAAGCCACTCCTTTTAAAGCTATCTCGTTCCATCGATTATATCAAGTTCACTACATTCACGGTTTCGCCAAAACCATTCGTAACCCTCCGTCGTTTCACATGGATAGTCAATAGTATTCAAGCTATGTTTGTTGGCCAAAGTCAAGGCATATTGATTGGTAGCTATTGGGTATTCATGTGCAGTATAGATAGATGTATTGTTTTGGGACAGTTGTACTGCCTTGTTGGCCAAAGTCAAGTGTAGGTGCGGGTGGGTTCAAATTAACCTGGAGAATGACGGGTAGAACTTGACATGCGACTTATGATTTGTTGGCCAAAGTCAAGGTCATAAGAGCCTGGGGCAAAAATCCACATTGGGAGTTTCAAAAGAACTGAAACTTGTTAGCGCTGCATACCATTTGGACTGTGATGATTCTGGTAGGATTCCTTCAGTTTTGTCACGCAATGATATTTGGATCTCGATCCTACTGTGAGTATATGCTACTCCTCGGGAAATTTCTCACTTAACGATCAATGTTATAAACCAAGTAGGTGTCTAGAAAGGTGTTAGCGGGGCTACGCCCACAGGGAAATGAGGTTATTTAATTAAGGAACTTCGCGAAAGCATTGGAAAACCTCCTTCGAAGTACCGACACTAGCCTGGCTGAACGGTTAAGCAAGTATTGTACGGTGAGATTGATCCTGACTAATTTTTCCTTTTTGGTTTGAGGAGGAATTCGAGAGACAGTGGGAGTCATCCTGTTTAGATAAATTAAAAACCACTCTAAACTTGCAAGAGCATCATGCTAAAGTTTTTCTTCTTTCTCTCTCTTAATTGCAGCGACCAAACATCATGACTGGACTTAAGTTACTACTAGATAAAAATATACTGACAGGGCCAAACTACAAAGATTGGCTCAGGAATGTCAAAATGGCAATCACTTATGACAAGTTGGGGTATCTCCTTACCTCCAAAGCCCCCTATCCCAGGTCCCAAAACCAGTGTCGCGGATAGGGAAATCCATAAGACCTGGGAAATCGATTGCGCGAAGGCCAAGTGCCTCGTGCTTGCCTCTATGGACAATGAACATCAGAAGAGGCACGAGAATATGGACCTTGAATCCATATTTCTCCATACAAAAGAACTGTATGGAGAGCAATCTCGTATCGCCAGATACGAAGTCTCGAAAAAGTTGTTTTCGGCGAGATTGGCCGTCGGATCATCGGTAGCGGAACACGTGCTTAAGATGATTGGCTTCATTGAGGAGTTCGCGGACCTAGGGACCATGTTAGAGAACGAGCTCTACACGGACTTGATTCTCCAGTCCCTTCCTTCCACTTACATCCAGTTTATCCTGAAGTTCAACTTGCAAGAAAAAGAAGTTGAACTTTCAGAACTCCTCAACATGCTGAGGAGTGCAGAGGGCACCCTACAGAAAGGTAGGGAAACATCCACTTTGTTTGTAGGAGGATCTTCCTCTTCTAGGTCCAAGGCGAAAGCCAAGGGAAAGAAGAAGAAAGCCCCCGCCAAACCAAGGGGCGGTGTTAGTAAAGTGGATACGAAGGGAAAGACAAAAGCAACAAAGGTAGCGGGAAAGCTTGTGGGAAAGGAGAATGCTTTTACTGTCATAAGAGTGGACACTGGAAAAAGGATTGAAGGGCTTGGAAGGCCAGAACCCAGGATCTGAAGCAAGTTGCGGCTTCAGCTTCAGGTGTGTATGTTATTGAAAACTGTCTATCAATAAACTCTACATCCTGGGTATTGGATACCGGATCAGGATCTCATATCTGTAATTCTTTATAGGCACTGAGAAGGCGTAGGGTTTTAAAGGCAGGTGATATGACCCTCAGAGTTGCAAACGGAGGTGGCATGGATGCTGAGTCCGTGGGGGACTATCACCTGGGGTTGTCAGATGGACACGTTTTGTTTTTGCGTGTTTGTTATTTTGTACCCAATGCAACCTGTAATATCATATCTGTATCTTTATTATCTAAGGAAGGTTATGAATTTGCATTTGTAAGTAATGTTGTGAACATTCACCTTAATCAAGTTTTGATTGGGTCAGGTACATTAAGCAATGGTATATACGTATTAAACCAACCACAGATTTTCAATGTCCAGAATACACACAAAAGAAAGTCTCCGGAAACAAATCAGGCTTTCTTATGGCTTTGTAGACTGGGTCACATCAATGAGAGAAGGTTGACGAAGTTACATATAGAAGAATATTTGGATCCGTTCGAATATCAATCATATGCAACTTGTCAATCCTGTCTCAAAGGAAAGATGAAAAAGACTCCGTTCACTGGACACGGAGTAAGAGCGAGCGAGCTTTTGGGACTCGTACACAGCGACGTGTACGGTCCAATGTCTACGCATGCACGAAGCGTTATTCTTACTTCATTACTTTTACGGATGACTTTTCAAGATACGGATATGTCTTCTTAATGAAACATAAATCCGAAGCCTTTGGAAAATTCCAGGAATATAAGAATGAAGTAGAAAAACAAACAGGCAAAAGTATCAAGACACTGAGATCTGATCGAGGTGGTGAATACTTAAGTGCCGAGTTCCTGGATTACCTAAAAGAGAATGGAATTCTCTCTCAGCTTACTTCTCCATACACTCCACAACATAACGGTGTATCGGAGAGACGGAACCGGACCCTATTGGATATGGTACGGTCCATGATGAGTAACGTTGAGTTACCGCGATCATTCTAGGGATATGCACTAGAATCAGCTGCATACCTTTTGAACCGAGTTCCAACTAAGACTGTGCCTACCACACCATATCAGATGTGGTGTGGGAAGAAACCCTATCTTAAGCACATTAAGATATGGGGATGTCCAGCTTTTTTCAAAAAACAGCATGTGGACAAACTCGAGGCACGCTCAGTACAGTGCAAGTTTGTGGGATATCCAAAGAACTCCAAGGGATATTTCTTCTATTGCGAAGAGGAACAAAAGATTTTTGTTTCTCGTCATGCCTACTTCTTGGAAACTGAGTTTTTGGAAAATCAGATAAGTGGGAGCGCAATAGAACTGGAAGAAATTCCAGAACCACGAGCTATTACTGAAAGCTTAGTATAACCAGAAGGTTCAAAAGATCATGACATTCCTGCACCGCTCCGCAAGAGTAGTAGGCAGTCTCATCCGCCCGAGAGATACTACGGTTTTCTCATAGACGGGGATAGAGAGGATTGCATCATTGATAGTGATGAGCCGACTAGCTTCCAGCAGGACATTCAGAGCGTTGACTCGGTAAAATGGCTGGATGCAATGCAGACCGAAATGGAGTCCATGTACACCAACAAAGTATGGACGTTGGACGTTGCTCCAGATGGGGTAAAACCCGTAGGATGCAAGTAGATCTTCAAAAGGAAGATTGGTGTAGATGGACAGGTTGAGACTTATAAAGCTAGACTTGTTGCAAAGGGTTTTCGTCAAAGACCTGGTTTGGACTATGACGAAACCTTTTTTCCAGTGGCTATACTGAAATCCATTCGGATCCTTCTTGCCATTGCAGCCTTCCACGATTATGAGATTTGGCAGATGGACGTAAAGACCGCTTTTCTGAATGGAAATTTAGAGGAGTGTGTCTATATAGACCAGCCAGAGGGTTTCATTTAGAGTGGGAGCAGCGGAAAGGTGTGCAAGTTGCTTAAGTCCATTTATGGACTAAAGCAGGCATCGCGGAGTTGGAACATCTGTTTTGATGAGACGGTCAAAGAATTTGGCTTTATCAAAAATCCAGATGAACCATGCATCTATAGTAGATTTGTAGCAAGAACTGTCATATTCCTCGTATTGTACGTGGATGACATTCTTTTGATAGGAAATGACATTCCTATGCTACAATCTGTCAAGAGATTCTTGTCACACAGGTTCTCCATGAAAGACCTGGGTGATGCCTCTTACATTCTGGGGATCCGGATCTATCGTGACAGATCCAAGAGGATATTAAGACTTTCACAGTCCAGGTACATAGACACCATACTGAGAAGATTCAGTATGGAAGATTCCAAGTGTGGTAATCTACCGGCTTGTCACGGGATCACCCTCTCCAAGGAGATGTCTCCCAAGACTAATTTGGAAAGGGATCGCATGTCTATTATACCCTACGCTTCTGCGGTAGGCTCTATAATGTATGCGATGTTGTGTACCAGACCAGATGTAGCTTATGCACTGAGTGTGGTAAGCCGGTATCAGTCAAACCCTGGGGAGAAACACTGGATAGCGGTAAAGAACATTCTCAAGTACCTGAGAAGGACTAAGGAGATGTTCTTGGTGTATGGCGGAAAAGACCTCCAGATCGAGGCCTTTGCTGACTCCAGCTTCCAGAGTGACAAGGATGATTCCAAGTCCATGTCGGGTTATGTCTTTACCCTCAATGGAGGGGCAGTGTGTTGGAAGAGTTCCAAACAGGAAACCGTTGCTGACTCGACGATGGAAGCGGAATATATCGCTGCTGCAGATGCCGCAGAAGAAGCCGTCTGGATAAGGAAGTTCTTAACAGAACTTCAGGTGGTTCCGTCCATTGTTGATCCAAAACCTCTGTATTGCGACAACAACAGGGCTATAGCTTTAGCGAAGGAACCCAGGTCCTATCAGAAGTCCAGACACATCTTGAGGCGGTATCACCTGATCAGGGAGATCGTGGGTCGCCAGGAGATCGAGGTTCGGAGAGTTTCTACGGAAGATAACACTGCTGATCCACTCACGAAGGCCTTACCCCAGACTCAGTTCAAGCGGCTGATCGAGATGATAGGTCTTCGATACGCCAGTACATGGCCTTAGTGCAAGTGGGAGATTGTTAGTGTATATGCCCTAGAGGCCATTACTGTATCATACTAGTTTGTATATTACTTAATGGAAGCTTGGGATATTCACCTTGTATAGACAATCTTGCTTAAAATAGTAGTATGCTACTTGGTTTGTTTCTGCTTTAATGTGTACATGTGTTTATTTTAGTATATCACCTATACACATTAGTGGAGCCCTTAGGATCTTTGCTTGATTACCAGCGTTGTGATGGCAGTCACACTCATGGGGGCTGGGTAATCCACAAGCACATCCTTATGCAGGTCCCTAGTCGTAGGACTATCGAGACAGGGCATCGATACTCCGGAGTAGACTAGCGTATGCGCTTCTCATCCCAGCAGGGGTGACGGTCTGTCCCACAGCCGTCAGTACGTCGTAGTTGAGATAGTATGCGGGTGCTCGTTAGGTTACGAGTACACTGGACATGAATCGTCGGGAACTGTTGGTTGGTACTATACTTATCGTCCCTTATCAGTTCCCAGGTGACATGAGTACAGCTTAGTCCGCTGACTTGACACTGTCACTTCGCCTCGAGTGTGTTCCCACTGTACTTAGATTACTACCCTACCACGGCTCAAAGGAGTCGTGCAAACAGGTAGTAGTTGGGTGCAGTCCTGAAGCACTTGGAGGCAGTGGCGGTTAGACAGGATTCGTCTCTCCCGGTATTGGGGGTTGATATTGCGCTGAGTCTAGGAGAGCCATTACACAAAGTCCCTGGCCAGGGCAAGCGAGATATGCTGGTAGGTTTCCAGTGTTATCTCAGGGTGTTCTGGGCTACACTCCGACACGACTTGTACCGCTATTAGGGGACTGACGTTTATCGCCCCCCTAGGACTGCCATGCGATATTCTTAGACAAACAGACCGGACTGTACGGAGATTGTCACATTCAGGCTCAGTAGGAGTTCAGATGGGTTTCACCTCGTCCGTCTTCTTATCGGCATCTACCTGGAGGCCGTTACGCACAGCTAGTGCCGCTTGTGGTCTGTGGTTAAACCCATTGCCAGCGTAGTGTCGAGTCTTTAGAGTCCTACACAGAGAGCTATTCGCTTTTAGGCAAAAGAGTAGAGGTCGCATGGTTTTGCGACAGGGTTCGGTCACATCCGTGCACTTGTGCGCGTTTAGTGTCCGGGAAGTTAACACTAGAGGGCTTTGGTTTAAGCCAGATCCTAGTGTACGTTTTGGGATTGGTTTTATCTCGTTTGTATTCGTGTTCCTCGGAACGCGGATGCGGGTGTGTATGCACGGTTGACAGAGAGACTGAGGCAGAGGATTCTCATTAGGGTTGTTGACAGTTGACTTTTGCTAAACCCTAATGAGAATAAGAAATATGATTAACAATAATATTAATTAAGTATTATTGTGACATGGTTGTTGATGGTTGACTTTGTTGACTTGTTGACTTAGTTGACCGTTTGACTAGGTTGGACTTGTTGACCATCATCATGACAATGGCTATCATTTCTTGGCATTGACCATGGCTTGCTTATTTGTTCACACATTGCATTTAATGCAAGAAATGATATGGCCACTTGATATGATAACAACCATCACATAATACTCAATTACTATTATGAGTTATCATGATTTTGGATTATGAGAGCTTGGATGGCAAAAGTCTTGCTCATTCTTTCATTTCCTTTCTCTCTCATGCTTGAGCTCTCCCTCTTCCTCTTGCTCTCTCTCTAGTTCATGGTTCACTTGTTTCATGTGTTAAGAAGGAAGAACCATAGAGATAAACCCAACACATTCCTCTACTCATCCTAGTACGCAAGGTTTAGCAATCCAAGTGTTCTAGTTTCTTCTAGTTTGAAGTGAAGCCAAAGGTAGAAGCTTTCAGGTGGATCCATCTTCGGCACAAAGAGACGACGAGGTGAGGCCGATCCGACCACCGCAAGGAGTTGAAGACGAAGGAGTTCAAGTTAAGGTATAATCCCCTAACCGAGTAGGTAAAACTCTTGGTAGGATTATTAGATAGTTGTTTAACAAAGATCCGTATTTTGAGTCCATGTTACCACCTAGAAAAAAATCGTTTTTCATCATTTCCGCAAGCCCGTAACCGGGAGAGGTAACGTGGACTTACAGTTACAAGAAGGAGCTTGTAGCTCATTGGTAATACCTTGCACTGCTGAACCAAGCCACCAGAGTTCAAATCCCATACCCTAAATTATTTTTAATATTGATTTTTTTTAAAAAGCTTTAGAATACCAAGAGTTTACACGTGCATATCTCACAAAAACCCCACTACACCTAAAGATGTAACACTTCCATGAGTTAGATGAACCGTTGGGGGGAATCCTGGCCGCCGGACTCGGCCGGGAATCGGCCAACTCGGCCTCGACTCGGCCGACTCAATGCTCCGACCGAGTCACGGCCGAGTCACCCACTAGTCGGCCGATTCCGGCGACGACCCCAACATGAAAGTTGTGTCTTTTCATATTCCCTATGCACCTGCAAAATTTAAGCCTCAGACCACTTCCAGAGCTCTTCAAAAACCCTAATTACTCCACTTTTAATACATTTTTATTACATTTTATCACATTTTTATTTTTAACTTTTCATCTACCCTAACCCTAGCCTAACCCTATAAATACCAACCCTACACACTACTCTCTCACACCCAAAATCCTAAGCTCACTCTCTCAAAATTTTCCAAGAGTTGTGTACTTTGAAAACAAGCTCGCGGCAAAGCTCCGACGAAATTCCGGCGGAAATTCCGACGACGTTTTTAGGAACTATCGGCGACGACGCAACGCATCGTCAATCCCTTTAGTTCCCCCTCACTCCTTTGCTTAATCGAAACCCGTAAGTCCCTGTCTATCCTTCTTTCTATTTCTCTAAAATACGAAATTACGAAACCAGACAAAATCAGAACAAATCCAATTTCCGACTCGGCCTTCTATAAAATTTCACCTCTAATCAATTCAATCATGCTTAAACATCTCTTTGTTAACTATTAAAAATTCAACGAATAATTTGAACAAGTTTTCTCACATGAAATGATAACCTTTCCAATCTATCGTATTTTTCATCTTAATACCATCATGTTTCGATTTCACATTTAACCCCTAAACTTTGCTATACATTTAAATCAGGGAACGAGGTAATGACCTAACTCCACACACACGCAAATACAAACCTAAATGAAATCATCAAGAACTTAGAATATGATAAAACAAAACTTTCATTTAAATACCATATTCTTAATAAAACCATTCTTAAAAGTTTTAGAATTGATACGCTTTTAAACAAATACCTCTCATTAGGAAATACAATAAGTTGTGGACATCGATCGTTTATCTAAACCTGACTTTGTGGTGTCTAGGCTAGGCAAGTGAGCTTAGGTAACTTTAAAAGGCCCGTCTCACGATTCGTGAGCGGATCCCTCCTTCCTCACTTGTACTTACCGGGCCACAATTGGCGGTGAAGAGGCGATTTGAGGCTTCTAACGACTTATCGTTTAGGCCATTTGGAAATAAGCTAGTTGGCTTAGGAAACCCTAGAATTTAAAATACGGAAATTACACCTTGCAAATAAATACCTTTTACTTTATAAAACCGTTTTCTAAAGGATTAGTATTTTACAATCTTTACAAAGCGCCGCTACAACCCACCTTTGGGGAACCCGTTAGGGATAGTACGGTTTATCGTGCTCCCTCGGGCTTAGTAGGGCAAGATTCAGACCTCCACAAGGAGCATTCGGTCTCGAAAGGTTTAAAATACGACATCTTAAGAAAATAAGATTTTTGGAATATAAATTATTTATTAAAATTATTTTTGTATAAATATATGTATATTTATCATTTAAATACCTATTTTATTATAATATAAATTTTCCACTTTTTTCTAAAAATCACAAGAATAAAGTTTACACTAAAATACCATGAACTTCTAATAAATCAATATTACAGATTAATACCTTTATCTATAAAACTAGGATATTTTCACTAGAAATGTCACAACATAAAATCCACACTCATTATAACTCTAAAGACGAACAATAAATACTTGAGGTGTATTTTGAAAAGTATATAAAAGTATTTTTACATAAAAGCCCCTCAAGTTTTATAAATTACCCTAAGGACCCTAACAATTATAAGACTTCGATTCACATCCCTGATTGTCTGACTCGGGTTTGAGTCCGATTAATCTGACTTGAATATGATTCAAGTCAATCTACAATCTACAAGATTCCAATTCAAGATGAACACATGAATCCATGAATTCAATTATCAATCTATACAACTTGACTGAACCGAACCATGGATATATATTCCTTTTACATGATTCTCAGTATTCCATTTACATGACTCCACGGTTACAACCGTTTCCTGATATCATGGTTTCGGTCAGTCAGTCAATCAATCATACAACCAATACAATTTACAAGATAACAATATAAACAAGATATCGCGGGGTTTAAGGGGTAGATTGGTACGGTAGGTGTTAAAAGTGGCACGAGACTGTAAGACTTAATACACCTAACATGAATCCAGTTGCTGTTGTACCGGGGTATAAACGGTTCCATGTTCTATACGCGCCTCTAGTCTCTGGCATATAGAGACTCCTCTCATATACACTGGCATTCTTCTGTACCAAGCTACAAACAATAGAGTTAATACGACATTACTACAAGATAATACAACTTTAAAAGATATCTTCTTATTCTGTCTTTTCTACTTTCCTCTTTCCTTTGGGACTTACCGAGCGACTTGTTCGCTGACGACATTCTATTTCTTTCTTCTTTGAATGTCGTCAGGTGGTTTGGACCCGGCGGAGATCGAGCCATCTAAAAAAGACTTGGAGCAGTTTGTCGAAGATCCTGCACTTTAGTTTCATTGTACACTTTTCCTCTCTGTACTTTTCATTTCCTGTTATGCCACTGTTTATGCATCTTTTATTTCAGTTGTATTTCCTTTCATGCATTGTATAAAGAATGTTAATGAATAAAAGTTGCTGTTCTTTTTATTTCTTGTCTCTTTTGTATTTATTTTATATTGCTTAGATACGCTTAGCGTATGTACTTCTGAGTATATACGTAGCGGACCTCGTCGCGTCCCCTTCACCGTACACTGGGAAGCGGGGCATGACAGAGATCGTAGATCGCCGGTAGATCGAGGTGAGGAGAGTAGATTCGGAAAATAACACTGCAGATCCACCCACGAAGGCCATACCCCAGACTCAGTTCGAGCGGCTGATCGAGATGATAGGTCTTCGATATGCCAGTACATGGCCCTAGTGCAAGTGGGAGATTGTTAGAGTATATGCCCTAGAGGCCATTACTGTATCATACTAGTTTGTATATTACTTAATGGAAGCTTGGGATATTCACAGTTGTATAGACAATCTTGCTCAAAATGGTAGTATGCTACTTGGTTTGTTTCTACTTCAATATGTGCATGTGTTTCTTTTAGCATATCACTTATACATATTAGTGGAGCCCTTAGGATCTTTGCTTGATTACCAGCGTTGTAATGGCAGTCACACTAGTGGGGGCTGGGTAATCTACAAGCACATCCTTATACATGTCCCTAGTCGTAGGATTATCGAGACGGGGCATCGATACTCCGGAGTAGACTAGCGTATGCGCTTCTCATCCCAGCAGGGGGATGGTGTGTCCCACAGCCATTAGTACGTTATACTAGAGATAGTATGCGGGTGCTCGTTAGGTTACAAGTACACTGGACATGACTCGTCGGGAACTTTTGGTTGGTAGTATACCTATCGTCAGATAACAGTTCCCAGGTGACAGGAGTACAGCTTAGTCCGTCGACTTGACACTGCTGCTTCGCCTCGAGTGTGTTCCCACCGTACTTTGATTACTACCCTACCACGGCTCAAAAGAGTCGTGCAAACAGGTAGTAGTTAGGTGCAGTCTCGAAGCACTTGGAGGCAGTAGCGGTTAGATAGGATTCGTCTCTCCCGGTATTGGGGGTTGATATCGCGCTGTGTCTAGGAGAGCCATTACACAAAGTCCCTGGCCAGGGCAAGCGAGAATTACTGGTAGTGTTTCCAGTTGTTTCTCAGGGAGTTCTGGGCTACACTCCGGCACGACCTGTACCACTATTAGGGGTCTGACGTTTACCTCCCTTATAGGCCTGACGTGCGATACTCATAGACGAACAGATCGGACTGTACGGAGATTGTCACATTCAGGATCAGTAGGAGTTCAGATGGGTTTACCTCATCGGCCTTCTTATCGACATCTACCTGGGGACCGTTACGTACAGCTGGTGCCGCTTGTGGTCTGTGGTTAAACCCACTGCCAGCATAGTGTCGAGTCTTTATTGTCCCATACAGAGAGTTTCCCTACACTGGGCAAAAGGTGAAGAGGCAGTATGGTTTTACGGCAAGGCTACGATCACTTACGTGCACTTGTGCGCGTATGATGTTCGGGCAGACGATACTAGTGGGCTTTGGTTTAAGCCGGATCCTAGTATTGTATAGATGGATTGGTTTTGTCTTCTGTGCATTCGCATTCTACGAAATGCGGATGCGGGTGTGTATGCACGATTGTGAGGAGCGAAGAAGGAGGTGCTTCATTGGGGTTCTGACCGTTGATTCGGTCAAAACCATTATGAGGTGAGGAAAATATTTACTAATCTTTTTAATGATAATTGTGTTATGGCTAATTGTTTTGACCATTTGACCATGCTTGACAATTTGACCATTGTTGACTTGGATATTTCTTGTGAGCTCTAGACTCTTCTTTGGCTTTAGTTTTATCAAGACATGATAGTGGTCAAATCAATTTAGCCATCATAATTATCAAAAAAGATTAGTTTTTATTTTTTCCATGTCTCATTATCTCTTTGGCTTTCTCTCTCATCCAAAAGAAAGCTGCCATGGTTCTTCTTCTTCCTCCTCTCTAGATTTTTCTATACCTCTCATGTGTTGAGAAAAATAGAAATAAAATAGACAAACAATTCCATCTTCTTCCTCTACATCACCTAGGACATCAATCATAGCAAACTTGTTGCCCTAGTTACCTCGGCTTGAGGTGGAGCTCGGACTACAGACTTTCGGGTGGATCGTCTTCGACTTTAGGAGGCCGCGGAGGTGACCAAGATCGTGATCGATCCTCGGAGCTTGCATGAACGAGGAGGATAGCGGAGAGAAGAACCGAAAGACTGTTTTCGTGAGGTATTATCTCCTAAGCATGGTAGATAAAACCTCTAGTTGTTTGTTAGCAATGGTTTGGCAAAGATCCTCAAGCTTTAGTCTATATTACCTTATGATAAAAATTTGTTTTTTACCTATTCCGCCTCCCTGTAAGTACCGGGATGGGTAACATAGACTTACAATGAGATACACTGAAATCAAGTTTATTCTTATATAAACATAAGTAGTAATATATGGAAACACTATATTTGTATCTAGTTTGAAAGCCCTTTTTGTCGTTTGAAATTCGGGCAGCACCTCCTTTGTAATTTGTAACCCAAAAATGAATACAAGCAATAATATATAAGGCATCCCCAAGCGGGAGCTAGCTCTTCACCAAATGGCGGAACAACCATGCAAGATAAAATAAATATACAACGCTGAGGGCGAGGATCAAAACTCAGAAAGAAACCAAGAAAACTAAGTCTCAGGAAAACCAGAAAACAATAATACTACAAGAGCGCGATTCTAAGGTCGAAAGAATATACAACTGGTTTTCTAAATCTATCAAATATACAATTCTGGTTAATGGATCTTACTAGATACAACTGAAATAAATAAAAGTACGATGGTGGTCACGATCTAAGTGAACCCACCTACCAAAGCAATCACCCGGGAGGAAGCGGTGTGCCAACGAAGCCGTTATGGAACCTGTACGGCTAAACCTGCAAGAAACTGTGGCACAACGGGGGTGAGTTTCCAACTCGTGAGTTAAAGACATCGCCGAGTAGAAATCGCATGTATGACGTTCTCCTAGATCATACAATAAAGTACTCATAATACACTGAAACATCAAGTAGTGGCAAGGGTAATCATCTAAACATAAGTGTAATACCATGTACTCGTGTCAGTGTCACTAAGCAGCACAAGTCATATATCTTATGTATGAATGCATCATAAATGAAACAATCAACCACGAAATCTGGATATATCTGGTATAAGAAAATCTTGTATAATAAAACTGAAACATCATCAGTGAAATCGACAGAAAATCCGTGTCAAGCATCGACACAATATATATGTATATCTCAATATCTCGGGCTCCGTCAGTCCGGATCTACCCATATCATCAAATCTCACGACTACGGTCGGTATCCCCTGGATATCCGCCGCGCCGGACATCACCGTTAGGTAGTCTACCCCTGCAAGGCTCATCATCTACAACTCGAGCTTCTTGCCCCGGGGTACCATATCGGGTCCACCGTGTACCCAAAACGGTCCATCCTACTTCTCGAATCGGGTCTCGAAAACTAACTCAATTAAGAAAACTCATGGTGGATGCCATATACATCATATCACGAGAAAACTGCAACTTGCATTTTAAAAATGATAATGAGTTTATAAAATTCTTGCGGTTTTCCCCAAATCCAGAAATCTCATGGAAAATCCGAAATCCCAAAATCAAGAGTCAATAAGCAGTGAATACCGGCATAAAGCCCACAATATTGCATAACAGAATGAACATATAAATGAATGGGGTATCTAAGCAAGGAATGCAATATCTAAACTAGCACATGAGAGCAAGCATAATAATAATATGTTGAAACTACCAGCTAGCAGGTTATACCAATGAAGTAATGTTTTCTAAAGTGTACGTGATATGGCAATTACCGATGATATGTGTGTGAGCCGGCAAGCAAGTGTACGTGGGACATACGCATCATCGGTAATGGTGCTGGTGTCCTAATAGACGGGGTTCATAGTAACCAAAGAAAACACATGTAATAATTATGCGATGCAATGAGAATGGCATGAAAGCAACAGAACAAGTGGATGGTAAAAATATATGTATTAGTGTACGAGTTATACGGTTTTAGTGTTTGAAATAGCACGAATCGTGGTTTTTAGAAAAGTAGGGGCTACGGGGTTTTTAAGAAAAGATACGTCCCTTGAAAAATCCGTAGTATCCCTTGGGCTGCCTTTAAAAATACTCACGATTCGTCAGTTTTGAAAAATAAGTATGACTCGGGCCTAGTCTAGCATCTACTTAAACAATTAAGAGACTAACTAAGAAACTAGTCGGAAGGAGAAGAAAATCTAAATATAATCCGAGTCGATATACCTAACAGTCGGTGATCCAGCCTCATAGAGTCACGTACTGTATAATACATAGTACGACATGCTCGAGTCAAGAGTGCGGATCGATCATCATATCTATACCTCGTACGGAAAAATCTATCGTACGGCATCCCCAAAATCAAGGGTATGGGTCAACTATCATATATACATCATCAACGAACAATATCATGATCAGGGGTACTGTTCTAAAGTCTCGTACATTCCAATATCATTAATACATATTATCGTATGTATGAATACACATCGCCCAACGATCCACTAAAATATCACGTCATATATCATATCATGACTCAATCATATATCCAATCTCACGGCATCATGCCCGATCATATCGACTCATCTCCAAGTATCATATACAATCCTCATCACCCGTGTATACGTACGTACACACACACACACACACACACACACAAACATATACACCCATAATCATATCTCGTGTGTGCGTGTGTGTGTGACAACCTTTACTCTAGGATTTCGCGACTAAGAAACTAAACTAAAGCACCATCTTCCAATTACGCTAAAACTAACCTATGGTCTCCTAAAGCCTTTCTTACTAAGTATTCACGTCTCACAATAACACATATTTATATATATATCATGTTCGCATCCTACCCTACGAAATTGCATGGGTGCTATATATCATCCACCCGACTTCCCCCATAGATATACATCTACTCATCTTGATCCTTACTTGCCGAAATCGATGATGTCACGCTTTCCCTTGTTGTCCGAAGTCTACGTGAAGGTGCCTACATATATAAACATATAGTATCGTAAACAAAAATCGCATACGAAAACCAAAACGACACACGAATCACACATTGGTTAAAACCTATGGTCTGCGCAGGCAAGAATAACCAAACAACCCCCAATATCGACGTACAAACGTCAAGTGACCGAGATAAAACACAAATACTAGCGTTCAGGTTCACAGAATTCACAAACCGAAATCAGAAACTATGTAAAACACTTCCAGATTTTATTAAAGGTGAAATTAGCCAATTTTGCATATGTGGAGGGTCTAATTAACTGATAATGGAGAAATGGACCAAGAACGAATCATTTTTACCTCACCCAGGCCACAAATTGTGGAAATCTAATTTATTGGCGGCCAGGCAATGGAGTTAGGGCCTCGGGTCTTGTGGTTAGCTTCTAGGTCACCTGCACATCTCATAGTAATCGCTATAAAATTTCTAGGGTCTCAGGGTAGCAACAGATCTCTAAATACCATCACTAATTCCACAAAAACCCGAAATATACAAATATAAAGTTCATGGTTTAGGGTCTAGCCTCTGGTTTTGCCTAGAATTCTAACACTAGAAAGGTTTTATGGCCTCTACTAAGCTCAATTACACTTCACAAACTCATAAAATCCCCTAACCCTCATCTTGGAATTTTCCAAGATCACTAAACCTCAATTACTAAGCTCTAAACTACTACAGAGGTTAAAGAAACTCAAATTATAACCTATGGGTGTAGAGATTACCTCATTTGGCAACTTAAGAATTTTCTTGAGTTGCCCCAAGTGCAATCTTGACTTGTTTGGTCCACCATGTTTGTAGTGAGCTTGTGCACAATTATAATGAAGGGGATATAAGGTTTTGGTGTGGATTTAGAATGGTTTTGGTGTGCACAATTGTTAATGGTTCCAATTTGACCTGAATTTTTGAGTCTATGAACGGAAATCCATTTTTTCTATCCAACTTTTAGGCATCAACATACGTTTAAGATAGAGGGTGGAGGAAGAGGAGGAGAATGAGATGAAGAAGATGAAGAAGAACAAAGGGAAACAAAGAAAGAGCCATGGGAATTTAGAGCTTTCTCACTCTCTTTCTCTCTCTCTCTCACATTAACCATGATACATGTCACCTCACACTCTCTCTCTCGTTTATTTCTTTTCTTTTCTTTTCTTTTTGTTTTAAACTCAAAACAAATTATTCAAAAGAAAAAAAGGAACCATGGTGCATTCAAAAAAAATGTAGCAAGTATTTGTAACATACTTAATGCACAATTTAATACATATTAATCAAGTTTAGTATTAAACTTGTATATAATTAATTATTTAATAATTTACAAAATATCCAATTCACACAATTTCTTTCAAAAACAATAATTCTTATTAATTTTTCGAATATTTTCCAAATTAGCGGTATATAATTATATGACTTCATTTACAACCAATCTCTATACTTTTAAATATTCATAATATTTATTATTTTAATTATTTAAATTCCCAAGATAATATTTTATTTTCTAAAATGTTAGTGTATGTTAGCACCACCACTGGGTTTTACTAGCATCAAGCATGCCGTTTTAAAAAATTTGGGGTGCTCAACTACACTAACCAAGGATTTTAACTAGATTATTAGGGTTTTAGGTTTGATATCAACTAAAATATAGGAAGTGAAAGAGATTATACCCTCGTAGATCAAGTCCTTCACTTCACAAGCTCCGTGTAGTAGTTCACATGACTCTACTAGGCTCCACTTGAAGATGGTATAAGCTCCCTTCGTGATCTTCATGCCGAAGACGATCCACCCGAAGTCTACTAGTCTAAGCTATCTCTTCACTAAACTCTTTAGTGAAGATAACACCCTAAGCCAAAGTACTAATCTAGTTTAGGATGGTGAAGTAGGGGTTGTGTTTGCTTACTACGGTTCTCACAAACTCAAGGATTCACAACTCATGTGAGGGTTTGAGCTTGGAGGTAGAGGTGAAGAATGAGGAGAGTGCTAGAGAGCATATAAGCTCAACTCAAGAAAAACACAAGTGTTCTCATGAGAATTAAGAATGGCTCTCAAATAATATCTCACTCATTGAAGCATCCAATTTTTATCAATAAAAATATAGCACAATGCTTCAATAGTAAGTCAAGAGTAATAAAGAAATATAAAAGCCATGCTTCATCCCATGCTCCTCATTTTTCACCTCAATTCTATTTTCTTAAAATAGAAATCCAACCATGCTTCATAATATATTTATTTATATATATATATATATATATATCACATATATATTAATATATATATAAAGAAAACGATTAGTGAGCAACAATATTAGTTAATATATAATTATACCAAATATAAATATATATCATATTATTAAATCAACACTTGATTCAATAATCCGGTTATATCACATATAACCTACTAATTTCATTTATCTGTATAACACATTCTCAAATCAACACTTTATTCGATAATCCGGTTATATAACATATAACCTAACCGATAACAAATAACTGCCAGATTAGAATACGGTATCACATACTCGTATTTAATCAGGCGCCCGTACATATCAGCATATGTGCCCTACTTCGTTTCACTTGAACTAGGAAACCTCTGTGTGGAACTCTTAAGATTCGTCAATAAGCCAGCAGTAGGTGATAATCACATCAGTCACCCACAAGCCGTCAGCCGTACTAGGTGGACATAATGGCTACCCAGGTATTGAGCTATTAGAAGATCAACAAGCAAGCTTGTCCAAAATCTCATGAAGCCTATTGTTCACCGCCGAAAACCGGGAAGACAAACGTCTTGCCTGAATTTAGGGGCAGATGCTATTTGGGTTTATCCGTCCACCTCTCCGAAGATGCCAAGCTGATTTATGGCCCCGTGTATCGGAGGTTTGGACGGATGCGGCCGTTGTAGCAGATTTCGTCAGATTCCCCCTCTTTTGAGAGGGGTTTTTGATTGTGGGGACGATCTTCCCTGCAGGCGCAAGCCCCTGCAGTTAATTACATTACCGCGTAGCGGTAACCACTTTCCTCTGCTCCAAAAGGTCATTTCTTGTCGTGTGTGTTTGTTTTATTTTTGGTTGCCCGTGGATTGTATACGAAGACTAATTTGTGTTGTCTCCCGTAGGGCGTGGATTAGTCAAAATCCGTATATTCTTAGATTTGGATTTGGGTTGATTTAAGGAACGCTAATCTTGTTTGAGACTAAGTTCAACTTAAATTTTTGTTGAGGATACGTTAGTCTAATTTTAGGCTAAGATCTACTCAACATGATTTTGGGATCATTCAGACCCAACAAAAGAGCATTTGGGCTTTATTGCTTTAGTTTAAGGATGTTACGGTCCGTAGCTAGTTTAAGGACATTGCGGTCCATAGGAATGTGCTCATGGGTTTGGGAGTGCACCAAAGAACTGTTGGTTGTCAGGACCCTCCATCTTTTTGAAGAAGTTGAAGAATTACAACGACATGTTTCAGAGGTGTGGAGAGATGTACCCTTGAACCGAACTCCAGATTGAAGGGAGAGATCATGGTGGAACGAACATCATTTTAGATGCCAAGTTTCAGGAGATCATTAGTCATCTTAGGAACAAAGATCGATTTGGGGAGACCTGAGTATAGGAGGGCTCAGTTGATTAATGGTTAAATGGTGTTTTTTGTGCCCTCAGGAGACCTGGTTAATTTAGGCTAAGGTTGGCCCCCTCATAGTGTTAAACACTGCCATTTGTTTGGCGCTCACGTGCTCCCACGTGAGGCTCTTAAGCAGTGTTAAACACTGAAATTTGGAGCACTCACGTGTGGCACGTAAGGCGCCTGAATATTAGGCATTGCTTCGTTGGGTTTATTCCCTTCTTCTTTTATAAGTGCTAAGCACTATTGGGGGCCACATGGGAGCACGTGAGGCGCCCCAAAATGGGAACTGTCTTTGATTTATTCTCCTTTTCCTTTTATAAGTGATGAGCACTATTAGGGGGATCATATGGTATCATGTGACTCGATCTTAATCGTTCATTTTTGTTCCTCAGAGATGCTCATGTGGGAACACGTGATATGTCCTAATAGCGTTGAACGCTAATCATTTCTTTTATGTGCATGGAAATCTTGATCTGAGTTTTGAGCATTTTAAATCCCTTATTTTGTTAAGAATTAAATTCTTTTATAGGGTTAACCCGTAGTTTTATCAGAGGAATTAAATTCCTATATCTTTTGGAAGAATTAAATTCCTCAAACTTAGTTCTTCCCTCTAAGTTTTGAGTCTGCATGACAGAATCTCCCCGATGAGAATTGAATTCTCAACTTATGGGGAGATCTACTTCTGTAGACCTCAACCAGAGGAAGAACTAAGTTCTTTTTAGAAGAGTTAAACTCTTGAAATGGCGAAGAAGCGATAAAATGATCTCTATGTCTTTCTTCTTACCTAGGGTTTCTTTTCTAAAAGATAGCTCTTCTACTTTTTTTTTTGTTTCTCAAATCTTATGGGGGGTCTCCTCTTCTTTTGATTTAATCTCCTTGCTCCTATTTATAGGAGAAGGAAAAAATAAATTTGTTCAGAGAATCTCTCATTGAGAGATCTTGATTGATTTCATGATCTTTTAGATCAATAGGTGAATTTTATTCACCGTTGGATTTTTAATCCAAAAGCTCTCTGTTTAACAGAGAAGATTTTTTGTTTGTTTAACAAGATTATGAATATTTTGTTAGTTTTAACAAGATTAGAATTTTATTCTATCATATATTTTTAGTTTAACAAGATCAGGAAAATATTTCCCAAATAGAATTTAATTCTAGAATTTGGTAGGAGCGTTTTAAATTGGGGTGCTCACATGCTTTACATGTGAGTGGCAAGAGAACTCACGTGTTTAACACGTGACCCCTAGTGTGGGTTTTAGTTTATTTATTTTCAGCGCTCATATGAGCATATAAGCGCTCACGTGTTTAACACGTGAGACCTGTTTGGCCATTGGTGATTTATGTTCAGCGTCCATATGCTTCGCATATGAGCGCTCATGTGTTTTACACGTGAGGCCTATTTGGCCCTTTAGGTTTATTTTATTCAGCGCTCGTATGCTTTGCATAGGAGCGCCCACATGTTTAACACGTGGTGTCTGTTTGGCCCTTGGTTATTTATGTTCAACGCTCATATGCTTTGCATATGAGCGCTCACGTGTTTTACACGTGAGACCTGTTTGGCCCTTTGTTATTTTCTTTCAGCGCTCATATGCTTTGCATAGAAGCGCTCACGTGTTTAACACGTGATGTCCAACCGTGAACTATTTTCCTCTTTCTTCTCTCCCTTTTTTATAAAGGTTATAAGGGAACAAATAGCTCTTGGCCGAAAATTTTGGCGGGAATAAATGCCCTCCATTACTTTGCCCATGTAAGTATGTACGTGGGTGAAGTAGTGCAGAGTTATGCATGGCCATAGAATTGAGGGCTTAGGAGACAAGTTTAGTGTACTTGTAGCCTAAGACTTTTTTCATCTTCATGAGCTGTAAAGGTCAGAAGAAGGGTTTTTTCTCCTTACAAGTCGAGAGGACCTCATAGGTGCAAATTCTCCTTAGAAATCGTGAGAATTTCTAAGTGTTCATTGCCTTCGTGAGTCGTAAGGATCTCACTCGGGTATTTTTCCTTACGAATCGTGAGGATCCATAAGTAGCTTCTTTATTTCATTGGTGAATGTGGCTTTGGCAAATGTGGCTTATAGATAGTCCATCTTGATCTCCTTGCAGGGCAGCGATGGCTTAAAAAACAGGTTTGGATCTGCCGCCTAAGACTTTTCAACTTTATGAGCCGTAAGGGTCTCATAAAGACTTTTCTCCCTACGAGTCGTGAGGATCTCGTAGATGTATTTTCTCCTTAGAAGTCATGAGGACTTCTAAGTGCGTTTTCTCTTGAGAGTAGTAAGGATCTCACAAGAGAATTTTCCCCCTTATAAGTTAAGAGGACTCGTAAGTAGTTGTTTCCCTTCTTATCGATATTCGACTTTGGAGAGTGTGGCCCGTGAATAGTATGCAATAGTCCATCTTGGACCGACTTGCAGGGCCCCGGTGCTCAGAAAACCGGTCCTTATCCTCGTTGCCTAAGGCTTTTCCCTACGAGTCGAGATGTGTCGAGAAGTTTTCGCAGGAACATTATTTTCCCCACGAGCCGAAACGAATCGAGAAGTTCTCGCAAGGATGTCCTAACGTCATAGTTAACTCCTGCTAATAGAAGTCCGTTAGGGTCTGTGGTACTAGGTTTTTTACCCGTCGTACCGTCGCGTTGGCCAATGTATTCCTCGATACACAATCTTGCTGTTCGAGTAGCCCCGCGATTATCGTGTCTCTAATCCCTTCGAATGCTAGACAAGACGTCTTCAAGTAATCTTCCAGGTGATATTACCGTCGGAAGAGCAAGCGTTAGGGATATTCCATGCCGCTTTTTACTTAAGGTTAGGCTCAGTTTAGGAGCTCCAATGAGTCATGACCACTCCGTGCTGGTGTGGGATGATCTCCGATAGTATTTCGGGTCTCATTTGAGTTGCCATCATGACCCTGTAGCTAGGGATCTTCCTTTGCTTCGTTTGGTAACATTGTGTCTGCAATATTGTGACGCATGTCAAGGTTGTCTCTAGGTTGACCGTGAAACGTCAAGTCTTAGAACTAGGGGACTTTGCCATAGCTCCATTTGTTGATGTCGCGTCTGTATCATGCTAGAGGGAGGAAGAACGTTGTTGTTGATCTCTAGGCTGTGGATGCTGCCGTCGAGACTTGGAACTAAGGACTTTGCCATGGCTCTGAGGTAGTCTCTAGGTTGTCTGTGAACTGTCGAGATTTGGAACTAAGGGACTTTGCCGTGGCTCGGTTTTGCTGACGTTGTATCTGCTTCCGGTTGGAATGAGAAGGAACGCCGTTGTTGATTTCTAGGCTATAGATGTAGCCATCGAGATCTGGCTTCCTTTTGACGAAGCCCGATGGGGAAATATGGTTCCCTTTCCGTTGTGCCTATGAATTGTATACAAGGGTCAATGTGATATCACCTGTAGGGAAAAAGTTTCATTTTTTTGTTTCCTTCTTTGATGCTCTATTATTTCATCTTTTTATATCGCGAAAGTCAAGATTGCCCAATCATTTCGGCTATTTTTTCGCGGTGCCCAATCATTTCGGCTATTTTTTCACGGTGCCCAATCATTTCGGCTGTTTTTTCTTTTTACTCGCTGCTTTTTATTGCGAGTTTCCTAAACATTTCGGCTTTTTTTATATGCATATATTTTACTCGCTGATTTTTATTGCGAGTTGCCCCATCATTTTGGCTATTTTATATGCATTTTTGGCTCACTGATTTTTATTGCGAGTTTGGAACTTGAGATCTGATACCAATCTTAGCATCAGCATCGCTACGACTGGAATATGGCCAGGAGCGAATCATCATTTGCTTTGAAAGGACTTGGAATTTGATATTAATTTAGGCATCAGCATCGCTGCCACTGGAATGTTGCCAGGAGCAAATCATCATTTGCCTTTGTCGATTTGAACAAAGGTGGCTTAGCAAACAGGGTTAGGATCCTGCCGACTAAGGCTTTTGACTGCATGAGCTGTAACGGTCTCATAAAGGTATTTCTCCCTACAAGTCGTGAGGATCTCGTAGGTGTGTTTTCTCCTTAGGAATCGTGAGGATTCTTAAGTGTGTTTTCTCTTATAAGTCGTAAGGAGCTACAAAAGTGTTTTCTCCTTATAAGTCGAGAGGACTTACAAGTGTCGTTCACCACATGAGGACATTCCTCATCTTTGGTGGGACTTGGTGGGGGAAACATTTATTTGTGCCCGTGGATTGTATATAAAGGTCAATATTGAACCGCTTGTAGAGCAACTTGGGGAGTGTGATAGCTTAAGAACAAGTTCAGATCCCTATAGCTTAAGGTTTTTGAATCCTATGAGCCGTGAGTGTCTCATAAGGGGAATTCTCCTTACGAGTCGTGAAGATCTCGTAAGTGCAATTTCTCCTTAGGAATCGTGGGGATCCCTAAGTGTGTTTCTCCCTTTGTGAGTCGTAAGGATCTCACGCAGGTATTTTCTCCTTACAAGGTCGAGAGGACCTTGCAAGTGTGCATGAATTTTTTTAATGAGTCTGCGCCTTGTGGGTTTTCACAGACTCGCCGGCAGTCCTGCTGGTTTTAATCATGGAGCCCTTTCGGGTTTTCATCCATGCCCATTTTACTTGTGGATGTACCGTTCTTTTTACGATCACGGTGGGACTTCGCCACCAGGGTAGCTGTGCAGGCAGCGGGATTTGAGTTGCAGTCTTTGCTGCTGGGACCTGTGGACTTGAATTCCACTATAGCCGTGTTTGAGGCGACGTATTTAGTTTAAGGACATCATGGTCTATTGTTAGTTTAGGGACATTTCGGTCCAATGTTAGTTTAAGGACATTTCAGTCTATTGTTAGTTTAAGGACATTTCGGCCCATTGTTAGTTTAAGAATATTTCGGTCCAGTGTTAGTTTAAGGACATTTCGGTCCATTGTTAGTTTAGGGACATTTCGGTCCAGTGTTAGTTTAAGGACATTTCGGTCCAGTGTCAGCGAAGTTTTTGCCGGATACTACTTACAGAGTGCTGATTCAGGAAGATAGCGAGCGGACACGAGTGTCATCATCTATCGTTAACCCGAGTTGTGACTTTTCAGGGGTAGTATTTCTTAAGGAAGCGGCCGTTTATTGGCCGGAAGAGTCTTTCGCCATGCATATCCATGAGCATGTAGGCCCCACCTTGGTAAACCTTGTCTATGATATACAGACCTTCATAGTTTGGCTCGAATTTCCTCCGTTTGGCATGATTGGAGATCATAGGTCTTTTGACAACTAACATAAGTTCGCCTTGGTGGAATGCTCTTGGCCTAGTTAGTCTTTCGTATGAGCGCGTCATCCTTGCTTTGTAAGATTCTAGGTTTTGCTGTGCCAAGAGACGAGTTTCATCGAGGGCATCGAGCTCCTCAAGCCGAAGGTGGGCATTTTCTTCATCCGTCAGCTCATGTTGGACCGTTACTCATAGTGAGGGTAGATCTATTTCCAAGGGAAGTACCACTTCTGTGTCGAATACCAACGCAAATGGCATAGTATTCATGGTTGTTTTGAACGTGGTTCGATAAGCCCAGAGAGCTTCATGCAATCTCTCGTGCCAGTCCTTTCTGTTTCTGGACACCGTCTTCTTTATGACCTTAAGTTTTGTTGAAAGCCTCAGCTAGACCATTAGCTCCGGGATTATAGACTGAAGAGTATCTCCAATCTATATTATGTTGCTTCGCGAAGCGGCTGATCTTATGGCATCTATAGGCCGGCCCATTATACGAGATGATCCGTCGCGGAGTGCCGAACCGGTAAATGACATGTGTCCTGAAGAAATGAAGGATGTTCTCCGTCTTCACCTTTCTTAGCCGTACTGCTTCAGTCCATTTAGAGAAGTAATCGATTGTCGCCAATATGAACCGATGTCCTTTGGATGATGTTGGTTCGATAGGCCGATTATATCGGTTCCCCACATCTTGAACGGACAGCTTGCCAGTGTTGGGTGTAACGGATTCGGATGATGATGGATGAAGTCCCCGTGAATCTGGCACAAGTGACACTACTTTGCATATTCAAGACAATCCTGAATCATTATGGGCCAATAGTAACCCATTCTCTTGATCTTTAACTTCATCTTTGGCTCAGCTTGATGGGAACCACAGAGTCCGTCGTGAGTTTCTTGGACGACTCTCCTTGCCTCATCTGGTCCCAGACATCTCAACCACAGATGGTCGAATGATCTCTTATATAGAGTATCATTGACAAAGGCGAAAGATAGAGCTCGTTTCATGAGCTGATGTCTTGAAGATGCATTTTCGGGCACTCGATGGGATTTGAAGTAGTCTATGAAGACTTCTCTCCAATCCTTAGCCTTTTCTTCATCCTCTACTTGGAAGACCGCTTGTTTGGTCGCTTCCTCTTCTTCGGACGACTCAAGAGATATTTTTGCTGGTGTGAGAATCCGGCGGCTTTGCACAATGATCCTTACGTCATTGAGGTTTTCGTCGGCCAGTTCTTTAGCGAGCTTGGCTAACGCATCTGCCTTGCTATTTTCCGTCCGTGGTATACTTTCTAGGACGTAGGAAGGGATTTGAGTCAGCAGTTGCTGCACTCTTTCGCCATATTACTAACTCTGGCTTGCATGTCTGATAGGCATCCTTTACTTGGCTAATGACCAGCTGGGAGTCTCCATATATGAAGAGGTTCTCTATTCCCATGTCAATGGCGATCTCGAGAGAGCCTCATATTCAGCCTCGTTGTTCGTCCTTGGCTCTGCTAAGGAAAGAGCGAAGCACATTATCCCTCCTTGCGGAGTCACAAGGACACCCCGTCTTTGATTATGGGGGTATTTTGCTTTCGCTTCTTCATAGACGATGCTCCATAGAAATAAAGTTCCCATCGGGTATCACTCCTTTCTTTCTCCTCGTCGATTGTGTCGAACGCATATTCATTTGGCAATTCGCAATTTAAGGGAGAATCAGCTGGTATCGGATGCTCAGCGAGAAAGTTGGCGATGGCCTGGCCTTTTATTTCCTTGAGGGGTCGATATACTATCGAGAACTCCATCAAGAGGAGGGCCCATTTGTCAAGCCTTCCTATTAGTATGGCTCTTGACATCAAATACTTGAGAGGATCCACATTTGATATGAGATAGACCTCATGTGCCAAGACATAATGTCGAAGCTTCGTTATCGCGAAGATCAGTGCTAGGTAATGCTTTTCAATAGGGGAATAGTTGTTTTCTGCCCCCAGAAGGACTCGACTCAAATAGTAGAGAGCTTTCTCCTTCCCCTGGTCAGTCTCCTATGCCCATAGCATGCCTAAAGAACCTTCAAGGGCTGTTGTGTACAGGATAAGGGGCTTTCCCTTGACCGGAGTGGTCAGTACCGGCGGGTTCTGCAGGTATTGCTTTATTTCGTCCAGCGCACTTTGGCATTTACGATCCTAAACGAACGGGGTCCCCTTCTTCATTAGATGACTGTAGGGGCGGCATTTTCCGGAAAGGTTAGCTATGAATCGTCGGATATACGCGAGCTTTCCTTGGAGAGACCGTAGTTGTTTGAGAGTTCCTGGCATGGGCATTTCTATGATCGCCTTGATCTTCAATAGGTCTATTTCGATGCCTCGGTGTCGAATGATGAATCCTAGGAATTTTCTTGAGGATACTCCAAACGCACATTTCAGAGGATTCATCTTCAGGTTGTACTTCCGAAGGTGCTGGAACACTATGTTCAAATGTTCCCAGTGCTCCTCGTACGATTTTCTTTTCACCACGAGGTCGTCGATATAACATTCGACAATCTCGTGTATGAGGTCATCAAAGATCTTCGTCATGGCCCTCTGGTAGGTAGCGCCAGCGTTCTTCAGACCGAAGGGCATCACTTTATAGAAAAATATGCCCAGTGAAGTCCGGAAGGCAGTATGCTTTCGGTCTTCGGGATGCATCCTTATTTGATTGTATCCTGAAGATCCATCCATGAAGGAGAAGACTTCATGAGTGGATGTGTTATCTATCATCAGCTCGGTAACCGGTACTGGGAAGTCATCCTTTGGGCAAGCTTTGTTGAGGTCCCGGAAGTCCACGCAGATGCGTATTGTCCCATTTTTCCTCATCACTGGGACGATGTTGGCGATCCAGTCGGGGTATTGAACTTCTTGGATGAAGCCAGAGTCAATTAGCTTCTTGACTTCGGCATTGATGCTCATATCGAGTTTGAGCCGCATTGTTCTGGGCGCCTGTTTGACTGGCTTGACGACCGGCGATATAGCCAATTTATGCACAGCTATTTCTGGATCTAGTCCCGGCATCTCGAAATAGTTCCACGCGAAGCAGTCTTTATACTGCATAAGTACGTCTTTTAGTGTAGTCACCTGCCCTTCGGATAGCAGCTCGCTAACGAACGTTGGCCTTTGCTCGTTTGCCATCCCCAAGTCGATTTTCCTCAGATTGTCTGTTGTGGTGTGTATCCCATCTTCCAACTCCTTTGGTGCTGGTGGAAATTCTGAGATCGCATCATCTTCACTTCATTTGCGAAGCATTGGGAGAGGTCATCCATATTCTCATGCTCTCGTTTCTTTGAGAACGTTATCACGTGGCAGGTACGAGCCCGTTTCCAAGACCGGTGTTGATTTGGTTCCATTCTCGCCCTATAGATTACTTTTGGCTCATGCTTTTATGGCGGGGTTAGCCTCCAACTGTCAGATAGAGCAAACTTGCCTTGCTCATATTGGTCTTCAACCCAGTTTTTGAAGGTGAAGCAGTCTTCAAGAGGATGTCCTATTACTCGGTGATATGCGCAATAAGCCTGATGATGGACCTCGTTTATTTGCTTAGGGTGTCGAGACTCAATGAGCACCATTATTTGATGTTTCATGACAAGGTCGAATATTTTCCTTGTCTTGTCTTGAGGGAAAGAGTATTCCCGAACCATCTTCTTCATCAGCGATGAATTCCAGCGGACCTTTTCTCAATCGCGCGGCTTCTTAGATCCGCTTCGTTGTTTTTAGACTCCATTCCCATTCTTCACCTTGTTGTTGCTTCTATGTCGGGCTTTTTTCTTGCCACGAGAGTGCACAGTAGGCTGGGGGTGAAAGGCATCGTCATCCTCTGTATTCTGCTGAATGTAACATTGCGTTCTGGCTTTGTCGTAAATAGCCATTTCGCGGCTGTGGTCATCCCGAACCTTTTGACATGCTTCCCTTATTAGCTTTTTGATCTCTTCTTCGAATGACGGACTCGGTATTCTTACGGTGGGATTTCGCTCTGGTTCAATACCAACGCTATCTGGACGAGCATTCCCTTCTCCACCGGAGTCATTTATAACATGGCAGCCATGGAATCGCTCACGTTTCTTAGACTGGACGTATCCCAGCCCGGTCATCTCTATCCTCCCGTTGGGCATCTTTCGCCGAGTCACAGGAACGTCATAAATCTTGTTATAGAACTGAGCTTGTCGAGAAGTCTGTTTGAAGGGTACGCCTTGGCATCTCAATAGCCTTTTCAGTCCCTCTGCATAGTATCTGGGCAGACGGATTGGTTGAAGCCTATCGAGCACAGGTTCGGCACCATGCAAGACTTCACTTTCCACTTTGATCTCCATGGACTGGTAGAAGAGGATCAACTTTTCATCTTTCTGCCTAGGAGGGACGTAGAAGGTCTGCAGCTCTTGCACGCTGTATGTACCAAGAGCATCGAGTTCTTTATAATGCCGCTGCGAAATCATAGTAATTTGTAAACTCTAATTAGCTCCTGTGAAGGTTTGCATTGATGGACGAACAGAGAATACTGTGTTGACTTCATCTTTAGAGTCGCTGCCAAAGACCAAGATAGGAGTAGATGGTCCGGGCCTGCTGCCTTAGGGTTTCCCCGAGAAGACCATCTCTTCATCCTCCTCGGTATCGCTCCCAAAGGTCAGGATGGTGGCGATGACTTTTTATTTATTCTCCGGTTTATGATATATTTCCGTGTCTTCGAAGTCTAGCAGGAAGTACTTAGCGTCCTCATACTTGTGGACTTCATTTATGGAGAAAGGGTTTACCTCCCCTGTAACTGTGTACTCGAGGACCTCTTTGAAGTACTTCATACACTGATATTGTGTCGAAGGGATGATGTTGTATTCATGTAACCAAGACCTACCGAGCAAAGAATTGTAGCAAGTCTTAGCATCGATGATGTGGAACTTGATGTCAGTGACGAGCATCCCGAAGCGTAATGTCAATAATACGAATCCAAGCGTCCATGATGACTGCGAGTCGAACCCGGAGATAGTAATTTTTTCCCGCGCTAGGTGTTGAACGTTCATGTAAATCTCCTTCTACACTTTCACATTAAGAAGGTTGACGGAGGACCCGTTGTCAACCAGGATCTTTCCTATCTTGATATCGTGGCAATACCCAGTGACATACAGGGGACGGTTGTGCTCACACATTCCGAGGAGGAGATATTTATCGCCGAATGTGATGTCAGCTATGTGAACTTCTTCCTATTCGTCTTTCATCTTTTCTTCTGCAATGAACGCTTGGAACTGATCGAGCTCTTGTAACGCCTTGATCGGGGAATCTCGTGCCTCTTTAGACAGGAGAAGGGCATCCAAAATGCTCAATTGCGAAGGTATCTTCCTCAGGTGCGCCAGGACAATGTAATACACCTTGTTCTTCTTAGGCAGGTCCTTGGCCGTGAGCTCTTCGACGACTCTATCATCGAGGGCAATCTCCTCAGGGACTTTTTCTTTTTCCTTTTCTCTTATGCTCGAACCTTTGTTTGTAGGCCTAAGGTTCCTTTCAGGCAACGTGCGGTTACGCAGCTGGATGTTCTCACAGTTCTTCGTCTCTTCTTCTTTTCCGAAGATGGATTCCTTGAAGAGAGGGCCAAGGGCTATTTCTTTGTCAGAGTCACTCCCGAAGGTAAGAACTTGAGATTTTCCTTTTGTCAAAATGGCATTAACCATATGACAGTTACCGGCTGTTCCTTTATGCTCATCCGTCGTGCTTCTCTGCTCCCGATGGGCTTTGCGCTTTATTCGCTTGAAGTGTTGTCGGTGGGTAACGTATCCCTTCCACCACTTCTGGAAGGCATTGCACTCTTCGGTAGGGTATGTGACCCTCCGATGGTACAATCTGTAGTTCGGATGTACATCTACTTCGTCGGGGCACATATTCTCAGAAGTATTTTCTTTGAAAGGTGGCAGCTTCATTCCCACTGATAGAGCTTTGGCGAACTGCTTCCTTATCTTGATTCTTCTCTTGCTGGTGGCAAGGGCACTTCGATCCAGTTGAAGTACTTTATGGCTTCTCATTACCGGAGCTTTTTCAGCCTGACACCGACGCTTGGCCTTTTCGTATATGTCCGCTTCACGTTCTCGATCAGCTTTGCTCTTTTGAAGAGCTTCACTCAGCAGCCTGTCGATCAGGTCGTCCAATGGTTCCAGGGATTTTGGCTCTGGTTCTACCCCCAGTTTCTCTACGTCAGGAGCTTCTTTGCCAGTTACCGACGAATGAGAGATCATGTGGTAACTCGCCCCGTAATCCTCTGGTTCTTCTGACGAGCCGTCTCCTTCATCAACGTGACTGTCTCCATTCTTAAGAATATGCTTGAGGAACTCATCCAATGTGACCGGGGTCCGCACCTTTTGGTTGTATTCCTCTAGTGCGTCAATGTATTTTTGCAGACCCGTACGATTGTCGTCAAGCTACATGGGTTTCTTGGTCCTCTTTTTTTTTTGAAGACTTCAAAAGCTTGGCCTGGAGGTTTTGTCCATTGTTACCAACTTTCGGCGTCGGACGCGGTTTCAGCATCCTGTCAATAATCTCGGGCTCCAGCGGGCTTTTCCATTTGATGTCCGGACACGCTTGAAGATCCTTCAGCATTCTTTTAGTTTTAGCCGAGAGGACAACTTCCCACGGAGCTTCTTCTACAAATGAGCATGATGCCCCCAGCGTATCAACCTTTTTAGGAGTGTGCTGATGTGGCGGGTTTACCTTCCAGTTTTCAGACAGCGCGAACTTACCCTGTTGGTACTGGTCTTCAACCCAGTTTTTGAAGACGTAGCAATCTTCGATTGGGTGGCCTAATATTCCGTGGTAGGGGCAGCAATTGGGATTGTTGACGTTGCCCGGTTGCAGTGGCCGTCTCGGATCTGGCAGAGTGATGAGCCTGTTGCGCACTGCCAGTTCGAATAGTCTTCTCGTTTTATCCTGGGGAATGAGTAAGGATGCCTCAACTTTTCTTCGAGGGATCTAGGTTTGTTGTTTTTGCGGGCTACCGGTTTCGGTCACTCGGTTGTTGTTGAGCATTGACGACGAAGGTTGCTTTCCCTTTTCCCTTTTCATTCCGAAGATCTGTCTTTGAAGAGGACGACCTATGACCTATCTGGTCCATTTAGGCTAGCTTGTCAATCATGGCCTGGAAGGTGGTCGGCTTGAAGAACATCATAAACTGGGATATAGTTGCCTGAGGATCAAAGGTTCCTACGAACAAGCCCACGGTAGGCGCTTCTTCTATGCGTTGTTCGCATTTTGACCATAGGTTATGCCATCGAATTGCGTATTGAACCCAGGTCTCTCCTGGCTTCACTCTGGTATTGATTAATGTCGTGATTGGGGTACACTCGCTTGCATTCGCGAACCGCTGTATGAATAATAATTCCATCTCCGTGAATGTTTGATATAATCATTTGGGAGCTCAAAGTACCATTCAAATGCTGTCTCCGCCAAGCTGCCGACGAATTGGCAAAACACCAGTTTGTCGTTGCCTCCGGTATTACCACACAAAGCTCTGAATTGAGAAACATGTTGGTGTGGATTGCCCGTCTCTTTATACATATAGAATTTGGGGATCTTATATCCTGGCGGGTACTTAATTTGATCGTACCAGCCTGGATAAGGCCGCCCTGTCCTGATGACTTGGCCAGCCGCTTCGCTTTCCTGATGAGCTCGTATTTGTTGAGCTATGTAGTTGTTAAGGGCAGCTTTGAAGATCGTCTCTTCTCTGGCTGCTGATAGAGCTGGAAGAGAGTTTGACGTCTCCCTCCTATCGTCTTCAACGATTATTGAAGGGTCTTCGGCTGGAGGGTCCGGGTGGACCATCATCCCGACCATGTCTTGGAACAGAAGCACCATCTGCTTCATGTTAGCAGCTTGCTCCGTGGCTTCTTTATCCTTTCTTTCTAGTACCCTCCGTAGGAACTCTGTATCGGTCTCCTGATCCTGGCGCTGCTCAGACGATTCTTCCGTCCTTTCTTTCTGCCCAGTGAGTGCGGCCATCATTGTCAACATCTCCCGAAGCTTTTGTTGTTGCTCCTGAGCTTTTGTCACAGACCGTGTAAGTGGTCGATGACCCGCGGAAGTACGGCTTTCCTCTTTGCTGGAAGCCATGTACACTGTGTGCACTACCATGCCCTCAGACTTGGGGCGTTTGGGTCCACTGCCTTTGATATTTTCTGCCGGCATAGGGATCTTCTCCGGCCTTCTCCTCTTGTGGGAGGTCGAGGTTGAGGGGGCTATTGCAGCATGCACACACGCAGATGATACCTTCCGTGGTACGACGGAGGAATGGTCTTCCTCTTGCCGAGCCTTCTTCTTCTTCAGCCGGCGAGAGTAATCTTTGTCAATTACAGAGTCTTGGACTTTCCGCCAGACTCTGTGGATCTTGGAGGACAGCCGTTGAGGAAGATGTTCCGGTTTTGCCTCCGTTGTGTTTTCAACAGGCGGAGGAGACTTCTTCAGTACGGCGGTTGGAGAGTTCTTGCGCACCCTCCTGAGCAGCTCGAAGCTGTTCCCAGTGGGAACAGCAGCGTCAATTTCCACCGTTGGGACTGGTGGGGTAAGTCCAGAAGGGGAACTGCCCCCAACTTTCCTCACTCGGTGCCAGTGGAAACGTCGAGCACGTCGTGCAGACGGGACCACCTCTGTTGTGGAAGCGATCTCATTATGCCCACTGCTTTGATGAGAGGCTGCTGTCGGTGTTAGCCTGTCGAAGAGTGAGGTCTGCTGAGAGGGAACGGTCAATCTATCGAAGGCAGACTTTCTGGAAGGGGAAGCATTTTTAACAACCTTGCCTGCAGCAGGAGTTGGAATGGCCAGTCTTGCGAAGACTGATCCCTTAGCAGGAGAAGCCCCTTTGACGACTTCGTCTGTCAGAACAGGAATGGCTATCCGCTTCGGGATAACCCCTTCAGGTATTGCGGGCCTCTTTGCGGTCCCACTGGAGCTTTGGCCCAGTCTGTCAAAGACCAAGGTTTTGGAATTGGACGACCCGTTGAGAGAGACCGTGGTAGTTGCAAGCCGATCGAAGACCGACTTCTTTAGAGCCTCTCGTGATGGTATTGAAGCATTGAAGCTCATTGGTGGGAGCATGGTCCCGAAGAACAATCCAGTGGTGGTCTGAGTCACCCGCACCACTGGCATTGCAAAGATGGAGGCCGCTTAGGGCCCGTAAGTCCCTCCTCCGGTGGGGACAGAGTGGGAGTTGCTGTTGCAGTTAGCGCAGCTGGAGGGCATCGATATCTCCTTTTCTGCATGGAGCAAGACACCAAATCTTAGTACCTCGAATCCAGGGGAAACCGTATTGAACCGCGATTCGTTCGCAAACACGACACACAAAGTGTGAAGTGGAAAGAGGAAAAAGTCCCACCGAGCGTGCCAGAATCTGTTCACCGCCGAAAACCGGGAAGACAAACTTCTTGCCTGAATTTGGGGACAAATGCTATTTGGGTTTATCCGTCCACCTCTCCGAAGATGCCAAGTTGATTTATAGCCCCGTGTATCGGAGGTTTGGACGGATGCGGCCGTTGTAGCGGACTTCGTCAGATTCCCCCTCTTTTGCGAGGGGTTTTTGATTGTGGAGACGCTCTTCCCTACAGGCGCAAGCCCCTGCAGTTAATTACATTACCGCATAGCAGGAACCATTTTCTCCTGTTCCAGAAGGTCACTTCATGTCGTGTGTGTTTGTTTTATTTTTGGTTGCCCGTGGATTGAATACGGAGACTAATTTGTGTTGTCGCCCGTAGGACGTGGATTAGTCCAAATCCGTATATTCTTAGATTTGGGTTTGGGTTGATTTAAGGAACATTAATCTTGTTTGAGACTAAGTTCAACTTAAATGTTTGTTGAGCATACGTTAGTCTAATTTTAGTCTAAGATGTACTCAACATGATTTTGGGATCATTCAGACCCAACAAAAGAGTATTTGGGCTCTATTGCTTTAGTTTATGGACGTTACGGTCCGTAGCTAGTTTAAGGACATTGCGGTCCATAGGAATGTGCTCATGGGTTTGGGAGTGCACCAAAGAGCTGTTGGTTGTCAGGACCCTCCATCTCTCTGAAGACGTTGAAGAATTACAACGACATGTATCAAAGGTGTGGAGAGATGTACCTTTGAGCCGAACTCCAGATTGAAGGGAAAGATCATGGTGGAACGAACATCATTTTAGATGCCAAGTGTCAGGAGATCATTAGTCATCTTTAGAACTAAGATCGATTTAGGAAGACCTGAGTATAGGAGGGCTCAGTTGATTGATGGTTAAAAGGTTTTTTTTGCCCTCAGGAGACTTGGCTAATTTAGGCAAAGGTTGGGCCCCTCATAGTGTTAAACACTGATATTTGTTTGGCGCTCACGCGCTTCCACGTGAGGCTCTTAAGTAGTGTTAAATACTGAAATTTGGAGCGTTCACGTGTGGCATGTGAGGCGCCTGAATATTAGGCATTGCTTCTTTGGATTTATTCCCTTCTTCTTTTATAAGTTTTAAGCACTATTAGGGTCCACGTGGGAGCACGTGAGGCGCCCCAAAATAGGAACTATCTTTGATTTATTTCCCTTTTCCTTTTATAAGTGCTGAGCACTATTAGGGGGTCACGTGGGATCACATGACTCGATCTTAATCATTCCTTTTTGTTCTTCAAAGATGCTCATGTAGGAACACGTGATCTGTCGTAATAGCGTTGAACGCTAATCATTTCTTTTATGTGCATGGAAATCTTGATCTGAGTTTTGAGCATTTCAGATCCCTTATTTTGATAAGAATTAAATTCTTTTATTGGGTTAAACCATAGTTTTATCAGAGAAATTAAATTCCTATATCTTTGGGAAGAATTAAATTCTTCAAACTTAGTTCTTTCCTCTAAGTTTTGAGTCTGCATGACAGAATCTCCCCGATGAGAATTAAATTCTCAAGTTATGGGGAGATCTACTTCTGCAGATCTCAACCAGAGGAAGAACTAAGTTCTTTTTAGAAGAGTTAAACTCTTGAAATGTCGAAGAAGAGATAAAATGATCTCTATGTCTCTCTTCTTACCTAGGGTTTCTTTTCTAAAAGAGAGCTCTTTTTTTTGTTTCTCAAATTTTATGGAGGGTCTCCTCTTCTTTAGATTTAATCTCCTTGCTTCTATTTATAGGAGAAGGAAAAAATCAATTTGTTCAGAGAATCTCTCATTGAGAGATCTTGATTGATTTCATGATCTTTTAGATCAATCGGTGAATTTTATTCACCGTTGGATTTTTAATCCAAAAGCTCTCTATTTAACAGAGAAGATTTCTTGTTTGTTTAAAAAAGATTATGAATATTTTGTTAGTTTTAACAAGATTAGAATTTTATTCTATTATATATTTTTAGTTTAACAAGATCAGGAAAATATTTCCCAAATGGAATTTAATTCTAGAATTTGATAGGAGCGTTTTAAATTAGGGTGCTCACATGCTTTGCATGTGAGCGGCAAGAGAACTCACGTGTTTAACACGTGACCCCCAGTGTAGGTTTTAGTCCGTTTATTTTCAGTGCTCATATAAGCATATGAGCGCTCATTTGTTTAACACGTGAGACCTGTTTGGCCATTGGTGATTTATGTTTAGTGCTAATATGCTTTGCATATGAGCGCTCATGTGTTTTACACATGAGGCCTGTTTGGCCCTTTAGGTTTATTTTATTCAGCGCTCATATGCTTTGCATATGAACGCCCACGTGTTTAACACGTGATGCCTATTTGTCCCTTGGTTATTTATGTTCAGCGCTCATAGCGTTCACGTGTTTTACACGTGAAGCCTGTTTGGTCCTTTGTTATTTTCTTTCAGCACTCATATGCTTTGCATATAAGCGCTCATATGTTTAACACGTGATGTCCAACCATGAACTCTTTTCCTTTTTCTTCCCTCCCTTTTTTATAAGGGTTATAAGGGAACAAATAGCTCTTGGCCGAAAATTTTGGTGGTAACACCTATAAGTAACACTTACCATACAGTCCATTCTGTTCGTCTGATATGTCGCATATCGAGTCTAGAGGTAGTAACGTCAGACCCCAGTAACTTGATAAGTCATGTCGATGTATGGCTCATAACGATTCGAGAAACTACTGATAACACTTACCAGTAAATCTCATCAACATCCTTGGCCAGGGACTTACTATTATAGCCCATCGAGCATAGCGCAACATCAACTCCTAATACCGGGAGAGACGAAACCCCTCCTATCACTCATTGCCTCCATGCGACTCAGGAATGTACCCAAAATCCACCTATTTTCATGACTCTTTTGAGCCGTGGTAGGGAGGAAATCAAAGCACAGTGGGAGCCACACAAGACACTATGACGATCTTGGGTCTATAGACTAACATATACCAGTGTCACCTAAGAACTGCTATCTGACGATAGATATAATACCAACTAGGAGTTCTCGGCGAGTCCTGTTCGGTGTACCCATTCTCTAATGAGCACCTGTGTACAATCTTTGATGTCACACACCAATGGTTGCGGGATCAACCATCGCCCCATACAGGGTCAAGAAATGTACACACTAGTCTACTACGGAATATCGATGCCATGTCTCGATATCCTCTCGACTAGGAACTGTTTAAAGGATGTACTTGTAAACCACCCTGGCCCCACTAGTATGATCTGCATCATAGTCCTGGTAGTCAAGTACATAACCTAAGGGTTTTATCAACATGTAACAGAGAGACAGTATAATAATACTGTTAGTTATATGTATGCCCTAGAGGTCATTACTATACATAGGATGTATATTGTAGTGGATGCTTGGACATATATAGGGAGGACTTTCTTGCTCGACATGATAGTATGCTATCTGGTTGATCTTTACCTTAATGTGTACACTGATTGTCTCTCTGTTACATGTTGGTAAAGCCCTTAGGATATGTACTTGACTACCTGGACTATGATGCGGATCATACTAGTGGGGACATGGTAGTCCATAAGTACATCCTTCAAGGTCCCTAGTCGTGGGTGTATCGAGACGGGGCATCGATATACCAAAGTAGACTAGCGTATACCTTCTCGACCCATATAGATGGGCGATGGATGATCCCATATCCATTGGTGTTTGACATCGGAGATGATATAAGGGTGCTCAGTGGAGACTGGGTATACTGGACGGACTCGCCGAGAACTCCCAGATGATATTATACCATACGTCAGATGGCAGTTCTCTGGTGACACTGGTACAGAGTAGTCTGTTGACCCGAGATCGTCATAGAGTCTTGTGTGGTTCCCACTGCGCTTTGATTTCCATCTTACCACGTCCAAGAGGGCATGCAAAATGGTGGTTTTTGGGTACAGTCCCGAATCACAAGGAGGCAATGAGCGATACGAAGGATTCGTCTCTCCCGGTATAGGGAGTTGATGTTGCGCTGTGTTCGATTGTCTATAACCGGAAATCCCTGGCCAGGGTTGCTGAGATTTACTGGTAAGTGTTACTAGTAGTTTCTCGAACTGTTATAGACCTCAGATCGACACGACTTATCGAGCTACTGGGGTCTGACGTTTACCACCCCTAGGCGAGATATGCGACATATCAGACAAACATACCGGACTGTACGGTAAGTGTTACTGGTTGGATTCACAGGAGTGTGAGCGGGCTTCCTCGTCGATCTTCTGATCGCTCAATACCCGGGTGGCCGTTACGTTTAGCAGACCGCTTACGGCTTGTGGGTGTTTGATATGATCATCACCTGCTGCCGGCGTATTGACGAGTTTTTAGAGTCCTACACAGAGGTTTCCTGGCTCAAGCAAAACGAAATAGGAGCACATATGAGATATGTGCGGGACCGAGAATAATGCGTGTATGTGATACCGTATTCTATTCTCGCGATGAATGTATCGATTGGTTGTATGCGATATAACCTAGTTATCGAATCAAGGATTGACTCGATAAGTCGATACATTGGATATTAGTCGGTCATATGCGATATGACCGGATCGTTAAATCAAGCGTTGATTTTATGATTTAATGCATAATTATATATTTGATATATTACTTTGCATTAACTAGTATTGGTTCACTTAAAAAGGATTTTCTCACTTGATGTGCACATTGTATATGTGATATACTTTTGTGCATTTGATTGTATCATGTTTGATGATACATGATAGTTTGTGTGTTTGGTTTAAACCATGGTTGGTCAATGGTTAGGGTATCTTTTGCTTCATTTACTTATTCATTTATTTATTTATTGATTTTAGAAAGAAATAAAATGGTGGCTAACTTTGGATTATCTTTGAAGCTTCATGAAGCTTTGAAATGGTTGACCATTTTGTTTCTTTCCCTAACCCTAACCATTCACCTAACCTTGGTTCATTCTCTACACCTAACTATGGTTGCAAATATGATAAGTATCATATTATTTCCTATTTTGAAAATGAGATTATATTCTTTTCTTCTTCTTCTTCTTCTTCTTCTTCTTCTTCAAGAAGAAGAAAGCTTGCAACCATCAATGGTGACTTGATGAAAAGAGTGAGAAATCCAATTCTAAAGTGAGCCCACTTCCTATTTCTTCATCCTCTACCACTTGCCAAGTAGTATAGGGTGTTTTCTTCACAAGTTTCATGACTTGGTGAAGTTGGAGCTTGATCTTGTGTTGCCTCGACGTAGATCATCTTCGGTATCGAAGTCGACGACCTAGCCTGCCCATTTCTCCGATGAAGCCGACGCTAGAGCCCGGGATCCGATGATCGCAGCGAGCGGACTTCATCACGGAGCTATGGAGGTGGAGGACCGGATCTACAAAGGTTGTATTTTCCGTTTACTCTTAGTTAAGTTGTTAACTAGTTATTGTTTCGCTTAAACTCTAGTTAACGATCCGTATTAGGGTTTCTCGGCACTTGTAAAATTTGAAATTGGTATGGTTGGTGCCATGTGAGACCTCATTAGTGTGCCTAGGAACCCTACAGTGGTATCAGAGCCTTGCTAGAGCCTTAGGCGAAGTGTAGACGAAGTTAGATGTCCGTTCGAACCCGAAACCCTAATACAATAGCCTTCTCTAAACATTTTTCCAAAACTGAGAATTTTCCATATTAAAAATATGCAGAAAATTAAGCAGGGTTTTATAGGAATTACTGTAAATTTCGTGGACCTAACTCGATTAAACCGCCGTGGAACCGCGGCAGGAGCCTGGCTCTCGCGGCGGTTCCGCGGCCGTACGGTCGGTTCTCCCAATAAAATTTGCACAGTAATTCCTATATTTTAGTGCTGTATTTTCTGGGATATTTTAACTTTTACTCAAGAGTCGAGTTTTCTGGGTTGTATTGGGAGTTCGTAGATTCGATCGGATCTTCTAATTTTGTCTATGTGTTTTCCGGATAATTATTGAATATGTTAAAAGGTTCGACCGGATGTAAATACCCACTTTTTCCCCTGTCGGGAAATTTCCAAGTGTTGGATCTTTCCGTGGTTTAATAACGTTCTAAGTAGTGCAAGTAACGCGATGGTCCCTCTAGAAGACAACAAACCTTAACTCGATTATGTGACCGTCTTGAACTGCCCTTTGAACCTTAGGGTTTGGGGCAGTACGGCGTGCCACATGTGAGGCGTTGGCTTGACCCTTCTATGGCTGGACCGTTGGTACTGAGGCATGAAGTGAATGTTTTTAAACTTGTTTCATGTGTTGAGCTGTTTCGGGAAAACTTGGGTGTTCGATTGTTCGATCGGAAAGTTTAATATTTTCTATTTATTTGGAATGGGATACAATACTTGGAATCCATAAGCAGTTATGAGATAACTGATTTGAATGTTATAAACATAGCACTTTAGTCTCACTTGATCGGTTGCCACGGAATTTTGATGCGATCAAAAGTCCGTCGCAATCACGTAGCGTACGCGGATACTCGCCGGATAAAATTATTAGACAGCTACATCCCTTAGCCCCGACCAAGTGACTGTAGGAGAACCCTGTCGCCGAAAGCATCCGTTCGGGTGCTCGCGGTAGCAGTGTTCCGCCTTGGTGCACTTGTAGGGTTCCTAGGCACTCTCAAGAGGTCTCACAAGGCATCAACCATGCCAATTTCAAAATTTACGGTGCCGAGAAACCCTAGACTACGGATCATTAACTAGAAATCTAGGCGACCAAAGCAACTAGTTTACAACTAAACTAGTTTACAACTAGTTTGTAGATCCAGTTCTCCACCTCCATGGCTCCGCGATGAAGTCTCCTCGCTGTCTAAATCGGATCTTGGGCTCTAGCGTCGGCTTCATCGGAGAAAAAGCGGGCTAGGTCATCGACGACGATGCCGAAGATGATCTACGTCGAGGCATCGCTAGATCAAGCTCCCACTTCACCAAGTCATGAAACTTGTGAAGAAAACACACTCTACTACTTGGCAAGAGATAGAGGATGAAGAAATAGGAAGTGGGTTCACTTTAGAATTGGATTTCTCACTCTTTTCATCATGTTGCCATTGATGAGGCAAGCTTTTTCTTCAAGTAGAAGATGAAGAAGAAGAAGAAGATAATATGATAAGTATTAAGTAAAATGAAAATAATAATAATACTTATCATCTACCAACCATGGTCAAGTGTAGAGACTAAACTAGGGTTAGTGGGAATGGTTAGGGTTAAGCATGAGACAAAATGGTCACATAGTCAAAGCTTCATGAAGCTTCAATATACAACAAAGTTAGCCACCATTTTCTATATGCTTAATATTTTTCCAAAAAAGAATAAATAGATAAATAAAAGAATAAGAAAACAAAAAGGAAAACCCTAACCATTACACAACCATGGTTTAATCTTTACACATACACTAGTGAGCATGTATCATCAAACATGATACAAACTTGTGTACAAAAGTATATCACATATACAATGTGCACAAACCAAGTGATAAAATCCATTTAAAGTGAACCAATACTAGTTAATGCAAAGTAATATATCAAATATATAATTATGCATTAAATCATTAAATCAACACTTGATTTAACGATCCGGTCATATCGCATATAACCGACTAATATTCAATGTATCGGCTTATCGAATCAATCCTTGATTCGATAACTAGGTTATATCGCATACAACCATTCGATACATTCGTCGCGAGAATGAAATACTGTATCACATACATGCATTATTCTCGGTCCCGCACATATCTCATATGTGCTCCTATTTCATTTCGCTTGAGCCAGGAAACCTCTGTGTAGGACTCTAAAGACTCGTCAATACGCCGGCAGCAGGTGATGATCATATCAAACACCCACAAGCCGTAAGCGGTCTGCTAAACGTAACGGCCACCCGGGTATTGAGCGATCAGAAGATCGACGAGCAAGCCCGCTCACACTCCTGTGAATCCAACCAGTAACACTTACCGTACAGTCCGGTCTGTTCGTCTGATATGTCGCATATCTCACCTAGGGGTGGTAAACGTCAGACCCCAATAGATCGATAAGTCGCGTCGATATGAGGTCTATAACAATTCGAGAAACTACTGGTAACACTTACCAGTAAATCTCAGCAACCCTGGTCAGGGATTTCCTGTTATAGCCAATCGAACACAGCGCAACATCAACTCCCTATACCGGGAGAGACGAATCCCCTCCTATCGCTCATTGCCTCCATGTGATTCGGGACTGTACCTAAAAACCACCATTTTGCATGCCCTCTTGGACGTGGTAAGGTGGAAATCAAAGCACAGTGGGAACCACACAAGACTCTATGACGATCTCGGGTCAACAGACTACTCTGTACCAGTGTCACCAGAGAACTGCCATCTGACGTAAGGTATAATACCATCTGGGAGTTCTCGGCGAGTCCGTCCAGTGTACCCAGTCTCCACTGAGCACCCGTATATCATCTCTGATGTCAAACACCAATGGATATGGGATCATCCATCGCCCATCTGTATGGGTCGAGAAGGTATACGCTAGTCTACTCTGGTATATCGATGCCCCATCTCGATACACCCATGACTTGGGACTTTGAAGGATGTACTTATGGACTACCATGTCCCCACTAGTATGATCTGCATCATAGTCCAGGTAATCAAGTACACATCCTAAGGGCTTTACCAACATGTAACAGAGAGACAATCAGTGTACACGTTAAGGTAAAGAGCAACCAGATAGCATACTATCATGTCGAGCAAGAAAGTCCTCCCTATATACGTCCTAGCATCCACTACAATATACATCATATGTACAGTAATGGCCTCTAGGGCATACATATAACTAACAATCTCCCACTTGCACTAGGGCCATCTGTAGCAGTGGTTGTAGTATCTCATACTCAACCATCCCATAAAAGTCTCTCTCTAGGAAAAGGCCTTTGTGAGTGGATCCGCTGTGTTGTCCTCTGAGTCAACTCTCCTAACCTTGATCACCCTGGAGATCAACTATATCCATGATCAGGTGATACTGCCTTAGAATATGTCTGGATCACTGATGGGACGGACGTTCCTAGGCATAAGCCACAACTCCATTGTCACACAATGGGAGGAACAAAGTTCATCTCATGAACTAATATACACCAAACTGCCTCTTTGGTAGCATCTTAAGTAGCGATGTATCCAGCCTTTATCGTCTAGTATGCCACGGTATCTAGCTTGGAACTTTTCCAACATACCGTCTCTCCACTGAGGGTAAAGACAATGCCTGTGACTGACATTCAGTCGTCTTTATCACCCTCGAACCATTCCAGTGATTCTCCCCAGGGTCGATTGATACCTTCTCACTACAACTAGTGAGAATCCTAACATCCATTTAGATCTATCTCATAGATCCAAGAACCCAGGATTTAGGAGGTATCACTCTGATCCTATATGGAGAATCATTATGATAAGCGGAGATTGATCGAGCGTAGCATAGGAAACTCCTTCCCTATCAAGAGCATGTCATCCACGTACTCTACGAGGATCGTCACTATACTCCCTACTACCTTTTTGTATATACAAGGTTCATCTGCCATTTTGATGATGTCAAACTGTTTGACTACTTCATCAAAACAGATGTTCCAACTCCGCGATACCTGCTTTATCCTATAAAGCAGCTTGTACACGTTTCCGCTGCTCCCACTGTCTACGAAGCCCTCTGGCTGTGTACTTATAGACTCTCTCTTTTAAAATATTATTTAGAAAAGCAGTCACAACACCCAACCGCCAGATATCGTAGTCATGGTATGTAGCCATGGCAAGTAGGATCTGGATGGACTTAAGCATAGCCACTTGAAAAGGTTTCATCATTATCCATGCCTGGTCGATGACGAAAAGCTTCAACAAGTCTAGCTTTGAAAGTCTTAACTTTTCCATTTACACCAAGTAATCTTCTCAAGATTTACTTGCTCCTGATGGGGATTTAACCCTTCAGATATCGCAACCAAAGTCCATACTTCGTTGGTGTATAAGGATTCCATCTCAGATCACTAAGCATCCAGCCATTCTTACAGAGTCCCACTCCTGATGGCCAGCTCGAAACTAGTTGGGTCATCATCTCATGATGCAATCCTCGCTCCTACTGTCATCGAGAAACCGAAGTAGCTCTCAAGTGGGTGAGGAACCCTACTAGATCGGCGGAGAGGCTGAGGTTCGTTGGTAACTATAGAATCCTTTGGTTCTTTCAAATCATCAGCTGTAGTTTGTATAGCTGGAACATTTCCAGTTCTACATAACAGACCTTGCCTCGAGCTTGTCCGGATTATGCTTTTAGACATAGCCCAGACAACCCCAAATCTTAACCAATTTAAGAGATGGGCTCTTCCCTTATCATATCAAATATGAAGTGGTAGGCAACTGATTTGATTTGAACCCTATTCAATAGGTATGCAGCTTCTCAAGTGCATAACTCCCAAAAGGAAATAGGAAATACAGTAATACTCATCATAGAGCACACCATATCACATAGGGTGCTTTTGCTCCGCCCCGATATACCATCGTGCTATGGTGTATACGGAGGAGTAATGCTGAGAGAGAATCTCATTCTCTTTTAGAATAGTCCAGGAATTCCGTGCTCAAGTATTCTCCTCCCTGATCGCATCAAAGGACATAATACTTGTACCCGTATTTTGGTTCTCTACTTCTAACTTATATTCTGTGAATATCTCAAAAGGTTCAGACTTGTGTTTCAACAGGAACATATGTCTGAGTCTCGAGAGATTATCAAAGAATGTAATGAAGTACAAAGAACCGGTCTTGGCATGTGTAAACAGGGGACCTTACATACATCAACATGTATCATCCCAAAAGTTCACTAACTCTTTCTCTGTTTCCAGTAAACGGAGCTATGTTCATCTTATCTCTGTGACATGACTGGTAAGTTTCATAAGATGTAAATTCAAACTAATTTAAATATGCATCTACATGTAACTTCAGCTAGTCGGGTCGCATTGATATGACCTAGTCTACAATGCCTTAAGAAGGATTCGTTCATTTCTGAACTCTTCCTCTTGTGTGTGTTCCATGTACTAAGAACTGTAGTTTGATTTAGAACATCAATGCTTTTAGATAACGTGCCTGAACCGATCAACTTTTGATATAGGAAATGTTCAAAACATTATCCATTTATACAAAATTTTATCATTTCTTTACTAATAAAGAGATAGATATGATTTTGTATATCAGGATCGGTATCTAATAGCATTTGTTCAGAATCAATGTACTGGTCATACAGGGTGATAGTGACCAACAGACTTGGCTGCAACACTTGCCCCGTTCTCTGTCTCATGAAACTTATCACCCATTCTCAGTTCTCTACCTCTCATGTAGCCCTATGTAACAGATTACATATCAGGGATCCTGATCTGGTATCAAATACCCAGGACGTAGAGGATACTGAGAAACAGTTCTATGTAATGAACACACCCGAAGATGATGCATCAGCATGCACTCTCTTTGTTTGGGCGGCACGGGAATTCTGGTAATCCCCAATTTCCTGCTCTGTCTTATAACAATTATAAGTTGGAGCGGGACCAACGTTCCCCAGCTCAGTATAACTAGCGGGTTCGGTCAATACATCCGTATTATTATCCTGATTAAGGCGTGATATGGTCGCTACCTGGAGAGAGAGAGAAGAAAACACTCAGCATGCGCTCTTTCAAGAATAGATTGGTTATTATTTTATCTAATCAGGATGGCTTCCACTGCTTTTTATCAAATCTTCCTTCAAACCCTAAAAGGAAAGACTAGCCGGGATTAATTACAAACTACAAGTTCGCCAATCTTTCAGCCAGGCCAGTGTCGGTACTTTGAGGCAGGTCCCCCGTGCTTTCGCACGAACCTAATTAATGTAAACCTCGTTTTTCCAGAGGCGTAACCTCGTTAACACCTTTCTAGACACCTACTTGATCGGCTAATTGTAATGTGTAAAACTCTTCCAGGAGTAACAATTACTCGCAGCGGGTATCGGGATCCAACTATCTCATAGAAGGTATGCAATCTCATTGCAAATTTCAACACTTGAAATTCCCGATAATATTTTGCCCCTAGCGTCCTATGACCTTGACGCAGGCCAACAAACCATAGTCCGCTAGTCAAGTTCAACCCGTCATTTCTTGATTGAATTAAACCCACCCGCACGACCCTTGACGCAGGCCAACAAAGTCGCACGACTACCCTAATCCAATCTGCATCATATGCATAAGCAGATAAATACTAGTTAGCTACCGCACACTACGCCTTGACGCAGGCCAACAAACGTAGCACGAATACTAACTACTACTTATCTGAAATGACGGAGGGCTACGACAGGTTTTTCTAAAAACCTATTGCGTAATGAACTTGATATCGTTGTAGAATCAAATGATTTTAAAAATGGAGTGCTTTTGAGGCTTTTCTAGTTTTTCTAAAGGAGTCACTCCCGGTGAAGGGATCGTCGGTCCTTTCCTCATCGAATAAGGTGTGGGATATATCATATATATCACTGTGCAAAGCAAAACTCTTAAAAGCAATCAGAAGACAAACCGAGTGTGTAGCATCTGCCAGTTATTGCTAAAGGAGTCACTCCCGGTGAAGGGATCTCGGTCCTTTCCTCATCGAATAAAGTGCAGGATATATCACATATACCGCTGTGCAAAGCAAGAACTGTAGCTACCTGTTTTATTTTGAAATTCGATTCTACAACATCTTAGGTTTCTTTTATTTCATTAATCTCATTAATGAAGTCCCATCATTTAAGTTACCTAAACATCACAGATAAATACGACGTACACTTATGCCATCCGCATTCGCCTCGATGTCCCCTCATGCACCGTTAGGTTAGGTAACTAACGGTAGAGCAGGGCAGGGCTAACGCGGGTGTAAAACATAAGTAACGTCTATATAATATATCATATATACTATATACTGTATCTATCATAGAACATCACATGATCACATCACAGATATCGCAGCAGAAGAAACATATAAAATATTGGATATACTAGGACGTCCGTGTTTTCAAAATGAGCCAGTATAAAACACGGATTCCACGGTCGCGATGAATAGCCAAACCCACACCCCAAGACCCCTACGAGAGCGGCAAGCAACCCTACCAATTCTAGAGTTAGGAGACCCGGACTCGACTCCTCGAGTTGGTCTCCCACTGGACTCCAGAACCCGGTTACTTGTGCTCCCCTCCTTGGGTCTATCCTAGTGCGGAAAAGTAAATAATATACAAAAGGTGACATCTTCCGCAACCTGTAAGTTCCCCAATAAAAGAATATTACATACAAGTTTTTACATGAATGAAAATGAAAAACACTCATCTCATATAAAAACCCCCCGGCTATTCAAACACGACGGTCCAATATAACATATCCAGCAACACATAACATCACATGTCATCAACGTAAGTAAATATGCGCATCCCAATTGTCGTTGACATATAGCAACGAAACCGGCGATATCCCATATTACACTTACGGTCACAGAAAAGAAAGTGTAAAACTACAACAGTTGGAATCAGCAATCCGCGCAGACATCGCATGCCTAATCAAATGAATACCTTAGACATCACATGCCTAACAATTATAAACCCCGCATTTTAGTCTCAAAATCGAAAACACTTTTCAATATCAAGTCGGGCAATTCAACAAAATTCCCAACATCCTGATCGAATGCTCGTCGCAAACTTCAGTAGACGGCAGCACCCCCGATACCGTCGACGAAGTGCACCAAGGCGGAACACCGCTACCGGGAGCACCCAAACGGATGCTTTCGGCGACGGGGTTCTCCTACAGTCACTTGGTCGGGGCTATGGAGTGAGGCTGTCTATTAAGTTTACCCAGCGAGTATCCGCGTACGCTACGTGATTGCGACGGACTTTTGATCACATCAAAATTCCGTGGCAACCGATCAAGTGAGACTAAACTGCTATGTTTATAACATTCATTCAGTTATCTCATAACTTCTTGTGAATTCCAATTATTGTATCCCATTCCAGATAAATAGAAAATGTTAAACTTTCCGATCGAACATCGAACACCCAAGTTTTCCCGATATAGATCAACACATGAAATAAGCCTAACAGCATTCAGTTCGTTCCTCAGTACCAACGGTCCAGCCGTAGAAGGGTCAAGCCAACGCCTCACATGTAGCACGCCGTACTGCCCCAAAGCCGAAGGTTCAAAGGGCAGTTCAAGACGGTCACATAATCGAGTTAAGGTTTGTTGTCTTCTAGAGGGTCCATCGCGTTACTTGCACTACTTAGAACGTCGTTAAACCATGGAAAAATCCAACACTTGGAAATTTCCCGACAGGGGAAAAATTGGGTATTTATATCCGGTCGAACTTTTTAACATATTCAAACATTATCCGGAAAGCCAAATAAACAAAGTTAAATAATCCGATCGATTCATCGAATCCCCAAAACAACCACAGAAAATTCAACTCTTGAATAAATATTAGAAATTCCCAGAAAACTCAACACCTGAAAACATGAATTACTGTGCAAAAATTAAACAGTGATAAGATATATTGGCCGCGGAACCGCCGCGAAGCCAAGCTTCTGCCGCGGTTCCGCCGCAGAAGCCAAGCTTCTGCCGCGGTTCCGCCGCACTGTAGCAGCTTCACTCGAAAAATTTTGCATCGTAATTCTTATTTTTTCCTGCTGAATTTTTTAAGAATTTTTAATCTGGAAAAAACCCAGTTTTTGAAAAAAGTCCAGAGAGCATGAAATTTTAGGGTTTCGGGTTTGTCCGGGTTTCAAACTTCGTCTACGCATCGCCTAAGGCTCTAGCTAGGCTCTGATACCACTGTAGGTCAGGCAGCAACCCCATCCAATGGGGTCGCCGTGGCACCAACGGGTCCCTCAGCAGCTACTTTTTACGCATGCCCCCTCGCGAGGACTACAACTCGCCGGAACACCTTCCGGTCTCGGGACACCCTGGGGGTAAGAGCCTATGCTTCGCCACACTGTCACACAGTGAGAACCCCCCATAGGTCGACATCCAATGTCTAGTAGCTCTGATACCACTGCAGGGTTCCTAGGCACTCTCAAGAGGTCTCACAAGGCATCAACAATGCCAATTTCAAAATTTACGGTGCCGAGAAACCCTAGACTACGGATCGTTAACTAGAAATCTAGGCGACCAAAGCAACTAGTTTACAACTAAACTAAAAGAACGGAAATACAACCTTTGTAGATCCGGTTCTCCACCTCCATGGCTCCGCGATGAAGTCTCCTCGCTGTCCAAATCGGACCTTGGGCTCTAGCGTTGGCTTCATCGGAGAAAAAGCGGGCTAGGTCATCGACGACGATGCCGAAGATGATCTACGTCGAGGCATCGCTAGATCAAGCTCCCACTTCACCAAGTCATGAAACTTGTGAAGAAAACACACTCTACTACTTGGCAAGAGGTAGAGGATGAAGAAATAGGAAGTGGGTTCACTTTAGAATTGGATTTCTCACTCTTTTCATCAAGTTGCCATTGATGAGGCAAGCTTTTTCTTCAAGTAGAAGATGATGAAGAAGAAGAAGATAATATGATAAGTATTAAGTAAAATGAAAATAATAATAATACTTATCATCTACCAACCATGGTCAAGTGTAGAGACTAAACTAGGGTTAGTGGGAATGGTTAGGGTTAAGCATGAGACAAAATGGTCACATGGTCAAAGCTTCATGAAGCTTCAATATACAACAAAGTTAGCCACCATTTTCTATATGCTTAATATTTTTCCAAAAAAGAATAAATAGATAAATAAAAGAATAAGAAAACAAAAAGGAAAACCCTAACCATTACACAACCATAGTTTAATCTTTACACATACACTAGTGAGCATGTATCATCAAACATGATACAAACTTGTGCACAAAAGTATATCACATATACAATGTGCACAAACCAAGTGAGAAAATCCATTTAAAGTGAACCAATACTAGTTAATGCAAAGTAATATATCAAATATATAATTATGCATTAAATCATTAAATCAACACTTGATTTAACGATCCGGTCATATCGCATATAACCGACTAATATTCAATGTATCGGCTTATCGAATCAATCCTTGATTCGATAACTAGGTTATATCGCATACAACCATTCGATACATTCGTCGCGAGAATGAAATACTGTATCACATACATGCATTATTCTCGGTCCCGCACATATCTCATATGCGCTCCTATTTCGTTTCGCTTGAGCCAGGAAACCTCTGTGTAGGACTCTAAAGACTCGTCCGTACGCCGGCAGCAGGTGATGATCATATCAAACACCCACAAGCCGCAAGCGGTCTGCTAAATGTAACGGCCACCCGAGTATTGAGCGATCAGAAGATCGACGAGCAAGCCCGCTCACACTCCTGTGAATCCAACCAGTAACACTTACCGTACAGTCCGGTCTGTTCGTCTGATATGTCGCATATCTCACCTAGGGGTGGTAAACGTCAGACCCCAATAGCTCGATAAGTCGCGTCGATATGAGGTCTATAACAATTCGAGAAACTACTGTTAACACTTACCAGTAAATCTCAGCAACCCTGGCCAGGGATTTCCTGTTATAGCCAATCGAACACAGCGCAACATCAACTCCCTATACCGGGAGAGACGAATCCCCTCCTATCGCTCATTGCCTCCATGTGATTCGGGACTGTACCCAAAAACCACCATTTTGCACGCCCTCTTGGACGTGGTAAGGTGGAAATCAAAGCACAGTGGGAACCACACAAGACTCTATGACGATCTCGGGTCAACAGACTACTCTGTACCAGTGTCACCAGAGAACTGCCATCTGACGTAAGGTATAATACCATCTGGGAGTTCTCGGCGAGTACGTCCAGTGTACCCAGTCTCCACTGAGCACCCGTATATCATCTCTGATGTCAAACACCAATGGATATGGGATCATCCATCGCCCATCTGTATGGGTCGAGAAGGTATACGCTAGTCTACTCTGATATATCGATGCCCCATCTCGATACACCCACGACTAGGGACTTTGAAGGATGTACTTATGGACTACCATGTCCCCACTAGTATGATCCGCATCATAGTCCAGGTTATCAAGTACACATCCTAAGGGCTTTACCAACATGTAACAGAGAGACAATCAGTGTACACGTTAAGGTAAAGAGCAACCAGATAGCATACTATCATGTCGAGCAAGAAAGTCCTCCCTATATACGTCCTAGCATCCACTACAATATACATCATATATACAGTAATGGCCTCTAGGGCATACATATAACTAACAGCACCTCGTCGACGGTATCGGGGGTGCGGCCGCCTACTAAAGTTTGCGACGAGCATTCGATCAGCATGTCGGGAATCTTGTTGAATTGCCCGACTTGATATTGAAAAGAGTTTTCGATAATGAGACTAAAATACGGGGTTTATAATTGTTAGGCATGCGATGTCTAAGAAATTCATTTGTTTAGGCATGCGATGTCTAAAAAGGTTGCGGATTCCAACTGTTGTAGTTTTACACTTTCTTTTCTGCGACCGTAAGTGTAATATGTGATATCGCCGGTTTCGTTGCTATATGTCAACGACAATTGGGATACGCATGTTTACTTACGTTGATGACATGTGATGTTATGTGTTGCTGGATAAGTTATATTGGATCGTCGTGTTCGGATAGCCGGGGTTTTTTTATGTGAGATGAGTGTTTTTCATTTTCATTCATGTAAAACTTGTATGTAATATTCTTTTATTGGGGCACTTCCAGGTTGCGGAAGATGTCACCTTTTGTATATTATTTACTTTTCCGCACTAGGATAGACCCAAGGAGGGGAGTACAAGTAACCGGGTTCTAGGGTCCAGTGGGAGACCATCTCGAGGAGTCGAGTCCGGGTCTCCTAACCCTAGAATTGGTAGGGTTGCTTGCAGCTCTCGTAGGGGTCTAGGGGTGTGGGTTTGGCTATTCATCATGACCGTGGAATCCGTGTTTTATACTGGCTTGTATTGAAAACACGGACGTCCTAGTATATCCAATATTTCATATGATTCTTCTGCTGCGTTATCTGTGATGTGATCAAGTGATATGTTCTGTGATAGATACTGTATATTGCATATATGATATATTATATAGACGTTACTTATGTTTTACACCCGCGCTAGCCCTGCCCCGCTCTGCCGTTAGTTACTTAACCTAACGGTGCACGAGGGGACATCGAGGCGAATGCGGACGGCATAAGTGTACGTCGTATTTATCTGTGATGTTTAGGTAACTTAAATGATGGGACTTCATTAATGAGATTAATGAAATAAAAGAAACCTAAGATGTTGTAGAATCAAATTTCAAAATTAAAACAGGTAGCTACAGTTCTTGCTTTGCACAGAGGTATATGTGATATATCCTGCACCTTATTCGATGAGGAAAGGACCGAGATCCCTTCACCGGGAGTGACTCCTTTAGCAATAACTGGCAGATGCTACAACTCTCGGTTTTTCTTTTGATTGCTTCTATAGTTTCTACTTTGCACAGTGATATATATGATATATCCCGCACCTCATTCGACGAGGAAAGGACCGACGATCCCTTCACCGGGAGTGACTCCTTTAGCAAAACTAGAAAAGCCTAAAAAACACTCCATTTTAAAAATCATTTGATTCTACAACGAAATCAAGTTCATTACGCAATAGGTTTTCAGAAAAACCTGTCGTAACCCTCCGTCATTTCAGATAAGTAGTAGTTAGTATTCGTGCTACGTTTGTTGGTCTGTGTCAAGGCGTAGTGTGCGGTAGCTAACTAGTATTTATCTGCATATGCAAATGATGCAGATTGGATTAGGGTAGTCGTGCGACTTGTAAGTCCATGCTACCTCTCCCGGTACTTTTGGGTATGCGGAATTTGGTAAAAAACGATTTTCTTAGAGGTGGCAACATAGACTTAAAACCCGGATCTTTGTTAAACATCTAACTAACAACCTAACTACGAGTTGCTAACTACCCGGTTAGGGGGTTATACCTTTCTTTTTCTCGAACTCCTTCGTCTTCAAGCTTCGATGGTCTTCCGAATCGGCTTCTCCCCGTCGTCTCCTTGCGCCGAAGATAGATCCACCTGAAACCTTCAACCTTTGGCTCCTTTTTCGAACTTTGAAGAAACTAGTTGACTCGGTTTGCCAAACCTTGTGAACTAGTGTGAGTAGAGAAGAGTTTGTATGGGATTTTATCTATGGTTTTTGGTTCTCAACTCATGAGACAAGTGAACCATAGAGTCAAGAGAGGGAGAGCAAGAGGAGGAGATGAGAGCTCAAGAACAAGAAAGAGAATGAGCATGAAAGAATGAGAGAAGACTTTTCTCATTTGGCTCTAATAATCCAAAACAATCATAACACCTCATATCAATCAAGTATTATGTGATGGTTTAAGCAACCATAGCCATATCATTTCATGCACTCATTTTGCACAAAAGAGCAAGCAAGCAAAAGTCTTTGCAATGAAATGATAGCTATAGTTATCATGAGGGTCAACTAGTCAAGCCTAGTCAACCGGTCAACAAAGTCAACAAGTCAACAAAAGTCAACAAGTCAACAAAGTCAATCCCTCAACAACCATGTCACCATAATACTTAATTAATATAATTGTTAATCACATATCATATTCTCATTAGGGTTGAGCAAAAAGTCAATAGTCAACTGTCAACGGTCAACAACCCTAATGAGAATTCTCTGCCTCTGTCTCTCCGTCAACTGTGCATACACACCCGCATCCGCGTTCCGAGGAACACGAATGCATACTGGATAAAACCAATCCCAAAAGGTACACTAGGATCTGGCTTAAACTAAAGCCCGCTAGTGTGAACTGTCCGGACACTGTACGTGCACAAGTGCACGGATGTGACCGAACCCTATCGCAAAACCATGCGACCTGTCGCAAAACCATACGACCTCTACTCTTTTGCCTAAAGGCGAATAGCTTTCTGTGTGGGACTCTAAAGACTCGACACTACGCTGGCAGTGGGTTTAACCACAGACCGCAAGCGGCACTAGCTGTGCGTAACGGTCCCCAGGTAGATGCCGACAAGAAGACTGACGAGGCGAAACCCATCTGAACTCCTACTGAGCCTGAATGTGACATTCTCCGTACAGTCCGGTATGTTCGTCTGGTACATCGCATGGCGGGCCTAGGGGGCGGTAAACGTCAGTCCCCCAATAGCGGTACAAGTCATGTCGGTGAAGCCCAAAACACCCTGAGATAACACTGGAAGCCTACCAGTATATCTCGTTTGCCCTGGCCAGGAACTACTCGTGTAATGGCTCTCCTAGACACAGCGCGATGTCAATCCCCAATACCGGGAGAGACGAATCCTGTCTAACCGTCACTGCCTCCAAGTGCTTCGGGACTGCACCCAACTACCACCTGTTTGCACGACTCCTTTGAGCCGTGGTAGGGTAGTAATCAAAGTACAGTGGGAACACACTCGAGGTGAAGTGACAGTGTCAAGTCAGCGGACTAAGCTGTACTCATGTCACCTGGGAACTGATAACTGACGATAGGCATAATACCAACTAGTCAGTTCCCGACGAGTCCTGTCCAGTGTACTCGTAACCTAACGAGCACCCGCATACTATCTCCAGTACGACGTACTGATGGCTGTGGGACAGACCATCTCCCACTCTGGGATGAGAAGCGCATGCGCCAGTCTACTCCGGAGTATCGATGCCCTGTCTCGATAGTCCTGCGACTAGGGACCTACATAAGGATGTGCTTATAGATTACCCAGCCCCCACTAGTGTGACTGCCATCACAACACTGGTAATCAAGCAAAGATCCTAAGGGCTCCACTAATGTGTATAGGTGATATACTAAAATAAACACATGTACACATTGAAGCAGAAACAAACCATGTAGCATACTACTATTTTGAGCAAGATTGTCAATACAAGGTGAATGTCCCAAGCTTCCATTAAGTAATATACATACTAGTATGATACAGTAATGGTCTCTAGGGCATATACACTAACAATCTCCCACTTGCACTAAGGCCATGTACTGGCGTATCGAAGACCTATCATCTCGATTAGCCGCTCGAACTGAGTCTGGGGTAGGGCCTTCGTGAGTGGATCTGCAGTGTTGTCTTCTGATTTTACTCTCTTTACCTCGATCTCCAGGCGATCAATGATCTCCCTGATCAGGTGGAACCGCCTCAAAATGTGCCTGGACTTCTGATGGGACCTGGGTTCCTTCGCTAAAGCTATAGCGCCGTTGTTGTCATAATACAGCGGTATTGGATCAACACTGGTAGGAACCACCTGAAGTTCCGTGAGGAACTTCTTCATCCAGACAGCTTTCTTTGCGGCATCGCAAGCAGCTATGTACTCCGCTTCCATAGTTGAGTCAGCAACGGTTTCCTGCTTGGAACTCTTCCAGCAAACCGCCCCTCCATTGAGGGTAAAGACATAACCCGACATGGACTTGGAGTCATCCTTGTCACTCTGGAAGCTGGAGTCAGCAAAGGCCTCAATCTGGAGGTCTTTTCCGCCATACACCAAGAACATCTCCTTAGTCTTTCTCAGGTACTTGAGAATGTTCTTTACTGCTATCCCGTGTTTCTCCCCTGGGTTCGACTGATACCGGCTTACAACGCTCAATGCGTATGCTACATCTGGTCTGGTACACAATATCGCATACATAATAGAGCCTACCGCAGATGCGTAGGGTATTGATGACATGAGAGCCCTTTCCAAATCAGTCTTGGGAGACTTCTCTTTGGAGAGGGTGATTCCGTGACAAGCCGGCAGATTACCGCGCTTGGAATCTTCCATACTGAATCGTTTCAGTATGGTGTCGATGTACCTTGACTGTGAAAGACCCAACATCCTCTTAGATCTATCACGATAGATCTGGATCCCCAGAATGTAGTTGGCATCGCCCAGGTCCTTCATGGAGAACCTCTGCGACAAGAATCCTTTGACTGACTGTAGCATAGGAATATCATTTCCTATTAGGAGAATGTCATCGACGTACAAGACGAGGAATACCATATTTCTCCCTACAATCTTACTGTAAATGCATGGTTCATCTGGGTTTTTGACAAAGTCGAATTCTTTGACAGTATCATCAAAGCAAATGTTCCAACTCCGCGATACCTGCTTAAGTCCATAGATGGACTTGAGCAACTTGCACACTTTACCGCTGCTCCCACTCTGAATGAATCCCTCTGGCTGATCCATATAGACGCACTCTTCCAAATTTCCATTTAGGAAAGCCGTCTTTACGTCCATCTGCTAAATCTCATAATCGTGGAAGGCAGCAATGTCAAGAAGGATCCGAATGGATTTAAGCATGGCTACCGGAGAAAAGGTCTCGTCATAGTCCAAACCAGGTCTTTGACGAAAACCCTTTGCAACGAGCCTAGCTTTATAGGTTTCAACCTGTCCATCTACACCAATCTTCTTTCTGAAGATCCATTTGCAGCCTACAGGTTTTACCCCTTCTGGAGCAAAGTCCAAAGTCCAAACTTTGTTGGTGTACATGGACTCCATCTCGGTCCGCATTGCATCCAGCCATTTTACCAAGTCACTGCTCTGAATGGCTTGCTGGAAGCTAGTAGGCTCACCATAATCCATGGTGCAATCCTCTCTATCCCCGTCTATGAGAAAACCGTAGTATCTCTCGGGCGGATGAGACTGCCTACTACTTCTGCGGAGTGGCGTAGGAATGTCCGGTTCCCCTGAACCTTCTGGTTCTACTAAGGTTTCAGTAATAGCTTGTGGTTCTGGAATTTCTTCCAGTTCTATTGCGCTCCCACTTATCTGATTTTCTAAAAACTCAGTTTCCAAGAAGCGGGCATAACGAGAAACAAGGACTTTTTGCTCCTCTGCGTAATAGAAAAGATACCCCTTGGAGTTCTTTGGGTATCCCACAAACATGCACTGTACTGAGCGTGCCTCGAGCTTGTCCGCATGCTGCTTTTTTACAAAAGCTGGACATCCCCATGTCTTAAAGGATTTAAGACAGGGTTTCTTCCCACTCCACATATGATATGGTGTGGTAGGCACTGTCTTAGTAGGAACTTGGTTCAAGAGATGTGCAGCTGTTTCTAGTGCATAACCCCAGAAAGATCGCGGTAACTCAGCCTTACTCATCATGGAACGAACCATATCTAATAGGGTTCGATTCCTCCTTTCCGATACAACGTTGTGTTGTGGTGTGTATGGAGGAGTACGCTGAGAGAGAATTACATTCTCTTTTAAGTAGTCCAGAAACTCGGCAGTCAAGTATTCTCCACCTCGATCAGATCTTAGTGTCTTAATACTTTTGCCTGTTTGTTTTTCAACTTCATTCTTGTATTTCCGAAATTTCTCAAAGGCCTCGGATTTGTGCTTCATTAAGAAGACATGTCATACCTAGAGAAATCATCTGTGAAAGTAATGAAGTATGAATAACCGCTTCGCGCATGTGTAGACATTGGACCACACACGTCACTGTGTATGAGTCCCAAGAGCTCGCTCGCTCTTACTCCGTGTCCAGTGAACGGAGTCTTTGTCATCTTTCCGATGAGACAAGATTCACAAGTGGCATAAGACTGGTACTCGAACGGATCCAAGTATCCTTCTTTATGTAACTTAGTCAACCGTGTCTCATTGATGTGACCTAGTCTACAATGCCATAAGAAAGCCTGATTTAATTCTGGAGACTTTCTTTTAAGTGTGTTCTGGACACTGAATATCTGAGCTTGATTCAATACGTATATACCGTTATTTAATGTACCTGACCCAATCAGTACTTGATTTAGGTGGATGTTTACTACATCGCTTACAAAAGCAAAATCATATCCTTCCTTAGAAAGTAAGGATACAGATATGATATTACAAGTCGCACTTGGTACATACAAACAATTACGCAGAATCAATATCTGCCCAGTTGTCAGTCCTAGGTGATATTCCCCTACGGATACAGCATCCATGCTCATTCCGTTAGCAACCCTGAGAGTCATATCACCTTTCCTGATAACCCTATGGTTTCTTAGAGCCTGTAACGAATTACAGATATGAGATCCTGATCCGGTATCCAATACCCAGGAAGTAGGGTTAACTGACAAACAGTTCTCTATTACAAACACACTCGAAGCCGAAGCCACAACATGCTTCGAATTCTGGCTACTGGCTTTGCAAGCCCTGCAATCTTTCTGCCATTGTTCATTCCCGTTACAATAGGAACGTCCCTCTTTTACTGTATCCAGTCCTGAAACTTTTGCCCTTGCTTTTCCTTTTTCTTCCCTGGTTTCTTTCAGGGTATAAGCAGAGGGCAGGGACTGTAGAATTAAGTTAGTACTTGACCCATTCTTCAACGTGGTCTCCAGGTCCGTGAGTTTAAAATAGCTGGTCTCTGTAAGGATGTTGTCCCTTACAGATGACCCGACAGCCAACCTCGCTTGAAGCAATTCGTTCGAGGTCTCATATCTTGCGATACGAGATTGCTCTCCATATAAATCTTTGTTATGGAGGAAGATAGAAACTGAGTCCATCTTCTCGTGCTGCCCCTGGTTTGCACCATCAACTTAGGCTAACACGAGGCACTTGGCTTTCGCACAATCCTTTTCCGATGTCCTTTGGATGTAAACATCCATGACAGGGGAAACTGGACCTGAGACGGCAAGGGCTTGATTAGTTAAGTGGTTTCCCAGCTTGTCATGGGTAATGGACATCTGGACAGATCTTTGCCAGTTACAACAGTCAGATTCAGTCATATTATTATCTAGATGTAACCTAGGTGCGGTCACTTGGTCGCTGCAATTAAGAGAGAGAGAAGAAAACACTCAGCATGATGCTCTTGCAAGTTTAGAGTGGTTTTTAATTTGTCTAAACAGGATGGCTCCCACTGTCTCTCGAATCCCTCCTCAAACCAAAAAGGAAGAATTAGTCAGGATCAATCTCACCGTACAATTCTTGCTTAACCGTTCGGCCAGGCTGGTGTCGGTACTTCGAGGGAGGTTTTCCAACGCTTTCGTGAAGTTCCTTAATTAAATAACCTCTTTTCCCTGTGGGCGTAGCCCCGCTAACACCTTTCTAGACACCTACTTGGTTTATAGCATTGATCGTTAAGTGAGAAATTTCCCGAGGAGTAGCATATACTCACAGTAGGATCGGGATCCAAATATCATCGTGTGACGAAACTGAAGGAATCCTACCAGAATCATCACACTCCAAATGATATGCAACACTAGCAAGTTTCAGTTCTTTTGAAACTCCCGATGTGGATTTTTTTTGCCCCATGCTCTTATGACCTTGACTAAGGCCAACAAATCATAAGTCACGTGTCAAGTTCTACCCGTCATTGTCCAGGTTGATTTGAACCCACCAGTATATACCCTTGACTATGGCCAACAAAGTAATACGACTGTCCCAAACTAACGCATTCTATCTATGCAACATATGAATACCCACCAGCTACCAAACACTGTGCCTTGACTAAGGCCAACAAATACAGCTTGAATACTGTTGATTATTCATATGAAACGACGGAGGGCTACGGATGGTTTTGGCGAAATCGTGAACGTAGTGAACTTGATATAATCGAAGGAACCTTGATAGCTTTTAAAAGGAGTAGCTCAAGCTCCGCATTTAAAAGTTTGGTTTTGAAAAGAACCGAGTGGTTTTCAAAATGTTCCAACGACTTATACTAGGTTTATTTTCTTGCATCAGTTCTTTTAATGCGTGTTATTCTTGCATTAGTTCTTTTAATGCGTCCCATCATTTAATCCTACCATTGCAGAAAACAACCAAAATATGACGTACGCTTATGCCATTCGCATTCGCCATGGGGCCCCCGTCATTACCCGTTAGGTTACTTAACTAACGACAGAGCGGGGGCTGGGCTAGCGCGGCTGTAAAACATAAGCAACGCATAAATAGTATCATATATAGATATATACTGCAATGATAGCCATTTCAGATCACAGATGAACACATTGGATATACTAGGAACCCGCAATTCGTACGAGCCTGTAACGAAAAGCAGATTACACGGTCGCGGTGAATAGCCAATACCCCACCCAAGACCCCTACGGGTGCGGCAAACTACCCGCCAAGTACCCGAAGTGGAGCAACCTCCCTCAACACCGTGAGTAGGCCACTCAGCACTTCGAGATACCCGGTAGTTTGTGCACCCCCTCCATGGGTCTATCCTAGGAGCAAAAACAGTAAAAAGAAATTATACAATGACGGCTACAACCCCGACCCGGTTGTGCGGTCATACAAATGATTATTACATCAATTTACAAATTTACATGAATTGAAAGAAAAGAAAACTCTCGTCTCACAACCCCGGCTATTCACCCGCGACAATCCAATGGATTCATATACACATTCCAGCAACATTACAGATCACAGATTTGTATAACCCCCACTAATCGACATATAGCGATTAGTAGACGTTCAATACAAATATCACATTACAGAAAAACCCGTCAGCTAAAGTCTTTTTAGAAGTTTCGATCAAAAATACGGATTTTAGGCCCCAACACAAAATTTCCTTTCTGTAAATCTGGGCATAAAACACATATCCCAAAAATCCCAAAATACCCCGACAAGCATACTGTAGCAAAGCAAACACAGAGAGGAGCCAAGAAGGCCGCGGAACCGCGGCAATAGCAAGCTATTGCCGCGTTTCCGCGGTGCAATGATGAGATCATGTGACCATTTTTCTACAGTATACTTAGAAAACCCTGAGTTGATTTTTGGTGTATCCCCAAAAATTTTTCCAACACTTTTAAAATCGACAGAAAGTTTTAAAACCGGGGTTCGTTTTGCGTCTTTTTCTTTGATCGATATTCTAGCTACTTTGCTAACATGTTAGATAGAGTTTAACTAGGCTCTGATACCACTGTAAGTCCATGCTACCTCTCCCGTTACTTTCGTGCATGCGGAATTTGGTAAAAAACGATTTTCTTAGAGGTGGTAACATGGACTTAAAACCCGGATCTTTCTTAAACATCTAACTAACAACCTAACTACGAGTTGCGAACTACTCGGTTAGGGGGTTATACCTTTCTTTTTCTCGAACTCCTTCGTCTTCAAGCTTCGATGGTCGTCCGAATCGGCTTCTCCCCGTCGTCTCCTTGTGCCGAAGATAGATCCACCTGAAAGCTTCAACCTTTGGCTTCTTCTTCGAACTTTGAAGAAACTAGTTGACTCGGTTTGCCAAACCTTGTGAACTAGTGTGAGTAGAGAAGAGTTTGTATGGGATTTTATCTATGGTTCTTGGTTCTCAACTCATGAGACAAGTGAACCATAGAGTCAGAGAGGGAGAGCAAGAGGAGGAGATGAGAGCTCAAGAACAAGAGAGAGAATGATCATAAAAGAATGAGAGAAGACTTTTCTCATTTGGCTCTCATAATCCAAAACAATCATAACATCTCATATCAATCAAGTATTATGTGATGGTTTAAGCAACCATAGCCATATCATTTCATGCACTCATTTTGCACAAAAGAGCAAGCAAGCAAAAGTCATTGCCATGAAATGATAGCTATAGTTATCATGATGGTCAACTAGTCAAGCCTAGTCAACCGGTCAACAAAGTCAACAGGTCAACAAAAGTCAACAAGTCAACAAAGTCAATCCCTCAACAACCATGTCACCATAATACTTAATTAATATAATTGTTAATCACATATCATATTCTCATTAGGGTTGAGCAAAAAGTCAATAGTCAACGGTCAACGGTCAACAACCCTAATGAGAATTCTCTGCCTCTGTCTCTCCGTCAACTGTGCATACACACCCGCATCCGCGTTCCGAGGAACACGAATCATACTGGATAAAACCAATCCCAAAAGGTACACTAGGATCTGGCTTAAACCAAAGCCCGCTAGTATGAACTGTCCGGACACTGTACGTGCACAAGTGCACGGATGTGACCAAACCCTGTCGCAAAACCATGCGACCTCTACTCTTTTGCCTAAAGGCGAATAGCTTTCTGTGTGGGACTCTAAAGACTCGACACTACGCTGGCAGTGGGTTTAACCACAGACCGCAAGCGGCACTAGCTGTGCGTAACGGTCCCCAGGTAGATGCCGACAAGAAGACTGACGAGGCGAAACCCATCTGAACTCCTACTGAGCCTGAATGTGACATTCTCCGTACAGTCCGGTCTGTTCGTCTGATACATCGCATGGTGGGCCTAGGGGGCGGTAAACGTCAGTCCCCCAATAGCGGTACAAGTCGTTTCGGAGTGAAGCCCAAAACACCCTGAGATAACACTGGAAGCCTACCAGTATATCTCGTTTGCCCTGGCCAGGGACTACTCGTGTAATGGCTCTTCTAGACACAGCGCGATGTCAACCCCCAATACCGGGAGAGACGAATCCTGTCTAACCATCACTGCCTCCAAGTGCTTCGGGACTGCACCCAACTACCACCTGTTTGCATGACTCCTTTGAGCCGTGGTAGGGTAGTAATCAAAGTGCAGGGGGAACACACTCGAGGCGAAGTGACAGTGTCAAGTCAGCGGACTAAGCTGTACTCATGTCACCTGGGAACTGATAACTGACGATAGGCATAATACCAACTAGTCAGTTCCTGACGAGTCCTGTCCAGTGTACTCGTAACCTAACGAGCACCCGCACACTATCTCCAGTATGACGTACTGATGGCTGTGGGACAGACCATCTCCCACTCTGGGATGAGAAGCGCATGCGCCAGTCTACTCCGGAGTATCGATGCCCTGTCTCGATAGTCCTGCGACTAGGGACCTGCATAAGGATGTGCTTATAGATTACCCAGCCCCCACTAGTGTGACTGCTATCACAACGCTGGTAATCAAGCAAAGATCCTAAGGGCTCCACTAATGTGTATAGGTGATATACTAAAATAAACACATGTACACATTGAAGCAGAAACAAACCAAGTAGCATACTACTATTTTGAGCAAGATTGTCAATACAAGGTGAATATCCCAAGCTTCCATTAAGTAATATACATACTAGTATGATACAGTAATGGCCTCTAAGGCATATACACTAACACGACTTTGTTGGCCCATGTCAAGGGTCGTGCGGGTGGGTTTAATTCAATCAGGAAATGACGGGTTGAACTTGACTAGCGCATTATGGTTTGTTGGCCTGCGTCAAGGTCATAGGACGCTAGTGGAAAAATTATCGGGAATTTCAAGTGTTGAAATTTGCAATGAGATTGCATACCTTCTATGAGATAGTTGGATCCCGATACCCACTGCGAGTAAGAGTTACTCCTGGGAGAGTTTTACACATTACAATTAGCCGATCAAATAGGTGTCTAGAAAGGTGTCAACGGGGTTACGCCTCTAAGAAAATGAGGTTTACTGTAATTAGGTTCGTGCGAAAGCACGGGAGACCTCCCTCAAATTACCGACACTGGCCTGGCTGAAAGATTGGCGAACTTGTAGTGTGTAATTAATCCCGGCTAGTCTTTCCTTTTAGGGTTTGAAGGAAGATTTGATAAAAACAGTGGGAGCCATCCTGATTAGATAAAATAATAACCAATCTGATCTTGCAAGAGCGCACGCTGAGTGTTTTCTTCTCTCTCTCTCCAGGTAGCGACCATATCACGCCTTAATCAAGATAATAATACGGATTATTGACCGAACCCGCTTGTTATACTGAGCTGGGGAACGTTGGTCCCACTCCAACTTATAATTGTTATAAGACAGAGCAGGAAATAGGGGATTACCAGAATTCCCGTGCCGCCCAAACGAAGAAAGTGCATGTTGATGCATCTCCTTCGGGTGTGTTCATTATAAAGAACTGTTTCTCTGTATCCTCTACGTCCTGGGTATTTGATACCGATCAGGATCCCAGATATGTAATCAGTTACATAGGGCTACAGAAAGGTAGAGAACTGAGAACGGGTGATAAGTTTCATGAGGCAGAAAACGGGGCAAGTGTTGCAGCCACGTCTGTTGGTCACTGTCACCCTGTATTACCAATACATTGATTCTGAATGAATGTTATTAGATACCGAACCTGATATACAAAATCATATCAGTCTCTTTATTAGTAAAGAAACGATAAAATTTTGTATTGTTGGATAATATTTTGAACATTTCCTATATCAAAAGTTGATCGGATCAGGCACGTTATCTAAAAGCATTGATGTTCTAAATCAAACTACAGTTCTTAGTATACAGAACACACACAAGAGGAAGAGTTCAGAACTGAATGAATCCTTCTTGAGGTATTGTAGACTAGGTCATATCAATGCGACCAGACTAGCTGAAGTTACATATAGATGCATATTTAAATCCTGTTTGAATTTACATCTTGTGAAACTTTCCAGTCATGTCACAGAGATAAGATGACCATAGCTCTGTTTATTGGAAACAGAGAAAGAGTTAGTAAACTCTTGGGACTGATACGTGATGATGTATGTAAGGTCCCCTGTCTACATATGCCAGGACCGGTTCTTTATACTTCATTACATTCTCTGATAATCTCTTAAGATTCAGACATATGTTCCTGTTGAGACATAAGTCCGAACCTTTTGAGATATTCACAGAATATAAGTTAGAAGTAGAGAACCAATATGGGTATAAGTATTATGTCCTTTGATGTGATCAAGGAGGAGAATACCTGTGCATAGAATTCCTGAACTATTATAAAGGAGAATGAGATTCTCTCTCAGCATTACTCCTCCGTATACACCATAGCACGATGGTATATCGGGGCGGAGCAATAGCACTCTATGTGATATGGTGTGCTCTATGATGAGTACTACTGAGTTTCCTATTTCCTTTTTGGGAGTTATGCACTTATGAAGTTGCATACCTATTGAATAGGGTTCCAATCAAATCAGTTGCCTACCACTTCATATATGATATGGTATGGGAAGAGCCCATGTCTTAAGCTAATTAAGATTTGGGGTTGTCCGGCCTATGTCTAAAAGAAAAATCCGGACAAGCTCGAGGCAAGGTCAGTCATGTAGAACTGGAAATGTTCCAGCTATACAAACTGCAGCTGATGATTTGATAGAACCAAAGGATTCAGTAGATTCCAACGAACCTCAGCCTCTCCGCCGATCTAGTAGGGTTCCTCACCCACCTGAGAGATACTTCGGTTTCTCGATGACAGTGGGAGCGAGGATTGCATCATGAGATGATGACCCAACTCGTTTCGAGCTGGCCATCAGGAGTGGGACTCTGTAAGAATGGCTGGATGCTTAGCGATCTGAGATGGAATCCTTATACACCAACAAAGTATGGACTTTGGTTGCTATATCTGAAGGGTTAAATCCCCATCAGGAGCAAGTATATCTTGAGAAGATTACTTGGTGTACTTGGAAAAGTTAAGACTTTCAAAGCTAGACTTGTTAAAGGTTTGCATCATTGACCAGGTATGGATCATGATGAAACTTTTTCTAAGGAGCTATGCTTAAGTCCATCCAGATCCTACTTGCCACGGCTACATACCATGACTACGATATCTGGTGGTTGGGTATCATGACAGCTTTTCCAAAATGATGTTTTAGAAGAGAGCGTCTATAAGTACACAGCCAGAGGGCTTCGTAGACAGTGGGAGCAGCGGAAACGTGAACAAAATGCTTTATAGGATAAAGCAGGCATCGCGGAGTTGGAACGTCTGTTTTGATATCGTAGTCAAAAAGTTTGACTTCATCAAAATGGTAGATGAACCTTGTATATACAAAAAGGTAGTAGAGAGTATGGTGGTGATCCTCGTAGAGTACGTGGATGACATATGATCAGTCGAAAATATTGCATATTTTAACCGGCAATTTCCCTATCATCTGCATACATATAGAAGTGTTCGGCATTCATATTCCACATATTAGCAAATCGGTCGCAAAATATCAGATTACATGCATTCGACCTTAAAACCGGCATTTCTAGGGAAATTGACTGCATTGCATTACATAGCATATTTTCTATATATCGCAACCCGTGTTTCGAAGTCTGTGCAGGAAAAGAGAAGCTTGCTCGATCATTACATTGCTCGACCATTACAATTGCTCGTAAACTCACTTAACTCAAATCTGGTATCAACACAGAAGGGATTATACAAATCAAAACATCAGAGAAAGACCCAAACTCCAGTGAAAAGCTTCAGCAGAAAGCCCAAGGCCCAAGCCCACTAACAAGCCGCGGAAGCGCGGCATTTACATGGTCATTGCGGCTGATCCGCGGCTAAGAGGTGACGTCATCAGCTAATTTTTAGCCCAGTATGCTTCTGCCAGGGCCCACTGCTCAGAAATGCACTTGAAGTTCCAGAAGACTCCAGATATTTCTACCAGATCAGCAACCACTTGAGTTTCACTAAACTAGCCTAATCATTCTAGAACTTTCCCTAAACCCTAGCTTAAACCCTAAGCTAACTCCTAACAAACTCCTTCTAGAAATTCTTCAACAAACTTTTGGAGGGAAAGGGAAATTCAAATCTAAACCTAGGGTTTGGGAGCTCTATAAATAAGACCCTAGGCTCATTGTAAAAGATTATTCAACCTTGGGAAAGTTTAGAAAATTCAATCTCTTTCTTCATCCCCTCTTCCTCAAGTTTAGTGAGAGAGCTTGTCGGAAACCCTAACCCTAAATCCAACCACAATTCAAGATCTTGAGTGCAAGCCAAGCAAGATGCCTTCAACCCTTTTATGAGTCGAGCCGATCTTCAATCGGGCAAGAGATCAAAGTAGATCCACGATCCACGGAGACGAGCGAAGCCGAGTCAACGATCGATTTCTTCTTCTTGTAGATTCTTGAAAGAATGTATTGAAATTGTTGATTAAATAAAAGGTGATATTCTTTTATCTTGTTTTCTTTAAATTCAGCATCATGTTATCTTTACAATTCTTGAATATTATCTTTGTGGTGATGTGTGAATAAAACTCCGCTCGTTAAAGAGTCGAAACGATCTTTAGAATGATGATGTAAAATAGCTTTAATCGATTCTTGATTCCTATGATGGTTTGTAAACCCTAGCAAGTTCAAGAACCGACAACCCATTTCGTTACGATGCTTTCTTGAATGATATCGCTCGAAATTGGGGAGTAAGGATCGTTTCTTGAAATTGCTAGAGACTAGAATGTGAATGATATCGACAACAGAACAAGGGATAAGATGAAACCCTAGTTTCACGAGAAAACCCTAACTCTTGTCGACGATCATCGATCTAGTATCAATCCTTCGAAGGACAAGAACACGATATCTTTAGATTACATCACGTCTATCGATCCTATCTATTCCTACGACCCTCTTTTAGATTCTTGAATGTTGATTGGAAATATTATCAAAACAACCGATTCTTGATTGTTTATAGTTTCTTGATTCTTGAGTAAAGAATAGTGACACTTGAATACAAATCATTCTTGAATCATGTTTTCTTTTATTGTTGCTTAACTTTTCATTTCAAACGTATCGAAATACAAGTGAATCGTGCAATCCCTGTGGACGATCCGCACTCACTACAAACTACATCCGACACCGTAGTTTGATTGCGGTCAAAATAGTTTTTGGTTGTGAAGTTCTTTACAAATTTCTCTATATACTACACAACGGGAAAAACGATCAATCAAAATGGCGCCGTTGCCGGGGATCGCGCTAATTCATTTGCATTTTTAGTTTGAAGTGAAAGAATTATTACATTTTACTTCTTGAAATCAAAATTCGTACAAACTCTTATACGTGTGTTGTGAATTGATTGCAAGGTGATCTGGAGCATTCTGTGCTGTGGAAAAATTATTTGAGATATACCAGAGAGCTGAGGGAGCCAAGATAAGCTCCATGTTGAAATTCTGTACAGTGATCTCACGATTGGAGCGCGTTTCCGCGGCCTGAACCCAGTTTGTGCGGCAGATCCGCGGCTTGGTGAAGGGATCACCGAAAAATTTTCAGTGCAGGTAATTTCTTGCTCTCTCCTCTCTCCCTTTTTTTAGCTCCAACTAACACTTTGCTGCAGGATTCTTTGCAAATAAATCGCAGCGCGCAAAAGCAAAAATTTAAAATTGTGTGATTTTGATTTCTTGGTTGTTTGCATTCTAAATACGGAAATTTAAGGGGCACGGCCAAATCCAAATTAGGTGGGGATTTCATTACCCTTCCTAGGCCCCGAAAATCGCAAAACTTGCATCCGCATTACCCTCATTAATTAAAAGAAATCTAGAGAAGACTCTAAGGACTGTCGCGCTCAATTAGGACAAGAGAAGGTCGTGGGTAATTCATTGCTTATCCGCGTTTTCTTGTGGTGCCTAAGGCGAGTGTGTTTAAGGCTAGTGGTTATTAATTAGGTCCACTGTAGTGGTGGTTCCTTCCCACTTACCTGGCACTTATCCGGCCACAGGGGGACAAAGAGGCAGTGGAGGATCTATCCTGCGGCTTGTCTTTTGGCAGTTAGGAGCGGTCTAGAGCCAGACCTAGGTGACCACTAGATTCTAGGGTTTGTGTGCTGCATTTGTTTTGTCGCATCATTTTTTCAAAAATCCGACCCTTTTTCAAAAGCAAACACCGCATTCATTTTACCCCTAATTATAAGCCAACGCTGCCACTTGTACTAACCCTTTTTAGTGCAAGATAGGCTGGACACGGGATTCTAGTGCCCGTTTAGTCCGCGTACCCCTTATCGACTCCGAAGTCGATATTTCTCCATTTACCTTTTCTTTACCCACTACCACACCCACACCGATGGACCCGAATCCATCGAACTTCTTTGACCCTAATCTGCCGCCGTCCGTTGGTGCGCAGAATCCACCCCACATTTCCCTCCAGGAGAGGTGCTATCCACTTAGAGGTCCTCTTTCGACCTGCTTATCCACACCACCAGCCAATGGGGATAACTTTGAGATTAAGCCCCAGTATATCAATCTTTTACCCAAATTCCACGGACTCGAGACTGAGGACGCTTACGTTTTCATTACCAAATTTGAAAACGTATGCGCAATGATGGGTACGTCACAACTTTCAGTGGATGCTATGCGTCTACGACTTCTCCCATTTACCTTGTGCGATATAGCCGAGAAGTGGCTATACAACACTACCGCACACTCTATTACGAATTGGGGAGAATTCGTCGCTGCATTCCTTAAGAAATTTTACCCAATCCAAAAGACAGCTCGAATCCGTAGCGAACTAAATCAATTTGCCCAGCTCCCCGCTGAACCATTCTCTAAATGCTTTGAACGTTTCAAGGATCTATTGGTTCAATGTCCTCATCACGGCATCCCGAGATGGGAATTGTGCCGAATCATATATGAGGGCAGTAACCCTAACACTAAACAGAGCCTTGAAAACATGTGTCAAGGTACTTTCATGTCTAAGGATGATGGGGAAGCTTGGCGATACTTAGAAGAGTTCGCTGAGAAGTCTTTACAGTGGGAAAGTCCATCATTTAGGAGTGGCAACAACCAATCAGATGTTTCCATAGGAGTTAGAGCTGACATTTCAGCTATACAAAAGAAACTCGAGACTATGGAAAACAAATTTTTAGCTGCCTCCCTTAATCAAATGTCACTTTCCAAAACTGTATGTAGCTGCTGTTCTGATTCGTCTCACTTGACGGAAGAATGTCCGTTTCAAGGTCGTGAGCATACCAATGCCGCATTTCAACGACCTAGAAACGATCCTTTTTCTTCCACATATAATCAGGGTTGGACGAATCACCCTAATTTTGCTTGGAACCAATCACAATCACAAAACACGGTTCCAAACCAAAACAATTTCCAAAGGGTACCTCCGCCACAACAGCAGCCACAACTTCAATTAAATCAGCACCCCTTTCAAGCACATAATTCTCAAAATACGGTCAACACACCTGCACTGTCTAGTCCTTTACAGTTGACCGGGACTGATGAATCCTCTTCTTTTGTGCAATACATGAATTTGATCTTAACAAATATCATGCAAGTTTCGGCTGAAATGAAATCTTCCGTCGATGACATGAAGAAAAACTCTGCGTCCCAAAGCGAGAGTATTAAATCGATGGAAGAAGAAATTGCAAGATTAAAAGCCGAACTAAGTGCAAGAGAGAAAGGGAAACTTCCAGCTCAACCCTTACCCAATCCTGGGTATTCACATCACGTGAATGCAATCACCACGTTGAGATCTGGAAGAATGCTTGACAATCATGTTGGGGAAGAAGTTGATGATACTGATAATCCTATTAATACCCCGGCTGAGACCTTTCCACACACACACACTTCTGACCCTACTTCTTCTACCCCACTACCCTCTTCCGAGCCTATTCTCCATTTCCCAAAAGGCTCGCCACTACAGCCCACCTCTTTTACCCCTCCACGGACGATTCCCACTTCTATACTGGGATCGGTTCCACACACACTTCCTTCTCCTATGATGGACCCAGCGCTTATTGCTAAAGCACCTTACCCTAATCGGTTAAGGGCTAACACACCAAGTCCACAAATGGAGAAGATCACTGAGATGTTTAAACAGGTTAACATCAATATCCCTCTTCTAGATGCAATTCAACAAGTACCTGCATATGTGAAAGTTCTTAAAGATTTTTGCACTAGAAAGAGGAAGAAACAAATGCCCAAGAAGATATTCATGGCTAAGACAGTAGACACAGCTTTCCCCCAACAATTACCGAGGAAACGTAAGGATCCTGGATATCCTACGATTTCCATCTCTATTGGGGAGAAACACATTAACCGTGCTCTACTAGATCTTGGGGCAAGTGTTAACCTGCTTTCTTTCTCAGTTTATGAGCAGTTAGGTATCGGAGAGTTGAAACCATCTCCTTGCACTCTCCAGATGGCTGACCGATCAATCACCAGACCTAGGGGTGAACTAGAGGATGTGTTGATAAAAATTGGGGAATTTATTTTCCCTGTGGACTTTATTGTAATTGATACACAACCTGTAGCGAACTCACGGAATCAAATTCCGGTGATTTTAGGTCACCCCTTTTTGGCCACTTCCAATGCTATCATCAATTGTCGTAACGGTTCCATGACCCTATCCTTCGGAAACAGGACAATTGAGATGAACATTTACAAGTTAGGAAGTGTACCCTCCGAACCTACTGTTCAGGTCTGTTCTGTCGACTTAATGGATATCGACAGCAGCGAATTAGATAATCCTCCTGATACCGATCTAGACTCTTTTCATACGTTATTGTTTGACCCAACTATGTATCATACACATACGGACTCTTCCACCGAGATGTCCGGGTCTGCAATTAACACCGATTATGAAATGCTTTTAGAGTCTGAAGATCACCCCGCACCTTGTGATGACATTATTCTTCGGGGTATAGATGAAACTTTTGAGGAGATCTTCGCTGATGAACTCGCATTTCTAAAAAGCACGGGTGTTGAGATGAATCATATCCAACTCACTGAAATTGAACCTCCACCCCTTCTTCTGAAATGTAAGAAGAATGCGAGTAATCCATCATATACACTGCATCGTCTCTCCAAAATGAGACGCACATACATTCTCTTCCACCACTTACCTTTTCCCCACTTTTTCTTCCACCAACCCGAGCACTGCATTGATAAAATTTTTGAATGGTTGGTATTAACTTTCGGTCTTTGCAAAGCTTGGCATCGACCAATGATTTTTGACCCCCACTTGTGATTTTCAAGGTTTAACATTGCATAATTCAAGTTTGGGGGGGTATAATTTTTTCGGGCTCCTAAAAAGAAAATTTTACAAAATTTTGAGCCAAAAAATATGTTTGGGGGAGGTTCTTCACTTAAATATTTTGCCCCCACTAATAAATTCCTCCCAAGCTTACAGGTTTTTTTTCGAGATTTAGCAGAAGGCAACAGTGAGGACACTGTTGAAAACAAGTTTGGGGGAGGTTTGTGCTTATTTACGCATCATTTGTATCATACATTGCATAAGCACAAAACATTTCTTTAAAAACCTATAAAAATTTAAAAAATTTCAAAACTATAAAAATACTTTTTTGTATATAAATAAGATAATGAAAGTTTAGATAGTGAAAAATTACATCCATGAGATTAGAAAATTTTTAGAAAACTAAGAAAATTAGAAGTTTTCTTATACGAACTAGTAATAAGTAGTTATGAGCCGTTGTCCCAAGGGTTAGTAAGATGAAGGACGTCACTAATCTGAGGATAAAAATAAGTCTGAAAAATAGTTTCTATTCTGGAAGCCAAACATTTTGAACGTTGCTACCCTGCTATTCGCACTTACACACGTCTTGAAGCCTGGGATAGTAGAGGATACCTTGAAATGCTCTTGTCTTAAAGCCAAAAGTATGAAAGAAATAAAAAGAAAAAAAAATGAATAAAGAAAATATAAAGTGGTGAGAAAAATGGACACTGGTTTTGTTATCACCAAAGGCAATAAAAAATGTATAGCGAGGGTGCTTCTTCACCTAGTGCCCTAAGGCCAACTGGTCTGGGAGTCATTGCTATGCCTGAGGTGGTGCAAGACGAGGAAAATACACCAAGTAAGCAAGCACAGGAGTAATCGGTCGGTTAGTACCTCAAGAAGTATTAACGGTCGCATGAAAGTGTGTGAGCAATCCTAAATATTCATTAATTAAAAAGTACTGAGGCTGATGGGCAAGAGTATGATAGCTTGAATTGAATTCTCCGGGTGTAGGGATGTCTTTACACACACGCAGGGTTATATGATCGATGTTTGGAAAACAGATAGGAATGAAGAATAAGACGATGTTTTATTGAGGGAGGACGTGATTTCTGACATCTTTTCTTGACCATTAAGATAGGGCTCATGACAACCGAAAAGCTAGCTTAGTTGGAAACCCTAATTTTCAAAGTCTTTCTTCTACAATTCTCTTCTTTAAATGTAATATTCATGATCTTCCTTTTATTATTGGATTTTGTGGGTGCAATCCGCTGAAAACCCTCAGGAGACAACACTCCTCCTACTAGGGACACCTAGAGGTTTAAAGGCTTGTTGCACGTGCTCAGTGCAATCGTGTTGCCTACGAAAGTGTGCTAGTTAGTTTTTTCTCTTTCTTTATTTTCTCCTTCTCTTTTTAATAAAACATTCGCTCGAGACGATCGAAATTAAGTTTGGGGGTATTTGATCAGTCGAAAATATTGCATATTTTAACCGGCAATTTCCCTATCATCTGCATACATATAGAAGTGTTCGGCATTCATATTCCACATATTAGCAAATCGGTCGCAAAATATCAGATTACATGCATTCGACCTTAAAACCGGCATTTCTAGGGAAATTGACTGCATTGCATTACATAGCATATTTTCTATATATCGCAACCCGTGTTTCGAAGTCTGTGCAGGAAAAGAGAAGCTTGCTCGATCATTACATTGCTCGACCATTACAATTGCTCGTAAACTCACTTAACTCAAATCTGGTATCAACACAGAAGGGATTATACAAATCAAAACATCAGAGAAAGACCCAAACTCCAGTGAAAAGCTTCAGCAGAAAGCCCAAGGCCCAAGCCCACTAACAAGCCGCGGAAGCGCGGCATTTACATGGTCATTGCGGCTGATCCGCGGCTAAGAGGTGACGTCATCAGCTAATTTTTAGCCCAGTATGCTTCTGCCAGGGCCCACTGCTCAGAAATGCACTTGAAGTTCCAGAAGACTCCAGATATTTCTACCAGATCAGCAACCACTTGAGTTTCACTAAACTAGCCTAATCATTCTAGAACTTTCCCTAAACCCTAGCTTAAACCCTAAGCTAACTCCTAACAAACTCCTTCTAGAAATTCTTCAACAAACTTTTGGAGGGAAAGGGAAATTCAAATCTAAACCTAGGGTTTGGGAGCTCTATAAATAAGACCCTAGGCTCATTGTAAAAGATTATTCAACCTTGGGAAAGTTTAGAAAATTCAATCTCTTTCTTCATCCCCTCTTCCTCAAGTTTAGTGAGAGAGCTTGTAGGAAACCCTAACCCTAAATCCAACCACAATTCAAGATCTTGAGTGCAAGCCAAGCAAGATGCCTTCAACCCTTTTATGAGCCGAGCCGATCTTCAATCGGGCTAGAGATCAAAGTAGATCCACGATCCACGGAGACGAGCGAAGCCGAGTCAACGATCGATTTCTTCTTCTTGTAGATTCTTGAAAGAATGTATTGAAATTGTTGATTAAATAAAAGGTGATATTCTTTTATCTTGTTTTCTTTAAATTCAGCATCATGTTATCTTTACAATTCTTGAATATTATCTTTGTGGTGATGTGTGAATAAAACTCCGCTCGTTAAAGAGTCGAAACGATCTTTAGAATGATGATGTAAAATAGCTTTAATCGATTCTTGATTCCTATGATGGTTTGTAAACCCTAGCAAGTTCAAGAACCGACAACCCATTTCGTTACGATGCTTTCTTGAATGATATCGCTCGAAATTGGGGAGTAAGGATCGTTTCTTGAAATTGCTAGAGACTAGAATGTGAATGATATCGACAACAGAACAAGGGATAAGATGAAACCCTAGTTTCACGAGAAAACCCTAACTCTTGTCGACGATCATCGATCTAGTATCAATCCTTCGAAGGACAAGAACACGATATCTTTAGATTACATCACGTCTATCGATCCTATCTATTCCTACGACCCTCTTTTAGATTCTTGAATGTTGATTGGAAATATTATCAAAACAACCGATTCTTGATTGTTTATAGTTTCTTGATTCTTGAGTAAAGAATAGTGACACTTGAATACAAATCATTCTTGAATCATGTTTTCTTTTATTGTTGCTTAACTTTTCATTTCAAACGTATCGAAATACAAGTGAATCGTGCAATCCCTGTGGACGATCCGCACTCACTACAAACTACATCCGACACCGTAGTTTGATTGCGGTCAAAATAGTTTTTAGTTGTGAAGTTCTTTACAAATTTCTCTATATACTACACAACGGGAAAAACGATCAATCAACATACTCTTGATAGGGAAGTAGTTTCCTATGCTACGCTCGATCAATCTCCGCTTATCACAATTATTCTCCACATAGGATCAAAGTGATACCTACTAAATCCTGGGTTTTGGACCTATGATATAGATCTAAATGGATGTTAGGATTCTCACTTGTTGAAGTGAGATGGTATCAATCGATCCTGAGGAGAATCACTGGAAGTGTTCCAGGGTGATAAGGACGACTGAATGTCAGTCACAGGCATTGTCTTCACCCTCAGTGGAGGGACGGTATGTTGGAAGAGTTCCAAGCTAAATACCGTGGCTTACTAGACGATAAAGGCAGGATACATCGCTACTCAAGATGCTACCAAAGAGGCCGTTTGGGTGTTTACTAGTTCATGAGATGAACTTAGTTCCTCCCATTGTGTGACAATGGAGTTGTGGCTTATGCCAAGGAACGTCCGTCCCATCAGTGATCCAGACATATTCTAAGGTAATATCACCTGATCGTGGAGATGGTTGATCTACAGGGGATCGAGGTCAGGAGAGTTGATCAGTCGAAAATATTGCATCTTTTAACCGGCAATTTCCCTATCATTTGCACTCATTTAGAAGTGTTCGGCATTCATATTTCACATATTAGCAAATCAGTCGTAAAATATCAGATTGCATGTGTTAGACTTTTAAACCGGCACTTTAAGGGAAATTGACTGCATTCCATGGCATCACATCATCTCTAAATTGCGCAACACTTGTCTTAAGAAATTGTGCAGGAAAATCCGGAAGAAAAGCCAAAATTGTCATTTTGATGATCAAACATTACACCAACTCCAAGTTTTGAGATCTGGTAGCAATCCAAAGGGAGAAATACAATTCAACATATCAAAGAAAGGCCCACAACTCAAGCCCAACAAGCACCAGAGAGCCCGAGCCCCAACTCTTCAAAAGCGCCGCGGAACCGCGGCGGGAGCCGGCTTGCGCCGCGGTTCCGTGGTGGTTTGGTCAGATCAGCAAATTATTTTTAGTGCAAAATTCATATCTCAAGGCCTACAGCTCAGAAAGATATGTCAAATTCCAGAATTCTCGCGAAGCTACTGCCAGATCAGCAAAGATCATTAAGCAAAGCTAATCCTAATTAAGCTCCTAACTAACCTCTTCTAGAAGCTCCCTCCTAACTAATCACATCTAGAAGCTTCTCCTCTAACTAACTTTTGGAGGGAAATTCAAATTTCATCCAACAACATTTTGGAGGGAAATTCAAATTTCATCCAACAAACTTTTGGAGCGAAATTCAAATTTCATCTAACAAACTTTTGGAGGGAAACTTAAAATTCAAATCCTAGATCTAGGGTTTTGATGGCTATAAATAGGAACCTAGATCTAAGGGTTGGGGGGTTCATTAGTTCATCATTAGTTAGTCTTCTCTCATCATTCTAATTCTTCATCTTCTTCCACAAGTCTAGTGACAAGGCTTGTGCGAAACCCTAACCCTAATTCCACTCCAAATTCAAGATCTTGAGTACCAATCAAGCAAGAAGCCTTCAACCTTTTAGGAGCCGAGCCGATCTTCAATCGGGCAAGTGATCCAAGCCGATCAGCGACTCAAGGAGACGAGCGAAGCCAAATCGACGATCGAGTTCTTCCTCTTGTAGTTCTTGAGCGAATGTAATGAAATTGTTGATATAAATAAAAGGTGAAATTCTTTAATCTTGCTTTCTTTAAATTCTTGCATCATGATTCGATCTCAATTTATGATTGTAGTTCTTGTGATGATGTTTGAGTAAAACTCCGCTCGTTAAGGAGTCGAGACGATCAATAGAATGATGATGTAACAAATCTTAATACGATTCTTGAGACCTACGAGTTTTGTAAACCCTAGCAAGTTCAAGAATCGATGACTTAGTTTCGTAGCGATGCTTTCTTGATTGTGATCGCTCGAAATTAGGGATCTACGATCGTTTCTTGAATTTACTAGAGGCTAGAATGTGAATGATATCGACGAAAGAACAAGGGATAAGATGAAACCCTAGTTTCATAAGAAATCCCTAATTCTCAATCGATTATCATCGATCTAGTATCAATTCATCGAAGGATAAGAATATGTAATTGTAAGATTACATCACATCTAGATCCGATCGATTCCTACGAGCCTCATTTCGATTCTTGATATTTGGGTTGGAAAGATCAACAAACTATCAATTCTTGATTCTATCTTTTTAATACTTTCTTAGATCTAGATTTTTTCTTTCTTGAATTGCAATTACAAATCTTGAATTGTTTGTTTTCTTTTCATTAAAGTTTCAACTCATCTAATTCAAAAGATGAACTATTACACTGTCCCTGTGGACGATCCGCACTAACTAACGCGCTACAATCGACACCGTTATTGATTGCGGTCAAATATTTTTGGTTGTGATTTCTATTCTATTTTCTACATACACAACAGAAAACAATTCAATCAAATGGCGCCGTTGCCGGGGACTATTTGATTTGATACACACAATCGAATTTTATTAACAATCAAGAGTAGACTCAGAGGACAACACGGCGAATCCACTCACAAAAGCTTTTTCCCAGAGAGAGACTTTTATGGGATGGTTGAGTATGAGATACTGCAACCACTGCTACAGATGGCCCTAGTGCAAGTGGGAGATTGTTAGTTATATGTATGCCCTAGAGGCCATTACTATACATAGGATGTATATTGTAGTGGATGCTTGGACATATATAGGGAGGACTTTCTTGCTCGACATGATAGTATGCTATCTGGTTGATCTTTACCTTAACGTGTACACTGATTGTCTCTCTGTTACATGTTGGTAAAGCCCTTAGGATGTGTACTTGACTACCTGGACTATGATGCGGATCATACTAGTGGGGACATGGTAGTCCATAAGTACATCCTTCAAGGTCCCTAGTCGTGAGTGTATCGAGACGGGGCATCGATATACCAGAGTAGACTAGCGTATACCTTCTCGACCCATACAGATGGGCGATGGATGATCCCATATCCATTGGAGTTTGACATCGGAGATGATATACGGGTGCTCAGTGGAGACTGGGTACACTGGACGGACTCGCCGAGAACTCCCAGATGGTATTATACCTTACGTCAGATGGCAGTTCTCTGGTGACACTGGTACAGAGTAGTCTGTTGACTCGAGATCGTCATAGAGTCTTGTGTGGTTCCCACTGTGCTTTGATTTCCACCTTACCACGTCCAAGAGGGCGTGCAAAACGGTGGTTTTTGGGTACAGTCCCGAATCACATGGAGGCAATGAGCGATAGGAGGGGATTCGTCTCTCCCGGTATAGGGAGTTGATGTTGCGCTGTGTTCGATTGGCTATAACCGGAAATCCCTGGACAGGGTTGCTGAGATTTACTGGTAAGTGTTACCAGTAGTTTCTCGAACTGTTATAGACCTCAGATCGACACGACTTATCGAGCTACTGGGGTCTGACGTTTACCACCCCTAGGCGAGATATGCGACATATCAGACGAACATACCGGACTGTACGGTAAGTGTTACTGGTTGGATTCACGGGAGTGTGAGCGGGCTTGCTCGTCGATCTTCTGATCGCTCAATACCCGGGTGGCCGTTACGTTTAGCAGACCGCTTGCGGCTTGTGGGTGTTTGATATGATCATCACCTGCTGCCGGCGTATTGACGAGTCTTTAGAGTCCTACACAGAGGTTTCCTGGCTCAAGCGAAACGAAATAGGAGCACATATGAGATATGTGCGGGACCGAGAATAATGCGTGTATGTGATACCGTATTCTATTCTCGCGATGAATGTATCGATTGGTTGTATGCGATATAACCTAGTTATCGAATCAAGGATTGACTCGATAAGTCGATACATTGGATATTAGTCGGTCATATGCGATATGACCGGATCGTTAAATCAAGCGTTGATTTAATGATTTAATGCATAATTATATATTTGATATATTACTTTGCATTAACTAGTATTGGTTCACTTAAAAAGGATTTTCTCACTTGATGTGCACATTGTATATGTGATATACTTTTGTGCATTTGATTGTATCATGTTTGATGATACATGATAGTTTGTGTGTTTGGTTTAAACCATGGTTGGTTAATGTCATGACCCAAAGTTTGGCCTGTGACCGGCACTTAACCACGTAACGTCTACAGGCGTAACGCGACTAAGTGAACCGAAAACCCAGAAATCAAACCAGTGAAAGTAAAGAGTGTTATAAGTTTCAAATGAAAGCACTTACTAACATGATAAGAAATCTAAGTAAACAATCACCAAGATAGTAATATACGACGCCGTAGCGAAGATCAGGATCCACAAGTGGGAACAACACAGATAAACTGCAAGTACAGTCGGCTCACAACGAGCTCGACACCAGAATACAAATAAAATACATCATCGTCCTCACACTGTCTCTAAGTCAAATACATACATGGTAGATGGAGAATACTAGATACAAAAATGTACATACTGGAAGATAAACAGATACCGCACAAAACCCACCTATCAGCAAAAGAGCTAGTACACCAACTATGGGGGTATCTGTATCAAAAGATGCAACCGCAGCCTGCCGCGACTACTCCGAAGGGCAACCTGCAAACACTGTGGCACAACGGGGGTGAGTTGCCAACTCGTGAATAGAGATAACATATAAAGGTAATCGCGAGCATCCACGTACTGTGCTACTCTATCATATGCCAACAGATGATATCAATGTGTGATAAGCAGTATGTGCAATAATCATGCAAATGCTCTATCAGGTAATGTAACTACAGGATGAGGTAGCAAATGCTCTATCAGGTAATGTAACTACAGGATGAGGTACAGTAGTAAATGCTGAGCAGGGCAATATAATATCTACACGGAATGTCAACGTGGAATATATAATCGGTGTCCATCAATGCACCCAGATCCCCCAAATAGCTCAGGCGCCGGCACTCTCATCGGCCCTCAAATCCTGTACATCTCTGAGAATCCCGAGTGCCCAACATCGGCACCCAAATATCATAAATACTCGTGTCCAGCATCGACACGCAAATCCTCATCCATCGGGCCCCGTCAGTCCGGGTCAGCCCACGGGCTCCGTCTGCGGTATCGGCCCTCGGCCCCGGCAGTACGGATCACCCCGCATCCATCTATAGACTCTGATCAGTACCCTCCAGATAACTGTCAGGTCCAACCAATCACCGGTAGGTAGTAGTCCCTCTCCCAGGCTCACCGTCTACTACACAGCGAAACCGTTCTCGCCCCGGGGTACCATACCGGGTCTACCATGTACCCGTAATCAGCCTCAACCAGCTCCTCGATTCGGGTTCGCATATATCACTCTAGCACCGAGAAAACACATGGTGGACGCACCGAAATATCATATCAAGGGAACCGGTTTTTTTTTTAAATGATTACATATTTGAAATAGCCACGGTTCCAAATCCAGAAATCACATGTAATCCAACCCAAAATGCAAGTCAATGATCCGATATGATATGTGCGTCAAATGTAAATATCGTGTCAAGTCACATATAGATGAGCTACAATATAATGATCCGATGTGATATAGGCATCAAGTATGAATAGCATGTCAAATCACATATAGATGAGCTACAATATAATGATCCGATGTGATATAGGCATCAAGTATGAATAGCATGTCAAGTCACATATAGATGAGCTACAGTATAATGATCCGATGTGAATTCTACAGTGTGAGTATCATGGCAATTACTAACGGCGTGTGTGTAACATGCAGGATAGTGCTCGTGCAACATGGACCGTTAGTAATGGTGCGGTGTTCTATCAATCCTAGTTTATATCCAAATAGCAGGGAATGCAGCATGCACTAAAAAGTAGCCATGAATAGTCAATGTATACAAAGGAAACTATAAGGTCCTATCAGCCCTGACGTAGAACGCCATGCGGGCGATATCCCCGTAGATGTGAAATCTACTCACTGTAGTCTCGCGCTAGGTGTAGCCAACAACTTGTTTCCTCTTCTGCGCGGCGTCCGCCGTACTCGCCTGCGAACCTAGAATTACACAATATATCACAGGTAAGCTTGAAGTCACACAAACGCGACATTAAAGCCGAACTAGTAACTCGTGTCGCGAACCAAGCGCGCGTGTGCGCGATACGCTAAAACGTGTGGTTACGCGCCTGAAACCACTCCGACGCGTCGCGATACGCAGAAAACCTAAACCCACACACACGTATCACGCGTGTCGTGAAAGATTGAAAATACGGGAAAATAGGTAATCACCTCCAGATTTTGATACCGGAAAGATATTGTAAAACTATATATGCCAAAATAACCCACATAGCAGCAGATACCAACACCCCAAACCCCAACCCAAAACACCACCATCTGGCCATAAATTGCGGCCATAAAGCTTATTTCGGCGGCCTCGCTTGGGAATTGGGCTCCCAGGTTTGGTTTGTGCACTCTATGCCCCCTATACATGCTATAGTAACATCTAGTTTTACTCTGAAATGTCTCGGATAGCAGCAGATCCTACAGAACCTTATTTCTAGTTAAAAATCCACACTTTGCACTAAAATGGAATTTTAGGGTATTTTTATGCAAACTGAAACAAAACTTGGCCTAAGATCGCTCTAATAACACACAATAGAGCTAACACAACTAGCAAAACCCTAATCTAACATATACTTCACAAATATCCTTTAATATCACCAAAAATGCACAAAAATGAGATTTTTACTAAAGAATACAACAAGTCTAAGGAAAAGAAGTGCTAATATGAATTAATACCTTCTAAGAACCTTGTAGAACACCAAAAGTTTCAGCTTTCCCCTTTAGTGTGCAGATTTGCCTTAAACACCTCAAAAAGCTCACTTTTCCTAAGGTTTTGTGAAGGAAATGTGTGGTTTTTGTGTTGGATTTGTGTAGAGATCAAAGAGACATGAAGAGGAGAAGAAAAGATGAAGGAAATGGGAGGGTTTGTTGCTGGAATTCTCCAGAATTCTGGAGTGGGGAAAGAGAGAGAGAAGAGAGGGAAAAATGGGTCAAAAGTCAAGCTTTTTACCTAACCCCCATGCCTCATTTATTTAATAGAATTTCAATTATGAAAAAGGGTTTTGAAAAGATTAAAATGGTGGAGAAAAAGCTAGCAACCATGCAACAAAAGAATTTGGCTAACACTTAAACCTATGTCTCAAAAGTGGCTAAGTGTGCAAGTGTGCACACTACAAAGGAAAATTCCCAATATGCTAACACTACTAAAATTAACTAACAATCCTAGGAACACATATATATAATAACACGTACGATCACTAATTATCACGAAAGACATTCAAACGGAAATTTAAAGTGTTACAATCTACCCCCCTTAAAGAAATTCGGTCCTCGAATTTAAAAATATATCTATACGCACCTTCAAAAAGATGCGGATACCTCTTCCTCATCTCGCTCTCGGCCTCCCAAGTAACCTCCTCGCCGCGCTGGCCATGCCAAAGTACCTTGACGGACGGTATCTCCTTCGACCTCAATTTCTTCACTTGTCGATCCAAGATCATCACCGGTTGCTCTGCATAGGAAAGGTCGCGCTCCAGCTGGATCGTCGGGTGCTGAATCGCATGCGAAGGAACATGAAGATATTTGCGGAGCATCGAAACGTGAAATACGGGGTGCACGTCTGGAAAACTGGGCGGAAGGGCTAATCGATATGCAACCGCACCAATACGCTCAAGGATCTCGAAGGGGCCCACGAATCTGGGACTAAGCTTCCCCTTCTTCCCAAACCTCATCACGCCTTTCATTGGGGAGACCCTCAAGAAAACATGATCACCAACGGAAAACTCAAGTCTGCGCCGACGACGGTCCGCATAAGATCTCTGCCTACTCTGAGCTGCTCTCATCCTATCGCGAATCAACTGGATCTTCGCGGTCGTCTCCTCCACAATCTGCGGCCCTAAGATACTGCTCTCACTGAGCTCCATCCAACAGGTGGGCGATCTGCATCTCCTCCCATAAAGGGCCTCAAACGGTGCCATCTGAATGGTCTCCTGGTAGCTGTTGTTGTAGGAGAACTCTACTAAGGGCAAATGATGATCCCAGCTTCCCCCGAAGTCTAAAACGCATGCTCTGAGCATGTCCTCGAGAGTCTGAATAGTCCGCTCTGACTGCCCATCGGTCTGTGGATGGAATGCTGTGCTGAAACTCAAGCGAGTGCCCAAAGCCTCCTGAAGCCTCTGCCATAGCCGGCTGGTAAACTGGGTGCCTCTATCGGACACGATGCATGTCGGAACTCCGTGCAGTCGTACAATCTCATCAATATAAATCTGGGCATATTGAGTAAATCCGAAAGTCGTCTTCACCGGTAGGAAGTGAGACGCTTTCGTCAAACGATCCACGATCACCCAGATGGAGTCATACCCTCGACTAGTTCTGGATAGACCCACAATGAAATCCATAGATATCTGTTCCCATTTCCACTCCGGAATGGTTAACGGCTGTAGCTCTCCCGCGGGCCTCTGGTGCTCAGCCTTGACTTGCTGACAAGTCAGGCATCTCGATACAAAATCTGCAATGTCCCTCTTCATACCGTCCCACCAGTAAACATCTCTCAAGTCATGGTACATCTTGGTGGAACCGGGATGAACACTATATACCGACCGATGTGCCTCCTCAAGAATCTCGCGCCGCAATCCCTGAGCATCTGGTACGCACAGTCTAGCTCCAAATCGTAGTATCCCCTGATCATCGATCACGAACTCGGAAAATCTGCCCTGTCCCATCTGTGTCCTGATCTCTGAACAGCGGTCATCACTATGTTGTGCCTCATGTATACGGTCAAGCAACTGTGGGCGTGCACGAACATGCGCAATCTGTCCTCCGATCGGCATAAACTTAAACTGTACCCGGCTGTCGCATAAAATCTGCCAATCCGCCGACGACTGCCTCTGCACTGCGCTCAAGCAGGATAGACTACCCCCGGGCCTTCTGCTCAAAGCATCTGCCACTACATTCGCCCTGCCCGGGTGATACAAGATCTCGCAATCGTAGTCCTTCACTAACTCCATCCATCGGCGCTGTCTAAGGTTCAGGTCTCGCTGCTGAAATATGTACTTTAAGCTCTTGTGGTCAGTGAATATCTGGCACGACTCTCTATACAGATAATGTCGCCAGATCTTGAGTGCAAAGACCACTGCAGCCATCTCCAGATCATGAGTGGGGTAATTCTGTTCATGTTTCTTTAATTGCCGCGACGCATATGCAATCACCCTGTCATGCTGCATCAAAACGCACCCCAGCCCTACTCGTGAAGCATCGCAGTAGACCATAAATCCGCCTGATCCTGAAGGCAATGATAGCACTGGTGTCGTAGTCAGTAGAGCCCGTAGCCGCTGGAAACTTTGCTCACACTCCTCCGTCCAATCGAAGCGAACTCCCTTCCGGGTCAACCCGGTCAAAGGTGTAGCAATGCGAGAGAAGTCCTGCACAAATCGACTGTAATAGCCTGCCAGACCTAGGAAGCTGCGAACCTCCGTCACTGACGTGGGTCTAGGCCAACTCCGAACTGCCTCGATCTTCCTCGGGTCGACACATATACCATCTCGTGTAATCACGTGCCCCAAGAAGTCTACGCTGTCTAGCCAGAAAGCACACTTTGAAAATTTGGCGAAAAGCTGATGCTCCTTTAAGGTCTGCAGTGTAATCCGCAGGTGCTGCTCGTGCTCCTCTCTACTCCGAGAATACACCAAGATATCGTCAATAAACACTATGATGAACAGATCAAGATACGGCCGGAAAATACGGTTCATCAAATCCATAAATGCTGCTGGCGCATTGGTGAGTCCGAACGATATCACCAAAAACTCGTAATGGCCGTAACGTGTGCGGAAGGCCGTCCTAGGAATGTCCTCCTGTCGAACCCGCAGCTGATGGTAGCCCGATCGCAAATCGATCCTCGAAAAGTATCCTGCCCCCTAAAGCTGGTCGAACAAATCGTCGATACGTGGCAAAGGATATCTGTTCCATACTGTCACCCTGTTCAGCTGGCGGTAGTCGATACACAAACGCATACTGCCGTCCTTCTTCTTGACAAACAGGACTGGAGCACCCCAAGGAGAAACACTGGGTCGAATAAGTCCCTTATCCAGCAAGTCCTGCAACTGGCCCTTCAATTCTCTAAGTTCCGCCGGGGCCATCCGATAAGGCGGTACAGAAATAGGTCCCGTGCCAGGAACCAAGTCAATGCAGAAAGAAATATCACGCTCGGGCGGTAGCCCAGGAAGCTCGTCAGGGAACACATCAGGGAACTCGCTAACAACCGGAACCTGATCCAGAGGAACCTCTGTAGCTCTAGTATCGCAAACATATGCGAGAAATCCCTGACATCCCTTCCGCAAAAGCTGTCCAGCACGAAAAGAAGAAATCACACTGTGAGGGGTGGCACCACGGTCCCCCAACACAACAACCACCGACTCGCCGGGAAAACAAAATCGAACTGTCTTCTCACGGCAGTCAACAGAAGCATAGCACGTGGCTAACCAATCCATGCCCAAAAGAACATCGAAGTCCAACATCTCAAGAAGGATCAAATCGACCGGCAACTCTCTCTCGCCAATACAGACGGTACAGGATCGGAACACGTGCTTAGCAACAAACGACTCTCCCACAGGAGTAGTCACAACAAGCGGATGGTCAAGCAAACCGGACTCTCTACCCAAACTCGGCACAAAGTGTGTGGATACGTACGAGTGCGTGGATCCGGGATCGAATAACACGTGTGCATCAACCGAACATACAGAAAGGATACCTGAGACCACCGCATTGGACGCCTGCGCGTCCTGATGCGTCAAAGCAAAAACTCACGCCCGTCCTCTACCTGCAACTAACTGTCCCCTGCCGGCCGCTGGCTGCCCTCTACCTTGGCCACCTCGTCCTCTATGAACAAATCCTCCGCGACCACGACCTCTCTGTGCATGCGTCTGACGCAGAGTGACAGTAGGTACTATCGGAAATGCCGTCTGGGGTGGTGAAGGTGGTAATGTAACTTGTGGTGCTGCCGCCCCACTCCGGGGTACCTCAGGACAATCTCGCACACGATGATAAGAACTCCCGCAACGGTAACATCCCGACGATGGTCGCTGACCCTCCTGGGGATAGGAGCTAAATAACCGGCCTCGCCTTGGATCTCTGCCACCTGCAAGGTGCCTGTCACGACGCCGGAACGGCCGTCTCTGCACTGACGTATCTGCACGAACTCTCTTCAGCCCTGGAACTGCCGAAGTCTCAGCAAGGTGCTCCTCAACTAATAATGCTGCATCTACTGCTGCTACGTATGTCTCGTAATGTTGCGCGCTGATAGCTAGGAATAGTGGTGTAAGCAAGCCTCGGACAAATCTCTTGACTCGCAACTTTTCAGTAGCCACTAGATACGGAGCATAAATGGATAGCTCGGTGAATAGCACATCGTACTCTGCCACTGACATCTCTGGCGTCTGGCGTAAGGACTCGAACCTACGTGCTCTAGCATCTCTGACACTCAGGGGAAGAAAGCGGGCAAGGAATAGTGCCACGAACTCTGTCCAGGTCATAGGAGGAAGACCTGCTGCTCTACCCTTCTCGACTGATTCGCACCATTTCTGCGCAAGACCTTCCAAGCGAAAGCTCGCGAACTCAACCCATCTCGCATCTGCGCATCTAAGTGAACGACATATCCGCGCCATCCTATCAATGAAAGACTGTGGGTCCTCGGCTACATCGGTGCCTGTGAAGACCGGAGGCTTCAGCCTCATAAACTCTGATAGCGATACTGTAATAACCTCTGTAGTCACAGGTGCAACTGCCTGAACTGTGGGTACCACCGCGGTCTCTGCAACGGGTGGAACTACCTCTGGTCGCTGCGCTCGAAGTGTCTCAACTAGAGATCCCATCATCTGGCGCATCTCCTGCATACTGGATGCCATCGTCTGGCGTATCTCCTGCACACCAGCCCCTAACATAGCAATCTGATCTGTCACGGCAGGAACAGCCTGCTCGGGCACAACCGGTGTGCTACCCGGATCAGTCCGAGTCAACTCGAATCTCGGCCCTCACGGCCGCTCTCTGCGCCCTCGTAGTCTTTGGCGACATAATGGCTGAAAGGAACAATAGGATTCAATAAGGATACGGAAATCGAATCGCAAGAATGTATATACTCAAGAAGGAATTTACATCAACAAGTCCTAAGGTCGCGTAGGCAGAGTACCGTGTCGTGAGTATGCCGCGGAACATACACACGCTACGCTACCCTGCTGCAGTTACCTACTCCATCATACCAGGGTCATCCTACACTCCGAAAGGTAAAACCTACGCTCTGATACCAACTTTGTCACGACCCAAAGTTTGGCCCGTGACCGGCACTTAACCACGTAACGTCTACAGGCGTAACGCGACTAAGCGAACCGAAAACCCAGAAATCAAACCAGTGAAAGTAAAGAGTGTTATAAGTTTTAAATGAAAGCACTTATTAACATGATAAGAAATCTAAGTAAACAATCACCAAGATAGTAATATACGACGCCGTAGCGAAGATCAGGATCCACAAGTGGGAACAACACAGATAGGATAAACTGCAAGTACAGTCGGCTCACAACGAGCTCGACACCAGAATACAAATAAAATACATCATCGTCCTCACACTGTCTCTAAGTCAAATACATACATGGTAGATGGAGAATACTAGATACAACAATGTACATACTGGAAGATAAACAGATACCGTACAAAACCCACCTATCAGCAAAAGAGCTAGTACACCAACTATGGGGGTATCTGTATCAAAAGATGCAACCGTAGCCTGCCGCGACTACTCCGAAGGGCAACCTGCAAACACTGTGGCACAACGGGGGTGAGTTGCCAACTCGTGAATAGAGATAACATATAAAGGTAATCGCGAGCATGCACGTACTGCGCTACTCTATCATATGCCAACAGATGATATCAATGTGTGATAAGCAGTATGTGCAATAATCATGCAAATGCTCTATCAGGTAATGTAACTACAGGATGAGGTAGCAAATGCTCTATCAGGTAATGTAACTACAGGATGAGGTACAGTAGTAAATGCTGAGCAGGGCAATATAATATCTACACGGAATGTCAACGTGGAATATATAATCGGTGTCCATCAATGCACCCAGATCCCCCAAATAGCTCAGGCGCCGGCACTCTCATCGGCCCTCAAATCCTGTACATCTCTGAGAATCCCGAGTGCCCAACATCGGCACCCAAATATCATAAATACTCGTGTCCAGTATCGACACGCAAATCCTCATCCCTCGGGCCCCGTCAGTCCGGGTCAGCCCACGGGCTCCGTCTGCGGTATCGGCCCTCGGCCCCGGCAGTACGGATCACCCCGCATGCATCTATAGACTCTGATCAGTACCCTCCGGATAAATGTCAGGTCCAACCAATCACCGGTAGGTAGTAGTCCCTCTGCCAGGCTCACCGTCTACTACACAGCGAAACCGTTCTCGCCCCGGGGTACCATACCGGGTCCACCATGTACCCGTAATCGGCCTCAACCAGCTCCTCGATTCGGGTTCGCATATATCACTCTAGCACCGAGAAAACACATGGTGGACGCACCAAAATATCATATCAAGGGAACCGGGTTTTTTTTTAAATGATTACATATTTGAAATAGCCACGGTTCCCAAATCCAGAAATCACATGTAATCCAACCCAAAATGCAATTCAATGATCCGATATGATATGTGCGTCAAATGTAAATATCGTGTCAATTCACATATAGATGAGCTACAATATAATGATCCAATGTGATATAGGCATCAAGTATGAATAGCATGTCAAATCACATATAGATGAGCTACAATATAATGATCCGATGTGATATAGGCATCAAGTATGAATAGCATGTCAAGTCACATATAGATGAGCTACAATATAATGATCCGATGTGAATTCTACAGTGTGAGTGTCATGGCAATTACTAACGGCGTGTGTGTAACATGCAGGATAGTGCTCGTGCAACATGGACCGTTAGTAATGGTGCGGTGTTCTATCAATCCTAGTTTATATCCAAATAGCAGGGAATGCAGCATGCACTAAAAAGTAGCCATGAATAGTCAATGTATACAAAGGAAACTATAAGGTCCTATCAGCCCTGACGTAGAACGCCATACGGGCGATATCCCCGTAGATGTGAAATCTACTCACTGTAGTCTCGCGCTAGGTGTAGCCAACAACTTGTTTCCCCTTTTGCGCGGCGTCCGCCGTACTCGCCTGCGAACCTAGAATTACACAATATATCACACGTAAGCTTGAAGTCACACAAACGCGACATTAAAGCCGAACTAGTAACTCGTGTCGCGAACCAAGCACGCGTGTGCGCGATACGCTAAAACGTGTGGTTACGCACCTGAAACCACTCCGACGCGTCGCGATACGCAGAAAACCCAAACCCACACACACGTATCACGCGTGTCGCGAAAGATTGAAAATACGGGAAAATAGGTAATCACCTCCAGATTTTGATACAGGAAAGATATTGTAAAACTATATATGCCAAAACAACCCACATAGCAGCAGATACCAACACCCCAAACCCCAACCCAAAACACCCCCCATCTGGCCGCAAATTGCGGCCAGAAAGCTTATTTCGGCGGCCTCGCTTGGGAATTGGGCTCCCAGGTTTGGTTTGTGCACTCTATACCCCCCATACATGCTACAGTAACATCTAGTTTTACTCTGAAATGTCTCGGGTAGCAGCAGAACCTACAGAACCTTATTTCTAGTTAAAAGTCCACACTTTGCACTAAAATGGAACTTTAGGGTATTTTTGTGCAAACTGAAACAAAACTTGGCCTAAGATCGCTCTAATAACACACAATAGAGCTAACACAACTAGCAAAACCCTAATCTAACATATACTTCACAAATATCCTTTAATATCACCAAAAATGCACAAAAATGAGATTTTTACTAAAGAATACAACAAGTCTAAGGAAAAGAAGTGCTAATATGAATTAATACCTTCTAAGAACCTTGTAGAACACCAAAAGTTTCAGCTTTCCCCTTTAGTGTGCAGATTTGCCTTAAACACCTCAAAAAGCTCACTTTTCCTAAGTTTTTGTGAAGGAAATGTGTGGTTTTTGTGTAGGATTTGTGTAGAGATCAAAGAGACATGAAGAGGAGAAGAAAAGATGAAGGAAATGGGAGGGTTTGTTGCTGGAATTCTCTAGAATTCTGGAGTGGGGAAAGAGAGAGAGAAGAGAGGGAAAATGGGTCAAAAGTCAAGCTTTTTACCTAACCCCCATGCCTCATTTGTTTAATAGAATTTCAATTATGAAAAAGGGTTTTGAAAAGATTAAAATGGTGGGGAAAAACTAGCAACCATGCAACAAAAGAATTTGGCTAACACTTAAACCTATGTCTCAAAAGTGGCTAAGTGTGCAAGTGTGCCCACTACAAAGGAAAATTCCCAATATGCTAACACTACTAAAATTAACTAACAATCCTAGGAACACATATATATAATAACACGTACGATCACTAATTATCACGAAAGACATTCAAACGGAAATTCAAAGTGTTACAGTTAATGGTTAGGGTATCTTTTGCTTCATTTACTTATTCATTTATTTATTTATTGATTTTAGAAAGAAATAAAATGGTGGCTAAGTTTGGATTATCTTTGAAGCTTCATGAAGCTTTGAAATGGTTGACCATTTTGTTTCTTTCTCTAACCCTGACCATTTTGTTTCTTTCCCTAACCCTGACCATTCACCTAACCTTGGTTCATTCTCTACACCTAACTATGGTTGTAAATATGATAAGTATCATATTATTTCCTATTTTGAAAATGAGATTATATTCTTTTCTTCTTCTTCTTCTTCTTCTTCAAGAAGAAGAAAGCTTGCAACCATCAATGGTGACTTGATGAAAAGAGTGAGAAATCCAATTTTAAAGTGAACCCACTTCCTATTTCTTCATCCTCTACCACTTGCCAAGTAGTATAGGGTGTTTTCTTCACAAGTTTCATGACTTGGTGAAGTTGGAGCTTGATCTTGTGTTGCCTCGACGTAGATCATCTTCGGCATCGAAGTCGACGACCTAGCCCGCCCATTTCTCCGATGAAGCCGACGCTACAGCCCGGGATCCGATGATCGCAGTGAGGGGACTTCATCACGGAGCTATGGAGGTGGAGGACCGGATCTACAAAGCTTGTATTTTCCGTTTACTCTTAGTTAAGTTGTTAACTAGTTATTGTTTCTCTTAAACTCTAGTTAACGATCCGTATTAGGGTTTCTCAGCACTTGTAAAATTTGAAATTGGCATGGTTGATGCCATGTGAGACCTCATTAGTGTGCCTAGGAACCCTACAAATACCAATCTACATATTAAGATAAAGTAAACCAAATAGCATACTATCATGTCGAGCAAGAAAGTTCTCTATATATATGTCTAAGCATCCACTATAATATACATCAATGTACAATAATGTCCTCTAGGGCATACATATCCCTAACAATCTCCCACTTGCACTAAGGCCAGTTGTTGTAGTATCTCATATCCAACATCCTAAATAGTCTCTCGAATTGCGTCTGGGGAGGGTCTTCGTGAGTGGATCCTCTATGTTATCCTTCGTGTCAACTCTCCTGGCCTCGATCTCCCGGCGATCAACTATCTCCCGAATCAGGTGATACCGCCTAAGAATATGTCTGAATCTCTAATGGGACCGGGGTTTCTCGGCCAAAGCCACAGCTCCATTGTTATCACAATACACAGGTATTAGATGCTCAATGGATGGAACCACAACAAGTTCAGCAATAAACTTCTTCATCCAAACAGCCTCTTTGGTAGCATCGTTAGCAGCGATGTATTCAGCCTCCATCGTCGAGTCTGCTATGGTATCTTGCTTGGAACTCTTCCAACATACCGCCCCTCCATTGAGGGTAAAGACAAAACCCGAGACCGACTTACTGTCTTCCTTATCACTCTGGAAGCTCGAATATGTAAAGGACTCCACCTGGATTTCACCGTTACCATACACCAAGAACATTTCTTTAGTCCTTCTCAAGTACTTAAGAATGATCTTCACAGCTGTCCAGTGGTTTTCCCAAGGATCTGATTGATACCTACTCACTACACCTAGCGAGTAAGATGCATCCGATCTGGTACACAGTATCACATACATGATTGACCCTACTGCCGAATCATAGGGTATCCCTTATATGCGAGTCCTCTCCAAATCAGTCTTGGGAGACATCTCTTTGAGAGAGTGATTCCTGAACAAGCGGGTAAATTACCACGCTTAGAATCTTCCATACTAAACCTCTTTAGTACCTGGATTGGGACAATCCCAACATCCGTTTAGATCTATCTTTATAGATCTTAATCCCTAGGATGTAGGAGGCATCACCTAGATCTTTCATGGAGAACTTGTGTGATAAGAAGAGCTTGATCGAGTGCAGCATAGGAACATCATTTCCAATCAAGAGTATTTCATCCACGTACAATATAAGGAAGACAACCTTACTCTCTACAACCTTCTTGTATATACAAGGTTTATCTACGTTTTTGATGAAGTCAGACTCTTTGACAGCTTCATCGAAACAGATGTTCCAGCTCCGCGATGCCTGCTTTAATCTGTAGATTGATTTAAGCAGCTTGCACACTGTAACACTTTGAAATTCGCTTAGATCAATTTCGTGTTAATTAGCTAATGCGTGTTTTTCATAAAATCTCATAACCATTAAATTTCCACATAAATCGGAATAAATAAATTTTTTATTTGTGAAAATATGAAATTATAGGTATAATTGTGTTTTATTAATTATTAATTAGTTTACTGTTCACCTAATTAGAAAATTTTCTTAATTATACTTTACCAAGCAATTTAGTGTAGCATGCACAATTTTTCACCTAGGTTAAGTTTTAACATGTCTACCATTTTCATTTTTCCCCTTAGTCCCAATTTCCTTTGTAAAAGCCAAAACTAAAACTAATAAATAGAAAATAGAATATAGAATGAGAAAAGAGAGGTATGGGGGGGGTAATTAATGAGCATGGATGCTTGACTTTGGGGGCATTTTCTCTCTCTCTCTCTCTTACTCCCATTCCAGCAGCATGCAGCAGCAGCAGCTCAGCACCCTCCCCCCTTCATCTCTTCTTCTTCCCATCAATTTCTAACACAAATCTTCATTAAAAACCCGTCTACCATCACACCAACTCACATTTATCACTCCAAGATCATTCCTTGTCGGTTGTAATGGCAAGTCTTTGTCCTTGAAGGCAAGTGCAGCAAGTTTAGACTCCCCTAAGACCAACTTAAGGTATTAAGCTCACTTTAATCACTTATTTGCTAAACTTGTAGTTATTTTAGCTTAATTTAGTGTATATGTGGGTTTTAGTGCTAATTAGGTGGTTTAAGTGAAGATTAGGTAAAGTTAGGATTGTTAGGGCTTGATTAGCCTAATTGAGTGCTATTAGTGTCGTTTAACCTAAGTAATTGCTTCAAATTACACTAAAATACCTTATTGTTTTAAATTAGTGTTAATTAAACGTTTTAGTTAAGATTTTGGGTAGTTTTGTGATCTTCTTTTGAAGAGAGTGCTTCAGGCAAAAGTTGCAGATACTGGGACTCAGTTACTAAGCTAGGGACACACACAGCACGAGACCCCACTTACCCTACCTGGCCGCAAATTGCGGCCAGAGGAGTGAGTTAGGTGTCGGGGTTTGGGTCGGGGGAGTCTGATATATATCTAGGGTGTTTGGTATATGCAACTTTTCCTAATTCAACTCAAGTCAAAATCTGGGATCAAATACCTTGTTTTCAACACTTTTAGACTTGCGCGACACGAACGTTTTGAGTTTGGGTCTGGTGGTTTCTATGTATCGCTGAGTGTCAGGGTGGTTCCAGGCGTTTGCACACACGTTTTGGTGTCACATTTGCACACGCGCTAGCTTGCGACGTTAGTTTCTTGTATGGTCTTGATATCACGTTTTTGCAGGATTTTAGCCTTATGTGTGCTACTTTGTGTAATTCTAGGATCGCAGGTGGGGACTTCTGACACTGCGAAGAAGGGAAAGCAAGTGGTCGGATACACTTAGCATGAGATCACCGGTGAGTAGATTTAACATCTACGGGAAAATCACCTGTATGGCGTTATGCGTCAAGGCTTGCTAGGATGTTGTAGCCACATATTATATTCCTATATATATATATATATATATATATATATATATATAGGTTTTGCATATGTATTCATTGTAGCATACCCCTCTTTTGTTGCATATAGACATAGTAAACATGGGACACCGTACTGTTACTAACGGTTCATGTTGCATGAGCACTAATTGTATGCTATACGCACACCCCGTTAGTAATTGCCATGACACTCGCACTAAAGAATTTCTATGAACCATACATCGTTTAGATTATCTCATCATTGATGATTAGACATGATTCTATTCCTTTACGTGTATACAGATTTGCGTATCTACATACTTGCTTTTTCACTCTTGCTTACGCATATATACTTGTACATCCATATTGGCGCACATGCATATTGTACACTTACACTTGCGTATATATATCCACTGGTGCACCCATACCTATGTACATAAGCATTTGTACTTACATAGATGACGCTGGCTTTGTTTTGAATGATTGGGAACCGCATGATATATTTTCAAAACTGGATCCACTTAAAAGAGCGGTTTTCCCTTTTCACTCTTAGTATGACTTTATGTTGCATACATCACCTTGCATGGAATTTCACATTTAGTTATGGATTTCATGAGATTTTATGGATTTGAGAACCGTGGTATTGTTTCAAGAAAATATGCATTTGTTTTGAAAACCCGGTTTCTCGTGATATGATATTTCGTGCGTCCACCATGAGTTTTCTCGGTTCTGAGATTGGTTTTCGAGACCCGATTCGAGGAGTGAAGGAACCGTCTGCAGGTATATGGTGGACCCGGTATGGTACCCCGGGGCAAGAGAGAGATTTTGTGGGGATAGCGATGAGCCTGGCAGTGGATATACTACCTACCGGTGACAGTATAGAGCCCGATGGATATCCGGAGGATACCGTCTGGGGGGTTATGACATGATATGTATGTTTAGGGCCGATCTGGTATACGACGCCTGAGGGATGAGGATTTGTGTGTCGATGCTGGACACGAGTATTTCATGATATTTTTGAGTGCCGATGTTGGGCACTCCCGTGCCATGAGATTTACAGGATATGAGGGCTGGATAGAGTGACAACGGCTGAGTTATCGGGATTTTGAGGGCGTTTTTGGTAGACACCGGGTTTTTCCACGATGATGATTCGTATAGATGATATTTTATCCCATACTCAGTATCCATTGTTATGCACTGCATCATTAGTTGTAGTACCTGATAGAGTACCTCGCATGATTATTGCTCACCCAGTTTTTCATGTTGATGTTATTAGATTACACATGTTAGAGTATCGCAGTACGTGCATACTTGCGATTATCTTTATATGTTATTTTCTATTCACAAGTTGGCAACTCACCCCCATTGTGCCACAGTGTTTTGCAGGTTGACCCTCAGAGTAGTCGCGGCAGGGCTACCTTATTGTACCTTTTTGCAGCGGATACCGTTATAGTGGGCAGGTGTGCCGGGTTGCTTATAGGTGGGTTTGCGGTATTCGTTTTATTTTCCTCTTATGCACTCTATTGTATCTAGTACTCTCCATCTACCATATCATGTATTGACTTAGAGACCAGTTGTGAGGACGATATTGTATATTATTTTGTACTCTGGATGTCAAGCTCGTGTGAGCCGACTTTATTTCTGCAGTTTATCTTTTATGTTGTTTTCCACTTTTATTGTTCATTTCTTCGCTATGGCGTCGTATATTTTCTCGTGGTGATTGTTCTGTCGTTGGGCGTGATTGCTCCCGTTTGGGGATACTTTATCTTTATTATATGTCATTTTACTTATATCATGTGTGTACCCGGTTTCGGGGCTAGGTTTACAAAGGAGGTGCTGCCGAAATTTTCAAGAATTAAATTTTAAACTTAAAGGATTTTTACTTGTGAATTCCAAATGTTTTTCTAAATGTTTTCTTCACTCACTATCCTTAATGGTTTTGATTTCTGGGTTTTCCGTTTACTTAATACACGTTACGCCTGTAGACGTCACGTGGTTAAGAGCCAGTCACGGGCCAAATTTCGGGTCGTGACACACACGTTTCTGCTGCTCCCACTATCTACGAAGACCTCTGGCTGTGTCATGTACACGCTCTCTTCAAAATCACCATTTAGAAAAGCTGTCTTGACGTCCATCTGCCAGATTGCGTAGTCATGGTATGAAGCAATGGCAAGTAAGATCCCGATGGACTTAAGCATAGCCACTAGAGAAAAGGTTTCATCATAATCGACACCAGGTCATTGACGAAAACCTTTTGCAACAAGTCTAGCATTGAAAATCTCAACTTTTCCATTTACACCAACTTTCTTCTTAAATTTCCACTTGCTCCCTGATTGAATTGTTTTCCGTTGTGTATGTAGAAAATAGAATAGAAATCACAACAAAAAATATTTGACCGCAAGCAATAACGGTGTCGATTGTAGCGCGTTAGTAAGTGCGGATCGTCCACAGGGACAGTGTAATAGTTCGTCTTTTGAATTAGATGAGTTGAAACTTTAATGAAAAGAAAACAAACAATTCAAGATTTGTAATTGCAATTCAAGAAAGAGAAAATCTAGATCTAAGAAAGTATTAAAAAGATAGAATCAAGAATTGATAGTTTGTTGATCTTTCCAACCCAAATATCAAGAATCGAAATGAGGCTCATAGGAATCGATCGGATCTATAGATGTGATGTAATCTTATAATTACGTATTCTTATCCTTCGATGAATTGATACTAGATCGATGATAATCGATCGAGAATTAGGGATTTCTTATGAAACTAGGGCTTCATCATATCCCTTGTTCTTTCGTCGATATCATTCACATTCTAGCCTCTAGTAAATTCAAGAAACGATCGTAGATCCCTAATTTCGAGCGATCACAATCAAGAAAGCATCGCTACGAAACTAAGTCATCGATTCTTGAACTTGCTAGGGTTTACAAAACTCGTAGGACTCAAGAATCGTATTAAGATTTGTTACATCATCATTCTATTGATCGTCTCGACTCCTTAACGAGCGGAGTTTTACTCAAACATCATCACAAGAACTACAATCATAAATTGAGATCGAATCATGATGCAAGAATTTAAAGAAAGCAAGATTAAAGAATTTCACCATTTATTTATATCAACAATTTCATTACATTCGCTCAAGAACTACAAGAGGAAGAACTCGATCGTCGATTTGGCTTCGCTCGTCTCATTGAGTCGCAGATCGGCTTGGATTACTTGCCCGATTGAAGATCGGCTCGGCTCCTAAAAGGTTGAAGGCTTCTTGCTTGATTGGTACTCAAGATCTTGAATTTGGAGTGGAATTAGGGTTAGGGTTTCGCACAAGCCTTGTTACTAGACTTGTGGAAGAAGATGAAGAATTAGAATGATGAGAGAAGACTAACTAATGATGAACTAATGAATCCCCCAACCCTTAGATCTAGGTTCCTATTTATAGCCATCAAAACCCTAGATCTAGGATTTGAATTTTAAGTTTTCCTCCAAAAGTTTGTTAGATGAAATTTGAATTTCCCTCCAAAAGTTTGTTAGATGAAATTTGAATTTCCCTCCAAAAGTTAGTTAGAGGAGAAGCTTCTAGATGTGATTAGTTAGGAGGGAGCTTCTAGAAGAGGTTAGTTAGGAGCTTAATTAGGATTAGCTTTGCTTAATGATCTTTGCTGATCTGGCAGTAGCTTCGCGAGAATTCTGGAATTTGACATATCTTTCTGAGCTGTAGGCCTTGAGATATGAATTTTGCACTAAAAATAATTTGATGATCTGACCAAACCGCCGCGGAACCGCGGTGCAAGCCGGCTCCCGCCGCGGTTCCGCGGCGCTTTTGAAGAGTTGGGGCTCGGGCTCTCTGGTGCTTGTTGGGCTTGAGTTGTGGGCCTTTCTTTGATATGTTGAATTGTATTTCTCCCTTTGGATTGCTACCAGATCTCAAAACTTGGAGTTGGTGTAATGTTTGATGAGCAAAATGACAATTTTGGCTTTTCTTCCGGATTTTCCTACACAATTTCTCAAGAGAAGTGTTGCGCAATATAGAGATGATGCGATGCCATGGAATGCAGTCAATTTCCCTTAAAGTGCTGGTTTAAAAGTCTAACACATGCAATCTGATATTTTACGACTGATTTGCTAATATATGAAATATGAATGCCGAACACTTCTAAATGAGTGCAAATGATAGGGAAATTGCCGGTTAAAAGATGCAATATTTTCGACCGATCAAATTCCCCCAAACTTATTTTCGATCGTCTCGAGCGAATGTTTTATTAAAGAAGAGAAAGAGAAAATAAAGAAAGATAAAAACTAACTAGCATACTTTCGTAGGCAACACGATTGCACCGAGCACGTGCAACAAGCCTTTAAACCTCTAGGTGTCCCTACTAGGAGGAGTGTTGTCTCCTGAGGGTTTTCAGCGGATTGCACCCACAAAATCCAATAATAAAAGGAAGATCATGAATATTACATTTAAAGACAAGAATTGTAAAAGAAAAGCCTTGAAAATTAGGGTTTCCAACTAAGCTAGCTTTTCGGTTGTCATGAGCCCTATCTTAATGGTCATGAAAAAATGTTAGAAATCACGTCCTCCCTCAATAAAATATCGTCTTATTCTTCATTACTATCTTTCTTCCAAAACATCGATCATATCACCCTGCGTGTGTGTAAAGACATCCCTACACCTGGAGAATTCAATTCAAGCTATCATACTCTTGCCCATCAGCCTTAGTACTTTTTAATTAATGAATATTTAGATGAGATTGCTCACACACTTTCATGCGACCGTTAATACTTCTTGAGGTACTAACCGACCGATTACTCCTGTGCTTGCTTACTTGGTGTATTTTCCTCGTCTTGCACCACCTCAGGCATAGCAGTGACTCCCAGACCAGTTGGCCTTAGGGCACTAGGTGAAGAGGCACCCTTGCTATATATTTTTTTATTGCCCTTGGTGATAACAAAACCAGTGTCCATTTTTCTCACCACTTTATATATATATATATATATTTTTATTCACTTTTTTTTTTATTTCCTTCATACATCGGCTTTAAGACAAGAGCATTTCAAGGTATCCTCTACTATCCCAGGCTTTAAGACGTGTGTAAGTGCGAATAACAGAGTATCAACATTCAAAATGTTTGGCTTCCAAAATAGAAACTATTTTTCAGACTTATTTTTATCCTCAGATTAGTGACTTCCTTCATCTTACTAACCCTTGGGACAACGGCTCATAACTACTTATTACTAGTTCGTATAAGAAAACTTCTAATTTTCTTAGTTTTCTTAAATTTTTCTAATCTCATGGATGTAATTTTTCACTATCTAAACTTTTATTATCTTATTTATGTACAAAAAATATTTTTATTTTTGAAAATTTTTAAATTTTTATAGGTTTTCAGAAAATGTTTTGTGCTTATGCAAATGATATGCAAATGATGCAAAACTATGCACAAACCTCCCCCAAACTTGTTTTCAACAGTGTCCTCACTGTTGCCATCAGCTAAATCTCGAAAAACCTGTAAGCTTGGGAGGAATTTATTAGTGGGGGCAAAATATTTAAGTGAAGAACCTCCCCCAAACTTATTTTTGGCTCAAAATTTTGTAAAAATTTTCTTTTCAAGAGCCGGAAAAAATACCCCCCCCCCCAAACTTGAGTTATGCAATGTTAATCTTTGAAAATCACATGAGGGGGTCAAAAATCCGTGGTCGATGCCAAGCTTTGCAAAGACCGAATGTTAACACCAACCAGTCAAAAATTTTATCAATGCAGTGCTCTGGTTGGTGAAAGAAGAAGTGTGGAAAGGGAAAGGGGTGGAAAAGAATGTGTGTGCGTCTCATCTTGGAGAGACGATGAAGTGAATGTGATGGATTACTCGCATTCTTTTTACAGTTCAAAAGAAGGGGTAGAGGTTCAATTTCAGTGATTGGGAGATGATTCATCTCAACACCCGTGTCATTCAAAAATGCGAGTTCATCAGCGAAGATCTCCTCAAAAGTTCCATCTATACCCCGATGAATAATATCATCACAAAGTGCGGGGTGATCTTCAGACTCTAAAAGCAGTTCATAATCAGTGTTAGTTGTTGACCCGGACATCTCGGTGGAAGAGTCCGTATGTGTATGATACATAGTTGGGTCAAACAACAACGTATGAAAAGAGTCAAGATCGGTATCAAGAGGATCATCAAATTCGCTGCTGTCGACATCCATTAAGTCGACAGAACAGACCTGAGCAGTAGGTTCGGAAGGTACACTTCCCAACTTGTAAATGTTCAGCTCTATTGACCTATTCCCGAAAGATAGGGTCATAGAACCATTACGACAGTTGATTATAGCGTTGGAAGTGGCCAAAAAGGGGCGACCTAAAATCATCGAAATTTGATTCCGTGGGTTCGCTACCGGCTGTGTATCAATTACAATAAAATCTACCGGGAATATAAATTCTCCGATTTTTATTAACACATCCTCCAGTTCACCCCTGGGTTTGGTGATTGATCGGTCAGCCATCTGGAGAGTTATGCTTGAAGGCTTTAACACTCCGATACATAGTTGCTCGTATACCGAGTAAGGAAGCAAGTTAACACTAGCGCCAAGGTCAAGTAACGCACTGTTGATGTGTTTCTCCCCAATAGAAATGGAAATAGTAGGACAACCAGGGTCCTTACGTTTCCGTGGTAATTGTTGGGGAAAAGCCGTGTCTACAGTACATGACATGAAGATTTTTTTAGGCATTTGAGTCTTCCTCTTCCTAGTGCACAAGTTCTTAAGGGTTTTTGCATAGGACGGAACTTGTTGAATAGCATCTAGGAGAGGGATGTTGATGTTAACTTCCTTAAACATCTTCATGATCTTCTCCATATGTGGACTCGATGTGTTAGCCCTTAACCGATTAGGATAAGGTGCTTTAGCAATAAGCGCTGGGTCCATCATAGGAGAAGGAAGTGTTTGTGGAATCGATCCCAAACTAGAAGTGGGGATCGTCCGTGGAGGAGTAAAAGAGGTGGGCTGAAGTGGCGAGCCTTTTGGGAAATGAAGAATAGGCTCGGAAGAAGGTGGTGGGGTAGAAGAACTGGGGTCAGAATTAGAAGGGTGTGTGTGAGGAAAGGTCTCAGCCAGGGTGTTATTGATTGATTTTTCTGTATCATCAAACTCTTCCCCAACGTGAGTGTCAAGCACTCTTCCAGATCTCAACGTGATTGCATCCACAAGATGTGAATAGCCAGAATTAGGTAAAGGTTGAGCTGGAAGTTTTCCTTTCTCTCTTACACGCATTTCGGCTTTTAGTTGTGCAATTTGTTCTTCCATCGATTTGATGTTCTCATTTTGAGAGATAATGATCTTCATCACATTCTCGACGGAAGATTGCAAACTTGCCGTCCCTTGGATGGATTGTTTCATGAAAGTATCCAAGGTTTGTGCTAGTGCAGAGGTATTATCTGTACCGGTCGATTGCAAAGGACTAGATGGTGCAAAAGTGTTGACCGGATTTTGAAAGTTTTATGCTTGAAAGGGGTGCTGACTTAATTGTGGTGGTTGCTGTTGTGGTGGAGGGAACCTTTGGAATTGATTCGGGTTTGGAACCGTGTTTTGAGATTGTGATTGGTTCCAAGCAAAATTAGGGTGATTCCTTCAACCCTGATCATATGTGGAGGAGAATGGATCGTTCCTAGGTCTTTGAAATGCGGCATTGGTATGCTCATGACCTTGAAACGGACATTCTTCCGTCAAGTGAGACGGATCAGAACAGCAGCCACATACAGTTTTGGAGAGTGATATTTGACTTAGGGCGGCTAAAAATTTGTTTTCCATAGTTTCAAGTTTCTTTTGCATAGCCGAAATGTCAGCTCTAACTCCTATGGAAATATCATTGCCTTCCCTTGACGATTGACTCACACCCTCCCACTGTAAAGATTTTTCAGCGAAATCTTCTAGAAAATTCCAGGCTTCCCCATCATCTTTAGTCATGAAGTTGCCTTGACACATGGATTCAAGGGTCTGTCTTGTGTAAGGAGTAACGCCCTCATAAATGATTCGGCACAATTCCCATCTCGGGATGCCGTGATGTGGACATTGGACTAACAAATCCTTGAAGCGTTCAAGACATTTTGAAAATGTTTCATTTGGAAGCTGGGTGAATTGATAGATTTCGCTACGGACTCGAGCTGTCTTTTGATGTGGGTAGAATTTCTTAAGGAATGCTTTGACGAATTCGTCCCAATTTGAAATGGAATGTGCGGTAGTGTTATATAGCCACTTCTCGGCTAAATCGCACAAAGTGAATGGGAGAAGACGAAGACGTAAAGCATCCACAGAAAGCTGTGAAGTACCCATCATTGCGCATATATTTTCAAATTTCGTGATAAACACGTATGCGTCTTCAGACTCAAGACCGTGAAATTTTGGTAGAAGGTTGATGTATTGGGTTTTAATCTGAAAATTTTCCCCGTTAGCTGGTGGTATGGAAAGACAGGTGGAAAGGGGGCCTCGTGTAGGATAGCACCTCTCTTGGAGAGAGATGCGAGGTGGATTCTGCGCACCAACGGACGGCGGCAGGGTAGTGGAAAAGAAGATCGATGGAGAATGATCCATCGATGTGGGTGTGGTGGTGGGTAAAGAAAGGGTAAATGTAGAAATACCGACTTTAGGGTCGATCGGGGGACGTGGACTAACAGGCACTAGAATCCCGTTGTCCAGCCTATCTTGCACTAAAAAGGGTTAGTACAAGTAGCAGCGTGAATTTATAATTAGGGGAAATGAAGTGAATGCGGTGTTTGTTTTGAAAATGATACGGATTTTTTAAAAATATGATGCAACACAACAAATGCAGCACACAAAACCCTAGAATCTAGTGGTCACCTAGGTCCGGCTCTAGACCGCTCCTAACTACCAAAAGACAAGTCGCAGGATAGAATCCTCCACTGCCTCTTTATCCTCCTGTGGCCGGATAAGTGCCAGGTAAGTGGGAAGGTACTCCACTACGTAAGTAGTGGGCCTAATTAAAAACCACTAGCCTTAGACACACTCGCCTTAGACACCACAAGAAAACGCGGATAAGCAATGAATTACCCACGGCCTTCTCTTGTCCTAATTGAGCACAACGGTCCTTAGAGTCATCTCTAGATTTCTTTTAATTAATGAGGGTAAATGTGGATGCAAGTTTTGCGATTTTCGGGGCTTAGGAAGGGTAATGAACTCCCCACCTAATCTGGATTTAGTCGTGCCCCTTAATTTCCGTATTAATTATGCAAACAACCAAGAATCAAAACACGCACAAATTTAATTTTGCTTTTGCGGCGCTGCGATTATTTGCAAAGAAACCTGCAAGAAATTGTTAATTGGAGCAGATAGAGGAGGAGATAAGAAAGTTAGAAGATACCTGAGAAATTTTGGTGTAATGATGACGTCAAAACGCGGCGGATCCGCTGCAAATGAGCGCTAATGCCGCGGAAACGCGGTCCCTTGAAGCGATCACTGCACGGAAATTTTTGGTATTGTTTCTAATTATCTCCTGAGCTCTCTGGAATATTCAAAAAAAAATTTTCCACAGCTCCACAAATTCCAGAATTCCTCGCAATCAAATCACAACAACACGTATTAGTGTTTGCGCGAATTTTGATCTAAAAATTTTAATGGAATAAATTTTTCAACTCAAATTTCAAAATACGAACAATTAGTGCACTATCCCCGACAACGGCGCCATTTGATTGAATTGTTTTCTGTTGTGTATGTAGAAAATAGAATAGAAATCACAACCAAAAATATTTGATCGCAATCAATAACGGTGTTGATTGTAGCGCGTTAGTAAGTGCGGATCGTCCACAGGGACAGTGTAATAGTTCGTCTTTTGAATTAGATGAGTTGAAACTTTAAGGAAAAGAAAACAAACAATTCAAGATTTGTAATTGCAATTCAAGAAAGAGAAAATCTAGATCTAAGAAAGTATTAAAAAGATAGAATCAAGAATTGCTAGTTTGTTGATCTTTCCAACCCAAATATCAAGAATCGAAATGAGGCTCGTAGGAATCGATCGGATCTATAGATGTGATGTAATCTTACAATTACGTATTCTTATCCTTCGATGAATTGATACTAGATCGATGATAATCGATCGAGAATTAGGGATTTCTTATGAAACTAGGGTTTCATCTTATCCCTTGTTCTTTCGTCGATATCATTCACATTCTAGCCTCTAGTAAATTCAAGAAACGATCGTAGATCCCTAATTTCGAGCGATCACAATCAAGAAAGCATCGCTACGAAACTAAGTCATCGATTCTTGAACTTGCTAGGGTTTACAAAACTCGTAGGACTCAAGAATCGTATTAAGATTTGTTACATCATCATTCTATTGATCGTCTCGACTCCTTAACGAGCGGAGTTTTACTCAAACATCATCACAAGAACTACAATCATAAATTGAGATCGAATCATGATGCAAGAATTTAAAGAAAGCAAGATTAAAGAATTTCACCTTTTATTTATATCAACAATTTCATTACATTCGCTCAAGAACTACAAGAGGAAGAACGCGATCGTCGATTTGGCTTCGCTCGTCTCCTTGAGTCGCGGATCGGCTTGGATCACTTGCCCGATTGAAGATCGGCTCGGCTCCTAAAAGGTTGAAGGCTTCTTGCTTGATTGGTACTCAAGATCTTGAATTTGGAGTGGAATTAGGGTTAGGGTTTCGCACAAGCCATGTCACTAGACTTGTGGAAGAAGATGAAGAATTAGAATGATGAGAGAAGACTAACTAATGATGAACTAATGAATCCCCCAACCCTTAGATCTAGGTTCCTATTTATAGCTATCAAAACCCTAGATCTAGGATTTGAATTTTAAGTTTCCGTCCAAAAGTTTGTTGGATGAAATTTGAATTTCCTTCCAAAAGTTTGTTGGATGAAATTTGAATTTTCCTCCAAAAGTTAGTTAGAGGAGAAGCTTCTAGATGTGATTAGTTAGGAGGGAGCTTCTAGAAGAGGTTAGTTAGGAGCTTAATTAGGATTAGCTTTGCTTAATGATCTTTGCTGATGTGGCAGTAGCTTCGCGAGAATTCTGGAATTTGACATATCTTTCTGAGCTGTAGGCCTTGAGATATGAATTTTGCACTAAAAATAATTTGCTGATCTGACCAATCCACCGCGGAACCGCGGCGCAAGCCGGCTCCCGCCGCGGTTCCGCGGCTCTTTTGAAGAGTTGGGGCTCAGGCTCTCTGGTGCTTGTTGGGCTTGAGTTGTGGGCCTTTCTTTGATATATTGAATTGTATTTCTCCCTTTGGATTGCTACCAGATCTCAAAACTTGGAGTTGGTGTAATGTTTGATCAGCAAAATGAAAATTTTGGCTTTTCTTCCGGATTTTCCTGCCCAATTTCTCAAGACAAGTGTTGCGCAATATAGAGATGATGCGATGCCATGGAATGCAGTCAATTTCCCTTAAAGTGCCGGTTTAAAAGTCTAACACATGCAATCTGATATTTTACGACTGATTTGCTAATATGTGAAATATGAATGCCGAACACTTCTAAATGAGTGCAAATAATAGGGAAATTGCCGGTTAAAAGATGCAATATTTTCGACTGATCACTCCCGATGGGTTTTACCCCTTCAGGAGCAACTTCTAAAGTCCATACTTTGTTGGTGTACATGGATTCGATCTAGGATCGCATAGCATCCAGCCATTTCACAAAGTCCCCACTTGTGATGGCCTGCTCAAAACTAGTTGGGTCATCATCTTCCATGATGCAATTCTTGCGCCCACTGTCAATGAGAAAACCGTAGTATCTCTCAGGTAGATGAGGAACCCTACTAGATCCGTGGAGGGACTAGGGTTCGTCGGGGACTATTGAATCCTCCGGTTCTACTAAATTGTCAGTTATAGTTTCTGTAGCTGGAACTTCTTCCAGTTCTACCTCATTTCCACTAATTTCTTTTACAAGAAATTCCTTTTCTAAAATGATGGCATATTGAGAAACAAATACCTTTTGTTCCTCAGTGTGGTAGAAAACATATCCATATGAATCCTTTGGATATCCTACAAACTTGCACAAAACAGACCTTGCCTCGAGCTGTCTGGATTCTGCTTTTTAACATTGGCCAGACAACCCCATATCTTAACTCGTTTAAGAGTTGATCTCTTCCCATTCCATATCTCATATGGAGTGGGTAGACACGGATTTGGTCGAAACCCTATTCAATAGGTACGCAGATGTCTCAAGTCCATAACCCTAAAGGAAATAAGTAACTCAGCAGTACTCATCATGGAGCGCACCATATCTAATAGGGTGTGATTTCTCCGCTCCAATACTCCGTTATGTTGTGGTGTATACAGAGGAGTAAGCTCAGAGAGAATCCCATTCTCTTTTAAGTAGTCTCGGAATTCTATGCTCAAGTATTCTCCTCCCCGATCAGATCGAAGGATTTTAATACTTTTACCCGTTTGGTTCTCTACTTCGTTCTTATATTTCTTGAATTTCTCTAAAGCTTCAGATTTTTGTTTCAACAAAAACACATGTCCGAATCTAGAGAGATCATCGGTGAATGTAATAAAGTACGAGGAACCATTCTTGGCATGAATAGACATAGGACCACATACATCACTATGTATGAGTCCCAAGAGTTCATAGCTCTTTCTCCGTGTCTAGTAAACGGAGTTTTGGTCATTTTACCTTTGAGACATGACTCGCAAGTTTCATAAAATGTAAATTCGAACGGATTCAAATTTCCATCTTTATATAACTTAGATAGTCTTGTCGCATTAATATGATCTAGTCTACAATGCTATAAGTAGGCTTCGTTCATTTCTGAACTCTTTCTCTTGTGTGTATTCTGTACATTTAGAACTGTCGTTTGATTTAGAACGTATATACCGTTACACAACGTACTAAAACCAATCAACACTTGATTGAGAAAAATGTTCATAACAATATCCTCTAATGTGAAATTATATCCTTCTTTAGTTAGCAAAGAAACTGATATAATGTTGCACATCATCTTTGGTACGTAGTAACAGTCGTTCAAAATCAATGTATTACCTGTTGGTAACACTAGGTGATATTCGCCAACTGTTTTGGCTGCAACAATTGCTCCATTCCCTACTGTTAGAGACCTATCACCCTTTCCAGTTCTCCACCTCTTTTCAGCCCTTGTATTAAATTACATACGTGGGATCCTGATCCGATATCCAGTACCTAGGACATAGTGAAAACTAAGAAGTAGTTCTCGGTTACGAACACACCCAAAGACGATACATCAACATGCTTATTCTTCGTACGGGTGGCGTGAGAATCCCGATGTTCCCCTATTCCTTACTCATACTTATGACTATCATAAGATAGAGCGGAACCTATCCTAGTATAATAAGCGGGTTCGATCAATACATCCATATTATTATCTTGATTAAGGTGTGTCAATGGTCGCTACCTGGAGAGAGAGAGAGAAGGAAACGCATTAGTGTGCGATCTTTGAAAGATTAGATTGGTTATTATCTTATCTAATCAGGATGGCTCCCACTGTTTTTATCAAATCTTCTTTCAAACCATAAAAGTAAAGATTAGCCGGGATTAATTACATTCTACAAGTTCGCTAACCAGTCAACCATGTTGGCTATAGTGCCCTTAAGTCAATTATTGAATCGCAGGCACACGATTACGATGATTGAGGGAGGACCTATACGGATAGAACAGTCTTACTCAAGATGATAGTATGCTATATGGTTTGTCTTTATCATCATGTACATGATTTATGTGGTATTACAAATCACTATTACATATTGATAGAGCCCTTAGGATTCTTGCTTGACTACCAGCATTATGATGGCGATCATATACGTGGGAGCTGGGTGGTCTATAATCACATCCTTAAATGTCCCTAGTCATGGGAGTATCGAGACTGGGTATTGATACTCCAGAGTAGACTAGTGTATACGGATCGAGACCCTGACGAGGGACGGTAGCCAGGTCTCACAAGCCATTGGTGTTAGTTTGTTCATCTAAGATAGTATACAGGTGCTCATTAGGTTATGAGTACACTGGATAGACTTGCCGAGAACATACTAGTTGGTAGTATACCTATTGTCAGATAGCAGTTCTCAGGTGACATGTGTGCAGGTTAGTCTGTCGACCTGAGATCGTCATTTGTCTCATGTGAGTTCCCACTGTACTTTGATTACTACCCTACCATGGCTCAAAGGAGTCATGCAAAAAGGTTTTAGTTGGGTACAGTCTTGAGCCACATGGAGGCAGTGAGCGGATCGTCGGGGATTCGTCTCTCCCGGTATTGGGGGTTGATGTCGCGTAGTGCATGGGTGGCCATCACCAGAAATCCTTGGCCATGGTAGTCGAGAATTACTGATTTGGATCAGTAGTTTCTCAGTGGGTGATGGGCATCATACCGAAACGAAACATCGTGTTATTAGGGGTCTAACTTTATCCTCCCCCAAGACTCGATATGTGATACTCTTAGAAGAACAGACCAGACTGTACGGATATTGTCACGGACAGGCTCAGTAGGGTTCATGGTGAGTTTACACGTCGGCCTTCCTTTCGCTCAATACCTGGGTAGCCGTTACGTACAGCTAGTGCCGCAGACATGCTTGTGGTTAAACCCACTGCCAGCGTATTGACGAGTCTTCAGAGTCCCACACAGAGGGTTTCTCTTCTTCGAGCGAAACGATGTAGAGGCCGTATGGTTTTACGGCAGGGTTCGATCATATACGTGCACTTGTGCACGTATCAGGATTCGGACAGATAATACTAGTGGCTTTGGTTTAAGAAGGATTCTAGTATTATATTGTTGGATTATTTTCGTCTCATTATATTCGTATTTTGTCAGAATACGGATACATGTATATATATACAGATTAGGGGTATTCTTGTAATTTATTACAAGGTGCTTCTAGAAGATGCCACCTCATTTAGTTTTAACCATTTAGGATTAAATGGTTAATGAAGTGGAGAGGATGAGGTGTTTATTGAATTTATTGTAGCATGGCTTTGTAGTGACTTATGGTCACTATTGAAGCATGCTTGATTTTTGTTTGTTGTGAGATATTTTGAAGAATTAAGATATTTTGTGTTGACTTAAGATATTTTGGAGACTTGAGATATTTATTGGATGACTTCATAATAGCTCACAACACTTATCCAATTTTTTGGACTTAGCCATTTTTCTTCAGTTGCCTCCCACTCTCATCCTCAAGCTTCTTCTTTTACCTCCACCTTTCAAGTCTCATGTGTTTAGAAACCTAGGGTGTTTGGAGACAAATTAATCCATCACTACACTCTATATCCTCTAGACTATCTAGTTTAGCGATCTAGGTACCCTAGTTATCTCGTCTATTAAGGTAGGTGCTCGGAATACAAATTCTCAGGTGGATCATCTTCGATGGAGGGAGACCGGAGATCAAGCTAGATCATGATGGCCTCTAAGAGCTTGGGTAGGTGGTTGAAGACCGAAGGACACGGATCAATTCAGTATAACCATTCTTATCTACTATATATTTAGTTTGCTAGTTTAGGGTTCATGGTAGATCCGGGTAGCGGGTTGTGTCAGCGCCAGTTTTGAAAATTTTTGTTCCGCAATCGGCCACAGTTTGATGGCCAGGTCTCTTGCATAAACCAACATGGTATCAGTGCCAACCCATTAACCCCATATTAGTAGTTTAAACGATATTTTAAATATCAAAACCGAAACAACTCCGAAACAATACCTCGAATATTCCAGTTTCTGTCGAATTTTTCTAGTCTTCAAAAAAAATTTAAACAATTGCAGAAGGCTATTTATCTTGCATCAAGAACACCCTCAAAACTCGAGCCCCAAATTCAACCATGTGGCCGACGAGAATGAGATAATTCCCGTCCTGGCCAATCTGGTATGCTATTTGGGTCTTGAATTTTTTTGTGTGTTCTGGTCTCTGGTATATTAGTTCTCTGGAATACTTTGAAGTCGTTATTTTTAACACTATTTAAAAGTTTTTAGTACATACATTACTATCTGCGACTGAGAATGTCATTAGAGCGGTACAACTCGTCTAATTGCTATATGTTCTTTTAGACGTGTTTGCGAACATGACATTCACGTTAATATTCTGTATTGTGCTGTGGTTGTGGTTGGATCGTCGTGGTGGATAGCCAGTGGTGTAATGATAGTGGTACAGTTTAGATTCATTAATACATTTGATATTGCGGGGCGAGCGTCCGATATGTGGACTGCCGTCTCTGCCAGTTCGTATATTATTTGTTAGCGGCACGACGGGGTTGAGGTCGATGAAACCCTTCTATATATTATTTTCTTTTCTGTACTAGGATTACCCCAAGGCGGAGTACACGAATAGCTGGGTTCTAGAGGGTAACGGGTCCGCATCTCATGGCGTTGAGACAGAGGGGACCTTAGTCTAGAATTGGCGGGCTATTTGCCGCACTTATAGGGGGTAAAGGTTGACCCACGAAGGAGTGCTCAAGTTACCGGATTCCGTGAAGTGCTGGGTGGTCCACTCACTTAGTTGATTGGGGTTGCCTCACTTCTGGGATTGGCAGGTAACTTGCCGCACTCGTAGGGGTCTTGGTTTTCATTGCACAGGCAATCCACACGACAGGGAACGTCGGGTCTCATTTGCGGCTCAGGTGAAACCTGAGGCTCCAAGTTTATCCACCACTCTGTGTTGTTGGCTGAAATTCTGTGATGTTGGTTATATCATGTCTGGGACGAATGTTATATATACTAGTAGATGTTGTATATGTTTTGCACCTGCGCTAGTCCAGCTCCCGCTCTGCCGTTAGTTAAGTAACCTAGGGCCCAGTGGCGAATGCGGATGGCATATACGTACATTATATTTTTTCGTTCCTTTATCTGGTGTGATATGTTTAATTGATGGGACTGTTAGTTATATGTATGCCCTAGAGGCCATTATTGTATATGTGATGTATATTATAGTGGATGCTTGGATATATATAGAGAAGACTTTCTTGCTCGACATGATAGTATGCTATTTGGTTTCTCTTTATCTTAACATGTTGACTTGTATAAGTGATGTTGTCTTGCACTCACATGTTGATAAAACCCTTAGAATGTGTACTTGACTACCAGGACTGTGATGGAGATCATACTAGTGGGGCCAATGGTAGTCCACAAGCACACCTTATAATTGTTCCTAGTTGAGGGTGTATCGAGACAGGGCATCGATATTCTAGAGTAGACTAGCGTATACGCATCTTGACCCATATGATGGGCGATGGATGATCCCACATCCATTGGTGTTTGACATCAAAGATGGTATACGGGTGCTCAGTAGAGACTTAGTACACTGAACGGACTCGCCGAGAACTCCTAGCTGGTATTATACCTATCGTCAGATAGCAGTTCTCTGGTGACACTGGTACATGTTAGTCTGTAGACCAGAGATCGTCATAGAGTCTTATGTGATTCCCATTATGCTTTGATTTCCACCTTACCACGTTCAAGAGAACATGCAAAACGGTGGCTTTTGGGTACAGTCCCGAAACACATGGAGGCAATGAGCGATAGGAGGGGATTTGTCTCACCCGCTATTGGGGGTTGATGTTGCGCTGTGCTCGATTGGCCATAACTGAAAGTCCCTGGCCAGGGCTGCTATAGAGATTTACTGATAAGTGTTATCAGTAGTTTCTCGACCCGTTATGAGCCTTACATCGGCATGACTTATCGGTTACTAGGGTCTGACGTCTACCACCCCTAAACTAGATATGCGACATATCAGATGAAGAGACCGGACTGTACGGTTGTGTTACTCACAGGCTTTACAGGAGTTAAAACAGGCTTGCTTGTTGATCTTCTGATCGCTCAATACCCGGGTAGCCGTTACGTCTAGCTAGTACTGCTGATGGCTTGTGGGTGCTTGATATGATCATCACCAACTGCCGGCGTATTGACAAGTCTTTAGAGTCCTACACAGAGGTTTCACTGGCTCAGGCAAAACGAAATAGGAGCACATATGTGATATGTGCGGGACCGAGATTAATACGAGTATGTGATACCGTATTCTATTCTCGCGATATAAGGTATCGATCGGTTATGTGAGATATAGCCGGGTTATCGAATCAAATGTTGATTCGATAAGTCGATACTGTATCGGTCGGTTTTATGAGATATATAACCGGGTTATCGAATCAAGTGTTTATTCGATAGGTTGATACAAATAATATTAGTCGGTCATATGAGATATAAACAGATTATTAAATCAAGTGTTGATTTAATGATTTAATGTATAATTATATATTTGATATATTAATTTACATTAACTAATATTAGCTCACTTATGTATTTCTTTTTCTCATATGTGCACACATAATATATATATGATATATGTTAATTGTGTTTTCTTTTTGTGTCATGCTTGATGCTACATGCAACATGGGTGTATGAGACTTATACCATGCTAATGATAATGAAGGGTTTATTTATTTAGAGTAAATCAATTATTAGTTGGAAATTGGTCATATGGCATGAAGCTTGTAGAAGCTTGGAGATCCATTGACATATTCCACTAGTTTTGTCTTACACTAGATATTTGTTAACCCAACCATTATCTAAACTCATGGTTAAGTCTCTACATGTATTATATGAGATATTTCCCACCCATGGTTGCTATTCACTCTCTCATCTATTGTTTGTTTCTTCTTCCTCTTCACTTGAGAGAGCTCTCTAGGTTTACAAGAGGTGAGGAAAATTAGTGAGAAAAGTAATTCTAAAGTGATCAAAAATCCTACTTCATCATCCTCTACTAGATAAGCAATTTAGTTTAGGGTGTTAGCTTCATTAATCCCACATTAGTGAAGAGGTAGCTTGGGTTAGTGTCTCCTCGACGTAGATCAATTTTGGCCTCGAAGACTTCGTACAATCTCTTTGCTTTCTTCTTGTGGAGCCACTCTAGAGTCCAAAAGATCACTACTTGGAGAGAAGGGACTACTACACGGAGCTATTGAATGAAAGACCGATCTACGAAGGTTGTATTCCTAGTTCACTTAATTGTAAAGTAGTTTACACATTGTATTGTCTAAATCACTAGTTAAGATTCTAGGTGTTCCCCTCCGAATGGCGGCCGACGACGCGGCGACGTCTTGCCTGAGATTCGGGGCAGATGCTATTTGGTTTTATCCGTCCACCTCTCCGAAGATGCCAAGTTGATTTATGGCAACGTGTATCGGAGGTTTAGACGGATGCGGCCGATGTAGCAGACTTCGTCAGATTCCCCCTCATTAGAGGGGTTTTAGATTGTGGGGACGCTCTTCCCTGCAGGCGCAAGCCCCTGCAGTTAATTACGCTACCGCATCGCGGTAACCACTTTCTCCTTCTCCAGAATTTCACTTCATGTCGTGGGTGTTTGTTTTGTTTGTGGTTGCCCGTGGATTGTATATGGAGACTGAGTGATGCCGTCGCCCGTAGGACGTGGATTAGCCCAAATCCGTATTTACTTAGATTCGGGTTTGGTGTTTTTAGTTTAAGGATACGTTAGCCGTATTGCGGCTAAGATCAACTTAAACGTTCGTTAAAGATACGTTAGTCCTGTTTGAGACTAAGATCAACTTAACGTGGTGATCCATTTATTATATGGCCGTCAGGACTCATCACCTCTCTGACGTCGTTGAAGAATTACAACGATAGGTGTCAGAGGAGTTCAGAGATGTACCCTTGAAACAAAATTGATTTGGAGTTTTATAGTCCATTTGAATGTTTAAGGATACGTTAGCCGTATTTGGGGCTAAGATCAACTTAAACGGGACCGTTTAGATCCGACAAAAGACCATTTGGGGGCTCTATTGCTCCAGTTTAAGGACGTGGTGGTCTATATTCCAGTTTAGGGACGTGGTGGTCTATTATTAGTTTAAGGACGTTTCGGTCCATCGCCAGTTTAAGGACGTAGTGGTCCATCATTAGTTTAAGGACATTTCGGTCCAACATTAGTTTAAGGACGTTTCGGTCCAATATTAGTTTAAGGACGTTTCGGTCCATTATTAGTTTAAGGACGTTTCGGTCCATGAGTTTAAGGACCCCGCAGTCCATATTCATGTGTGGTCGTTGGGACCCGTCGCCTCTCTGACGTCGTTGAAGGATTACAACGAGAAGTGTCAAAGGAGTTCGGAGATGTACCCTCGAACCGGGGGTAAATTGATTTAAGAGAGCAATCTTGCTCAGTCAGTTTAGTTTAAGGACTTACGGCCAAAATTGGGCTAAGTTCAGTTAAAAAAATGTCCACATTTTGTTTGCATTTGGCCTTTGTCTGGGCTTTCCCCTTTTTAGAATAATGCATAGCATTACTTCAGGCCATTTATGCCCATTTTGACTGGGCTCTGCCCTTTTTATTATAATGCAGAGCATTTGTTTTGGTCCATTGGACCTCTCAATTGGGCTCTGTCCCTTTAAATAATGCGTAGCATTTTTATTATTTTGTTTGGGCTCTGCCCATTTATAAATGATGCAGAGCATCAATTTAATTAGGCCTGCTTGGTCTGTTTAATTTGGGCCTGGCCCTTTAGGAAATGCATTGCATTTTCAGGCGCTTTGCGCCAATCAGAGAGCGCAAGCGCTTGTAGTGTTGACACGTGTCGTGCAAGCGCAGTGCGCTGCGCTAGTGCGCTGCTGACACGTGGCGCACTCTGGTGAGTTGCGCCAATTACAGAGGGAAAACTCTATCTCAAAGCGCATAGCGCAAGTGGTTCAGATGTTGACACGTGGCGCTCTCCCGAGAGCGCAACAGCGTAGTTTGCAAGTGCAAAGCACTATGATTTAGGAATCTTTTTAGGTTCAAGAACCAATGGTTCATAAAAGTGCAAAGCACTATTTTTTTATTTTTATTTTTTTGTTTTTTCTTGTTTAAAGAACCAGTGGTTCATGAGAAGTGCAAAGCACAATTTTTTAATGAAGATCATTGATCTGGTTTTTTAGATCAATGATCTATTAGAAGAAATTTCTTCTTTTTTGTGAAGGTTTTTACCCTTTTCTTGGAATTTTTCTCAGAATTCTCTCTATTTGAAGCTTCTTAATTTTTTTCAAGAAATGTTGATGCCTTTGAATTGAGGTCTAGGGTCCTTTTTATAGTGCCCATAAATTAGTTAAAGGGATTTTTCTCTGAGTGATTTGGGAAATTTTCCCCACCGTTGGATCTTTGATCCAAAGGCTTCTGTTTTACAGAAGAAAATCTTCTTGTTTTAATAAGAACAGAAAGATTTCTTTAGAATCTTAATTCTGTTTGGCGCAAATGCCCCAGCGCGTGACACGTGTCGCGCAGCGCAACTGCGCTAGCGCATCTGCGCTGACACGTGTCGCGCAGCGCACATCGCAGCGCAACTGCGCTAGCGCATCTGCGCTGACACGTGTCGCGCAGCGCAGTGCTTGCGCAACTGAAGCGTTGCTTCCTTTAATTTTAGTTTAAATAGAGTTTTGCTCTGATTGGGTGCGCTGCTTTCGGCGCTGCGCTTATGTGTCTGCGCTTGACACGTGGCGCGTTGCATCCGGAATTTGAAGCGTTGCTTCAAAATTTGAATTTTGAATTTCCAGCAGAGCTTTGCTCTGATTGGGGGAAACAAATGCCCCCCCACCGTTGCGCTTACGTGGCCCCAATCGTGAGCGCAACGGTGGCGGAATTCCAACCGCCGCGGCAACTTTTGGGAGTTGAAGAGGCGCTTGATGCCTATAAATAGGACCTTTGGTCCCCCACAGATGCTTATCATCTTTCAGATTTTTATTTTCAAAAACTTAATAGCTTTGCTCTTCTTTCCAAAGTTTTTCAGAAAAACTTTAGGTAAAATTGATTCTTAGATTAAATTTTAATTAATTTTAACCAGCAGAGCTTTGCTCTCATAGATCTTCTGATCTAAAGAAAATCCCTTCGGGGTTTCACCAGCAGAGCTTTGCTCATTTTTCAAAGTTAGAAACTTTAGGTAAAATTAATGTAAATCAAATTAATTTAAATTAATCTCAGCCAAAGAGCTTTGCTCTTACAGATCTTTTGATCTAAAGAGATCCCCATTGGGGTTTCATAAACAGAGCTTTGCTCTCAAACACTTATACATCTGCAGAGATCTTGTTCATGGGTTCTAACCCATGAACAGAGCTTTGCTCTTGAGAAATTTAGCCCTCTGTGTATATTATTTTCCTTTATCGCTAAACTTCCTGTGGTATTTCTTCCAGGCATAATGGCGGTGCGTCTATACAGTTTGCACGAGTTCATTACCTATGACGATATCCGCGCATAGGGCCGTCATCAAAACCAGGAGTTTACGGACGCCCAGTGTGCGGAGGTCATGGATCGCCTCAACGCAAGCGGTGGCTGGCTACTTCCTGTTCGTTCAGCTCTCTTGAAGATCGTGTTGGGAGCAATATGGAGAGCACTTCCGGGTCTTCACGAGGCCCTACCGCTCAATGCGCTGGATGATGCCGAAGACAAGGTGCATTCAGTGTACCTGACGGGGCTGATCTCGAAGAAACGGCGGGACAGCCTCATTGACATCCTACATCAAATCTTCCAGCAGACGACGATAGTTGCTGCTTATTGAAGGCCGGGAGGGCTTGCCGAGGATCTTGACACACAGGAGCGTGAGAGGCAGCGCATAAGAATAATTAGAAAGGCCAGAAGAACTTTGGATGACCTTACTTTTGAATTCCTCAATCTGTGCCCCGGATCTGAGGTTATACCATTGTAATAATTTGAATAATGTTTCTTATTCATTGCTTTTATGATTGTAAGAATTTTTGGCAATATGAATGGAAACTTTTTTATTTCAGCTTGTTTTATTTCTCGTCCTGAATCTTCTGCCCATGCATGAATGAGTGCGTCTCGAACGCTTGATCAAATGTAAATCGGATGTTCTTTCTGTTGCTTTTCTTCCTTCTTAGCGTGTTGTCACAATTAGCATGTAACAGAGTAGGCCTCTTGATTTCTTCATAGGACAGCGATGGCTTAGGCTGCAGGTTCAGATCTGCCTCCTAAGACTTTTCAACTCTATGAGCCGTGAGGGTCTCATAGAGACTTTTCTCCCTGCTGATCGAGAGGATCTCGTAGGTGGGTTTTTCTCCTTAGGAGTCGTGAGGATTCCTAAGTGTGTTTTTCTCTCATAGGTCGTAAGGATCCTGTAAGAGAATTTTTCCCTCTTACGAGTCGAGAGGACCCGTAAGCGGTTGTTTCCCTCCTTGTCGAAACTCGACTTTGGAGAGTGAGACCCATGAATAGTATGCAAGAGACCGTTTTAGATCGACTTGCAGGGTACCATTGTTCAGGAAGCAAGTTTTTTAGTCCCTGCTGCCTGAGGCTTCATCTTGCAAGTTGAGACGAATCGGGAATTTTCCCGCGGAGACACTGGTTTCTCTGCAAGCCGACGCGAATCAAGAGGCTCTTGTCAAGGATTGTTTATTTCCTTGAGTTGAGGTGTTTGGTAGGGATTATTTATTTCCCTAGCGCCAAGAATTATTTGTTTCCTTGGGGGTTTGAAACGAGTCGAGAATTTCCCACGGAGGCACTGGTTGCTCTGCGAGTCGACGCGGATCAGGAGGCTCTCGTCAAGGAGTGTTTGTATCCGTGAGTCGAGGTGTTTGCTAGGGATTATTTGTTTCCCTAACGCCAAGGATTATTTGTTTCCTTGGGGTTTGAAACGAGTCGAGAATTTCCCACGGAGGCACTGGTTGCTCTGCGAGTCGACGCGGATCAGGAGGCTCTCATCAAGGAGTGTTTGTATCCGTGAGTTGAGGTATTTGCTAGGGATTATTTGTTTCCCTAGCGCCAAGGATTATTTGTTTCCTTGGGGTTTGAAACGAGTCGAGAATTTCCCACGGAGGCACTGGTTGCTCTGCGAGTCGACACGGATCAGGAGGCTCTCATCAAGGAGTGTTTGTATCCGTGAGTTGAGGTATTTGCCAGGGATTATTTGTTTCCCTAGCGCCAGGGATTATTTGTTTTCCTAGCGCCAAGGATTATTTGTTTCCTTGGGGTTTGAAACGAGTTGAGAATTTCCCACGGAGGCACTGGTTGCTCTGCGAGTTGACGCGGATCAGGAGGCTCTCGTTAAGGAGTGTTTGTATCCGTGAGTTGAGGTGTTTGCTAGGGATTATTTGTTTCCCTAGCGCCAAGGATTATTTGTTTCCTTGGGGTTTGAAACGAGTCGAGAATTTCCCACGGAGGCACTGGTTGCTCTGCGAGTCGACGCGGATCAGGAGGCTCTCGTCAAGGAGTGTTTGTATCCGTGAGTTGAGGTGTTTGCTAGGGATTATTTGTTTCCCTAGCGTCAAGGATTATTTGTTTCCTCGGGGTTTGAAACGAGTCGAAAATTTCCCACGGAGGCACTAGTGGCTCTGCGAGTCGACGCGGATCAGGAGGCTCTCGTCAAGGATTGTTTGTATCCGTGATTCGAGGAATTTGCTGAAGACACTGGTTTTTTCGGAGTTGGACTGAACCGTCGAGATTTGGCTTCGTCTTCTGGCGGAGCCTGTTAGGATAGTATGGTTCCCTCTTTGTTTACGCCCTTGGATTGTATACAGGGATCGATGTGATCTTAACTGTAGGGCCAAAGTTTTATCATCATTTTTTTTGTTTTATCTCCGCGATGCTCTATCATTTCAGCTTTTATATCGCGAAGGTCGCGATTGCCCAATCATTTCGGCTATTTTTCGCGGTGCCCAATTATTTCGGCTATTTATTTTATTTTTACTCGCTGCTTTTTATTGCGAGTTTCCCAATCATTTTGGCTATTTATTTTATTCGTACTCCCTTCTTTTTATTACGATTTGCCCAATCATTTCGGCTATTTTGCATGCATACGTTTTTACTTGCTACTTTTTATTGCAAGTTGCCTTATCATTTCGGCTATTTCGTATGCATGTGCGGCCTACTGGCTTTTCGCCGTAAACCTGAAATTAGACACCGATTTCGGCATCAGCACCGCTACAACTGGGATATTGCCAGGAGCGAATCATCATCTGCCTCTGTCGACGTCGAACAAGGGTGGCTTAGCGGACAGGGTTAAGGTCCTGCCGACTAAGGCTTTTGACTTCATGAGCCGTAAGGGTCTCACAAAGGTATTTCTCCCTACAAGTCGTGAGGATCTTGTAGGTGTATTTTCCTCTTAGGAATCGTGAGGATTCCTAAGTGTTTGTTCCTCTGTAAGTCGTAAGGATCCTACAAGAGGATTTTCTCCTTGTAAGTCGAGAGGACTTATAAGGGTTGTTCGTCATGCGAACATATCCCTAGTCTCGTATGGGACTTGATTAGGGAAATGTTTATTCACGCCCGTGGATTGTATACAAGATCCAGTATTGGACCACTTGTAGAGCAATATCGGAAGTTGTGGGGGTTGCTTAAGCACAGGTTTAGGCCTCTGTAACTTAAGACTTTCAAATCTTATGAGCCGTGAGGGTCTCATAAGAGAGTTCTTCTAACGAGTCGTGAGGATCTCGCAAGTGTATTTTCTCCTTAGGAATCGTGGGGATCCCTAAGTGTGTTGCTCCCTTGTGAGTCGTAAGGATCTCACGCGGGTGGTTTCTCCTTACAAGGTTGAGAGGACCCTATAAATGTCTTTTAACGAGGTTGCGCCCTTTCGGGTTTTCACAAACACTCGCCGGTAGTCCTGCTGTTTTTACTCACGGAGCCCTTTCGGGTTTTCATCCGTGCCTATTTTGCCTATGGACATACCGTTTTTTTTATTTTTTTATTTTCTTCTCTCTCTTTTTTTTTACGAGGCCGCGCCCTTTCGGGTTTTCACGAACACTCACCGGTAGTCCTGCTGTTTTTACTCACGAAGCCCTTTCGAGTTTTCATCCGTGCCCATTTTGCTTATGGACATACCGTTTTTTTTATTCTTTTTATTTTCTTCTCTCTTTTTTTTTACGAGGCCACACCCTTTCAGGTTTTCACGAACACTCGCCGGTAGCCCTGCTGTTTTTACTCACGGAGCCCTTTCGGGTTTTCATTCGTGCCCTTTTTGCTTATGGACATACCGTTTTTATTTATTATATTTTTCTTCTTTTTTTTCACGTCTGCTCACGGATGCTGCGGTATTAGTTTAAGGACGTTTCGGTCTGCTATTAGTTTAAGGAAATTTCGGTACGACATTGAAAAGGCTGGCTACTGCTGATAGAGTTTGAGCTTAGGAAGATAGCGAGCGGACATAGTCGTCGTCATCTACCATTGATCTAGGTTGTGGCTCATTAAGCATAGTATCTCTTTAGGAAGCGACCGTTTATTGGACTGAAAGGCCTTTCACCGTGCATGTCCATGAGTAGATAGGCCCCATCCTGGTTGACCTTATCTATGATGTAGGGACCTTCATAGTTTGGCTCGAATTTTCCCCGCTTGGCGCGATTGGGGATCATAGGCCTTTTGACCACCAGCACGAGTTCGCCTTGGCGGAATGTCCTTGGTCGGGTCAATCTTTCATATGAGCGCGTCATCCTTATTTTATAAGCTTCCAGATTTTGTTGCGCTATGAGCCGTGTTTCTTCAAGGGCATCAAGCTCCTCAAGCCGAAGGTGAGCATTTTCTTCGTCCGTCAGCTCGTAGTGGACTGCCACTCGTAGAGAGGGTAACTCTATCTCGAGGGGGAGTACTTCTTCCGTCCCAAATACCAACGCGTACGACGTTGTGTTCGTAGCCGTCTTGAACGTAGTTCGATACGCCCAAAGAGCCTCTTGCAGTCTCTCGTGCCAGTCTTTCTTATTTCGGGACACCGTTTTCTTTATGATTTTCGTCAAGGTCTTGCTGAAGGCCTCGGCGAGACCGTTGGCTCGCGGATTATAAACCGAGGAATATCTCCAGTCTATGTTATGCTGTTGCGCGAAGCGGCTGATCTTGTGACTTCTGTAGGCTGGCCCGTTATCGGAGATGATCCGTCGCGGAGTTCCAAATCGATATATGACATGCGTCTTGAAGAAATGGAGGATATTCTCCATCTTCACTTCCCTCAGTGGTACTGCTTCTGCCCACTTGGAGAAGTAGTCAGTTGTCGCCAGGATGAAACGATGTCCCCTAGACGATGCTGGTTCGATGAGGCTGACTATGTCAGTTCCCCACATCTCGAACGGCCAGCTAGCCACCGTTGGATGTAATGGATTTGGATGTTGGTGGATGAAGTCCCCATGGATTTGGCATGAGTGACATTGCTTCGCATATTCGAGGCAATCTTGAATCATCGTGGGCCAGTAGTAGCCCATCCGTTTGATCTTCAACTTCATCTTTGGACCCGCTTGGTGAGAACCGCGGAGTCCGTCATGAACTTCCTGGACGACCCTTCTCGCTTCGTCAGGTCCTAAGCATCTGAGCCACAGAGAATCAAATGACCTCTTGTACAGAGTATCGTTGACGAAGGCGAAAGACAGAGCTCGTTTCATGAGCTGATGTCTTGCGGACGCTTCTTCAGGCATTCGGTGGGACTTAAAGTAGTCTATGAAGACTTCCCTCCAATCCTCGGCTTTTTCCGGTCTTTTACTTGTAGAGTCATCTGCTCAGTCACTCATTTCTCTTCGGATGATTCCGGAGATATTTCTGCTGGGGCAAGCACCCGACGGCTTTGTACCACGATTCTAACATCATCGAGGTTCTCGTCAGCCAGTTCTTTAGCAAGTTTGGCCAACGCGTCTGCTTTGCTGTTTTCCGCGCGCGGTATGCTTTCCAAAGTATAGGAGGGAATTTGGGTCAACAGTTGTTGCACCTTTTCACCGTACTTCACCAACTCCGGTTTGCACGTTTGGTAGTCGCCGTTTACTTGACTAACGACCAGTTGAGAATCTCCATATATGAGGAGGTTTTCGATTCCCATGTCAATGGCGATCTCAAGGCCTGCAATCAAGGCTTCATATTCGGCTTCGTTATTCGTCCTCAACTTTGTTAAGTAGAAGGCGAAGCGCATAATCCCTCCTTGTGGAGTCACGAAGATGAGGCCTACCCCTGACTTGATTATAGGGGTACTTTGTTTGCGCTTTTTCATGGAAGATGCTCCGTCAAAATAAAGCTCCCATCGGGTATCACTACCGTCGATCACATCAAACGCATGTTCGTCTAGAAGATCACAATTCAAAGGAGAATCGGCGGGTATCGGATGCTCAGCGAGGAAGTTGGCGATGGCCTGGCCTTTGACTGCCTTGAGAGGTTGATATGTTATCGAGAATTCCATCAAGAGCAGGGCCCATTTAGCGAGTCGTCCCGTCAATATGTCCTTCGACATCAAATATTTAAGAGGGTCGACCTTCGAAATGAGACGGACCTCATGCGCCAATGCATAGTGCATGAGCTTTGTTATCGCGAAGATCAACGCCAGGCAATGTTTTTCAATGGGAGAGTATTTGCTTTCTGCCCCCAGAAGAACTCGACTCAGGTAATAGAGAGCTCTTTCTTTCCCCTGGTCATTCTCTTGCGTCCATAACGCGCCTAAGGAACCTTCGAGGGCGGTTGTATAAAGAATGAGAGGTTTTCCCTTAACCGGAGCAGCCAACACTGGCGGGTTCTGCAGGTACTGTTTAATTTCGTCCAGCGCGCCCTGGAATTTTTGATCCCAGACGAATGGAGTTCCCTTCTTCATCAGGTGACTGTAAGGGCGGCACTTGCCAGAGAGGTTGGCTATAAATCGCCGAATATATGCGAGCTTTCTTTGGAGAGACCGCAACTGTTTGAGAGTTCTCGGCGGAGGCATTTCCATGATCGCCTTGATCTTAGACGGATCTATTTCGATGCCTCGGTGTCGGACGATGAATCCCAGGAATTTACTAGAAGAAACTCCGAATGCACACTTGAGAGGGTTCATCTTCAAGTTATATTGTCGAAGGCGCTGAAATACGGTCTTCAGATGCTCGAGATGTTCCTCGTATTATTTGCTTTTAACCACGAGATCGTCGATATAACATTCGACGATTTCGTGTATGAGGTCATCGAAGATCTTCATCATGGCTCTCTGGTAAGTGGCACCGGCGTTCTTTAATCCGAAGGGCATCACTTTATAACAGAATATTCCCAAAGGAGTCCGGAAGGCGGTGTGCTTCTGGTCTTCAGGATGCATCTTTATCTGGTTATACCCCAATGAGCCGTCCATGAAGGAGAAAACTTCATGAGTAGACGTATTGTCTATCATCAGTTTGGTGACTGGCACTGGGAAATCGTCCTTCGGGCAGGCTTTGTTGAGATCCTGAAAGTCTACGCATATGCACACTGTCTCATTTTTCTTCATCACCGGGACGATGTTGGCGATCCATTCCGGATATTGAACCTCCTGTATAAAGCCAGAGTCGATTAGCTTTTTGACCTCGGTGTTGATGCTCATCTCAAGCTCGAGCCGCATTCTCCTTGGTGCTTGTTTGACTGGCTTGATGTCCGGGGATATCGCCAATTTGTGCACAGCAATTTCTGGATTTAGTCCTGGCATTTCGGAATTGTTCCATGCGAAGCAATCTCTATGCTGTACAAGAACGTCTTTTAACGCAGCCACCCTTTCTTCAGATAGCAGCTCGCTGACAAATGTCGGTCGCGGGTCGTTTAGCGTCCCCAACTCAATTTTCCTGAGGTTATCTGCAGTGGTATGTATTCCATCCTCCAGTTCTTTCGGAGCTGGCGGAAATTCTGAGATCACCTCATCATTGCTGTTTTCGAAGCACCAGGGAAGATTGTCCGTGTTCTCGGACCCATCTTTTAATATTGTTATCATGTGACAAGTGTGAATCCGCTTCCAATCCCAATGTGGAGTTGGTTCTGTTCTCGTGGCTTTGGGTTCATGCTTCTGTGGCGGCGTTACCCTCCAGTTGTCAGACAGAGCGAACTTGCCGAGCTGTTATTGATCTTCGACCCAATTCTTAAAGGTGAAGCAGTCTTCGAGCGGGTGACCTATTACTCGACGGTAAGAGCAATAGTTTGGGTCAGAGACTTCGCTTGCTTGTTCGGGGTGCTTGGACTCCGGCAGTGTGAGCATCTGATGTTTTAGAGCAAGCTCAAGTATCTTCTTCGTCTTGTCCCGAAGAAACGAGTATGCTCGACCCATTTTCTTCATGAGGGACAGATCAATAACGCTCGACTCCCGCTTGCGTGGCTTCTTAGCCCATCTTTGTTGCTGTTGAGCGTCTTTTTGGCCTTTCGATTTGTTTCTGCCTCTGTGTCGAGCCTTTTTTTATAACAGGTTGGCAGGGGGCGGCACTTTCATCTTTGACGGCCTGTTGAAGGAGGCATTGCATTTTGGCCTTCTCGTAGATGGTTATCTCGCGGTTGTGATCATCTCGGACTTTTTGACCAGCTTCCCTTATAAGCCTGTCCATTTGTTCTTCAAACGACGGACCGGGCACTTTTGCATCTGGAACTTTTACTGGTTCAGGATTGGCGTCCTCCCATTGAGCACCCGCTTCTTCATTGAAGTTGTGCACGACGTAACAGTCGTGGAGCAGCTCTCGTTTCTTGGAGCGAATGTATCCGAGCCCGATTGTCTCCATTCTCCCATTAGGCAGCTTGTGCTGAGTTCCAGGGACGTTCCAGACCCTGTCATAGAATTTAGCCTTTCTAACGGTCTGTTTGAAGGGTATCCCTTGGCGCTTCAACAACCTCTTCAAGCCTTCTGTATAATATCTGGGTAGACGGATGGGTTGAAGCCTGTCCAACCTAGGATCCACCCCGTGCCAGATTTCTTTCTCCACTTTGTTTTCTTAAGAGCGGTAGAATAGAATTGCTTTTTCGCCTTCTGGCCTGGGAGGGATATAGAATGTCCACAGCTCTTCTACACTGTAGATATTAAGTGCATCCAGTTCTTTATGATATTTAGGCGGCACCATGGCGATTTGTAGACTTTGCTCTTCGTCAGCGGATGTTTGTATTGATGGTCGAGCAGAGAATACAGCATAGACTTTATCTTCCGAGTCGCTACCAAAGATCAATATAGGAGCCGATGTTCCCGGCTTGGTGTATTGGGGCGGATCTGAATACACTATCTCCTCTTCCTCCTCGGTATCGCTGCCGAAGACAGGGATGGTAGCGTTAGTTTTATTCTCCGGCTTGTGATACCTTTCCGTGTCTTCGAAACTCGGTAAGAAGTATTTGGCATCTTCATATTTGCGAACTTCGTTTACGGAAAACGGATTCAGTTCTCCCGTCACGGTATACTCGATACCATCCCTAAAATATTTCATACACTGATGCTGTGTAGAAGGGATGATGTTATACTCGTGTAACCATGGTCGGCCGAGCAGAGCGTTGTAGCACGTCTTGGCGTCTATGACGTGGAATTTAATATCCGTGACGAGCAGCCCGAAGCGTAGCATTAGTATTACAGATCCAAGAGTCTTTGATGATTGGGAGTCGAACCCGGAGATAGTGATCTTGTCCCGAGCAAGGTGTTGAACGCTCATGCAGATTTCCTTTAATACCCGCACATTGAGTAGGTTAACAGACGACCCGTTATCGATCAGGATTTTGCCTATCTTTATATCATGGCAGTATCCCGAGACGTAGAGAGGGCGATTGTGTTCGCACGTCCCAAGTAGAAGGTCTTCATCACCAAAAGTAACATCTGCCGTGTGCACGTCCTCCAATTCATCCTTCATTTTTTCATCGGCCAGGAAAGCTTGGAACAGCTCCGGGTCCTGTAGTGCCTTAATTAACGAATCTCTTGCCTCCTTTGATAGTAAAAGGGTGTCAAGAATGCTGAGCTGCGATGGTAGTTTCCTCAGATGCGCTAAGACGTTGTAATCCACCTTATTTTTCTTCGGTGGGTCTTTGGCAGCTAGCTCTTCCATGACTTGGTCATCTAGGGCAATGTCCTCAGAGACCTTTTCTTTCCATTTATCTTTTCTGTTTGAGGGTCCGAGATTCTTTTCAGGCAGCGTCGATTCCGCAGCCGAATATTTTCGCAAACCTTCGGCTCTTCTTCTTTTCCCGAAGTGGACTCTTTAAAGAGAGGGGTAAGTTCCAGCTCCTCATCAGAATTGCTCCCGAATGTAGGCACTTGTGACCTGCCGGTGTTAACCATGCAACAATCGCCAGTAGTTCTTTTAAGCCCTTCGGTCGTATTTCTTCGCTCCCGACGAGTTTTGCGCTTTTCCCGCTTGAAGCGTTGTCTATGAGCAACGTATCCTTGCCACCATTTATCGAAAGCTTTGCACTCTTGAGTAGGGTGCGACACCTTCTGATGATATAAGCAATAGGAGGGGTGTATTTCTATTTCACCAGTAATTTTTCTTTCGGAGGATGGTAGCTTCATGCCCATTGATATGGACTTAGCAAACCTTTTCCTCATCTTGAATTGGATTTTATCCGCAGTGGGTGTACTTTGCTCTAGCGGGAGCATCTCAGCTCTTTCATCAAGTCGCTGGCGCTTGGCCTTTTCAAATATGACCGCCTCGCGTTCTCGATCAGCTTTACTTTTTAAGAGAGCTTCATTGAGGAATGCGTCAATTACTTCATCCGATGGCCCCAGAATTTTTGGTTCAGGATCTGCCCCATCTTTTCAGTACAAGGAGTCTCCTCATCGTCCATGAATGAGTGGGAAATCACATGACAGCTCGCCACGCATTCTTCAGAATCATCAGATGAACTTTCTCCCTCATCTTCCTCTTGAAAGACGTGATTGAGGAGTTCTTGGAATGTAATGGGCTTCCGTGCCTTTTGGTTGTATTCCTCCAGCGCGTCAATTTGTTTTTGCAAGTCCGTGCGCTTGTTGCCAGGCTTCACGGGCTTCTTTGACTTCTTTTTCTTCTTCTTTGAAGATTTCAACGGCTGGTTATGAATGCTTGAGCCACCTCCATCGGTCTTTTGAGTTGGACAAGGCTTCAACATCGCTTTGATGATCTGCGGCTCCAACGGGTTCTTCCATTTGATCACTGGGCATATTTGAAGATTGTTTAGCATCCTCTTTGTCTTGGCTGATAATACAACCTCCCAAGGAGCTTCTTCAACGACGGAGCATGTTGCCCCTGGCGTATTCGTCCCCTTAGATGTGTGGGGCTGCGGGGGATTCACCTTCCATTTGTCAGATAACGCGAATTTGCCCTGTCGGTACTGGATTTCAAGCCAATTTTTGAAAACGTAGCAATCTTCGATCGGATGGCCCAGTACTCGATGATAAGGACAGTAGTTGGGCTCGTTGACGTCACTTGGTAGTAACGGGCATTTTGGATCCGGAAGATTTATGAGTCGGTTGCGCAACGCCAGCTCGAATAACCTCCTCGTTTAATCGCGGGGAAAGGAGTAAGAATGTCCTAGCCTCTCCTCAAGGGCCACGAACGGACGCATATTATTTTGACAAGCAAACGGCTTCGAGTCGCTTGGTTGTTGTTGAGCATTAGCGACAACGATCGCTTTTCCCTTCCCTTTGTCATTTCGGGAGTCCGGCTTTGGAGGAGGGGGTTTATGGCCCATCTGATCCATTTGCGCTAGCTTGTCAATCAAGGCCTGGGAGGTAGTCGGCTTGAAAAACATCATAAATTGCGAGATGGTTGCCTGGAGATCAAGGGTTCCCACAAACATACCCACCGCGGGAACTTCTTCAATGCGCTGCTCGCACTTCGACCATAAGTTCCGCTACCGTATAGCATATTGAACCCACGTCTCGCCTGGTTTTACCCTGGCGTTAATCAGTGCCGTCATTGGGGTGCGTTCACTGGCGCTTGCAAAACGCTGAGTAAACAACAGCTCCATCTCCGCAAAGGTCTTAATAGAGTCGTTTGGGAGTTCAGAGTACCACTCGAACGCCGTATCTGATAAACTTCCAACAAACTGGCGAAGCAACAACTTATCATCACCGCCGGTGTTGCCGCAGAGTGCCCGGAACTGGGCAACATGCTGGTGGGGATGACCCATCCCCTTATAGACATGGAACTTGGGAATTGTGTAGCCCGGCGGGTACTTGATCTAGTCGTACCAACTCGGATACGGCCGTCCCGTTTTTACGATCTGGCCAGCTGCTTCAATCGCATGATGAACCCGTATTTGTTGGGCTATGTACTCGTCCAAATCAGCTTTAGAGATTGTATCTTCTTTAGCCGTGGACAGAGCTGGCAGAGGATTTGATGTCTCTCCCCTATCGTCTCCAAGGACAATCGGGGGCTCTTCAGCCGGAGGATCTTGTTGTATCATCATCCCAATCATGTCTTGGAAGAGGAGGCCCATACGCTGTATATTGGCTGCTTGTTCAGCAGCCTCTTTGTCCTTCTTCTCCAATATCCGACGAAGGAATTTGGCGTCGGTTTCTTCCTCTTGGCGTTCATCTGAGGATGTTTCAGGGTTTTCTTTTGGCCCTGTAAGTGTGGCCATAGCGTTCATCATCTCTTGGAGCTTCTGCTGCTGCTCCTGCGCCTTGGCCACTGATCGCGTAAGCGGTCGATGACCCGTAGATATGCGACTGTCCTCTTTACCAGATGCCACATAGACGGTATGAACTACAATGCCCCCTGATTAAGGGCGTTTGGGTGCACCACCTCTGATATTTGTCGCCGGCGCGGGGGTTTTCTCTGGCCTCCTTCTTTTGTGGGCCGTTGAAGTTGAAGGGGCCGTTGCAGTGGGCACCCTAGCGATCATTGTCCCCTTCTGTTTAATAGGACGGTCTTTTTCTTTTTGCACCTTTGTCTTCTTTTGTTGACGAGAGTGATCTGGGCCGATCACGGAGTCTTGAACCCTTCGCTAAACCTTGTATATTTTTTAGGACAGCCATTGAGGGGGCTGTTCTTGCTTCATTTCTGGAACTCTCTCCGCGGGCGGAGGGGATCTTTTCAATGTAGCGGTTGGAGAGTTCTTACGTACCCTCCTCAGCAGTTCAAAGCTGTTCCCAGTTGGAACAGCAGCGTTGACTTCCACCACTTGAGCCGGTGGAGTTAGCCCTAAGGGGGAGTTGCCCCCTGCTTTCCTCACTCGTTGCCAATGGCGACGTCGAGCATGACAAGCCGTTGGGACTGGCTCGGAGATTGAGACAGCTTCTTTTTGCCCCCTGCCTGAATAAGGCGCCGCTGGTGTTAACCTCTTAAAGACTGAAGTTGTCTTTTGAGGGATGATATTCAACCTGTCGAAGACAGATCCTCGAGCACGGGCAGGAGCAGGAATCGTCAGTCTTGAAAAGACTGACTTTTTGACAAGGGAAGCCGCCTTGACGACTTCTGGAGCAGCAGTTATTGCCTTCCTTGGGACAGTCAATTTAGAGTTCTGATCCATCCTGGCGAAAACAGAGGCTGTTGGTTTGGTAGTTGGCGACCCGTTGACAGGGGCTGTCGTAGCAGTGAGCCGGTCGAAGACCGACTTCTTGTTCACTTCCGGTGCAGGTATTGGTATAGAGAAGGTTGTAGGCGGGATCATGGTCCCGAAAAACAGGCCGGTGGTGGCTTGGGTCACCTGGTCTACCGGCAGAGCGAGGAAGGAGGCCGCTTGGGGCCCATATGCTACACCTCCGGGGGAGGTAGAGCGTCCGCTGCAGTGGCACTTCGAGCAGTTGGTGCAATTAGAGGCCATTGAATCTTGAGTTCTGCGCCAGGCAAAAAACCAAATCTTAGTAACTTGCAACCCAAAGGCAACCATTAACAAACCGCAATTCGTTCGCGAAGACGACACACGAAGTGTGGAGTGGAAAGAGGAAAAGGTCCCACTGGGCGTGCCAGAATCTGTTCCCCTCCGAATGGCGGCCGACGACACGGGGACGTCTTGCCTGAGATTCAGGGCAGATGCTATTTGGTTTTATCCGTCCACCTCTCCGAAGATGCCAAGTTGATTTATGGCAACGTGTATCGTAGGTTTAGACGGATGCGGCCGATGTAGCAGACTTCGTCAGATTCCCTCTCATTAGAGGGGTTTTTGATTATGGGGACGCTCTTCCCAGCAGGCGCAAGCCCCTGCAGTTAATTACGCTACCGCATAGCGGTAACCACTTTCTCCTTCTCCAGAATTTCACTTCGTGTCGTGGGTGTTTGTTTTGTTTGTGGTTGCCCGTGGATTGTATACGGAGACTGAGTAATGCCGTCGCCCGTAGGACGTGGATTAGTCCAAATCCGTATTTACTTAGATTCGGGTTTGGTGTTTTTAGTTTAAGGATACGTTAGCCGTATTGCGGCTAAGATCAACTTAAACGTTCGTTAAGGATACGTTAGTCCTGTTTGAGACTAAGATCAACTTAACGTGGTGATCCATTTATTATATGGCCGTCAGGACTCATCACCTCTCTGACGTCGTTGAAGAATTACAACGATAGGTGTCAGAGGAGTTCAGAGATGTACCCTTGAAACAAAGTTGATTTGGATTTTTATAGTCCATTTGAATGTTAAAGGATACGTTAGCCGTATTTGGGGCTAAGATCAACTTAAACGGGACCGTTTAGATCCGACAAAAGACCATTTGGGGGCTCTATTGCTCCAGTTTAAGGACTTGGTGGTCCATATTCCAGTTTAGGGACGTGGTGGTCCATTATTAGTTTAAGGACGTTTCGGTCCAATATTAGTTTAAGGACGTTTCGCTCCATTATTAGTTTAAGGACGTTTCGGTCCACGAGTTTAAGGACCCAGCAGTCCATATTCATGTGTGGTTGTTGGGACCCATCGCCTCTCTGACATCGTTGAAGGATTACAACGAGAAGTGTCAAAGGAGTTCGGAGATGTACTCTCGAACCGGAGGTAAATTGATTTAAGAGAGCAATCTTGCTCAGTCAATTTAGTTTAAGGACTTACGGCCAAAATTGGACTAAGTCCAGTTAAAAAAATGTCCACATTTTGTTTGCATTTGGCCTTTGTCCGGGCTTTCCCCTTTTTAGAATAATGCATAGCATTACTTCAGGCCATTTATGCCCATTTTGACTGGGCTCTGCCCTTTTTATTATAATGCAGAGCATTTGTTTTGGTCCATTGGACCTCTCAATTGGGCTCTGTCCCTTTAAATAATACGTAGCATTTTTATTATTTTGTTTGGGCTCTGCCCATTTATAAATGATGCAGAGCATCAATTAATTAGGCCTGCTTGGTCTGTTTGATTTGGGCCTGGCCCTTTAGGAAATGCATTGCATTTTCAGATGCTTTGCGCCAATCAGAGAGCGCAAGCGCTTGTAGTGTTGACACGTGTCCCGCAAGCGCAGTGCGCTGCGCTTGCGCTGCTGACATGCGGCGCACTGTGGTGAGTTGCGCCAATTACAGAGGGCAAAACTCTATCTCAAAGCGCATAGCGCAAGTGGTTCAGATGTTGACACGTGGCGCTCTCCCGAGAGTGCAACAGCGCAGTTTGCAAGTGCAAAGCACTATGATTTAGGAATCTTTTTAGGTTCAAGAACCAATGGTTCATAAAAGTGCAAAGCACTATTTTTTTTTTTTTATTTTTTTGTTTTTTCTTGTTTAAAGAACCAGTGGTTCATGAGAAGTGCAAAGCACTATTTTTTTTATGAAGATCATTGATCTGGTTTTTTAGATCAATGATCTATTAGAAGAAATTTCTTCTTTTTTGTGAAGGTTTTTACCTTTTTCTTGGAATTTTTCTCAGAATTCTCTCTGTTTGAAGCTTCTTGATTTTTTTCAAGAAATGTTGATGCCTTTGAATTGAGATCTAGGGTCCTTTTTATAGTGCCCATAAATTTGTTAAAGAGATCTTTCTCTGAGTGATTTGGGGAATTTTCCCCACCGTTGGATCTTTGATCCAAAGGCTTCTGTTTTACAGAAGAAAATCTTCTTGTTTTAACAAAAACAGAAAGATTTCTTTAGAATCTTAATTCTGTTTGGCGCAAATGCCCCAGCGCGTGACACGTGTCACGCAGCGCACAACGCAGCGCAACTGCGCTAGCGTGTCACGACCCGAAGTACGGAACATGACCGGCACTTAAACTACGAACATCTCGAGGCGTACGTAATCTAAGTAAACCGAAAACCCAGAAATCCAAACCAAGAAAAGATGTAGAGTGCAGGAAAAACCAACTTAAAGCAAGTAGTTTCAATAGCATAAGCCGAATTATACGGTTTTTTTTTAAACAACAAAATTTCCTGAAAATTTTGGCAGAGTCTCCTTTGTAAATACTGGCTCCCAAACGGGATAAAACATGAATAGTATACGAAAATAATAAAAAGGCATCCCCAAGCGGGAGCTAGCTCTTCGTCAATCGACGGTCACAACCACACAAGCAATAAAATATACAACGCCAACGGCGAGGATCAAAATTCAAAAGGAAACTCAAAACCATAAGAAAACCACAGAAATATAACGCGCGACTCTAAGGTCGAAGGAATAACATCACTGGTCTCTATCTCAAAATAAATACATGTTTGGTTGATGGAACTTCTAGATACAATAGAATAATGATATACAAGGTATATAATGGGGGGTACGATACTAGTAAACCCACCTACTAGCAAATCACCCGAAGGAAACTATGCCCGCAAAGCCATAATGAAACCTGTATGGAAACCTGCAAGAAACTGGGGCACAACGGGGGTGAGTTGCCAACTCGTGAATAAAAAAACATCTACGCACAGAAATCGCATAAATAACGCAACCTAGGTCAATGATCAGAATATATCCTCAAATATATGAATAACATGCTGCCTATAACAATGGCTAGGGTAATATCTAACCCGAGTGTGATCTCATGTGCCCGTGTCAGTGCCTCAGGTAGCAATATATCATATGAATGAGGTATGAATGCATGGAACAGAATGCATGACTGACGAAAACTGCTTTCATAATTCAGTGAGATTTCTGTATTTTAAAAGTGAGATACCATAAATGAAATCAGCATAAAACAGTGTCCAGCATCGACACAAAACAAGTGTCCAAATATCTCGATATCTCTGTATCACAATCGATGTACCTCAATATCTCAAATCACAATATCTAGGGCGCCGTCAATCCAGACCGGCCCCTACCATCCATCTCAAGACCACGACGGTATCCTCCGGATATCCGACGCGTCGGGTAATATCACCGGTCGGTAGTGCTCCCCTGCCGGGCTCAACGTCAACAACACATTCCTCTTGCCCCGGGGTACCGCACCGGGCCCACCATCTACCCGAAACGGTTCCTCCACTCCTCGAATCGGGTCTCAAAATCCATCAGCAAACTCATGGTGGACGACTCATACATCATGGGAAAACCGCACTTTTTATTTTAAAAGAGAGAAAAGGTTTATTTATGTTTTTGCGGTTTTCTTCCAAATCCAAGAAATCTCATGAAATCTGAATCCAAGTCATCAATAGCTTGTAAACAGTGAATATAGGCATGAGAATCCATGAATGCGACACAACAGTGAATAATAACATGTATGAAGTAGTAGGCAATAACTATAATGTCTAACTAGCATATAAGGCAAGTACACTAATATCATGTCTAAACTATTAGCTAACAACCTATGTCAAATGAAATAGTACTTTCTAAAGTGTTCGTGACATGGCAATTACCGATGATGATGTGTGTGAGCCGGCAAGTAAGTGTACGTGGTACATACGCGTCATCGGTAATGGTGCTGGTGTCCTAACAGCATAATATTAATAATGCAATAAGAAATTATAATATAAGTATGCGATGCAGAGCGAACAGTAAAAATGAGCGGGAGCTGAATACTAGACGCAACTATAACTAATCTGCACTAATCTAATATAAGTCCTACAAATGGTGCCTTTTGAAATAACACGAATCATGGGGTTTCGAAAGTAGGGGCTACGGTGTTTTTAAGAAAAGATGCGTTTTTGAAATATCCGCAGAATCCCTTGACCTGTCTTTTAAAATACGCATGATTCGTAAGCTTTGAAATAGGTAAGAATCGAATCTAATCTAACAACTAAACTAAACTAAAGGGCTAAGCTAACAAGCTGGACTACAGGTAAGGAAACCGCCTAACATCTGAGTCGATACATATACATACCTGTATATATATTAGTCGGTGATCCCGCCTCAATAATATCATATCCGATACCATATCTATAATCAGACATCCCAAGTCAAGAGTGTGGATCAATCATCAAGATATAGCTCATACGTAAATCCGTCGTACGGCATCCCCAATTCTGGGTACGGGTCAATATCACATTCATCATACTATTCACCTGGTATCCTCTTTATCAAATATCATGATCGGGTACTGATCTACGTCTAGTACAATACTGATATCGCCTAAGTATGCATGCAGGTGTGTGAAACACTACGTCAAGGACCCGGTACAACGTCATGTCGTATCTCAAATACGAACCCTGCTATATCACCGATCTCACGGCCTCAAAATCAAATCTCATCAACTCATCATAAATCCTAAGTATCATCCTCAAATCCGTATGTGAACACATAGTCCCATACCCATGTGAACACATAACTGTATAATCCCGTAAGCACAGATGAAAGAAGAAAGTATGCCAGTATGGGTGGGTGTGTGCAAGTGTGGTGCGACCGCTACTCTAGGGTTTCGCAACACTCAATCATCCAAGAACACCAAATATCCCTATTTATCATCAATAACTCAAACAATATATAAACAATATATATGTGTGTATACGTGTCCGTATACATCACCACGAACTGCGGGGGTGCTATACGCCATCCACCCGACTTCTCCCCGTAGATATAAATCTACTCACCTGGTCTTCGTTCGCCGGTGCCGACGTCGCCACGCGCTTGCTTGTCGTCTCGAAATCCACATGGGGTACCTACATATCATAATGCACCGTATAGTATTAAAATCTGATTCATGACCAAAACGACACGTGAATCCCACATAGGTCAAAACCTATGGTTGCTTTCACAAATCAACCCAAAAACCCTCGACATCGGCGTACAAACGCCGATTGATCGAGAAAAACACCAAACGTACCAAATCATGGTTTTACAATTCACTAAAAATATATAAAATACGATGCAATTCATCAAAACCAATAAATTGATTAAATCGATTTATTACAAGAAACCTAGTAAGCATCAATTAGCCGTTTCACTTTAAAACTCGATGTTTAAACGAAAATAATGGCCACAATATCCACCAAATATCATAACCAAGTTATAGAAACCATATCAATAATTTATTCTCATCAACTTGTATAAATTCCAAAATTCTAGTTTTGCAAAAATATCCAATTTAACACATTTTAAAGCAAAATTTCACAATTTAACAATTTAGCTTGGTTTTGCATATTTTAAATGGTTAAACCACTCATGGAAACCTTAATGATGTGCTAAAAACCATAACTAGATTTTAATCCCACATTTTAATAAAATTTCTAAAACCTAGTTAGCAATTTAGCATAATTATCACAATTTGGGCAAATTAAATATAACAATTTGCAAATTAGCTACAAGATTAGGTTTTGCATATCTTAAGATGCTAAAATACATCTCACTACCATGAACAAATTATCACAACCATAACTTTAATTTAACCCTTCTCTTGAATTTAAACTTGCAATTTAAAACCTAAATTAAACACCTAATTAAGTTGATTTAAAGTATTTAACATCAAATTAAGCAAAAGGGTTAGAGTTATACCTTCACAAACCATGAGATCAAATATGGAACTTGACCTCCAAATTGAGATCTTTGCACCAAGATCCATGCTATATGGGCTAAGGAAAAATGAGTAGGGCTTTGATTTTGATTTTGTGGGATTTTTGGTGGATTTTTGATGCATTTTGTAATGTTTTTGATGAGGAAATGAGAGGGGGGAAATTGGGGGCTGCACTTGAAGAGGCTCGGCCAGAATTTTTAGAGAGGGGAGAGAGAATGTGAGTGTTGAAATGATTATGAAGTCAAAACAAGAAGAGAAAAGCCCATACCTCTTTTAATTAACTCCATGCCTTCATTATTCTATTCATTCTTTTTTTTTTGAAGAGAGGGCTGCTGGAATGTGGTGGTGGGGCCGGCCATGTGAGTGGGTGAGAAGAGAGGGTGTGTGTGTGGAGCAATGAACACCAAACACCAATACAATATGCACCAAAACCCTTTTATTTTCACAAAATAAGCCTTTTTCTTCAATATTTTCTAAACCGTTTTGGCAAACGATTTCATTTCAAAAACCACATGATAAAATTTTATTTAATGTTTTATGATGTACAAAATTTGTTTCAACTCATTCCAATTTGTAATTTTCCCTAATTAAATATATTAGTGACGGCTTAAAATAATATTAAAATAATTAATTTCGGAAAATTTGAAATTTTACCAGTGGCTCAATAAACACCAAATACTAGCAATTACATAGCTAGAATATGTATATTTAATTTTATAATAAAGATATTTGTATTTTGACTTTTTACAGAAACCACCCTTATTTTACCGTTTTTTTGAAATTTCACCGAAACGATTTTCAAAACGTTACATAGCGCATCTGCGCTGACACGTGTCGCGCAGCGCAGTGCTTGCGCAACTGAAGCGTTGCTTCCTTTAATTTTAGTTTAAATAGAGTTTTGCTCTGATTGGGTGCGCTGCTTTGGGCGCTGCGCTGATGTGTCTGCGCTTGACACGTGGCGCGTTGCGCCCAGGATTTGAAGCATTGCTTCAAAATTTGAATTTTGAATTTCCAGCAGAGCTTTACTCTAATTGGGGGAAACACTAGGGTTAGGATTGTTTAGCATGGAAAATTTTTGAAAATGGCATGGACGATGCCTCCCGAACCCTTGTTGTCGTTCCAAGCAATCCTACAGTGGTATCAGAGCCAAACTAGAGATTTAGACAATGTTTGTAGAATTACGAAACCGAAACAACTCCGAAACACTCAAAACTAAAAACCCAGTTTCTTTCAATTTTTAAAGTCGTCAAAAAAAATTTAAGCAACTGCAGAATGTTATATGAGATGTAACATGAACACTGAATAAATACGAACTCAATTGGGCGGATTTGACCTGAGCACATCCCCCTAAAAACCGATCTAGCTCACCCTAATGAGGCTTCTGGAGTTCTTATTTGTCTGGTGTTCTGGTCTCTGGGTTTTGGTGTTTCAGGTGTTACTTATTTGTGCTAAATTTGATGTGATGTTATCATTTTGCAAAGGCAATTCGAAGTGTTTCGTAGTCGTAATTGTAGCTATATTTTGGGTTATTTAGACGGCGCTAAAAAGTTCGAACGGATATCAAATACCTACTTTAACCCTTGCCAGAAAATTTTCAAAGAGTTGGATTTTTTCAAAGTTAAAGAACATTCAAATGACATATAAGTAATGCGATGGACCCTCTAGAATAATGAAACCCTAACTCGATTCTATGATCGTAAGAACTGCTGCCAAACCCTAGGATTTGCGGTAGTTCCGCGGCGCTATAGGTGAGGCAAGGTTTGACCCTTCTACGGTTGGTCCATAGGTACCGTGTCATGTGATGAGTATTTTTAAACTGCGCTCAAGTGTAGAGCTTTTTTGGGGAAAGTTTTGGTGTTTGTTGATTCGATCGGAATGTTTAATGTTGTCTAGCTATTTGTGGAATGTGATACAATATGTGGAATTCATATAGTTAGGCATGAAATCCGAAATATATGATATTTTGGGTTTATGATGTCTAAGGTGATTGTGGATTCCAAATGTTGTATTTTGACATTTTCTTTTCTGCGACCGTAAGTGTAATATATGGTGTATCACAGTTTTCATTGCTAAATGTCAACGACAATTGTGATACGCATATTTACTTACGTTGATGACATGTCATGTTATGTGTTGTTGTGATATGTTATATTGGATCGTCGTGTTTTGAATAGCCGGGGTTTTATGTGAGATGAGAGTTTTTATTTTCATTCATGTAAAATTCATTGTATGTAATATTCTTTTATTGCGGCACTTCCGGGTTGAGGATGATGCCACCATTGTTGTATATTATTTACTTTTCCGCATTAGGATAGACCCAAGGAGGGGAGCATAAGTAACCATGTTCTAGAGTCCAGTGGGAGACCATCTCGAGGAGTCATGTCCGGGTCTCCTAACTCTAGAATTGGTAGGGTTGCTTGCCGCTCTCGTAGGGGTCTAGGGATGTGGGTTTGGCTATTCATCGCGACCGTGAAATCCGTGTTTTATACTTGTCGCGACCCGAAATTTGGCATGTGACGGACCTTAAACCACGTAACGTCTCTAGGCGTAACGTAATTCAAGTAAGCTGAAAATCCGGCAATCTAAACCATCAAAAGTAGTAAGTGATAATAACATTGTTAAAACGTTTGAAATCTCAATCAAATTCTTTAAAGTCCAAATTTATTTCCTTTAAAAATTTGGCAGCACCTCCTTTGTAAAACAAGCCCCAAAAAGGGTACAACAAAAGATATAAGTAAAGCTTCCCCAAACGGGAGCAAATCCACGCCTAAAGGCGGAAAACAATCACCACCACAGATATACGACGCCGTAGCGAAGAAAAAGATGATATAAAGTGAACAGCATGAAAAACTCCAAATCACAAATAATATACAATATCGTCCTCACAACTCGTCTCGAAGTCAATACATGAAAATGGTAGATAGACACTACTGGATACAACGAATATACAAAGCAACATCAGATAACTGCAAAAAAAACCCACCTAGAGCAAAACTGCACCTAGTCAGCCGTAGCGGTATCCGCTGCAAAAGATGATACGATAGATGAAAGCCCTGCCGCGACTGCTCTGAGGGACAACCTTTACAACCCTGTGGCACAATGGGGGTGAGTTGCCAACTCATGAATAGTAAATAACATATGCAGGTAATCACAAGTATGCACGTACTGCGGTAATCTAACACATGCAAGCTGATAGCAAAAAACATCAATATATATATATATATATATATATATATATGCAACAGTCATGAAAGGTACTCTATCAGGTATTACTGATACATGAAGCTATGCATATCAAATAAATACGGAGTACGGAATAAAATATGTCATCCTCACATCGGGCACCTCGGCCCCTCCAATCGGGCACATAGGTCCCTCACACCGGGCACATAGACCCCTCAGATCGGGCACATAGGCCCCTCACATCGGTCACATAGGCCCCTCATATCGGCTATTGAATCGGCCCGGTCATTGAATCGGACCACATATATAATGAATAAGTATATTTGCATAGATCATTATGATGATATATTATGTAGGTGTACATATATAATAGCATCCCATACCACTGATATATATATACGATGAATATACATATATATATATATATATATATATATATATATATATATATATCTGCGTCCCATACCACTGATATATATACGCAGGAATAAAACAATACAGAAAACATCATATGAAAACCATATCTCAATGCGGAATCCATGAAATATAATATATGCAACATGAAACAGTAATATGAGCATATAAAGAAAAACCACTATTTAACTGCAACAAGTTATTAAGTATATCATGCGGTTCCTAATTTCTCCGAAACCAAACACAACATCATATAAAGGTGAACATGTAGCTATAGCCAAGTATGCGTAACCATGTCGGTATAGTAACATATGTGTATCTACCTATCAGTAATGATGTAATACCCTCCAGGTATATGTGTAGCAATATCAAGGTATATGGGTGTACATATAAATATGTATGCAAGATGTACATGTAGCCATATCTCATATGTGTATATACCTATCTCTAATGGTACAATACCATATAGGTATATGGGTAGCTAGCAAGTAGTCATGGCAAGGCATATGTGTAAGCATGTAGGTATACATGTATGCTATATGTCATATGCACAATGGAATATGAATCAATGTCCCTAACCAAACAATATCATATATGTTTGTGTGTTGTGCGTGTCATGGAAATTATTGACGGTGTGGGTGGCATACAATCAGTGCTCGTGCAACATGAGCCGTCAATAATAGTGCAGTGTCCAATGGGTACAAGTCCAAGCACAACAAGTAATAATATGCAATGAAGTTTATGCACAAACTCTATATGTGCATTATAAACATGCGACTAATATCATATCATATCTAGCCTAGACGCATAATGCCATGCAGGCGATTCCTCTGTAGATGTTAAATCTACTCACAGATTATCCTGGGGCTAAGTAAAAACAACCACTCACTTTCCCTTCTTCGCAGCGCCCGAACTCGTCGCCTGCGGACCTAAAGATCATAAAACAACAATACAGCACATGTATATTAGCAATCGACCAATAACACGTATTCACTACGTTTTACTGACGCACAAACTCCAAACATACTCTCAAGTGTTCGTCTAGTGGCTAACGCGCATAGCGACACTACGATACTAACCCAAGAGCAACAGATACACAAAGACACGAACCGTATCGGATAACATAACGTGCGTAATCGAAATACTAGAAACTAGCAAAGTGTACCCAGATTTTGCTACACAAACAATTTGTAAAAGTTGCACATACCACAAGACCACACACAACCCCAGAGACCCCTACACCAAAACACACAACCCAGCCCCCACTCTGGCGGCAAATTGCGGCCAGAACCAATAAATCTGCGGCCTGTTCTTGAGGGAATGGGCTCGTATTTTGAGGGCATCTTCTAGGTCACTACACTAGGTCACTGTGATGGGAACTTTTCCAACAAATACCTGGTTTGATAGCAGATCATCCGAGACCCAAAACTACACTAAAAATACGATATTTAGCCGAAACTAAACTTTACACATTCTAAACTGAAACTACAAGGCTACACAATATAAAAAGCACCTACTTAACAGATAGAGATCATTACCTACTCCCACAATCTCAAAGATCCTAGCTTTCCAAGCTCCAATGGATCCTAGAGGCAAAACAAGGCTTAAGATGTGATTTTTGTGAGTTTTGATGAAGTTTTAACAAGGTTTAGTAAAGGTTTTGTGATGAATGAGCAAGTGTTTAGTTGAGATAAAGAGAGATGAAGATAATGAATGAGAAAGAGATAGAGTGAGAGAGAAAGAGAGTGTGTGAGTAAGTTAGAGAGAGAGAGGTGAGTGCAAAGGTGAGAGGGTAAGTATACCAAACATTAACTCTCTCATTAATGCAAGGCCATGACTCCCCATGCCACCTATTCCCAAAACAAAACACAAAGAAGAAATATCTTCTCTCACTAAAAAAAATCAAGGGTTAGGGTTAAAGTTTAAACAAAGGCAAGGACTTACTTAAAGGTTATCATGGTTACAAAACACAATTAACACAAACACACCATCACATTAACGTGAACACGTGTGTGCACGCCTATAACAAATAATAATAAATTATTAATTAAATGTTATAAAATGTGAGGCAACCGAATTGGTAAACTTTTTACAGAAAACCCGCACTATCGCTTAATTAACACTAATCGAAATCCTAAGGTGTTACAATACTGGCTTAAAATAAAACACGGATTCCTAGTATATCCAATATTTCATATGTTATCTTCTGCAGCTGATATTCTGTGATGTGATCACTTTATATGCCTGAGACGAATGCTTTATTATTGTATATATGATATATAATAAACGTTGCTTATGTTTTGCACCCGCGTTAGTCCCACCCCGCTATACCGTTAGTTTAGTAACCCAACGGTGCATAACAGGACACTGTGGCGAATGCGGATGGTATAAGCGTATGTTGTATTTTCGTTTCTTCTATGATTCTTAGGAAGCATAAATGATGGGAATTCATTAATGAGATTAATGAAAAAGAAAGAAACCTAGAAAGAAACCTAAAAAGATGTTGCAGAATCATATTTTCAAAAAGGGCAGCTCTAGTTTTTGCTTTGCATAACAGTACCATTCGATGAGGAAAGTGCAGAGATCCCTTCATCGGGAGTGACCTCTTTAGCGAAACCAGCAGATGCTACAACCCACTCAGTTTTGTCTTTTGACTGCTTCTTTTAGTTCTTGCTTTGCATAGCGGTATTTGTAAAATAACCTGCACCTTATTCGATAAGGAAAGAGCCGAGATCCCTTCACTGGGAGTGACATCTTTAGCAAAACTAATAAAAAGCCTAAAAAACACTCCTTTTCAAAAATCACTCGTTTCTACAACGATATCAAGTTCATTATGCAAAAGATTTTCTTAAAAACCTGACGTAGCCCACCGCCATTTCAGATAAGTACTACTTAGTATTCGTGCTACGTTTGTTGACTATGTTAAGGCGTAGTGTGCGGTAGCTAATTAGTGCTTATATGCTAAAGTATGTGATGTGATTGGATTAGGGTAGCCGTACGACTTTGTTGAATATGTTAAGGGTCGTGCGGGTGGGTTTAATTCAATTAGGAAATGACGGGTTAAACTTGGCTAGCGCTTATGATTTGTTGACTATGTTAAGGTCAAAAGTTGCTAGGGGCAAAATATTATCGGGAATTTCAAGTGTTGAAATTTGCAATGAGATTGCATACCTTCTATGAGATAGTTGGATCCCGATACCCACTGCGAGTAAGGGTTACTCCAGGGAGAGTTTTACACATCACAATTAGCCAATCAAGTAGGTGTATAGAAAGGTGTTAACAGGGTTATGCACTTGGGAAAACGAGGTTTATTTTAATTAGGTCCGTGCGAAAGCACGGGGAACCTCCCTGAAAGTACCAACACTGGCCTGCGACTGAATATAGCAGGCTCAATTGGTTTGAATAACGCCTGCTATATTTCAAAGACTCAAAAGATTTAAGGATTCGCTGGGGGCTATTTGCCCTACTTTACTTAGTTGACTGACAATGACAAAGCAAAACAAGCCGAAAAATTGGCGAACTTGTAAGGTGTAATTAATCCCGATCAATCTTACCTTTTAGGGTTTGAAGGAAGATTTGATAAACACGGCGGGAGCCATCCTGATTAGATAAGATAATAAACCAATCTAAACTTGCAAGAGCATACGCTAAGTGTTTTCTTCTCTCTCTCTCCAGGTAGCGACCATGTCAGGCTTTAATCAAGATAATAATATGGATGTATTTATTGAACCCGCTTATTATGCTGAGCAGGGGAACGTTGGTTCCGCTCCAACTTATAATTGTTATAAGTCCGAGCAGGAAATACGAAAATATCTGGATTTCCACGGCACCCAAACGAAGAATGAGCATGTTGATGCATCTTCTTCGGGTGTGTTAGCCACCTAGAACTGTTTCTCAGTACACTCTACGTCCTGGGTATTAGATACTGGATCGGGATCCCACATATGTAATATGTTACATGGGCTAAAGAAAAGTAGAGAACTGGGAATAGGTGATCATTCCGTACTAGTAGGGAATGGTGCAAATGTTGCAGCCCAAGCAGTTGGCGAATATCACTTTGTATTACCAAATGGTAATACATTGATTCTGAATGAATGCTATTACATACCGACCCTGGTATGCAATCTTATATCAGTTTCTTTATTAAGTAAAGAAGGATATAATTTTGTAGTACATGATAATGTTATGAACATCTTCCTGAATCAAAAATTGATTGGATCAGGCTCGTTAAATAGTGGCATATACATTGTAAATAAAACCACAGTTCTTAATGTACAGAACACACACAAGAGGAAGAGTTCAGAAATGAATGAATCCTTCTTGTGGCATTGTAGACTAGGTCATATCAATGCAACACGACTAGTAAAGTTACATAAGGATGGATATTTGAATCCGTTCGAATTATCATCTTATAAAACTTGCCAGTCATGTCTCAAAGGAAAGATGACCAAAACTCCGTTTACTAGACACAGAGAAAGAGTTACGAAACTCTTGGGACTGATACATAGTGATGTATGCGGTCTCATGTCTACACATGCCAGGAATGGTTCCTCATACTTCATTACATTCACTGACGATCTATCAAGATACGGACATGTGTTCTTATTGAAACACAAGTCTGAAGTTTTTGAGAAATTCAAAGAATATAAGCATGAAGTTGAGAACCAAACGGGTAAAAGTATTAAAATCCTACAATCTGATCGGGGGGGGGGGGGAGAATACTTGAGCACAGAATTCCATGACTATCTAAAAGAGATTGGGATTCTCTCTCAGCTTACTCCTCCGTATACACCACAACACAACGGTGTATCGGAGCGGAGGAATCGCACCCTATTGGATATGGTGTGCTCTATGATAAGCACTGCTGAGTTACCTATTTCCTTTTGGGGTTATGCGCTTGAGACAGCAGCATACCTATTGAATCAAGTTCCATCTAAATCTGTACCTACCACACCATATGAGATATGGAGTGGGAAGAGACCATATTTTAAACGAGTTAAGATATGGGGTTGTCTGTCCTATGTCAAAAGGCAAAATCCGGACAAACTCGAGGCACGTTCAGTTCTTTGCAAGTTTGTTGGATATTCAAAGAATTCACAAGGATATATATTCTACCACGCTGAGGAACAAAAGGTATTTGTTTCTCAATATGCCACTTTTTTAGAAAAGGAATTTCTTGTAAAAGAAATTAGTGGCGAAGAGGTAGAGCTGGAAGAAGTTCCAGCAGCACAAACTGCAACTGAAGATTTAGTAGAACCAGAGGATTCGATAGTTCCCAACGAACCTCATCCTCTCCGTCGATCTAGTAGGGTTTCTCATCCACCTAAAAGATACTACGGGTTTCTCATTGACGGTGGGAGCGAGGATTGCATCATGGTAGATGATGACCCAACTAGCTTCGAGCAGGCCATCACGAGTAGGGACTCTGTGAAATGGCTGGATGCAATGCAATCTGAAATGGAATCCATGTACACCAACAAAGTATGGACTTTGGAAGTTGCTCCTGAAGGGGTAAAACCCATCGGGAGCAAATGGATATTTAAGAAGAAACTTGGTGTAGATGGAAAAGTTGAGACTTTCAAAGCTAGACTTGTTGCAAAAGGTTTTCGTCAACGACCAGGTGTGGACTATGATGAAAACTTTTCTCCAGTGGCTATGCTTAAGTCCATCCGGATCCTACTTACCATTGCTGCATACCATGACTACGAAATCTGGCAAATGGATGTTTATACCACCTTTCTAAATGGTGATTTAGAAGAGTGCATATACATGACTTAGCCAGAGGGCTTCGTAGACAGTGGGAGTAGTGGGAAGGTGTGCAAGCTGCTTAAATCCATCTACGGGTTAAAACAGGCATCGCGGAGTTGGAACATCTGTTTTGATGTGGTAGTCAAAGAGTTTGACTTCATCAAAAACGTGGATGAGCCTTGTATATATAAGAAGGTGGCAGAGAGTAAGGTTGTCTTCCTCATATTGTACCTGGATAACATACTCTTGATAGGAAATGATGTTCCTATGCTACACTCGGTCAAGCTCTTCTTAACACAAAGATTCTCAATGAAAGATCTAGGTGATGCCTCCTACATCTTGGGATTAAGATCTATAGAGATAGATCTAAACGGATACTGGGATTGTCCCAATCCGAGTACATTGACACCATACAAAAGAGGTTTAGTATGGAAAAATCCAAGCATGGGAATTTACCCACGATCACAGGACTCACTCTCTCCAAAGAGATGCCTCCCAAGACTGATTTGGAGAGAGCTCGCATGCAAGGGATACCCTATGCTTCGGCAGTAGGCTCTATCATGTATGCGATGTTATATACCAGACCCGATATAGCATACTCACTAAGTGTAGTGAGTAGGTATCAAGCAGATCCAGGAGAGAGTCACTGGACAGCTGTAAAGAATATTTTCAAGTACTTGAGAAGGACTAAAGAGATGTTCTTGGTGTATGGTGATTGTTTGATGAAGATATTGTACGTGCGTTTTTAAATTAAGAATACCGCAATCAAGACAGTGTTGCTTGGTAGCTAACCGGTTGAGTACGAGTCGATCCACAGGGAAAATGTGTTCTTTTCTTTAAATTCTAACGAATTAAGTCCTATCTTTAGTAGGTTTTGTTTTACTATCTAAGAATGAGAATAAATCGATTTAAAAGGCTTGCTAGGGTTAGGATTAGGTTAGTTCGAACTAAGGATTCTTCTCATTTCTATCAATGCCCTAGTTACAAATATAGGTGTTAGGGTAATAGTTAACAACGAGGATTAGCACGAACAGGAAGAAACTTAATTTCTTCCTTTTGGTCCTTGTCCGCCCGTTCTTAACTCTTAACCCTAACCTCCAGTTAATTCAACCACAACCGGTCTAACTAGGGAATCACTGCTATCTTGTAGGATAGGGTGCCGTAGTGAGCGGTGTGTGGTTGAATTAAAAAGAGTCCGTATTTTAAAATTATATGGCCAAAGAAAAGAGTGAGAGAGATTTCCTTCTCTCAACCCTTCCCTATCTTAACCCTAACAAGTGAGGAATTACTCACTCATTAGGAAAGTGACAATCAAATTCATTTTTATATTTTTTTATATTAGAAAACTAAATTGCAGATAATAAAATAATAGATAAAAAATGCAGGAATTAAATTCAGATAAAAAGTGCAAGATAGAAAAAGAAAGCTTGCTTTATTGATGACCTCTCAACGATTACAAGTTGAATTAAAATTAAAATTTAAGAATTAAAAAGTGGCATGCCTTCATTTGGCTTTTGGCTTTCCTATTTATAAATAGGAAAAAACCCTAGGTTACATTCTGATCCACACTTGAATTTGCAAGACTACCCTAAGAAAGCCGGGTCAAAGCATCGACACCCACCGACACATGCACCGGCACGTGCACTATATGGCCGCGGTTCCACGGCAGAAAGGCATGTTTGGCTGTGGTTCCACGGCCAATTGGTGGGATCATGTGTTCAACTTCTCAGGGAAGCGTCATGTTGCTTTTAACTTCTGTTTTCTTCACTTGGTTTCTCAGAATCTCTTCTATTTTCTTCCAGATTTTCAACAGTGCAGATGATGTGGACTTTTACCGTGAGCTTCGCGTTTGAAGTCTTGAATTTTGTGTTGCCCTTATGCTTTGTGTATAGAACTGTCTACTGATCTTCATTTGTTCCTTGAACTGGTAGGTGGCATCATACGGATTCATCTATTGTTGGTCGTAGTTTCACATTTGTAGCGTCTTTTCATGAATTTCACTGTAACGATCTGAGAATCTGTAACCTGCAACTATTTAGTAGACATGGATCAAAAGCACCTATTTATATGTAATGTGATTAAGAATGGACGATATAATAATGCAAAATTCTGATATGAACAAATACCCCCAAACTTATCTTTTGCTCTTCCCGAGCAAAGCCAATTTTATTCTCAAAACATCCTAACCTCATTTTCGCAGGGAACGCGATTGCACTGAGCTTGTGCAACAAGCCGTTAAACCTCTCGGTGTCCCTAGTAGGAGGAGTGTTGTCTTCTGAGGGTTTTCAACGGATACTACCCACAAAATCTGATCAATTTGGCATGTTGACTTTCATTCTTCAATTCGGTATTCTAGCAAGAATTCTATTATCTTTAACTTAGAAATCATCAACCCATATTTTTCACACTTCCTTTTCATTTAACTTAAGATCGTATATGTTCTGCAAATTTATTCAGCTTTCATCATCTTTTGAAATTTCCTTCTAAGGTGCAGTCTTAACTTAGGAATTTTTATCATCTCTACTGAAGGTATAAGCCCTATCTTTCATTCCCATCTCTCATCCAAACCCCACTCATATACCCCTACGTGTGTGTATGTATCACCCCTATACTTGGAAATTCAATTCAAGCTATCATACTCTTGTCCATCTTCCAAAATACTTTTAGTTGGTGAATTTTAGATGAAATTGCTCACACATTCTTCATGCGGCCGTTAATACTTCTTGAGCTACTAAACGACCGATTACAAAATGTGCTTGCACATTTAGGCGTAATTCCTCGTCTTGCAATACCTAAGGCTTAGCAGTGACTCCCAAATCAGTTGGTCTAAGGCACTAGGTGATAAATCACCCTCGCTGTATTTTTTATTTATGCTGCCTTAAGTAATTACAAAACCAGTGTTCATTTTTTTATCTCTTTATTCACCACTTATACTTGTATTTTATTTTCCTTCGTACTAAGGATTTTAGACAAGAGCATTTCAAGGTATCCTCTACTATCCCAAGTTTCAAGGTGAGTGTATGTGCTAGTTGTAGGGTATATATTTTCAGAATTTAGACTTAAGCTTCAGAATTATTTTTCAGACTTACACTTCAAATAAAAATTTCAATACTCTTCCTTTATGTTGACTTAGCCGAAGAACTGAACTCAAAATTTGCCTATTTTTAAATAAACTATAAGGACATATATTTTCTACTGTTAAATTTTAAGAAAGGTTATTTTTAGGGTTTTTAATTTACTAAGTTTAGAATCTAGTTTTTCCTTACTATTCAACCGTCATGTTGAAATTAAGTCTAACATGGCCAAAATTGAACTTTTCAATTTTTATAATTTTTTTTATAAAATTTTTTCAATTTTTTATTTGATTTGATTTTATATATATATATATATATATTATTTTCATTTTTAATTTTTATATTTTTTTATAAAGATGCAATGCAGAATTAAATATGCAAAGAAAGAAGAAACAAATATGTACAAAAAATTAAAATATGCAATGGAATGATAACTATTTACAATCCACCTCCACCCCCAAACTTATCAAAAGCAGTGCCCTCACTGCTCATGGCCTCGCCGTCCCCTCGAACGTGAACGGGAACGTTCCTCTCTCGCCAGCAGGGTGGTCATACCGTGCTCCAAACCTGTGACTCGCTGATCCAGGTTGGTCACCATCCCTATCAATCTGTCTATCCCCCTAGTGGCTATCCTAAGTAAACGTGCTTGTGCTGCGGGGGTAAACTCTTCGTCGCTCGCAGTCGAGCTGGAGCTGGGTGTCTTGGCGGGTACGTCTTCGGCCGGCTCCGTGTGCGACCATTCATCGTGTAAGCATGTGTAGGACGTGGATACGCCCTCAAGAAGAGGTCTAATAGGGATCCCTCCATGCATATAAAACTCAAATTCCTCCACAGGAAGCAAATGGCGACACAGCTGTGTCACCAACATAGGGCATGGATAATTGGCAACCCTCTTGCCCATACCAATCGAATGAAGTAATACCGTGCACATATCATAGCTGGGGTTTCTAGTCAGCAAAGTGTGCACGATATGAAGGGATGGTGTGAAAAATGTCGTATTGTGCGAACTACCAAAAATATTATTTTGTGCCCAACGGCACACAGTCAATACGTTCGTAAAAAGGGTTTTAGCCTGGATGCCCTTGCGTGGGTCCCTTGAACAGTCATTACCCATCAAGGGTAGGTAGTCCTCGAAACGGAGGGGTTGGTCATGAATAGGTAGTCTAGGTATTAATGTGACTTCATGGATGAAGTCCTTATCGATTATTATTTCCCTATCCCCCCAAATCAACCTAATATAACTGTGTTGTGAGAGGCAACCATCCTCCATGCACTCGTAAAATCAGGTGACGAGATCCGGAAGCGCGAATGCATTCGAATGGTTAAATAATAAAAAATTCCATCCGCACTTTCGGATCTCTTTACCGAAGTAACTTCCAAAGACCGTTGTAGGGTGTTTTTCATCACCCCATTGAGATGGGAATACGCATGCGCTTGTCAGGTGTACTACAGATTCCCCTTGCCTAGGGTAGGCCGGGGTTTAATGATTGTGGGGATCCGAATCTCCGGCAGCCACGGACTAAGCTGCCGTTAATTACCCCTTGCCTTTGGGGCGAGGGAACCTCCGATTGACGGGTTAAACTGGCCATGCGAACTCAATGTGCGGTGTACGTATGTTGTGTTTTGAAAGGGGGTTTTGGATATATCGGGAGCCCCACAGAGTTTTTACGGGGGTCCCGCTACCCGGATAGCGGGGTGGGGGTCAAGGGGCTAGCAGCCCCCTTGCGGGATGCAGGGCAGCGCCTTGTTAGAAATTTTTTTCTAACAGGGACAGTGTCGTGGTGTATGTGTGTGTGCACATATGTATGTATATGTGTGTGTGTATATATATATGTATATATATGTGTGTGTGTGTGTCTATATATATATATATATATATATATATATATAAGAAAGAGAGGGGAAAGGCATCCAAAGGATGCATGAGGCCAGCGCCTTAGGCGCTGTGCGCCCAGGCGCTAGCATGCCACGTGTCGGCACGTGGGCGCTCTGCCCTCGAGCGCAGGGCGCTGTAGCGCAAGCACGCCACGTGTTGACACGTGGGCGCTTTGCGCTTCAGCGCCTGACGCTTGAGCGCAAGTGCGCCACGTGTCGGCAACGGGGGCGACTTGCACTTGAGCGCTAGGCGCCTGAGCGCAAGTGCGCCAAGTGTCGGCACGGGGGCGACTTGCGCCAAAGCGCGGTGCGCTTAAGCGCAAGCGCGCCACGTGTCGGCACTGGAGCGCTTTGCGCTCAAGCGCAGGGCGCTGTTGTGCAAGCACGCTACGTGTCGGCACGTGGGCGCTCTGCGCTTGAGCGCCGGCGAGGAAAAAAGGCTTTTAGCCTAAAAAGATTCTCGGAAGAGAAATCTGAGTGGAGTTGGACTCCTAAGTGTGTTTTTGGGGTTAATGGAAGGGGTTCTTCTTCTTCCTCCTCTGTTAGCTGGATCTTGAAGATCAAGAGATGTGAGATCTCAAAATCTCTCCTTTTTGGAATCTAAAGACAGATCCAAGTTCCCCTTTATGGGTTTGGTGGTGAAAAACTATCTTGTTTTTGAAAAGGAAGAGTAAAACTCATGATTTAATTCAAAGAAAGAAAAAGGTTTGAAACTTTCAGAAAAGGGAGAGATGTATAAACCCTAGGTTTTTGAGAGAATGGAAAAAGTGTTAATTTATTCATCATCATGTTGCCTTTTATAGGCTTACATATTCATATAGCCCCTTGGGCTTTACAAAAATGGCATTTTAGCCATCCCATGGCTCATGTGCCATTTCATTTTTGCACATAAGCCATGGGCTTACAAAATATTGGCTTTATGCCCATTTTTCTTACATTCATGCATAAACAATTACATAAAAATTATTTATTACATGATTTTTTTGTTGGCACGGGGAGGCTGGCCACGGGCTCGACTTGGGCATGGGCCCGCTTGACCTGGGCTTGGGCCCACCTGGCTTGGGGTTGACTTTGATTTTGACTTGGTCAACCGGGGTGTAAATTTTTACCCTAACAAATTGAACCCCATCAATAAATGCACACAGTATATGTAGGTCGTGTGCATAAAATTGATGGATCTTCTTTTGCGTGGAGGCGACTTGTTTTGGTTCCCACTTTTTGGGATGCACTGCCCTTTTTACGACATGGACAGTCGGTTCTGCCCTTTTTGCGACTTGGACGGTCAGCTCTTGACGCGTCTCCGAGACGGAGTATCCGTGGTAGACGTTTCTCTGACCCGGAGTGTCTGTGTTGGACGTATCCCCGATGCAGAGTGTCACTTGTTGACGTGTCCCCGGCACAGAGTGTCTTCTTGACATTCCCCCGGCATGGATTGTCGTTGTCGGACGTTTCCTTGATGCGGAGTGTCTGTGTTGGACATTTCCCCGATGCAGAGTGTCGCTTGTTGACGTGTCCCCGATGCAGAGTGTCGGGTTGACTTTTCCCCGGTGCGGAGTGTTGCTGATCGACTTTTCCCCGGTGCGGTGTGTCGGGTTGACTTTTCCCTGGCGCCGAGTGTCGCTGATCGACTTTTCCCCGGCGCGGAGTGTCGGGTTGACTTTTCCCCGGCACGGAGTGTCGCTGATCGACTTTTCCCCGGCGCGGAGTGTCCGGTTGACTTTTCCCTGGCACGGAGTATCGCTAATCGACTTTTCCCCGGCGCAGAGTGTCGCTGGTTGACTTTTCCCTGGCACGGAGTGTCGCTGATCGACTTTTTCCCGGCGCGGAGTGTCGGGTTGACTTTTCCCCGGCGCGGAGTGTCGCTGATCGACTTTTCCCCGGCGTGGAGTGTTGGGTTGACTTTTCCCCGGTGCGGAGTGTCGCTGATCGACTTTTCCCCGGCGCGGAGTGTCGGGTTGACTTTTCCCCGGTACGGAGTGTCGCTGATCAACTATTCCCCTGCGCGGAGTGTCGGGTTGACTTTTCCCCAGCGCGGAGTGTCGCTGATTGACTTTTCCCCGGCGCGGAGTGTCTGGTTGACTTTTCCCCGGCGTGGAGTGTCGCTGATCGACTTTTCCCCGGTGCGGAGTGTCGGGTTGACTTTTCCCCGGCACGGAGTGTCGCTGATCGACTTTTCCCCGGCGCGGAGTGTCGGGTTGAGTTTTCCCCGGCACGGAGTGTCGCTGATCGTCTTTTCCCCGGCGCGGAGTGTCGGGTTGACTTTTCCCCGGCGTGGAGTGTCGCTGATCGACTTTTCCCCGGCGTGGAGTGTCGCTGATCGACTTTTCCCCGGCACGGAGTGTCGCTGATCGACTTTTCCCCGGCGCGGAGTGTCGGGTTGACTTTTCCCCGGCACAGAGTGTCGCTGGTGGACTTTTCCCCGGCACGGAGTGTCGCTGATCGACTTTTCCCCGGCGCGGAGTGTCGCTGGTCGACTTTTCCCCTGCACGGAGTGTCGCTGGTGGACTTTTCCCCGGCGCGGAGTGTCGGGTTGACTTTTCCCCGGCGCGGAGTGTCGCTGATCGACTTTTCCCCGGCGCGGAGTGTCCTGGTTGACTTTTCCCCGGCACGGAGTGTCGCTGATCGACTTTTCCCCGGCACGGAGTGTCGGGTTGACTTTTCCCCGGCACGGAGTGTCGCTGATCGACTTTTCCCCGGCGTGGAGTGTCGGGTTGACTTTTCCCCGGCAAGGAGTGTCGCTGATCGACTCTTCCCCGGCGCGGAGTGTCGCTTGTTGACGCAGAGGTCGATGCTGGAATTGGTTGGTTTGATTGGTTTGATTTGAGTCGACATCAGCATCACTACACTGGAATATGGTACCAGGAGCGAATCATCATCCGTCTTTGAGAGGATTTGGGTATTGGAGTTTTTGTTTTGCATCTGCATTGCTGCACTGGAATAATGCCAGGAGCAACCCATCATTTGCCCCGGGATGATTTGGGGAATTGTTTTTTTTTGTTTGGCATCTGCATTGCTGCATTGGAATAATGCCAGGAGCAACTCATCATTTGCCCCGAAAGGATTTGGGAATTGTTTTTTTTTGTTTGGCATCAGCATCGCTACACTGGAATATGGTACCAGGAGCGAATCATCATTTGCGTGTGCTTATTAGGGAACGATGGCTTAGGAAACATGTTTTAGGTCCCTATCACCTAAGACTTTTTAATTTTATGGGCCGTAAGGGTCCCATAAAAGCACTTTCTCCCTACGAGTCAAAAGGATCTCATAGGTGTATTTTGTCCTTAGGAGTCGTGGGGACTCTTAAGGGTGTTGCTCCTTTGTGAGTCGTAAGGATCTCACGCGGGAATTTTCTCCTCACAAAGTCGAGAGGACTTCGTGAGTGCATTTCATCTCTTTTTTACGAGTGTGCGCCCTTTCGGGTTTTCACAAACTCGCCGGCAGTCCTGCTGTTTTTACTCACGGAGCCCTTTCGGGTTTTCATCCGTGCCCATTTTGCTTGTGGACTTGCCTTTTTTATTTCTATTCTCCTTTTTTTTTTGGTGGGACTTTGAATGTGGTCTCACCGGTAGGACTTGGGAGGGACTGGGATTGTTTTACGCCCATGGATTGTATACGGTTTTGCAGGATGTATGATCCAGACCGTAGGGCCAAAAGCATTTTGGGTCTTTGTTGGCGTCTGCATCGCTGCACTGGAATATAGCACCAGGAGCGACTCATCATTCGCCGTTGGGATTTGGAATTTGGCTGGCGTCTGCATCGCTGCACTGGGATATGGTACCAGGAGCGACTCATCATTCGCCACTTGGGAATTGGGGAGCGATAGCTTAGGAGACAGGCTCAGATCCCTATCGCCTAAGGCTTTTCAATTTTATGGGCCACGAGGGTCCCATAAAAGCATTTTCTCCCTGCGAGTCGTAAGGATCCCGCAGGTGTATTTTCTCCTTAGGAGTCGTGAGGACTCCTAAGTGTGTTTTTCCTTTAAGCGTCGTAAGGATCCCACAAAGGTTTGTTGTCCTCATGTATCGTGAGAACACATGAGTGGATTTCCCTCGTTCCTAGTTTAATGACTTAGAGGTCGAATGTTTCCAGTTTAACGACTTAGCGGTCATCTGTTTCCAGTTTAAAGACTTAGGGGTCTGTGGTGCCCAGTTTAATGACTTAGCGGTCATCTGTTTCCAGTTTAACGACGTGGTGGTCATTTGTTTCCAGTTTAACGACTTAGAGGTCATCTGTTTCCAATTTAACGACTTGGAGATCATCTGTTTCCAGTTTAACGACTTGGTGGTCATCTGTTTCCAGTTTAACGACTTGGTTGTCATCTGTTTCCAGTTTAACGACTTGGTGGTCATATGTTTCCAGTTTAACGACTTGGTGGTCATCTGTTTCCAGTTTAGAGACTTAGAGGTCTACTGTTTCCAGTTTAACGACTTAGAGGCCATCTGTTTCCAGTTTAAGGACATAGAGGTCATCTGTTTCCAGTTTAACGACATAGAGGTCATCTGTTTCCGGTTTAACGACTTGGTGGTCATCTGTTTCCGGTTTAACGATTTGGTGGTCATCTGTTTCCAGTTTAACGACATGGTGGTCATCTGTTTCCAGTTTAGAGACTTAGAGGTCTACTGTTTCCAGTTTAACGACTTAGAGGTCATCTGTTTCCAGTTTAAAGACTTAGAGGTCATCTGTTTCCAGTTTAACGACTTTGTGGTCATCTGTTTCCAGTTTAACGACTTGGTGGTCATCTGTTTCCAGTTTAGAGACTTAGAGGTCTATTGTGCCCAGTTTAACGACTTAGCGGTCATCTGTTTCCAGTTTAAAGACTTAGAGGTCTTCTATTTCCAGTTTAAAGACTTAGAGGTCTAATGTTTCCATTTTAACGACTTAGAGGTCATCTGTTTCCAGTTTAAAGATTAGAGGTCTTCTATTTCCAGTGTAAAGACTTAGAGGTCTAATGTTTCCAGTTTAACGACTTAGAGGTCATCTGTTTCCAGTTTAACGACTTGGTGGTCATCTTTTTCCAGTTTAACGACTTGGAGGTCATCTGTTTCCAGTTTAAAGACTTAGGGGTCTATTGATAGCGAGCTTGGAATTTTGGCGTAGGGGCCGGCATCAGTGTTGCTAACACTGAAGCAGAGGTGCCAGGAGCAATTCATCATTTCCCTACTCTTGTTGGCGGAGTAATGGCTTAGGAGACGGGTTTAGGTCCCTATCGCCTTAAGGCTTTTCAATTTTATGGGCCGTGAGGGTCCCATAAAAGCATTTTCTCCCTGCGAGTCGGGAGGATCCCACAGGTGTATTTTCTCCTTAGGAGTCATGAGGACTCCTAAGTGTGTTTTTCCTTTGTGAGTCGTAAGGATCCCACAAAGGTTTGTTCTCCTCATGTATCGTGAGGACACATGAGTGGGTCTTCTCAATGGAGCATAACTCCAAAGGCGAAGACCAGCCGCGTAACTGGTGATTACGGTGGGGCAAGGGTATGATGAGAATTATTTGAGCCCGTGGATTGTATACGGCAGTCAATTTGGGGACGGGCCGTAGGGCCGGAAGAATTTTGAAAAAATGGATTTTTGTTGGCGTCTGCATCGCTGCACTGGAATATAGTACCAGGAGCAACTCATCATTCGCCAGTTGTTTTGTTTTTTTGTTTTTTTTGTTTTTTTTGTTTTACCGTGATTGCTCTATCATTTCAGCTTTTCTTATCGTGAAGGTCGCGATTGCCCTATCATTTCGGCTATTTATTCGCGGTTGCCCCATCATTTCGGCTTTATTTTCATGTTTATCTTTACTCGCTGATTTTTTTTTGCGAGTTGCCCCATCATTTCGGCTTTTCTTTATTTTTCTTTTATTTACACATTTTTTTGTTTATTTACATACATATATATTTTTTACATTCCCAGTTTAACGACTTAGAGGTCGACGGTTCCCAGTTTAACGACGTGGTGGTCATCAGGTGTTCCCAGTTTAACGACGTGGTGGTCATCAGGTGTTCCCAGTTTAACGACGTGGTGGTCCTTTTTGCTTATCCCAGCTCCTTGAACTTTGATCTTGGCGGAGCTGTGTTGATGACCTAGCTCTGTGGATTGCCGATACATCCGAGGATTGTGAGGTTTTTCCAAGCTTATATTGGTCCTCTGCCCAATCTTTGAAAATATAGTAGTCTTCGATGGTATGACCCACCACTCTATGATATGGGCAGTATATGGGATTGCCGGTCATGTTCATTTCCTGTGGCCTCTTTGGAACAGGCAGTTGCAGACCGTTGTTCAAGGCGGCCATGAATATTTTGCGGACTTCATCCCTCCTGAAGGAGTATACCTTCTTCTTTCTCTCCATTGGAGTAGGTGCCTTTACTGATGCTGGTCCTCGAGGCCGATCGGTCTTGGGTTCGCCCTTTTCAGATAATGGCACATGTATGGGAGGATTAGGTTCCCGAAAGGCTTCGGTCTCCATTTGCATGAAATCGGCGGTTGTAGCTTGACTGTTTGCTAACGTGCCTTTAGACAGTTCTATCTCTCCCGTCCTGTGTTGCATTTCGACCCAATCTTTAAAGACGAAGCAGTCCTCAATGGCATGACCTATCATCCTGTGATAGGGAAAATATTTTGGGTCGTCGATCATATTCTCTTCTTGCGGTCTCTTGATTCTGGCAGTTGTAGACCGTTTTTTAGGGCGTCCCTGAATATCTTGTGGACCATTTCCCTCTTGAAGGAATAGACCTTTTCCAGCTTCTCTTTCATAGGAGATTCCCCCCCGGCGTATGTATCGGAGGGACTGGAGGCTGATTGCGGCCGTTTTTCGCGAAGGCGCTCTGCTTTTATGTTGAAAGGGATATCAGTTGTCTTCCCCCGGGTATCAATCCCTGGCTCATGAGCCAAAATTTGATTCTGCTGTAATTGCAATCGGGCGACTTGGGTCGCGAGATCTGCCACGACGTTTGCCAGCTCATCGACTTTGGAATAGACCTCGGCCATCTTCTCATCCCTGTCCTGAAATTGCCTTTGAAGCCATTGGAATAATGCTTGTTCTGTAGTTCTGGCTATGACAACCGGGTAATCTTTATTACCTGAGCTCAATTCCGTAGGAACCACGGGCTCCTCTGGCTTTTCGGCCTGAGCAGGCTCTTCATCATTTAGATCGAGCCGATGCTGGGTAGCGTCCACCGTATCGTCACCCTGACTGTGAAGCGTAGGCGGGTTCGTTTCTTCATGTCCGACCATATAGACAGTGCGGAACACATACCCAGCCATCTCTTTGTCTTTGGCGGCTGATTTCGCGGAGCGGTCCGGGCTTTGGAAATTCATAAATTTTAACATGGCCAGAGCCCTAGCCCTTTTGTTGGCTCTGTATCTGAGCCGCTTCTGCCTCAGCTTCTCTGCCTTAAGCGCTTGGCAGGCTTTTGCTCTTCGGGAAGCCGCCATATGCTGAGTGATGGGGATGCTTAAGAAAACGTCTTCCCGCGTGTCTGTCGAAGGTATCGCCTGGGCTTGCCCATGACGTCTGACAACTTCTTTTGTTCTGATGGCTTTGCCCCCAGTTGGGGCCATGGAAAGTCGTCCAGACATCGATTTGCATTTGGGTTGGGGCGCCCTTGAGATTACCACATTCGGTCTCCTGCCTTTCGAGACCGGTCTGTCTGTTGCTGGAGCTTGAGGAGCCGGGATGACGTTAGCTGACGCGAACAGGATAGAGCCGAATGGTAGCGGCTCCTCCTCCTATTGTCGCTTGATACTGGCCGGAAGGACCGTCCTGGAGTCCATCTTCATCGTGTAGGAGACGGGAGTCGTGCTGAGAGCTGAGATCGTCCTTGGAGACATTGTTGGAGAGTGATTGCTTGAAAACCTGCATGAAAAAGCATTATTTAAGTTTAAATATAGGTATGTATATTGATTGAGTTCGCATGAACGTTTAACCCGAAATATGGGAGGAGAGGTTGGTCCCACCAAGAATGCCAGACCCTGTAGGGTGTTTTTCATCCTCCCATTGCCCTCACTGCTCATGGCCTCGCCGTCCCCTCGAACATGAACGGGAACATTCCTCTCTCGCCAGTAGGGTGGTCATACCGTGCTCCAAACCTGTGACTCGCTGATCCAGGTTGGTCACCATCCATATCAATCTGTCTATCCCCCTAGTGGCTATCCTAAGTAAACGTGCTTGTGCTGCGGGGGTAAACTCTTCGTCGCTCGCAGTCGAGCTGGAGCTGGGTGTCTTGGCGGGTACGTCCTCGGCCGGCTCGGTGCGCGACAATACATCATGAAAGCGTGTGTAGGACGTGGATACGCCCTCAAGAAGAGGTCTAATAGGGATCCCTCCATGCATATAAAACTCAAATTCCTCCACAGGGAGCAAATGGCGACACAGTTGTGTTACCAACATAGGGCATGGATAATTGGCAACCCTCTTGCCTGCACCAATCAAATGAAGTAATACCGTGCACATATCATAGCTGTGGTTTCTAGTCATCAAAGTGTGCACGATATGAAGGGATGGTGTGAAAAATGTCGTATTGTGCAAACTACCAAAAATATTATTTTGTGCCCAACGGCACACAGTCAATACGTTCGTAAAAAGGGTTCTAGCCCGGATGCCCTTGCGTGGCTCCCTTGAAAAGTCATTACCCATCAAGGGTAGGTAGTCCTCGAAACGGAGGGGTTGGTCATGAATTGGTAGTCTAGGTATTAAGGTGACTTCATGGATGAAGTCCTTATCAATTATTATTTCCCTATCCCTCCAAATCAACCTAATATAACTGTGTTGTGAGAGGCAACCATCCTCCATGCACTCGTAAAATCGGGTGACGAGATCCGGAAGCGCGAATGCATTCAGATGGTTAAATATTAAAAAATTCCATCCGCGCTTTCGGATCTCTTCACCGAAGTAACTTCCAAAGACCGTTGTAGGGTGTTTTTCATCACCCATTTGAGATGGGAATACGCGCGCGCTTGTCTAGCATACTACAGATTCCCCCTGCCTAGGGTAGGCCGGGGTTTAATAATTGTGGGGATCCGAATCTCCGGCAGCTGCGGACTAAGCTGCCCTTAATTACCCCTCGCCTTTGGAGCGAGGGAATCTCCGATTGACGGGTTAAACTGGCCATGCGAACTCAATGTGTAGTGTACGTGTGTTGTGTTTTGAAAGGGGGTTTTTGGATATATCGGGAGCCCCGCAGAGTTTTTACTAACAGGGACAGTGTCGTGGTATATGTGTGTGTGTGAACATATGTATGCATATGTATATATATATATGTATATATATATATATATAAAAGAAAGAGGGGGAAAAGGCATCCAAAGGATGCGTGGAGCAAGCGCCTTGGGCGCTGTGTGCCCAGGTGTTGTGCGCTCAGGCGCTAGCGTGCCACGTGTCGGCACGTTGGCGCTCTACGCTCGAGCGCAGGGCGCTGTAGCGCAAGCGTACCACGTGTCGGCACGTGGGCGCTTTGCGCTTCAGCGCCTGACGCTCGAGTGCAAGTGCGCCACGTGTCGGCAACGGGGGCGACTTGCGCATGAGCGCTAGGCGCCTGAGCGCAAGTGTGCCACGTGTCGGCACTGGGGCGATTGCGCTAGAGCGTCGTGCGCTCGAGCGTAAGCGCGCCACGTGTCGGCACCGGGGCGACTCACGCTCGAGCGCTTGCGCTCGAGCGCAAGCGAGCCACGTATCGGCACCGGGGCGACTCGCGCTCGAGCGCTTGCGCTCGAGCGCAAGCGCGCCACGTGTCGGCACGTGAGCGCTTTGCGCTCGAGCGCAGGGCGCTGTTGTGCAAGCACGCCACGTGTCGGCACGTCGGCGCTCTGCGCTTGAGCGCCGGGGAGAAAAAGAGGATTTTAGTCTAAAAAGATTCTCGGAAGAGAAATCAGAGTGGAGTTGGACTCCTAAGTGTGTTTTTGGGGTTAATAGAAGGGGTTCTTCTTCTTCCTCCTCTGTTAGCTGGATCTTGAAGATCAAGAGATGTGAGATCTCAAAATCTCTCCTTTTTGGGATCTAAAGACAGATCCAATTTCCCCTTTGTGGGTTTGGTGGTGAAAAACTATCTTGTTTTTGAAAAGGAAGAGTAAAACTCTTGATTTAGTTCAAAGAAAGAAAAAGGTTTGAAACCTTCAGAAAAGGGAAAGATGTACAAACCCTTGGTTTTTGAGAGAATGGAAAAAGTGTTATTTTATACATTATCATTTTGCCTTTTATAGGCTTACATATTTATATATAGCCCCTTGGGCTTTACAAAAATGGCATTTTAGCCATCTCATGGCTCATGTGCCATTTCATTTTTGCACATAAGCCATGGGCTTACAAAATATTGGCTTTATGCCCATTTTGTTTACATTCATGCATAAACAATTACATAAAAATTATTTATTACATGATTTTGTTGTTGGCACGAGAAGGCTGGCCGCGGGCTCGACTTGGGCATGGGCCCGCTTGACCTGGGCTTGAGCCCACCTGGCTTGGGGTTGAATTTGATTTTGACTTGGTCAACTGGGGTGTAAATTTTTACCCCAACAACCGTGTGTGCAAAGATTTAGGAAAAGTCCCTCTCAAACTGCAGAGTTGGTGCCATCACAGAGAGTAAATTGAAAAAAATTAATTTTAACAGAGAGGGAAAGGAAGTGCAAACCTCTTCTGAAGTTTTCAGAGGGTGACGAGGCTAAGCAGCGGCGGAAGTGCGGCCAGATGCAGGCAATTGGCGGTTGGGCGACGGCTGGAGGGGATCTCTCTATAGAAATTTCAGCGGCGGCTAGGATTTTTAGAGAGTGGAAATTAGGGTTATGAAAAATGCAGAGAGGGGTCGGGTTGTATTTATAGGTGAATTTTGGTTATTTGCAAAAAGGACCTCTAAAAAAAGGAATTTATTTGTAAATAAAATTTTTATTTTATTTTATTTTTATTAAAACTGAAATTTTACAAAAATACCCCCAAAATTAGGAATTTTTTTTTTTTTTTATTTTCATTTTTTTATTTTGTTTTTATATAATTACAAGTGTGACATACTCCCAAACTTATTTGAAACAGTGTTTCCACTGTTTATGACTGGATAACCAAAATTTGGGGGTAGATGGAGGAAGATTAGTCAATGTAATTCGGCTCCTGCAACAGCAGGAGTTCCTCCAAAGGGTCCGCGGTGAGAAATAGTTTAAGTCTATGTCCATTCACTTTGAATATTGAACCGTCCTCAGGATTTTCTAAATCGACTGCACCGTGCGGATATACAGTGCATACCAAAAATGACCCTTTCCATCGAGATCTAAGCTTGCAGGGATGGAAATGTAATCAGGAGTCGTATAGTAAAACTTGTTGACCGGGTTTGAATGTTTTGCGCATAAGGTGTTTATCGTGAAACACCTTCGTTCGGTTTTTGACGACAACCGCGTTCTCGTAAGCTTCATCTCGAAGCTCGTTTAATTCATTCAATTGCAGCTTTCTATGGCTGCTCGCATCTCCTAGAGATAGATTCAACTCTTTTATCGCCCAAAATGCGCGTTGTTCAATTTCAACTGGAAGGTGGTAAGCCTTTCCATAAAAAAGCCTATACGGAGACATGCCAAGGTCGGTCTTATAGGCAGTTCGAAATGCTCAAAGGGCATCAATAAATTTTAGAGACCAATCTTTAAGGTTTTTGGAAACCGTTTTCCCCAATATCTGTTTAATTTGCCGATTTGAAATCTCGGCTTCCCCACATGTTTGGGGATGATAGGGCGTTGATAGCTTGTGATTAATGGAATATTTCCTCATCAAGGACTCGAAAGTCCTATTATAGAAATGAGTTCCATTATCGCTGATGATTGCGCGGGGGTGCCCAAACCGAGAGAAAATGTTTTCTTTGAGGAATCTAATGACAACCTTGTTGTCATTAGTCCGGCTGGGCACAGCCTCGACCCACTTAGAATCATAATCAACAGCGAGGAGAATATACACGTTCCCCAAAGAATTGGGAAACGGTCCCATAAAATCTATCCCCCAAACATTAAAAATTTTCACAACCAATATTGGTTGGAGCGGCATTTCGTTTCTCCTAGATATCCGGCCCAAGTGTTGGCACCGGGAGCATGTCTTGCAGTACTCATGTGCGTCTTTAAAAAGTTGTGGCCAGTTGAAGCCACATTGCAAGATCTTTTCGGCTGTCTTTTTAGGATTAAAATGCCCGCCACACGCTTGATCATGGCAAAATGACAGCACACTCTAAAATTCATTATCGGGGACACACCGACGAATAATTTGGTCAGAACAGTGTTTGAATTGATAAGGTTCATCCCAGTAAAAATTTTTTACTTGGGATAGGAATCGAAGTCTGTCCTGATTCGACCATTTATTTTGTATAAGTCCGATGGCCAAATAATTCATAATATCTGCGAACAAAGGTTCGCATGATACAGTCAAGAGCTGCTCATCTGGAAAAATATCTTTTATAGGAAATTGAAGCATCGGCGAAGAAGGGAGGCGTGAAAGATGGTCGGCGACTACGTTTTCGCATCCTCTTTTGTCTCTGATGACAAGGTCAAACTCTTGTAGTAAGAGGATCTAACGTATCAGCCGAGATTTAGCTTCCTTCTTCACAAAAAGATGGCGAAGAGCTGAATAGTCAGTGTAAACGATGACTGGAGAGCCGATTAAATAGGGCCTAAACTTTTCTAATGCAAACATAACAGCTAAGAATTCATTCTCAGTTGTTGTGTAATTTAATTGGGCCTCGTTCAAAGTTCGGCTAGCGTAATAAATCACATGAGGCATCTTATTGATGTGCTGTCTAAGGACAGCACCAATGGCAAAATCAGATGCATCGCACATAATCTCAAATGGATGCGTCCAGTCAGGAGACGAAATAATGGGAGTAGAAGTAAGTGAGTTTTTTAATGACTTGAACTCCTTCATACAGCTCGAGTCGAAATCAAATGTGGTGTCCTTGGCCAACAAAAGAGTCATGGGTATAGCTACCTTGCTAAAATCCTTGATGAACCGTCTATAGAAATCAGCATGACCAAGGAAGGCTCGAATGTCTTGGACGCATTTAGGAGGAGGGAGATTGGAAATGGCTTCAATCTTAGCTTTATCTACCTCAATGCCATTTTGCGAGATGATATGTCCTAAGACAATACCTTCTCATACCATGAAGTGGCACTTCTCCCAATTTAAAGTAAGGTTCTTATCCTTACACCGAATAAGGACTGCGTCTAGATGTAGCAAACACTCATCAAAAGAGTCGCCGAAAATGGAGAAATCATCCATGAAGATCTCCAAGAATATTTCCACGATGTCTGAAAAAATTCCCATCATACACCACTGGAAGGTAGAGGGTGCATTGCATAACCCAAAGGGCATGCGACGGTAAGCAAACGTACCGAAAGAACAAGTGAAAGTGGTCTTATCTTGGTCCTTTTCAGCAATGGGAATTTAATTATAGCCAGAGTAGCCATCCAAAAAGCAATAGTATTCATGCCCAGCCAATCGTTCTAGCATTTGGTCAATGAAAGGTAAAGGAAAGTGGTCTTTCCGTGTCGCGGCGTTGAGTTTTCTATAATCGATGCATACTCGCCACCCTGTTTGGGTGCGAGTAGGTATTGTTAGTTGTATGTATGCCCTAGAGGTCAGTATTGTACAGATTATGTATATTATATTGGATGCTTGGACATATATAGAGATGACTTTCTTGCTCGACATGATAGTATGCTATCTGGTTGCTATTTATCTTAACATGTACACTAGTCTCTTTATACTGTCTTATAGTTACATGTTGGTAAAGCCCTTAGGATTTGTACTTGACTACCTAGACTATGATGCAGATCATACTAGTGGGGACATGGTAGTCCATAAGTACATCCTTCAAGGTCCCTAGTCGTAGGTGTATCGAGACGGGGCATCGATATACCAGAGTAGACTAGCGTATACGCTTCTCGACCCATGTGATGGGCGATGGATGATCCCATATCCATTGGTGTTTGACATCAGAGATGGTGTACGGGTGCTCAGTGGAGACTGGGTACACTGGACGGACTCACCGAGAACTCCCAGATGGTATTATACCTCACGTCAGATGGCAGTTCTCAGGTGACACTTGTACAGGTTAGTCTGTAGACCCGAGATCGTCATAGAGTCTTGTGTGATTCCCACTGTGCTTTGATCTCCACCTTACCACGTCCATGAGGGCGTGCAAAACGGTGGTCTTTGGGCACAGTCTCGAGTCACATAGAGGCAATGAGCGATAGGAGGGGTTTCGTCTCTCCCGGTATTGGGGGTTGATGTTGCGCTGTGCTCGATTGGCCGTAACAGGGAAGTCCCTGGCCAGGGCTGATCAGAGATTTGCTGGTAAGTGTTACCAGTAGTTTCTCGACCCGTTACGAGCCTCACATCAGCACGACTTATCGGGTTATTGGGGTCTGACGTTTACCACCCCTAGACTTGATATGCGACGTATCTGACGAAGAGACTTGACTGTATGGTAAGTGTTACTGGTCGGATTCGCAGGAGTGTGAGCGGGCTAGCTCGTCGATCTTCTGATCGCTCAATACCCGGGTGGCCGTTACGTTTAGCAGACCGCTTGCGGCTTGTGGGTGCTTGATATGATCATCATCTGCTACCGGCGTATTGACGAGTCTTTAGAGTCCTACACAGAGGTTTCCTGGCTCAAGCGAAACGAAATAGGAGCGCATATGAGATATGTGCGGGACCGAGAATAATGCGTGTATGTGATACCGCATTTCATTCTCGCGATATATGTTTCGATTGGTTATATTCGATATGACCTAGTTATCGAATCATTGATTTGATAAATCGATGCATTGAATACTAGTCGGTTATGTGCGACATGACCGGATCATTGAATCAAATGTTGATTTAATGATTTAATGCATAATTATATATTTGATATATTGCATTGCATTAACTAGTATTGGTTCACTTTAAACGGATTTTTCTCACTTGGATTGCACATTGTATATGTGATATGCTTTCGTGCACATTTTTGTATCATGTTTGATGATACTTGATCATTTAGTTAAGTGTATAAAATTAATCCATGGTTAATTTGATAATTAGGGTTTTGCATATTCATTTATTTATTTATTTGTTTATTTATTTATTTGAAATAGATTATGATAAGAATGGTGGCTAAGTTTGTTTTATATTGAAGCTTCATGAAGCTTTGACTTTGCTAACCATCCTTATCTTCATGCTTAACCCTAACCCATCCAAGTGACCATGGTTAATTCTCTACACTTAACCCTAGTTCAAGTTATGATAAGTATTTGATTTAAATTTATTTTTATCATAAGACTTATCATAATCTTTTCTTGAGCTCATCTTCTTCTTCTTCTTCAAGCTTGCTACTCCAATGGCAACTTGAGTTTTAGTGAGAGAATTCCAAATCTAAAGTGAACCCACCTCCTATTTCTTCACTCTCTACCTCTTGCCAAGTTGTTTTGGGTGTTTACTTCACAAGTTTCACAAGTTTGTGAAGTCGGAGCTTGAGTTTGTGCAACCTCGACGTAGATCGTCTTTGACACAAAGCCGACGACCTATTCCGCACGTTTCTCCTATGAAGCTGTCACGAGAGTCCAAGCTTCTAGATGGACAGCGAGAAGACTTCTTTGCGGAGCCGTGGAGGTGGATATCCGGATCTACAAAGGTTGTAATTTCCGTTTCCTAGTAGTTAAGTGTTAACTAGCTTTTAGTTTCGCCTAGAATTCTAGCGACGATCCGTAGTCTAGGGTTTCTCGGCACTAAAAATTTTAAATTGGCATGTTCGATGCCTTGTGAGACCTCATTAGGGTGCCTAGGAACCCTACAGTGGTATCAGAGCCTAGCTAGAGCCTTAGACGAAGTCTAGACGGAGTTCGAAGTCCGAACGAACCCGAAACCCAAATACTTTAGAGCTCTCTGGACATTTTCATGAATCTGGGATATTTTAATATTAAAAATGTCTAAAAAATTCAGTAAAGAATTATAAGAATTACGGTGCATTTATTTTTTAATGAACATTTCCTTTAGCCGCGGAAGCGCGGCAGAAGTATGGCTTCTGCCGCTGTTCCGCGGCCATATAGTGACGTCAGCCCTATTTAAATGGACAGTAATACCTGATAAATTCCACTGAGTTTTCTGGGTATTTTTAAATTTATTTAAGGGTTGAGTGCTCTGGAGTTATATTGGGAATCGATGAATTCGATCGGAATATCAAACTTTGTCTAAGTGTTTTTCCAGATAACTGTAGAATATGTTAAAGAGTTCGACCGGATACAAATACCCAAGTTTTCCCCTGCCGGAATAATTCCAAGTGTTGGATTTTTCTGTGGTTAAAAGACGTTCTAAGTAGTGCAAGTAACGCGATGGTCCCTCTAGAAGACACAAACCTTAACTCGATTATGTGACCGTCTTGAACTGCCCTTTGAACCTTCGGGTTTGGGGCAGTACGGCGTGCCACATGTGAGGCGTTGGCTTGACCCTTCTACGGCTGGACCGTTGGTACTGAGGTATGAAGTGAATGTCTTTGAACCTATTTCATGTGTTGATCGGTGTTGGGAAAACTTGGGTGTTCGAATGTTCGATCGGAAAGTTTGATATATTCTATTTATCCGGAATTGGATACAATAATTGGAATTCACAAACAGTTATGAGATAACTGGATGAATGTTATAAATCTAGCAGTTTAGTCCCATACGATATTGAAAAGAGTTTTCGATAATGAGACTAAAATGCGGGATTTATATCTGTTAGGCATGCGATGTCTAAAAAAGTTGCGAATTCCAATTGTTGTAGTTTTACACTTTCTTTTCTGTGACCGTAAGTGTAGTATGTTCATATCGCCGGTTTCGTTGCTATACATCAACGACAATTGGGGTATGCATACTTACTTACGTTGATGACATGTGATGTTATGTGTTGCTGGATATGTTATATTGGATCGTCGTGTTCGAATAGCCGGGGTTTTTTATGTGAGATGAGTGTTTTTCATTTTCATTCATGTAAAAACTTGTATGTAATATTCTTTTATTTGGGGCACTTCCAGGTAGTGGAAGTAGTCACCGTTTGTATATTATTTATTTTTCTGCACTAGGATAGACCCAATGAGGGGAGCACAAGTAACCGGGTTCTGGGGTCCAGTGGGAGACCAACTCGAGGAGTCGAGTCCGGGTCTCCTAACCCTAGAATTGGCAGGGTTGCTTGCCGCTCTCATAGGGGTCTAGGGGTGTGGGATTGGCTATTCATCACGACCGTGGAATCCGTGTTTTATACTGGCTCGTATTGAAAACACGGACGTCCTAGTATATCCAATATTTCATATGTTTATTCTGCTGCGATATCTGTGATGTGATTCTGTGATGGATATAGTATATAGTATATATGATATATTATATAGACGTTACTTATGTTTTACACCCGCGCTAGCCCTGCCCTGCTCTGTCGTTAGTTACCTAACCTAACGGTGCACGAGGGGACATCGAGGCGAATGCGGATGGCATAAGTGTATGTCATATCTATCTGTGATGTTTAGGTATTTAAATGATGGGACTTCATTAATGTGATTAATGAAAGATAAGAAACCTAAGATGTTGTAGAATCGAATTTTAAAATAAAACAGGTAGCTACAGTTCTTGCTTTGCATAGCGGTATATATGATATACCCTGCACCTTATTCGATGAGGAAAGGACCGAGATCCCTTCACCGGGAGTGACTCCTTTAGCAATAACTGGCATATGCTACACATTCGGTTTGGCTTTGATTGCTTTTAAGAGTTTTTGCTTTGCACAGTGATATATATGATATATCCCGCACCTCATTCGACGAGGAAAGGGCCGATGATCCCTTCACCGGGACTGACCCCTTTAGCAAAACTGGAAAAGCCTCAAAATCACTCCATTTCAAAACTTCATTTGATTCTACAACGATATAAAGTTCATTACGCAAAGGGTTTTTAAAAACCTGACATAGCCCTCCGTCATTTCAGATAAGTAATAGTTAGTATTTGTGCTGCGTTTGTTGACTCAGTCAAGGTGTAGTGTGCGGTAGCTGATTACTATTTATCTGTTTATGCATATGATGCAGATTGGATTAGGGTAGTCGTGCGGCCTTGTTGACTTAGTCAAGGGTCGTGCGGGTGGGTTTAATTCAATCAGGAAATGACGGGTTGAACTTTACTTGCGGTCTATGGTTTGTTGACTTAGTCAAGGTCATAGATCGCCTGGGGCAAAATATTATCGGGAATTTCAAGTGTTGAAATTTGCAATGAGATTGCATACCTTCTATGAGATAGTTGGATCCCGATACCCACTGCGAGTAAGAGTTACTCCTGGGAGAGTTTTATACATTACAATTAGCCGATCAAGTAGGTGTCTAGAAAGGTGTTAACGAGGTTACGCCTCTGGGAAAACGAGGTTTACAGTAATTAGGTTCGTGCGAAAGCACGGGGGACCTCCCTCAAAGTACCGACACTGGCCTGGCTGAAAGATTGGCGAACTTGTAGTGTGTAATTAATCCCGGCTAGTCTTTCCTTTTAGGGTTTGGAGGAAGATTTGATAAAAAGCAGTGGGAGCCATCCTGATTAGATAAGATAATAACCAATCTGATCTTGCACGAGCATACGCTAAAGTGTTTTCTTCTCTCTCTCTCCAGGTAGCGACCATTTCATGCCTTAATCAAGATAATAATATGGATGTATTGACCGAACCCGCATGTTATACTGTGCAGGGGAACGTTGGACCCGTTCTATCTTATAAATGTTATAAGACTGAACAGGAAACAGGAGAATATCTGGATTCTCACACCGCCCAAACGGAGAACATGCATGTTGATGCATCATCTTCGGGTGTGTTTGTCATTGAGAACTGTTTCTCAGTTCACCCTACGTCCTGGGTATTAGATACCGGATCAGGATCCCACATATGTAAGATGTTACATGGGCTGCGAAAAGGTAGAGAACTGAGAAAAGGTGAACATTCCGTTCATGTAGGGAATGGGGCAAATGTTGCAGCCAAAGCAGTTGGCATATATCACCTAGTATTACCAAATGGTGATACACTAGTCCTGAATGAGTGCTATTATATACCGAACATGATGTGCAACATTATATCAGTTTCTTTATTAAGTAAAGAAGGATATAATTTTGTAGTAAAGGATAATGTTATGAACATATTCCTAGATCAAAGGTTGATTGCATCAGGCTCGCTACATAATGGCATATTCATTCTCAATCAAAATACAGTCTTCAATATACAAAACACACACAAAAGGAAAAGCTCAGAAATGAACGAATCCTTCTTGTGGCACTGTAGACTTGGCCATATCAATGAGACACGACTAGCTAAGTTGCATAAGAACGGATATTTGAATTCATTCGAATTATCATCTTATGACACTTGCCATTCATGTCTCAAAGGAAAAATGACCAAAACTCCGTTTAAAGGACACGGAGAAAGAGTTACTGAACTCTTGGGACTGGTGCATAGTGATGTATGCGGTCCAATGTCTACACACGCCAGAAATGGTTCTTCCTACTTCATTACATTCACTGACGATCTCTCTAGATACGGGCATGTGTTCCTGTTGAAACACAAGTCTGAAGCTTTTGAGAAATTCAAAGAATATAAGCACGAGGTAGAGAACCAAACGGGCAAAAGTATTAAGGTTCTTCGATCTGATCGAGGAGGTGAATACTTAAGCAGTGAATTCCTGGATTATCTAAAAGAGAATGGGATTCTCTCTCAGCTTACTCCTCCTAATACACCACAGCACAACGGTGTATCGGAACGAAGGAATCGCACCCTATTAGATATGGTGCGTTCAATGATGAGTAATGCTGAGTTACCTATTTCCTTTTGGGGGTATGCGCTTGAGACAGCCATATACCTATTGAATCTGGTTCCGTCTAAATCTGTATCTACCACACCATATGAGATATGGAGTGGGAAGAGACCATATTTTAAGCGAATTAAGATATGGGGTTGTCCGGCCTATGTGAAAAAGCAAAATCCGGACAAACTCGAGGCACGATCAGTCCTTTGCAAGTTTGTGGGATATCCTAAGAATTCTCAAGGATATTTTTTCTACCAAGCTGAGGAACAAAGAGTGTTTGTTGCTCAACATGCCACCTTTTTGGAAAGGGAATTTCTTGCAAAAGAAATTAATGGCAAAGAGGTAGAGCTGGAAGAGGTTCCAGCACCACAAACTGCAACTGACAATTTAGAAGAACCAGAGGATTCAGTGGTGCCCGACGTACCCCAGCCTCTCCGCCGATCTAGTAGGGTTTCTCGTCCACCTGAGAGATACTATGATTTTCTCATTGATGGTGGTAGTGAGGATTGCATCATGGAGGATGATGACCCAACTAGCTTCGAGCAGGCCATCACGAGTGGGGACTCAGTGAAATGGCTGGATGCTATGCGGTCCGAGATGGATTCCATGTACACCAACAAAGTATAGACTTTGGAAGTTGCTCCTGAAGGGGTAAAACCCATTGGGAGCAAATGGATCTTCGAGAAGAAATTTTGTGTAGATGGGAAAGTGGAGACTTTCAAAGCTAGACTTGTAGCAAAGGGTTTTCGTCAAAGACCAGGTGTGGACTATGACGAAACCTTTTCTCCAGTGGCTATGCTTAAATCCATCCGAATCATGCTTGCCATTGCTGCCTTTCATGACTACGAAATCTGGCAAATGGATGTTAAGACCGCCTTTCTAAATGGTGATTTAGAAGAGTGCGTGTACATGACTCAGCCAGAGGGTTTCGTAGACAGTGGGAGTAGCGGGAAGGTGTGCAAGCTGCTTAAATCCATTTATGGATTAAAGCAAGCATCGCGAAGTTGGAACATCTGCTTTGACGTCGTTATCAAAGAGTTTGATTTCGTCAAAAATCCAGATGAACCATGTATCTACAAGAAGGTGGCAGAGAGTAAGGTTGTCTTCCTCGTATTGTACGTGGACGACATACTCTTGATAGGAAATGATATTCCTATGCTGCAATCGGTCAAGCTCTTCTTATCACAAAGATTCTCAATGAAAGATCTTGGTGATGCCTCCTGCATATTGGGGATCAGGATCTATAGAGATAGATCCAAACGGATTTTGGGATTGTCCCAATCCAGGTACATTGACACCATACTAAAAAGGTTTAGTATGGAAGAGTCCAAGCGTGGGAACTTGCCCACGATCTCTGGAGTCACTCTCTCCAAAGAGATGTCTCCTAAGACTGATTTGGAGAGAGCTCGCATGCAAGGGATACCCTATGCTTCGGCAGTAGGCTCTATCATGTATGCGATGCTATGTACCAGACCCGATGTAGCATACTCACTAAGTGTAGTGAGCAGGTATCAAGCTGATCCTGGAGAGAGTCACTGGACAGCTGTGAAGAGCATTCTCAAGTACTTACGAAGGACTAGAGATATGTTCTTGGTGTATGGTAACGGAGAACTCCAAGTGGAGTCCTTTACCGATTCCAGCTTCCAGAGTGATAAGGACGACTCTAAGTCGCAGTCGGGTTTTGTCTTTACCCTTTACGGAGGGGCGGTTAGCTGGAAGAGTTCCAAGCAGGAAACCGTGGCAGACTCGACGATGGAGGCTGAATACATCGCTGCCAACGATGCTGCTAAAGAAGCTGTCTGGGTCAAGAAGTTCATTACTGAACTTGGAGTGGTTCCATCCATTGAGCATCCAATACCTTTGTATTGCGATAACAATGGAGCGGTGGCTTTGGCCAAGGAACCCAGGTCCCATCAGCGATCCAGGCATATTCTGAGGCGATATCACCTGATCCGGGAGATAGTTGATCGCCGGGAGATCGAGGTCAGGAGAGTTGACACGAAGAACAACACGGCGGATCCACTCACGAAGGCCATTCCCCAGATACAGTTTGAGAGACTCTTCGGGATGCTCGGTATGAGATACTACAGCAGCTGGCCCTAGTGCAAGTGGGAGATTGTTAGTTGTATGTATGCCCTAGAGGCCAGTATTGTACAGATTATGTATATTATATTGGATGCTTGGACATATATAGAGATGACTTTCTTGCTCGACCTGATAGTATGCTATCTGGTTGCTATTTATCTTAACATGTACACTAGTCTCTTTATACTGTCTTATAGTTACATGTTGGTAAAGCCCTTAGGATTTGTACTTGACTACCTAGGCTATGATGCAGATCATACTAGTGGGGACATGGTAGTCCATAAGTACATCCTTCAAGGTCCCTAGTCGTAGGTGTATCGAGACGGGGCATCGATATACCAGAGTAGACTAGCGTATACGCTTCTCGACCCATGTGATGGGCGATGGATGATCCCATATCCATTGGTGTTTGACATCAGAGATGGTGTACGGGTGCTCAGTGGAGACTGGGTACACTGGACGGACTCGCCGAGAACTCCCAGATGGTATTATACCTCACGTCAGATGGCAGTTCTCAGGTGACACTTGTACAGGTTAGTCTGTAGACCTGAGATCGTCATAGAGTCTTGTGTGATTCCCACTGTGCTTTAATCTCCACCTTACCACGTCCATGAGGGCGTGCAAAACGGTGGTCTTTGGGCACAGTCTCGAGTCACATGGAGGCAATGAGCGATAGGAGGGGTTTCGTCTCTCCCGGTATTGGGGGTTGATGTTGCGCTGTGCTCGATTGGCCGTAACAGGGAAGTCCCTGGCCAGGGCTGATAAGAGATTTGCTGGTAAGTGTTACCAGTAGTTTCTCGACCCGTTACGAGCCTCACATCAGCACGACTTATCGGGTTATTGGGGTCTGACGTTTACCACCCCTAGACTTGATATGCGACGTATCTGACGAAGAGACTTGACTGTATGGTAAGTGTTACTGGTCGGATTCGCAGGAGTGTGAGCGGGCTAGCTCGTCGATCTTCTGATCGCTCAATACCCGGGTGGCCGTTACGTTTAGCAGACCGCTTGCGGCTTGTGGGTGCTTGATATGATCATCATCTGCTACCGGCGTATTGACGAGTCTTTAGAGTCCTACACAGAGGTTTCCTGGCTCAAGCGAAACGAAATAGGAGCGCATATGAGATATGTGCGGGACCGAGAATAATGCGTGTATGTGATACCGCATTTCATTCTCGCGATATATGTTTCGATTGGTTATATTCGATATGACCTAGTTATCGAATCATTGATTCGATAAATCGATGCATTGAATACTAGTCGGTTATGTGCGACATGACCGGATCATTGAATCAAATGTTGATTTAATGATTTAATGCATAATTATATATTTGATATATTGCATTGCATTAACTAGTATTGGTTCACTTTAAACGGATTTTTCTCACTTGGATTGCACATTGTATATGTGATATGCTTTCGTGCACATTTTTGTATCATGTTTGATGATACTTGATCATTTAGTTAAGTGTATAAAATTAATCCATGGTTAATTTGATAATTAGGGTTTTGCATATTCATTTATTTATTTATTTGTTTATTTATTTATTTAAAATAGATTATGATAAGAATGGTGGCTAAGTTTGTTTTATATTGAAGCTTCATGAAGCTTTGACTTTGCTAACCATCCTTATCTTCATGCTTAACCCTAACCCATCCAAGTGACCATGGTTAATTCTCTACACTTAACCCTAGTTCAAGTTATGATAAGTATTTGATTTAAATTTATTTTTATCATAAGACTTATCATAATCTTTTCTTGAGCTCATCTTCTTCTTCTTCTTCAAGCTTGCTACTCCAATGGCAACTTGAGTTTTAGTGAGAGAATTCCAAATCTAAAGTGAACCCACCTCCTATTTCTTCACCCTCTACCTCTTGCCAAGTTGTTTTGGGTGTTTACTTCACAAGTTTCACAAGTTTGTGAAGTCGGAGCTTGAGTTTGTGCAACCTCGACGTAGATCGTCTTTGACACAAAGCCGACGACCTATTCCGCACGTTTCTCCGATGAAGCCGTCACGAGAGTCCAAGCTTCTAGATGGACAGCGAGAAGACTTCGTTGCGGAGTCGTGGAGGTGGATATCCGGATCTACAAAGGTTGTAATTTCCGTTTCCTAGTAGTTAAGTGTTAACTAGCTTTTAGTTTCGCCTAGAATTCTAGCGACGATCCGTAGTCTAGGGTTTCTCGGCACTAAAAATTTTAAATTGGCATGTTCGATGCCTTGTGAGACCTCATTAGGGTGCCTAGGAACCCTACAGGTATTAACTCATTCGCCTCATTAGTTATGACCGTTATGCCCGATTTCTTGGGACAACTTGAATAAGGCTAACCCACTGGCTATCAGAGATAGGGTAAATGATACCACTATCAAGACATTTTACGATCTCTTTTTTAACAGTCTCCTTCATGACTGGGTTGAATCGTCTCTGTGGATCCTTTGCTGGCTTGGCATCATCCATCATATGAATATGATGTTCAACTATTAGGGGACTAATCCCCTTGATGTCCTCCATAGTCTAGCCAAAAGCTTGCCGATTGCTTTGCAAGACCGTTAAAAGGGCTTTCTCTTGCTTGGGGGATAGAGAAGCCAAGATGATAACAGGAAGGGTCTCATTCTCACCTAAGTAAGAGTATTTAAGGTGAGACAGCAATAGCTTGAGTTTGAGTGTTGGAGGCGAAACAATTGAAGGTAAAATTGGTGAAATTGTCTCAAACTTGAATGATTCCAACAGAGGTTCAAAATGAGTGTAAGCAACTGAGTCGAATGGTTCAGTTAACTCATCCGAAAATTCAAAGGATTCAAACTCGGGCGGTGAATGATCGAGATCGTTCAAGAAAGTGAAACACTCATAGTCATTATCGGGCGTGAAAGCAGTATCAGATTCAAGGAGGAACGTACTAGTGGCGTCAAAATTTATGTGATCGAACAGAAATTTCTCGAGCTCACTGTCCTCCTGGGTGATCTCTTGGATCGAGCAAACATCAAGTATTTTAGCATTATGTTCGGAGGGCTGATTCCCCAACTTAAAAATATTGAGTTCAATTGTCATGTTTCCAAAAGATAGGTTCATCGAACCATTTCGACAATTGATCACAGCATTCGAAGTCGCAAGGAATGGTCGACCGAGTATCACCGGAATTTGATTCCGGGGGTTAGCTACAGGCTGTGTGTCCAAAACAATGAAATCAACGGGGAATATGAAGTACCCTACTTTAATCAACACATCCTCTAACTCACCCTTAGGATGGATGATAGATCTATCGGCCATTTGGAGAGTACAATGCGTGGGTTTCAACTCTCCTACACCTAATTGTTCATAAACCGAATAAGGGAGCAGGTTAACACTGGCACCAAGATCTAAAAGTGGGCGGTTGATGTTCTTATCCCCAATAGTTATTGAAATTGTCGGACAACCAGGGTCCTTTTGTTTTTGAGGTAAAGGTTGGGTAAGAGCATCACTTACTGCACTAGCCAAGAAAACTTTCTTAGGTACCTGTGATTTTCTCTTATTGGTGTATAAGTCCTTCAAGATTTTAGCATAAGAAGGGACTTGTTGGATTGCATCCAAGAGGGGAATGTTAATGCTAACCTGTTTAAATAACTTCATAATTTTCTCCATTTGTGGATTTTGTTTATTAGATCTCAACCTGTTTGGAAATGGAACATTATGAAAATTGGTTGAGTCCAAAGTTTGTGGAGAAGATTGTGGAGTTGGAACAGATCCCAGTGCTGGTGTTTTCGTGGAGTGAGACATGGGTCCGTTCGGAGTAGTAGAAGAATTAGAGCCTTGTGAAGAATGGAGAACATGCTCTGAAGATGAAGAAGATGAAGATGAAGAAGAAGAAGAAGAAGAAGCGGCGTCCGGGGTGTTGATTGATCGATGTTTTGCGTGTGTGTTTTAAAATCAAAGTTTAGATATACCGCAATCAATAACGGTGTCGCTTGATAGCTAGCCGGTTGAGTACGGGTCGATCCACAGGGAGAAGGATTCCTTTTCTTTATGTTTTAACATATTAAGTCCAAAAAAATGGTGGTTTTGTTTTAAGATCTAAGAATGAGATAAAAGTTGATAAAAAGCTTGCTAGTGTTAGGATTAGGTTAGTTCGAGATAGGGATCTTCTCGCTTCTATCAATGCCTTGGTTATGAATAAAGGTGTTAGGGTAATCGGCAACAACGAGAATTAGCACGATTGGGAAGAAACTAAGTTTCTTCCTTTCGGTCTTTGTCCGTTCGTTCTTGGCTCTTATCCCTAACCTCCAGTTAATTCAATCACACCCGGTCTAACTAAGGAATCACCGCTATCACATAGGATAGGGTGCCGTAGTGAGCGGTGTGTGGTTGATTTAAAAAGAGTCTTTTTAATAAAATTATATGGGCAAAGAAAGGAGTGAGAGAGATTTCCATCTCTCAAACATTCCCTATCCGAACCCTAACAAGTGAGGGATTACTCACTCATTAGGAAGTTAACAATGAAATTCATTTTTTTATAATTTTTATATTAGAAAACTAAATTGCAGATATTAAAAGAACTGATAAAAATTGCAAGAATTAAATTCAGATAATAAAAGAATGCGAGATAAAAATAAAAACTCTTACTTTATTGATGACCTCAAGAACGCATTACAATTGAATTTAGATCTAGAAAAAAGGCAAAGAGAGGCATCCTAAGAAAGGCACCCTAGAAGAGGCATCCTTTATTTGGTTTTGAGCCCTCCTATTTATAGATAGGAAAAACCCTAGGTTTACATTCTGATCCATACATTAAATTACAAAACAACCCCAAAGACCGCGTCAAAGCACCGACACCCCACCGACACGTGCATATTATGGTCGCGGAACCGCGGCAGAAAGGCCTGTTTTGCCGCGGTTCCGTGGTCATTTTGTGGGTTCTTGGGCCCATCTCTTCAGGTTTTCTCTGTGTTGCTTTTATCTTCTATTTTCTTTACTTGGTTTCTCAGAATTTCTTCTATTTCCTTCCAGATTTCCAATAGTGCAGAATTATGTGGACTTTTACCGTGAGCTTCGCTTTGAAGTCTTGAATCTTGTGCTACCCTTGTGCCTTGTGCATTTGAACTGTCTACTGATTTTCATTTGTTACTTGAACTGGTTGGCGGCATCATACGGATTCATCTATTGTTGGTCGTAGTCTCACATTTGTAGCGTCTTTTCATGAATTTCACTGTAATGATCTGAGAACCTGTAACCTGCAACTATTTAGCAGACATGGATCAAAAGCACCTATTTATTTGTAATATAATTAAGAATGGGCGATATAATAATGCAAAATTCTGATATGAACAAATACCCCCAAACTTATCTTTTGCTCGTCCCGAGCAAAGACATTTTTATTCTCAACAAAATCCTAAGCTCAATTTCGCAGGGAACGCGATTGCACTGAGCTTGTGCAACAAGCCGTTAAACCTCTAGGTGTCCCTAGTAGGAGGAGTATTGTCTCCTGAGGGTTTTCAGCGGATACTACCCATAAAATCCAATCAATTTGGCCTGTTGGCTTTCATTCTTCAATTCGGTATTCTAGCAAGAAATTCTATTATCTTCAACTTAGAAAACATCAACCCATATTTTTCACACTCACTTAGCATTTAACTTAAGATCGTATATGCTCTGCAAATTTATTTAGCTTTTAGCATCTTTTGAATTTTCCTTCTAAGGTTCCATCTCAACTTAGGAATTTTTATCATCTCTACTGAAAATATAAGTCCTATTTTTCATTCCTATCTCTCATCAAAAATCCCAATCATATACCCCTACGTGTGTATGTATCACCCCTACACTTGGAAATTCAATTCAAGCTATCATACTCTTGTCCATCGTCCAAAGTACTGTTAGTTGGTGAGTTTTAGATGAATTTACTCACACATCCTTCATGCGACCGTTAATACTTCTTGAGGTACTAACAACCGATTACAAAATGTGTTCGCGTATCTAGGAGTAATTCCTCGTCTTGTAACACCTAAGGTTTTAGCAGTGACTCCCAAACCAGTTGGTCTAAGGCATTAGGTGATAAAGCACCCTCGCTATATATATTTTTTATTTTATGCACCCTTAAGTAATTACAAAACCAGTGTTCATTTTTTTAATATCTCTTTATTCACACTTATACTTTAATTTTTTTCTCATACTAAGGATTTTAGACAAGAGCATTTCAAGGTATCCTCTACTATCCCAAGTTTCAAGGTGCGTGTATGTGCGAGTTGTAGGGTATATATTTTCAGAATTTAGAGTAAAGGTTCGGAATTATTTTTCAGACATACACTTCAATAAAAATTTCAATACTCTTCCCTTATTTTGACTTAGCCCAAGAGCTGAACTCAAAATTTGCCTATTTCTAATTAAACTATAAGGACATATATTTTCTACCGTTAAACTTTAAGAAAGGTTATTTTTATGGTTTTTAATTTACTCAGCTTAGGATCTAGTTTTTCCTAGCTAGTTGACCGTTTTGTCAAACTTAAGTCAAATATGGCCAAAATTGAACTTTTCAATTTTTATAATTTTAAAAAAAATTCAATTTTTATGGGTTTTAAAATAAGTATGCAAATGCAAAAATATACACATGAATGCGAAGGAAGAAAGCTTACCAAGCACACCCTCAAACTTAAACTTGACAGCGCCCTCACTGTCAGGCAACACCAAGAGGATCAAAATTGCCGGCACTCCCCTGTTTTTTATTTTATTTTAATTTTTATTATTAACAGAAAAAGAAAACAAAATATATATACACAAAAAGGTTCCTCCCAAACTTAAGTGAGACATTGTTTCTACTGTTTCCAATTTTTTAAATCTTATAAACTTGTAAACTTGGGAGGAAAAATTTATTAACGGGGACATGAAATATGATCGTGAAAATCTCCCCCAAACTTATTTTTGGCTCACCACTTTGAGTTAGAAAAAATTATTTTCGAGAGCCAAATTATACCCCCCCCCCAAACTTGAGTTAAACAATGTTAAGCTTCTAAAGAGGGGGTTCAAAGTTAGTGGTCAATACCAAACTTTGCAAAGACCAAAAGTAAACACCAACCATTTGAAGAATTTATCAATTAAACGTATAGATCGGTGGAAGAATATGTTATATAGAGCCAAAAATAATTGGGGAAGAGATAAGTGGTGGTATGGAAAGGGTTTGCGTGAACGTGAAAGTGAGGAGATAAGAGGTGAAGATAAATAAAAACGAGAATGTGAATGATCAGAAATGAGTGGAATATTGGCATTCTCATATTTTATAAGAAGAAAGGGTGGTGGTTCAACTTCTATAGGTGGAGGCTGATTAATCACAAAATCCTTGTTGTTTAGGAATGTAAGTTCGTCAGCGAAAAGTTCTTCAAAACTCTCATCGATGTAATTGAACATTTTACTGTCAGTAAGTTTTGTGCCAGAATTTATCATACTTGATTTGTCAAAAATTATGAAGGTAGGAGACTCAAAAAACTCATCTACCTCATTTTCAAAAGTATCCAAATCAAGTTGGCTTTCTGGAATGATCAAACTTGAATTATCGGATTGTGATTCATCAACACTCACTAAAATTATAGGAAGAATAGAAGAAGAACCTGTGAAAGTGGGAGAAAGAAATTGAATACGAACTTGAGGGTGGTGATGGAGTGTATAAATCAGCATAATTTGTAATGACCGATGTGTAAAAAGCGATTGTGCTAATCTATCAACCCACTGAGAAATGAGGTCAAATCCCTCAAGATTCGTGAGAAAACATGGGTACATCGAACTTGGTAAACCAGACATTGAAAATGGAAGTGTAACAGTTTCTTGCAAGGATGGAGGAAAGTGATTGAGGAAGGGTATCAGTTAAAGATTCAGGAGGGTGTGTGCAGTCAATGAAAGGGATAGAATGTATTGGAAAATCCAACTCCTAAAGTAAAACTGCTTCATTCTCAATAATTTCCTCAATACTCTCCTCAAAATTTAGCTTATCCATGCAATTCTCATCAAAATCAAGACGCATATGAAGTTCGAGAAAAACACTTAATGACTCGGGATGATGAATTGGAGAGAGAAATTCATCCAAATCTGTGAGTTCATCATCCAAAATATTCTCAGCATCAATATCCTCAATCAAGTGAAAATCAATTTTTTTAGACACCTCATCAAAAGCATGGATATTGATCAATTCAGGTTCTAGAGTGGAGGTGTAGAGGTCAAAAGGATTGGTGATGGTTTCACTCGAAAGGGACCCTTCACAATCAGTTAAATCAAACACTACAAAGTCGCACAACTCATTAAACGTTTTGTTTTCGACTGGTGAATCATTTTGTACACTTGATAGACATTCAAAACCGGAATTTTGAGATTCAATTGGGGATGGGTAGGTTTGATTTGGAAGGGTGCACAGCTCACTCTCTCCACTCAAATTATTAACCTTTCCAACCGCCTCATCATACATTGGAAAATTTGGAGCTAGTTGGAAACTAGCTACCGGGTCACTAGGTTGTATAAGGGCGGCCATGGACGCATTCAAATGCCTCATCTGTTGGTATGACGCTACCATAAAGTCTTCCAACGATTGTTCCAGACTAGACATGGGTTGTGACGGGGTTTCAGTAAATGATTCAAAGTTGTTTGGATACGTGAAACTCCCAAATGGCTGTATAGAAGCAATGTCTAGGGAAAGTGTAAAAGTCGGGTAGGACTGGTAAGAATTGAATGGTTTGACAGAGGTACGATCAATATTTGGATAAGAAGGTGAATGGAATTGTTGATCCAAAGAATTCGCAGTGGTGAAAGGAGTGAAAGATCGATTACGAGATTGTTCAATATGTTCAGCAATAGACATGGGTTTTGGAGTTACAACAGGACTCGAAAAAGGGGTATCAACGTAAGAAGGTGGTGAAGGTTGAAATGGTTGATATAAGGTGGATTGTGGAGTCCAACTGGTTGTCCTAGACGCATCTTTTTGATCTTTCAAAGAAGTTTTGGGCATGGAGGGGTCGTTCGAAATTCGACCAAAACAACAAGCGTAGGAAGTAATGTCTGGTTGAGGGTACCAAAGTTTGGCAAGAGTTTTGTGAGGTGGGGTACCCATGATGTGATGAGAGAAAGGAAAAGAATGTGAATTTTTTTTATTTTTTTTATTTTTTCAATTTTTTATTTTTTTGTTTGTTTTTGGAGTTTTGAAATTTTTGAAAGTGTTTTTTAAAGAGTTTTTGCAAGAATGTGTACGGACTTACGGCACAATTTCAAACAACCACAGTTCAAACATGCACAATCAAACCTAGAGCTAGGGTCTCCTAAGTAAACTAGACTGCTCCTAACTGTTCCAAAGTAACAAGTTGTGAGATATCTCTCAAATCGCCTCTTCATCGCCAATTGTGGCCAGGTAAGCACAAATGAAGAAAGGAGAGATCCACTCACGAATCAACGTGAGACGGGCCTTTTAAAATTACCTTTCCCACTTGTCTAGCCTAGGCACCACAAAGTCAGGTTTAGATAAAGGACCGATTGCCCACAACCTTCCTCTGTCCTAATGAGCGCGACAGTCCTTAATTGGCTGAGTCTAAATATTTTTTAATTAACTCGAGGGTTGATGCATATGCTTTTTGTGATTTTTGGGGTCCTAGGAAGGGTAATGAAATCCCCACCAAATTTGGATTGGTGTTATAGCCCCTTAAAAGTCCGTATTAATTATGCAAAGCAATTAACACACCAAAAAAATCTAGAACACTTGCAAAATATTTTTTTTATTTGGCAGCACAAAGAATCCTGCACAAAAACCATTTATTGGAGAGGAAGAAGAAGTTGCTGTGCAAAGAATACCTGCAGGAGAATTTTCAGTAGAGTTCAGGGGGTAGGAGATAGGAAAAAAAATACTCACAGAGAAATTTGGGGTGCTGACGTCACAGGTTGACCGCGGTTCCGCGGTCAACTGCTTGAATCTGCCGCGGTTTCGCGGCTGTTTAGTTGGTTTAGATCTCCAAAAATTTTCTCTGTGTTTTTTGATTCTCCCCTGTCTGTTCAGATCCTCTGTTTCTTAATTTGTTCATCGGGCTTGCTCTAGATCTGAAACAGAGTTTGCTCCAAGCCTGGACACTTGCACAAAAACCTTTCAAAAAGAATAAGATGATTTTTATTTTTATTTTGTTTTATGTTTTTTTTTGTTTTAAAAGTTTTCAATTTTTAAAAAAAAAAATTAATTATTTTTTATTATTAACTCGAAATTACACAAAGAAAGAGACTACCGTCTCCCCAGCAACGGCGCCATTTGATTGATCGATGTTTTGCGTGTGCGTTTTAAAATCAAAGTTTAGATATACTGCAATCAATAACGTTATCGTTTGGTAGCTAGCCGGTTTAGTATGGGTCGATCCACAGGGAGAAGGATTCCTTTTCTTTATGTTTTAAGAGTTAAGTCCAAAAAATTGATGGTTTTGTTTTAAGATCTAAGAATGAGATAAAAGTTGATAAAAAGATTGCTAGGGTTAGGATTAGGTTAGTTCGAGATAGGGATCTTCTCGCTTCTATCAATGCATTGGTTATGAACAAAGGTGTTAGGGTAATCGGCAACAACAGGGATTAGCACGACTGGGAAGAAACTAAGTTTCTTCCTTTTGGTCCTTGTCCGTCTGTTCTTGGCTCTTAGCCCTAACCTCCAGTTAATTTAATCACACCCTGTCTAACTAGGGTATCACCGCTATCACGTAGGATAGGGTGCCGTAGTGAGCGGTGTGTGGTTGATTTGAAAAGAGTCCTTTTAATAAAATTATATGGGCAAAGAAAAGAGTGAGAGGGATTTACATCTCTCAAACCTTCCCTATCCTAACCCTAACAAGTGAGGGATTACTCACTCATTAGGAAGTTAACAATGAAATTTATTTTTTTATAATTTTTATATTAGAAAACTAAATTGCAGATATTAAAAGAACAGATAAAAATTGCAAGAATTAAATTCAGATAATAAAAGAATGCGAGATAAAAATAAAAACTGTTACTTTATTGATGACCTCAAGAACGCATTACAATTGAATTTAGATCTAGAAAAAAAGCAAAGAGAGGCATCCTAAGAAAGGCACCCTTTATTTGGTTTTGAGCCCTCCTATTTATAGATAGGAAAAACCCTAGGTTTACATTATGATCCATATATTAAATTACAAAACAACCCCAAAGACCGAGTCAAAGCACCGACACCCTACCAACACGAGCATATTATGGCCGTGGAACCGCGGCAGAAAGGCCTGTTTGGCCGCGGTTCCATAGCCATTTGGTGGGTTCTTGGGCCCATCTCTTCTGGGTTTCTCTGTGTTGCTTTTATCTTCTGTTTTCTTTACTTGGTTTCTCAGAATTTCTTCTATTTCCTTCCAGATTTTCAACAGTGCAAAATTATGTGGACTTTTACCGTGAGCTTCGCTTTGAAGTCTTGAATCTTGTGCTACCCTTGTGCCTTGTGCATTTGAACTGTCTACTAATTTTCATTTGTTCCTTGAACTGGTAGGCGGCATCATACGGATTCATCTATTGTTGGTCGTAGTCTCACATTTGTAGCGTCTTTTCATGAATTTCACTGTAATGATCTGAGAACCTGTAACCTGCAACTATTTAGCAGACATGGATCAAAAGCACCTATTTATTTGTAATATGATTAAGAATGGACGATATAATAATGCAAAATTCTGAGAACAAGTGTCATCATTAGTGCCAACATTGTTGTGCAACATCCTTCCAGATCTCAATGTAGTCACGGCATTCACATTATGGTTTTTGTTGTTCATGAGCAACATGTGCATTTTATGGGTGACCAGGATTTGGCAGTGGTTGAGATGGAAGCTTCCCCTTCTCTCGCTCGCTTAAACCTGGATTCAGTTGTGCAATCTGGGCTTCAATGGTTTTGATGCTTTGCCCATGTGATGCAGTGTGTTGCACCAAAAGACAGAATGGAAGACTGGATGTTGGCTTAGGATTGAGTTGATTGTTGTAAAAACGCCTCCAGATTTCGTTCTAGCGAGGAAACCTTATTGTTATTTGGCGGAACAAAATTGTTTTGAGGAAAAGAGTTGTTTGGTGCAAAATTGTTCATTTGATTTTGGTAAGGTTGGGGTTGGAAAGGTTGCTGATATTGAGTTTGTTAAAGGGCTTGTTGTTGAGGAGGAGGCCTCTGGAAATTGTTGTTGCCTTGGAATTGTTGTTGATTTTGATTCCAAGAAAAATTGGGGTGGTTCCTCCAACCAGGATTGTAAGTTGAAGAGTATGGATCATTTCTTTGTCTTTGCTGAAAGGCAGCATTGACTTGATCCTGTCCTTGAGCAGTTGGGTTGTAAGGACACTCTTCAGTCAAATGGGACGAATCCGAACAATAAGCGCATATAATGCGAGGGGGTAAAGCAGGGGCAGGAGAAGGCGATGAGAATTTGCTCTCAATTGCTTCTAGTTTTCGTGTAATTGCAGCCATTTCGGCTTTCATTGCAATTGACATATCAAGTTGATGAACGCCTGCCCTAGACGGACCGGATGAAGTAGATGAAGTGGACGAAGTGGTCTGTCTAGTGCTTTCCCACTGAAGCATTTGTTCAGAAAGATCGTCGAGAAATTGCCAAGCTTCCTCGTCAGATTTGGTAAGGAAGTGACCTTGACAAATGGTTTCCAGCAACTGCTTAGATGCTGGGTTCAGTCCTTCGTATAAAGTTTGGCAAAGTTGCCATCTCTCAATACCATGATGAGGGCACTGAACAAGAAGGTCTTTGAATCGTTCGAAACACTTCCAAAAAGGTTCGGAAGGAAGCTGCGAAAATTGGTTAATTTCATTACGAATTCTCGCGGACTTGTGATGCGGGTAAAACTTTTTAAGGAATTCCTTAACAAACTCTTCCCAACTGTTTATGGAATGCGATGCAGTACTATATAGCCACTTTTCAGCTAGGTCACATAGAGTGAAGGGAATGACTCGTAGCCTTATAGCATCTGTTAGTTATATGTATGCCCTAGAGGCCATTACTGTACATAGGATGTATATTGTAGTGGATGCTGGGACGTATATAGGGAGGACTTTCTTGCTCGACATGATAGTATGCTATCTGGTTGATCTTTACCTTAACGTGTATACTGATTGTCTCTCTTTTACATGTTGGTAAAGCCCTTAGGATCTGTACTTGACTACCTGGACTATGATGCGGATCATACTAGTGGGGACATGGTAGTCCATAAGTACATCCTTGAAAGTCCCTAGTCGTGGGTGTATCGAGACGGGGCATCGATATACCAGAGTAGACTAGCGTGTACCTTCTCGACCCATACAGATGGGCGATGGATGATCCCATATCCATCGGTGTTTGACATCAGAGATGATATACGGGCGCTCAGTGGAGACTGGGTACACTGGACGGACTCGCCGAGAACTCCCAGATGGTATTATACCTCACGTCAGATGGCAGTTCTCTGGTGACACTGGTACAGAGTAGTCTGTTGACCCGAGATCGTCATAGAGTCTTGTGTGGTTCCCACTGTGCTTTGATTTCCATCTTACCACGTCCAAGAGGGCGTGCAAAACGGTGGTTTTTGGGTACAGTCCCGAGTCAAATGGAGGCAATGAGCGATAGGAGGGGATTCGTCTCTCCCGGTATAGGGAGTTGATGTTGCGCTGTGTTCGATTGGCTATAACAGGAAATCCCTGGCCAGGGTTGCAGAGATTTACTGGTAAGTGTTACCAGTAGTTTCTCGAACAGTTATAGACCTCATATCGACACGACTTATTGAGCTATTGGGGTCTGACGTTTACCACCCCTAGGCGAGATATGCGACATATCAGACGATCAGACCGGACTGTACGGTAGTGTTACTGGTCGGATTCACTGGAGTGTGAGCGGGCTTGCTCGTCGATCTTCAGATCGCTCAATACCCGGGTGGCCGTTACGTTTAGCAGACCGCTTGCGGCTTGTGGATGTTTGATATGATCATCATCCGCTGCCGGCGTATTGACGAGTCTTTAGAGTCCTACACAGAGGTTTCCTGGCTCAAGCGAAATGAAATAGGAGCGCATATGAGATATGTGCGGGACCGAGAATAATGCGTGTATGTGATACCGTATTCTATTCTCGCGATAAATGTATCGAATGGTTGTATGCGATATAACCTAGTTATCGATTCAAGCGTTGATTCGATAAGCCGATATATTGTTTACTAGTCGGTTGTGTGCGACATAACCGGATCATTGAATCAAGTGTTGATTTAATGATTTAATGCATATTTATATATTTGATATATTACTTTGCATCAACTAGTATCGGTTTACTTAAGATGGATTTTCTCACTCGAATGTGCGCATTACATATGCGATATGATTTTCTGCATTTGATTGTATCATGTTTGATGATACATGTTTACTTGGTTAAGTGCAAAGATTTAAACCATGGTTAAAAGAATGGTTAGGGTTTCATTTTCTTTATTTATCTATTTATTTATTTATTTTCTTTTTGGAAAAGGAAATGAGGATAATGGTGGCTTGTTTTGGATTGTAGTTGAAGATTCATGAACCTTTGACTTTGTCCACCATTCTTATCTCATGCTTAACCTAACCATTTGTTTTAACCCTAGTTGAATCTCTACACTTTACCATGGTTTAGTCATGATAAGTTTTGATAATTCTTTTCTTTTTCTTTTAACTTATCATAACATTTTTCTTCTTCTTCTTCCTTGCTTCAAGTGAAGAAGCTTGAGGTCATCAATGGTGGATTGATGTTTTGAGTGAGAAATCCAATTCTAAAGTTAACCCACTTTCTATTTCTTCATCCTCTACCTCTTGCCAAATAGTAGAGTGTGTTTTCTTCACAAGTTTCATGACTTGGTGAAGTGAGAGCTTGATCTTGCGATGCTTCGACGTAGATCATCTTCGGCATGGACATCGACGACCTAGCTTGCCCATTCTCCGACGAAGCCGACTCTAAAGCCCGGATTTGATTTGGACAGCGGAGACGACCTCGTTGCGGAGCCGTGGAGGTGGAGGACCGGATCTACAAAGGTTGTATTTCCGTATTCCCAATAGTTAAGTGTTAACTAGTTCCTTTTCGCCTAGACATCTAGTTATCGATCCGTAGTTTAGGGTTTGTAGGCACCATAATTTTTGAAATTGCCATGGTTGATGGCTTGGGAGACCTCACTTGAGTGCCTAGGAACCCTACAGCATCATCGGACAGTTGGGTGGTCTTCATCATTGCACAAACATTCTGGAATTTGTTAATGAAGATATAGACATCTTCGGATTCCAGCCCGTGAAAATCGGGCAACATATTGATGAAGTGGGGCTTAATTTCGAAATTGTCCCCATTTGCCGGCGGGGGTGAAAGACAAGTAGGAAGTGCGGAGCGGGTGGGATAGAAATGATCCTGGAGCGCGATTCGCTGTGGCGCTTCAACAAGAGGTTGTTGTGGTTATTCGCACCCAGTTGAGGTGAAATCAATCCCGAGGTAGGTAAAGGGTATTTAAGATTGAATCCTGACATCTCTTTAGAAGATGATGAATGTGAAGATGAAGGTAAGATGAAAAAGAAGTGGAGGGAGTTTCGACTTCGGAGTCGAACGCGTCGTCAGTAGCGACTAACGAGACACGGATTAAGAGGGCGCTAGTATCCCTAGTCCAACCGGACATACACTAAACGAGTTGTAGTGTAGTCAAATGTAGAATGTGAGGGTAAGAAAACGTCAATGGGGAAATGTGAATGAAGGGTGGTTGCAATGGAATTCTAGCGACAAATGGCAAGTTTTTGTAAAAAATCTGTTTTGTGTTTTTTTTAAAAAAAAGTTTTGCAAAAAATTTTTGTACGGAACTATGACACACTTTCAAACAATCATAAGTTAAGCATGCACAATCAAGCCTAATGCTAGGCTCTCCTAAGTCAACTAGACTGCTCCTAACTGGTCTAAAGCGATAAGTTGTGAGATATCCCTCAAATCGCCTCTTCACCGCCAATTGTGGTCAGGTAAGCACAAGTGAAGAAAGAAGGGATTCGCTCACGAATCACCGTGAGATGGGCTTTTTAAAGTTAGCTTTCTCACTTGTCTAGCCTAGGCACCACAAAGTCAGGTTTAGATAAACGACTGAATGCCCACAACCTTCCTCTATCCTAATAAGCGCGACAGTCCTTAATTGGCTGAGTCTAGATATTTTTTAATTAGCTCAAGGGTGATGCATATGCTTTTAGTGATTTCTAGGGTCTTAGGAAGGGTAATGAAACCCCCACCCAATCTTAATTGGTGTTATAGACCCTTAGATCCCGTTTTAAATATGCAAAGCAGTAACACACAAAATCTAAAACACTTGCCAAACAATTTTTCTTTTTATTTGCGGCGCAAAGAATCCTGCATAAAATGATTTATTGGAGAGGGAGAAGAAGTTTTGCGCAAAGAACCCCGCAGGAAATTTTTTTTTAGTGGAGTGCAGAGGGTAGGAGGAGAAAAAGTATACTCACAGAGAGTTTTAAAACAGGTGACGTCACCTGTTTGACCGTGGTTCCGCGGTCAAACTCATGATTTAGCCGTGGTTCCGCGGTGGTTCAGTTGGATCAGGCCATCAAAACTTTTCTGTGTGCTGTTATGGTTCTCCTCTGTTTGTTCAGATCCTCTGTTCCTTGATTTGTTCACTGGGCTTGCTCCAGATCTGAATCAGTCCGTCTTCTTTTCCTGCACAATTCACACAAAACCAATCAAAAAATAACAAGATGATTTTTTTTATATTTTTTCAATTTTTATATTTTTTATTTAATTAACCCGAAATTACAAAAAGAAATAAACTACCGTTTCCCCTGCAATGGCGCCATTTGATTGTTTGATGTTTTGTACGTGCGTTTTTAAATTAAGAATACCGCAATCAAGACGTTGTCGCTTTGTAGCTAGCTGGTTGAGTATGAGTCGATCCACAGGGAAAAGGTGTTCTTTTCTTTAAGTTCTAACGAGTTAAGTCCTATCTTTTGTAGGTTTTGTTTTAAGAACTAAAAATGAGAATAAATCGATTTAAAAGGCTTGCTAGGGTTAGGATTAGGTTAGTTCAAATAAGGACTCTTCTCACTTCTATCATTGCCCCAGTTACAAATATAGGTGTTAGGGTAATAGTCAACAACGGGGATTAGCACGACTCGGAAGAAACTTAGTTTCTTCCTTTTGGTCCTTGTCCGTCCGTTCTTAACTCTTAGCCCTAAGCTCTTTTTAATTCAACCACACACCGCTCACTAGGGCACCCTATCCTACAAGATAGCGGTGTCTCCCAAGTTAGACTGGTTGTGGTTGAATTAACTGGAGGTTAGGGTTAAGAGTTAAGAACGGACGGATAAGGACCAAAAGGAATAAACTGCGTTTCTTCCTAGTCGTGCTAATCCCCGTTGTTATTTATTACCCTAACACCTATATTTGTAACTAGGGCATTGATAGAAGTGAGAAGAATCCTTAATTCGAACTAATCTAATCCTAACCCTAGCAAGCTTTTTAAATCAATTTATTGTCATTCTTAGATAGTAAAACTAAACCTACCAAGGATAGGACTTAACTCGTTAGAACTTAAAGAAAAGAACACATTTTCCCTGTGGATCGACTCGTACTCAACCGGCTAGCTACCAAGTGACACCGTCTTGATTGCGGTATTCTTAATTTTAAAACGCACGTACAATATCTTCATCAAACAATCAAATGGCGCCGTTGCCGGGGATTGAACTCGGGTCTCTCGGGTGAGAGCCGAGTATCCTAACCGACTAGACTACAACTTAAAATAATATGGGCAAAGAAAGGAGTGAGAGAGATTTCCTTCTCTCAAACCTTCCCTATCTTAACCTTAATAAGTGAGGAATTACTCACTCATTAGGAAAGTGACAATCAAATTCATTTTTATATTTTTTCATATTAGAAAACTAAATTGCAGATAATAAAATAATAGATAAAAAATGCAGGAATTAAATTTAGATAAAAAGTGCAAGATAGAAAAAGAAAGCTTACTTTATTGATGACCTCTCAACGATTACAAGTTGAATTAAAATTAAAATTTAAGAATTAAAAAGAGGCATGCCTTCATTTGGATTTGGATTTCCTATTTATAGATAGGAAAAAACCCTAGGTTACATTCTAATCCACACTTGAATTTGCAAGACTACCCTAAGAAAGTCGGGTCAAAGCACCGACACCCACCGACACATGCACCGACACGTGCACTATATTGTCGTGGTTCCACGGCAGAAAAGCATATTTGTCCGCGGTTCCACGGCCAATTTGTGGGATCATGGGTTCAACTTCTCAGGGTTGCTTCATGTTACTTTTAACTTATGTTTTCTTCACTTGGTTCATCAGAATCTTTTCTATTTTCTTCCAGATTTCCAACAATGCAGATGATGTGGACTTTTACCGTGAGCTTCGCATTCGAAATCTTGAATCTTGTGTTGCCCTTGTGCTTTGTGCATTGAACTGTCTATTGATCTTCATTTGTTCCTTGAACTGGTAGGCGGCATCATACGGATTCATCTATTGTTGGTTGTAGTCTCATATTTATAGCGTCTTTTCATGAATTTTACTGTAACGATATGAGAACTTGTAACCTGCAATTATTTGGCAGACATGGATCAAAAGCACCTATTTATATGTAATATGATTAAGAATGGGTGATATATTAATGCAAAATTCTGATATGAACATATGGTAACGGTGAACTCCAAGTGGAGTCCTCTACCGATTTGAGCTTCCAGAGTGATAAGGACGACTCTAAGTCGGTATCGGGATTTGTCTTTACCCTCAATAGAGGGGCGGTTTGTTGGAAGAGTTCCAAGCAGGAAGCCGTGGCAGACTCGACGATGGAGGCTGAATACATCGCTGCTAACGATGCTGCCAAAGAGGCTGTCTAGATGAAGAAGTTCATAACTAAACTTGGATTGGTTCTGTCCATTGACTATCCAATGCCTTTGTATTGTGATAACAATGGAGCAGTGGCATTGGCTAAGGAACCCAGGTCCCATCAGCGATCCAGGCATATTCTGAGGCGGTATCACCTGATCCGGGAGATAGTTGATCGCCGGGAGATCGAGCTCAGGAGGGTTGACACGAAGGAAAACACGGCGGATCCATTCACAAAGGCCATTCTCCAGATACAATTTGAGAGACTCTTTGAGATGTTGGGTATGAGATACTACAACAACTGGCCTTAGTGCAAGTGGGAGATTGTTAGTTATATGTATGCCCTAGAGGCTATTATTATACATATGATGTATATTATAGTGGATGCTTGCATATATATAGAGAGGACTTTCTTGCTCGACTTGATAGTATGATGTCTGGTTGCACTTTATCTTAACATGTTGAGTTGTATAAGTGATGCTGTCTTCCTCTCACATGTTGATAAAGCCCTTAGGATGTGTACTTGACTACCAGGACTATGATGGAGATCATACTAGTAGGGCCAATGGTAGTCCACAAGTACACCCTATAATTGTTCCTAGTCGAGGGTGTATCAAGACAGGGCATCGATATTCCAGAGTAGACTTGCATATATGCATCTTGACCCATATGATGTGCGATGGATGATCCCACATCCATTGGTGTTTGACATCAAAGATGGTATACAGGTGCTCAGTGGAGACTTGGTACACTGAACGGACTCGCCGAGAACTCCTAGCTGGTATTATACCTATCGTCAGATAGCAGTTCTCTGGTGACACTGGTACAGGTTAGTCTGTAGACCCGAGATCATCATAGAGTCTTGTGTGATTCCCACTGTGCTTTGATTTCCACCTTACCACGTTCAAGAGAACGTGCAAAACGGTGGCTTTTGGGTACAGTCCCGAATCACATGGAGGCAATGGGCGATAGGAGAGGATTTGTCTCTCCCAGTATTGGGGGTTAATGTTGCGCTGTGCTCGATTGGCCATAACTGGAAGTCCCTGGCCAGGACTGTTATAGAGATTTACTGATAAGTGTTATCTGTAGTTTCTTGACCCGTTATGAGTCTTACATTGGCATGACTTACTAGGGTCTGATGTTTACCACCCCTAAACTAGATATGAGACATATCAGATGAAGAGACCGGACTGTACGGTAGTGTTACTAACAGGCTTTACAGGAGTTAAAGCAGGCTTGCTTGTTGATCGTCTGATCGCTCAATACCCGGGTAGCCGTTACGTCCAGCTAGTACCGCTGACGGCTTGGGGTGCTTGATATGATCATCACCTACTGCCGGTGTATTGACGAGTTTTTAGAGTCCTACACAGAGGTTTCACTGGCTCAGGAAAAACGAAGTATGAGCACATATGTGATATATGCAGGACCGAGATTAATACGAGTATGTGGTACCGTATTCTATTCTCATGATATAAGGTATCGATCGGTTATATGAGATATAGCCGGGTTATCGAATCAAATGTTGATTCGATAAGTCGATACTGTATCGGTCGGTTATATGAGATATATAACCGGGTTATCGAATCAAGTGTTTATTCGATAGGTTGATACAAATAATATTAGTCTGTCATATGAGATATAACCGGATTATTAAATCAAGTGTTGATTTAATGATTTAATGTATAATTATATATTTGATATATTAATTTACATTAACTAATATTATCCCACTTAAGCATTTCTTTTTCTCACATGTGCACACTTAATATATATGTGATATATGTTAATTGTGTTTTCTTTTTGTGTCATGCTTGATGCCGCATGCAACATGGGTGTATGAGACTTACACCATGCTAATGATAATGAAGGGTTTATTTATTTAGAGTAAATCAATTATTAGTTGGAAATTGGTCACATGGCATGAAGCTTGTAGAAGCTTGGAGATCCATTGACTTAGTCCACTAGTTTTGTCTTATACTAGATATTTGTTAACCCAACCATTATCTAAACTCATGGTTAAGTCTCTACATGAGTTATATGAGATATTTCTCACCCATGGTTGCCATTCACTCTCTCATCTATTATTTGCTTCTTCTTTCTTTTCACTTGAGAGAGCTCTCTAGGTTTATGAGAGGTGAGGAAAATTAGTGAGAAAAGTAATTCTAAAGTGAGAAAAAATTCTACTTCATCATCCACTACTAGATTAGCAATTTAGTTTAGGGTGTTAGCTTCACTAATCCCACATTAGTGAAGAGATAGCTTGGGTTAGTGTCTCCTCGACGTAGATCATCTTCGGCCTCGAAGACTTCGTGCAAGCTCGTTGCTTTCTTCTTGTGGAGCCACTCTAGTGTCCGCAATATTACCACTTGGAGCGAAAAGACTACTACACGGAGCTATTGAAATGAAGGACCGGTCTACAAATGTTGTATTCCTAGTTCACTGAGTTGTAAAGTAGTTTACGCATTGTATTATCTAAATCACTAGTTAAGATTCTAGGGTTAGGATTGTTTAGCATGGCAAATTTTTGAAAATGGCATGGACGATGCCTCCCGAACCCTTGCTGTTGTGCCAAGCAATCCTATAGGGACTGCATTAATTCTAATTAATGCAAGGAAAACAAACCTATATGATGTTGTTGGAACCAAGTTTTTTAAAAACTGATATTACAAACGTTTTCTTTTGCTTTGCACAGTGGTATTCGGTTATGATATCCTGCACCTCATTCGACGAGGAAAGAGCCGAGATCCCTTCACCTGGAGTGATCTCTTTAGCAAAAATTTTCATCATCGTAATAACTTCACTGTAGTCGATTCTTTTTCTTTGCGTCATGGTATTCAATTTAGAATATCCTGCACCTCATTTGATGAGGAAAGAGCCGAGATCTCTTCACCGAGAGTGACCTCTTTAGCAAAAGTTTAGGCCACTATATATTTATAAAACCACTTGGTTCCTTCAATGAGATCAAGTTCATTACGTCAAAGGTTTTTCGCTAAAAACTAGCCGCAGCCCTTCGTCATTTCTTACAAGTGTTGCTTAGTATTCGTGCTGCGTTTGTTGACTGTGTCAAGGCGTAGTATGCGGTTGCTAAGTAATGCTTGATTGTGTCATATATATGTGATCGGTTAGGACAGTCGTGCGGCTTTGTTGACTGTGTCAAGGGCTCGTACGGGTGGGTTTAATGCAATCCAGGATAATGATGGGTTGAACTTGACTTGGACTCTTTGATTTGTTGACTGTGTTAAGATCACTTGGGTCCTATGGGTAAAAATCACATCGAGGGTTTCAAACATACAGGAAACTTGCCAGGCATGCGCATACCTTCTAGAGTGTGGTGACTTTAGTGGATTCCATCAAGTTATCATGGAATGATAGTTGGATCCCGATTCCCACTGATGAGTACGTGTTACTCCTCGGGTGATTCTAGATGATCCCGACTAATTCTCCTTTTGGGTTTGGAGAAGAATTTGAGGAAACTGTGGGAGACATCCTGATTAGATAAAGTGATTAACCATTCTGATGTAGGTTAAAGTGCACTCAGAGTGTTTCTTTTCTCTCTCTCTTTGGCAGTGACCATGGCCTGACCCTAGACTAGAACTCATGAACCAAGTTAACCGAACCTTCCTAAAACACTTTAGCTTTTGGATTGTCATGGAGTCGCGTATATCATTGCCACTTCTACATCACCTTTGCATTTTTCCAGAACACTTCGTATCACTATGAAAATCCATATTGCTTAGATATTCCATCGTATAGTTACATACGAACCCGAAGAAACATGTTTCAGGTCAAGGATGGTTTCCGGTTCTGGAGAAATAGAATAGGACTATTCAGTTGTCTTTTCCCTTTACCTTCTCTCAGGTTGCGAGGGCTCCTAGGATTAGGAGAGGGTACGCCTATTGCGCTTATTGGATAGTTTTCTTCCAAACCTTAGGCTTGTGCCGAAAGGTGGAGAAGGAAGAAAACCAATTAGCCTAAGTATGGTGTACAGAAGGTAATAAGTAAAGACATATAAAAGGATTAGAAAGAGGGAAAAGGAAATTGCGACTGCTATCATTCACGACAAAACCGCGTATACCCCTGCCACTCCTACTTCACCTTTGGTTTTCTCCGGAACACTTCGTATCGCTATGAAGATCCATATTGTTTGGATATGCCATCGTATAGTTACATATGAACTTGAAAAAACTTGTTCCGGTTCGAGGATTGATTCTGATTCAGGAGAAATAGAATAGGATTATTCAGTTGTCTTTTCTCTTCACCTTCTCTCAGGTTGCGAGGGCTCCTGGTATTAGGAGAGTACACCTATTGCGTTTATTGGATAGTCTTCTTTCAAACCTTAGGCTGGTGCCGAAGGGTAGGGAAGGAAGAAAATCAATTAGCCTAAGTGTGGTATACAGAAGAGAATAAGTAAAGACATATAAAGGGACTGGAGTGATGGCAAGGAAATATACAGTTACAGTCATGAATCTGGATAGTGGAAGAGGCATTACTTGAAATACCAGCTTACCCCTTCGAAACATTTTCATGTTTCAGCTTTACCGTGCTGTGTTAATTGAAAACTGTTTTCCCAATTAGATCCTTACTCCGGGGTATGTATTTACCAGTTTTGATTCTCACATCTGTATAGCGTTACAGATGATAAGTAGGAGTAAGATATTGGGATCATTTTTCCTATTTTGATTCAGACTCCAGGGTATGTATTTACCAGATTTGATTCTCACATTTGTATAGCATTACAGATGATGAGTGAGAGTAGAATAATGGGAATTAGGTGATTATATCCTCATTATATCGGAATTCTTTGTAATTGGTGATATTTGAGGAAATCACCTGGGTTTTGCCTAACGGCAAATATTTGGTTTTGAATATCCGTTGTTATGCACCAATTTAAAACTGATATATCTGTACGTTTATTTTATAAAGTGAGATATATCCTTTTGAAATTATGTCTATGAAATTTACCTATATCATTTGGTGGTTAGGTAAGATGCATTCAACAACGGTATAATTCTTCTTAACCATAGTACAGTTTTCAACCTACGATGCACAGGGTTTGAGTTATTGAACTCAGGGGACTTATACAAAATATTGTATGTTGTCCAATGTCCGTTAGGACAAAGGGGTTGGTACTCGTACTATATTCTGTTTACTCATGACTTCTCCAGTTCTAGAAAAGTATTTCATTGAAATACAAGGTCCGGATTTTGAGAAGTTATAGGTATAAGAATAAAGTAGAGAACCATTTGTTGGAAGTATCAGAATTCTTCGAGGTAGTCGACGATGTAGATACTTGTGCTAGATATTCCGTTGTAAGTAATGGTTTTGAGAACTTGCTTCTCTTTCAGGTTACTCATATGTGGATGCACTCCTAAATGAGTAATACTGCTTGGCTTCCTTCCATTTGGTTGATATACACTAGAGACAGCTGCATGATTTTGAATCTAGTTCTAATTAAATTAGTGCATTTGTTTCTATATTGGATATATAGAATGGATTCATATCTTAACGATGTTAAGGTATATGGAGTTGTCCGGCTGATGCTTAAAACCAGAATCCGGATAAACTCTAGGCACGTTTCAGTAATAGCAGTTTATGGGTTATCCCAGGCATTGACAAGGGCTAACTTTCTACCATCAGGAAGATCAATAGTTATATTGTTCTTGACTCGCCACCAGTTTTAGTAAAATAGATTCTTTTCAGAAAACATTAGTGGGAGTATGATAGAACTGGATGTGATTCCAAAACCACAAACTAATATTGAAAATTTAATAGAACCCAAAGATTCAATTGGATTCGACATTCCATTAGCCACTCCACAGATTTGGTGGGTAAGCTCAGACACCTGAGAGATACTTCGGTCTTCTAAGAGACGGTGACAGCGAGGTTCTTGTTTACCCAAACTTGCCATTGCTGTTGTTCTAGAATATAAGACCCGGCACGAGGATGAGTATAACGTCGTTCTAAACTAGCTTTAGAAGTGCACGTGTATATGACTCTGCTAAAGGGTTGTTGCAGTCAGTGGGAGCAGCGGAAGCATAGTGGGCAAGTAGCTTTTGTCTATTTATAGACTAAAGCAAGTATAGCGGAAATAGATCATATATTTTTTGATGTGACAGTCATAGAGTTTTACTTCATTAGAATAAGAGATTGATCTAGTAAGAAGGTAATACAGAGTGATGTCCAGGTATATGGATGACATACACTTGATAGGAAGAAATCTTCCTATACTATTATCGGTTATACTGTGGTTATCACAAGGTGGTTTCTCCACATAGGATATGGATATAATATCAAGAATTCTGGTGACTAGATCTATGGTTTTAGATCTAGATTTGGGAAGTGACCCAATATGGGTACTTTGGCATTATTCTAAAGGTGTTTTAGAATGGATGACTCCTAGTGAGGTGGTAGTACACGCAGGTGATGGAGTCACCCTCTCTAAAGGATGTCTTACAGACTAATTGGGAGAAGGATATGCATGATTGGTATATCACTTGCTTAGGCAATTGAGTCAATCATGAGATGTCAAGTACCACACCAGATATTGATTTTGCACTAGCTGCAATAAGTATATATTAATCCAATCCTAAAGAAACATTGGGAAGCAGTCATGGGCATAAGTTGATGTTCTTGGTATTTTGTAACGGCAGCCTCCTTCGGGAGGTAGTTATCATTTCAGGCTTCCGAGGTGACCTGGATGACAGAGTGACTGACACAGTTATAGTTTTCCCTCTTTTGAGGGGTGGTATGTTGGACAGGAGGTCCAAACGGATACTGTGGAAGGCATGGTGCAGGATACTGATTAAATTCAGTGGATGCTACAGTCTAAGAAGTTTGTTGGATTTGGAGTTCATTTATGAACTGGGTCCCATCAGATATCCAGAAAAATTCTAAGATAGGTATTGCTCATTTCGAGAGATGGGCTTTCTCCATGAAGTTGAGATAAAGAGAGATAAAGATAGAAACATTGGAGCGGATCCACTCACTAAGCCTATTTCTCAAACGCAATAGTTTCACAAAAGAGCTTTGCAAAACTGATCAGTAGAGAAGTTGGGTGTTCGGTATCACATGAGCTGTGAGTATGTAACACCACAATAATTAGCCTTAAGTGCAAGTGGGAGATTGTTGGCTATAGTGCCCTCAAGTCAATTATTGAATCGCAGGCACACGATTGCGATGATTGAGGGAGGACCTATACAGATAGAATGGTCTTACTCAAGATGATAGTATGCTATCTGGTTTGTCTTTATCATCATGTACATACTTTATGTGGTATTACAGATCATTATTATATATTGATAGAGCTCATAAGATTCTTGCTTGACTACCAGCATTATGGTACAGATCATATACGTGGGAGATGGGTAGTCTATAAGCACATCCTTAAATGTCCCTAATCGTGGGAGTATCGAGTCTGGGCATTGATACTCCAGAGTAGACTAGTGTATACTGATCGAGACCACGACGAGGGGCGGTAGCCAGGTCTCACAAGCTATTGGTGTTAGTTTGTTCACCTAAGATAGTATACAGGTGCTCATTGGGTAATGAGTACACTGGACGGAATCGCCGGGAACATGTTAGTTGGTAGTATACCTATTATCAGATAGCAGTTCCCAGGTGACATGTGTGCAGGTTAGTCTGTCGGCCTGAGATCCTCATTTGTCTCGTGTGAGTTCCTACTGTACTTTGATTACTACCCTACCACGGCTTAAAGGAGTCGTGCAAACAGGTTTTAGTTGGGTACAGTCCCGAGCCACATCGAGGCAGTGAGCGGATCGTCGGGGATTCATCTCTCCCGGTATTGGGGTTTGATGTCGCGGAGTGCACGGGTGGCCATAACCAGAAATCCTTGGCCAAGGTAGTCGAGAATTACTGATTTGGATCAGTAATTTCTCAGTGCGTGATGGGCTTCATACCGACATGAAATGTCGCGTTATTAGGGGTCTGACTTTATTTTCTCCTAGACTCAATATGCGATACTCTTAGACAAACAGACCGGACTATACGGATATTATCACGGACAGGCTCAGTAGGGGTCAGGATGAGTTTGCTCTACTTAATGGAAGCTTGGGATATTCACAGTAGTATTGACAGTCTTGCTCAAAATGGTAGTATGGTACTTGGTTTGTTTCTACTTCAATATGTGCATGTGTTTCTTTTAACATATCACTTATACATATTAGTAGAGCCCTTAGGATCTTTCCTTGATTACTAGCGTTGTGATAGCAGTCACACTAGTGGGGGCTGGATAATCTACAAGCACATCCTTATACAGGTCCCTAGTCGTAGGATTATCGAGATGGGGCATCGATACTCCGGAGTAGACTAGTGTATACGCTTCTCATCCCAGTAGGGGAGATGGTATGTCCCACAACCATTAGTACGTCATACTGGAGATAGTATGCAGGTGTTCGTTAGGTTATGAGTACAATGGACAAGACTCGTGGGGAACTGCTGGTTGGTACTATACCTATCGTCAGGCAGCAGTTCCCATGTGACATGAGTACAACTTAGTCCGTTGACTTGACACTGCTACTTCGCCTCAAGTGTGTTCCCACTGTTATTAGATTACTACCCTACCACGGCTCTATTGATTCATGCAAACAGGTAGTAGTTGGGTGCAGTCCCGAAGAACTTTGAGGCAGTGGCGGTTAGATAGGATTCGTTTCTCCCGATATTAGGGGTTGATATCACGCTTGTGTTCGGAACGCTATTACACAAAGTCCCTGGCCAGGGAAAGCGAGATTTACTGGTAGGGACTCCAGTAGTTTCTCAGGGTGTTTTGGACTGTACTCCGACACGACTTATACCGCTATTAGGGGTCTGACGTTTACCGCCCCCTAGACCCGATATGTGATACTCTTAGACGAACAGACTGGACTGTACGGAAATTGTCACATTCAGGCTCAGTAGGAGTTCGGATGGGTTTCCTCATCGGCCTTCTTATCGACATCTACCTGGGGACCTGTCACACCCCGCTTCCTAGTATACGGGCAGAGGACGTGACGAGGCCGCTATGTATTTACTCAGAAGTAAATACGCTAAGCGTAACTAAGCAATATAAAAAGAAATATACACAAGAGACAAATGTAATGAACATCAACTTTATTTATTAACATTATTTTTACAATACATGGAAAAGTAAATACATGGAAATGAAAAGCAATGCCTAAACAGTGGCATAACAGAAAAGGAAAATACAGAATGTAAAAGAAAAGGTACAAATGTAACTACAGCTCGGGGTCTTCAGTAAACTGGTCGAAGTCTTCGATACTGGGCTCGATCTCTTGATGGTCCGAAACACCTGACGACATTCAAAGAAGAAAGAGATGGAATGTCGTCAGCGAACAATCGCTCGGTAAATCCCAAAGATAAGGAAGGAGTAGAATAGACAGAGAGAGAGAGTATCCTTTAAAGTAGTATTATTTTATTATAATGTTGTATTTAGTGTTAACGATGTCGTTTGTAGCTTGCTACAAAAAGATGCCAGTGTATACGAGGGGGTCTCACTTGCCCCGGAGACTAAGGTATCAGGAACTCAAGGAACCGTTCATGCCACGGTACAACAGCAATGGAATACAAGTTAGGTGTCTTATGGTTGCTATCTCGTGCCACTTCTAACACCTTCCATACCAATCTACCCCTTATAAACCCCGCGATGTCTTGATTTTATTGTTTGTATTGTTTGAATTGTAAATGTGTTGTTTGTATTGTTTTGTATATGTAAATGGAAGACTTGCCAAAACCATGATAACGTATAAATAGAAATAGAGGTATTGGATAATCATGTAAATGGAATATATCCATGGTTCGGTTCGGTTAAGTTATATAGATTGTATAGATTGAACAGATTGAATATATGGATTTATATTGAATTGTTATATTGTAGATTATACTTGAATCATATTCAAGTCAGATTGATAGTATTGAGACTCGGTCTGAATCAGACAATTAGAAAAGAAATTGAATCCTGAATTAAGTTTTGATGTTATCGGTAACCGCTGCACATGGACGACAGGATTTGTGTCTTTTTCAAAGACGATTACCGTATTGATAACACCATTTGTTAAGTTGTCTAACTTAAATTGGCAAGCACCAACTTCTCCAGCTCCCTGATGCTCAAGAGATTGGTCCCGCTTAAACCTATGTTTACTAGGGTCCTTAGGGTAATTTGTAGAACTTGAGGGTGTTTTATGTAAAACTACTTTTGTATAATTTTCAAAATACACATCAAGTAATTTATTATCGTCTTTAGTGTTTTCATGAATGTATATTTTATCATTGTGACATTTCTAGTGAATAAAACCTATTTTCATGATATATGGTATTTAATTGTAAAATATTGAACTTGTATGGAATTGCATGGTATTTTCATATAAAGTGATTCTTTTGATTTAGAAAAAGTTGGAATATTTATACTATTTCAAGAATAGATATTTTGATGATACATACATATATATATATACATATATATATATATTTATTTATTTATAAAAATAATTTTAAGTTATTATTTTTCTAGAAATCTCATTTTCTAATGATATTTGTATTTTTAAATCTTTCGAGACGGAAGGCCCTCTGCGGAGGTCTGCATCTCGCACTACTAAGCCCGAGGATGTGCGATAATCTACACCATCCCGAACGGGTTCCCTAAATGGGTTGTAGCGGCGCTTTGCAAAGATTTGTTTAAAATACATAATCTTGTAAAAAACGGTTTTAATAGTAAAAGGTATTTAAATGTTAAATAGTATGTTCCCGTATTCTATGTTCCCGAAAGGTATCATGCTATGTTGCATATGAGTGTTGTGAGGAGCTAGGTCATTACCTCGTGATCTATTTAAAGGTATAGCACGAAATATGATGTTTAATGTCAAAACCGAACTATATGGTATTTTACTGAAAAAGTACAATAAAAATTAAAATATGAAATATTTTGCTATGAAAGTTGTTCATGATGTTTTGTTAATGTTTAATAGTCAAGATGTGAGGGTTTGATATGTTTGTATTTAATGAAAATTGCACTTTTCAAAGAAATCCAAATTGGAAGTCGGATTAACTCCGCTTCTGTCGGGTTTTAGGAATACGAGTTTTAAGAATAGAATAGAGAAGGGGGAGGTGGGACTTACTGGAATTTAGCTTAGAAGAGAGGAACGGGGAGTGGAAGTAGGTTCCGGTACGCCGTTTCGTCGCCAGGAGCTCCTAGAGTCGTCGTCAGAAATTCGCCGGAGCTTCGCCCTTCGCTAACTCCACTTGTACACAAAAATTCTAGAGAGTTTTCTTGAGAGTTTGGACAGAGTTGTGAGTGAGGAGGGTGTGTTTAGGGGTGGTATTTATAGGAAAAGATTAGGGTTAGGGTACGCGAAAGGGTGTGAGAAAATGTATTAAAAATTGTATTAAAAATGAAGTAAATATGTATTTTAAAAGACTCTGTTGCTGTGCAGAAAATTTAAAGTGTACAGGGATTTCAAGAAGGCAGAAAGACACAAGTTTCATGAAGGGTCAACTCGGATTCAGCCGAGTCAACCCGGCGCCGCCGGCCGATTCGGCCGAGTCGGGCCGGGGCTCACCGCCACGTGTCCCTCGTCGATAGGTCTACCTCGTAGGACAGTTTGTTTTATATGTGAAGTGGGGTTTTTACGAGTTATGCACATGTAGACCCTTGGACTTCTAAAAATTTAAAAAGAAATCAATATTAAAAATAATGTGGGTGATGGGACTTGAACTCTGGTGCTTTGGTTCAGTAGTGCAAGGTCTTACCAATGAGCTACAAGCTCTTGCTTACTATTAAAAGGCAAAACAAACTTATAATTTGTTCTCAAGAAAAAGTACCACTTCCTATATTTTTAAAAAAATTGTACAGAAAGTTGTACAGAAAGTTAGGGTTGTTACAGGACCGTTACGTACAGCTAGTGCCGCTTGCGGCCTGTGGTTAAACCCACTGCCAGCGTAGTGTCGAGTCTTTAGAGTCCCACATAGAGGGTTTTCCCAGCTTCGGGCGAAACGAGTAGAGGTCGTATGGTTTTACGACAGGGTTCGATCGCATACGTGTACTTGTGCGCGTGTGATGTTCGGGCGGACAATACTAGTGGGCTTTAGTTTAAGCCGGATCCTATTATTTGATTATTGGATTAGCTTCATCTCATTGTATTCGTGTTTTTCGGAACACGGATGCGGGTATGTATATATGGTTGAGAAGGGGTATAGGAGGAGACATCTTATTAGGGTTCTGACCATTGACTTAGTCAAAACAAATATGAGGTGGAGAAAAGATATTTTTATTTTTGGTAAATGATAATATGTGGCATGGCTACTTATGTTGACCATTTGACTTGGATTGACTTTTTGACCTTAGATATTTTTTGTGAGATATTTTTGGCTCTAGATATTTTGATGAGATATTTTCTATGCCATGCTTATGGTCATATATAAGTTAGACATTCTATTTTTTATTATCATTATCACAAATACATTCTCTCTCCTCAAGCTTGCTCTCTCCTTCTTCCTCTCAAAACCCTAGTGTCTCATGAGTTGAGAATCAAGAGTTAGTGAGACTAAGCCACTCTAAATCATACTCTACTCATTCTAGGTTACTTAGTTTAGCACACCATGTGATCTAGTTGCCTCAACTTGGAGGTTTAGCTCAAGGTTGGAACCCTTGGGTGGATCTTCTACTACTTCGAGAAGCCGACGAGGAGGTGCTTTCCATTGTCACGGACAGGCTCAGTAGGGTTCATGATGAGTTTGCTCGTCGGCCTTCCTTTCGCTCAATACCTGGGTAGCCGTTACGTACAGCTAGTGCCACTGACGTGCTTGTAGTTAAACCCACTGCCAGCGTATTGACGAGTCTTCAGAGTCCCATACAGAGGGTTTCTCTGCTTCGGGCGAAACAATGTAGAGGCCGTATGGTTTTACGGCAGGGTTTGATCATATACGTGCACTTGTGCACGTATAAGGATTCGGACAGATAATACTAGTGGCTTTGGTTTAAGACGGATTCTAGTATTATATTGTTGGATTATTTTTGTCTCATTATATTCGCATTTTGTCAGAATACGGATACAGGTATGTATATACAGATGAGGAGTATTCTTGTAATTTATTACAAGGTGCTTCTAGAAGATGACACCTCATTTAGTTTTAACCATTTAGGATTAAATGGTTAATGAAGTGGAGAGGATGAGGTGTTTATTGAATTTATTGTGGCATGGCTTTGTAGCGACTTATGGTCACTATTCAAGCATGCTTGATTTTTGTTTGTTGTGAGATATTTTGAAGACTTAAGATATTTTGTGATGACTTAAGATATTTTGGAGACTTGAGATATTTATTGGATGGCTTCATAATAGCTCACAACACTTATCCATTTATTTGGACTTGGCCATTTTTTTTGAGTTGCCTCTCCCTCTAATCATCAAGCTTCTTCTTCTACATCCACCCTTCAAGTCTCATGAGTTGAGAAACTTAGGGTGTTTGGAGACAAATAAATCCATCACTACACTATACATCCTCTAGGCTATCTAGTTTAGCGATCTAGGTATCTTAGTTACCTTGGTATTGAGGTAGGAGCTCGGAATACAAATCCTCAGGTGGATCATCTTCGATGGAAGGAGACCGGAGATCAAGCTAGATCATGGTGACCTCTAGGAGCTTGGGAAGGTGGTTGAAGACCGAAGGACACAGATCAATTCGGTATAATCATTCTTAACTTCTATATATTTAGTTTGCTAGTTTAGGGTTCATGGTAGATCCGGGTAGCGGGTTGTGTTAGCGCCAGTTTTGAAAAATTTTGTTCCGCAATCGGCCACGGTTTGATGTCCAGGGCGCTTGCATAACCCAACAAGATAGGCCAGTGTCGGTACTCAGAGGGAGGTTCCATTTGTTTTTGCACGGACTTAATTAAAATCAACCTCATTTCCATAGAGGCATAACCCCGTCGTCACCTTTCTAGACACCCACTGGATTAGCTAATTGTAAAGTGCAAAACTCTCCCAGGAGTAACTCTTACTCGCAGTGGGTATCGGGATCCAACTATCTAATAGAAGGTATGCAATCTCTTTGCAAATTTCAACACTTAAAATTCCCAATATCTGTTTTTACCCCTAGCAGCTTATGACCTTAACTATGGTCAGAAAATCATAAGTGCTAGTCAAGTTCTACCCGTTCATTTCTTGATTGAATTAAACCCATCCGTACGACCCTTAACTATGGACAATAAAGCCATACGAATGTCCTAATCAATCGCATCATATGCTTTATAGGAAGACATCACTTAGCTACCATACACTACGCCTTAACTATGGTCAACAAACGTAGCACGAATACTAAGTACTCTACTTCCTAAAATGACTGGGGGCTACGAATTGTTTTTAAGAAAACCTTTAACGTAACGAACTTGATATCGTTGCAGAATCTAGTGATTTGAAAAAGAAGTGTTTTTGTAGCTTTTGCTAGTTTCGCTAAAGAGGTCACTCCCGGTGACGGGATCTCGGCTCTTTCCTCATCGAATGAGGTGCTGCATAATCATCAAGGAATACCACTATGCGAAACGAGAACTAGAGGAGCTATTAAAACAAAACTGAGTGGGTTGTAGCATTTGCTAGTTTTGCTAAAAATGTCACTCCCGGTGAAGGGATCTCGGATCTTTCCTCATCGAATGAGGTGCTGGATATTCATCAAGGAATACCACTATGAAAACCAAAAACTAGAGCTACCTTTTAAAAACTTTTGAATCTACAACATCTTTAGGTTTCTTTTCATTTCATTAATCTCATTAATGAAGTCCCATCATTTAATGTTTTCTAAACATCACAGAAAATGAAACGAAAATAGAACGTACGATTATGCCATCTGCATTCGCCATGGGGCCCCGTCATGCACCGTTAGGTTACTTAACTAACAGCAGAGTGGGGGCTGGACTAGCGCGGGTGCAAAACATAAGTAACGTTTATTATATATCATATATATAAATAGCATTCTTCTCACACAGTTATATCATCACATCATAGAACCAAGCAGCAGAAGTAAACATATGAAATATTGGATATACTAGAAGGTCCGTATTTTAAATTTAGCCAATAATGAAAAACACGGATTCCACAGTCGTGATGAATAGCCAAACCTACATCCCTAGACCACTACGAGAGCGGCAAGCAACCCTGCCAATTCTAAAGTTAGGAAACCCGTTCTCGACTCTTCGAGATGGTTTCCCACTGGACTCCAGAACCCGGTTACTTGTGCTCCCCGCCTTGGGTCTATCCTAATGCGGAAGAGTGAATAATATACATCAATGGTGACATCATCCTCAACCCGGAAGTATCTCAATAAAAGAATATTACATACAAATTTTTCATGATTGAAAATTAAAAAACTCTCATATTACATAAAACCCCGGGCTATTCATTCACGACGATCCAATATAACATATCACAGCAACACATAACATCACATGTCATCAACGTAAGTAAATACGCGTATCCCAAATTCTGTTGACATATAGCAACTAGATTTGGGATACCCCTCATATTACACTTACGGTCGCATAAATAAAATGAAAAACTACAATAATTAGAATCCGCATTTCCTTAGACATCATAAACCCGGAATATCTCATATTCCGAACTTCATGCCTAACAATATAAACCCCGCATTTTAGTCTCATATCGAAAACACTTTTCAATAACTTAGTCGGGTAATTCAACAAGATTCCCGACTACCCGATCGAATACTCATCGGGAACTTTAGTAGATGGTCACACCCCCGATGTCGTCGACCAAGTGCACTTAGGCGGAACATCGTGGCCGCGAGCACCAAAGTGGATGCTTTTGTCAACGGGGTTCTCCTAAAGTCATTTGGTCGGGGCTATGGGGTGTGGCTACCTAGTACAGTTATCCGACGAGTATTCGCGTATGATACGTGACTGCGACGGAGTTTCGATCTGAATATAAACTTCGTGACAATTGATCAAAAGAGACTAACATGCAAGATTTACGAACAAACTAGTTTTCACAAAACTAATTAACTACGGATTCCAAGTATTGTATCACTTATCAAACTTAAACCCGAAACGACGATAAAAACACGACGACGAAACACTTCGATTAGCCATAACTGAACAGTTAACATCACATGCAAACTGGGCCAATCAAATATAACGATGAAACCCTAAACCCAACACTACAGAACACCAAAAAAATACGAGGACAAAACACTGTACAGGGGTCGGCCAGGCCAGTTTTTGAAGCCATCTCGCCGGGTCAACTTTGGAATTTTGGCCTCTAATTTCTCTGGTGTTCTAGTTATATCTCATTTAATATTCTGCACTTGTTTAAAAAAAATTCAGAGTTCTTTCGAAAATCAACAGAGAATGGGGTTTCATGGCGACTATTTCGGAGTTGTTTCATTTTCGTAATACTATAAACATCGTCTAATCTTCGAGTTTTGGCTCTGATACCATGAAAGTGTATGTTAGCACCACCACTGGGTTTTACTAGCATCAAGCATGCCGTTTTTAAATTTTTGTATATGTATGCCCTAGAGGCCATTATTGTACATTGATGTATATTATAGCGGATGCTTGGACATATATATAGAGGACTTTCTTGCTCAACATGATAATATACTATATGGTTACCTTTATCTTAATATGTAGACTGGTATTATTATACTGTCTCTCTGTTACATGTTGATAAAGCCCTTAGGATATGTACTTGACTACCAGGACTATGATGCAGATCATACTAGTGGGGCCAGGATGGTCTATAAGTACATCCTTTAAACACTTCCTAGTCGAGAGGATATCGAGACAGGGCATCGATATTCCAGAGTAGACTAGTGTGTACGTTTCTTGACCCTGTATGGGACGATGGTTGATCCCACAACCATTGGTATGTGACATCAAATATTGTACACAGATGCTCATTAGAGAATAGGTACACCGAACAGGACTCGCCGAGAACTCCTAGTTGGTATTATATCTATCGTCAGATAGCAGTTCTTAGGTGACACTGGTACAAGTTAGTCTCTAGACCCGAGATCGTCATAGATTCTTGTGTGGCTCCCACCGTGCTTTGATTTCCTCCCTACCACGGCTCAAAAGAGTCGTGCAAACAGGTGGATTTTGGGTACAGTCCCGAGTCGCATGGAGGCGATGAGCGATCGGAGGGGTTTCTTCTCTCCCGGTATTGGGAGTTAATGTTGCGCTATGCTCGATTGGCTATAATAGCAAGTCCCTAGCCAAGGCTGTTGATGAGATTTACAGGTAAGCGTTATCAGTAGTTTCTCGATATGCGATTATATCAGACGAAGACACCGGAATGTATAGTAAGTGTTACTTATAGGCTTCATGATATTTTGGACAAGCTTGCTTATTGATCTTCTAATCGCTCAATACCTGGGTAGCCGTTACATCCAGCTAGTACCGCTGACGGCTTATGGGTGACTGATGAAAGTCTACCTTCAAACCACCATGAGGTTCTAGAGACATCAAGCATGCCACATTTTAATTTTTCTTAAGTTCTAAGTTAGACTAACAAGATCAATACTAGATTATTATGGTTTGCCTTTGAGATGTGATTTAAACCAAGAGAAGAAAAGAGAATACAACCTTTGTAGTTCGAGTCCTTCTCTTCTAAAGCTCCGGGTTAAAGTCCACGCGACTCTTCAAGGCTCCTCTTCGAGTTGAACGACCCTCCTTCATGATTTTCGCGCCAAAGACGATCCACCCGAAGTCCCTCTAGCCCAAGCTAACTCTACACTAAACTCTTTTAGTGTAGCAAACACGCCACACCAAATTGCTAGTTTGGTGTGGGATAGTGAAGTAGGGGATGTTAAAAGCTCATAAGATTGTGTCCAAGCTTCATGATTCACATCTCATGTGAGGGTTGAAGCTTGAACCATGACATTTGAGGAGGAAGATGAAGCTAGAGAGAAACCATGGGAGTAACTCAAGAAAAATGTCTAAGTGTTGAGAATGAGACTAGAATGAATGGCAACTCTTGACCCCAACTCATTCATGCATGGAATTTTGCAATATAAAATTGCAACCATGCTTGAATAGTGACTCAAGATGAATAAACTATGAATAAAGCCCTTGCTTGCAACCATGCTCTCATTTTCCACCTCTTTTCTATTTTTCTCAAAAATAGAAATCATGCCATGGTTCATTATTATATATATATATATATATATATATATCATATATATATATATATATAATGAAGAATAATTAGTGAGCTAATGGTATTAGTTAAGATATAATTATATCACATATAATATGTATCACATTATTAAATCAACACTTGATTTAATAATCCGGTTATATCATATATGACTGACTAATATCATTCATCTGTATATCACATTATCAAATCAACACTTGATTCGACAATCTGGTTATGTCACATATAACCGAACCGATAACAGATAACTGTCAGATTACAATACGGTATCACATACTCATATTTAATCAGGCCCACGCACATATCAACATATGTGTCCTACTTCGTTTTGCTTGAACCAGGAAACTTCTATGTGGGACTCTAAAGACTCGTCAATACGCCAGCAGTAGGTGATGATCACATCAGTCACCTACAAGCCGTTAGTGGTACTAGCTGTACATAACGACTACCCGGGTATTGAGTGATATGAAGATCAACAAGCAAGCTCGTCCATACTCTCCATGAAGCCTATCAGTAACACTACCGTACAGTCCGGTCTCTTCTTCTGATATGTCGCATATCATGTCTAGGGGTGGTAAATGTCAGTCCCCAGTAACGTGATAAGTCATGCAAATGTCTGGCATATAATGGTTCGAGAAACTACTGATAATTCTTATCAGGAAATCTCAGCAGCAGCCCTGGCCAGGGACTTCCAGTTATCTCCAATCGAGCATAGCGCAACATCAACCCCCAATACTGGGAGAGATGAAACCCCTCCTATCGCTCATTTCCTCTATGTGACTCGGGACTGTACCCAAAATCCACCTGTTTGCACGACTCCTTTGAACCGTGGTAGGGAGGAAATCAAAGCTCAGTGGGAGCCACACAAGACTCTATGACGATCTCGGTTTTACAGACTAACTTGTACCAGTGTCACCAGAGGACTGCTATCTGACGATAGGTATACTACCACATAGGAGTCCTCGGCGAGTCCTGTTCGGTGTACCCATTCTCCAATGAGCACCTGTGTACTATCTTCGATGTCACACACTAATGGTTGTGGGATCAACCATCGCCCTCTAAGGAACAAGAAACGTACACACTAGTTGTTAGTTATTTGTATGCCCTAGAGGCCATTATTATACATATGATGTATATTATAGTGGATGCTGGGACATATATAGGGATGAATTTCTTGCTCGACATGATAGTATGCTATCTGGATGCTCTTTATCTTAACATATACACGTATTATCTCTCTGTTACATGTTGATAAAGCCCTTAGGATGTGTACTTGACTTCCAAGATTATGATAGAGATAATATTAGTGGGTCTGGGTAGTCTGTGAGTACATCCTTTAATTGTTCCTAGTCGTGGGAGTATCGATACGGGGCATCGATATTCCAGATTAGACTAGCGTATACGCTTCTTGACCCATATGATGGGCGATGGATGATCCCATATCCATTGGTGTTTGACATCAGAGAAGGTATACGGGTGCTCAGTGGAGATGGGGTATACTGAACATGACTCGCCGAGAACTCCTAGATGGTATTATACCTCACGTCAGATAGCAGTTCTCTGGTGACACTGGTACAGGTTAGTCTGTCGACCCGAGATTCTCATAGAGTCTTGTGTGTCTCCTATTTTGCTTTGATTTCCACCCTACCATGGCTTTACTGATTCATGCAAACAGGTGGTTTTTGGGTACAGTTCCGAGTCACTTAGAGGCAATGAGCGATGCGAGGGGATTTCGTCTCTCACGGTATTGGGGGTTGATGTTGAGCTATACACCATTGGCCATAACAAGAAATACCTGGCCAGAGTTGCTGATATTTACTGGTAAGTGTTATCAGTAGTTTCTTGAACCGTTATGGGCCTCACATCGGTATGACTTATCAGGCTATTAAGGTCTGACGTTTTACCACGCCCGGGCTGGATAAGCGACATATCAGATGAAGAGACCGGACTGTACAGTAGTGTTACTTATTGGATTCGTAGGAATATGAGCAGTCTTGCTAGTTGATCTTCTGATCGCTCAATATCCGGATGGCTATTACGTTTAGCAAACCGCTGATGGCTTGTGGGTGACTGATATGATCACCACCTACTGTCGGCGTATTGACGGGTCTTTAGAGTACTACACAGAGGTTTCCTGGGACAGGCGAAACGAAGTAAGAGCACATATATGATATATGCGGGACTGAGATTAAGACATGTATATGATGTCGTATCCTAATCTCGCGATATAAAGTATCGTTCGGTTATATGTGATATAGCCAGGTTATCGAATCAAGTGTTGATTTGATAAGATGATACAAATGATATTAGTCGGTTATATGTGATATAGTCGGATTATTAAATCAAGTGTTGATTTGATAATTTAATGTATAATTATATATATGATATATTAACATACATTAACTAATATTAGCTCACTTAAATATTTCTTTTTCTTACTTGTGACACATTTAATATATATGTGATATATGTTATTGTGTCATGCTTGATTATACATGCAACTTGGGTGTATGAGACTCACACCATGCTTTAGATAAATTAGGGTTTTACCTATTTAAAGTAATTCAAAACAAAGTGGAAATTAGTCATGGTTGGAAGTATGGAGAAGCTTGTGTTAATCATTGACTTAGTCCACTTAATGTGTATTACTTGAGATATTTATAAACTTAACCATTATCCTTAGCCATGGTTTATTCTCTACATGAGTTAGTATGAGATATTATCTCACCATGGTTGCTATTCTCACATTTTGATTCGCCATTTTCATTCTCCTCTTCATCTTCTTCTTCATCTCCAAAAAGCTTTCTAGCTTTTGAGGAGGTGAAGAATCCTAGTGAGAAAAATAAATCTAAAGTGAGCAAAAATCCTACTTCATCATCCTCTACTAGACTAGCCATTTAATTTAGGGTGTTTGCTTCACTAATCCCTCATTAGTGAAGAGATAGCTTGGGTTAGAGTCTCCTCGACGTAGATCATCTTCGGTCTCGAACAAGCATGCTCGTTCATTTCGCTTTGTGAAGCCTATCTTGAGTCTGGGAGATCACTACCTGGAGCGAAGGGACTTCTATACGGAGCTATTGAAGTGAAGGAACGGTCTACAAAGGTTGTATTTCTTGCTCTCTTTCTATGTAAAGTTGTTTACATTCTAGTTAGCTCCTAAAACTCTAGCTAGATCCTTGGTTAGTTTGTTTGGCATACTAGAAATTTTAAAATACGGCATGTTTGATGCCTCCCGAGACCTTATGGTAGTGCCAAAGAACCCAACAGTGGTATCAGAGCCAAGCTAGAGAATTAGGAGTTTTTGACGATGTTTGTAGGATTACGAAACCGAAACTACTCCGAAACTTGCAACACCAATCTCTAGTTTCTATCGAATTTTTAAAGTCCTCTAAATTTTTTTTAAGCAACTGCAGAATGTTGTATGTGATATAACATGAACATCATAGAAATTGAAGCAATATGGCCAGAATTTGGCCGGCGAGATATGGGAAAATTCTGAGCTTGCCGGTTCATTGGTGGAGTTTGGGCTTCAAATTTTTGTGGTGTTCCAGTCTCTGGGTATTGGTGTTTCAGGTGTTGCTTGTTTTTTCTAAGATTGCATGTGATATGGTCTTACTGTTTTGGCAATTCGGAGTGTTTCATATTCATAATTTTAACATTGTTTCAGGTTTTCACTTGTTGTCTAGACGAAGTTAAAAAGTTCGAACGAATATCAAAAACCCATTTTTCCAAGTTTAAGGTATTCAGAAAATCATGCAAGTAATTCTGTGGACCCTCTAGAAGAATGAAACCCTAACTCGACATAATAACCATGGAACCGCTTTCGAACCTTAGGGTTTGCGGCAGTTCCATGTCTCCATTAATGAGGCTTGAGTCTACCCTTCTAAGGTTGGTCCATAGGTGATGTGGCATGTTCTGGGTTATTTTTAAACTGTGCTCAAGTGTTGAGCTCTATGGGAATTGTGGGACTTTGATGAATCGATCGAAAAGTTTAAAATCGTCTGGATATCATGTGATAGGATACAATATTTGGAATCCACAATAATTAGTTATGTGATAACTAATTTGAATTTTATAAATCTAGCAATTTAGTCTCATTTGATCAGTTGCCACGGAATTTTGATGTGGATCAAAAGTCCGTCGCAATCACATAGCGTATGCGGATACTCGCCGGGTAACCTCACTAGATAGTCATGCCCCATAGCCCCGACCAAGTGACTGTAGGAGAACCCCGTAGCATAAAGTATCCGTCCGGGTGCTCGCGGCCGTGGTGTTCTGCCTAAGTGCATTTCGTCGACGGCATCGGGGGTGCGACTATCTACTAAAGTTTCCGACGAGCATTCGATCAGGTTGTTGGGAATCTTGTTGAATTACCCGACTGGTTATTGAAAAGTGTTTTCAATATCGAGACCAAAATGCAAGGTTTATAATTGTTAGGCATGTGATGTCTAAGGAATTCATTTGGTTAGGCATGAAATCCAAAGTATGTGATACATTGAGTTTATAATGTCTAAAGAGGTTGCGGATTCTAATTATTGTAGTTTTTCACTTTCTTTTCTGCGACCGTAAGTGTAATATGTGGTGTATCACCGGTTTCGTTGCTATATGTCAACAACAATTAGGATACGCATATTTACTTACGTTGATGACATGTGATGTTATGTGTTGCTGTGATATGTTATATTGGATCGTCGTGTTTGAATAGCCGGGGGTTTTATGTGAGATGAGGGTTTTTCATTTTCATTCATGTAAAATTCAATGTATGTAATATTCTTTTATTGGGGCACTTCCGGGTTGAGGATGATGTCACCATTGATGTATATTATTTACTTTTCCAAATTAGGATAGACCCAAGGAGGGGAGCACAAGTAACCGGGTTCTAGGGTCCAGTGGGAGACCATCTCAAGGAGTCGAGACCGGGTCTCCTAACTCTAGAATTGGTAGGGTTGCTTTCCTCTCTCGTCGGGGTCTAGGGATGTGGGTTTGGCTATTCATCGCGAATTTGGAATCCGTGTTTTTTACTGGCTTAATTTAACATGGAAATCCTAGTATATCCAATTTTCATATGTTGTTTTCCACTGCTGATACTCTGTGATGTGATCACTGTATATTCTGAGACGAGTGGTAATTATTATATGTATGATATATAATAAACGTTGCTTATATTTTGCACCCGCGCTAGTCCCGTCCCGCTATGCCGTTAGTTAAGTAACCTAACGGTCCATAATGGGACACTGTGACGAATGCGGATGGCATAAACGTACATTCTATTTTCGTTTCTTCTGTAATGCTTAGGAAGCATAATTGATGGAAATTCATTAATGAGATTAATGAAAGAAAATAAACCCAAATGATGTTGCAGAATCGAATTTGAAACTTACTCGGCCTTTTATGTAAAAGCAAGTTTCAAAATGCGGAGCTTAAGCCACATTTTTAAAAACCATTCGATTCTACAACGATATCAAGTTCAAAGCGTTAAAGGTTTTCTTAAAAACCATCCGCAACCCTCCGTTATTTTAGAAATTAGAGTACTTAGTATTCGTGCTGCGTATGTTGACCATAGTCAAGGCGTAGTGTACGGTAGCTAAGTGATGTCTTCCTACACAGCATATGATGCGATTAGTTAGGACATTCAAGTGATTATGTTGACTATAGCCAAGGGTCATGTGGGTGGGTCTAATTAATCATGAAATGACGGGTAGAACTTGATTAGGACTTATGATATGTTGACCATAGCCAAGGTCATAAGTTCTAGGGGTAAAAACCATTATCGTGAATTTCATGTGTTGAAATTTGCAATGAGATTGCATACCTTTTATGAGATAGTTGGATCCCGATACCCACTGCGAGTAAGAGTTACTCCTAGGAAAGTTTTGCACTTTACAATTAGCTAACCTATTAGGTGTTTAGAAAGGTGTCAACGGGGTTATGCCTCTGGGAAAACGGGGTTTACTTTAATTAGGTCCGTGCGAAAGCACGGGGAACCTCCCTCAAAGTACCGACACTGGCCTGGCTGAACGGTTAGCGAACTTGTAGAGCGTAATTAATCTCGGCTAGTCTTTTCTTTTAGGGTTTGAAGGAAGATTTGATAAAAATAGTGCGAGCCATCCCGATTAGATAAAATAAACAACCGATCTAATCTTGCAAAAGAGCGCACGTAGAGTGTTTTCTTCTATCCCTCTCCTGGTAGCGACCGTGACATGCGTTAATCAAAATAATAATATGGATATATTGACCGAACCTGCTTATTATACTGAGCTGGGGAACGTTGGTTCCGCTCTACCTTATAATTGTTATAAGTTTGAGCAGGAAATAGGGGAATATTCAGATTCCCACATGACCCAATCGAAGAAAGAGCATGTTGATGCACCTTCTTCGGGTGTGTTCGTTACCAAGAACTGTCTCTCGGTATCCTCTACGTCCTAGGTATGAGATATCGAATAAGGATCCCATATATGTAATCTATTACATGGGCTACAGAAAGGTAGAGAACTGAGATTGGGTGCTATGTCTCTAAATATAGAGAGCGGTGCAATTGTTGCAGCCAAATCAGTTGGCAAATATCACCTTGTATTACCAAATACATTGATTCTGAACGAATGTTATTACGTACCGAACCTGATATATAACATTACATCGGTTTCTTTATTAAGTTAAAGAAGGATATAATTTTGTATTGGAGGATAATGTTGTGAACATTTTCCTTAATCAAGAGTTGATTGGATCAGGCACGTTATGTAATGGCATATACGTTCTAAATCAAACAACAGTTCAAAGTATATAGAACACACACAAGAAAGGTAGTTCAGAAATGAACGAATCTTTCTTATAGCATTGTAGAATAGGTCATATCAATGTGACGCAGCTAGCTAAGTTACATAAGGATGAATATTTGAATCCGTTCGAATTTTCGTCTTATGATACTTGCCAGTCTTGTCTCAAAGGTAAAATGACCAAAACTCCGTTTACTGGAAATGGAGAAAAGGTTACTGAACTCTTGTGACTAATACATGGTGATGTATACGGTCCTAAGTCTACAAATGACAGGGCTGGTTCCTCGTACTTCATTATATTCACTGACCATCTCTTAAGATATGGACATATGTTCCTGTTGAAACACAAGTCTGAAACTTTTGAGAAATTCAAGGAATATAAGCTTGAAGTTGAGAACCAGACGGGTAGAAGTATTAAACTCCTTCGATGTGATCGAGGAGAAGAATACTTAGGCATGGAGTTCCTGGATTTTCTAAACAGAGAATGGGATTCTCTCTCATCTTACTCCTTCGTATACACCACAGCACAACGGTGTATCGGAGCAGAGGTATCGCACAATATTAGATATGGTGCGCTCTATGACGAGTACTGCTGAACGGCATGTTTCCTTTTGGTGTTATGCACTTGAAAAGCTGCATACCTATTGAAAAGGTTCCTACTAAATCAGTGCCTACCACTCCATATGCGATATATTATAGGAAGAGACCATGTCTTAAACGAGTTAAGATATAGGGTTGTTCGGCCTATGTTGAAAAGAAAAATCCGGAAAAGCTCAAGGCAAAGTCAGTTCTATGAGTTTGTTGGATATCCCAAACATTCGTAAGGGAATATCTTCTACCAAACCAAGGAAAAAAAGTTTTTTTTTCCTTAAAATGCCAATTTTTTTTAGAAAAAGAAATTTTTGTAAAACAAATTTATGGTCATGAGGTAGAACTGGAAGGAGTTCCAGCTATACAAACTAGATCTAATGATTTAGTGGAACCAAAGGATTCAATAGTTTCCAACGAAACTCAGCCTCTCCGCGAATCTGGTAGGGTTCCTCATCCACCTGAGAGATACTACGGGTTTCTCAGTGATAGTGGGAGCGAGGATTGCATCATGGTAGATGATGACCTAACTAGGTTCAGGCAGGCCATCACAAGTGGAGACTTGTGAAAAGGCTGGATGCTATGCGATCAAAGATGGAATCCATGTAAACCAATAAAATGTGACTTTGAATGTTGCACCTGAAGGGGTAAAACCCATTGGGAGCAAATGGATATTGAGAAGATTCTTGGTGTAGATGGAAAAGTTGAGACTTGTAGTAAAAGGCTATCGTCAATAACCAGGTCTGGTTTATGATGAAACCTTTTCTCCAGTGGATATGCTTAAGTCCATCATGACTAAAGCACGCATTGCGGAGTTCGAACATCTGTTTTGATGTGGCAGTCAAAGTTTTTGACTTCATCAAAAAGGTAGATGAACCTTGTATATACAAGACGGTTGTAGAGAGTAAGGTTGTCTTCCATGTATTGTATGTAGATAACATACTCTTGGTAGGAAATGGTTTCCTATGCTACAGTCGGTCAAGCTCCTCTTATCACAAGGATTCTCCATGGAAGATCTGGATGATACCTACTATATCTTGTGGATTATGATCTATGGTAATAGATCTAAGTGGATGTTGGGAGTGTCCAAAATCAAGGTACATTAACACCATACTAAAGGGGTTTAGTATGGAGGATTCTCAGCGTGGTGGTTCGCCCACTTACTCATGAATCACTCTCTCCAAAGGATGTCTCCTGAGACTGATTTGGAAAGAGCTCGCATGTAAGGGATACCCTATGCTTCGGTAGTAGGCTCTATCATGTATGCGATATTATGTACCAGACCAGATGTAGTTAACTCACTGGGTATAGTAATAAGGAATCAATCGGATCTTGTGAGAATCACTGGAAAATTGTATAGGACATTCTTAAGTACTTAAGAAGCACTAAAGAAATGTTCTTAGTGTTTGGTAACGGTGGACTCCAGTGGGAGTCCTTTACCAATTCCAGATCCCAGAGTGATAAGGACGACTGAAAGTCAGACTCGGTCTTTGTCATTACCCTCAGTAGAGGGACGGTATGTTGAAAGTGTTCCAAGCTAGATACCGTGGAAAACTAGACGATAAAGGCTGAATACATCGTTACCAACGATGCTAACAAAGTGGATGTCCGGATATTTCTTGTGGGGTTACGAGGCACTGTCACAAGGGTCTATAAGGCATCAACCATGCCCGATTTAAAATTTAGAAGTGTCGAACAACCTAAAGCGAAGATCTTTGCTAGATTATTAAGGTTAAACATGCAAGTAAATATCTTTACATCTAAGAGAGAAGGATTACAATCTTTGTAGTCCGCTCCTTCGCTTCATAAGCTCTGATTAGTAGTGCCTTCGCCGCGATCCATGATCTCCCAGACTCAAGAGAGGCTTCATGTTAGTTGTATGTATGCCCTAGAGGCCAGTATTGTACAGATGATGTATATTATATTGGATGCTTGGACATATATAGAGATGATTTTCTTGCTCGATATGATAGTATGCTATCTGGTTACTATTTATCTTAACATGTACACTAGTCTCTTTAAACTGTCTTATGGTTACATGTTGGTAAAGCCCTTAGGATGTGTACTTGACTACCTGGACTATGATGCAGATCATACTAGTGGGGACATGGTAGTCCATAAGTACATCTTTCAAGGTCCCTAGTCATGGGTGTATCGAGACGGGGCATCGATATACCAGAGTAGACTAGCGTATACGCTTCTCGACCCATGAGATGGGCGATGGATGATCCCATATCCATTGGTGTTTGACATCAATGATGGTATACGGGTGCTCAGTGGAGACTGGGTACACTGGACGGACTCGCCGAGAACTGGTATTATACCTCACGTCAGATGGCAGTTCTCAGGTGACACTTGTGCAGGTTAGTCTGTAGACCCGAGATCGTCATAGAGTCTTGTGTGATTCCCACTGTGCTTTGATCTCCACCTTACCACGTCCATGAGGGCATGCAAAACGGTGGTCTTTGGGTACAGTCCCGAGTCATATGGAGGCAATGAGCGATAGGAGGGGTTTCGTCTCTCCCGGTATTGGGGGTTGATGTTGCACTGTGCTCGATTGGCCGTAACAGGGAAGTCCTTGGCCAGGGCTGATCAGAGATTTACTGGTAAGTGTTACCAGTAGTTTCTCGACCCGTTATGAGCCTCACATCGGCATGACTTATCGAGTATTGGGGTCTGACGTTTACCACCCCTAGACTTGATATGCGACGTATCAGACGAACAGACCGGACTGTACGGTAAGTGTTACTGGTTGGATTCACAGGAGTGTGAGCGGGCTAGCTCGTCGATCTTCTGATCGCTCAATACCCAGGTGGCCGTTACGTTTAGCAGACCGCTTGCGGCTTGTGGGTGCTTGATATGATCATCATCTGCTACCGGCGTATTGACGAGTCTTTAGAGTCCTACACAGAGATTTCCTGGCTCAAGCGAAACGAAATAGGAGCGCATATGAGATATGTGCAGGACCGAGAATAATGCGTGTATGTGATACCGCATTTCATTCTCGCGATATATGTTTCGATTGGTGATATTCGATATGACCTAGTTATCGAATCATAGATTCGATAAATCGATACATTGGATTCTAGTCGGTTATGTGCGACATGACCGGATCATTGAATCAAATGTTGATTTAATGATTTAATGTATAATTATATATTTGATATATTACTTTGCATTAACTAGTATTGGTTCACTTTAAATGGATATTCTCACTTGATGTGCAAATTGTATATGTGATATATTTTTGTGCATATGTTTGTATCATGTTTGATGATGCATGCTCATTTGGTTAAGTGTATAGAATTAAACTTAGGTTAAGAAAGTGATTAGGGTTTTTATTTATCCATTCTTTTATTTATTCATTTTTGGAAAAAGAATGGGATAAGAATACAAAATGGTTGCTTTCATTCTTGAACATTGTTGAAGCTTCATGAAGCTTTGACTTTGTGACCATTTTGTCTTCACACTAAACCCTAACCATTCTTCTAACCTTAGTTAACTCTCTACACTTAACTATGGTTCTCTTTATGATAAGTATTGATTTAATTTAATTTTATCTCAACACTTATCATATTCTTTCTTCTTCTTCATCTTCATCTTCAAGGAGAAAGCTTGATGCCATCAATGGCAACTTGATTTCTAAAGTGAGAAATCCAATTCTAAAGTGAACCCACCTCCTATTTCTTCACCCTCTACCTCTTGCCAAGTTGTTTTGGGTGTTTTCTTCACAAGTTTCACAACTTTGTGAAGTCGGAGCTTGAACTTGTGATGCCTCGACGTAGATCGTCTTTGACACGAAGCCGACGACCTATTCCGCTCGCTTTCCCGATGAAACCGATGAACGAGTCTAAGATTGGAAAAGGACAGCGAGAGGAGCACTACGTGGAGCTAAGGAAGTGGATATCCGGATCTACAAAGGTTGTAGAATCTAACTTTTAGTTAAGTAGTTAACTAGATTATCTTTTCGCCTAGACATCTAGTCTAAGATCCGTAGTCTAGGGTTTCTCGGCACCATTTTTTTTTAAATTGGCATGTTCGATGCCTTGTGAGACCTCACTAGAGTGCCTAGGAACCTTTCACTTCACAACCCGAACGATCCATGCTTGCATGAAGTCTTCCTTTTTGAAGATGATCTACCTTGAACTTTCTTTAACTCAAGCTCTCACTTCTCTAATCAAGTATTAATGAAATGAACACCCTAATCTAATTGGCTAGATTAGATGAAGATGATGGAGTAGGAATTATGCTCTATTTTATTTTCAAGATCTCACACTAATTCATCACAAAATAAAAAGCTAGAAAGCTTTGCAAGGAGGAAGAAGAAGATGAATTCTTTTGTGATGAATAATGAAAAGTTACTATGCTTACAAATGAACCTTGAGTTAATAATATGAAGCATTAACTCATGTAGAGAGTTTACTAGGGTTAAGGGTTTGAGTTGGGTTAAATAATATCTTCAAAATATCAACACATAATATCTTAGCTTAAAACAAAACAAAAGCTTCTAGAAGCTTCAAGAAAATACTAACCCAAATCAAACCCTAATCATGTTTAATCTCAACTAATCATGTTGCATTTGTAAACATAACTTGTTACAATATTATATATCACATATATAATATATTTTTGTAACAAAAGAAAATAATACAATTAATATATATCGCATATATATCAATGTATTACCCGGTGAGAAAATGAATCAATAAAGCGAGCCGATATTAGATAATGTACTGTAATATATCACATATATAATTACACATTAAATTATCGAATCAACACTTGATCCGACAATCCGGCTATTTCTCAAATAACCGACTAATATAAACTGTATCAGTTCATCGAATCAACACTTGGTCCGATGATTCGGCTATATCACATATACCCAGCTGATATCTAATATCGCGAGAATAGAATACGGTATCTCATATCGCATTATCCTCGGTTCTGCACATATCACATATGTGCTCCTACTCCATTTTTCCTGAGTCAAGAAACCTCTGTGTAGGACTCTAAAGAATCGTCAATACACCGACAGTAGGTGATGATCATATCAAATACCCATAAGCTGCAAGCGGTCAGCTAAACGTAACAGCCACCCAGGCATTGAGCGATCAGAAGATCAACAAGCAAGCCTGAACATTCTCATATGAATCCAATCAGTAACACTACCGTATAGTCCGGTCTCTTCGTCTGACATGTCGCATATCTGGTCTAGGGGTGGTAAATGCCAGAACCTAGAAACCGATAAGTCGTGTCGATCTAAGGCTCATAACAGGTCGAGAACCTACTAATAACACTTACCAGTAGTACTCTATTATCAGACTTGGCCAGGGACTTCCAGTTATAGCCAATCGAACACAACACAACAGCAACTCCCTATACCGGGAGAGACGAAACCCCTCCTATCGCTCATTGCCTCCAAGTGATTCGGAACTGTACCCAAAAGCCACCGTTTTGCACGCCCTTTTGGACGTGGTAAGGTGGAAATCAAAGCACAGTGGGAATCACACAAGACTCTATGACGATCTTGGGTCTACAGACTAATCTGTACCAGTGTCACTAGAGAACTGCCATCTGACGTGAGGTATAATACTATCTGGGAGTTCTCGTCGAGTCCGTTAAGTGTACCCAGTCTCTACTGACCACCCGTACACTATCTTTGATGTCAAACACCGATGGATATGGGATCATCCATCGCCCATGATATGGGTCAAGATACGTATACGCTAGTCTACTCTGGTGTATCGATGCCCTGTCTCGATACACCATCGACTAGGAACAGTTATAGGATGTACTCGTTGACTACCCTGGCCCCACTAGTATGATCTCATCATAGTCCTAATAATCGAGTATATATCCTAACGGCTTTATCAACATGTGATAACAAGACAGTAAACTAATACAAGTCAACATGTTAAGATAAAGTGAAACCAAATAGCATACTATCATGACGAGCAAGAAAGTCCTCTCTATATATATCCAAGCATCCACTATAATATACATCATATGTACAACAATGGCCTCTAGGGCATATATATAACTAACAATCTCCCACTTGCACTAAGGCCAGCTGTTGTAGTATCTCATACCCAGCATCCCGAAGAGTCTCTCAAACTGTGTCTGGGGAATGGCCTTTGTGAGTGGATCCGCAGTGTTGTCCTTCGTATCAACTTTCCTGACCTCGATCTCCCGGCGATCAACTATCTCCCGGATCAGGTGATACCGCCTCAGAATATGTCTGGACTTCTGATGGGACCTGGGTTCCTTGGCTAAAGCCACAGCTCCATTGTTATCGCAATACAAAGGTATTGGATGCTCAAAGGATAGAACCACACCAAGTTCAGTAATGAACTTCTTTATCCAGACAGCCTCTTTTGCTGCATCGTTGGCAGCGATCTATTCAGCCTCCATCGTCGAGTCTGCAACGGTTTCCTGTTTGGAACTCTTCCAACACACCACCCCTCCATTGAGGGTAAAGAAAAAACCCGAGTGCGACTTAGAGTTGTCCTTATCACTTTGGAAGCTCGAATCGGTAAAGGACTCCACCTGGAGTTCTCCGTTACCATACACCAAGAACATCTCTTTAGTCTTTCTCAATTACTTGAGAATGTTCTTCACAGCTATCCAGTGACTCTCTCCAGGATCAACTTGATACCTACTCACTATACTTAGTGAGTATGCTGCATCGGGTCTGGTACATAGCATCGCATACATGATAGAGCCTACTGCCGAAGCATAGGGTATCCCTTGCATGCGAGCTCTCTCCAAATCAGTCTTGGGAGACATCTCTTTGGAGAGAGTGAGTCCAGAGATCGTGGGTAGGTTCCCACGCTTGGATTCTTCCATACTAAACCTCTTTAGTGTGGTGTCAATGTACCTGGATTGGGACAATCCCAGTATCCATTTAGATCTATCTCTATAGATCATAATTCCCTGTATGCAGGAGGTATCACCTAGATCTTTCATTGAGAATCTTTGTGATAAGAAGAGCTTGACCGATTGCAGCATAGGAACATCATTTCCTATCAAGAGTATGTCATCGACATACAATACGAGGAAGACAGCCTTACTTTCTGCAACCTTTTTATATATACAAGGTTCATCTACGTTTTTGATGAAGTCAAACTCTTTGACTACAACATCAAAACAGATGTTCCAACTCGGCGATGCTTGCTTTAACCCATAAATGGATTTAAGCAGCTTGCACACCTTTCCGCTGCTCCCACTATCTACGAAGCCCTCTGGCTGAGTCATGCACACGCACTCTTCTAAATCACCATTTAGAAAGGCGGTCTTAACATCCATCTGCCAGATTTCGTAGTCATGGTATGAAGTAATGGCAAGTAAGATCCGGATGGACTTAAGCATAGCCACTGGAGAAAAGGTTTCGCCATAATCCACACCTGGTCGTTGACGAAAACTCTTTGCAACAAGTCTAGCTTTGAAAGTCTCAACTTTTCCATATACACCAAGTTTCTTCTTAAAGATCCACTTGCTCCCAATGGGTTTTACCCCTTCAGGAGCAATTTCCAAAGTCCATACTTTGTTGGTGTACATGGATTCCATCTCAGATCGCATTGCATCCAGCCATTTCACAGAGTCACCACTCGTGATGGCCTGCTCGAAACTAGTCGGGTCATCATCTTCCATGATGCAATCCTCGCTCCCACCATCAATGAGAAAACCGTAGTATCTCTCAGGTGGATGAGAAACCCTGCTAGATCGGCGGAGAGGCTGGGGTTCGTCGGGGACTACTGAATACTTTGGTTCCACTAAATCTTCAGTTCAGTTTTTGTTGCTGGAACTTCTTCCAGCTTTACCTCTTTACCACTAATTTCTTTTGCAAGAAATTCCTTTTCTAAAAAGGTGGCATTTTGAGCAACAAACACCTTTTGCTCCTCACTGTGGTAGAAAAAATATCCATAAGAATTTTCCGGATATCCCACAAACTTGCAAAGAACTGATCGTGCCTCGAGTTTGTCCGGATTTTGCCTTTTGACATAGGCCGTACAACCTCATATCTTAACTCGTTTAAGATACGGTCTCTTCCCACTCCATATCTCATATGGTGTGGTAGGTACAGATTTAGACGGAACTTGATTCAATAGGTATGCCGCTGTCTCAAGCGCATAACCCCAGAAGGAAATAGGTAACTCAGCATTGCTTATCATAGAGCGCACCATATCTAATAGGGTGTGATTCCTCCATTCCGATACACCGTTGTGTTGTGGTGTATAAGGAGGAGTAAGCTGAGAGAGAATCCCATTCTCTTTTAAATAGTCCAGGAACTCATTGCTTAAGTATTCTCCTCCTCGATCAGATCGAAGGATCTTAATACTTTTGCCCGTTTGGTTCTCTACTTCGTGCTTATATTCTCTGAATTTCTCAAAAGCTTCAGACTTGTGTTTCATCAGGAATACATGTCCGTATCTTGAGAGATCGTCAGTGAATGTAATGAAGTAGGAAGAACCGTTCCTGGCATGTGTAGACATGGGACCGCATACATCACTATGTACCAGTCCTAAGAGTTCTTCAACTCTTTCTCCGTGTCCACTAAACAGAGTTTTGGTCATTTTGCCTTTGAGACATGAATGGCAAGTATCATAAGATGATAATTTGAACGGATTCAAATATCCATCCTTATGTAACTTAGCTAGCCGTGTCGCATTGATATGACCAAGTCTACAATGCCATAAGTAGGATTCATTCATTTCTGAACTCTTCCTCTTGTGTGTGTTTTGTATATTAATGACTGTAGTTTGATTGAGAACATATATGCCATTATGTAACGAGTCTGATCCAATCAACTTTTGATCTAGGAAGATATTCATAACATTATCCTGTATTACAAAATTATATCCTTCTTTACTTAATAAAGAAACTGATATAATGTTGCACATCATGTTCGGTATATAATAGCACTCATTCAGAATCAATGTATTACTACTTGGTAATACTAGGTGATATTCGCCAACTGCTTTGGCTGCAATATTCGTACCATTCCCTACTTGTACGGAATGATCACCATTTCCCAGTTCTCTACCTTTATGTAGCCCACGTAACAAATTACATATGTGGGATCCTGATCCGGTACCTAATACCCAGGACATAGGGTGAACTGAGAAACAGTTCTCAATAACTAACACACCTAAAGAAGATGCATCAAAATGCTTGTTCTTCGTTTGGGAGGCGTGAGAATCCAGATATTCTCTTATTCCCTGTTCATTCTTATAACACTTGTAAGAAAGAACGGGACCAACGTTCCCCTGCTCAGTATAATAAGGGGGTTAAGTCAATACATCCATATTATTATCTTGATTAAGGCCTGACATGGTCTCTATCTGGAGAGAGAGAGAGAAGGAAACACTTTAGCGTATGCTCTTGCAAGATTTAGATTGGTTATTATCTTATCTAATCAGGATGTCTCCCACTGTTTTTATCAAATCTTCCTTCAAACCCTAAAAGGCAAGATTAGCCGGGATTAATTACACCCTACAATTTCGTCAATCTTTCAGCCAGATCAGTGTTGGTACTTTGAGGGAGGTTCCCCGTGCTTTCGCATGGACCTAATTAAAATAAACCTCGTTTCCCAGAGGCATAACCCCGTTAACACCTTTCTAGACACCTACTTGATCGGCTAATTGTCCTGTGTAAAACTCTCCCAGGAGTAACTCTTACTCGCAGTGGGTACCGGGATCCAACTATCTCATAGGAGGTATGCAATCTCATTGCAAATTTCAACACTTGAAATCCCCGATAATATTCTGCCTCTAGCGATCTATGACCTTGACAAGGTCAACAAACCATAAATCGCAAGTCAAGTTCAACCCGTCATTTCCCGATTGAATTAAACCCACCCGCATGACCCTTGACAAGGTCAACAAGGCCATACGAATACCCTAATCCAATCACATCTCATGTTTTAGCAGATAAACATTAATTAGTTACATACACTGTGCCTTGACAAGGTCAACAAACGCAACACGAATATTAAGCAAGATTTATCTGAAATGACGGAGGGCTACGACAGGTTTTTCAGAAAACCTATTGCGTAATGAACTTGATATCGTTGTAGAAACAAGTGATTTTGAAAAGGAGTATTTTTGAGGCTTTTCTAGTTTTGCTAAAGAGGTCACTCCCGGTGAAGGGATCTCGGCTCTTTCCCCATCGAATAAGGTGCATGGTATATCATATATACCACTGTGCAAAGCAAGAACTATAAAAGCAATCAAAAACTAAACCACGAGTTTGTACCATCTGCCGGTTTTGCTAAAGAGGTCACTCCCGGTGAAGGGATCTCGGCTCTTTCCTCATCGAATAAGGTGCAGGGTATATCATATATAACGCTGTGCAAAGCAAGACTGTAGCTACCCTTTTTATAAAGTTTTGATTCTACAGCATCTTTTAGGTTTCTTTTCTTTTATTAATCTCATTAATAAATCCCATCAGTTATGCTTCCTAAGCATCACAGAAGAAACGAAAGCAGTAATATTTATATATCAACATATATATATATATATATATATAGTATAAGCATTCGTCTTAGGCAGTAATATGATCTCATCACAAAACATTGCAGCAGAAGATAACATATGAAATATTGGATATGCTAGGACGTCCGTGTTTTACATCGAGCCTGTATAAAACACGGATTCCACGGTCGCGATGAATAGCCAAACCCACATCCCTAGACCCCTATGAGAGCGGCAAGCAACTCTGCCAATTCTAGGGTTAGGAGACCCGGTCTCGACTCCTTGAGATGGCCTCCCACTATACCCTAGAACCCGGTCACTTATGCTCCCCTCCTCGGGTCTACCTAATGCGGAAAAGTAAATAATATACAATGGTGACATCATCCTCATCTCGAAAGTGCCCTAATAAAAGAATATTACATACAATGAATTTTACATGAATGAAAATTAAAACCCTCATCTCACATAAAACCCCCGGCTATTCAGAACACGACGATCCAATATAACATATCACAGCAATACATAATATCTCATATCATCAATGTAAGCAAGTATGCGTATCCCGATTGTCGTTGATGTATAGCAACGAAGCCGGCGATACACCACATACTACGCTTACGGTCACAGAAAAGAAAGTGTAAAACTACAACATTTGGAATCCACAATCACTTTAGACATCTTAAATCCGAAATATCACATACTTCGCATTTCATGCCTAACTATATGAATTCCACATATTGTATCACATTCAAGATAAATAGACAATATTAAACTTTCCGATCGAATAATCAAATACCTAAGATTTCCCAAGTAGCTTAACACTTGAGCGGAGTTCAAAAATCCCAGAACATGTCACCGCCCCAGTGAACCAGCCGTAGAAGGGTCAAACCAATGCCTCACATGTGGCAACGCCAAACTACCACAAACCCTAGGGTTCAGTGGCAGTTTTGACGGTCACATAATCGAGGTAAGCTTACGTTCTTCTAGAGGGTCCACAGATATGCTTGCATGTTTTTCCGAAAGTTTTAAACTCGAGAAAAATTCAACGCTTGAAAGTTTGTCGTGTCGGGAAAAAATAAGTTATTGATATCCGTTCAAACATTTTAACACGTTCTAAATTATCCGGAAAACTTAACGAAGTTAAACTTTCCGATCGAATCAACGAATACAAAAGATCTCAAGAAAACTCAACACTTGAGTAATATTAAAAATTCCTAGAAGCATTTAGAAGTACCTACGGATGTTACTGTGAAAAAAGCTAACCCAAATACCCCTGTACGGCCGCGGAACCGCCGCGCAAGGCATGGTATTGCCACGGTTCCGCGGTGCTTTAAGGGAATTAGGATGTCGTTTTCACAGTAATCCTTAGAATTCCCTGCTTAATTTTCTGATTATTTTTAATACAGAAAAAATCAACATTTTAAAAAATTTCCGGAGAGGGGTTCAAAACCGACATTTCGGGGTTCGATCGGACTTTTAACTTCGTATACACGTCGTCTAATGCTCTAGTTAGGCTCTGATACCACTCTAGGGTTACTGGGCACTGTCACAAGGGTCTATAAGGCATCAACCATACCCGATTTAAAATTTAGAAGTGCCGAACAACCTAAAGCGAGGATCTTTGCTATATTATTAGGGTTAAACATGCAAGTAAATATCTTTACATCTAAGAGAGAGGGATTACAACCTTTGTAGTCTGCTCCTTCACTTCATAAGCTCCGAGTAGTAGTCCCTTCGCCGCGATCCATGATCTCCCGGACTCAAGAGAGGCTCCACAACCCGAACAATCCATGCTTGCTTGAAGTCTTCCTTTTCGAAGATGATCTAGCTTGAAGTTTCTTTAACTCAAGCTCTCACTTCTCTAATCAAGTATTAATGAAGTGAACACCCTAATCCAATTGGCTAGATTAGATGAGAATGATAAAGTAAGAATTATGCTCTCTTTTATTTTCAAGATCTGACCCTAATTTATCACAAAATAAAAAGCTAGAAAGCTTTGCAAGGAGGAAGAAGAAGATGAATTCTTTTGTGATGAATAATGAAAAGTTACTATGCTTACAAATGAACCTTGAGTTAATAATATAAAGCATTAACTCATGTAGAGAGTTTGCTAGGGTTAAGGGTTTGGGTTGGGTTAAATAATATCTTCAAAATATCAACACATAATATCTTAGCTTTAAACAAAACAAAAGCTTCTAGAAGCTTCAAGAAAATACTAACTCAAATCAAACTCTAACCATGTTTAATCTCCACTAATCATGTTGCATTTGTAAACATAACTTGTTACAATATTATATATCATATATATAATATATTTTTGTAACAAAAGAAAATAATACAATTAACATATATCACATATATATCAATGTATTACCCGGTGAGAAAATGAATCAATAAAGCGAGCCATTATTAGATAATGCAATGTAATATTTCACATATATAATTATACATTAAATTATCGAATCAACACTTGATCCGACAATCCGGCAATTTCTCAAATAACCGACTAATATAAACTGTATCAGTTCATCGAATCAACACTTGATCCGATGATCCGGCTATATCACATATGCCCGGCTGATATCTAATATCGCGAGAATAGAATACGGTATCTTATAACGCATTATCCTCGATTCTGCACATATCACATATGTGCTCCTACTCCGTTTTGCCTGAGTCAAGAAACCTCTGTGGAGGACTCTAAAGAATCCTCAATACGCCGGCAGTAGGTGATGATCATATCAAACACCCACAAGCTGCAAGCGGTCAGCTAAACATAACAGCCACCCAGGTATTGAGCGATCAGAAGATCAACAAGTAAGCCTATACTTTCTCCTATGAATCCAATCAGTAACACTACCGTGCAGTCCGGTCTCTTCATCTAATATGTCGCATATCTGGTCTAGGGGTGGTAAACGTCAGACCCCAGTAACCGATAAGTCGTGTCGATGCGAGGCTCATAACAAGTCGAGAATCTACTGATAACACTTACCGGTAGTACTCTATATCATCCCTGGCCAGGGACTTCCAGTTATAACCAATCGAACACAGCACAACATCAACTCCCTATACCGGGAGAGACGAAACCCCTCCTATCGCTCATTGCCTCCATGTGATTCGGGACTGTACCCAAAAGCCACCGTTTTGCACGCCCTTTTGGAAGTGGTAAGGTGGAAATCAAAGCACAGTGGGAATCACACAAGACTCTATGACGATCTCGGGTCTACAGACTAACCTGTTCCAGTGTCACCAGAGAACTGCCATATGACGTGAGGTATAATACCATCTGGGAGTTCTCGGCGAGTCCATTCAGTGTACCCAGTTTCCACTGACCACCCATACACTATCTTTGATGTCAAGCACTGATGGATATGAGATCATCCATCGCCCATCATATGGGTCAAGATATGTATACGCTAGTCTACTCTGGTGTATCGATGCCCTGTCTCGATACACCCTCGACTAGGAATAGTTATAGGATGTACTCGTTGACTACCCTGGCCCCACTAGTATGATCTCATCATAGTCCCAGTAGTCGAGTACATATCCTAAGGGCTTTATCAACATGTGAGAACAAGACAGTAAACTAATACAAGTCAAAATGTTAAGATAAAGTAAAACCAAATAGCATACTATCATGACGAGCAAGAAAGTCCTCTCTATATATATCCAACCATCCACTATAATATACATCATATGTACAACAATGGCCTCTAGGGCATATATATAACTAACATTTCTTGTTCATGAGATGAAAATGGTTCCTATCATTGAGCGTCTAATAACTGTTATTGTGACAACAATGGAGTTGTGGCTTTGGCCTCGGAACACCGGTCCCATTATTGATCCAGATATATTCTAAGGCGGTATCATCTGATCAGGGAGACGGTTGATCTCCAAGGGATTAAGGTCAGGAGAGTTGACGTGAAGGATGACATGGCGGATCCACTCACGAAGACTTTTCTCGAGAGAGACTTTTATGGGACGTTGGGTATGAGATACTACAACAACTGGCCCTAGAGCAAGTGGGAGATTGTTAGTTATATGTATGCCTTAGAGTCCATTATTGTACATATGATGTATATTATAGTGGATATACTGGGACATATATAGGGAGGACTTTCTTGCTCGATAGGATAGTATGCTATTTGGTTGCTCTTTATCTTAATATGTACACTTATTGTCTCTCTGTTACATGTTGATAAAGCTATTAGGATGTGTACTTGACTTCCAGGATTATGATAGAGATCATATTAGTGGGGTCTGGGTAGTCTGTGAGTACATCCTTTAATTGTTCCTAGTCATGGGAGTATCGAGATGGTGCATCGATATTCCAGAGTAGACTAGCATATACGCTTCTTGACCCATATGATGGGCGATGGATAATCCCACATCCATTAGGGTTTGACATCAGAGAAAGTATACGGGTGCTCAGTGGAGACTGGGTACACTGAACATGACTCTCCGAGAACTCCTAGATGGTATTATACCTCACGTCAGATAGCAGTTCTCTGGTGACACTGGTACAGGTTAGTCTGTCGACCCGAGATCGTCATAGAGTATTGTGTATCTCCCACTGTGCTTTGATTTCCACCCTACCACGGCTCTACTGAGTCGTACAAACAGGTGGTTTTTGGGTACAGTCCTGAGTCACATGGAGGCAATGAGCGATGCGAGGGGATTTCATCTCCCACGGTATTGGGGGTTGATGTTGTGCTATGCTCGATTAGCCATAACAAGAAATCCCTGGCCAAGATTGCTGAGATTTATTGGTAAGTGTTATCAGTAGTTTTTCGAACCATTATGGGCTTCACATCGGCATGTCTTATCAGGTTATTGGGGTCTGACGTTTTACCACCCCCAGGCTGGATATGCGACATATCAGACGAAGAGACCGGATTGTACGGTAGTGTTACTTATTGGATTCGCAGGAGTATGAGCAGGCTTGCTTGTTGATCTTCTGATCGCTCGATACCTGAGTGGCCGTTACGTTTAGCAGACCGCCGATGGCTTGTGGATGACTGATATGATCACCATCTACTGCTGGCGTATTGACGAGTCTTTAGAGTACTACACAGAGGTTTCCTCGCACAGGCGAAACGAAGTAAGAGCACATATGTGATATGTGCGGGACTGAGATTAATACGTGTATATGATGTCGTATCCTAATCTCGCGATATAAAGTATCGTTCGGTTATATGTGATATAGCCAGGTTATCGAATCAAGTGTTGATTCGATAAGATGATACAAATGATATTAGTCGGTTATATGTGATATGGCCGGATTATTAAATCAAGTGTTGATTTGATAATGTAATGTATAATTATATATATGATACATTAACATACATTAACTAATATTAGCTCACTTAAATATTTCTTTTTCTCACTTGTGACACATTTAATATATATATGTGATATAAGATATTATGTCATGCTTGATTATACATGCAATATGGGTGTATGAGACTCACACCATGCTTTAGATAAATTAGGGTTTTACTTATTTAAAGTAATTCAAAATGAAGTGGAAATTAGTTATGGTTGGAAGCATGGAGAAGCTTGTGTTAACCATTGACTTAGTCCACTTAATTTGTATTACTTGAGATATTTATAAACTTAACCATTATCCTTAACCATGGTTTATTCTATACATGAGTTAGTATGAGATATTATCTTACCATGGTTGCTATTCTCACATTTTGATTCACCATTTTCATTCTCCTCTTCATCTTCTTTTTCATCTCCAAAAAGCTTTCTAGGTTTTGAGGAGGTGAAGAATCCTAGTGAGAAAAATAAATCTAAAGTGAGCAAAAATCCTATTTCATCATTCTCTACTAGACTAGCCATTTAGTTTAGGGTGTTGGCTTCACTAATCCCTCATTAGTGAAGAGATAGCTTGGGTTAGAGTCTTCTCAACGTAGATCATCTTCGGCCTCGAAGACTTCAAGCATGCTCGTTCATTTCGCTTTGTGAAGCCTATCTTGAGTCCAGGAGATCACTATTTGGAGCGAAGTGACTTCTACACGGAGCTATTGAAGTGAAGGACCGGTCTACAAAGGTTGTATTCCTTGCTCTCTTTCTATGTAAAGTTGTTTACATTCTAGTTAGCTCCTAAAACTATAGCTAGATCCTTGGTTAGGTTGTTTGGCGCACTAGAAATTTTAAAATATGGCATATTTGATGCCTCCCGAGACTTTGTGGTAGTGTCAAAGAACCCTACACTAGTCTACACTAGAATATCGATGCCCTGGTCTCGATATTCCCACGACTAGGAACTGATTAAAGGATGTACTTGTGGACCACCCTGGCCTCACTAGTATGATCTCATAATAATCCTGGTAGTCAAGTGTATATCCTAAGGGCTTTATCAACATGTGAGAGCAAGACAGTAAAGAATAACTGTTAACTTGTTAATATAAAGAGTAACCAGATAGCATACTATCACGTCGAGCAAGAAAGTCCGCTATATATATGTCCAAGCATCCGCTATATATATGTCCAAGCATGTACAATAATGGCCTCTAGGGCATACATATAACAAACAACTGATGTGATCATCACCTACTACTGGCGTATTGATGAGTCTTTAGAGTCCCATACAGAGGTTTTCTAGGTCAAGCGAAATAAAGTAGGGCACATATGCTGATATGGGCGGGGGGCTTCACTAAATATGAGTATGTGATACCGTATTCCAATCTGGCAGTTATTTGTTATCGGTTAGGTTATATGTGATATAACCGGATTATCGAATCAAGTGTTAATTCTATAATTGTAAGTCCATGTCGTGCACCCCACGTGTCCGTGAGGAGCCAGAATTTGCAAAAAAACGATTTTTCAAAGCTCGCAACATGGACATAAACTCCAGGATCGATGCTAAACCCTAGCTATCAAAATACTGTGTGAAGTTTAACTAATCGGATGAAAGTTATACCTCATGAAACCAAGTCCTTCGGGTCTTTTAGTCACTGTCTTCCTCATCATCGTAGGCTCCAAGGATCGTTACGGATCGTGGCTTCCTCATCGTCTTCATCGAGTCAAAGACGATCCACCCGAGAGTCTATAATCCGAGCTCCAATCTCAACTCCGAGGTAACTAGGACGAGTAGCTTGCTAGACTAGATGGCCTAGGTGATGTAGAGAGTGAAGATAGAATACTTTGTCTCTTGGAACCCTAGGTTTCTCAACATGAGACAATTAGGGTTTCATATGAGAAAAGAAGTGAACTTAAGAACTTAGAGAGGAATTGTGAGCACTTGAGAATAGCTTGGCTGCCCCAAGATAATAGATGAAGCAATAAATGATATTTTGGAGATAAATATCTCACCACAAAATATCTCACAAACTTCACAAATATCTATTTTGTCAAGTGAGTGAGTCATCTAGTAGCCATGCTAGATTCAATGCTTAAAATCCACCTCATTTCTCCACCCATAATGTTTGATCCAAAAAAGAATCCAACCCCTAATAGGTGTCCACTTCTACAATCTTTACCGAACTAATTACGGGAATGCACCTCATCCATATATACATACCCGCATCCGCATTCTGACGAAACAATCCATCAGGACAATACTAGGATCCGGCTTAAACTAAAGCCCACTAGTATCATCCGCCCGAACATCATACGCACACAAGTGCACGTAAGTGTTCGAAGCCCTATCGTAAAACTATACGACCTCTACATCTTTCGCCCGATGCAGGGAAACCCTCTGTGTGGGACTCTAAAGACTCGACAGTGCGCTGGCAGTGGGTTTAACCACAAGCCGCAAGCGGTACTAGCTGCACATAACGGCTACCCATGTATTTGTCGATAAGAAGGCCGATGAGAAAACCCATCCGAACTCCTACTGAGCCAGTATGTGACAATCTTCGTACAGTCTGGTCTGTTCGTTTAAGAGTATCGCATATCGGGCCTAAGGGGCAGTAATCATCAGACCCCTAATAGCGCAATAAGTCGTGTCAGAGTTGTTGGGATTCTCTTGCACCTAGTCTGGTCTATGTAAGCATCACTCATTCCACTTTAAAATTTAGAGAGGTGCAAAGCAAATAAACCATGAATCTTTACTAGAATATTTAGGGTAACAACCAATTGTATCACATACAAAGAAGATTCTATCACTAAGTGTAGAGATTATAACCTTTGGTGACTCCTTGGACCTTTGAGAGTTTGGAACGGACCGCTAGGAACCTTCCTTGTCCACGATGATCCACCCGAAGTCCCTTTGCCCAAAACTCCTTACTTTACTTGTTCCATGGAAGAAGTGTAGCAAACACCCTACACAAATGGGCTAGATGTGTGTAGAATGAAGATGTGGTTTGTATTCTCTAATCAAAACCCTTTCTTTTTTACTAACTCACTCAAATGAAAACTCAAGAGAAAGAGGAAGAAGAAGATAATGGTGGCTTAAGCTTTTGTCAAAAGATAATGATAAACTTAGTGAATAAATAAGAAAAGAAAGTATATATATTTTCATTCTCTCATTTCAAACCATGGTTCAATAATATCTAGATATTTTCCATTTAGGTTGAAGTCCAAATAAAACTAAACCATGGGTTAAAGAAAGGTCAAACCAAAGAAGAGTGTAGAAGAACCCATTGATGATTTAATTTCCATTTGCCTTTTATAATATATATATATATATATATATTGAACCATATAAGTCTTATATTGCCACCAATAGTGTATCATCAACCATGACACTATGCATGTATGTGTCCATGCACATCAACGTGTGCATACATGTATGCATACATCTTCAACAAAGAAAAAAGTTTAATTAAAGAATTAAACTAAAAGTCAAATGTTGAATCAACACTTAATTTAACAAACCGGTCATATCACATACGGCCCGACCAATAGAAAAACGCCCGATTAACATACAGTATCACATACCCGCATTCAATCGGGTCACCGTGCATATCTCATATGCACACCACATCGTTTCGCCTGAGCTAGGAAACTCCTGTGTAGGACTCTAAGACTCGTCAATACACCGGCAGTAAATGATGATCATATCAAACACCTACAAGCCGCAAGCGGTCAGCTAAACGTAACGGCCACCCGGGTATTAAGCGATCAAAAGAAAACCAGCGAAGTTGTCAAAACTCCCGTCGAGCCAATCAGTAACACTACCATACAGTCCGGTCTTTTCGTCTCATATGTCGCATATCCAGTCTAGGGGTGGTAAACGTCATACCCTAGTAACCAATAACTCGTGTCGATGTGAGGCTCATAACGGGTCGAGAAACTACTGATAACACTTACCAGTAGATCTCCATATCAGCCCTTGCCAGGGACTTCCAGTTATAGCCAATCGAACACAGCGCAACATCAACCCCCAATACCGGGAGAAACGAAACCCCTCCTATCGCTCATTACCTCCATGTGATTCGGGACTGTACCCAAAAGCCACTATTTTGCACGTTCTCTTGAACATGGTAAGGTGGAAATCAAAGCACAGTGGGAATCATACAAGACTCTAAGACGATCTCGGGTCTACATACTAACCTGTACTAGTGTCACCAGAGAACTGCTATCTGACGATAGGTATAATACCATCTAGGTATTCTCGGCGAGTCTGTTCAGTGTACCCAGTCTCCACTGAGCACCCGTACACCATCTTTGATGTCAAACACCGATGGATATGGGATTATTCATTGCCCATCATATAGGTCATGATGCGTATACGCTAGTCTACTCTGGTGTATTGATGCCCTGTCTCGATACACCATCGACTAGGAACAGTTATAGGATATACTCTTGGACTACCCTGGCCCCACTAGTATGATCTGCATCATAGTCCTAGTAGTCGAGTACATATCCTAACGGCTTTATCAACATGTGAGAGCAAGGCAGTAAACCAATACAATTCAAAATGTTTAGACAAAGTGAAACCAGATAGCATACTATGATATCGAGCAAGAAAGCACGCTCTATATATATCCAAGCATCCACTATAATATACATCATATATACAACAATGGCCTCTAGGGCATATATACAACTAACAATTTCCCACTTGCACTAAGGCCAGCTGTTGTAGTATCTCATACCCAACATCCCGAAAAGTCTGTCAAATTGTATCTGGGGTATGGCCTTCGTGAGTGGATCCGCAGTGTTGTCCTTCGTGTCAACTCTCCTGACCTCGATCTTGCGGCGATCAACTATCTCCCGGATCAGGTGATACCGCCTCAGAATATGTCTGGACTTCTGATGGGACCTGGGTTCCTTGGCCAAAGCCACTGCTCCATTGTTATCATAATACAAAGGTATTGGATGCTCAATGGATGGATCCACACCAAGTTCAGTGATGAACGTCTTCATCCAGACAGCCTCTTTGGCAGCATCGTTGGCAGCGATGTATTCAGCCTCCATCGTCGAGTCTGCAACAGTTTCTTGCTTGGAACTCTTACAACAAACCGCCCCTCCATTTAGGGTAAAGACAAATCCCGAGTGCGACTTAGAGTCGTCATTATCACTTTGGAAGCTCGAATCAGTAAAGGACTCCACTTGGAGTTTTCCGTTACCATACACCAAGAACATCTCTTTAGTCCTTCTCAAGTACTTGAGAATGTTCTTCACAGCTGTCCAGTGACTCTCTCCAGGATCTGCTTGATACCTACTTACTAAACTTAGTGAGTATGCTACATCGGGTCTGGTACATAGCATCGCATACATGATAGAGCCTACTGTCGAAGTATAGGGTATCCCTTGCATGCGAGCTCTCTCCAAATCAGTCTTAGGAGACATCTCTTTGGAGAGAGTGAGTCCAGAGATCGTGGGTTGGTTCCCACGCTTTGATTCTTCCATACTAAACCTCTTTAGTATGGTGTCAATGTACCTGGATTGGGACAATCCCAGTATCCGTTTAGATCTATTTCTATAGATCTTAATTCCCAAAATGCAGGAGGCATCACCTAGATCTTTCATTGAGAATCTATGTTATAAGAAGAGCATGACCGAGTGGGAACATCATTTCTTATCAAGAGTATGTCATCCACGTATAATAAGAGGAAAACAACCTTACTCTCTGCAACCTTCCTGTAGATACAAGGTTCGTCTACATTCTTGATGATGTCAAACTCATTGACTACCACATCAAAACAGATGTTCTAACTCTGTCATGCCTGCTTTAATCCGTAGATGGATTTAAGCAGCTTGCACACCTTTCCGCTGCTCCTACTGTCAACGAAGCCCTCTGGCTGAGTCATGTACACACACTCCTCTAAATCACCATTTAGAAAGGCGGGCTTAACATCCATTTGCCAGATTTCGTAGTCATGGTATGCAGCAATGGCAAGTAAGATCCGGATGGACTTAAGCATAGCCACTGGAGAAAATGTTTCGCCATAATCCACACCTGGTCGTTGATAAAAACCCTTTGCAACAAGTCTAGCCTTGAAAGTCTCATCTTTTCCATCTGCATCAAGTTTCTTCTTAAAGATCCATTTGCTCCCAATGGGTTTTACCCCTTCAGGAGAAACCTCCAAAGTCCATACTTTGTTGGTGTACATGGATTCCATCTCAGATCGAATTGCATCCAGCCATTTCACTGAGTCACACTCGTGATGGCCTGCTCGAAACTAGTGGGGTCATCATCTTCCATGATGCAATCCACGCTTCCATCGTCTACGAGAAAACCGTAGTATCTCTCAAGTGGATGAGTAATCTAACTAGATCGGTGGAGCGGCTGAGGTTCGTCGGGTACTACTGACTCCTCCGATTCCAGTAAATCATCAGTTGTAGTTTGTTGTGCTGGAACTTCTTCCAGCTCTACCTCTTCGCCACTAATTTCTTTAGTAAGAAATTCCTTTTCTAAAAAAGTGGCATGTTGAGCAACAAACACATTTTGCTCCTCGCCGTGGTAGAAAAAATATCCATAAGAATTCTTTAGATATCCCACAAACTTGCAGAGAACTGATCGTACCTCGAGTTTGTCCGGATTTTGCCTTTCAACATAGGCCGGACAACCCCATATCTTAACACGTTTACGATATGGTCCCTTCCCACTCCATATCTCATATGGTGTGGTAGGTATAGATTTAGATGGAACTTGATTCAATAGGTATGCTATTGTCTCAAGTGTATAACCCTAAAAGGAAATAGGTAACTCAGCGGTGCTCATCATAGAGCACACCATATCTAATAGGGTACGATTCCTCCGCTCCGATACACCGTTGTGCTGTGGTGTATATGGAGGAGTAAGCTGAGAGAGAATCTCATTCTCTTTTAGATAGTCCAGGAACTCATTTCTTAAGTATTCTCCTCCTCGATCTAATCGAAAGATCTTAATACTTTTGCCCGTTTGGTTCTCTACTTCGTTCTTATATTCTCTGAATTTCTCAAAAGCTTCAGACTTGTGTTTCAAAAGGAACACATGTCCGTATCTTGAGAGATCGTCAGTGAATGTAATGAAGTATGAGGAGCCATTCCTGGCATGTGTAGACATAAGACCACATACATCACTATGTATCAGTCTCAAGAGTTCCATTACTCTTTCTCGGTGTCCACTAAACGGAGTTTTGGTCATTTTGCCTTTGAGACATGACTGGCAAGTGACATAAGATGAAAATTCGAACGGATTCAAATATCCATCCTTATGCAACTTAGCTAGCCGTGTCGCATTGATATGACCTAGTCTACAATGCCACAAGAAGGATTCGTTCAGTTCTGAACTCTTCCTCTTATGTGTGTTTTGTACATTAAGTACAGTAGTTTGATTGAGAACGTATATGTCATTATTTAACGAGCCTAATCCAATCAACTTTTGATTCAGGATGATGTTCATAACATTATCCTGTACTACAAAATTATATCCCTTTTTACTCAATAAAGAAACTGATATAAGATTGCATATCAGGGTCGGAATGTAATAGCATTCATTCAGAATCAATGTATTACCATTTGGTAACACAAGGTGATATTCGCCAACTGCTTTGGCTGCAACATTTGCACCATTCCCTAGTCTTACGAAATGATCACCCTCTCCCAGTTCCCTACCTTTCCGTAGCCCATGTAACATATTACATATGTGGGATCCTGATCCGGTATCTAATACCCAGGACGTAGAGTGAACTAAGAAACAGTTCTCGATAACTAACACACCTAAAGAAGATGCATCATCATGCTTATTCTTCGTTTGGGCGGCATGAGAATCCAGATATTCTCCTAATTCCTGCTCTGTCTTATAACAATTATAAGAAAGAACGGGACCTACGTTCCCCTGCTCAGTATAATAAGCGGGTTCGGTCAATACATCCATATTATTATCTTGATTATGGCCTGACATGGTCGCTACCTGGAGAGAGAGAGAGAGAGAAGAAAACACTTTAGCGTATGCTCTTACAAGATTAGATTGGTTATAATCTTATCTAATCAGGATGGCTCCCACTGTTTTCATCAAATCTTCCTTCAAACCCTAAAAGGTAAGATTAGCCGGGATTAATTACACCTTACAAGTTCGTCAATCTTTCGGCCAGTCCATTGTTGGTACTTTGAGGGAGGTTCCCCGTGCTTTTGCATGGACCTAATTAAAATAAACCTCGTTTCCCAGAGGCATAACCCCGTTAACACCTTTCTAGACACCTACTTGATCGGCTAATTGTCCTGTGTAAAACTCTCCCAGGAGTAACTCTTACTCGCAGTGGGTACCGGGATCCAACTATCTCATGGAGGTATGCAATCTCATTGCAAATTTCAACACTTGAAATTCCCGATAATACTTTTGCCCATAGCGATCTATGACCTTGACAACGTCAACAAACCATAAATCGCAAGTCAAGTTCAACCTGTCATTTCCTGATTAAATTCAACCCACCCGCACGACCCTTGACATGGTCAACAAGGCCGTACGAATACCCTAATCCAATCGCATCTCATGCTTTAGCAGATAAACATTAATTAGCTACTGTACACTACGCCTTGACAAGGTCAACAAACGCAGCACGAATACTAAGTAGGACTTATCTGAAATGACGGAGGGCTACGACAGGTTTTTCTGAAAACCTTTTGCGTAATGAACTTGATATCGTTGTAGAAACGAGTGATTTTGAAAAGGAGTGTTTTTTAGGCTTTTTCAAGTTTTGTTAAAGAGGTCACTTCCGGTGAAGGGATCTCGGCTCTTTCCTTATCGAATAAGGTGCTGGATATTCTACAAGGAATAAGGCAATGCAAAGCAAGAACTATAGAAGCAATCAAAAACTAAACCGTGAGTTTGTAGTATCTGTTAGTATTGCTAAAGAGGTCACTCCCGGTGAAGGGATCTCGGCACTTTCCCCATCGAATAAGGTGCTGGATTTTCTAAAAAAACTACCGCTAGGCAAAGGAAAACTAGAGCTACCCTTTTTTATAGATTTGATTCTACAACATCTTTTAGGTTTCTTTTCTTTCATTAATCTCATTAATGAATCCCATCATTTATGCTTCTTAAGCATCACAGAAGAAACGAAAATACAACGTACGCTTATGCCATCCGCATTCGCCACAGTGTCCCGTTATGCACCGTTAGGTTACTTAACTAACGGCATACCGGGACAGGACTAGAGCGGGTGTAAAACATAAGCAACGTTTATTATATATCATATATAAAATAATAAATCATTCATCTCATGCATATAATATGATCACATCACAGTATATCAGCAGCAGAAGAAACATATGAAATATTAGATATACTAGGAGGTCCGTGTTTTATTTTGAGCCTGTATAAAACACGGATTCCACGGTCGTGATGAATAGCCAAACCCACATCGCTAGACCCCTATGAGAGTGGAAAGTAATGCTTCCAATTCTAGGGTTAGGAGACCCGATCTCGACTCCTCGAGATGGCCTCCTACTGGACCCTAGAACCCGGTTACTTGTGCTCCCCTTCGTGGGTCTATCCTAATGCGGAAAAGTAAATAATATACAATGGTGACATCATCCTCAACCCGGAAGTGCCCTAATAAAAGAATATTACATACAATGAATTTTACATGAATGAAAATAAAAAAAACCCATCACACATGAAACCCCCGGCTATTCAGAACACGACGATCCAATATAATATATCACAGCAACACATAATATCTCATACCATCAACTTAAGCAAGTATGCGTATCTCGATTGTCGTTGATGTATAGCAACGAAGCCGGCGATACACCACATACTACACTTACGGTCGCTAAAAAGAAAAGTGAATAACTACAATATTTGGAATCCAAAATCATCTTAGACATCGTAAACCCGAAATATCGCATATTGCGGATTTCATGCCTAACTCTATGAATTCCACATATTGTATCACATTACAGATATATAAAGACAATATTTAACGTTTCAATCGAATCAACATACACTCACAAATTACCCCTTGAGCTCAACACTTGAGTAAAGTCAAAATAATCAAAAACCGTGCCACAGTGTATATGGACCAGCCGTAGAAGGGGTTAACCAATGCCTTACCTATGACACCATGGAACTACGGCAAACCCTAGGGTTCGATCGCGGTTCCATGAGCATAGAATCGAGTTAAGGTTAGTATAGTCTTCTAGAGGGTCCATAGGGGTACTTGCACGATTTTACGAATACAATCAACTTCGGAAAATTACAACACTTGGAAATTTCAGCGGGGTACAAAATGTGGTGTTTGAAGTTCATTCGAACAGCTAAACATTATCAAGGTTACCAGTACAGTGTTAAAATATACGACTACGAAATAGCTCCGAATTAGCCCCTAACCAAATAATCATCACATGAAAATATAGACTAAACAAATAATACCTGAAACCCCAAATCCTACAGATAAGACCACAGTAGAAATACGGAGCAGTATGGGGCTAGGATGGCCAAGCAGGCCGGCCATATGGGCATTGTGCTCGGATTTTTTGAGGTGGATTTGCCCCGTATTGCTCCAGTGTTCCCAGTACATCTCATACTAACTTCTGCAGTTGCTAAAAAATTTTAAAGGACTTTTTAGAAAATTTCCAAAGAGCAATATCAAGGGTTTCAAATACCGTATTTTCGGAGTCGATTTCGTTTTCGTAATTGTTTTAACACTGTAGGGTGTTTTTCGTCACCCAATTAAGATGGGAATACGCGCGCGCTTGTCAGGCGTACTACAGATTCCTCCTGCCTAGGGTAGGCCGGGGGTTATTGATTGTGGGGATCCGAATCTCCGGCAGCCGCGGACTAAGCTGCCGTTAATTACCCTCCGCCTTTGGGGTGAGGGAACCTCCGATTAACGGGTTAAACTGGTCATGCGAACTCAATGTGCAGTGTACGTATGTTTTGTTTTGGAGGGGGGTTTAAATATATCGGGAGCCACGCAGAGTTTTTACGGGGGTCCCGCTATCCGGACAGCGGGCTGGGGGTCAAGGGGGCGAGCCGCCCTCTTGCGGGGTGCTGGGCAGCGCGCCGTTAGAATTTTTTTTCTAACAGGGACAGGGTCATGGAGTATGTGTGTATGTACATATGTATACATATGTATGTATATACATGCATATATATATAAAGGGGGGAAAAGACATCCAAGGGATGCGTGGGGGCAGCACCTTGGGCGCTGTGCGCCTAGGTGCTGTGCGCTCAGGCGCTAGAGTGCCGCGTGTCGGCACGTGGGCGCTCTGCGCTTGAGTGCAACGCGCCACGTTTCGGCACGTGGGCATTTTGCGCTTCAGCGCTTGATGCTCGAGCGCAAGTGCGCCACGTGTCGGAACGGGGGCGACTTGCGCTTGAGCGCCGGGCGCTTGAGCGCAAGTGCGCCACGTGTCGACACGGGGGCGACTTGCGCCTGAGCACTTGCGCTTGAGCGCAAGCGCGCCACGTGTCGGCACGGGGGCGACCACGTGTCGGCACGGGGGTGACATGAGCTCGAACGCTTGCGCTTGAGCGCAAGCGCGCCACGTGTCGGTACCGGGGGGACTTGCGCTCGAGCGCTTGCGCTGGAGCGCAAGTGCGCCACGTTTCGGCACGCGGGCGCTCTGCGCTTGAGCGCCGGCGAGATAAAGAGGCTTTTAGCCTAAAAAATTTCTCGGAAGAGAAATCAGAGATGAGTTGGACTCCTGAGTGTTTTTTTTTGGGTTTAGTGAAAGATGTTCTTCTTCTTCCTCCTCTGTTGGCTGGATCTGGAAGATCAAGAGATATGGGATTTTTAAAAATCTCTTCTTTTTGAGATCTAATGGGAGATCTGAGTTCCTCTTTATGGGTTTTGTGGTGAAAAACTAATTTATTTTATAAAAAGAAGAGTAAAACTCTTGATTTAATTCTAGAGAAAGAAGAAGGTTTTGGAACCTTGAAGAAGGAGAAAAGATCTCAGATCTGAAAAATTTTGAGAGGGAGAAAAGTTGTTGAGATATTTCATTATCTTTGCCTTTATAGGCTGTACACTTTACACATAGCCCCTTGGGCTTCACAAAATAGCATTTTGCCTATCCCGTGGCATATGTGCCATTTCTTTTTGCACATAAGCTATGGGCTTTACAAAAATTTGGCTTTATGCCTATTTTTCTTACATTTATCCATAAAATAAAATAAAAGAAATACAACAAAATTATTTATTACAAAATTTTTATCTTGGCATGGGGGAAGGCAGGCTGCTTCATGTTCGGGCTCGACCCGGGCATGGGCCCACTGGATCTGGGCTTGGGCCCACTTGGCTTGGGGTTGACTTTGATTTTGACTTAGTCAACCGGGGTGTAAATTTTTACCCCAACAAATTGCCCCCATCAATAAATGCACACCACATATGTGGGTCGTGTGCATGGAATTGATGGATCTTCTTTTACTTGGGGGCGACCTGGTTTGGTTCCCGCTTTTTGGGAAGCTGGCACTGCCCTTTTTACGACATGGACGGTCGTTGCTTGACATGTCTCCGAAACGGAGTGTCCATGATCGACGTTTCCCTAGCCCGGAGTGATCTGGTTCCCGCTTTGTAGGAATCCTGCGCTGCCCTTTTTACGACATGGACAGTCAATGCTGCCCTTTTTGCGACTTGGACGGTCGGTGCTGCAATTTTAGCGACGTGGATGGTCGATGCTGCCATTTTAGCGACTTGGACGGTCGGTGCTGCCATTTTAGCGACGTGGACGGTCGGTGTTGCCCTTTTTGCGACTTGGACGGTCGGTTCTGCCCTTTTTGCGACTTGGACGGTCGGTTCTGCCCTTTTTGCGGCGTGGACAGTCGGTGCTGCCATTTTTATGACGTGGACGGTCGGTGCTGCCCTTTTTGCGACGTAGACGGTCAATTCTGCCCTTTTTGCGACGTGGACGGTCGGTGCTGCAATTTTAGCGACGTGGACGGTCGGTGCTGCCCTTTTTGCGACGTGGACGGTCGGTGCTGCCATTTTAGCGACGTGGACGGTCGGTGTTTCCCTTTTTGCGACGTGGACGGTCGCTTCTGCCCTTTTCGCGACTTGGACGGTTGGTTTTGCCCTTTTTGCGACTTGGACGGTCGGTTCTGCCCTTTTTGCGACTTGGACGGTCGGTTCTGCCCTTTTTGCGACGTGGACGGTCGGTGCTGCCATTTTAGCGACGTGGACGGTCGGTGCTGCCTTTTTTGCGACGTGGACGGTCGATTCAGCCCTTTTTGCGACGTGGACGGTCGGTGCTGCCATTTTAGCGACGTGGACGGTCGGTGCTGCCCTTTTTGCAACGTGGATGGTTGGTGCTGCCCTTTTTGCGACGTGGACGGTCGGTTCTGCCCTTTTTGCGACTTGGACGGTCGGTTATGCCCTTTTTGCGACGTGGACGGTCGGTGCTGCCATTTTAGCGATGTGGACGGTCGGTGCTGCCCTTTTTGCGACTTGGACGGTCGGTTCTGGATTTGACTTGCCCCGCTTCTTGCGGTGTCAGGGATGAAGTTGACTTTTTTCCGAGGTGGAATTTGATTCTGCCAGGGAGGTCATTGGTCGTTTTGCTGATTTGATGTGATTTGGGTTGACATCAGCACCGCTACACTGGAATATAGTACCAGGAGCGAATCATCATCTATCTTTGAGAGGATTTGGGGATTGGTTTTTTTTTTTTCATTTGGCATCTACATTGCTGCACTGGAATAATGCCAGGAGCAACTCATCATTTGCCCTGAGAGGATTTGGGAATTGATGGCTTAGGAGACAGGTTTAAATCCCTATCACCTAAGGCTTTTCAATTTTATGGGCCGTAAGGGTCCCATAAAAGTACTTTCTCCCTACGAGTCGAAAGGATCTCGTAGGTGTATTTTCTCCTTAGGAGTCGTGGGTATTCCTAAGTGTGTTTCTCCTTTGTGAGTCATAAGGATCTCACGCGGGAATTTTCTCCTCTCAAAGTCGAGAGGACTTTGAGAGTACATTTCATCTCCTTTTCACGAGTTTGCGCCCTTTCGGGTTTTCACAAACTCGCCGGCAGTCCTGCTGTTTTTACTTACGGAGCCTTTTCCGGTTTTCATCCATGCCCATTTTGCTTGTGGACATACCGTTTATTTTTTTATTTCTTTTATTTCTTTTTTTTTCTTCTCTTTTTCTCTTTTTTTTGGCCGCTGGTGGGACTTTAAAAGTAGTCTCACCGGCAGGACTTGGGAGAGATTGGGATTGTTTTATGCCTGTGGATTGTATACGGTTTTGCAGGATGTATGATCCAGACCGTAGGGCCGGAGAAATTTCGAGATTTTGTTGGCGTCTGCATCGCTGCACTGAAATATGGTACCAGGAGTGACTCATCATTCGCCATTGGGATATGTGAGTTGGAATTTGGTTGGCGTCTGCATCGATGCACTGGAATATGGTACCAGGAGCGACTCATCATTCGCCGTTGGGGTATGGGGGTTGGAATTTGGTTGGCGTCTGCATCGCTACACTGGAATATGGTACCAGGAGCGACTCATCATTAGCCACTTGGGGACTTGGAATTTGGATCTTGTTTGGCATCAGTATTGCTGCACTGGAATAATGCCAGAAGCAACTCATCATTTGCCCCGGGAGGACTTGGGATTTAGGTTTTTGGTCGGCATCAGCACCGCTAACACTGAAGCGAAATGCCAGGAGCGACTCATCATTTGCCGTTGCCCGTTGGGGAACGATGGCTTAGGAGACAGGTTTGGGTCCCTATCACCTAAGGCTTTTCAATTTTATGGGCTGTGAGGGTCCTATAAAAGCATTTTCTCCCTACGAGTCGTAAGGATCCTGCAGGTGTATTTTCTCCTTAGGAATCGTGAGGATTCCTAAGTGTGTTGCTCCTTTATGAGTCGTAAGGATCTCACGCAGGGGTTTTCTCCTCACAAGGTCGAGAGGACTTTGCGAGTGTATTTCATCTCTTTTCACGAGTTTGCGCCCTTTCGGGTTTTCACAGACTCGCCGGTAGTCCTGCTGTTTTTACTCACGGAGCCCTTTCGGGTTTTCATCTGTGCCCGTTTTGCTTGTGGACATACCGTTTATTTTTTTATTTCTTTTATTTCTTTTTTTTTTCTTTTTCTCTTTTCTTTTGCCGCTGGTGGGACTTTAAATGTAGTCTCACCGGCAGGATTTGGGAGAGATAGGGGTCATTTACGCCCGTGGATTGTATACGGTTTTGCAGGATGTATGATCCAGACCGTAGGGCTGATGTGCTCAATTCGCCTGCGACTTGGAGCATTCACGTGCAGTATTTCTTGAGATATCGGCCATTGATGGGTGGCATGGGCCTTTCTCCCTCGGCACTTATTAGTTGGTCGGATCCTCCGTCGAATACTTTCTTGATGACGTATGGTCCTTCCCAGTTTGGCTCGAATTTTCCCTTGGCATATCGATTGGGGATGATCGGTCTTTTGAGGACCAACACCAATTCACCTTTCTTGAAAGCGCGGAGACGAGTTATCTTGTCATAGGCCCGTGACATTTGGGCTCGGTATAGCTCCAGATTTTGCTGCACCGCGAGCCTCTTTTCTTCGAGGGCATCGAGCTCTTCAAGTCGAAGGAGCACGTTTTCCTCCTCCGTCAACTCATGCTGAACGGCCATTCTTAAGCTTAGAACTTCGACTTCGAGGGGGAGGACCGCCTCCACTCCGAAGAGCAATGAGTATGGAGTGGACTGAGTTGGAGTACGGTGCATGGTACGATATGCCCACAACGCCTCGTGAAGTTTGAGATTCCATTCTCTCTTGTTGGCTGAAGCATTTTTCCTCAGAAGCTTGCATAGAGTCTTATTGAAGGCTTCGGCTAGCCCATTGACTCTTGGATTATAGATGGAGGAATATCTCCAGTCTATCTTGTGCTGAGTAGCGAACCTTGAGACATTGGAGCTCTTGAAAGAAGGCCCATTGTCAGAAATGATTCTTCTTGGTGTACCGAAGTGGTATAGAATATTATGCTGGAAGAATGTCAGAATATCTTTTGTCTTGACTTCTTTTAGTGGGACAGCTTTAGCCCATCTGAAGAAGTAGTCTGTCGCGGCCAGTATGAACTGGTGGCCTTTGGATGACGGAGGATCAATTGGGCCAACAATGTCGGTGCCCCAGACTTCGAAGGGCCACGACGCCACCGTAGGATGCAACGGATTGGGATGCTTGTGAATGAAATCACCATGGATTTGGCAGATCTGACATTTCTTTGCATGCTTTCCGCAATCCCGTATCATGGTGGGCCAGTAATACCCAAGCCGTTTGATTTGAAGTCGCATCTTGGGGCCAGATTGGTGAGCACCGCAAACACCCGAGTGAACATCTTTCATGACCTTTTAGGCTTCGGCCAATGACAAACACCTGAGCCAGAGTTGGTCATATGACCTGCAGTATAACGTATCATTTACAAACACATATCGGAGAGTTCTTTTCTTCAGCTGAATCCTCGCAGATTTTTCTTCGGGCAGCTTGTCGTATCGGAGGTACTCTATGAAGGGTTCTCTCCAATCGGGCTTGTCTTGGATGATCGAAGCTCCTTCGGCAGGACTGCTCTTCTGTTCCGCGCTTTCCTCTTCTCGTAAAGAGACTGGGGGTAGAATTTGTCAGCTCCTGACTGTGATCAGAATTTCGTCCATATCAAGATCAGCCAGCTCCTTGGCTAAGAGAGCGAGTACGTCAGCCTTTCCATTCAATGCTCTAGGGACTCTCATTAGTTCAATGTGAGTGAACCGTTTCATGAGTTCCACCACTCGGCCTCTGTACCGAGCTGATTCGGGTTTGTATATCTTATAATTGCCTCTTACTTGGTTGACGACAAGCTGGGAGTCACCGTAAACCCGTAGCCGAAGGATTTCTATTTCTATGGCGAGCTCCAAACTAGCTATCAGAGCTTCATACCTAGCTTCGTTGTTCGTTCGAGGCTCGGTGAGAGCGAAAGAACGCCGTAGGGTTCCTATTGATGGCGTGATGAACACCAATCCTATCCCCGCTTTTACCTCCGGGACGCTTGATCTGCTGGAGCTCCTTACTGATGAGGCTCCATCGAAGTAGAGCTCCCAACATGGCCCATCTTCCTCGAGGTGCAGCACTTGTTCGTCGGGTAACTCACAATTTAGCGGCGATCCTTCTGGTATGGGATGAGCAGCGAGAAAGTCTGCAAGAGCTTGCCCTTTTACTGCTTTCTGAGGAGTATAAACTATGTCAAACTCAAGTAGCATGACAGCCCATCTTTCCATTCTGCCGGCTAGGCTTGCTTTGGTCATCAAGTGTTTGAGCGGGTCGACCTTGGAGATCAGCATAACCCGATGAGCCAGCAGATAGTGCCTCAGCTTCTTCACAGCAAATATCAGAGCCAGGCATTGCTTTTCGATTGGGGAATAGTTGTGTTCCGCCCTGACTAGAGTTCGACTGAGGTAGTAGAGGGCATTTTCCTTTCCCTCTTCGTTATTCTGGGCGAGGAGCGCATCGAGTGACTCATCTAGCGCGGCAGTGTAGAGAATCAACGGTTTATTTGGAATGGGAGCGGCCAGCACTGGAGGGTGCAACAAGTATTGTTTGATGCTTTCGAACGCTGCTTGACATTCGGCATCCCAGATAAAAGGATCTCGTTTCTTCATGAGCTTTGAGAAGGGCCTACATCTGCCCGATAAATTTGAGATAAACCTCCGTATCTAAGCAAGCTTGCCTTGAAAAGATCTTAGCTGCATCAGACTCTTCGGAGGAGGCATCTCCATGATGGCCTTTATCTTTGATGGGTCAACTTCGATCCCTCGATGTCGGACTATGAAGCCCAGGAATTTTCCCGATGACACACCAAAAGCGCATTTCAGAGGATTCATCTTCAGGTCAAATTCCCTCAGTCTGGTGAGAACGGTCCTAAGATCCTGGATATGATCGACCTTGGTTTTAGTCTTAACGACCAGATCATCCACATAACATTCGACGACTTTATGAATTAGGTCATCGAAGATATTGGTCATTGACCTTTGATATGTAGCACCTGCATTCTTCAATCCGAACAGCATCACCTTATAGCAATATATTCCAATCGGGGTTCGAAATGCTGTGTGCTTCTCATCCTCAGGCGACATCTTGATCTGATTGTATCTAGACGAGCCGTCCATAAAGGTGAACAGCACGTAATTTGAGGTGTCATCGACCATCATTTCCATGACCGGTAGCGGGAAGTCGTCTTTAGGACATGCCTTGTTGAGTTACCTGAAATCGACACAAACTCGGATCTGCCCATTTTTCTTCTTCACTGGGACTATGCATGCGATCCAGTCCGCATATTTCTCTTCCCTGATGAATCCGGCATCGATGAGCTTCTTAGTTTCCTCGATGACTTTTTCTTCTAGTTCCCTTCTCATTCTTCGAGGAGCTTGTTTGACTGGCTTAGCATCAGGAGATATAGCCAACTTATGTACTGCCACTTCAGGGGAAAGGCCAGGCATTTCTTTGTATGTCCAAGCGAAGCAGTCGACGAACTCATGCAGCAGGGCAATTATCTGCGCTTTCATTTCCTCTGACAAGAGTGAGCTGATGTAGGTCGGCCTTGGATTATCGGGCGTTCCTAAGTCAATCTCGGTTAGCTCGTCAAAGGTTGCTTTTCCGCCATCTTCGAGCTCTTGAGGAGCTTCTTCTGGCTCGGCTATCTCGTCATCATCATTTGATCTTTCGCTGGCCTCACCAACATGGATCATGTAGAACGCTTTGGAATCAGGTTGAATGTAGCCTATGCCCCGTCTATATAGAATTCGTCCATCGATGAGTGCTCGGACCTGGGGCGGATACCATAGCCCTTCATAAAACTTTGCTTCGGACTCCGTTTGATATAACCGGCATCCGCATTTCTTAAAGTATTCCTGCATCTCGGGTGCATAGTATCTAGGATTGAGGACGGCTCTTATGCCTCTCTCATAGGGAAAGCACGCGACAGAAAGATCGTCCGGATGCACAACGGGGTTTGACCTGTAAAACAGGATGCCCTTCTGTCCATTTTTCCTCCCGGGCACGTAGAAAGTTTTCAGCTGGTCCACGGTGGATACTGACAACGCATCGAGATCTTTGTACATATGCTCTGGTACCCTTATGACGGCTAGGGACCCTTCTGCAACTTCGAAGGTCTCTCTTAGTTTCGCTTGCTGCATGGAGGTCCAATCTGCACAGCTGTTGCACGGCAGGTCCTCTTCTTCTGACTCTTTAGTGTCACTGCCAAGATGAGGGCGGACTTTGCTGCTAGATGGGCCTTCAATATCAGATTCGTCCGTATCGCTACCGAAACGAGGGCGAGTTTTACGGAAAGATGGACTTCCAGCATCGGACTCATCAGTGTCACTACCGAAATGCGGGCGTACTTGGGCGTTTTTTCTTTTGAAAGTGACAGCCGGTGCAGATTTGCTTTGGAGTCTTGGGGCCGGTCTATCCTCAGTCAGTTGTGGCTTAGCATTTTAGTGGTTCATAAAGTACCGAGAATCTTCATATCGGACTTCATGCACACCGAACGGCTGGATGTCTCCGTCAATGCGTCTTTCTTCGCCATTTTTAGTATACTTCATGCATTGATGGAGAGTTGACGGAATTATGCCGTAATCGTGGAGCCACGGCCACCCTAAAAGAATCTTATAAGACATGTCGGCGTCGATCACGTATATCTTAGCTTCAGTTTGCAGATCCCCGAATTTGGTTGGCAAAGCTATAGACCCTAGAACTTGCTGGCAATTTTGGTTGAAGCCTTGAATGACAATCCTTTCCCTTGACAGGTGTCGGACGTCCAATGACAAACTCTTCAGAGTTCGCAAGTTCATGATGTTCACTGAGGACCCTGGATCAATCAATATGCGATTAATTCGATCTCCGTCGCTGTACCCGGTCACGTAAAGCGGACGATTATGCTCAGCCGTTCCCAGTAACAAGTCTTCATCCTTAAATGTGACTGCGGCGGCATGCAAAGCGTGCTGGGCTTCTTTCATATTAATTTCCGCAAAGTGAGCCTGATACCGCTCGGGGTTTTGTAGAGCGTGAATGAGAACATCTCTAAGCTCCTTAGATAGGACCAAGGCGTCGTAGATGCTCAGGAGAGACGGAAGCTTCCGGAGATGTGCCAAGACATTATAGTCCACTGAGGAATGAGTTATGTTTTCATCAGCCGGTTCTCTGCCATCTTCTTCATTAGCGACTTGTTTTTCCTTCCCTTTTGGGGCGTTGCCCTGATTTTGCGGTAAAGCCCTGCCGCTTCTGAGCTGGATTTCATTGGCCTTTGTGGTGAGCTCCTTGTCCTCTTCGGGAAAACAGAGCTCATCCTCGGAGTCGCTGCCAAGATGGATGGCGTGGCAGGTCACTATTGGGATCTCTTCATTGGAGTCTTCTTCTAACTCCTCCAGAATTTCAGCCGCTTGTACAGGGAAGAACTCCTTCAATTGAATCAATGTTCTTTCCTTTTGTTCATATTCTTCGAGGGAATCGATATATTTTTGAATGGTCGATCTCCCTGCAGACTCTTTTTCGCGCCGAGCTGCACTTTTCTTCTTCTTAAGCTTCTTGGATTTTGAGCCTGATGGAGCCGCATTGGCAGCTGGACTAGTAGGCTTCTTCTGCCCTTCCCATTCCGTCCTGGGTTCTTTCCGAAGTAGCTTTATCATCTTCTTCGTCTTATTAGATATGTGCGTAGTCCACGAAGGCCGCGATGAGTCCATTTCATTTCTCAGGGCAGCGGGTTCGGCTGTCTGCTTCCAGAAGGCTTCAGTTTCTGTCTGTATAAAGTTGGTGGTTGCAACCTGATTGTTCACCAACACACTTTTGGACAGCTCGATCTCTCCATCCTTGTACTGCTTCTCGACCCAGTCTTTGAAGATATAGCAATCCTCGATCGCATGGCTCACACTCGGTGGTACAGGCAATACAGAGGATTGTCGGTCATTTTTGCTTCTTGGGGTCTTTTCGACTCCGGCAATTGTAGGGCGTTGTTCAAGGCATCTTTAAATATCTTGCGGACCTTGTCCCTTCTGAAAGAGTAAACCTTGTTCTTTTTCTCCTCTAGAGAAGGCCCATCTCCGCCCAGCAATGGCTTTCGAGACCGGTTGGTTTTGGATTCGCCCGCCCTTCACTTTTCTTCATTGTCGGAGGCATTGAAGACATTGGTACTGCTGGAATTCCCGCTTCTACGGTTATCGTCCCGCTTGCTTTTCCAAGTTTTGTCTCTCTGAGAATCCGGCGGGGACTCTTGCTTCGAGCGTTCCAGCATTTGGACTTTCTTGGTTAGCTCCTGGAATGTCTTGAGGCCCGCCGTACATAAGAATGGGACCATCTAATTGCTGAGGTTCCCAATGAGAAGGCTGATGGACTGGTCCTGCTCCAGCGGCGGTTCGCACTTGACTGTGAGATTACGCCATCGAGCGATAAAGTCGGTGTTGCTTTCATTCTTCCCCGGCTTGGTCCTCATAAGGTCAACAATGGAGATTTTATCACTGACACTCATGAACCTTTGCCGAAACAGAGATTCTATTTGGGCAAAGGAAATGACGGACCCGTCTGGTATGCTCGCGTACCAGTCGAAAGCGACACCGGTCAGGCTGTTGACAAACTGACGAAGAAGGAGCGCATCATTGCCCCTCTATTTCCAGCCGATGCTTTGAAGTGGGCGACGTGCTGATTTGCATTCCCCGTTCCATCAAATCTTCCAAACTTAGGAATGACGTAGCCACTTGGGAACTCAATCAGATCGTACTGCGCGGGATATGGCCGCCCACTACTGCCGATTTCTTTCTGAGCTTCAGCTTCGGCCACCATTGTTTTAACCTTGCTGGTGACCAAATCCATTATCCGATCCTGTGTTAGTGGGATAGTGCTATCTGGGGCCAAGGCGTCCCCAGAAGCGGAGTGTGGACGGCTTTCATGTGGCTGTCTTGGACCCAAAGGAACAGGCATTGGCTGCCTCAGATTGTCATTACCCGGCTGATTAGTAGCGGCTTGTGCTTGATTGGGAGGCGCTCGAGCAATTTGAGCCGTAAGATGCATCACCACGTTCGTTAAGTCGTTAATCTTCAAATAGAGCTTGGCCATCTCTTTATCTTTGCTCATGAGCTGTTTTCGAAGCTCTTGAAGCAGCTCTTGCTCCGCAGTCCTGGGGCGGAAAGTTGGCTCTTCCTCGTTGTCCGAGCTTGACTCTGCATGGACCGAGGGGTCTTTCTGCCTATCATCCTCATCGAGAGGGTTTTCTTCATCCAGCGGGGGCGGCTGTTCTTGGGCAGCGGCAACCACATTCAGGCTAGATTGGGCTTGGGATGTGGTGGCCCCATCCTTGCTTTTGCTGCGAAGGTTGTCACTGGGGCGCCCTCCCGCCATATAGACCGTATGGATGATATATCCGGCCGTCTTTCTATCATTGGCGTCTGATTTCACGGATCGCTGTCTTGACCCCCTTGCTTCGGTAGCTGGTAGTCGATTGAAGGCGGCTGGCCTAACCAGGTTCTTGAATGGTGCTGGCGCTTCTTTTCTGGATTTGCTCCACTTCTTTCGTGCGGCACAGAGCGCCTGACAGACCCTTGAAGAGACAGTGTCATACTTTTTCTGTTGGGGCCGGGACACGTCTCTTTGTAGCACTGTTCGGACCGCTGTCTTCTTGATTCTGGCGATCATGGCATTTTTCTAAACCCACTTCAGAGGCTCGAAGGAATTGCTGATTCTTACGTCCGACTCAGCCGTCATCACAGGGCAACCCTGCACTTGGAACTTCACACAATTCTATTTGGCTGAAGCACTGGCCCTCTTGTTGGCTCGATACCTGAGCCGCTTCTGCCTTAACTTTTCTATTCTAAGCGCCTGGCAAACTTCGGCTCTTTGGGAAGACGCCGCAGACCGGGCGATGGAGGGCCTTGGAGATACACTCGATTACGCATTTATTGGAGTCATCGCCTGATCTCATCCACGACATTTGATGTTGCCCTTCGCACCGGAAGTCTTTCCCCCAGCTGGACCGCCAGGGAGTCGTTCAGACACCATCTTAAGTTTCGGTTGTGGTGCCTTAGCAATCACAACATTCAGCCACTTGCCCCTTGGAACCCCACCTGTTCCGCCGGGATTTCCATCAGATGAGCACTTCCGGCAGGGTAGATGATGACGGAGCCAAACTGGCGGGGTGGTTCCTCCCACTGTCGACTGAGGCTTGCGGGGAGAATCACACGAGCGTTGATCTTGACCACGTACGTAATTGGGGTCACGTTGGAAGCTGAATTCGTCTGGGGAGACATTGTCGTCGAAGGTTGATTTCTGCAAAGAAAAAAACATCATTTCAGTATAGACAATCGATATGTATATGGATTGAGTTCGCATGAATGTTTAACCCGAAATATGGGAGGAGAGAAGGGTCCCACCGGGCGTGCCAAGATCTGTACGGTGTTTTTCGTCACCCCATTGAGATGGGAATACGCGCGCGCTTGTCAGGCGTACTACAGATTCCTCCTGCCTAGGGTAGGCGGGGGGTTAGTGATTGTGGGGATCCGAATCTCCGGCAGCCGCGGACTAAGCTGCCGTTAATTACCCCCCGCCTTGGGGTGAGGGAACCTCCGATTAACGGGTTAAATTGGTCATGCGAACTCAATATGCAGTGTACGTGTGTTTTGTTTTGGAGGGGGGTTTAAATATATCGAGAGCCACGCAGAGTTTTTACGGGGGTCCCGCTACCCGGATAGAGGTCTGGGGGTCAAGGGGGCTAGCAGCCCCCTTACGGGGTGCGGGGCAGCGCCCCGTTTGAAATTTTTTTCTAACAGGGACAGTGTCGTGGAGTATGTGTGTATGTACATATGTATACATATGTATGTATATACATGCATATATATAAAGGGGGAAAGACATCCAAGGGATGCGTGGGGGCAGCACCTTGGGCGCTGTGCGCCTAGGTGCTGTGCGCTCAGGCTCTAGAGTGCTACGTGTCGGCACGTGGGCGCTCTGTGCTTGAGCGCTGGGAGCTTGAGCACAGGCGCGCCACGTGTCGGCACGTGGTCGTTTTGCGCTTCAGCGCCTGATGCTCGAGCGCAAGTGCGCCACGTTTCGGCAGGGGGGCGACTTGTGCTTGAGCACCGGGCGCTTGAGCGCAAGTGCGCCACGTGTCGACACGAGGGCGACTTGCGCCTGAGCATTTGCGCTTGAGCGCAAGAACGCCACGTGTCGGCACGGGGGCGACTTGCGCTCGAGCGCTTGCGCTGAGCGCAAGCGCGCCACATGTCGGCACCGGGGTGACTTGCGCTCGAGCGCTTGCGCTTGAACGCAAGCGCTCCACGTGTCAGCACCGTGGCGACTTGGGCTCGAGCGCTTGCGCTGGAGCGTAAGCGCGCCACGTGTCGGCATGTAGGCGCTTTGCGCTCGAGCGCTAAGCGCTTTAGCGCAAGCGCGCCACGTGTCGGCACGCGGGCGCTTTGCGCTTGAGCGCCGGCGAGAAAAAGAGGCTTTTAGCCTAAAAAATTTCTCGGAAGAGAAATCAGAGAGGAGTTGGACTCCTGAGTGTTTTTTTTTGGGTTTAGTGAAAGATGTTCTTCTTCTTCCTCCTCTGTTGGCTGGATCTTGAAGATCAAGTGATATGGGATTTTTAAAAATCTCTTCTTTTTGAGATCTATTGGGAGATCTGAGTTCCCCTTTATGGGTTTTATGGTGAAAAACTAATTTGTTTTATAAAAAGAAGAGTAAAACTCTTGATTTAATTCAAGAGAAAGAAGAAGGTTTTGGAACCTTGAAGAAGGAGAAAAGATCTCAGATCTGAAAAATTTTGAGAGAGAGAGAAAAGTTGTTGAGATATTTAATTATCTTTGCTTTTATAGGCTGCACACTTTACACATAGCCCCTTGGGCTTCACAAAATAGCATTTTGCCAATCCCATGGCATATGTGCCATTTCTTTTTGCACATAAGCCATGGGCTTTACAAAAATTTGGCTTTATGCCTATTTTTCTTACATTTATCCATAAAATAAAATAAAAGAAATACAACAAAATTATTTATTACAAAATTTTTATCTTGGCATGGGGGGAGGCCGGCCGCTTCATGTTCGGGCTCGACCCGGGCATGGGCCCACTGGATCTGGGCTTGGGCCCACTTGGCTTGGGGTTGACTTTGATTTTGACTTAGTCAACCGGGGTGTAAATTTTTACCCCAACAAACACCGTGTATAAAATTCTAGCTTGGATTTGATACCACTGTTGGGATTTCCTTGCACCTAGTCTAGTCTATGGAAGCATCACTCATGCCACTTTAAAATTTAGAGAGGTGTAAAGCAAACAAACCATAAATCTTTACTAGAATATTTAGGGTAACAACCAATTGTATCACATACAAAGAAGATTCTATCACTAAGTGTAAAGATTACAACCTTTGTAGACTCCCTTTGGTGACTCTTTTGACCTTTGAGAGTTTGGAACGGATCGCTAGCAACCTTCCTTGTCCACGATGATCCACCCGAAGTCCCTTTGCCCAAAGCTCTTTGCTTTACTTGTTCCATGGATGAAGTGTAGCAAACGCCCTACACAAATGGGCTAGATGTATATAGAATGAAGATGTGGTTTGTATTCTCTAATCAAAACCCTTTCTTTTTTACTAACCCACTCAAATGAAAACTCAAGAGAGAGAGGAAGAAGAAGATAATGGTGGCTTAAGTTTTTGTCAAAAGATAATGATAAACTTAATGAATATATGAGAAAAGAAAGTATATATATTTTCTTTCTCTCATTTCAAACCATGGTTCAATAATATCTAGATATTTTCCATTTGGGTTAAAGTCCAAATGAAAACTAAACCATGGGTTAAAGAAAGGTCAAACCAAAGAAGAGTGTAGAAGAACCAATTAATGATTTAATTTCCATTTGCCTTTTATAATTCAAATAGAATATATATATATATATATATATATATATATATATATATATATATATATATATATATATATATATATATATATATATATATATATATATATATTGAACCATGTAAGTCTTATATTGCGACCAATAGTGTATCATCAACCATGACACTATGCATGTATGTGTCCATGCACATCCACATGTGCATACATGCATGCATACATCTTCAACAAAGAAAAGGGTTTAATTAAAGAATTAAACTAAAAGTCAAATGTTAAATCAACACTTGATTTAACAAACCGGTCATATCACATACGACCTGACCAATAGAAAAACACCCGATTAACAAACGGTATCACATACCCGCATTCAATCGGGTCCCCACGCATATCTCATATGCACACCACATCGTTTTCTCCTGAGCTAGGAAACTCCTGTGTGGGACTCTAAGACTCGTCAATACGCCGGCAGTAAGTGATGATCATATCAAACACCTACAAGCCGCAAGCGGTCAGCTAAACGTAACGGCCACCCATTGAGCGATCAGAAGAAAACCAGCGAAGCTGTCAAAACTCCCGTCGAGCCAATCAGTAACACTACCATACAGTCCGGTCTCTTCGTCTCATATGTCGCAGATCCAGTCTAGGGGTGGTAAACGTCAGACACCAGAAACCGATAAGTCGTGTCGATGTGAGGTTCATAACGGATCGAGAAACTACTGATAACACTTACCAATAGATCTCCATATCAGCCCTGGCCAGGGACTTCCAGTTATAACCAATCGAACACAGCGCAACATCAACCCCCAATATCGGGAGAGACGAAACCCCTCCTATCACTCATTGCCTCCATGTGATTCGTGACTGTACCCAAAAGCCACCGTTTTGCACGTTCTCTTGAACGTAGTAAGGTGGAAATCAAAGCACAGTGGGAATCACACAAGACTCTATGATGATATCGGGTCTATAGACTAACCTGTACCAGTGTCACCAGAGAACTGCTATCTGACGATAGGTATAATACCATATAGGTGTTTTCGGCAAGTCTGTTCAGTGTATACCCAGTCTCCACTGAGCACCCGTACACCATCTTTGATGTCAAACACCGATGGATATGGGATCATCCATTGCCCATCATATGGGTCAAGATGCGTATATGCTAGTCTACTCTGGTGTATCGATGCCCTGTCTCGATACACCGTCAACTAGGAACAGTTATAGGATGTACTCTTGGACTACCCTGGCCCTACTAGTATGATCCGCATCATAGTCCTAGTAGTCGAGTACATATCCTGAGGGCTTTATCAACATGTGAGAGCAAGACAGTAAACTAATACAAGTCAACATATTTAGAAAAAGTGAAACCAGATAGCATACTATCATATCGAGCGAGAAAGTCCTCTATATATATCCAAGCATCCACTATAATATACATCATATGTACAACAATGACCTCTAGGGTATATATACAACTAACAGGAGTGTAGCCCAGAACACCATGAGAAACTTCTGGAATACCTACCAGTAAATCTCGCTTGCCCTGCCCAGGGACTTTGTGTAATGGCTCCCCAAACACAGCGCGATATCAACCCCCAATACCGGGAGAGACGAATTCTATCTAACCGTCACTGCCTTCAAGTGCTTCGGGACTGCACCTAACTACTACCTGTTTGCACGACTCCTTTAAGCCGTGGTAGGGTAGTAATCAAAGTACAATGGGAACACACTCGAGGCGAAGTAGCGGTGTCAAGTCGACGGACTAAGCTGTACTCATGTCATTTGGGAATTGCTACCCGACGATAGGTATAATACCCACCAACAGTTCCCGACAAGTTCTGTTCAGTATACTCATAACCTAATGAGCACCTGCATACTATCTCCAGTACGACGTACCAATGGCTGTGGGACCGACCATCTCCCCTGCTAGGATGAGAAGCGTATACACTAGTTTACTCTGGAGTATCGATGCCCCATCTCGATAATCCTACGATATAGGGACTTGTATAAGGATGTGCTTGTAGATTACCCAGCCCCCACTAGTGTGACTGCCATCACAACACTGGTAATCAAGCAAAGATCCTAAGGGCTCTACTAATATGTATAAGCGATATGCTAAAAGAAACACATGCACATATTGAAGTAGAAACAAACCAAGTAGCATACTACCATTTTGAGCAAGACTGTCAATACAACTGTGAATATCCCAAGGTTCCATTAAGTAACATACAAACCAGTATGATACAATATTGGCCTCTAGGGCATACATCACTAACAATCTCCCACTTGCACTAGGGCCATGTACTGGCGTATCGCAGACCTATTATCTCGATCAGCCGCTCGAACTGTGTCTGAGAGATGGCCTTTTTGAGTGGATCTGCAGTGTTATTCTCTATATCTACTCTCATCACCTCGATCTCCGGGCGATCTACGATCTCCCTGATCAGGTGGTACCACCTCAAAATGTATCTGGACTTCTGATGGGACCTGGGTTCCTTTGCTAAAGCTATAGTGCCATTGTTGTCGCAATACAGCGGTATTGGATCAACAATGGTTGGAACCATCTGAAGTTCAGTTAAGAAATTTCTTATCCAGACTGCTTCTTTTGCGGCATCGCAAGCAGCTATGTACTCCGCTTCCATTATCGAGTCAGCAACGCTGTCCTACTTTGAGCTCTTCTAACAGACCGCCTCTCCATTGAGGGTAAAGACATAACCCGATATGGACTTGGAGTCATCCTTGTCACTCTGGAAGCTGGAGTCAGCAAAGGCCTCGATCTGGAAGTCTTTTCCGCCATAAACCAAGAACATCTTCTTAGTCCTTCTCAGCTACATGAGAATGTTCTTTACTGCTATCCAGTGCTTCTCCACTAGGTTTGACTGATACCGGCTTACAACACTCAATGTGTATGCTACATCTGGTCTGGTACACAACATCGCATACATTATAGAGCTTACCGCCGATGCGTAGGGTATAGTTGACATGCGAGCCTTTTCCAAATCAGTCTTTGGAGACATCACTTTGGAGAGGGTGATTCCATGACAAGCCGGTAGATTACCTTGCTTTGAATCTTCTATACTGAATCTTTTCAGTATGGTGTCGATGTACCTTGACTGTGAAAGTTAAACTATCCGTTTAGATCTATCACGATAGATCTGGATCCCCAGAATGTAGGAAGCATCACCCAGGTCCTTCATGGAGAACCTCTGTGACAAAAATATTTTGACTAACTGTAGCATAGGAATGTCATTTCCTATTAAGAGAATTCATCCACGTATAAGACGAGGAATACCACAGTTCTCTCTACAATCTTTCTGTAAATGCATGGTTCATCTGGATTTTTGATAAAGTCAAATTCTTTGACCGTCTCATCAAAACAGATGTTCTAACTCCGCAATACCTGCTTTAGTCTATAAATGGACTTAAGCAACTTGCACACTTTACCGCTGCTCCCACTCTGAATGAAACCATTTGGCTAATCCATTTAGACGCACTCTTCCAAATTTCCATTTAGAAAAGCGGTCTTTACATCTATCTGCCAAATCTCATAATCGTGGAAGGCAGCAATGGCAAGAAGGATCCGAATGGATTTGAGCATAACCACTTGAGAGAAGGTTCCATCGTAGTCCAAACCAGGTCTTTGACGAAAACCCTTTGCAACAAGTCTAGCCTTATAGGTTTCAACCTGTCCATCTACACAAATCTTCTTTCTAAAGATCTAATTGCAGCCTATGGGTTTTACCGCTTCTAGAGCAATGTCCAAAGACCAAACTTTGTTGGTGTACATGGACTCCATTTCGGTCCGCATTACATCCAGCTATTTTACTGAGTCGCCGCTCTAAATGGCTAGCTGGAAGCTAGTAGGCTCATCATTGTCAATGCTGCAATCCTCTCGATCCCCGTCTATGAGAAAACCGTAGTATCTCTCGAGCGGATGAGACTGCCTACTACTTCTACGGAGTGGTGCTGGGATGTCCGGTTCTTCTGAAACCTCTGGTTCTACCAAGCTTTCAGTAATAGCTTGTAGTTCTGGAATTTCTTCCAGTTCTATTGCGCTCCCACTCTTCTGATTTTCTAAAAATTCATCTCCCAAGAAGTAGGGATGTTGAGAAACAAAAACCTTTTGTTCCTCTGCGTAATAGAAAATATATCCCTGGAGTTCTTAGGGTATCCCACAAACTTACACAGTACCGAGCGTGCCTCGAGCTTGTCCGCATGCCGAATCTTTACAAAAGATGGACATCCCCATATCTTAAGGTACTTAAGACAGGGTTTCTTCCCACTCCACATCTGATATGGTGTGGTAGGCACTGAATTAGTAAGAACCTTGTTCAAAAGATATGCAGCTGATTTTAGTGCATAACCCCAGAAGGATCGCGGTAACTCAGCCTTACTCATCAAGGAACCAACGATATCCAATAGGGTTCGATTCTGCTTTTTCGATACACCATTGTGTTGAGGTGTGTATGGAGGAGTAAGTTGAGAGAGAATTCCATTCTCTTTTAGGTAGTCCAAGAACTCGGCACTTAAGTATTCACCACTTTGATCAGATCTCAGTGTCCTGATACTTTTACCTATTTGTTTTTCCACTTCATTCTTGTATTCCCGGAATTTCTCAAAGGCCTCGGATTTGTGCTTCATCAAGAAGACCTTCCCATACCTAGAGAAATCATCCATAAAATTAATGAAATAGGAGTAACCACTTCGTGTATGTATAGACATTGGACCACACACATCGCTGTGTATGAGTCCCAAAAGCTCGCTCGCTCTTACTCTGTGTCCAGTGAACGGAGTCTTTGTCATTTTTCCTATGAGAAAAGATTGACAAGTTGCATAAAACTGATATTCGAACAGATCCAAATATCCCTCTCTATGTAGCTTCATCAACCGTGTTTCATTGATGTGACCCAGTCTATAATGCCATAAGAAAGCCTGATTTGTTTCCGGAGACTTTCTTTTAAGTGTGTTCTGGACACTGAAAATCTGAGCTTGATTTAATACGTATATACCGTTATCTAATGTACCAGACCCAATCAGAGTTTAATTTAGGTGGATGTGAACCACATCGCTTACAAATGTAAAATCATATCCTTCCTTAGAAAGTAAGGATACATATATGATATTACAAGCTAGACTAGGTACATACAAACAGTTACTTAGAATCAATATCTGCTCACTTGTCAATCCTTGGTGATATTCCCCTATGGATACAGTGTCCATGCTCATTCCGTTAGCAACCCTAAGAGTTATATCACCTTCCCTAATAACTCTACGGTTTCTCAAAGCCTGTAATGAATTACAGATATGAGATCCTGATCCAGTATCTAGTACCCAGAAAGTAGGGTTAATTGACAGACAGTTTTCAATTACAAACACACCCGAAGCCGAAGCCACAACGTTCTTCGAATCCTGGCTACTGGCTATCTAAGCCCTGCAATCCCTCTGCCAATATCCTTTCCCGTAACAATAGTGTCACGACCCGAAATAGCACGTGACTAGCACTTGAATCATATGAAGTCTATAGGATCCCATCTAATTCAAGTAAGCCAAAAATCCCAGAAATCTAAACCATTTAAAAAAAGAAAGAAGGAAAAGTTTAGTTTTAAAGGAAGTGGTTTAACAAACTAAGCCGAAGGATGCATTTTTAAAATCTCAAGTCATTTCTGAAAATTTCGGCAGAGTTTCCTTTGTAAATACTGGCCCCAAAAGGGGTACAACATGAATAATATGAATAAAGGCATCCCCAAGCAGGAGCTAGCTCTTTGCCAATTGGCGGTCACAACCACGCAACAATATAATATACAACGCCGAAGGGCGAGGATCAAAACTCAAAGGAAACTCAATATCATCAAGAAAACCCATAATAATACAACGCACGACTTTAAGGTCGAAATAATAAACACAGGTCTTCTAAGTCTATAAAATATACAAGTCTGGTTGATGGAGTTACTAGATACAACTGAAAATAAATAAAAGGTACAATGGTGGCCACGATGCGAGTGGACCCACCTACCAAAGCAATCACCCGGAATGAAGTAATGTGCTAGCAAAGCCGCCAAGGAAAACCCTTACGGCAAAACCTGCGAGAAACTGTTGCACAACGGGGGTGTGTTGCCAACTCATGAGTAGAAAATATCACCTAGCAGAAATCGTATGTATGACTCAATCTTAGGTCAATACGATCAAATATATAAAACCTTAAAATGATAAAGCCTGAAGCATGATAAGGTGGCAAGGGTAAACATTTATACATAAGTATAATACCAAGTGCTCGTGTCAGTGCCTCAGGTAGCAACATATCAAAAATATGAGGTATGAATGCAATATAATGATAACAGAATACATCACGAATGAGAAAACTGTTTTCTTAAATTAGTGAGATTTCTGTATATATAAATCGAGGTATCATCAATGAAATCAACATAGAATCAGTGTCAACCATCGACACAAAACATAATTCCAAATATCTCAATATTTTAGGCTTCGGCAATCTGGACTGGCCTGTATCCCCGAATCTCAATATCTAGGGCTCCGGCTATCCGGACTGGCCCATTTTATCAAATCTAAAAATCTAGGGCTCTGGCTATCTAGACTGGCCCATACTCCGATCGGTATCCTCTAGATATCCGTCGAGTCACAAAACAATCACTGGTCGGTAGTTCTCCCCTTCCAGGCTCAACACCATCATCTACGACCATCTATCCCCAGGGTACCGCACCGGGTCCACCATGCACCCACAGACGGTTCCTCCTCCTCCTCCTCGAATCGGTTGTATGATATCGCTCAAGAGCCGAGAAAACTCATGGTGGACATATCTCAAATCATATCATGAGAAAACCGCAATTTTATCTTTAGAAATAATAATCAGTTTATAAAATCCTTGCGGTTTCTCCAAATCCATAAATCTCATGAAAATCCGAAATCTCAAAAAAAGGGTCAATAACAGTGAATACTGGGCTCCGGCAATCCAGACTGGCCCCTAATATCATGGCAATGAATATATAAATACACATGAAAAATCACAGTAATAAATGCATCATCTAACTAACACAATAATGATATATCGAAACTATCAGCTAATAAGCGATAACAATGAACTAATATTCTCTAAAGTGTATGTGATATGGCAATTACCGATGATGATGTGTGTGAGCCGGCAAGTAAGTGTTCATAGACATACGCATCATCGGTAATGGTGCTGGTGTCCTGACAGCATGGTTTTATAATAATAATAAAAGTACATTTAAACATGTGATGCGATGCGATATGAACAACATAAGTATACAGGGTAAATAATAAATGTAATAATAACGAATCAATATTATGCATACAAGTCATACAATTATCATTTGAAATAACACGAATCGTGGTGTTCAGAAAATAGGGCTATGGTGTTTTTAAGAAAAGGTACCTCCTTTGAAATATCCATAGAATCCCTTGGCCTATCTTTAAAATACTCACGATTCGTTAGTTTTGAAATAAGTATGACTCGAGTCCAGACTAACATCTACTAAGTAAACTACAGGTCTAAACTAACAGACTAATCGAAAGGGTAAAGAAAACCACCTAAGTCTGAGTCGATATCCATATCTAGTAGTCGGTGATCCCACCTCAATAGTATTGATTGAGTGATTCTTCGTGTGTTGTGTTTTGAAATTGTATATAAAGATCACAATCAAAGATTTTTTGTTAACCGCAATCAATAACGGTGTCTTATGTAGCGCGTTAGTGAATACGGATCGTCCTCAGGGAAAGTGAGATTTGATCGTATTTGTTTTAGTTGAGTCGAAAATTAAAGAAGAAATGGAAAGACAATTCAATTCAAGATTTAAAAGTGAATTTCAAGAATTGTAAAGAACTAGATCTAATATCAAGAAATACTAAAAATCTAGAATCAAGAATTGAGTGATATCCAAATCAAATGACTAATCAAGATTTGTAATGAGGCTCGTAGGAATCGATTGAATCGATAGTGAGGATGAAGACTTATGATTACGTATTCTTATCTTTTGATGATTTATTGCTAGATCGATGATGATCAACGAGAATTAGGGATCTCTTGCGGAAACTAGGGTTTCATCATCTACTCCTTGTCCTTTCATTGATTCTCATTCAAATTCTAGCCTCTAGAAAATTCAAGCATTGATCGTTGATCACTAATTAAGAGCGAAAACATTCAAGAAAGCATCTCGCTCGAAACTAGGTCGTCGATGATTCAATTTACTAGAGTTTACAAAACTCATAGGACTTAAGAATCGTACAAGAATCTAATCATCATTAACTATCAATTTTCTCGATTCCTCCAGGAGCGGAGTTTTTACTCAAGCATCATAACAAAGAAAACAATCAAGAATTGAGATCTCACCACAATGCAAGAATGTAAAGAAAGCAAGATAAAGAAATTTCACCTTTTATTATTCATCAATTCCGTTACAATTCGCTCAAGAACTACTAGAATTGAGGAAAGAACTCGATTGTCGAATTAGCTTCGCATCATCTCCGTGAGTCGCGGATCGTCTTGGATCACTTGCTCGGTTGAAGATCGGCGTCGCTTCTAAAAGGTTGAAGGCTTCTTGCTTGATTTGTACTCGAAGATCTTGAATTTGGATTTTGGTGATTGGATTAGAGTTTGGGTGCACAAGTTGTGTCACTCAACTTGTGTTTGGAATTGGAGAACTACTTTTCAATAACCTTTAGGATGATGCCCTTGGGTCCTTTTTATAGCCTTCATTAGCTTCCCCTAGAAGCTTGATTAGGATTAGCTTCTTTAGAAGCTAGGTTAGGATTAGCTTCACTTGTAAGCTTGGTAGTTAGGTAGAAAGTTCTAGAGTTAGTTAGTTAGAGCTAGCTTCTTTGATAAGCTTGGAGGTTAGGGAGAAGCATCTAGGCTTAGGTAGTTAAGTGGCTTGCTTAAGAAGCTTGGAAGTGTTTAGCTTGAACAAAGAGCTTTGCTGTTCGGACAGAAGCTTCTGGAATTCTCTGGAATTTGCATTGGCTTGAATGAGTGTATACCTTGAATAGAGAAACCTGAAGCGATGAACCGCTGACGTCACCATCACGTGGCCGCGGATCCGCCGTGGGAAAGGGCCTTTGGCCGCGGATCCGCGGCCCATTAGAGTCCTCTGAGCATGAAACTTCCTGATAACTCCTATGTTTGCTTTGTGGCACTTTTAGAATGTCTAGAATGATGTCTTGTTTACTGCCAGATCACAAGTCTTGGACTTGGCGCATTTTTATCAGCACTTTTGACAGTTTCGGCTCTTTTCCTGGAATTTCCTGCACAGATTCTCGAGACAAGTGTTGCGCTACACAAAGATGATGTATACAATGATAAACACTCAATTTCCCTCAAAATGTCGGTTTTAAAGTACAACACAAGTAATTTGGTATTTTATGGATGTTTTGCTAATATGTGCTATATTTATTCCAAACACCTTTAGATGATTGCAATTAGTAGGAAAATTGATGCGTTAGAAATGCAATATTTTCGACTGATCAAATTCCCCCAAACTTATTTTTGGTCATCTCGAGCAAATTGTTTTATTAAAAAGAGAAGGAGAAAATAAAGAAAAAGAAAAACTAACTAGCACACTTTTGTAGGCAACACGATTGCACTGAGCACGTGCAACAAGCCTTTAAACCTCTAGGTGTCCCTAGTAGAGAGTGTTGTCTCCTGAAGGTTTTCAGCGGATTGCACCCACAAAATCCCATAATAAAAGGAAGACCGTGAAATTTACATATAAAGATAAGAATTGTAAAAGAATGACTTTGAAAATTAGAGTTTCCAACTATACTAGCTTTTCGGTTGTCATGAGCCTATCTTAATAGTCATGAAAAGATATTAGAAATCACATCATCCCTCAATAAAACATCGTCTTTATTCTTCATTCCTATCTTTCTTCCAAACATCAATCATATAACACTACGTGTGTGTAAAGAATATCCCTACACCCGGAGAATTCAATTCAAGCTATCATACTCTTGTCCATCTGCCTCAGTACTTTTTAATTTGATGAATATTTAGATGGATTTGCTCACACATTTTCATGCGACCGTTAATACTTCTTGAGGTACTAACCGACTGATTACTCATGTGTTTGCTTATTAGGTGTATTTTTCTCGTCTTGCACCACCTAAGGCTTAGCAGTGACTCCCAGACCAGTTGGTCTAAGGCACTAGGTGATGAAGCACCCTCGCTATATTTTTTTATTGCTGCCTTGGCGATAACAAAACCAGTGTTCATTTTTCTTCACCATTTATATTTTCTTCATTTTTTATTTCCTCCATACTTTGGCTTTTAGACAAGAGCATTTCAAGGTATCCTCTACTATCCCGAGTTTCAAGACGTGTGTAAGTGCTTATAGTAGGATATCAACGTTCAAATGTTTGGCTTCCAGAATAGGAACTATTTTTTCAGATTTATTTTTATCTTCAGATTAGTGACATCCTTCATCTTACTAACCCTTGGGACAACGGCTCATAACTACTTATTACTAGTTTATTTAAGAAAACTTCTAATTTTCTTGATTTTCTTAAATTTTTCCAATCTTTTGGATGTAATTTTTCACTGTTTAATCTTTTATTATCTTATTTATATACAAAAAAAATTTAATATTTTTTTTGAAATTTTTTAAAATTTTTTTAGGTTTTCAAATGTTTTGTGCTTATGCAAAGTATGATGCAAATGATGCGTAAATAAGCACAAACCTCCCCCAAACTTGTTTTCAACAGTGTCCTCACTGTTGCCATCCACTATATCACAAAAAACCTGTAAGCTTGGGAGGAAATTTTTTAACGGGGGCAATAAATATGATCGTGAAAATCCTCCCCCAAACTTATTTTTGGCTCACAATTTTGAGTAAAAAATTTTTCTTTTCAAGAGACAGATCATACCTCCCCAAAGTTGAGTTAAACAATGTTTATCTTTGAAAATCATAAGAGGGAGTCAAGATTATTGGTCGATGCCAAGCTTTGTAAAGACCGAAGGTTAACACCAACCATTCGAAAATTTTATCAATGTAGTGCATTGGTTGGTGGAAGAAGAAGTGGGGAAAAGGTAAGTGGTGGGATATAATGTGTTTGCGTCTCATTTTGGAGAGACGACATAGTGATTGCGATGGATTACTCGCATTCTTTTTACAGTTCAGAAGAAGGGGTGGAGGTTCAATTTCTTTGTTTGGGAGATGATTCTTCTCAACACCCGTGTCATTCCAAAATGCGAGTTCATTAGCGAAGATTTCCTCAAAAGTCTCATCAATACCCCGAAGAATAATGTCATCACAAAGCGCGGGGTGATCTTCAGAATCCAAAAACGGTTCATAATCAGTGTTAGTTGTTGACCTGGACAACTCGGTGGAAGAGTCCGTATATGTATGATACATAACTGGGTCAAACAACATATGAAAAGAGTCAAGATCAGTAACATGAGGATCATCAAATTCGCTGCTGTCGACATCTATTAATTCGACAGAATAGACCTGAGTAGTAGGTTCGGAGGGTACACTTCCCAACTTGTAAATGATCAGCTCAATTGACCTATTCCCGAAAGATAGAGTCATAGAACCGTTATGACAGTTGATGATAGCATTAGAAGTGGCCAAAAAGGGGCGACCAAGGATCACCGGAATTTGGTTCTGTGGGTTCGCTACAGGCTGTGTATCAAGTACAATAAAGTCCACAGGGAATACGAATTCCCCGATTTTTATCAACACATCCTCAAGTTTACCCCTAGGTTTGGTGATTGATCGGTCGGCCATCTGAAGAGTTATGTTCGAGGGCTTTAACACTCCGATACCTAGTTGCTCATAGACTGAATATGGAAGTAAGTTAACACTAGCACCAAGGTCATGTAAAGCACGGTTGATGTGTTTATCCCCAATAGAAATAGAAATAGTACGACAGCCAGGGTCCTTACGTTTCCTTAGTAATTGTTGGGGAACAGCCGTGTCTATAATACTCGACATGAAAACTTTTTTAGGCACTTGAGTCTTCCTTTTCCTAGTGCACAAGTTCTTAAGAGTTTTTGCATAGGACGGAACTTGCTGGATAGCATCTAGGAGAAGAATGTTGATGTTAACTTGCTTAAACATGTCCACAAGCTTCTCCATTTGAGCATTGGGTTTGTTGGACCTCAACCTATTTGGAAATGGAGCTCTATCAATAATTGTTCGGTCCAACATTTGTGAAGAAGTTTGTGGGGGTGGGAAGGATGAAGTGGGTGGAAGGTTCGAGCCTTTGGGAAAATGGAGAATAGGCTCGGAAGAAGACGGTAAAATAGACGAAATAGGACAAGAAGTAGAAGTGGGAATGGAAGTGGAAATGGAAGCCGGGGTGTTAATGATCAATTCATCATTATCAATTTGTTCACCCACATGATTGTCTAGCACTCTTCCAGATCTCAACGTTGTAAATGCATCCACATTAATGTAATGTGAAGGTCCAGATCAGGTAAATGTTGAGCTGGAAGTTTCCCTTTTTCTCTAGCACTCAATTCGGCTTTTAATCTTGCAATTTCTGCTTCCATCGATTTAATACTCTCAGCTTGAGAGGTAGAGTTTTTCTTTATATCATCGACCGAAGTCTTTATTTCAGCCGAAACATGTATGAGATTTGTCAGAAGCAAGTTCATGAATGAAGAGGATTCATCAGTACCGGTCAACTGCAAAAGATTATTTGGTGCAGGTGTGTTGACCGGGTTTTGAAAGTTTTGTGATTGGTAGGGGTGCTGACACAATTAAAGTGGTTGCTGTTGTGGTGGAAAAGCCCTTTGGAAATTATTTTGATTTGGAACCGTGTTTTGAGTTTGTGATTGGTTTCAAGCAAAATTAGGGTGATTCCACCAATCTTGAGTATATAAGGAAGAAGAAGGATCGTTTCCAGGTCTTTGCTGAAATGCAGTATTAGTGTGACCTTGAAACGGTATATTCAAAGGAAATTCTTCGGTCAAATGTGAAGGGTTTGAACAGCAGCCACAGACAGTTTTGGGAAGTATGTATTGGTTTAGGGAGGCTGAAGAGGTTTTGCTTTCTATAGCGTCAAGTTTCCTTTGTATTGTGGCCATTTCGGCTCTCATTATGACCGAAATATCGAGCTGGTTGACATCTTCCCTAGGCGGTGGTGGTCTAACACTTTCCTATTGTAATGTGTTTTGAGCTAAATTTTCTAGGTATTTCCAAGCTTCACCATCATCTTTAGATAGGAATTGGCAATGAAACATGGTTTCAAGTATCTGTCTAGTAGTGAGATCAATACCCTCATAGAGAATTCGACACAAATCCCATCTGGAGATTCCGTGATGAGGGCATTGTAAAAGAAGATCCTTGAACCGTTCAAAGCATTTCCAGAATGGTTCATTAGGAAGTTGGGTGAATTTGAAGATTTCACTTCGAACACGGCTGGTCTTGTGATTGGGATAAAATTTCTTAAGGAATGCTGCAACAAATTCATCCCATTTTGAAATAGAATGTGCGGTTGTATTGTAAAGCCACTTCTCGGATAAATCGCACAAAGTGAATGGGAGAAAACGTAGACGCAGAGCATCCAAAGATAGTTGTGATGTTCCAATCATTGCGCATACGTTTTCAAATTTGGAGATAAAAACGTATGCATCTTCAGAATCAAGACCGCAAAATTTGGGTAACAGTTTGATGAATTGGGGGTTGGTTTCAAAATTTTCCCCGTTGGCAAGTGGTATAGAAAGATAGGTGGAAAGGGGAACACGTGAAGAATAGCATCTCTCTTGGAGAGAAATGCGTAGAGGATTCTGCGCACCTGCGTGCGGTAGCAGAGTGGTGTAAAAGTTTGATGGAAATCCGTCCATCGCGGTGGTGGTGGAAAAAGAAAATGTAGAAATACCGACTTTAGGGTCGATAAGGGAAAACGCGAACAAGACGGGCACTAGAATCCCGTGTCCAGCCGAGCTTGCACTAAAGGGTTTGGCACAAGTGGCAGCGTTAAGATAATTAGGGGTAATATGAAATGGTGTTTGATTTGAAAAAGATACGGATTTTTGAAAAAAATGTAAATCACAAAAATGCACACACAACCCTAAGTCTAATGGTCACCTAGGTCAAGTCTCTAGACCACTCTTAACTGCCAGAAGACAAATCGCAGGATCAATCCTCCACTGCCTCTTTGTCTCTCCTGTGGCCAAGTAAGTGCCAGGTAAGTGGGAGGTTTTCCACTACGTAAGTAGTGGGCCTAATTAAGTAACCACTTGCCTTAAACACACTTTACTTAGACACCATAAAAGAAACGCGGATAAGCAATAGATTACCCACGACCTTCTCCTGTCCTAAGTGAGCGCGACGGTCCTTAGAGTCATGTCTAGATATTTTTTAGTTAATGAGGGTAATGCGGATGCAGTTTTGTGATTTTCGGGGCTTAGGAAGGGTAATGAACTCCCCACCTAATCTGAATTTGGTCTTTGCCCCTTAATTTCCGTATTAAAAATGCAAACAACCAAGATCAAACAAGCACAATTTTTATTTTTGCGGCGCTGCGAATTTTTGCAAAGAATCCTGTAGAAATTGGTTAATGGAGCAGATTGAGGAAGAGATAAGAAAGTCAGAGAGGACCTGAGAAAGTTTGGAACAGCGATGCCTCAGACCTGTGGCGGAACTGCAGCGAGATGCGCTTTAATGCCGCGGAAACGCGGTTGAAAAGTTTGATCACTGCACAAAATTTCTTGCAGATGCTACTATTGCTTCACTGAGCTCTCTGGAATATTCACAATATTTTTTCTCTTGCTCCACAGATTCCATATTTCCTCGCAACAAATCACAACGAATCGTTTAGTGTTTGTGTGAATTTTGATCTAAAAATTCTGAAGGAATAAAATTTTCAACTCAAATTTTAAAAACGAACAAATTAGCATACTATCCCTGGCAACGGTGCCATTTGATTGAATCGTTCTTCGTGTGTCGTGTTTTGAAATTGTATATAAAGATCACAATCACAGAATTTTTGTTAACCGCAATCAATAACGGTGTCGTATGTAGCGCGTTAGTGAATACGGATCGTCCTCAGGAAAAGTGAGATTTGATCGTATTTATTTTAGTTGAGTCAAAAATTAAAGAAGAAAAGAAAAGAAAATTCAAGATTTAAAAGTGAATTTCAAGAATTGAAAAGAACTAGATCTAATATCAAGAAATACTAAAAAAAAAGAATCAAGAATTGATGATATCCAAATCAAATGAGTAATCAAGATTTGTAATGAGGCTCGTAGGAATTGATCGAATCGATAGTGAGGGTGAAGACTTGTAATTACGTATTCTTATCCTTTGATGATTTGTTGCTAGATCGAGATGATCAACGAGAATTAGGGATCTCTTGCGGAAACTGGGGTTTCATTATCTATCCCTTGTCCTTTCGTTGATCCTCATCCAAATTCTAGCCTCTAGAAAATTCAAGTATTGATCGTTGATCACTAATTAAGAGCGAAAACATTCAAGAAAGTATCTCGCTCGAAACTAGGTCGTCGATGATTCAATTTACTAGAGTTTACAAAACTCATAGGACTTAAGAATCGTATAAGAATCTAATCATCATTAACTATCAATTTTCTCGATTCCTCCATGAGCGGAGTTTTTACTCAAGCATCATAACAAAGAAAACAATCAAGAATTGAGATCTCATCACAATGCAAGATTGTAAAGAAAGCAAGATAAAGAAATTTCACCTTTTATTATTCATCAATTCCGTTACAATTCGCTCAAGAACTACAAGAATTGAGAAAAGAACTCGATTGTCGAATTAGCTTCTCATCGTCTCCGGGAGTCACGGATCGTCTTGGATCACTTGCTCGGTTGAAGATCGGTGTCGCTTCTAAAAGGTTGAAGGCTTCTTGCTTGATTTGTACTCGGAGATCTTGAATTTGGTTTTTGGTGATTGGATTAGGGTTTGGGTGCATAACTTGTGTCACTCAACTTGTGTTTGGAATTGGAGAACGACCTTTCAACAACCCTTGGGATGATGCCCTTGGGTCCTTTTTATAGCCTTCATTAGCTTCCCCTAGAAGCTTGATTATGATTAGCTTCCTTTAGAAGCTAGGTTAGGATTAGCTTCACCTGTAAGCTTGGTAGTTAGGTAGAAGGTTCTAGAGTTAGTTAGTTAGAGCTAGCTTCATTGATAAGCTTGGAGGTTAGGGAGAAGCTTCTAGGCTTAGGTAGTTAAGTGGCTTGCTTAAGAAGCTTGGAAGTGTTTAGCTTGAACAAAGAGCTTTGCTGTTCAGACAGAAGCTTTTGGAGTTCTCTGGAATTTTCATTGGCTTGAATGAGTGTATACCTTGAATAGAGAAACCTGAAGCGATGAACCGCTGACGCAACCATCACGTGACCGTGGATCCGCCGCGGGAAGGGGCCTTTGGCCGCGGATCCGCGGCCCATTAGAGTCCTCTGAGCATGAAACTTCCTGATAACTCCTATGTTGGCTTTGTGACACTTTTAAAATGTCTGGAATGATGTCTTGTTTACTGCCAGATCACAAGTCTTGGACTTGGCGTATTTTTATCAGCACTTTTGACAGTTTCGGCTCTTTTCCTGGAATTTCCTGCACAGATTCTTGAGACAAGTGTTGCGCTACGCAAAGATGATGCATGCAATGATAAACACTCAATTTCCCTCAAAATGTCGGTTTTAAAGTATAACACAAGTAATTTGGTATTTTACGGATGTTTTGCTAATATGTGCTATATTTATTCCAAACACCTTTAAATGATTGCAATTAGTAGGGAAATTGATGCATTAGAAATGCAATATTTTCGACTGATCAAGTATCATGTACGATACAATATATAACATGACATCCTCGAGTCAAGAGTGCGGATCAACCATCATAATTATCTCGTACGGTAAATCCATCGTACGACATCCCAAATCTCGGTAATATCACATTTAACTCATCATTTACCTGTTATCCTTATCATTATATATGATGAGCTGGATACTGATCTACGTATAGCACATACTGATACCATCAATAACATATATGCGTGTGTCTGAAAACACATCGCCTAAAGATCCGCTATAATATCATGTCGTATCTCAAAATACGAACCAAAATCACATCACCATTCTCGTGGCATCATGCCCAATCACATCGACTCATCTCCAAGTACCATATACTATCCTCATCATCTATGTATATGTATACGTATATATATATATACATAGTCCCATACCTATGTGTGTGTGTATATATATATACATATCCTCATATACGGATAAGTAAAATAAAATGTATGAGAGTGTGCGTGTGCGTGTATGCAAACTATACTCTGTTAGTTATGTATATGCCCTAGAGGCCATTGTTGTACATATGATGTATATTATGATGGATGCTTGGATATATACAGAGAGGACATTCTTGCTCGTCATGATAGTATGCTATTTGGTTTCTCTTTATCTTAACATGTTGACTTGTACTGGTTTACTGTCTTTCTCTCACATGTTGATAAAGCCCTTAGGATCTGTACTCAACTACTGGGACTATGATGAGATCATACTAGTGGGGCCACGGTAGTCGATGAGTACATCCTATAACTGTTCTTAGTCGAGGGTCTATCGAGACAGGGCATTGATACACCAGAGTAAACTAGCGTATACGCATCTTGACCCATATGATAGGCGATGGATGATCCCATATCCATCGGTGTTTGACATCAAGGCTGGTGTACGGGTGCTCAGTGGAGACTGGGTACACTGGACGGACTCGCAGAGAACTCCCAGATGGTGATATACCACACGTCAGATGGCAGTTCTTCGGTGACACTGGTACAGGGTAGTCTTTAGACCCGAGATTGTCATAGAGTCTTGTGTGATTCCCACTGTGCTTTGATTTCCACCTTACCACGTTCAAGAGGGCGTGCAAAACAGTGGCTTTTGGGTACAGTCCCGAATCACATGGAGGCAATGAGCGATAGGAGGGGATTCGTCTCTCCCGGTATAGGGAGTTGATGTTGTGCTGTGTTCGATTGGCTATAACTGGAAATCCCTGGCCAGGGCTGATATAGGGATATATTGGTAAGTGTTACCAGTAGTTTCTCGACCTGTTATGAGCTTCACATCGACACGACTTATCGGTTACTGGGGTCTGACGTATACCACCCCAAGACTTGATATGTGACATATCAGACGAACAGACCGGACTGTACGGGAGTGTTACTGATTGGATTCACAGGAGAACGGACATGCTAGCTTGTTGATCTTCTGATCGCTCAATACCTGGGTGGCTGTTATGTTTAGCTGACCGCTTGCAGCTTGTGAGTGTTTGATATGATCATCACCTGCTACCGGCGTATTGACGATTCTTTAGAGTCCTACACAGAGCTTTCTTGGCTCAGGAAAAACGGAGTAGAGGCACATATGTGATATGTGCAGGACCGAGGATAATGAGATATGAGATACCGTATTATATTCTCGCGATATTTAGATATGAACCGGGACATCGGATCAAGTGTTGATTCGATGAATCGGTACATGATATATTAGTCGGTTATATTCGATATAGCCGGATCGTCGGATCAAGTGCTGATTCGATGATTTAATGTATAATGATATATATGATATATTGTATTACATTATCTAATATTGGCTCGCATTATTATTTCATTTTCTCACCGGATTAATACATTGATATATATGCGATATATGTTAATTGTATTATTTTCTTTTGTTGCAAATATATAATATATATGTGATATATATTATTGTGACATGATATGATTTATTATGAAACATGTTTAGGGATGATAAAAAGAGATTAGGGTTTGATTAGGGTTAGCTCCTTCTTGTTCATTCTAGAAGGATTTCCTTTTGTCTTGGTTAAGATATTATGGTTGACACTTATCCATGACTCATTCTTAACCTAACCAAACCCTAGCTCTAGTTTATTCTCTACAAAGGTTAAGCCTCTCATCCTTGACCATTGTTCCATAATCATTCATATACTCATATTACTATTCATCACAAAAGGATTATTTCTTTATTCTTCATCTTCATCTCTCTTGAGTTTTTGAAAGAGCTCACTAGATTTTCCTTTGGTGATGATTTTCTTATGAGAAATTGATATAAAAAGAAAGCATAAATACTACTCCATCATCCTCATCTAATCTAGCCCATTTGATTTGGGTGTTCACTTCTTTAGAGTGAGAGAGCTTGGGTTATAGCGACTTCGACGTAGATCATCGGAGAAGCGGAACACTACAAGCTAGCATGGATCGTTCGAGTCTTGGAGCCTCTCTTGAGTCCGGGAGATCGTGGATCGCGGCGAAGGGACTTCTACTCGGAGCTTATGAAGCGAAGGAGCAGACTACAAAGGTTGTAATCCCTCACACATAGTAGTAAAGATGTTTACTTGCATGTTAAACCCTAATAATCTAGCAAAGATCCTGGCTTTGGGTTGTTCGGCACGTCTAAAATTATATTCAGGCATGTTTGATGCCTTATGAACCCTCACAAGAGTGTCTAGGAACCCTATAGTGGTATCAGAGCCTAGCTAGAGCATTAGGCGAAGTGTATAAGAAGTTAAAACTCCGATCGAACCCGATACGACGAAAATGAACCCCTCTCTGGATATTTTTCAAAAATGCGATTTTTTCTGGATTAAAAATACCTAAAAAAATCAGAAGGTAAATTCAAGAATTATGGTGAAAAACGATGACGTCATCCCTACAGAGCGCCGCGGAACCGCGGCCGTACCTTGCTTGGGCCGCGGATCCGCGGCACTACTATTTGATTGGACACTTCTGTTTTCACAGTAATTCCTTTTAATGCTTTTATACTTTCAGGGTATTTTTTATTCTGACTCAAGTGTTGATTATTCTGGGTTTTATTTTGTAATCATAGATTCGATCGGAATATTTAAATTCGTTATTATTTCTGGATATTTAGAAAATGTTAAAATGTTCGAGCGGATATCATTAACTCACTTTTTCCCGGCACGAAAAACATTCAAGTGTTGAATTTTTATCGGGTTTAAATCTTTCGGAAAAGTGTGCAAGTAACACGGTGGACCCTCTAGAAGACAACAAACCTTAACTCGATTATGTGACCGTCTTGAACTGCCTCTAAACCTTAGGGTTTGGGGCAGTACGGCGTGCCACATGTGAGGCGTTGGCTTGACCCTTCTACGGCTGGATCACTGGTACTGTGACATATTCTGGGATTATTTGAACTCCGCTCAAGTGTTGAGCTATTTAGGAAATTTTGGGTATTTGATTATCTGTTCGAAAAGTTTAATCCTGTCTATTTATCTAGAATGTGATACAATATGTGGAATTCATAGAGTTAGGCATGAAATGCGAAGTATGTGATATTTCGGATTTACGATGTCTAAAGTGATTGTGGATTCCAAATATTGTAGTTTTACAATTTCTTTTCTGTGACCGTAAGTGTAGTATGTAGTTGTATTGCCGGTTTTCGTTGCTATACATCAACGACGATCGGTGTATGCATACTTACTTACGTTGATGATATGTGATATTATGTGTTGCCGTGATATGTTATATTGGATCGTCGTGTTCTGAATAGCCGGGGGTTTTATGTGAGATGAGGGTTTTTATTTTCATTCATGTAAAATTCATTTGTATGTAATATTCTTTTATTGGGGCACTTCCAGGATGAGGTTGATGTCACCATTGTATATTATTTACTTTTCCGCATTAGGTAGACCCAAGGAGGGGAGCACAAGTAACCGGGTTCTAGGGTCTAGTGGGAGGCCATCTCGAAGAGTCGAGATCGGGTCTCCTAACCCTAGAATTGGCAGTGTTACTTGCCGCTCTCGTAGGGGTATAGGGATGTGGGTTTGGCTATTCATTGCGACCGTGGAATCCGTGTTTTATACAGGCTCGTATTGAAAACACGGACATCCTAGTATATCCAATATTTCATATATGTTCTTCTGCTGCAATGTTCTGTGATGAGATCATATTACTGCCTGAGACGAATGCTTATACTATATATATATGCTGATATATAAATATTACTGCTTTCGTTTCTTCTGTGATGCTTAAGAAGCATAAGCTGATGGGATTTTATTAATGAGATTAATAAAAAGAAAAGAAACCTAAAAGATGTTGTAGAATCAAAACTTTATAAAAAGGGTAGCTACAGTTTTGCTTTGCATAGCGGTATATATGATATACCCTGCACCTTATTCGATACGGAAAGAACCGAGATCCCTTCACCGGGAGTGACCTCTTTAGCGAAACTGGAAGATGCTACAAAACTCGGTTTGTCTTTTGATTGCTTTTAGAGTTTTGCTTTGCATAGCTGTATATATGATATACCCTGCACCTTAGTCTATGAGGAAAGAGCCGAGATCCCTTCACCAGGAGTGACCTCTTTAGCAAAACTAATGAAAGCCTAAAAAACACTCCATTTCAAAATTTTACATGATTCTACGACGATATCAAGTTCCTTACGCTCATGGTTTTCTGAAAAACCTGTGTAGCCCTCCGTCATTCCAGATAGATATTATTTAGTATTCGTGCTATGTTTGTTGACTTAGTCAAGGTGTAGTGTACGGTAGCTAAATAGTGTTTATCTGCTAAAACATGAGATATGATTGAATTAGGGTATTCGCACGGCCTTGTTGACTCAGTCAACGGTCATACGGGTGGGTTTAATTCAATCGGGAAATGTATGTGTTGAACTTGACTTGCGATTTATGGTTTGTTGACTTAGTCAAGGTCATAGATCGCTAGGGGCAAAATATTATCGGGAATTTCAAGTGTTGAAATTTGCAATGAGATTGCATACCTCCTATGAGATAGTTGGATCCCGATACCCACTGCGAGTAAGTGTTACTCCTGGGAGAGTTTTACACAGGACAATTAGCCGATCAAGTAGGTGTCTAGAAAAGTGTTAACGGGTTTACGCCTCTGGGAAAACGAGGTTTACTTTAATTAGGTCCGTGCGAAAGCACGGGGAACCTCCCTCAAGTACCGACACTGATCTGGCTGAAAGATTGACGAAATTGTAGGGTGTAATTAATCCCGGGTAATCTTACCTTTTAGGGTTTGAAGGAAGATTTGATAAAAACTGTGGGAGACAACCTAATTAGATAAGATAATAACCAATCTAATCTTGCAAGAGCATACACTAAAGTGTTTTTTTCTCTCTCTCCAAGTAGCGACCATGTCAGGCCATAATCAAGATAATAATATGGATGTATTGACTGAACCCGCTTATTATACTGAGCAGGGGAACGTTGGAACCGTTCTTTCTTATAAGAGTTATAAGACTGAACAGGAAACAGGAGAATATCTGGATTCCCACGCCGCCCAAAAGAACATGCATGTTGATGCATCTTCTTCAGGTGTGTTAGTTATTGAGAACTGTTTCTCAGTTCACCCTACGTCCTGGGTATTAGATACCGGATCAGGATCCCACATATGTAAATTGTTACATGGGCTACGGAAAGGTAGAGAACTGGGAAAAGGTTATCATTCCGTTCAAGTAGGAGACGGTGCAAGTATTGCAGCCAAAGCAGTTGGCGAATATCACCTAGTATTGGCAAGTCATAATACGCTGATTCTAAATGAGTGCTATTATATACCGAACATGATGTGCAACATTATATCAGTTTCTTTATTAAGTAAAGAAGGATATAATTTTGTAGCAAACGATAATGTTATGAATATATTCCTAGATCAAAAGTTGATTGCATCAGGCTCGTTACATAATAGCATATTCATTCTCAATCAAAATACAGTCCTCAATATAGAAAACACAAACAAGAGGAAAAGTTCAGAAATGAACGAATCCTTCTTGTTGCATTGTAGACTTGGCCATATCAATGAGACACAGCTAGCTAAGTTACATAAAAATAGATATTTGAATTCATTCGAATTATCATCTTATGATACTTGCCATTCATGTCTCAAAGGAAAAATGACCAAAGCTCCGTTTAGTGGACACGGAGAAAGAGTTACGGAACTCTTAGGACTGGTACATAGTGATGTATGCGGTCCCATGTCTACACACGCCAGGAACGGTTCTTCCTACTTCATTACATTCACTGACGATCTCTCTAGATACGTGCATGTATTCCTATTGAAACACAAGTCTGAAACTTTTGAGAAATTCAGAGAATATAAGCACGAAGTAGAGAACTAAACGGGAAAAAGTATTAAGATCCTTCGATCTGATCGAGGAGGAGAATACTTGAGCAATGATTTTCTGGATTATCTAAAAGAGAATGGGATTCTCTCTCAGCTTACTCCTCCTTATACACCACAGCACAACGGTGTATCGGAACAGAGGAATCGGACCCTATTAGATATGGTGCGCTTTATGATGAGCGAAGCTGAGTTACCTATTTCCTTCTGGGGGTATGCGCTTGAGACAGCCATATACATATTGAATCTAGTTCCGTCTAATTCTGTACCTACCACACCATATGAGATATGGAGTGGGAAGAGACCATTTTTTAAACGAGTTAAGATATGGGGTTGTCTGGCTTATGTCAAAAGGCAAAATCCAGACAAACTCGAGGCACGATCAGTTCTTTGCAAATTTGTGGGATATCCAAAGAATTCTCAAGGATATTTTTTCTACCAAGCTGAGGAACAAAAAGTGTTTGTTGCTCAACATGCCACCTTTTTGGAAAAGGAATTTCTTGCAAAAGAAATTAGTGGCAAAGAGGTAGAGCTAGAAGAGGTTCCAGCACCACAAACTACAACGGATGATTTGTTGGAACCAGAAGATTCAGTAGTACCCGACAAACCCCAGTCTCTCCGCCGATCTAGTAGGGTTTCTCATCCACCTGAGAGATATTACGGTTTTCTCATTGATGGTGGAAGCGAGAATTGCATCATGGAAGATGATGACCTAACTAGTTTCGAGCAGGCCATCACGAGTGGTGACTCTATGAAATGGCTGGATGCAATGCGATCTGAGATGGAATCCATGTACACCAATAAAGTATGGACTTTGGAAAATGCTCCTGATGGGGTAAAACCCATTGGGAGCAAGTGGATCTTGAAAAAGAAATTTGGTATAGATGGAAAAGTTGAGACTTTCAAAGCTAGACTTGTAGCAAAAGGTTTTCGTCAACGACCAGGTGTGGATTATGACGAAACCTTTTCTCCAGTGGCTATGCTTAAGTCCATCCGGATCTAACTTGCCATTGCTGCATACCATGACTACGAAATCTGGCAAATGGATGTTAAGACCTCCTTTCTAAACGGTGATTTAGAAGAGTGCGTGTACATGATGTTAGTTATGTATATGCCCTAGAGTCCATTGTTGTACATATGATGTATATTATAATGGATGCTTGGATATATATAGAGATGACTTTCTTGCTCGTCATGATAGTATGCTATTTGGTTTCACTTTATCTTAATATGTTGACTTGTACTGGTTTACTGTTTTTCTCTCACATGTTGATAAAGCCCTTAGGATCTGTACTCGACTACTGGGACTATGATGAGATCTTACTAGTGGGGCCATGGTAGTCGATGAGTACATCCTATAACTGTTCCTAGTCGAGGGTATATCGAGACAGGGCATCGATACACCAGAGTAGACTAGCGTATACGCATCTTGACCCATATGATGGGAGATGGATGATCCCATATCCATCGGTGTTTGACGTCAGAGATGGTGTACGGGTGCTCAGTGGAGACTGGGTACACTGGACGGACTCCCCGATAACTCCCAGATGGTGATATACCACACGTCAGATGGCAGTTCTCCGGTGACACTGGTACAGGGTAGTCTATAGACCCGAGATCGTCATAGAGTCTTGTGTGATTCCCACTGTGCTTTGATTTCCACCTTACCACGTCCAAGAGGGCATGCAAAACGGCGGCTTTTAGGTACAGTCCCGAATCACATGGAGGAAATGAGCGATAGGAGGGGATTCGTCTCTCCCGGTATAAGGAGTTGATGTTGTGCTGTGTTCGATTGGCTATAACTGGAAGTCCTTGGCCAGGGCTGATATAGAGATTTACTGGTAAGTTTTACTAGTAGTTTCTCGACCCGTTATGAGCCACACATCGACATGACTTATCGGTTACTGGGGTCTGACGTTTACCACCCCTAGACTTGATATGCGACATATCAGACGAACATACCGGACTGTACGGGAGTGTTACTGATTGGATTCACAGGAGAACGCAGATGCTAGCTTGTTGATCTTCTGATCGCTTAATACCTCGGTGGCTGTTACGTTTAGCTGACCACTTGCAGCTTGTGGGTGTTTGATATGATCATCACCTGCTACCAGCGTATTGACGATTCTTTAGAGTCCTACATAGAGGTTTCTTGGCTCAGGCGAAACGGAGTAGAGGCACATATGTGATATGTGCAGGACCGAGAATAATGTGATATGAGATACCGTATTATATTCTCGCGATATTTAGATATGAACTGGGTCATCGGATCAAGTGTTGATTCGATGAATCGGTACATGATATATTAGTCGGTAATATTCAATATAGCCGGATCGTCGGATCAAGTGTTGATTCGATGATTTAATGTATAATAATATATATGATATATTGTATTACATTATCTAATATTGGCTCGCTTTATTATTTCATTTTCTCACTGGATGATACATTGATATATATGCGATATATGTTAATTGTATTATTTTCTTTTGTTGCAAATATATAATATATATATGATATATATTATTGTGACATGATATGATTTATTATTAAACATGTTTAAGGATGATTAAATGGGATTAGGGTTTGATTAGGGTTAGCTTCTTCTTGCACCTTCTAGAAGCTTTGTTTTTGTCTTGGTTAAGATATTATGGTTGATATTTTTCCATGACTCATAACTTAACCTAACTAAACCCTAACTCTAGTTTATTCTCTACAAACTCTGAGCCTATCATCCTTGACCATGGTTCTATAATCAATTATATACATTTCTTTTCTATTCATCAGAAAAGGATTATCTTTTCCATTATCATCTTCTTCTCTCTTGAGTTCTAAAAGAAAATGCTTACTAGTTAATTCTTTTGTGATGATTTCTTGTGAGAAAGTAAATAAAAAAGAAAGCATAATTACTACTCCCTCATCCTCATCTAATCTAGCCCATTAGATTAGGGTGTTCATTTCTTTAGAGTGAGAAAGCTTAGGTTAAAGCAACTTCGACGTAGATCATCGGAGAATCGGAATACTTCAAGCTAGCATGGATCGTTCGAGTCGTGGAGCTTCTCTTGAGTCCGGGAGATCATGGATCGCGGCGAAGGGACTTCTACTCGGAGCTTGTGAAGCGAAGGAGCGGACAACAAAGGTTGTAATCCCTCACACTTAGATAAAAAGATGTTATCTTGCATGCTAAACCCTAATAATCTAGCAAAGATCCTGTCTTTGGGTTGCTCGGCACATGTAAAATTTTATTCATGCATGTTTGATACTTTATGAACCTTCACAAGTGTGCCTAGGAACCCTAGAGTGGTATCAGAGCCTAGCTAGAGCATTAGGCGACGTGTTTACGAAGATAAAACTCCGATCGAACCCGAACCGACGAAAATGAACCCCTCTCTATACATTTTTTAAAATCTGGGATTTTTCTGAATTAAAAATACTTAAAAAAATCAGCAGGGAATTCTAAGAATTACCATGAAACACGGGCCTACAACTCCACTAAATCGCCGCGGAACCGCGGCGGGAACCTGCTTCCTGCGGCGGTTCCGCGGCCGAATTATGGGATTGTGACACGTGGCTTCATGGTAATATCTGTAGGTGCTTGTTGATGCTTCTGGGTATTTTTAAAGTGACTCAAGTGTTGAGTAATCTGGGGTTTCTTTTGTAATTGTAGATTCGATCAGAAAATTTAAATTCGTTATTATTTCCGGATATTTAGAAACTGTTAAACTATTTGAACGGATATCATTAATTCACTTTTTCCCGGCACGGCAAACTTTCAAGTGTTGAATTTTTATCGGGTTTAAATCTTTCGGAAAAATTGTATAAGTTAAGCGGTGGACCCTCTAGAAGACAACAAATCTTAACTCGATTATGTGACCGTCTTGAACTGCCTTTTGAACCTTCGGGTTTGGGGCAGTACGGCGTGCCACATGTGAGGCGTTGGCTTGACCCTTCTACGGCTGGATCACTGGTACTATGACATATTCTGGGATTATTTGAACTTCGCTCAAGTGTTGAGCACTTTAGAAAATTTTGGGTATTTGATTATCTGTTCAAAAAGTTTAATACTATCTGTTTATCTGGAATGTGATACAATATGTGGAATTCATAGGGTTAGGCATGAAATGCGAAGTATGTGATATTTCGGATTTACGATGTCTAAAGTGATTGTGGATTCCAAATATTGTAGTTTTACACTTTCTTTTCTGTGATCATAAGTGTAGTATGTAGTTGTATTGCCGGTTGTCGTTGCTATACATCGACGGCGATCGGTGTATGCATACTTACTTACGTTGATGATATGTGATATTATGTGTTGCTAAGATATGATGTGCAGGATTGTCACGATTGAATAGCCGGGGGTTTTATGTGAGATGAGAGTTTTATTTTTCATTCATGTAAATTCAAATGTAATGTAATATTCTTTTATTTGGGGCACTTCCGGGTTGAGCTTGCTGCCACCAGTGTTGTATATTATTTACTTTTCCGCATTAGGAAGGACCCAAGGAGGGGAGCACAGGTGACCGGGTTCTGGGGTTCAGTGGGAGGCCATCTCGAGGAGTCGAGACCGGGTCTCCTAAACTACAGAATTAGTAGGGTCGCTTGCTGCTCTCGTAGGGGTACAGGGTGTGGGCTTGGCTATTCATCACGACTGTGGAAGCCGTATTTTCTATTATTGGCTAAGTACTAAATATGGACGTCCTAGTATATCCCACATTATATCTATGTTTCTGCTGCGATATCTGTGATGTGATCATTTGATATGTTGTGATGGATACAGTATATAGTATATATGATATATTATATAGATGTTACTTATGTTTTACACCCGCACTAGCCCTGCCCTGCTCTGTCGTTAGTTACCTAACCTAACGGTGCACGAGGGAACATCGAGGCGAATGCGGATGGCATAAGTGTATGTCGTATTTATCTGTGATGCTTAGGAAGCATAAGCTGATTGGATTTTTATTAATGAGATTAATAAAAAGAAAAGAAACCTAAAAATGTTGTAGAATCAAAACTTTATAAAAGGGGTAGCTACAGTTTTGGTTTGCGCAGTGATATATATGATATGTCCTGCACCTTATTCTATGAGGAAAGAGCCGAGATCCCTTCACCGGGAGTGACCTCTTTAGCGAAACTGGCAGATGCTACAAAACTCGGTTTGTCTTTTGATTGCTTTTAGAGTTTTGCTTTGCACAGCGGTATATATGATATATCCTGCACCTTATTCGATGAGGAAAGGGCCGGCGATCCCTTCACCGAGAGTGACCCCTTTAGCGAAACTAAGAAAAGCCTAAAAAACACTCCTTTTCAAAAACACATGATTCTACAACGATATCAAGTTCATTACGCTCAGGGTTTTCTGAAAAACCTGCGTAGCCCTCCGTCATTTCAGATAGATATTATTTAGTATTCGTGCTACGTTTGTTGGCCTGCATCAAGGCGTAGTGTGCGGTAGCTAACTAGTATTTATCTGTTTATGCATATGATGCAGATTGGATTAGGGTAGTCGTGCGACTTTGTTGGCCTGCGTCAAGGGTCGTGCAGGTGGGTTTAATTCAATCAAGAAATGACGGGTTGAACTTGACTAGTGCACTATGGTTTGTTGGCCTGCGTCAAGGTCATAGAACGCTGGGGGCAAAAATCTTATCGAGAATTTCAAGTGTTGAAATTTGCAATGAGATTGCATACCTCCTATGAGATAGTTGGATCCCGATACCCACTGCGAGTAAGTGTTACTCCTGGTAGAGTTTTACACAGGACAATTAGTCGATCAAGTAGGTGTCTAAGAAAAGTGTTAACGGGGTTACGCCTCTGGGAAAATGAGGTTTACTTTAATTAGGTCCGTGCGAAAGTACGGGGAACCTCCCTCAAGTACCGACACTGATCTGGCTGAAAAGATTGACGAAATTGTAAAGTGTAATTAATCCCGGCTAATCTTACCTTTTAGGGTTTGGAGGAAGATTTGATAAAAACAGTGGGAGACATCCTGATTAGATAAGGTAATAACCAATCTAATCTTGTAAGAGCATACGCTAAAGTGTTTTCTTCTCTCTCTCTCTCCAGGTAGCGACCATGTCAGGCTATAATCAAGATAATAATATGGATGTATTGACTGAACCCGATTATTGTACTGAGTAAAGGAACGTTGGACCCGTTCTTTCTTATAAGAGTAATAAGACTGAACAGGGAATAGGAGAATATCTAGATTCTCAAACCGCCCAAAAGAACATGCATGATGATGCATCTTCTTCGGGTGTGTTAGTTATTGAGAACTGTTTCTCAGTTCACCCTACGTCCTGGGTATTGGATACCGGATCAGGATCCCACATATGTAAATTGTTACATGGGCTACGAAAAGGTAGAGAACTGGGAAAAGATGATCATTCCATTCAAGTAGGGAACGGTGCAAAGTATTGTAGCCAAAGCAGTTGGCGAATATCATCTTGTATTACCAAGTCGTAATACACTGATTCTAAATGAGTGCTATTATATACCGAACATGATGTGTAATATTATATCAGTTTCTTTATTAAGTAAAGAAGGATATAATTTTATAGTAAAGGATAATGTTATGAACATATTCCTAGATCAAAAGTTGATTGCATCAGGCTCGTTACATAATGGCATATTCATTCTAAATCAGAATACAGTCCTCAATATACAAAACACACACAAGAGGAAGAGTTCAGAAATGAACGAATCCTTCTTGTGGCATTGTAGACTTGGTCACATCAATGCTACACGACTGGCTAAGTTGCATAAAGATGGATATTTGAACCCGTTCGAATTATCATCTTATGATACTTGCCATTCATGTCTCAAAGGAAAAATGACCAAAGCTCCGTTTAGTGGACACGGAGAAAGAGTTACAGAACTCTTAGGACTGGATACATAGTGATGTATGCGGTCCCATGTCTACGCATGCCAGGAACGGTTCTTCCTACTTCATTACATTCACTGACGATCTCTCTAGATACGGACATGTGTTTATGATGAAACACAAGTCTAAAGCATTTGAGAAATTCAGAGAATATAAGCACGAAGTAGAGAACCAAACGGGCAAAAGTATTAAGATTCTTCGATCTGATCGAGGAGGTAAATACTTAAGCAGTGAGTTCCTAGATTATCTAAAAGAGAATGGGATTCTCTCTCAGCTTACTCCTCCTTATACACCATAGCACAACGGTGTATCGGAGCGGAGGAATCGCACCCTATTAGATATGGTGCGCTCGATGATGAGTACAGCTGAGTTACCTATTTCATTCTGGGGGTATGCACTGGAGACAGCTGCAGACCTATTGAATATGGTTCCCACCAAATCTGTGCCAACCACTCCATATGAGATATGGAAAGGAAAGAGACCATATCTTAATTATGTTAGGATATGGGGTTGTCCGGCATATGTGAAAACACAAAATCCGTACAAACTCGGCGCAAGGTCTATTCTGTGCAAGTTTATTGGATATCCCAAACATTCCCGCGGGTATATCTTCTACCACACCGAAGAACAAAAGTTGTTTGTTTCTCGGCACGCCACCTTTTTAGAAAAGAAATTTCTTTAAAAAGAAATTAGTGGCTTTGAGGTAGAACTGGAAGAAGTTCCAGCAGAACAAACTACAACAGATGATTTAGTGGAACCAGAGGATTCAGTAATACCCGACGAACCCCAGCCTCTCCGCCGATCTAGCAGGGTTTCTCGTCCACCTGAGAGATACTACGGTTTTCTCATTGATGGTGGAAGCGAGGATTGCATCATGGACGATGATGACCCGACTAGTTTCGAGCAGGCCATCACAAGTGGTGACTCTATGAAATGGCTGGATGCAATGCGATCTGAGACGGAATCCATGTACACCAATAAAGTATGGATTTTAGAAAATGCTCCTGAAGGGGTAAAACCCATTGGGAGCAAGTGGGTTTTTAAAAAGAAATTTGGTGTAGATGGAAAAGTTGAGATTTTCAAAGCTAGACTTGTAGCAAAGGGATTTCGTCAACGACCAGGTGTGGACTATGACGAAACCTTTTCTCCAGTTGCTATGCTTAAGTCCATCCGGATCTTACTTGCCATTGTTGCATACCATGACTACGAAATCTGGCAAATGGATGTTAAGACCGCCTTTCTAAACGGTGATTTAGAAGAGAGCGTGTACATGAATCTGTTCCCCTCCGAACGGCGGCGCACAGGACTGCGATGTTCTGGCGCTGAGATTTGGGGCAGATGCTATTTGATTTTATCCGTCTACCTCTCCGAAGATGCCAAGTTGATTTATGGCACCGTGTATCGGAGGTTTAGACGGATGCGGCCGATGTCGCAGACTTTGTCAGATTCCCCCTCGCTTGAGGGGTTTTTGATTGTGGGGACGCTCTTCCCTGCAGGCGCAAGCCCCTGCAGTTAATTACGCTACCGCATCGCGGTAACAACTTTCTCCTTCTCCAGAATTTCACTTCGTGTCGTGGGTGTTTGTTTTGTTTGTGGTTGCCCGTGGATTGTATACGGAGACTGAGTAATACCGTCGCCCGTAGGACGTGGATTAGTCCAAATCCGTATTTACTTAGATTTGGGTTTGGTGTTTTTAGTTTAAGGATACATTAGTCGCGTTGCGACTAAGATCAACTTAAACATTCGTCAAGGATACGGTAGTCCTGTTTTGGACTAAGATCAACCTGACGTGGTGATTCATTTAATTTATGGCCATCGGGACTCATCACCTCTCTAACATCGTTCAAGGATTACAACGATAGGTGTCAGAGGAGCTCAGAGATGTACCCTTGAACCAAAGCTGATTGAGCGTTTTATAGTCCATTTAAGTGTTTAAGGATACGTTAGCCGTGTTTGGGGCTAAGATCAACTTAAACGGGATCGTTTAGATCCGGCAAAAGAGCAATTGGCTCTATTGTTCCAGTTTAGGGACGTAGTGGTCCATTATAAGTTTAGGGACGTCTCGGTCCGATACCAGTTTAAGGACGTAGTGGTCCATTATTAGTTTAGGGACGTTTCGGTCCGATGCCAGTTTAGGGACGTAGTGGTCCATTATTAGTTTAAGGACATTTCGGTCCATCGCCAGTTTAGGGACGTGGTGGTCCATCATTAGTTTAGGGACATTTCGGTCCGATGCCAGTTTAGGGACGTAGTGGTCCATCATTAGTTTAAGGACGTCTCGGTCCGATATTAGTTTAAGGACGTCTCGGTCCACGAGTTTAAGGACCCCGCAGTCCATAGCGATGTGTGGTCGTTGGGACCCGTCACCTCTTTGACGTCGTTGAGGAATTACAACGATGGATGTCAAAGGAGTTTGGAGATGTACCCTCGAACCGGATGTAGATTGATTTAGGAGAGCCATTTTGCTCAGTCAATTTAATTTAAGGACTTATGGCCACGATTGGGCTAAGTCTAGTTGAAAATGTCCAACATTTTATTTGCTTTTGCATTGCATTTCTTTTTATTTTTATTTGGGCTTTGCCCAGAAAGGATGCAAAGCATCAATTTGTTTTGGGCTCTGCCCCTTTTTATTGTATTGCAATTTAATTTGGCCTACTAGGCCCCTCTGATTTGGGCCTGGCCCTTCAGTAAAATGCATTGCATTTGTCAGGCGCTTTGCGCCAATCACTGAGCGCAAGCACTTGTGGTGAGCACACGTGTCATGCTCTGGTGAGCGCAAGCGCAACAGCGCAGTGCGCTGCGCTGTTGCGCTGTGCTGTTGCGCTGCTGACACGTGGCGCGCTCTGGTAAGTTGCGCCCGTTCCAGAGAGCGAAGCTCTATTTCAAGGCACGTAGCGCAAGTTGTTCTGCAGCTGACACGTGGCGCGCTCTGGTGAGTTGCGCCAGTTCCAGAGAGCAAAGCTCTATTTCAAGGCGCGTAGCGCAAGTTGTTCTGCAGCTGACACGTGGCGCGCTCTGGTGAGTTGCGCCAGTTCCAGAGAGCAAAGCTCTATTTCAAGGCGCGTAGCGCAAGTTGTTCTGCAGCTAACACGTGGCGTTCTATCAGGAGCGCAACAGCGCAGTTTGGAAGTGCAAAGCACTAAGAATCTTTTTAGATTCCAGAACAGAAGTGCAAAGCACTATTTGTTTTCTTTGATCTAATTAGGATCAAAGAAAAATGAGTTTTTCTCTTTATTTCAAGAACCAGAGGTTCATAAAAGTGCAAAGCACTATTTTTTTTAATTTTTTTTATTTTTTGTTTTAAAGAACCAGTGGTTCATACGAGTGCAAAGCACTATTTTTATTTATTTTTATTTTCTTTTTTGTTTTAAAGAACCAGTGGTTCATACGAGTGCAAAGCACTTTTTTTATTTATTTTTATTTTCTTTTTTGTTTTAAAGAACCAGTGGTTCATACGAGTGCAAAGCACTATTTATTATGTGAAGATCATTGATCAATGATTTATCAAAAGAGATTTCTTTTCTCTCGTGAAGGTTTTTACCTTCTTCTTGAAATTTTTCTCAGAGTTCTCTCTGTTTGAAGCTCTAGATTTTTTTTTCAAGAAATGTTGATGCCTTCTCTTCTCTTCTTGGCTCCTATTTATAGGAGAAGGAAAAGAATCAATTTGTTTAGCAAATCTCTCATTGAAGGATTTGATTTGATCGTTGAGAGATTTGACTTATATTTATCATTAATCTGGGCCTTTAGATCATTCAGTGAATTTTATTCACCGTGGATTTTAAATCCAAAAGATATTCTATTTGTTATTCTGGTGAGATTTTCAGGGAAATCTTTCCTCGTCCAAGATTTTTCCATAAATTGATGATTTTTAATCATCTTTGGATCTTTAATCCAACGGTTCCCATAATCCTTTTCCATTTGGAAAGATTTAGAAGCTTTTAGAATTTTAATTCTATTTCGAAAGATTTTTAGAGAAATTTAGAATTTTAATTCTATTAATCTGTAAGGCTTTCAAAGCCTGTCACGTGCTGGCACGTGACCCTTGGTCACGTGTGAGCACGTAACCCCGAAATTGGTTCCTTTAACAGTCGCTTGTTCATATTGTTGTTTTAACCATCACGTGTCAACACGTGACCATTGGTCACGTGTGAGCACGTGATATTTCATTGAGATAACTTCTGATTTTTAATCAGGGAACAGATTTTAGAATTTAATTCTATTCATTATTTTAGAGGCCTTAAGAGCCCATCACGTGTCTGCACGTGGCCTATGGTCACGTGTGAGCACGTGATGCCCCATTGGGGTCTTTTCTAAGTTTTTATTATATCTTCTAACTCCTCCAGCGGATTCTTAAAAGCCCATCACGTGTGAACACATAATGCCTCATAACTTTTGATCCCGGATGAATTATGAAGCCCATAATATATCAAATCGAGGGTTTTTCGAGACGCTTTCAATACAATCAGAATTTATCCGTTTCTCCTTCGGGAGTTTGTCAAAAAACAGCCCGGAAGATACTGGTTCGTATTTCCTTAAGCGTATCGCTGCCATTTGATACCTTGGACTCTTTTGCGCAGAAATTTTTGGCGGGAACAAATGCCCCCCACTACTTTGCCCACGTAAGTATGTACGTGGGTGAAGTAGTGCAGAGTTATGCAGAGTTATGCATGGCGTATGACCAGTTTTGGGTTGATGTATCACTTTCAGAATCTTGATCTGAGAAGATAACGAGCGGACACAAGCGTCGTCATTTATCACTGACTCAAATCTCAACTCTTAAGGGATATAGTTCCAACCCTTAACTCCATGAGCCGCATCCTTCTATTTCTTTTTTTGTCTCACTCTGGCATGGAGTAGTTCATACGCTTATGAGTAAGTTCTCCATTTCAGTGGCATGTAGCTTTGGCAAGTGTGGCCCATAGATGGTCGGCCCATCTTGACTTCTTTGCAGGGCAGTGATGGCTTAGGAGATAGGGGTAGGATCTGCCACCTAAGGCTTTTCAACTTTACGAGCCGTGAGGGTCTCATAAAGACTTTTCTCCCTACGAGTCGTGAGGATCTCGTAGGTGTATTTTCTCCTTGGGAATCGTGAGGATTCCTAAGTGTGTTTTCTCTTATAAGTCGTAAGGATCCTATAAGAGAGTTTTCCCTCTTACGAGTCGAGAGGACCCGTAAGCGGTTGTTTCCCTCCTTATCGAGATTCGACTTTGGAGAGTGTGACCCGTGGATAGTATGCAAGAGACCGTTTTGGGCCGACTTGCAGGGTCCCAGTGCTTAGGAAACAGGTTTTTTAATCCCTACTGCCTAAGGCTTTATCTCACAAGTCAAGACGAATCGAGAAAATCTCGCAAAGACATCAATTTCCTCACGAGTCGAAACGGATCGAGCAGATCTCGCAAGAACATCTTAACGTCGCATTTAACCTCTGCTCTTTACGACAGAAGCCCGTTAAGGTTGGTGGTACTTAGGGTTTTGGCCATCGTACCGTCGCATAAGCTGATATAGTCCTCGATAGGCAATCGTGTTGTTCGAGTAGCCCTGCGACTGCCGTGTCTCTGATCCCTTTGGGGGCTGGACAAGACGTCTTCAAGCAATCCTCCTTGGCAGTTTGACCGTCAGAAGAGCAAGCGCTAGGAATTTTCCATGCCGCTTTTTACTTGAGGTTAGGCTCATTTTGGAGAGCCCCGATGAGTCATAACCACTCCGCGCTGGTGTGGGGATGATCTCCGATAGTCTTTCGGGCTTTATATGAGTTGCCGTTAAGACCCTGAAGCTAGGAATTTGGCCTTTGCTTCGTTTGCTGGCATTGCGTCTGCTGTATCGAGACGAATGTTGCGGTGGGAACTAGGGATTTTGCCGTGGCTCCGTTTATTTGATGATGTTACGTCTGCTGTGTCGAGACGAACGTTGGGGTGACATCTTGTCTGCTGTATCGAGACGGACGTCGAAATGGTGACCACTCCATACTGGTGCGAGATGATCTCCGATTGTCTTTCCGGTTTTATATGACTTGCCGTTAAGACCCTGAAGCTAGGAATTTAGCTATCGCTTCGTTTGCTGGCATTGCGTCCTCTGTATCGAGACGAATGCTGAAGTGAAGCTGGGATTTTGCCATCGCCCCGCTTGATGGTGTAATATCTGTGTCCTGCTGGAATGAGGAGGCACACCGCTGGTGATCTCTAAGTTGTCGATGTTGACGTCGAGACCCTGAAGCTCGAGATCTTCGTTTGCTTCATTTGTTGACATCGTGTCTGTAATATTGCGACAAATGTCGAGATGGTCTCTAGGTTGTCTATGAACCGTCGAGATTTGGCTTCGCTTTCTGATGGAGCCTTTTGGGAAGGCATGGTTCCCTCTTTATCTGTGCCCCTGAATTGTATACAGGGATCGATGCGATTTCACCTGTATGGCAAAAAGTTTCATTCTTTCATTTTTTTTTATTCTTTCCGCGATGCTCTATCATTTCAGCTTTTATATCGCGAAGGTCGCGATTGCCCAATCATTTCGGCTATTTTTCGCGGTGCCCAATCATTTCGGCTATTTTTTCTTTTTACTCGCTGCTTTTTATTGCGAGTTGCCTAATCATTTTGGCTATTTATTTTATTTTTACTCGTTGTTTTTTATTGCGAGTTGCCCAATCATTTCGGCTATTTTGCATGCATACATTTTTACTTGCTGATTTTGTTTGCAAGTTGCCCCATCATTTCGGCTATTTCGTATGCATTTTTTTTTCGAGTAAGGGATTTGGGATCTGATACCGATCTTGGCATCAGCATCGCTGCGACCGGAATATTTCCAGGAGCGAATCATCATTTGCCTTGAAAGGACTTGGAATTTGATACCGGTTTAGGCATCAGGATCGCTGCAACTGGGATATTGCCAGGAGCGAATCATCATTTGCCTTGAAAGGGCTTGGAATTTGATACCGGTTTAGGCATCAGCATCGCTATAACTGGGATATTGCCAGGAGCGAATCATCACTTGCCTTTTTCGATGTTAAACAAAGGTTGCTTAGTGAACAGGGTTAAGGGTCCTGTCGGCTAAGGCTTTTGACTTCATGAGCCGTAAGGGTCTCACAAAGGTACTTCTTCCTACAAGTCGTGAGGATCTTGTAGTTGTGTTTTCTCCTTGGGAATCGTGAGGATTCCTAAGTGCATGTTCTCTTGTAAGTCGTAAGGATCTTACAAAAGGGTTTTCTCCTTATAAGTCGAGAGGACTTACAGGTGTCGTTTGCTGTACAAGCATATCCCTAGTTACAGATAGGACTTCGTTAGGGAAATGTTTATTCGCGCCCGTGGATTGTATACAAGAGCCAATATCGGACCACTTGTAGGGCAATGTCGAAAGTTGTGGGGGTTGCTTAAGCATAGGTTTAGGTCTCTGTAGCTCAAGACTTTCAAATCTTATGAGCCGTAAGGGTCCCACAAGAGAGTTCTCCTTACGAGTCTTGAGGATCTCGCAAGTGTATTTTCTCCTTAGGAATCGTGGGGATCCCTAAGTGTGTTGTTCCTTTGTGAGTCGTAAGGATCTCACGCAGGTGGTTTCTCCTTACAGGGTCGAGAGGACCCTATAAGTGTTTCTTAACGAGATTGCGCCCTTTCGGGTTTTCACAAACACTCGCCGGTAGTCCTGCTGTTTTTACTCACGGAGCCATTTCAGGTTTTCATCCGTGCCCGTTTTGCTTATGGACATACCTTTTTTTTTATTCTTTTTTTTTCTTCTTCTTTTTTTTTTTTTACGAGGTCGCGCCCTTTCGGGTTTTCACGAACACTCGCCGGTAGTCTTGCTGTTTTTACTCACGGAGCCCTTTCGGGTTTTCATCCGTACCCTTTTTGCTTATGGACATACCCTTTTTTTTGTTTTAATAATCTCGTCAGCCTGAGAATGCTGCGGTAGTAGTTTAAAAACATTTCGGTCATTTGCAAGTTTTAGGACATTGCGGTCCATCATTAGTTTAAGGACATCTCGGTCCGTTGTTAGTTTAAGGACGTTTCGGTCCGTTGTCGCCGTATTTGAGGCGAATATCTAGTTTATTGGCTTTTCGTTCTATGAGTCTTTCTCCATGAATGAACATGATGCCCCCGGCGTATCCATCTTCTTCGGAGCGTGCGGTTGTGGCGGACTCACCTTCCAGTTCTCAGACAGCGCAAACTTGCCCTGTTGGTATTGGTCTTCAACCCAGTTTTTGAAGACGTAGTAGTCCTCGATTAGGTGACCTACTGTTTGGTGGTAAGGGCAATAGTTAGGATTATTAACATCGCCTTGCCGCAACGGACGTTTTGGAGCCGGCAGATTGATGAGTCTGTTGCACACTGCCAGCTCGAACAGTCCCCTTGTTTTATCTTGCGGAAACGAGTAAGGACGTTTCAACTTTTCCTGGAGGGATTGCCGCTTGTTGCTTTGGCAAGCAACCGATCTAGGGTCACCTGATTGTTGTTGAGCGCTGGCGACGAGGGCCTTTTTTCCTTTTCCTTTATTCTTTTTGCTCGGTCCCTTGTTTACGGGGCCGAGATTTTTTTCGAATAACGTACGATTACATGGCTGAACGTTCTCGCAGTTTCTCAATTCCTTTATTTTCGAAATAGATTCCCCGAGGGAAGAGTTGGGGGTAGCTTCTTCGTCAGAGTCGCTCCCAAAGGTGATAATTTGTGATCCCTTGAAGTCGGCTATATGACAGTCGGCGGTGGCTCTTTTGCGCTCATCTATCGCATTTTTCCGAATCGCATTTTTCCGATGTCCACAAGTTTCACACTTTGTCCTGTCGAAGTGTCGCTTTTGAGCGACATACCCTTGCCACCAACAGTTAAAGGATTCGCAGTCTTCGGTAGGATGTATGATCTTCTGATGATATAAACAGAAGTTAGGGTGCATCTCTATCTCAGAGAAAGGATTTTCTTCGGAGGGCGGTAGCTTCATTCCTACTGATAGAGCTTTGGCGAACCGTTTCCTCGTCTTGAATTTGTTTTTACCCGCAGTGTATGGCTTTTGATTTGACGGGAATACCTTGGTTCTTTCCAGTATGGCCATTTCATGCTCTTGATTGGCTTTTGCTTTCAGACGAATTTCATTTAGGAAGGCATCGATCAACTTGTCTGACGGCCGCGGAATTTCTGTTTCAGGGTCCGCCGTTGATTTCTCAGCGCAAGGATCCTCCTCATCATCCGTCAGTGAATGGGAAATCACATGACAAGTCGCTACATAGTCTTCGGATTCATCCGATAAGTTTTCTCCATCGTTTTCATCCTCGACGAAAGAACAAGTTGCCCCCGGCGTGTCCGTCTTCTTTGGAGAGTGCGGCTGTGGGGGGTTTACCTTCCAGCTTTCAGACAGCGTGAACTTGCCTTGCAGGTATTGATCCTCGATCCATCCCTTAAAGACGAAACAATCCTCAATCGGGTGACTTACCGTTTGGTGGTAAGGGCAATAATTGGGATTATTAAGATCGCCTGGCTGCGACAGATGCTTTGGACTCGGCAGATTGATGAGTCTGTTACGCACTGCCAGCTCAAACAGTCTTCTCGTTTTATTATGAGGAAACGAGTAAGGACGTCCTAGCCTCTCTTCGAGGGATGGGCATGGACGCATGTTGTTTTGGCGAGCGACCGGTTTTGAGTTGCTCGACTGTTGCTGAGTGTTGGCGACGATGATCGCTTTTCCTTTCTCATTTCGGGGATCGGGTCTTGGAGGAGACGGTCTATGGCCCATCTGGTCCATTTGGGCTAATTTGTCGATCAAGGCCTGGAAGGTGGTCGGCCTGAAGAACATCATGAATTGCGAGATGGTCGCCTGCGGATCGAGAGTTCCCACAAACATGCCTACCGCAGGTGCCTCTTCTATGCGTTGTTCGCATTTCGACCATAGGTTCCGCCATCGTGTTGCGTATTGAACCCACGTTTCGCTTGGCTTTATCCTGGCATTTATTAGTGCTGTTATCGGGGTGCGTTCACTAGCACTCGCGAATCTTTGTGTAAACAGTAGTTCCATCTCTGCAAATGTTTTGACAGAGTCGTTAGGTAGCTCCGAATACCATTCAAAGGCTGTTTCTGCTAAGCTGCCGATGAATCGACGTAGCAACAATTTGTCATCTCCTCCAGTATTGCCGCATAAGGCCCTGAATTGAGCGACATGTTGATGCGGATTCCCTGTCCCTTTATACACGTGGAATTTAGGGATCGTATATTCTGGCGGGTAACTGATTTGGTCATACCAGCTCGGATACGGTCGTCCGGTTCTAACAATTTGCCCGGCCGCTTCATTCGCCTGATGAACCCGGATCTGCTGAGCTATATATTCATCTAGGTCGACTTTGGAGATTGCCTCCTCCTTAGCTGTTGATAGAGCCGGCGGAGGATTTGACGTTTCTCCCCTGTCGTCTTCAAGGACGATCAGAGGATCTTCAGCAGGAGGGTCCGGCTGTAACATCATCCCTACCATATCTTTGAAGAGGAACGCCATCTGTTTTATATTAGCCGCTTGCTCTGCAGCTTCTTTGTCCCTCTTTTCGAGGACTCTACGTAAAAATTCAGCGTCAGTTTCTTGTTCTTGACGCTCATCCGAAGACGTTTCAGAGCTTTCTTTTGGCTCAGTGAGTGCAGCCATTGTAGTCATCATTTCCCGAAGCTTTTGTTGTTGCTCCTGGGCTTTCGTCACGGATCGGGTGAGCGGTCGGTGGCCCGTAGAAGTGCGGCTTTCCTCCTTTCCAGAAGCCATATAAACAGTGTGCACCACCATGCCCCCAGACTTGGGGCGTTTGTGTTCGGTGTCTTTGCGATTTGCCGAAGACATAGGCGCTTTTTGCGGCCTCCTTTTTTGAGTGGTTGGAGTTAAGGGAGCCGTTGTGGCGGGCACCCAAGTAGCCGTCATTCTTTATGGCTTGACAGAGTAGTCCTTCTCCTGCCGAACTTTCATCTTTTTCTGTCGGCGGGGATAGTCTTGATCAATCACCGACTCCTGGACCTGTCGCCAGACCTTGTAAATTTTAGAGGACAGCCGTTGAGGAGGATGCTCCAGCTTCTTTTCTTGAGTATTCTCCACAGGTGAAGGAGTTCTTTTGAGCACTGCAGTAGGAGAGTTTCTGCACACCTTGTTTAGCAATTCAAAACTGTTCCCGGTTGGAACAGCAGCATCGATCCCTACCGTTGGAGCTGGCGGAATTATCCCAGAGGGGGAGTTGCCCCCAGCCTTCCTCACTCGGCTCCAGTGGCGACGTCGAGCGTGTCTTGCGGATGGAGTTATTTCAGCTATAAGGGTGACTTCGTCGTGTCTCCTGTTTTGAGGAGAGACTGTTATTGGTGCTAGCCTATCGAAGGCTGACACCCGTTGAGAAGTAATGTCTAATCTGTCAAAGACAGACCTCTGGGCAGGGGAAGCAGCTTTGAGGACCTCGCCTGGAGCAGCAACTGGAATGGCCAGCCTTATAAAAACTGACTTTTTGGAAGGAGGAGCCTTTCCAATGATTTCTTCCGCTTGAGCCGGGATAGCTATCCGCTTTGGGATAGCAGCTTCGGGTATCACGGGCTTGTAGACGTTCTGGCCCAGTCTGTTGGAAACTGAGGTATTGAAGTTGGGTGACCCGTTGAGAGAGGTCGCGGCAGTGGCGAGTCGATCAAAGACCGGCTTCTTTGGAGCTTCTTGCGATGTTATTGGGGCATTGAAGCTTATCAATGGGAGCATAGTCCCGAAGAATAATCCAGCGGTGGCCTGAGTTACTTGCTCCACTGGCATCTTGAAAAGGGAGGCCGCTTGGGGCCCATAAGTCACTCCTCCAGCAATGACGGAGCGAAAGTTGCAGCTGCAGGCGGTGCAGTTCGAAGCCATCGATCTTCTGTTTTCTGCATGGAGAAAGACACCAAATCTAAGTACTTTGAATCCACAAACAACCACAGCAAACCGCGATTTTGTTCACGAACACGACACACGAAGTGTGGAGTGGAAAGAGGAAGAGGTCCCACCGGGCGTGCCAGAATCTGTTCCCCTCCGAACGGCGGCGCACAGGACTGCGAAGTCCTGGCGCTGAGATTCGGGGCAGATGCTATTTGGTTTTATCCGTCTACCTCTCCGAAGATGCCAAGTTGATTTATGGCACCATGTATCGGAGGTTTAGACGGATGCGGACGATGTAGCAGACTTTGTCAGATTCCCCCTCGCTTGAGGGGTTTTTGATTGTGGGGACGCTCTTCCCTGCAGGCGCAAGCCCCTGCAGTTAATTACGCTACCGCATCGCGGTAACAACTTTCTCCTTCTCCAGAATTTCACTTCGTGTCGTGGGTGTTTGTTTTGTTTGTAGTTGCCCGTGGATTGTATACGGAGACTGAGTAATACCGTCGCTCGTAGGACGTGGATTAGTCTAAATCCGTATTTACTTAGATTTGGGTTTGGTGTTTTTAGTTTAAGGATACATTAGTCGCGTTGCGACGAAGATCAACTTAAACATTCATCAAGGATACGTTAGTCCTGTTTTGGACTAAGATCAACCTGACGTGGTGATTCATTTAATTTATGGCCATCGGGACTCATCACCTCTCTAACATCGTTCAAGGATTACAACGATAGGTGTCAGAGGAGCTCAGAGATGTACCCTTGAACCAAAGCTGATTGAGGGTTTTATAGTCCATTTAAGTGTTTAAGGATACGTTAGCCGTGTTTGGGGCTAAGATCAACTTAAAAGGGATCGTTTAGATCCGGCAAAAGAGCAATTGGCTCTATTATTCCAGTTTAGAGACGTAGTGGTCCATTATTAGTTTAGGGACGTCTCGGTCCGATACCAGTTTAAGGACGTAGTGGTCCATTATTAGTTTAGGGACGTTTCGGTCCGATGCCAGTTTAGGGACGTAGTGGTCCATTATTAGTTTAAGGACATTTCAGTCCATCGCCAGTTTAGGGACGTGGTGGTCCATCATTAGTTTAGGGACATTTCGGTCCGATGCCAGTTTAGGGACGTAGTGGTCCATCATTAGTTTAAGGACGTCTCGGTCCAATATTAGTTTAAGGACGTCTCGGTCCGATATTAGTTTAAGGACGTCTCGGTCCACGAGTTTAAGGACCCCGCAGTCCATAGCGATGTGTGGTCGTTGGGACCCGTCACCTCTTTGACGTCGTTGAGGAATTACAACGATGGATGTCAAAGGAGTTTGGAGATGTACCCTCGAACCGGATGTAGATTGATTTAGGAGAGTCATTTTGCTCAGTCAATTTAATTTAAGGACTTATGGCCATGATTGGGCTAAGTCTAGTTGAAAATGTCCAACATTTTATTTGCTTTTGCATTGCATTTCTTTTTATTTTTATTTGGGCTTTGCCCAGAAAGGATGCAAAGCATCAATTTATTTTGGTATCTGCCCCTTTTTATTGTATTGCAATTTAATTTGGCTTACTAGGCCTCTCTGATTTGGGCCTGGCCCTTCAGTAAAATGCATTGCATTTGTCAGGCGCTTTGCACCAATCACTGAGCGCAAGCGCTTGTGGTGAGGACACGTGTCATGCTCTGGTGAGCGCAAGCGCAACAGCGTAGTGCGCTGCGCTAGTGCGCTGTGCTGTTGCGCTGCTGACACGTGGCGCGCTCTGGTGAGTTGCGCCCGTTCCAGAGAGCGAAGCTCTATTTCAAGGCGCGTAGCGCAAGTTGTTCTGCAGCTGACACGTGGCGCGCTCTGGTGAGTTGCGCCAGTTCCAGAGAGCAAAGCTCTATTTCAAGGCGCGTAGCGCAAGTTGTTCTGCAGCTGACACGTGGCGCGCTCTGGTGAGTTGCGCCAGTTCCAGAGAGCAAAGCTCTATTTCAAGGTGCGTAGCGCAAGTTGTTCTGCAGCTAACACATGGCGTTCTCTCAGGAGCGCAACAGCGCAGTTTGGAAGTGCAAAGCACTGAGAATCTTTTTAGATTCCAGAACAGAAGTGCAAAGCACTATTTGTTTTTTTTGATCTAATTAGGATCAAAGAAAAATGAGTTTTTCTCTTTATTTCAAGAACCAGAGGTTCATAAAAGTGCAAAGCACTATTTTTTTTATTTTATTTTTTTTTTGTTTTAAAGAACCAGTGGTTCATACGAGTGCAAAGCACTATTTTTATTTATTTTTATTTTCTTTTTTGTTTTAAAGAACCAGTGGTTCATACGAGTGCAAAGCACTATTTTTATTTATTTTTATTTTCTTTTTTGTTTTAAAGAACCAGTGGTTCATACGAGTGCAAAGCACTATTTATTATGTGAAGATCATTAATCAATGATTTATCAAAAGAGATTTCTTTTCTCTCGTGAAGGTTTTTACCTTCTTCTTGAAATTTTTCTCAGAGTTCTCTCTGTTTGAAGCTCTTGATTTTTTTTTTCAAGAAATGTTGATGTCTTCTCTTCTCTTCTTGGCTCCTATTTATAGGAGAAGGAAATGAATCAATTTGTTTAGCAAATCTCTCATTGAAGAATTTGATTTGATCGTTGAGAGATTTGACTTATATTTATCATTAATCCGGGACTTTAGATCATTCAGTGAATTTTATTCACCGTGGATTTTAAATCCAAAAGATATTCTATTCGTTATTCTGGTGAGATTTTCAGGGAAATCTTTCCTTGTCCAAGATTTTTCCATAAATTGATGATTTTTAATCATCTTTGGATCTTTAATCCAACGGTTCCCATAATCCTTTTCCATTTGGAAAGATTTAGAAGCTTTTAGAATTTTAATTCTATTTCGAAAGATTTTTAGTGAAATTTAGAATTTTAATTCTACTAATCTGTAAGGCTTTCAAAGCCTGTCACGTGCTGGCACGTGACCCTTGGTCACGTGTGAGCACGTAACCCCGAAATTGGTTCCTTTAACAGTCGCTTGTTCATATTGTTGTTTTAACCGTCACGTGTCAACACGTGACCATTGGTCACGTGTGAGCACGTGATATTTCATTGAGATAACTTCTGATTTTTAATCAGGGAACAGATTTTAGAATTTAATTCTATTCATTATTTTAGAGGGCTTAAGAGCCCATCACGTGTCTGCACATGGCCCATGGTCACGTGATGCCCCATTGGGGTCTTTTCTAAGTTTTTATTATATCTTCTAACTCCTCCAGCGGATTCTTAAAAGCCCATCACGTGTGAACACATAATGCTTCATAACTTTTGATCCCGGATGAATTATGAAGCCCATAATATATCAAATCGAAGGGTTTTTCGAGACGCTTTCAATACAATTAGAATTTATCCATTTCTCCTTCGGGAGTTTGTCAAAAAACAGCCCGGAAGATACTGGTTCGTATTTCCTTAAGCGTATCGCTGCCATTTGATACCTTGGACTCTTTTGCGCAGAAATTTTTGGCGGGAACAGACTCAGCCAGAGGGCTTCGTAGATAGTGGGAGCAGCGGAAAGGTGTGCAAGCTGCTTAAATCCATTTATGGATTAAAGCAAGCATCGCGGAGTTGGAACATCTGTTTTGATGTTGTAGTCAAAGAGTTTGACTTCATCAAAAATATAGATGAACCTTGTATCTATAAGAAGGTAGCAGAGAGTAAGGTTGTCTTCCTCGTATTGTACGTGGATGACATACTCTTGATAGGAAATGATATTCCTATGCTTTCTCAATGAAAGATCTAGGTGATGCCTCCTGTATATTGGGGATTAGGATCTATAGAGATAGATCCAAACGGATACTGGGATTGTCCCAATCCAGGTACATTGACACCATATTAAAGAGGTTTAGTATGGAAGAATCCAAACGTGGGAACCAATCCACGATCTCTGGACTCACTCTCTCCAAAGAGATGTCTCCCAAGACTGATTTGGAGAGAGCTCGCATGCAAGGGATACCCTATGCTTCAGCAGTAGGCTCTATCATGTATGCGATGCTATATACCAGACCCGATATAGCATACTCACTAAGTGTAGTGAATCGGTATCAAGCAGATCCTGGAGAGAGTCACTGGACATCTGTGAAGAACATTCTCAAGTACTTGCGAAGGACTAGAGACATGTTCTTGGTGTATGGTAACGGAGAACTCCGGGTGGAGTCCTTTACCGATTCCAGCTTCCAAAGTGATAAGGACGACTCTAAGTCGCATTCGGGATTTGTCTTTACCCTCAATAGAGGGGCGGTATGTTGGAAGAGTTTCAAACAGGATACCGTTGCAGACTCGACGATGGAGGCTGAATACATCGCTGCCAACGATGCTGCCAAGGAGGGTGTCTGGATAAAGAAGTTCATTAGTGAACTTGATGTGGTTCCATCCATTGAGCATCCAATACCTCTGTATTGCGATAACAATGGAGCTGTGGCTTTGGCCAAGGAACCCAGATCCCATCTGAAATCCAGACATTTGTAAGTCCATGCTACCTCTCCCGGTACTTTCGGGCATGCGGAATTAGGTGAAAAACAATTTTCTAGAGGTGGTAACATGGACTCAAAACTGGATCTTTGTTAAACATCTAACTAACAACCTAACTAGGAGTTGTTAACTACTCGGTTAGGGGGTTATACCTTTCTTTCTTGAACTCCTTCAACTCTTCAAGCCTCGATGGTTGTCCGGATCGGCTTCACCCCGTCGTCTCCTTGCGCCGAAGATCGATCCACCTGAAAGCTTCTACCTTTGGCTCCTTCTTCGAACTTTGAAGAAACTAGTTCACTTGGTTTGCCAAACCTTGTGAACTAGAGTGAGTAGAGAAGAGTTTTGTTAGGATTTTATCTATGGTTCTTGGTTCTCAACACATGAGACAAGTGAACCATAGAGTAAAGAGAGGGAGAGCAAGAGGAGGAAGATGCGAGCTCAAGAACAAGAGAGAGAATGAGAATGATAGAATGAGAAAAGACTTTTCTCTCTTGGCTCTCATAATCCATAACCATCATAACACATCATAGCAATCAAGTATTATGTGATGGTTTAAGCAACAATAGCCATATCATTTCATGCACTCATTTTGCACAAGAGAGCAAGAAAGCAAAAGTCTTTGCCATGAAATGATAGCCATTGTTATCATGATGGTCAACTAGTCAAGCCTAGTCAACCGGTCAACAAAGTCAACAAGTCAACAAAGTCAACAAGTCAACAAAGTCAACCCTCAACAACCATGTCACCATAATACTTAATTAATATAATTGTTAATTACATATCATATTCTCATTAGGGTTGAGCAAAAAGTCAATAGTCAACGGTCAACGGTCAACAACCCTAATGAGAATCCTCTGCCTCTGTCTCTCCGTCAACTGTGCATACACACCCGCATCCGCGTTCCGAGGAACACGGATGCATACTGGATAAAACCAATCCCAAAAGGCACACTAGGATCTTGCTTAAAGCAAAGCCCGCTAGTGTTAACTGTCCGGACACTGTACGTGCATAAGTGCACGGATGTGACCGAACCCTGTCGCAAAACCATGCGACCTCTACTCTTTTGCCTAAAGGCGAATAGCTTTCTGTGTGGGACTCTAAAGACTCGACACTACGCTGGCAGTGGGTTTAACCACAGACCGCAAGTGGCACTAGCTGTGCGTAACGGTCCCCAGGCAGATGCCGACAAGAAGACTGACGAGGTGAAACCCATCTGAACTCCTACTGAGCCTGAATGTGACAATCTCCGTACAGTCCGGTCTGTTCGTCTGATACATTGCATGGCGGGCCTAGGGGGCGGTAAACGTCAGTCCCCTAATAGCGGTACAAGTCGTGTCGGAGTGAAGCCCAATACACCCTGAGATAACACTGGAAGCCTACCAGTGTATCCCGCTTGCCCTGGCCAGGGACTACTCGTGTAATAGCTCTCCTAGACACAGCGCGATGTCAACCCCCAATACCGGGAGAGACGAATCCTGTCTAACCGTCACTGCCTCCAAGTGCTTCGGGACTGCACCCAACTACTACCTGTTTGCACGACTCCTTTGAGCCATGGTAGGGTAGTAATCAAAGTACAGTGGGAACACACTCGAGGCGAAGTGACAGTGTCAAGTCAGCGGACTAAGCTGTGAAAGGTTCCTAGGCACCCTAGTGAGGTCTCACAAGGTATCGAACATGCCAATTTAAAAAAATGGTGCCGAGAAACCCTAGACTACGGATCTTAGACTAGATGTTTAGGCGAAACAAGAAACTAGTTAACTATTTAACTAGAAGTTAGATGCTACAACCTTTGTAGATCCGGATTTCCACTTCCTTAGCTCCACGAGGGCGTCCTCTCGCTGTCCATCTTGAACCTTGGACTCTCGTGACGGCTTCATCGGAGAAACGTGCGGAATAGGTCGTTGGCTTCGTGTCAAAGACGATCTACGTCGAGGTTGCACAAGCTCATGCTCCGACTTCACAAAGTAGTGAAACTTGTGAAGAAAACACCCAAAACCACTTGGAAAGAGGTAGAGGATGAAGAAATAGGAGGTGGGTTCACTTTAGATTTGGATTTCTCTCACTAGATCTCAAGTTGCCATTAAAGTAGCAAGCTTGAAGAAGAAGAAGATGAAGATGGTTATAATAGGTTTTTATTAAAAAGAAATAGAAAATCAATACTTATCATAACATAAACTAGGGTTAAGTGTAGAGAATAAACCATGGTGAATTAAGTGGGTTAGGGTTAAGCAAGAAGACAAGAATGGTCAAAGAAGTCAAAGCTTCATGAAGCTTCAACTAAAGACAAAAGAAAGCCACCATTCGCTTTAAACTTATCCAAATAAATTAATAAACAAATAAATGAATAAATAAATATGCAAAACCCTAATTATCATAATAACCATGGTTCAATTCTATTCACTTAACCATATGATCAAGTATCATCAAACATGATACAAAAAAGTGCACAAAAGTATATCACATATACAATGTGCAATCCAAGTGAGAAAAATCCGTTTAAAGTGAACCAATACTAGTTAATGCAAAGTAATATATCAAATATATAATTATACATTAAATCATTAAATCAACACTTGATTCAATGATCCGGTCATGTCGCACATGACCGACTAGTATCCAATGTATCGGCTTATCGAATCGATCTTCGATTCGATAACTAGGTTATATCGAATATAACCATTCGATACATATATCGCGAGAATGGAATACGGTATCACATACACGCATTATTCTCGGTCCTGCACATATCTCATATGCGCTCCTATTTCGTTTCGCTTGAGCCAGGAAACCTCTGTGTAGGACTCTAAAGACTCGTCAATACACCGGTAGCAGATGATGATCATATCAAACACCCACAAGCCGCAAGCGGTCTGCTAAACGTAACGGCCACCCGGGTATTGAGCGATCAGAAGATCGACGAGCTAGCCCGCTCACACTCCTGCGAATCCGACCAGTAACACTTACCGTACAGTCCGGTCTCTTCGTCTGATATGTCGCATATCAAGTCTAGGGGTGGTAAACGTCAGACCCCAATAACCCGATAAGTTGTGCCGATGTGAGGCTCATAACGGGTCGAGAAACTACTCGTAATACTTACCAGCAAATCTCTGATCAGCCCTGGCCAGGGACTTCCCTGCTACGGCCAATCGAGCACTGCGCAACATCAACCCCCAATACCGGGAGAGACGAAACCCCTCCTATCGCTCATTGCCTCCATGTGACTCGGGACTGTGCCCAAAGACCACCGTTTTGCATGCCCTCATGGACGTGGTAAGGTGGAGATCAAAGCACAGTGGGAATCATACAAGACTCTATGACGATCTCGGGTCTACAGACTAACCTGTACAAGTGTCACCTGAGAACTGCCATCTGACGTGAGGTATAATACCATCTGGGAGTTCTCGGCGAGTCCGTCCAGTGTACCCAGTCTCCACTGAGCACCCGTATACCATCTCTGATGTCAAACACCAATGGATATGGGATCATCCATCGCCCATCACATGGGTCGAGAAGCGTATACGCTAGTCTACACTGGTATATCGATGCCCCGTCTCGATACACCCACGACTAGGGGCCTTGAAGGATGTACTTATGGACTACCATGTCCCCACTAGTATGATCCGCATCATAGTCCAGGTAGTCAAGTACACATCCTAAGGGCTTTACCAACATGTAACTATAAGACAGTATAAAGAGACTAGTGTACATGTTAAGATAAAGAGCAACCAGATAGCATACTATCATATCGAGCAAGAAAGTCATCTCTATATATATCCAAGCATCCAATATAATATACAACATCTGTACAATACTGGCCTCTAGGGCATACATACAACTAACAATCTCCCACTTGCACTAGGGCCAGCTGCTGTAGTATCGCATACCGATCATCCCGAAGAGTCTCTCAAACTGTGTCTGGGGAATGGCCTTCGTGAGTGGATCCGCCGTGTTGTTCTTCATGTCAACTCTCCTGACCCCCGATCTCCCGGCGATCAACTATCTCCCGGATCAGGTGATACCGCCTCAGAATATGCCTGGACCGCTGATGGGACCTGGGTTCCTTGGCCAAAGCCACCGCTCCATTGTTATCGCAATACAAAGGTATTGGACGCTCAATGGATGGAACCACTCCAAGTTCAGTAATGAACTTCTTGATCCAGACAGCCTCTTTGGCAGCATCGTTGGCAGCGATGTATTCAGCCTCCATCGTCGAGTCTGCCACGGTTTCCTGCTTGGAACTCTTCCAGCTAACCGCCCCTCCGTAAAGGGTAAAGACAAAGCCCGACTGCGACTTTGAGTCGTCCTTATCACTCTGGAAGCTCGAATCGGTAAAGGACTCCACTTGGAGTTCTCCATTACCATACACCAAGAATATATCTCTAGTCCTTCGCAAGTACTTGAGAATGCTCTTCACAGCTGTCCAGTGACTCTCTCCAGGATCAGCTTGATACCTGCTCACTATACTTAGTGAGTATGCAACATCGGGTCTAGTACATAGCATCGCATACATGATAGAGCCTACTGCCGAAGCATAGGGTATCCCTTGCATGCGAGCTCTCTCCAAATCAGTCTTGGGAGACATCTCTTTGGAGAGAGTGACTCCAGAGATCGTGGGCAAGTTCCCACGCTTGGACTCTTCCATACTAAACCTCTTTAGTATGGTGTCAATGTACCTGGATTGGGACAATCCCAAAATCCGTTTGGATCTATCTCTATAGATCCTAATTCCCAATATGCAGGAGGCATCACCAAGATCTTTCATTGAGAATCTTTGTGATAAGAAGAGCTTGACCGCTTGCAGCATAGGAATATCATTTCCTATCAAGAGTATGTCGTCCACGTACAATACGAGGAAGACAACCTTACTCTCTGCCACCTTCTTGTAGATACAAGGTTCATCTGGATTTTTGACGAAATCAAACTCTTTGATAACGACGTCAAAGCAGATGTTCCAACTCCGCGATACTTGCTTTAATCCATAAATGGATTTAAGCAGCTTGCACACCTTCCCGCAGCTCCCACTGTCTACGAAGCCCTCTGGCTGAGTCATGTACACGCACTCTTCTAAATCACCATTTAGAAAGGCGGTCTTAACATCCATTTGCCAGATTTCGTAGTCATGAAAGGCAGCAATGGCAAGCATGATTCGGATGGATTTAAGCATAGCCACTGGAGAAAAGGTTTCGTCATAGTCCACACCTGGTCTTTGACGAAAACCCTTTGCTACAAGTCTAGCTTTGAAAGTCTCCACTTTCCCATCTACACCAAGTTTCTTCTTGAAGATCCACTTGCTCCCAATGGGTTTTACCCCTTCAGGAGCAACTTCCAAAGTCCATACTTTGTTGGTGTACATGGATTCCATCTCGGACCGCATAGCATCCAGCCATTTCACTGAGTCCCCACTCGTGATGGCCTGCTCGAAGCTAGTTGGGTCATCATCCTCCATGATGCAATCCTCGCTCCCACCGTCCATGAGAAAACCGTAGTATCTCTCAGGTTGGCGAGGAACCCTACTAGATCGGCGGAGTGGCTGGGGTTCATCGGGAACTATGGAATCCTCTGGTTCCACCAGATCTTCTGTTGTAGCTTGTGCAGCTGGAACCTCTTCCAGTTCTACCTCATGACCACTAATCTCTTTTTCAAGAAATTCCTTTTCTAAAAAGGTGGCATGCCGAGAAACAAACACTCTTTGTTCCTCAGGGTGGTAGAAGATATACCCTCGCGAATGTTTGGGATATCCAATAAACTTACAAAGAATGGACCTTGCCGCGAGTTTGTCCGGATTTTGCGTTTTTACATAGGCCGGACAACCCCATATCTTAACATAATTAAGATATGGTCTCTTTCCTTTCCATATCTCATATGGAGTGGTCGGCACGGTTTTGGTGGGAACCATATTCAATAGGTCTGCAGCTGTTTCCAGTGCATATCCCCAGAAGGAAATAGGTAACTCAGCAGTGCTCATCATAGAGCGCACCATATCTAATAGGGTGCGGTTCCTCCGTTCTGATACACCGTTGTGCTGTGGTGTATATGGAGGAGTCAGCTGAGAGAGAATCCCATTCTCTTTTAGGAAGTCCAGGAATTCATTGCTTAAGTATTCTCCTCCTCGATCAGATCGTAGGATTTTAATACTTTTTCCGGTTTGGTTCTCAACTTCTTGCTTATATTCCCTAAATTTCTCAAAAGCTTCTGATTTGTGTTTCATCAGGAACACATACCCGAACCTAGAGAGATCGTCAGTGAATGTAATGAAGTATGAAGAACCATCCCTGGCATGTGTAGACATGGGACCGCATACATCACTATGTATCAATCCCAAGAGTTCGGTAACTCTTTCTCCGTGTCCCGTAAACGGAGTTTTGGTCATCTTGCCTTTGAGACATGACTGGAAAGTGTCATAAGATGAAAATTCAAACGGATTTAAATATCCATCTTTATGCAACTTAGCTAGTCGTGTCGCATTGATGTGACCCAGTCTACAATGCCACAAGAAGGATTCGTTCAGTTCTGAACTCTTCCTCTTGTGTGTGTTTGTTATGCTCAGAACCGTTGATTGATTTAGAACATAAATGCCATTGCACAACGTGCCTGATCCAACCAACTTTTGGTTACGGAAAATGTTCATAACATTATCCTGTAATACAAAATTATATCCCTCTTTACTTAATAAAGAAACCGATATAATGTTGCATATCAGGTTCGGCAATTCAGAACCAATGTATCACCATTTGGTAATACAAGGTGATATTCCCCGACAGTCTTAGCTGCAACAATTGCACCATTTCCAACTCTAATGTCTTTATCACCTTCTCCAAATTCTCTACCTTTCCTTAGCCCGTGTAACTGATTACATATATGGGATCCCGACCCGGTATCCAATACCCAGGACGTAGAGCAAATAGAGAAACGGTTCTCAGTAACGAACACACCCGAAGAAAATGCATCAACATGTACTTTCTTCATTCGGGTGGCATGGGAATCCTGGCATTCCTCTATATCCTGTTCATTCCTATAACTCTTATAAGAAAGAACGGAACCAACGTTCCCCAGCACAGTATAACATGCGGGTTCGGTCAATACATCCATATTATTATCTTGATTAAGGCATGAACTGGTCGCTACCTGGAGAGAGAGAGAAGAAAACACTTTAGCGTAAGCTCGTGCAAGATCAGATTGGTTATTATCTTATCTAATCAGGATGGCTCCCACTGCTTTTTATCAAATCTTCCTCCAAACCCTAAAAGGAAAGACTAGCCGGGATTAATTACACACTACAAGTTCGCCAATCTTTCAGCCAGGCCAGTGTCGGTACTTTGAAGGAGGTCCCCCGTGCTTTCGCACGAACCTAATTAATGTAAATCTCGTTTTCCCAGAGGCGTAACCCCGTTGACACCTTTCTAGACACCTACTTGATCGGCTAATTCCAATGTGTAAAACTCTCCCAGGAGTAACTCTTACTCGCAGCGGGTATCGGGATCCAACTATCTCATAGAAGGTATGCAATCTCATTGCAAATTTCAACACTTGAAATTCCCGATAATATTTTGCCCCCAGCGTCCTATGACCTTGACGCAGGCCAACAAACCATAGTGCGCTAGTCAAGTTCAACCCGTCATTTCCTGATTGAATTAAACCCACCCGTACGACCCTTGACGCAGGCCAACAAAGTCGCACGACTACCCTAATCCAATCTGCATCATATGCATAAGCAGATAAATACTAGTTAGCTGCCGCACACTACGCCTTGACGCAGGCCAACAAACGTAGCACGAATACTAACTACTACTCGTCTGAAATGACGGAGGGCTACGCCAGTTTTTTCTGAAAACCATGAGCGTAATGAACTTGATATCGTTGTAGAATCAAATGAAGTTTTGAAATGGAGTGATTTTGAGGCTTTTCTAGTTTTTGCTAAAGGAGTCACTCCCGGCGAAGGGATCTCAGTCCTTTCCTCGTCGAATGAGGTGCGGGATATATCATATATATCGCTGTGCAAAGCAAAAAACGCAAAAGCAGTCAAAAGCAAACCGAGTGTGTAGCATCTGCCAGTTATTGCTAAAGGAGTCATTCCCGGTGAAGGGATCTCGGTCCTTTCCTCATCGAATAAGGTGCGGGGTATATCATATATACCGCTATGCAAAGCAAGAACTGTAGCTACCTGTTTTATTTAAAATCTGATTCTACAACATCTTAGGTTTCTTTCCTTTCATTAATCACATTAATGAAGTCCCATCATTTAAATACCTAAACATCACAGATAGATATGACGTACACTTATGCCATCCGCATTCGCCTCGATGTCCCCTCGTGCACCGTTAGGTTAGGTAACTAACGACAGAGCAGGGCAGGGCTAGCACGGGTGTAAAACATAAGTAACGTCTATATAATATATCATATATACTATATACTATATCCATCACAGAGTCACATCACAGATATCGCAGCAGAATAAACATATGAAATATTGGATATACTAGGACGTCCGTGTTTTCAATACGAGACAGTATAAAACACGGATTCCACGGTCGTGATGAATAGCCAATCCCACACCCCTAGACCCCTACGAGAGCGGCAAGCAACCCTGCCAATTCTAGGGTTAGGAGACCCGGACTCGACTTCTCGAGTTGGTCTCCCACTGGACCCCAGAACCCGGTTACTTGTGCTCCCCTCCTTGGGTCTATCCTAATGCGGAAAAGTAAATAATATACAAAAGGTGACATCTTCCGCTACCTGGAAGTGCCCCAAATAAAAGAATATTACATACAAGTTTTTACATGAATGAAAATGAAAAACACTCATCTCACATAAAAACCCCCGGCTATTCGAATACGACAATCCAATATAACATATCCAGCAACACATAACATCACATGTCATCAACGTAAGTAAGTATGCATACCCCTATTGTCGTTGACGTATAGCAACGAAACCGGCGATATCTGCATACTACACTTACGGTCACAGAAAAGAAAGTGTAAAACTACAACAATTGGAATCCGCAACTTCTTCAGACATCGCATGCCTAATTAAATGAAATACTTAGACATCACATGCCTAAGAGATATAAATCCCGCATTTTAGTCTCATTATCGAAAACTCTTTTCAATATCATATGGGACTAAACTGCTAAATTTATAACATTCATTCAGTTATCTCATAACTGTTTGTGAATTCCAATTATTGTATCACATTCCAGATAAACAGAAAATGTTAAACTTTCCGATCGAACAGTCGAATACCTAAGTTTTCCCGATACAATCCAACACATGAAATAAGGCTAGCAACATTCAGTTCGTGCCTCAGTACCAACGGTCCAGCCGTAGAAGGGTCAAGCCAACGCCTCACATGTGGCACGCCGTACTGCCCCAAACCCGAAGGTTCAAAGGGCAGTTCAAGACGGTCACATAATCGAGTTAAGGTTTGTTGTCTTCTAGAGGGTCCATCGCGTTACTTGCACTACTTAGAACGTCGTTAAACTACGGAAAAATCCAACACTTGGAAATTTCCCGATAGGGGAAAAATTGGGTATTTATATCCGGTCGAACTTTTTAACATATTCAAAAAATTATCCCGAAAAACACTAAGACGAAATTTGATAATCTGATCGAAACTTTGATTCCCAATAGTACCCCAGAATACTCTTCTGTATAGTCACAACAAAAATATCCCAGAAAACACAGCATTGAATTATATGAGTTACTGTGCAGAAAACATCACACAAAAAAACAGTAAGGCCGCGGAACCGCCGCATCATGCATAGCACGTGCCGCGGTTCCGCGGTGGAAAAGTTGATTCAGGCCCTCGTATTTCACAGTAATTCAAATAACACCCTGCTTGATTTTCTGCATATTTTTAATTGACAAAAATCCGAATTTTTAGAAAAAGTCCTGAGAGCATTTTAGGGTTTTGGGTTTCGGTTCGATCGGGTTTCAAACTCCGTCAGGACTTCGCCTAAGGCTCTAGCTAGGCTATGATACCAGTGAAAGGTTCCTAGGCACCCTAGTGAGGTCTCACAAGGCATCGAACATGCCAATTTAAAAAAATGGTGCCGAGAAACCCTAGACTACGGATCTTAGGCTAGATGTTTAGGCGAAACAAGAAACTAGTTAACTATTTAACTAGAAGTTAGATGCTACAACCTTTGTAGATCCGGATTTCCACTTCCTTAGCTCCACGAGGGCGTCCTCTCGCTGTCCATCTTGAACCTTGGACTCTCGTGACGGCTTCATCGGAGAAACGTGCGGAATAGGTCGTTGGCTTCGTGTCAAAGACGATCTACGTCGAGGTTGCACAAGCTCAAGCTCCGACTTCACAAAGTAGTGAAACTTGTGAAGAAAACACCCAAAACCACTTGGTAAGAGGTAGAGGATGAAGAAATAGGAGGTGGGTTCACTTTAGATTTGGATTTCTCTCACTAGATCTCAAGTTGCCATTAAAGTAGCAAGCTTGAAGAAGAAGAAGATGAAGATTGTTATGATAAGTTTTTATTAAAAAGAAATAGAAAATCAATACTTATCATAACATAAACTAGGGTTAAGTGTAGAGAATAAACCATGGTGAATTAAGTGGGTTAGGGTTAAGCAAGAAGACAAGAATGATCAAAGAAGTCAAAGCTTCATGAAGCTTCAACTAATGACAAAAGAAAGCCACCATTCTCTTTAAACTTATCCAAATAAATGAATAAACAAATAAATGAATAAATAAATATGCAAAACCCTAATTATCATAATAACCATGGTTTAATTCTATTCACTTAACCATATGATCAAGTATCATCAAACATGATACAAAAAAGTGCACAAAAGTTTATCACATATACAATGTGCAATCCAAGTGAGAAAAATCCGTTTAAAGTGAACCAATACTAGTTAATGCAAAGTAATATATCAAATATATAATTATACATTAAATCACTAAATTAACACTTGATTCAATGATCCGGTCATGTCGCACATGACCGACTAGTATCCAATGTATCGGCTTATCGAATCGATCTTCGATTCGATAACTAGGTTATATCGAATATAACCATTCGATACATATATCGCGAGAATAGAATACGGTATCACATACACGCATTATTCTCGGTCCTGCACATATCTCATATGCGCTCCTATTTCGTTTCGCTTGAGCCAGGAAACCTCTGTGTAGGACTCTAAAGACTCGTCAATACGCCGGTAGCAGATGATGATCATATCAAACACCCACAAGCCGCAAGCGGTCTGCTAAACGTAACGGCCACCCGGGTATTGAGCGATCAGAAGATCGACGAGCTAGCCCGCTCACACTCCTGCGAATCCGACAAGTAACACTTACCGTACAGTCCGGTCTCTTCGTCTGATATGTCGCATATCAAGTCTAGGGGTGGTAAACGTCAGACCCCAATAACCCGATAAGTCGTGCCGATGTGAGGCTCATAACGGGTCGAGAAACTACTGGTAACACTTACCGGCAAATCTCTGATCAGCCCTGGTCAGGGACTTCCCTGCTACGGCCAATCGAGCACTGCGCAACATCAACCCCCAATACCGGGAGAGACGAAACCCCTCCTATCGCTCATTGCCTCCATGTGACTCGGGACTGTGCCCAAAGACCACCGTTTTGCACGCCCTCATGGACGTGGTAAGGTGGAGATCAAAGCACAGTGGGAATCACACAAGACTCTATGACGATCTCGGGTCTACAGACTAACCTGTACAAGTGTCACCTGAGAACTGCCATCTGACGTGAGGTATAATACCATCTGGGAGTTCTCGGCGAGTCCGTCCAGTGTACCCAGTCTCCACTGAGCACCCGTATACCATCTCTGATGTCAAACACTAATGGATATGGGATCATCCATCGCCCATCACATGGGTCGAGAAGCGTATACGCTAGTCTACACTGGTATATCGATGCCCCGTCTCGATACACCCACGACTAGGGGCCTTGAAGGATGTACTTATGGACTACCATGTCCCCACTAGTATGATCCACATCATAGTCCAGGTAGTCAAGTACACATCCTAAGGGCTTTACCAACATGTAACTATAAGACAGTATAAAGAGACTAGTGTACATGTTAAGATAAAGAGCAACCAGATAGCATACTATCATATCGAGCAAGAAAGTCATCTCTATATATGTCCAAGCATCCAATATAATATACAACATCTGTACAATACTGGCCTCTAGGGCATACATACAACTAACAAGCTGTACTCATGTCACCTAGGAACTGATAACTGACGATAGGTATAATATCAACCGGTCAGTTCCCGACGAGTCCTGTCCAGTGTACTCGTAACCCAACGAGCACCCGCATACTATCTCCAGTACGACGTACTGACGGCTGTGGGACAGAGCGTCTCCTACACTGGGATGAGAAGCGCATGCGCTAGTCTACTCCGGAGTATCGATGCCCTGTCTCGATAGTCCTGCGACTAGGGACCTGCATAAGGATGTGCTTATAGATTACCCAGCCCCCACTAGTGTGACTGCCATCACAACGCTGGCAATCAAGCAAACATCCTAAGGGCTCCACTAATGCGTATAGGTGATATAATAAAATAAACACATGTACACATTGAAGTAGAAACAAACCTAGTAGCATACTACTATTTTGAGCAAGATTGTATATACAAGGTGAATATCCCAAGCTTCCATTAAGTAATATACAAACTAGTATGATACAGTAATGGCCTCTAGGGCATATACACTAACAATCTCCCACTTGCACTAAGGCCATGTACTGGCGTATCGAAGACCTATCATCTCGATCAGCCGCTCGAACTGAGTCTGGGGCAAGGCCTTGGTGAATGGATCTGCAGTGTTATCTTCTAAAGCAACCCTCCGAACCTCGATCTCCTGGCTATCCACGATCTCCCTGATCAGGTGATACCGCCTCAAGATGTGTCTAGATCTCTGATAGGACCTGGGTTCCTTCGCTAAAGCTATAACCCCGTTGTTGTCGCAATACAGAGGTATTGGATCAACAATGGACGGAACCACCTGAAGTTCTTTCAAGAACTTCCTCATCCAGACAGCTTCCTTTGCGGCATCAGATGCAGCGATGTATTCCGCTTCCATCGTTGAGTTTGCAACGGTTTCCTGTTTGGAACTCTTCCAACACACCGTCCCTCCATTGAGGGTAAAGACAAAACCCGACATGGACTTGGAATCATCCTTGTCACTCTGGAAGCTGGAGTCAGCAAAGGCCTCGATCTGGAGGTCTTTTCCGCCATACACCAAGAACATCTCCTTAGTCCTTCTCAGGTACTTGAGAATGTTCTTTACCGCTATCCAGTGTTTCTCCCCAGGGTTTGACTGATACCGGCTTACCACACTTAGTGCATAAGCTACATCCGGTCTGGTACACAACATCGCATACATTATAGAGCCTACCGCAGAAGCGTAGGGTATAATAGACATGCGATCCCTCTCCAAATCAGTCTTGGGAGACATCTCTTTAGAGAGGGTGATCCCGTGACAAGCCGGTAGGTTACCGCGCTTAGAATCTTCCATACTGAATCTTTTCCGTATGGTGTCGATGTACCTGGACTGTGAAAATCCTAATATCCTCTTGGATCTATCACGATGGATCCGGATCCCCAGGATGTATGAGGCATCACCCAGGTCTTTCATGGAGAACCTGTGTGACAAGAACCCCTTGACAGATTGTAGCATAGGAATGTCATTTCCTATTAAGAGAATGTCATCCACGTACAAAACGAGGAATACTACAGTTCTCGCTACAAATCTACTATAGATGCATGGTTCATCTAGATTTTTAATAAAGCCAAATTCCTTGACCGTTTCATCAAAACAGATGTTCTAACTTCGCGATGCCTGCTTTAGTCCATAGATGGACTTAAGCAACTTGCACACCTTTCCGCTGCTCCCACTCTGAATGAAACCCTCTGGTTGGTCCATATAGACACACTCCTCTAAATTTCCATTTAGAAAAGCGGTCTTTACGTCCATTTGCCAGATCTCATAATCGTGGAAGGTAGCAATGGCAAGAAGGATCCGAATGGATTTCAGCATAGCCACTGGAGAAAAGGTTTCGTCATAGTCCAAGCCAGGCCTTTGACGGAAACCCTTTGCAACAAGTCTAGCTTTATAGGTCTCAACCTGTCCATCTACACCAATCTTCCTTTTGAAGATCCACTTGCATCCTACGGGTTTTACCCCGTCTGGAGCAATGTCCAACGTCCATACTTTGTTGGTGTACATGGACTCCATTTCGGTCCGCATTGCATCCATCCATTTTACTGAGTCAACGCTCTGAACGGCCTGCTGGAAGCTAGTAGGCTCATCATAATCTATGATGCAATCCTCTCTATCCCCGTCTATGAGAAAACCGTAGTATCTCTCAGGCGGATGAGACTGCCTACTACTCCTGCGGAGCGGTGTAGGAATGTCGTGTTCTTTTGAACCCTCTGGTTCCACTAAGCTTTCAGTAATAGCTCGTGGTTCTGGAATTTCTTCCAGTTCTACTGCGCTCCCACTAATTTCCTTTTCTAAGAACTGGTGTTCTAGAAAGTGGGCATGACGAGAAACAAAAACCTTTTGTTCCTCTTCGCAATAGAAGAAATATCCCTTGGAGTTCTTTGGATATCCCACGAACTTGCACTGTACTGAGCGTGCCTCGAGCTTGTCCACATGCTGCTTTTTGACAAAAGCTGGACTTCCCCATGTCTTAATGTGATTAAGATAGGGTCTCTTCCTACACCACATCTCATATGGTGTAGTAGGCACAGTCTTAGTGGGAACTCGGTTCAAAAGGTATGCAGCTGATTCTAGCGCATACCCCCAGAATGATCGCGGTAACTCAGCGTTACTCATCATGGACCGTACCATATCCAATAGGGTTCAGTTCCGTCTCTCCGATACACCGTTATGTTGCGGAGTGTATGGAGGAGTAAGCTGAGAGAGAATTCCGTTCTCTTTTAAATAGTCTAGGAACTCGGCACTTAAGTATTCTCCACCTCGATCCGATCTTAGAATCTTGATACTTTTGCCGGTTTGTTTTTCTACTTCATTCTTATATTCCTGGAATTTTCCAAAGGCTTCAGACTTATGTTTCATTAAGAAGACATAACCGTACCTTGAAAAGTCATCCGTAAAAGTAATGAAGTAAGAATAACCGCTTCGCGCATGTGTAGACATTGGACCGCACACGTCGCTGTGTATGAGTCCCAAGAGCTCGCTCGCCCTTACTCCGTGTCCGGTAAACGGAGTCTTTGTCATCTTTCCTTTGAGACAGGATTGACAAGTGGCATACGATTGATATTCGAACGGATTCAAATATCCTTCTGTATGTAACTTCGTCAACCTTCTCTCATTGATGTGACCCAGTCTACAATGCCATAAGAAAGTCTGATTGATTTCCGGAGACTTTCTTTTGTGTGTATTTTGGACATTGAAAATCTGTGGATGGTTTAATACGTATATACCATTGCTTAATGTACCTGACCCAATCAGAACTTGATTAAGGTGAATGTTTACAACATTACTTACAAACGCAAATTCATAACCTTCTTTAGAAGTCAAAGATATAGAAATGATATTACAAGTTGCGTTGGGTACAAAATAGCAATTACGCAAAACCAAAACGTGTCCATCTGACAACCCCAGGTGATAGTCCCCCACGGCCTTAGCATCCATGCTAGCTCCGTTTGCAACTTTGAGGGTCAAGTCACCTGCCTTCAAAACCCTACGATTTCTCAACGCCTGCAAAGAATTACAGATATGAGATCCTGATCCGGTATCCAATACCCAGGAAGTAGAGTTTATTGAAAGACAATTTTCAATAACATACACACCTGAAGCTGAAGCTGCAACCTGCTTCAATTCCTGTGTCCTGGCTTTCCAAGCCCTGCAATCATTTTTCCAGTGTCCCTTCTTATGACAATAGAAGCATTCTTCCTTATCCACAAGCTTTCCAACTTTCTTTGTTGCTTTTGCCTTTCCCTTCGTATCCACTTTACTAACACCGCCCCTTGGTTTGGCGGGGGTTTTCTTCTTCTTTCCCTTGGCTTTCGCCTTGGACCTAGAAGAAGAAGATCCTCCTACAAACAAAGTGGATGTTTCCCTACTTTTCTGTAAGGTGCCCTCTGCGCTCCTCAGCATGTTGAGGAGTTCTGAAAGTTCAACTTCCTTTTCTTATAAGTTGAAGTTCAGTATGAACTGGGCGTAAGTGGAAGGAAGGGACTGGAGAATCAAGTTCGTATAGAGCTCATTCTCCAACGTGGTCCCAAGGTCCGCGAGCTCCTCAATGTAGCCAATCATCTTAAGCACGTGTTCCGCTACCGATGATCCGACGGCCAATCTTGCCGAAAATAACTTCTTCGACACTTCGTATCTTGCGATACGAGATTGCTCTCCATACAGTTCTTTTGTATGAAGAAATATGGATTCCAGGTCCATATTCTCGTGCCTCCTCTGATGTTCATTGTCTATAGAGGCAAGCACGAGGCACTTGGCCTTCGCGCAGTCTAATTCCCAGGTCTTACGGATTTCCTTATCCGCGACGCTGGTTTTGGGACCTGGGACAGGGGGAGCTTTGGTGGTAAGAAGATACCCCAGCTTGTCGTAAGTGATTGCCATCTTGACATTCCTGAGCCAATCTTTGTAGTTTGGCCCTGTCAGTATGTTTTTATCTAGGAGTAACTTAAGTCCAGTCATGTCGATTGGTCGCTGCAATTAGGAGAGAGAAGAAACACTCAGCATGATGCTCTTGCAAGTTTAGAATGGTTTTTAGTTTGTCTAAACAGGATGGCTCCCACTGTTTCTCGAATCCCTCCTCAAACCAAAAAGGAAGAATTAGTCAGGATCAATCTCACCGTACAATACTTGGTTAACCGTTCAGTGTTAGTTATATGTATGCCCTAGAGGCCATTACTGTACATAGGATGTATATTGTAGTGGATGCTGGGACGTATATAGGGAGGACTTTCTTGCTCGACATGATAGTATGCTATCTGGTTGTTCTTTACCTTAACGTGTACACAGATTGTCTCTCTGTTACATGTTGGTAAAGCCCTTAGGATGTGTACTTAACTACCTGGACTATGATGTGGATCATGCTAGTGGGGACATGGTAGTCCATAAGTACATCCTTCAAAGTCCCTAGTCGTGGGTATATCGAGACGGGGCATCGATATACCAGAGTAGACTAGCGTGTACCTTCTCGACCCATACAGATGGGCGATGGATGATCCCATATCCATCGGTGTTTGACATCAGAGATGATATACGGGTGCTCAGTAGAGACTGGGTACACTGGACGGACTCGCCGAGAACTCCCAGATGGTATTATACCTCACGTCAGATGGCAGTTCTCTGGTGACACTGGTACAGAGTAGTCTGTTGACCCGAGATTGTCATAGAGTCTTGTGTGGTTCCCACTGTGCTTTGATTTCCATCTTACCACGTCCAAGAGGGCGTGCAAAACGGTGGTTTTTGGGTACAGTCCCGAGTCACATGGAGGCAATGAGCGATAGGAGGGGATTCGTCTCTCCCGGTATAGGGAGTTGATGTTGCGCTGTGTTCGATTGGCTATAACAGGAAATCCCTGGCCAGGGTTGCTGAGATTTACTGGTAAGTGTTACCAGTAGTTTCTTGAATAGTTATAGACCTCATATCGACACGACTTATTGAGCTATTGGGGTCTGACGTTTACCACCCCTAGGCGAGATATGCGACATATCAGACGATCAGACCGGACTGTACGGTAGTGTTACTGGTTGGATTCACTGGAGTGTGAGCGGGCTTGCTCGTCGATCTTCAGATCGCTCAATACCCGGGTGGCCGTTACGTTTAGCAGACCGCTTGCGGCTTGTGGATGTTTGATATGATCATCATCCGCTGCCGGCGTATTGACGAGTCTTTAGAGTCCTACACAGAGGTTTCCTGGCTCAAGAGAAACGAAATAGGAGTGCATATGAGATATGTGCGGGACCGAGAATAATGCGAGTATGTGATACCGTATTCCATTCTCGCGATGAATGTATCGAATGGTTGTATGCGATATAACCTAGTTATCGATTCAAGCGTTGATTCGATAAGCCGATACATTGTATACTAGTCGGTTGTGTGCGACATGACCGGATCATTGAATCAAGTGTTGATTTAATGATTTAATGTATAATTATATATTTGATATATTACTTTGCATTAACTAGTATTGGTTCACTTTAAATGGATTTTCTCACTCGGGTGTGCGCATTACATATGCGATATGATTTTGTGCATTTGATTGTATCATGTTTGATGATACATGATTACTTGGTTAAGTGCAAAGAATTAAACCATGGTTAAAAGAATGGTTAGGGTTTCATTTCCTTTATTTATTAATTTATTTATTTGTTTATTCATTTTGGAAAAGAGGAGAAAAGAATGGTGGCTTTTTTTGGAGTTTAGTTGAAGCTTCATGAATCTTTGATCAAGTCAACCATTCTTATCTCATCCTTAACCCTAACCATTCCCACTAACCATGATTCATTCTCTACACTTAACTCTAGTTAAAATTATGATAAGTTTTGATTTTTCTATTGTTTTTAATTAACTTATCATAACTATTTTCCTTCTTCTTCATTCTTCAAGTGAAGAAAACCAAGCTCCATCAATGGTGATTGTTGGAAAAGAGTGATAAATCCAAAACTAAAGTCTACCCACTTCCTATTTCTTCATCCTCTACCTCTTGCCAAGTAGTAGAGTGTGTTTCCTTCACAAGTTTCTTGACTTGTTGAAGTGAGAGCTTGATCTTGCGATGCTTCGACGTAGATCATCTTCGGCATGGACATCGACGACCTAGCTTGCCCATTCTCCGACGAAGCCGACTCTAGAGCCCGGATTTGATTTGGACAGCGGAGACGACCTCGTTGCGGAGCCGTGGAGGTGGAGGACCGGATCTACAAAGGTTGTATTTCCGTTAAACTTTTAGTTAAGTGTTAACTAGTTAGTTTTTCGCCTAGACATCTAGCCGACGATCCGTAGTTTAGGGTTTGTAGGCACCGTAAAATTTAAAATTGGCATGGTTGATACCTTGTGAGACCTCTCTTGTGTGCCTAGGAACCCTACAGTGGTATCAGAGCCTAGCTAGAGCCTTAGGCGAAGTCCAGACGGAATTTGAAGTCCGAACGAACCCGGAACCCCAAACTAAACTTGCTCTCTGTACTTTTTTCAAAACAGTGCATTTTTCCATATTAAAAATATTCAGTGAAATCAGCAGGAAATTTTAAGGAATACTGCAAAATTAGACTTCCTGATTCCATCATTGAGCCGCTTTTCCGCGGCACAAGCCTGTCTCGTGCGGCGGAAACGCGGCAGATTTGTCGTTTTGTGCGTATCATTCTGCACAGTAATTCTTAATTTTGTATGCTGGTTTTCCTGGGAATTTTTAATATTTTTTCAAGAGTTGATTTTTCTGGAGTTGTTTTGGAGATTCAGTGTTTCGATCGGGGTATCAAATTTTGTCTATTTGTCGTTCCGGATAAATTTTAGAATATGTTAAAAAGTTCGACCGGATATAAATACCCAATTTTTCCCCTGTCGGGAAATTTCCAAGTGTTGGATATTTCTGTAGTTTAATCACGTTCTAAGTAGTGCAAGTAACACGATGGTCCCTCTAGAAGACAACAAACCTTAACTCGATTATGTGACCGTCTTGAACTACCCTTTGAACCTTCGGGTTTGGGGCAGTACGGCGTGCCACATGTGATGCGTTGGCTTGACCCTTCTACGGCTGGACCGTTGGTACTGAGGCACGAACTGAATGTTTTTAGACTTGTTTCATGTGTTGATCTGTATCGGGAAAACTTGGGTGTTCGATTGTTCGATCGGAAAGTTTAACATTTTCTATTTATCCGGAATTTGATACAATAATTGGAATTCACAAGGAGTTATGAGATAACTAAATGAATGTTATAAACGTAGCAGTTTAGTCTCACTTGATCGGTTGCCACGGAATTTTGATGTGATCAAAAGTCCGTCGCAATCACGTAGCGTACGCGGATATTCGCCGGGTAAACTTAATAGACAGCCTCACTCCATAGCCCCGACCAAGTGACTGTAGGAGAGCCCCGTCGCCGAAAGCATCCGTTCGGGTGCTCGCGGCAGCGGTGTTCCGCCTTGGTGCACTTCGTCGACGGTATCGGGGGTGCGGCCGCCTAGTGAAGTTTGCGACGAGTATTCGATCAGGATGTCGGGAATCTTGTTGAATTGCCCGACTTGATATTGAAAAGTGTTTTCGATAATGAGACTAAAATGCGGGGTTTATAATTGTTAGGCATGCGATGTCTAAGGAATTCATTTGGTCAGGCATGCGATGTCTGAGAAGGTTGCGGATTCCAACTGTTGTAGTTTTACACTTTCTTTTCTGTGACCGTAAGTGTAATATGTGATATCGCCAGTTTCGTTGCTATATGTCAACGACAATTGGGATGCGCATATTTACTTACGTTGATGACATGTGATGTTATGTGTTGCTGGATATGTTATATTGGATCGTCGTGTACGAATAGCCGGGGGTTTTTATGTGAGATGAGTGTTTTTCATTTTCATTCATGTAAAAACTTGTATGTAATATTCTTTTATTGGGGCACTTCCAGGTTGCGGAAGTAGTCACCGTTTGTATATTATTTACTTTTCCGCACTAGGATAAACCCAAGGAGGAGGGCACAAGTAACCGGGTTCTGGAGTCCAGTGGGAGATCAACTCGAGGAGTCGAGTCCGGGTCTCCTAACTCTAGAATTGGTAGGGTTGCTTGACGCTCTCGTAGGAGTCTAGGGGTGTGGGTTTGGCTATTCATCACGACCGTGGAATCCGTGTTTTATACTGGCTCGTATTGAAAACACGGACGTCCTAGTATATCCAATATTTCATATGATTCTTCTGCTGCGATATCTGTGATGTGATCATGTGATGTTCTGTGATAGATACAGTATATAGTATATATGATATATTATATAGACGTTACTTATGTTTTACACCCGCGCTAGCCCTGCCCTGCTCTGCCGTTAGTTACCTAACATAACGGTGCACGAGGGGACATCGAGGCGAATGCGGATGGCATAAGTGTACGTCGTATTTATCTGTGATGTTTAGGTACTTAAATGATGGGACTTCATTAATGTGATTAATGAAATAAAAAGAAACCTAAGATGTTGTAGAATCGAATTTCAAAATAAAACAGCTAGCTACAGTTCTTGCTTTGCATAGCGGTATATGAGATATATCCTACACCCTATTCGATGAGGAAAGGACCGAGATCCCTTCACCGGGAGTGACTCCTTTAGCAATAACTGGCAGATGCTACATACTCGGTTTGTCTTTTGATTGCTTTTAACTGTTTTTGCTTTGCACAGTGATATATATGATATATCCCGCACCTCATTCGACGAGGAAAGGACCGACGATCCCTTCACCGGGAGTGACCCCTTTAGCAAAACTAGAAAAGCCTCAAAAACACTCCATTTCAAAATTCATTCGATCCTACAACGATATCAAGTTCATTACGCAATAGGTTTTCAGAAAAACCTGTCGTAGCCCTCCGTCATTTCAGATAAGTAGTAGTTAGTATTCGTGCTGCGTTTGTTGGCCTTTGTCAAGGCGCAGTGTGCGGTAGCTAACTGGTGCTTATCTGCTTATGCATATGATGCAGATTGAGTTAGGGTAGTCGTGCGACCTTGTTGGCCTTTGTCAAGGGCCGTGCGAGTGGGTTTAATTCAATCAGGAAATGACGGGTTGAACTTGACTAGCATCCTATGGTTTGTTGGCCTTTGTCAAGGTCATAGGAGGTTAGGGGCAAAATATTATCGGGAATTTCAAGTGTTGAAATTTGCAATGAGATTGCATACCTTCTATGAGATAGTTGGATCCCGATACCCGCTGCGAGTAAGAGTTACTCCTGGGAGAGTTTTACATATTACAATTAGCCGATCAAGTAGGTGTCTAGAAAGGTGTTAACGAGGTTACGCCTCTGGGAAAACGAGGTTTACATTAATTAGGTTCGTGCGAAAGCACGGGGGACCTCCCTCAAAGTACCGACACTGGCCTGGCTGAAAGATTGGCGAACTTGTAGTGTGTAATTAATCCCGGCTAGTCTTTCCTTTTAGGGTTTGAAGGAAGATTTGATAAAAAGCAGTGGGAGCCATCCTGATTAGATAAAATAATAACCAATCTATTCTTGACAGAGCGCACGCTGAGTGTTTTCTTCTCTCTCACTCCAGGCAGCGACCATATCACGCCTTAATCAAGATAATAATACGGAATATTGACCGAACCCGCTTGTTATACTGAGCTGGGGAACGTTGGTCCCGCTCCAACTTATAATTGTTATAAGACAGAGCAGGAAATTGGGGAATACCAGATTTCCCGTGCCGCCCAAACGAAGAGAGTGTATGCTGATGCATCATCTTCGGGTATGTTCGTTACAAAGAACTGTTTCTTAGTATCCATTACGTCCTGGGTATGTGATACCAGATCAGGATCCCAGATATGTAATCTGTAACATAGGGCTACAGATAGGTAGAGAACTGAGAACGGGTGATAAGTTTCATGAGGCAGAAAACGGGGCAAGAGTTGCAGCCAAGTCTGTTGGTCACTGTCACCCTGTATTATCAATACATTGATTCTGAACGAATGTTTTTAGATACCGAACCTGATATACAAAATCATATCTATCTCTTTATTAGTAAAGAAATAATAAAATTTTGTATTGTTGGATAATGTTTTGAACATTTCCTATATCAAAAGTTGATCGGTTCAGGCACGTTATCTAAAAGCATTTATGTTCTAAATCAAACTACAGTTCTTTAGTATACGGAACACACACAAGAGGAAGAGTTCAGAAATGAACGAATTCTTCTTGAGGTATTGTAGACTAGGTCATATCAATGCGACCCGACTAGCTGAAGTTACATTTAGATGCATATTTAAATCAGTTTGAATTTACATCTTGTGAAACTTGCCAGTCATGTCACAAAGATATAATGACACCAGCTCTGTTTACTGGAAACAGAGAAAGAGTTAGTAAACTCTTGGGATGATACATATTGATGTATGTAGGTCCCCAGTCTACAAATGCCAGGACTGGTTCTTTATACTTCTTTATATTCTCTGATAATCTCTCAAGATTCAGTCATATGTTCCCGTTGAAACATGAGTCCGAACCTTTTGAGATATTCACAGAATATAAGTTAGAAGTAGAGAACCAAAATACGGGTAAAAGTATTATGTCCTATGATGAGATCAAGGAGGAGAACACTTGAGCACGGAAATACTGGACTATTCTAAAGGAGAATGAGATTCTCTCTCAGCATTACTCCTCCGAATACACCATAACACGATGGTATATCAGGGCGGAGCAATCACACCCTATATGATAAGGTGTGCTCTATGATGAGTACTACTGAGTTACCTATTTCCTTTTGGGAGTTATGCACTTGAGAAGCTGAATACCTATTGAATATGGTTCGAATCAAATCAGTTGCCTACCATTTCATATGTGATATGGAGAGGGAAGAGCCCATATCTTAAGTTAGTTAAGATTTGGGGTTGTCCGGCCTATGTCTAAAAGCAAAATCCGGACAAGCTCGAGGCAAGGTCAGTTATGTAAAACTGGAAATGTTCCAGCTATACAAACTACAGCAGATGATTTGATAGAACCAAAGGATTCAGTAAATTCCAACGAACCTCAGCCTCTCCGCCGATCTAGTAGGGTTCCTCACCCACCTGAGAGATACTTTGGTTTCTCTATGACAGTGGGAGCGAGGATTGCATCATGAGATGATGACCCAACTAGCTTCGAGCTGGCCATCAGGAGTAAGACTCTGTAAGAATGGCTGGATGCTTAGTGATCTGAGATAGAATCCTTATACACCAGCAAAGTATGGACTTTAGCTGCTATATCTGAAGGGTTAAATCCCCATCAGGAGCAAGTATATCTTGAGAAGATTACTTGGTATAGATGGAAAGTTGAGACTTTCAAAGCTAGACTTGTTAAAAGTTTGCATCATTGACCAGGTATGGATAATGATGAAACCTTTTCAAGTAGCTATGCTTAAGTTCATCCAGATCCTACTTGTCACGGCTACATACCATGACTACGATATCTGGTGGTTGGGTGTCATGATTGCTTTTCTAAATGATGTTTTAGAAGAGTGCGTCTATAATTACACAGCCAGAGGGCTTCGTAGACAGTGGGAGCAGCGGAAACGTATGCAAGATGTTTTATAAGATAAAGCAGGCATCGCGGAGTTGGAACATCTGTTTTTGATGAATTAGTCAAAGAGTTTGACATCATCAAAATGGTAGATGAACCTTGTATAAACAAAAAGATAGTAGGGAGTATGGTGACGATCCTCGTAGAGTACGTGGATGACATACTCTTGATAGGGAAGGAGTTTCCTATGCTACGCTCGATCAATCTCCGATTATCACAATGATTCTCCATATAGGATCAAAGTGATACCTCCTAAATCCTGGGTTTTTGGATCTATGAGATAGATCTAATTGGATGTTAGGACTCTCACTAGTAGTAGTGAGATGGTATCAACCGATCCTGAGGAGAATCACTGGAAGGGTTCCAGGGTGATAAAGGCGACTGAATGTCAGTCACATGCATTGTCTTTACCCTCAGTAAAGGGACGGTATGTTGGAAGAGTTCCAAGCTAGATACCGTGGCATACTAGAAGATAAAGGCAGGATACATCGCTACTTAAGATGCTACCAAAGAGGCTGTTTGGGTGTATACTGGTTCATGAGATGAACTTAGTTCCTCCCATTGTGTGACAATGGAGTAGTGGCTTATGCCAAGGAACGCCGGTCCCATCAGTGATCCAGACATATTCTAAGGCAGTATCACTTGATCATGGAGATGGTTGATCTCCAGGGTGATCGAGGTTTGGAGAGTAGACTCAAAGGACAACACAGCGGATCCACTCACAAAGGCCTGTTCCCAGAGAAAGATTTTTATGGGATGGTTGAGTATGAGATACTACAACCACTGCTACAGATGGCCCTAGTGCAAATGGGAGATTGTTAGTTATATGTATGCCCTAGAGGCCATTACTGTACATAGGATGTATATTGTAGTGGATGCTGGGACGTATATAGGGAGGACTTTCTTGCTCGACATGATAGTATGCTATCTGGTTGTTCTTTACCTTAACGTGTACACAGATTGTCTCTCTGTTACATGTTGGTAAAGCCCTTAGGATGTGTACTTAACTACCTGGACTATGATGCGGATCATACTAGTGGGGACATGGTAGTCCATAAGTACATCCATCAAAGTCCCTAGTCGTGGGTATATCGAGACGGGGCATCGATATACCAGAGTAGACTAGCGTGTACCTTCTCGACCCATACAGATGGGCGATGGATGATCCCATATCCATCGGTGTTTGACATCAGAGATGATATACGGGTGCTCAGTAGAGACTGGGTACACTGGACGGACTCGCCGAGAACTCCCAGATGGTATTATACCTCACGTCAGATGGCAGTTCTCTGGTGACACTGGTACAGAGTAGTCTGTTGACCCGAGATCGTCATAGAGTCTTGTGTGGTTCCCACTGTGCTTTGATTTCCATCTTACCACGTCCAAGAGGGCGTGCAAAACGGTGGTTTTTGGGTACAGTCCCGAGTCACATGGAGGCAATGAGCGATAGGAGGGGATTCGTCTCTCCCGGTATAGGGAGTTGATGTTGCGCTGTGTTCGATTGGCTATAACAGGAAATCCCTGGCCAGGGTTGCTGAGATTTACTGGTAAGTGTTACCAGTAGTTTCTCGAATAGTTATAGACCTCATATCGACACGACTTATTGAGCTATTGGGGTCTGACGTTTACCACCCCTAGGCGAGATATGCGACATATCAGACGATCAGACCGGACTGTACGGTAGTGTTACTGGTTAGATTCACTGGAGTGTGAGCGGGCTTGCTCGTCGATCTTCAGATCGCTCAATACCCGGGTGGCCGTTACGTTTAGCAGACCGCTTGCGGCTTGTGGATGTTTGATATGATCATCATCCGCTGCCGGCGTATTGACGAGTCTTTAGAGTCCTACACAGAGGTTTCCTGGCTCAAGCGAAACGAAATAGGAGCGCATATGAGATATGTGCGGGACCGAGAATAATGCGAGTATGTGATACCGTATTCCATTCTCGCGATGAATGTATCGAATGGTTGTATGCGATATAACCTAGTTATCGATTCAAGCGTTGATTCGATAAGCCGATACATTGTATACTAGTCGGTTGTGTGCGACATGACCGGATCATTGAATCAAGTGTTGATTTAATGATTTAATGTATAATTATATATTTGATATATTACTTTGCATTAACTAGTATTGGTTCACTTTAAATGGATTTTCTCACTCGGGTGTGCGCATTACATATGCGATATGATTTTGTGCATTTGATTGTATCATGTTTGATGATACATGATTACTTGGTTAAGTGCAAAGAATTAAACCATGGTTAGGGTTTCATTTCCTTTATTTATTCATTTATTTATTTGTTTATTCATTTTGGAAAAGAGGAGAAAAGAATGGTGGCTTTTTTTGGAGTTTAGTTGAAGCTTCATGAATCTTTGATCAAGTCAATCATTCTTATCTCATCCTTAACCCTAACCATTCCCACTAACCATGATTCATTCTCTACACTTAACTCTAGTTAAAATTATGATAAGTTTTGATTTTTCTATTGTTTTTAATTAACTTATCATAACTATTTTCCTTCTTCTTCATTCTTCAAGTGAAGAAAACCAAGCTCCATCAATGGTGATTGTTGGAAAAGAGTGATAAATCCAAAACTAAAGTCTACCCACTTCCTATTTCTTCATCCTCTACCTCTTGCCAAGTAGTAGAGTGTGTTTCCTTCACAAGTTTCTTGACTTGGTGAAGTGAGAGCTTGATCTTGCGATGCTTCGACGTAGATCATCTTCGGCATGGACATCGACGACCTAGCTTGCCCATTCTCCGACGAAGCCGACTCTAGAGCCCGGATTTGATTTGGACAGCGGAGACGACCTCGTTGCGGAGCCGTGGAGGTGGAGGACCGGATCTACAAAGGTTGTATTTCCGTTAAACTTTTAGTTAAGTGTTAACTAGTTAGTTTTTCGCCTAGACATCTAGCCGACGATCCGTAGTTTAGGGTTTGTAGGCACCGTAAAATTTAAAATTGGCATGGTTGATGCCTTGTGAGACCTCTCTTGTGTGCCTAGGAACCCTACACAGCCAGGCCAGTGTCGGTACTTCGAGGGAGGTTTTCCAACGCTTTCGCGAAGTTCCTTAATTAAATAACCTCTTTTCCCTGGGGGCGTAGCCCCGCTAACACCTTTCTAGACACCTACTTGGTTTATAGCATTGATCGTTAAGTGAGAAATTTCCCGAGGAGTAGCATATACTCACAGTAGGATCGGGATCCAAATATCATCGTGGGACGAAACTGAAGGAATCCTCCCAGAATCATCACACTCCAAATGGTATGCAACACTAGCAAGTTTCAGTTCTTTTGAAACTCCCGATGTGGATTTTTGCCCCATGCTCTTATGACCTTGACTTTGGCCAAAATATCATAAGTCACATGTCAAGTTCTACCCGTCATTCTCCAGGTTAATTTGGATCCATCCGTACCTACCCTTGATTTTGGCCAAAATGGCAGTACGACTGTCCCAAACCAACGCATCTATCTATGCTGCACATGAATACCCAATAGCTACCAATCACTATGCCTTGACTTTGGCCAACATACACAGCTTGAATACTATTGACTATTCATGTGAAACGACGGAGGGCTACGAATGGTTTTGGCAAAACCGTGAACGTAGTGAACTTGATATAATCAATGGAACGAGATAGCTTTTAAAAGGAGTGGCTCAAACTCCGCATTTAAAAGTTAGTTTTGAAAAGAACCGAGTGGTTTTTCGAAAGTGTTCCAACGACTTTTACTTGGTTTATTTTCTTGCATTAGTTCTTTTAATGCGTGATATTCTTGCATTAGTTCTTTTAATGCGTCACATCATTTAATCCTACCATTGCAGAAAACAACCAAAATATGACGTACGCTTATGCTATTCGCATTCGCCACGGGGCCCCGTCATTACCCGTTAGGTTACTTAACTAACGACAGAGCGGGGGCTGGGCTAGCGCGGCTGTAAAACATAAGCAACGCCTAAATAATATCATATATAGATATATTGCAATGATAGCCATTTCAGATCACAGATGAACACATTGGATATATTAGGAATCCGCAATTCGTACGACCCTGTAACGAAAAGCAGATTACACGGTCGCGGTGAATAGCCAATACCCCACCCAAGATCCCTACGGGTGCGGCAAACTACCCGCCAAGTACCCGAAGCGAAGCAACCTCCCTCAACTCCGTGAGTAGGCCACTCGGCACTTCGGCATACCCGGTAGTTTGTGCACCCCTTCCATGGGTCTATCCTAGGAGCAAAAACAGTAAAAAAAAATTATACAATGACGGCTACAACCCCGACCCGGTTGTGCGGCCATACAAATAATAATTACATCAATTTACAAATTTACATGAATTGAAAGAAAAGAAAACTCTCGTCTCATAACCCCCGGCTATTCACCCGCGACAATCCAATGAATTCATATGCACATTCCAATAACATTACAGATCACAGATTTGTATAACCCCACTAATCGACATATAGCGATTAGCAGACGTTCAATACAAATATCACAACACAGATAAAAACCCGTCAGCTAAAGTCTTTTAGAAGTTTGATCAAAAATACGGATTTTTAGGCCCCAAACACAAAATTTTCGTTCTGGAAAATCTGGGCTGAAAATACATATACCAAAAATCCCAAAATACCCATATAAGCATACTGTAGCAAAGAAGACCCAGAGAGGAGCCAAGATGGCCGCGGAACCGCGGCAATATCAAGCTATTGCCGCGTTTCCGCGGCGCTTTGATGAGATCATGGGACCATTTTTCTACAGTATACTCTAAAAACCCTGAGTCGATTTTTGGTGTATCTCAAATAATTTTTACAGCACTTTGAAAATCGATAGAAAGTTTGAAAACGGGGTTCATTTCGGGACTTTTTCTTTGATCGATCTTCTAGCTACTTTGCTAACATGTTAGATAGAGTTTAACTAGGCTCTGATACCACTGTAAGTCCATGCTACCTCTCCCGGTACTTTCGGGCATGCGGAATTAGGTGAAAAACAATTTTCTAGAGGTGGTAACATGGACTCAAAACCGGATCTTTGTTAAACATCTAACTAACAACCTAACTAGGAGTTGTTAACTACTCGGTTAGGGGGTTATACCTTTCTTTCTTGAACTCCTTCAACTCTTCAAGCCTCGATGGTTGTTCGGATCGGCTTCACCCCGTCGTCTCCTTGCGCCGAAGATCGATCCACCTGAAAGCTTCTACCTTTGGCTCCTTCTTCGAACTTTGAAGAAACTAGTTCACTTGGTTTGCCAAACCTTGTGAACTAGAGTGAGTAGAGAAGAGTTTTGTTGGGATTTTATCTATGGTTCTTGGTTCTCAACATATGAGACAAGTGAACCATAGAGTAAAGAGAGGGAGAGCAAGAGGAGGAAGATGAGAGCTCAAGAACAAGAGAGAGAATGAGAATGATAGAATGAGAAAAGACTTTTCTCTCTTGGCTCTCATAATCCATAACCATCATAACACATCATAACAATCAATTATTATGTGATGGTTTAAGAAACAATAGCCATATCATTTCATGCACTCATTTTGCACAAGAGAGCAAGCAAGCAAAAGTCTTTGCCATGAAATGATAGCCATTGTTATCATGATGGTCAACTAGTCAAGCCTAGTCAACCGGTCAACAAAGTCAACAAGTCAACAAAGTCAACAAGTCAACAAAGTCAACCCCTCAACAACCATGTCACCATAATACTTAATTAATATAATTGTTAATTACATATCATATTCTCATTAGGGTTGAGCAAAAAGTCAATAGTCAACGGTCAACGGTCAACAACCCTAATGAGAATCCTCTGCCTCTGTCTCTCCGTCAACTGTGCATACACACCCGCATCCGCGTTTTGAGGAACACGGATGCATACTGGATAAAACCAATCCCAAAAGGCACACTAGGATCTGGCTTAAACCAAAGCCCGCTAGTGTTAACTGTCCGGACACTGTACGTGCATAAGTGCACGGATGTGACCGAACCCTGTCGCAAAACCATGCGACCTCTACTCTTTTGCCTAAAGGCGAATAGCTTTCTGTGTGGGACTCTAAAGACTCGACACTACGCTGGCAGTGGGTTTAACCACAGACCGCAAGCGGCACTAGCTGTACGTAACGGTCCCCAGGCAGATGCCGATAAGAAGACTGACGAGGTGAAACCCATCTGAACTCCTACTGAGCCTGAATGTGACAATCTCCGTACAGTCCGGTCTGTTCGTCTGATACATCGCATGGCAGGCCTAGGGGGCGGTAAACTTCAGTCCCCTAATAGCGGTACAAGTCGTGTCGGAGTGAAGCCCAATACACCCTGAGATAACACTGGAAGCCTACCAGTGTATCCCGCTTGCCCTGGCTAGGGACTACTCGTGTAATGGCTCTCCTAGACACAGCGCGATGTCAACCCCCAATACCGGGAGAGACGAATCCTGCCTAACCGTCACTGCCTCCAAGTGCTTCGGGACTGCACCCAACTACTACCTGTTTGCACGACTCCTTTGAGCCGTGGTAGGATAGTAATCAAAGTACAGTGGGAACACACTCGAGGCGAAGTGACAGTGTCAAGTCAGCGGACTAAGCTGTACTCATGTCACCTGGGAACTGATAACTGACGATAGGTATAATACCAACCGGTCAGTTCCCTACAAGTCCTGTCCAGTGTACTCGTAACCCATCGAGCACCCGCATACTATCTCCAGTACGACGTACTGACGGCTGTGGGACAGACCGTCTCCCACACTGGGATGAGAAGCGCATGCGCTAGTCTACTCCGGAGTATCGATGCCCTGTCTCGATAGTCCTGCGACTAGGGACCTGCATAAGGATGTGCTTATAGATTACCCAGCCCCCACTAGTGTGACTGCCATCACAACGCTGGCAATCAAGCAAACATCCTAAGGGCTCCACTAATGCGTATAGGTGATATAATAAAATAAACACATGTACACATTGAAGTAGAAACAAACCAAGTAGCATACTACTATTTTGAGCAAGATTGTATATACAAGGTGAATATCCCAAGCTTCCATTAAGTAATATACAAACTAGTATGATACAGTAATGGCCTCTAGGGCATATACACTAACAATATATTTTGAGGCGGTATCACCTAATCAGGGAGATAGTTGATCGCCGGGAGATCGAGGTCAGGAGAGTAGATACGAAGGACAACACTGCGGATCCACTCACGAAGGCTATTCCCCAGATACAGTTTGAGAGATTATTCGGGATGCTAGGTATGAGATACTACAGCAGCTGGCCTTAGTGCAAGTGGGAGATTGTTAGTTATGTATATGCCCTAGAGGCCATTGTTGTATATATGATGTATATTATAATAGATGCTTGGATATATATAGAGATGACTTTCTTGCTCGTCATGATAGTATGCTATTTGGTTTCACTTTATCTTTACATGTTGACTTATACTGGTTTATTGTTTTTCTCTCACATGTTGATAAAGCCCTTAGGATCTGTACTCGACTACTGGGACTATGATGAGATCATACTAGTGGGGCCACGGTAGTCGATGAGTACATCCTATAACTGTTCCTAGTCGAGGGTATATCGAGACAGGGCATCGATACACCAGAGTAGACTAGCGTATACGCATCTTGACCCATATGATGGGCGATGGATGATCCCATATCCATCAGTGTTTGACATCAGAGATGGTGTACGGGTGCTCAGTGGAGACTGGGTACACTGGACGGACTCGCCGAGAACTCGCAGATGGTGATATACCACACGTCAGATGGCAGTTCTCCGGTGACACTGGTACAGGGTAGTCTGTAGACCCGAGATCGTCATAGAGCCTTATGTGATTCCCACTGTGCTTTGATTTCCACCTTACCACGTCCAAGAGGGCGTGCAAAACGATGGCTTTTGGGTACAGTCCCGAATCACATGGAGGCAATGAGCGATAGGAGGGGATTTGTCTCTCCCGGTATAGGGAGTTGATGTTGTGCTGTGTTCGATTGGCTATAACTGGAAGTCCCTGGCTAGGGCTGATATAGAGATTTACTGGTAAGTGTTACTAGTAGTTTCTCGACCCGTTATGAGCCACACATCGACACGACTTATCGGTTACTGGGGTCTGACATTTACCACCCCTAGACTAGATATGCGACATATCAAACGAACAGACCGGACTGTACGGAAATGTTACTGATTGGATTCATAGGAAATCGCACAGGCTAGCTTGTTGATCTTCTGATCGCTCAATACCTGGGTGGCTGTTACGTTTAGCTGACCGCTTGCAGCTTGTGGATGTTTAATATGATCATCACCTGCTACCGGCGTATTGACGATTCTTTAGAGTCCTACACAGAGCTTTCTTGGCTCAGGCGAAACGGAGTAGAGGCACATATGTAATATGTGCAGGACCGAGAATAATGCGATATGAGATACCGTATTATATTCTCGCGATATTTAGATATGAACCGGGACATCGGATCAAGTGTTGATTCGATGAATCGGTACATGATATATTAGTCGGTAATATTCGATATAGCCGGATCGTCGGATCAAGTGTTGATTCGATGATTTAATGTATAATAATATATATGATATATTTTATTACATTATCTAATATTGGCTCGCTTTATTATTTCATTTTCTCACTTGATGATACATTGATATATATGCGATATATGTTAATTGTATTATTTTCTTTTGTTGCAAATATATAATATATATGTGATATATATTATTGTGATATGATATGATTTATTATTAAACATGTTTAAGGATGATTAAATGGGATTAGGGTTTGATTAGGGTTAGCTTCTTCTTGCACCTTCTAGAAGCTTTGCTTTTGTCTTGGTTAAGATATTATGGTTAATATTTTTCCATGACTCATAACTTAGCCTAACCTAACCAAACCCTAACTCTAGTTTATTCTCTACAAACTCTTAGCCTATCATCCTTGACCATGGTTCTATAATCAATCATATACATTTCTTTTCTATTCAACACAAAAGGATTATCTTTTCCATTATCATCTTCTTCTCTCTTGAGTTCTAAAAGAAAATGCTGACTAGTTAATTCTTTTGTGATGATTTCTTGTGAGAAAGTGAATAAAAAAGAAAGCATAATTACTACTCCCTCATCCTCATCTAATCTAGCCCATTAGATTAGGGTGTTCATCTCTTTAGAGTGAGAAAGCTTGGGTTAAAGCAACTTCGACGTAGATCATCGGAGAATCGGAACACTTCAAGCTAGCATGGATCGTTCGAGTCGTGGAGCCTCTCTTGAGTTCGGGAGATCATGGATCGCGGCGAAGGGACTTCTACTCGGAGCTTGTGAAGCGAAGGAGCGGACTACAAAGGTTATAATCCCTCACACTTAGATAAAAAGATGTTATCTTGCATGCTAAACCCTAATAATCTAGCAAAGATCCTGTCTTTGGGTTGTTCGGTACATTTAAAATTTTTTTCATGCATGTTTGATGCTTTATGAACCTTCACATGTGTGCCTAGGAACCCTACACATGACTCAGCCAGAGGGCTTCGTAGATAGTGGGAACAGCGGGAAGGTGTGCAAGCTGCTTAAATCCATTTATGGGTTGAAGCAAGCTTCGCGGAGTTGGAACATCTGTTTTGATGTTGTAGTCAAAGTATTTGACTTCATCAAAAATATAGATGAACCTTGTATCTATAAGAAGGTAGCAGAGAGTAAGGTTGTCTTCCTCGTATTGTACATGGATGACAAACTCTTGATAGGAAATGACATTCCTATGTTGCAACCAGTCAAACTCTTCTTATCACAAAGATTCTCAATGAAAGATCTAGGTGATGCCTCCTGCATATTGGGAATCATGATCTATAGAGGTAGATCTAAACGGATACTGGGATTGTCCCAATCCAGGTACATTAACACCATACTAAAGAGATTTAGTATGGAAGAATCCAAGCGTGGGAACCAACCCACGATCTCTGGACTCACTCTCTCCAAAGAGATGTCTCCCAAGACTGATTTGGAGAGAGCTCGCATGCAAGGGATACCCTATGCTTCGGCAGTCGGCTCTATCATGTATGCAATGCTATGTACCAGACCCAATGTAGCATACTCACTAAGTGTAGTGAGTCGATATCAAGCAGATCCTGGAGAGAGTCATTCGACAGCTGTGAAGAACATTCTCAAATTCTTGCGAAGGACTGGAGACATGTTCTTGGTGTATGGTAACGGAGAACTCCGGGTAGAGTCCTTTACCGATTCCAGCTTCCAAAGTGATAAGGACGACTCTAAGTCGCCCTCGGGATTTGTCTTCACCCTCAATGGAGGGGCGGTATGTTGGAAAAGTTCCAAACAGGATACCGTTGCAGACTCGACGATGGAGGCTGAATACATCGCTGCCAACGATGCTGCCAAAGAGGCTGTCTGGATTAAGAAGTTCATTAGTGAACTTGGTGTGGTTCCATCCATTGAGCATCCAATACCTTTGTATTGCGATAACAATGGAGCTGTGGCTTTGGCCAAGGAACCCAGGTCCCATCAGAAGTCCAGACATATTCTGAGGCGGTATCACCTGATCAGGGAGATAGTTGATCGCCGGGAGATCGAGGTCAGGAGAGTAGATACGAAGGACAACACTGCGGATCCACTCACGAAGGCCATTCCCCAGATACAGTTTGAGAGATTATTCGGGATGTTAGGTATGAGATACTACAGCAGCTGGCCTTAGTGTAAGTGGGAGATTGTTAGTTATGTATATGCCCTAGAGGCCATTGTTGTACATATGATGTATATTATGATGGATGCTTGGATATATATAGAGAAGACTTTCTTGCTCGTCATGATAGTATGCTATTTGGTTTCTCTTTATCTTAACATGTTGACTTGTACTGGTTTACTGTCTTTCTCTCACATGTTGATAAAGCCCTTAGGATCTGTACTCGACTACAGGGACTATGATGAGATCATACTAGTGGGGCTACGGTAGTCGATGAGTACATCCTATAACTGTTACTAGTCGAGGGTGTATCGAGACAGGGCATCGATACACCAGAGTAGACTAGCGTATACGCATCTTGACCCATATGATGGGCGATTAATGATCCCATATCCATCGGTGTTTGACATCAAGGATGGTGTACGGGTGCTCAGTGGAGACTGGGTACACTGGACGGACTCGCAGAGAACTCCCAGATGGTGATATACCACACGTCAGATGGCAGTTCTCCGGTGACACTGGTACAGGGTAGTCTGTAGACCCGAGATCCTCATAGAGTCTTGTGTGATTCCCACTGTGCTTTGATTTCCACCTTACCATGTCCAAGAGGGCATGCAAAATGGTGGCTTTTGGGTACAGTTCCGAATCACATGGAGGCAATGAGCGATAGGAGGGGATTCGTCTCTCCCGGTATAGGGAGTTGATGTTGTGCTGTGTTCGATTGGCTATAACTGGAAATCCCTGGCTAGGGATGATATAGTGATATACTGGTAAGTGTTACCAGTAGTTTCTCGACCTGTTATGAGCCTCACATCGACACGACTTATCGGTTATTGGGGTCTGACGTATACCACCCCTAGTCTTGATATGCGTCATATCAGACGAACAGACAGGACTGTACGGGAGTGTTACTGATTGGATTCATAGGAGAACGGACAGGCTAGCTTGTTGATCTTTTGATCGCTCAATACCTGGGTGGCTATTACGTTTAGCTGACCGCTTGCAGCTTGTGGGTGCTTGATATGATCATCACCTGCTACCGGCGTATTGACGATTCTTTAGAGTCCTACACAGAGGTTTCTTGGCTCAGGTAAAACGGAGTAGAGGCACATATGTGATATCTGCAGGACCGAGGATAATGCGATATGAGATACCTTATTATATTCTCGCGATATTTAGATATGAATCGGGACATCGGATCAAGTGTTGATTCGATGAATCGGTACATGATATATTAGTCAGACTACAAAGGTTGTAATCCCTCACACATAGTAGTAAAGATGTTTACTTGCATGTTAAACCCTAATAATCTAGCAAAGATCTTGGCTTTGGGTTGTTCGACACGTCTAAAATTTTATTCAGGCATGTTTGATGCCTTATGAACCCTCACAAGAGTGCCTAGGAACCCTATATACTCTAGGGTTTCGTGACTAAAAACTACCTAACGACACTATCATCCAAATATACTAAAATTTAACCCATGATCTCCTAAAGCCTTTCTAGCTAAAAAGTAATGTTTCATATAACACACACACACACACACACACACACACACACACATGCATATATATATAATGTATCATAGGTTACACTACGAACTGCGGGGGTGCTATACGCCATCCACCCGACTTCCCCCGTAGATATATATCTACTCACCTTGATCCTCGCTTGTCGAAGTCGATGACGCCACGCTTGTCCTTATTGTTCAAAGTCCGCTTGAGGGTTATTACATATGTACACACAGGATATCGTAAACTGAAATCGCACACGAAAACCAAATCGACACGTGTATCATGCATAGGTTAAAACATATGATCTATGCATGCACGAATAACCAAACAACTCTCGACGATCGACGTATAAACGTGAATCGACTGAGATAAAACACAAATACAATGTTCAAGTTATAAACAAGCACGAAACCAAAACATAATCTCAGAAAACATGCTCCAGATTTTACCCTAGGTCAAATTAGCCAATTTTGCATATGTGGAGGGTCTAATTTACCGGAGATAAAGCCCTGGACCAAACACGAGCCCACAATTCCCTGCTCTGGACGCAAATTACGGCCAAAATGGATTTATTTGCGGCCATGTAAAGGAGTTAGGGGCTAGGGTCTTCAGGTAGCTTCTAGGTAGCCTGCTTGTCTCACTGTGTTTGCTAAATATTTTTCAGGTGTCCCGGGTGATAGCAGATACCAATATATCCTCACAGAATCCACAAAATCCGATATCGGGGATTTCTAGGTTTGTGAAAAGCGGTTTTGGGCTCAGGTTTAGTCCAATATATTATCACTAAAGGGTTGTATAGCATCTACTGACCTCACTTTACCCTTCACAAACCAATTCATGCCTAAAAGCTTATCTTGGAAATTTCCAAGAACACTAACCCTCACTTAATCAATTCCAAATTAACATGGATACTAAAGGAATTGAAATTCTACACTAATGGTGAAGAAATTACCTCATTTGGCAACTCAAGAATTTTCGTGAGTTGTCCCAAATGCTCAAAATCCGATTTTTCTTGGTTCAAAGTGTTTGTAGGGAGCTTATGCATGTTTTTAATGAAGTGGAGATGAAGTTTTAATGTATTTTTTAGGGTGTTTGTGAGGGTTTTGTGGAGGAAGGAGATGAGGCCAGCCATGGGAAAAGGAGAAGAGAGAAACATGAGTGAATAAGTGAAGAAGGAATGAACCAAGACCAAGGTTGACTCCTCACCCACTCTCTCTCTCGCTCATACCCATTTTTTTATCATATCCTTTTTCTTTTCTTTTTCCTCTTTTCTTTTCTAATCTTTTCTCTCCTCATTTAAAAACAAACCAAGCATGGAAAATAAAGAAAAGCCATGGTAGAAAAAATGTTACAATGTGAAATATGACATGGTGCATGTTATGTGCACAAATCAAGTTTAATGCACGATTAGTGATATTTAATCACGATTAGCATTAAAGTGGAATATAATTAATTATATAAAAATCTATGAATGCTCAAATCTTATGATCTCTTTCAAATTCAATAATTTACATAATTTCCAAATATTTCCCAATTTATCGGTATTTAATTATACCGCATTATTAAAATATTCTTAATATTAATTATTTAATTATAAAAATTCCCAAAAATAGTATTTAATTTTTCTGAAATGTTACAGTCTTCCCCCTTAAAGAAATTCGGTCCCCGAATTTAAATTTAAACCCCTCAAATACTAAAACATTTCAGTAAAATGATCAAATTGTCGGGGCTCCGAAATCATAAATACATAAAACACATCGTAGCGCAATGCATGCGCGTGAAAAACAAGTATATAAACCAAAATCAAAACTCCGTCAAGCATCCCGCAATCATTGGAGTTATGGCGAAGACACCAATGTCAAAGTCCAATACGAAAACCCACATGATATGCATCAAACTATACATGTAAGCATCGCAGTAAATTCGTCAAAACATCTGAAAGAAATGCATGCCAAACCCTTTCAAGTCGCTGTTCGATGTGAGTATCGCTGCATAGTGACGGACGTCTATTATAAGAAAATAACTATATATATACCCTTTGTTTAACATACACGTCCCGCCATTTTGAAAATTAATTTAGAAGGGTTTCCTTTGTTAAATGTTTCGTGTCATCTCAGACACGTAGGTAAATATTGAGACTATAGCTCATTTTTGGAAATCCCTTCGATAACTATCAATGCATGCAAAAATATATGCAGGTACTGTCCTCTGACTAGTCCTGCTCAGTACTAAAACAATATTAAATATCATAAAAATGTACTGCTCCACAAGGATCAATCCCAAAATGTGCATAAGAATGCTATGTGCGTCTGGTGCGCACGGAAATAAAAATCCATGAATGTGCCATACATGTGCACAGAAAAAAAATGTAATTGCAACGGTTGTGCACGGAACACCTGTCAAAAGTAACGAGTGTTCCTGACAGCAATATCAGGTACATCTGATATGCATGAAGAATCTCAATTTAGTGCATCTGGTGTGCACCAAAATCGCATCAAGCGCGTCAAGTATGCGCAAGAATCCAAATCAAGTGCATAAGGTGCACGAAAACAAATATCGAGTATCACAATCGAAATCGATGGTATACAACACATTTCAATCCAAATCCAATTCAAATATACCGTGGTATATGATCTCACAACCATGTGCATCAGCGTGCACAAAATCGAATCAAATACTAAAAGTGCATGAAAACTATGCCGAAAGCACAAGTCAAATCATATGCATACCATAGGCATGAAATCAAAAGCAAGCCCTCGAATGACATCAAATCGAAGTCAAGTGCAACTGTAGTGCACAAAATCTCAATCATGCAAATAAATCATCCAAAATACCGAAATCAAGGATGGCGGGAACAGTCCCGCTCTGGCACATCCTCTAAAGATCTCTGGCCAACTGTCATGGTCACTCATAACATATTTCGTCGACGATGCCGAACTCTGGCCTGCTGGGTGTGCACAATATGACCGCTCCTTGGTCCAAGTCTTCTTGTATAGTATTCCAGAAAGGTTCTGTCGAAGTCTCCCCCAAATCTCGTTTCTGCCGAACTTCCCGGAAGTTATCACCTTTTACTAAATCTATTCCTTGTTCCGGAACGGCTGCATACTCATCGTGACTCCTTCTGGAAGATATATCCATTTACAATGCCTCCGCATGTGTATCACATCTCTGATGTCAGTGGAGTGGAACGTCATCTCATCAAGATCTCGTACGAATCTCTTATTCTCTAATGTCGACTGATTCCGACTCGTCTCTTCATAGCTACATGGACTGCGCTCCAACGGCTATACTCGTATCTGGAGTCTCCCAAGCAATGTATCCCATCATATGATATCCGAACGACGTCGAACCTTTCAATCGATTAGTCAAAGTTATATAATCCCCTAAGAGCTCAACATCTTGAGTACAGTTTAATAGTATTCCGGTACATGCCATAGTACTTATGGACCAGCCGTAGAAGGGCAAACCCAAGCCTCATTAATGGCACCGCTGAACTGCTGCAATCCCTGAGGTTTCATAGCGTTCTCATGGTCATTATATCGAGTTAGGGTTTCATTCTTCTAGAGGGTCCACGGAATTACTTGCATGTTTCTCCGAATACTTTAAATTTGGAAAAATGGGTTTCTGACATTCGATCGTCTTCTATGGACTCTCGACATACCTGCGTGAAGTTGTCTCTAGTTGGAATCAATCAATCTGATGACCTTGCATCGAGGTAGGCAACGAATCACATGTCCTATTAATTCCTCCTTGGGTGACTAGCGATCTTCTATCATATCTCTAAGTACAACTCGTGCGGCTTTAGCTTCAAACATCTGGGCGACATCTCGTCAGTCGCAGCAACAACTAAATCATTCGTCCATACGCTGAATAGTGCTTCAATCATCAAGTATAATCGGTGCATCGACGGTCATCACATTTTGGCTGGCCCCTAGCAGTGGCCCAATCCTCTGCTGTTGTTCTGCACGTTCGAGAAATTTTGTAAAAGTGATCCATCAAACGCTCATGGTGCGAAAACACAATAGGACGATACATTTATGCAATCGTGTGTCCCTGGAATCACTCCGTGGTCAGTCCTCATCCGTGATGAGCTCGTGCTGACGCAACTCTAGCCGTAGGTCTCTCTGCCCGTGTAATCGTGGCAGCAAAACCATAATCCAATATCGATGAGCATAGATCATATGAAAGAATATAATAATGTGCAATGAAATGTACATCCTAAGGCTTCTTAAGCAGAGTAGCGTATCGTAAGTATGTCACAGAACATACACACGGTATGTCACTCTCCTTAAGTCACATACTCTATCAACCAAGGTCAACCTATGCGACGAAAGTTCGGATCTAATACCCCCTCGACCAAGTCTATGTTCCGCAAGGTCAAGCCTAGGTTCCGAATATATACAAACGCCCTAGACTCCGCATAGTCAAATAAAGACTCGAACCAAGGTTAACATAGCACTTTGATACCAATTTTGTCACGATCCAAAATGGCACGTAACTGGCACTTAAATCATATGAAGTCTATAGGACCCCATCTAATTCAAGTAAGCCAAAAATTCCAGAAATCTAAACCATTTAAAAGAAGAAAGAAGGAAAAGTTTAGTTTTAAAGGAAGTGGTTTAACAAACTAAGCCAAAGTATGCATTTTTAAAATCTCAATTCATTTCTGAAAATTTCGGCAGAGTTTCCTTCATAAATAATGGTCCCAAAAGGGGTACAACATGAATAATATGAATAAAGGCATCCCTAAGCGGGAGCTAGCTCTTCGCCAATTGACAGTCACAACCACACAACAATATAATATACAACGCCGAAGGGCGATGATCAAAACTCAAAGGAAACTCAATATCATCAAGAAAACCCATAATAATACAACGCGTGACTCTAAGGTCGAAATAAAAAACACAGGTCTTCTAAGTCTATAAAATATACAAGTCTGGCTGATGGAGTTACTAGATACAACTGAAAATAAATAAAAGATACAATGGTGGCCACGATACGAGTGGACCCACCTACCAAAGCAATCACCCGGAATGAAGTAATGTGTTAGCAAAGCCGCTAAGGAAAACCTGTACGGCAAAACCTGCAAGAAACTGTGGCACAACGGGGGTGAGTTGTCAACTCGTGAGTAGAAAACATCACCGAGCAGAAATCGTATATATGACTCAATCCTAGGTCAATACGATCAAATATATAAAACCTCAGAATGATAAAGCCTGAAGCATGATAAGTTGGCAAGGGTAAACATCTATACATAAGTGTAATACCAAGTGCTCGTGTCAGTGCCTCAGGTAGCAAAAATATGAGGTTTGAATGCAATATAATGAAAACAGAATACATCAAGAATGAGAAAACTGTTTTATTAAATTAGTGAGATTTCTGTATTTGTAAATCGAGGTATCCTCAATGAAATCAACATAGAATCAGTGTCAAGCATCGACCCAAAACATAAATCCAAATATCTCAATATCTCAGGCTCCGGCAATCCGGACTGGTATGTATCCTCGAATCTCAATATCTAGGGCTCCGGCTATCCGGACTGGCCTATATCATCAAATCTCAAAATCTAGGGCTTCGGCTATTCGGACAGGCCCATAATCCGATCGGTATCCTCCGGATATCCGTCAAGTCACAAAACAATCACCGGTCGGTAATGCTCCCCTGCAAGGCTCAACGCCATCATCTGCGACCATCTTTCCCCGGGATACCGCATCAGGTCCATGATTGTTCGTTGTTTTCGCGTGTGCGCTTTTAAAAAGATGAATCAAAAATATTTGTTAACCACAATCATGAACGGTGATCAGTCAAAAATATTGCATTTTTAACACGACAATTTCCCTACCATTCGCACTCATCTAGAGGTGTTCGGTATTAATATAGCACATATTAGCAAAAAAGCTGTAAAATACCAAATAACTTGTGTTATATATTAAAACCGACATTTCTGAGGGAAATTGAGTGTTTATCATGGCATCGCATCATCCCTGTATTGCGCAACACTTGTCTCGAGAAATTGTGCAGGAAATTGCAGGAACAGAGCCAAAAATTGGGAAAAGAGCTGATCAAAATTACGCCAAGTCTAAGATTGTTGATCTGGTAGAAATCTAGAAGGAATTCTGAAATTAAATATATCAGAAAAATACCAAGTTGACATCAGAAGGCCACAGTAGAAGACTGAAGCCCTAAGGCTCCAATTGGGCCGTGGATCCGCGGCCGGAGCCGGCTTTCGCCGCGGATCCGCGGCAGCTCTGCCACGTCATCACTTAATTTTCAGTGCATAACTCCTCTCTCAGTGCATACATCTCAGCAAGCTATGTCAAATTCCAGATTACCCTCGAAGCTTCTGCCAGATCAGCAAGGATCATTAAATTAAGCTAATCTTGATGTAGCGTTTTGAAAATCGTTTCGGTGAAATTTCGGAAAATCGGTAAAATAAGGGGGTTTTCCGTAAAAAGTCAAAATGTAAATATCTCAAATAAAAAATTAAATATACATATTCTAGCTATGTAATTACTAGTATTTGGTGTTTATTGAGCCACTGGTAAAATTTCTAATTTTCTGAAAATTTTTCCGAAATTAATTATTTTAATATTATTTTAACCCGTCACTAATACATTTAATTAGGGAAAATTACAAATTGGAATGAGTTGAAACAATTTTGTGCATCATGACACTTTAAACTAACATGAAAAATATTGTTTCTGAAATGAAATGAAATTTGTCAAGATGGTTAGAAAATGTAAAAGAAAAGCTTAAATAAATTATAATAAACAAAGGGGTATGTAGCATGTTGAATTGGGCTTTCTTTGCATGGAACTTCCTCACTCACTCACCCAAAAACCTTCCCTAGTGGCTGAACCAGCAGCCTTGGCAGCCCCCCCATCCCCACTCATTGCCCCACTTCATTAAAATGAATTGAAATTTGATAAGAATAGAATAAAGAAATTAAGCATGGGTGTATACATATGAGGTATGGGTGTCTTTGACTTAGAAATTTCCCCCATACATCCACACACCCCTCTTCCTCCCTCTTCTGGCCGAGCTTCCTGCTGCAGCCCTCCCCATTTCCTCACCTCTTTGCCTCATCAAAAAATCTCTAAAATTGCATTAAAAACCAATACAAGTCTCATTAATCCCTAGTTTAACCTTTAACCAATTTTCCTTGGCCAAATCAAGCTTGGATCTTGGAGCAAGATGGGTTTTTAGAGGCTAAGTTTACTATGAGATCTACAAGATTTGTGAGGTATAATCTTACTCAATTTGTTACCTTGTTAGTATTGTTGTAATCTAAGCTAATTAAGTGTTTAATTATGGGTTTAATTTTAAGATTTAGATTTCAAGAAAGGGTTTGAACTAGAGTTTTGGGTTTTTATAAATAAATCAAATTAGTAAGTGTAGATTAATATTTCAAGACATGTAAAAACCTAGTCTAGTTGCTAATTTGTTAATTGTACTTCTAATTTTTCCTAATTATATAACCTTGCTAACTAGGTTTTTAATTGATGTGTAATTAGGTGAGATAAAATTTTAGAAAAGGTTTGTATGGTTTAACTAAGTTAGTGTGTGATTTTTGTGGCCATTAGAATTGATAAAACGTCAAGACTTGAACTAAAATGGTGTATGGGTGCTTACTAGACTTTTGGAAATTAACCGATTTGAATTTAATTGAAATTTTAATGACCTACAACCTAATTCCTATAATATTAAATGTGTTGTGAATGCGCAATTGATGAAAATTGGGTTTTAGGCTTGGTGTTATTCACATAGAGTGACCCTAATTGTAGTTTTGGCGTTGTCGCGAGCGTGTTTGTGCGCCGGGTGCGTGCGCGTTTAATTAACGCGCATTGTTGACTTGTGTCAATTGTGTCCGCGACTATTTATATCTATTCTCTTGTTTTCCTTGTGCACATCCCTAGGATCGGGTGCAGAGCCGTCGCATGTGGCGCGGAGATGGCGGAGCTGGAATCGAATCAGAGTAGCCGAGGCATCCAGGTGAGTAGATTTATATCTACGGGGAGAAGTCGGGTGGATGGCGTATAGCACCCCCGCAGTCCGTGGTGATGTATACGGATACGTATACACACCAACAATCATTTTATGTTCATTGTGATAAATTATTGATGTTTAAATGGATATTGGTATGTTGGATTGGTAAATGGTTACGAAACCCTAGGGGAGTGGGTGCACTACACATACATACTTGCATACATCCTCACGTCATATGTGCATAGATGGGATTCTATATAGATATGTGTTCACATGGGTTTGGGATTTTGTGTTCACATACGGACTTGAGGATGATACCTGGGATTGATATGAGTCGGTGAGTTCGATCTGGATTATGATATCGGTGATATGATAGGATTCATGATTGAGATACGTCTGGATACTTTAGAGGATTTTAGGAATGATGATGTCATAGCAATAGTGACATATACATTATGTAGTCGACATGTGATCGTGATATGAGGCAGGATATGCTAGGATATTGATATTAGGCCGTATCGGGCGATGTATGCCCTTTGATGATGATAGGTGCTGACGATATCGGTTTGTACGAGATTGTCGATCAGTAGTCAGATCATGGGTATATTGAGAATATTAGTATTGTACTAGACATAGGTCAGTACCTTAGACTATGATCTTGGATAAAGAGGATACCAGAGGAATACTGTGAGGAATATGATATTGACCCGTATCCAGATTTAGGGATGCCGTACGACGGATTTACGTACGAGCTATATCTTGATGATTGATCCGCACTCTTGACTTGGAATGTCTGATTATAGATATGGTATCGGTTATGATATTATTGAGGCAGGATCACCGACTAATATAATACAGGTATGTATAGGTATCGACTCAGATGTTAGGCGGTTTCCTTACCTGTAGTCTAGCTTGTAGCTTAGCCCTTTAGTTTAGTTAGTTATTAGATTAGATTCGGTCCCTACCTATTTCAAAGCTTACGAATCGTGCGTATTTTAAAAGACAGGTCAAGGGATTCTACGGATATTTCAAAAAGCGTATCTTTTCTTAAAAACACCGTAGCCCCTATTTTCAAAACCCCACGATTCGTGTTATTTCAAAAGGCACCATTGTAGGACTTATATTAGGTTAATGCAGATTAGTTATCGTTGCGTCTAGTATTCAGCTCCCGCTCATTATTGTTGTTCGCTCCGCATCACATGCTTATATTATGCTTCATATTCTACTGTTGATATCTTGTAGTTAGGACACCAGCACCATTACCGATGATGCGTATGTACCACGTACACTTACTTGCCGGCTCACACACATCTTCATCGGTAATTGCCATGTCACGTACACCTTAGAGAATATTATTGCTTGACATAGCCTGTTAGCTAGTAGTTTAGACATAATATTAGTGTACTTGCTTTATATGTTAGTTTAGACATTGTAGTTATTACCTGCTACTTCATGCATACTGTTATTCATTGTTATGCCGCATTCATGGATTCTCATGCATATATTCACTCTTTTTACGTGCTATTGAGGTTTTGGATTCGGATTTCCATGAGATTTTCTGGATTCGGGGAAAACCGCAAAACATATACAAACTTCTTCTTTCTCTTTTTAAATGAAAAGCGCGGTTTTTCCCATGATGTATGATTCGTCCACCATGAGTTTGCTGATGGATTTCGAGACCCGATTCGAGGAGTTGGATGAACCGTTTCGGGTTCATGGTGGAACCGGTAAGGTACCTCGGGGCAAGAAGCTCGTGGTGATGACGATGAGCCTGGCAGGGGGAGACTACCTACCAGTGATTTTACCCGACGCGTCGGATATCCGGAGGATACCGTCGTGGTCTTGAGATGGATGGTAGGGGCCGGTCTGGACTGACGGCACCCTAGATATTGAGATTGAGACATTGAGATTTCTAGATATTGAGGTACTGAGATTTGATGATACAGGCCAGTCCGGATGGTCGGAGGCTGAGGTTTTGAGACGTTGAGATTCATGTTTTGTGTCGATGCTAGACACTGTTGATGCTGATTTCATTTATGATACCTCATTTTAAAAATACAAAGGAAATCTCACTAGTTTATGAAAACAGTTTCTTCATTTACATGTATTCTGTTTTCATGCATTCATACCTCATTCATATGATATATTGCTACCTGAGGCACTGACACGGGCACATCAGATCACACTCGGGTTAGACATTAACCTAGCCATTGTTATAGGCTGCATGCTATTCATATATTTGAGGATATATTATGATCATTGACCTAAGTTGCGTTATTTATGCGATTTCTGTGCGTAGATGTTTTTCTATTCACGAGTTGGCAACTCACCCCCGTTGTGCCCCAGTTTCTTGCAGATTTGCCGTACAGGTTTTATTACGGCTTGCGGGCATAGTTTCCTTCGGGTGATTTGCTAGTAGATGGGTTTACTTGTATCGTACCCCCATTGTATATCTTGTATATTATTATTCTGTTGTATCTAGAAGTTCCATCAACCAAACATGTGTTTATTTTTGAGATAGAGACCAGTGATGTTATTCTTTCGACCTTAGAGTCGCGCATTTTATTTCTGTGGTTTTCTTGTGGATTTGAGTTTTTGATCCTCGTCGTTGGCGTTGTATATTTTATTGCTTGTATGGTTGTGACCGTCGTTTGACGAAGAGCTAGCTCCCACTTGGGGATGCCTTTTATTGATTTCGTATACTATTCATGTTGTATCCCGTTTGGGAGCCAGTATTTACAAAAGAGACTCTGCCGAAATTTTCGGGAAATATTGATGTTTTTTTTACCGCATAATTCGGCTTATGCTATTAAAACTACTTGTTTAAATTGGTTTTCCTTCACTCTACTACTTTTCTTGGTTTGCATTTCTGGGTTTTCGGTTTACTTAGATTACGTACGCCTCGAGACATTCGTAGTTTACGTGCCGGTCATGTTCCGTACTTTCGGGTCGTGACACTTGATTAAGCTCCTAACAAACTAGTTGTAGAAGCTCCCTCCAACTAACTACTTCTAGAAGCCTCTCTAGCTAACAAACTTTTGGAGGGAAATTCAAATTTGAAATCCTAGATCTAGGGTTTTGAGGTCTATAAAAAGGAGCCTAGATCTAGGGTTAATGGCTAATCTCCAACCCCCCCCCCCCATTTTCCATCTACAAGTTGAGTGACACATCTTGTAGCCCTAATCAAATATCCAAGCCAAATTCAAGATACCGAGTACCATTCAAGCAAGAAGCCTTCAACCTTTTAGAAGCGGAGCCGATCTTCAATCGAGCAAGTGATCCAAGCCGATCCGCGACTCAAGAAGATGAGCGAAACCAAATCGACGATCGAGTTCTTCCTCTTGTAGTTCTTGAGCGATTTGTAACGGAATTGTTGATAAATAAAATGTGAAATTCTTTAATCTTACTTTCTTTAAATTCTTGCATCATGATTAGATCTCAATTTGTGATTGTGGTTCTTGTTGTGATGTTTGAGTAAAACTCCGCTCGTAAAGGAGTCGAGATGATCAATAGAATGATGATGTAACCAATCTTAAAACGATTCTTAAGTCCTACGAGTTTTGTAAACCCTAGCAAATTGAAGAATCGACGACCTAGTTTCGTTGCGATATTTTCTTGATTGTGATCGCTCGAAATTAGGGATCCACGATCGATTCTTGAATTTACGAGAGGCTAGAATGTGAATGATATCGATGAAGGAACAAGGGATAAATGATGAAACCCTAGTTTCACAAGAAATCCCTAATTCTCGTCGATCATCATCGATCAAGTATCAATTCATCGATGGATAAGAATACGTAATCGCTAGATTTCATCACATCTATAGATCCGATCGATTCCTACGAGCCGCATTTCGATTCTTGATTGTTGGTTTGGAAATCATCACAAATTCTCAATTCTTGATTTTATCGTTTCTTGATTCAGACTAGATTTTTCTAATTCTTGAACTTCAAATCTTTAAATCATGAATTGTTGCTTCTTTTCTTTTCTTTAAATTTTTGACTCATCTAATTCTAAACACGAACGATTAACTTTCCCTGTGAACGATCCGCACTTACTAACGCACTACATTCAACACCGTTATTGATTGCGTTCAAAATATTTTTGGTTGTGATATCTACACAATTTTCATACCACACAATTGGAAATCGTTCAATCAAATAGCACCGTTGCCGAGGATCGTGCGCTAATTGTTCGTATTTTGAAATTTGAGTTGAAAAGTTTATTCCATCTATATTTTTAGATTTAAATTCTCACAAACCCTAAACGTGTTGTTGTGATTTGTTGCGAGGAAATCTGGAATTTATGGAGCTGTGGAAAAAAATTTCAGAGCATTCCGAGCTGTGTAAGTGAACAGGAGCCTACTGTGAATTTTTTGTGCAGTGAAGAGGATAAACCGCTGCGGATCCGCGGCATTTGGCGACTCCCGCGGCGGAACCGCGGTGCTACAGTAGAATCACTGTTCCAAAATTTTTGGTAACTCTCTTGGCTTTCTTATCTTCTCCCTAATCTGCTCCAATTAACAATTTGCTGCAGGTTTCTTTGCAAATAAATCGTAACGCCGCAAAAAGCAAAATAAATTGTGCGTGTTTTTTATTTTTGGTTGTTTGCATATTAATACGGAAATTAAGAGGCAAAGACCAAATCCAGATTAGGTAGGGAGTTCATTACCCTTCCTAAGCCCCAAAATCACAAACTTGCATCCGCATTTACCCTCATTAACTAAAAGAAATCTAGAGATGACTCTAAGGACCGTCACGCTCACTTAGGACAAGAGAAGGCCATGGATAATTCATTGCTTATCCGCGTTTCTTTTGTGGTGTCTAAGGCAAGTGTGTCGAAGGCTAGTGGTTACTTAATTAGGACCCCTACTTACGTAGTGGAGAACCTCCCACTTACCTGGCACTTACCTGGCCACAGGAGAGACAAAGAGGCAGTGGAGGATTTATCCTGCGACTTGTCTTTGGGCAGTTAGGAGAGGTCTAGAGCTTTGACCTAGGTGACCACTAGATTTTAGGGATTTTCTTGTTGCATTTGTTGTGATTGCATCATTTTTTCAAAAAAAATCCGTATATTTTCAAAACAAACACCAATCACATTCATTCTTTCCCCTAATTATAAGTCACGTTGCCACTTGTACTAACCCTTTTTAGTGCAAGATAGGCTGGACACGGGATTCTAGTGCCTGTTTAGTCTGCATTTCCCCCATCGACCCAAAAATCGGTATTTCTACATTTACTTCTTCTTTACCCACCACCACACCCACATTGATGGATCCGTCTCCATCAAACTTCTTTACCACTACTCTGCCGCTGTCCGTTGGTGCGCAGAATCCACCCCGCATCTCTCTCCAAAAGAGGTTCTATCCTACACGAGGTCCCCTTTCCACCTGTCTTTCCATTCCACCAGCCAACGGGGAAAATTTTGAAATTAAACCCCAATACATCAACCTTCTACCAAAATTTCACGGTCTCGAGTCTGAAGACGCATATGCCTTTATCACCAAATTTGAAAATGTATGCGCAATGATGGGTACCTCACAGCTTTCTATGGATGCTATGCGTCTACGTCTTCTCCCATTTACCTTGTGCGATATAGCCGAGAAGTGGCTGTATAACACTACCACACATTCCATTTCAAATTGGGAAGAATTCGTCAAAGCATTCCTTAAGAAATTCTACCCACATCATAAGACAGCTCAAGTCCGTAGCGAAATAAATCAATTCACCCAGCTTCCAAATGAACCATTTTCAAAATGTCTTGAACGCTTCAAGGATCTGTTAGTCCAATGTCCACATCACGGAATCCCTAGATGGGAACTGTGCTGTATATGAGGGCATTAATCCTAACATAAGACAGACCCTTGAATCCATGTGTCAAGGCAACTTCATGACCAAAGATGATGGGGAAGCCTGGAAATTCCTAGAAGATTTCGCTGAAAAATCTTTACAGTGGGAGGGTGTGAGTCAATCATCTAGGGATGGCAATAATATTTCCATAGGAGTTAGAGCTGAAATTTCAGCTATCAATAAGAAACTTGAGACTATGGAAAACAAATTTTTAGCTGCCGCCCTAAATCAAATGTCACTCTCCAAAACTGTATGTGGATGCTGTTCTGATCCTTCTCATTTAACGGAAGAATGTCCAATAAATTCCCCGTTTCAAGGTCACGAGCATACCAATGCCTCATTTCAAAGACCTAGAAATGATCCATTTTCTTTCACATATAATCAGGGTTGGAGGAATCACCCTAATTTTGGTTGGAACCAATCACAATCTCAAGACATGGTTCCGACCGAAAACAATTTTCAAAGGGTCCCTCCACCACAACAGCAACCACTTCAATTGAGTCAGCACCCCTTCCAATCACAAAACTTCCAAAATCCGGCCAACACTTTTGCACCACATGAAAACTCTTTGCAATTGACCGGTACAGATAATATCTCTGCACTAGCACAAACCTTGGATACTTTCATGAAACAATCCATCCAAGGTACGGCAAGTTTGCAATCTTCCATCGAGAATGTGATGAAAATCATTGTCTCTCAAAATGAGAATATCAAATCGATGGAAGCACAAATTGCACAACTAAAAGCCGAAATGAGTGCAACAGAGAAAGGGAAACTTCCAGCTCAACCTTTACCCAATCCTGGCTATTCACATCATGTGGATGCAATCACCACGTTGAGATCCGGAAGAGTGCTTGACAATCACGTTGGGAAAGAGTTTGATGATACTTAAAAATTTATCAATAACACCCCGGCTGAAACCTTTCCTTCCACTTCTACTTCAAATTCTGACCCTAGTTCTTCTACCCCATCACCTTCTTGCGAGCCTATTCTTCGTTTCCCACAAGGCTCACCACCTCAGCCCAGCTCTTCTAGTTCTCCACAGACGATCCCCACCTCTATTCTGGGATCGGGTCCACACACACTTCCTTCTCCTATGATGGACCCAGCGCTTATTGCTAAAGCACCTTATCCTAATCGGTTAAGGGCTAACAAATCGAGTCCACATATGGAGAAGATTATGGACATATTTAAGCAAGTTAACATCAACATCCCTCTCCTAGATGCCATCCAACAAGTTCCGTCCTATGCGAAAACACTTAAGAACTTGTGCACTAGGAAGAGGAAGACTCAAGTGCCCAAGAAGATTTTCATGGCAAAGACTGTAGACACGGCTTTCCCCCAACAAGTACCGAGGAAACGTAAGGACCCTGGCTGTCCTACTATTTCTATTTCTATTGGGGAAAAACACATCAACCGTGCTCTACTAGACCTTGGCGCTAGTGTTAACTTGCTTCCATATTCGGTTTACGAGCAACTAGGTATCGGAGTGTTAAAGCCCTCGAGCATAACTCTCCAGACGGCTGACCGATCAGTCACCAAACCCAGGGGTGAACTGGAGGATGTGTTAATAAAAATCGGGGAATTTGTATTCCCTGTGGACTTTATTGTAATTGATACACAGCCTGTAGCGAACCCACGGAATCAAATTCCGGTGATTTTAGGTCGCCCCTTTTTTGCCACTTCCAACGCTATCATCAACTGTCGTAATGGTTCTATGACCCTATCCTTCGGGAATAGGTCAATAGAGCTGAACATTTACAAGTTAGGAAGTGTACCCTCCGATCCTACTGCTCAGGTCTGTTCTGTCGACTTAATGGATGTCGACAGCAGCGAATTGGATGATCCTCATGATACTGATCTTGACTCTTTTCATACGTTATTGTTTGACCCAACTATGTATCATACACATATGGACTCTTCCACCGAGATGCCCGGATCAACAACTAACACTGATTATGAACTGCTTTTAGAGTCTGAAGATCACCCCGCACTTTGTGATGACATTATTCATCGGGGTATTGATGGAACTTTTGAGGAAATCTTCGCTGATGAACTCGCGTTTTTGAATGACACGGGTGTTGAGATGAATCATGTCCGAATCAATGAAATTGAACCTCGACCTCTTCTTCTAAACTGTAAAAAGAATGCGAGTAATCCATTACATTCACTGCATTATCTCTCCAAAATAAGACGCACACACATTCTATTCCACCACTTATCCTTTCCCCACTCCTTCTTCCATCAACCAGAGCACTGCATTGATAAAATTTTCGAATGGTTGGTGTTGACTTTCGGTCTTTGCAAAGCTTGATATCGACCAATGATTCTTGACCCCCTCATGTGATTTTCAAAGATTAACATTGCTTAACTCAAGTTTGGGGGGTATAATCTGGCTCTTGAAAAGAAATTTTTTTACACAAAATGATGAGCCAAGAATAAGTTTGGGGGAGGTTCTTCACTTAAATATTTTGCCCCCACTAATAAATTCCTCCCAAACTTACAGGTTTTTCAAGATTTAGCAGATGGCAACAGTGAGGACACTGTTGAAAACAAGTTTGGGGGAGGTTTGTGCTTATTTTTGCATCAATTGCATCATACTTTGCATAAGCACAAAACATTTTTGAAAACCTATAAAAATTTAAAAAATTTCAAAAAATAAAAATAAAAATATTTTGTACATAAATAAGATAATAAAAGATTAGATAGTGAAAAATTATATCCAAAAGATTGGAAAAATTTAAGAAAACCTAGAAAATTAAAAGTTTTCTTATACGAACTAGTAATAAGTAGTTATGAGCCGTTGTCCCAAGGGTTAGTAAGATGAAGGAAGTCACTAATCTGAGGATAAAAATAAATCTGAAAAATAGTTTCTATTCTGGAAGCCAAACATTTTGAACGTTGATATCCTACTATTCGCACTTACACACGTCTTGAAGCCCGGGATAGTAGAGGATACCTTGAAATGCTCTTGTTTAAAATCCAAAGTATGAAGGAAATAAAAGAAAACGAATAAAATATAAAATAGTAAAAAAAATGGACACTGGTTTTGTTATCGCCAAGGAAGCAATAAAAAAATATAGCGAGGGTGCCTCTTCACCAAGTGCCCTAAGGCCAACTGGTCTGGGAGTCACTGCTAAGACTTAGGTGGTACAAGACGAGGAAAAACACCGTATAAGGAAGCACATGAGTAATCAGTCGGTTAGTACCTCAAGAAGTATTAACGGTCGCATGAAAATGTGTGAGCACATCTAAATATTCATCAAATTAAAAAGTATTGAGGCAAATGGGCAAGAGTATGATAGCTTGAATTGAATTCTCCAGGTGTAGGGATGTTTATTACACACACGTAGGGTTATATGATCGATGTTTAGAAGAAAGATAGGAATGAAGAATAAAGACGATGTTTTATTGAGGGAGGACGTGTTTTCTGACATCTTTTCATGACTATTAAGATAGGGCTCATGACAACTGAAAAGCTAGCCTAGTTGAAAACCCTAATTTTCAAAGTCTTTCTTTTACAATTCTTTTCTTTAAATGTAATATTCATGATCTTTCTTTTATTATTGGATTTTGTGGGTGCAATCCGCTGAAAACCCTCAGGAGACAACACTCCTCCTACTAGGGACACCTAGAGGTTTAAAGGCTTGTTGCACGTGCTCAGTGCAATCGTGTTGCCTACGAAAGTGAGCTAGTTAGTTTTTCTCTTTCTTTATTTTCTCCTTCTCCTTTTAATAAAACAGTTCGCTCGAGACGACCGAAAATAAGTTTGGGGGAATTTGATCAGTCGAAAATATTGCATTTTTAACACGACAATTTCCCTACCATTTGCACTCATCTAGAGGTGTTCGGTATTAATATAGCACATATTAGCAAAACAGCTGTAAAATACAAAATAACTTGTGTTATATATTAAAACCGACATTTCTGAGGGAAATTGAGTGTTTATCATGGCATCGCATCATCCCTGTATTGCGCAACACTTGTCTCGAGAAATTATGCAGGAAATTGCAGGAACAGAGCCAAAGATTGGGAAAAGAGCTGATCAAAATTACGCCAAGTCTAAGATTGTTGATCTGGTAGAAATCTAGAAGGAATTCTGAAATTAAATATAACAGAAAAATACTAAGTTGACATCAGAAAGCCACAGTAGAAAACTGAAGCCCTAAGGCTCCAATTGGGCCGCGGATCCGCGGCCGGAGCCGGCTTGCGCCGCGGATCCGCGGCAGCTCTGCCACGTCATCACTTAATTTTCAGTGCATAACTCCTCTCTCAGTGCGTACATCTCAACAAGCTATGTCAAATTCCAGATTATTCTCGAAGCTTCTGCCAGATCAGCAAGGATCATTAAATTAAGTTAATCTTGATTAAGCTCCTAACAAACTAGTTCTAGAAGCTCCCTCCAACTAACTACTTCTAGAAGCCTCTCTAGCTAACAAACTTTTGGAGGGAAATTCAAATTTGAAATCCTGGATCTAGGGTTTTGAGGTCTATAAAAAGGAGCCTAGATCTAGGGTTAATGGCTAATCTCCAACCCCCCCATTTTCCATCTACAAGTTGAGTGACACATCTTGTAGCCCTAATCCAAAATCCAAGCCAAATTCAAGATCCCGAGTACCATTCAAGCAAGAAACCTTCAACCTTTTAGGAGCGGAGCCGATCTTCAATCGAGCAAATGATCCAGGCCGATCCGCGACTCAAGGAGACGAGCGAAGCCAAATCGACGATCGAGTTCTTCCTCTTGTAGTTCTTGAGCGATTTGTAACGGAATTGTTGATAAATAAAAGGTGAAATTCTTTAATCTTGCTTTCTTTAAATTCTTGCATCATGATTAGATCTCAATTTGTTATTATGGTTCTTGTTGTGATGTTTGAGTAAAACTCCGCTCGTAAAGGAGACGAGATGATCAATAGAATGATGATGTAACCAATCTTAAAACGATTCTTAAGTCCTACGAGTTTTGTAAACCCTAGAAAATTGAAGAATCGACGACCTAGTTTCGTTGCGATACTTTCTTGATTGTGATCGCTCGAAATTAGGGATCCACGATCGATTCTTGAATTAACTAGAGGTTAGAATGTGAATGATATCGACGAAGGAACAAGGGATAAATGATGAAACCTTAGTTTCACAAGAAATCCCTAATTCTCGTCGATCATCATCGATCTAGTATCAATTCATCGATGGATAAGAATACGTAATCACTAGATTTCATCATATCTATAGATCCGATCGATTCCTACAAGCCTCATTTCGATTCTTGATTGTTGGTTTGGAAATCATCAAAAATTCTCAATTCTTGATTTTATCGTTTCTTGATTTAGACTAGATTTTTCTAATTCTTGAACTTCAAATCTTTAAATCATGAATTGTTGTTTGTTTTCTTTTCTTTAAATTTTCGACTCATCTAATTCTAAACACAAACGATTACACTTTCCCTGTGGACGATCCGCACTTACTAACGCGCTACATTAGACACCGTTATTGATTGCGGTCAAAATATTTTTGGTTGTGATTTCTACACAATTTTCATACCACACAATCGGAAATCGTATCAATTAAACGACGTCGCTTGGTAGCTAGCCGGTAAGTACGGGTCGGTCCACAGGGATGTTGTGTATTTCCTAATTTTGTCTAACGAGTTAATTCCAAACGGTATGGATGGATTATCACTAAAAACTAAACTGATTTAAACTAGGATTAGAATCTTGCTAGGGTTAGGATTAGGTTAAGTTTGGAAATTGAAGATTTCCTCACCGCTTTCAATGCCCTAATTTAGATCTCTTTAAGTGTTATGGTAATAATTAATAAAAGGGATTAGTACCATCGGGAAGAAATGATGTTTCTTCCTCTAGGTTTTTGTCCTTCCTTTCTTAATTATTACCCTAACCTCCATGGAAAACATACGCAACCGGTCGTTTATACTACGGTATCACCGCTACCTCGTGGGATAGGGTGCCTAGGGAATGTTGTGTGTATGTATGCATGGAGTCCTATTAATTATATGTGATGGGCAAGAAAGGGGTGCGAGAGTTTCATCTCTCAAGCCTTCCCTATTCCTAACCCTAACAAGTGAGGAATTACTCACTCATTAAGGAATTGATTAACATTTTCTAACTATCTAACTATGGCAGATAAGAAAAATTATACTAAGGCAGAATGAAAATTAACTAGTGCAATGAAATAAAAAACCTTACTTTATTTGATGGCTCTCTCCAAACATTTACACCGAATTTAGAATTCTGAATAAATGAAATAAAAAGAGGCATACCTCAAAAAGAGTTTTAGGATTTCTATTTATAGAGCATAGAAACCCTAGGGTTACAATCGATTCATATCTGCATTTACAAATATGCCCCTGAGAAGACTAGTTAAAGCACCGACGCACCGACACGGAAATGCACCGACACGGGTCTAGCACGGACGCGTAACTGCGGCCAAAACCCCTATTTGGCCATGGATCCACGGCCATCTAGTGGGCTTCTCAGTTGCTTTTTCCTGGGTTGCTTCCTGTTGCTTTTTACTTCTTATTTCTTTACTTGGTTTCTCAGATTGTCTTCTAGTTTTCTTCCAGATTTCCACAGTGAATGATGTTGTGGACTTTACCGTTTGCTTCGTGTCGAAGTCTTGAATCTTGCGCTGCCTTTATACTTTATGAACTTGTCCATTGATCTTCGTTTAGTCTTCAAATTGTAGGCATGATCAAGATCTTTCCATTTGTTTGTCGTAGTCTCACTTTTGTATCGTCTTTTCATCGTTTTCACTGTTTTTGTTCCGAGAACCTATAACCTGCAACTATGTAGCAGACATGGGTCAAAAGCACCTGTTTATTTGTAAAATGAATAAGAATGGGGGATATAATAATGAAAAATTATGATATGAACAAATACACCCAAACTTATCTTTTGCTCGTCCTCGAGCAAAACTAGTTTTATTCTCGAAAAAGACCTAGCCTCACTTTCACAGGGAAACGCGATTGCACTGAGCTCGTGCAACAAGCCGTTAAACCTCTAGGTGTCCCTAGTAGGAGGAGTGTTGTCTCCTGAGGGTTTTCAGTGGATACTACCCACAAAATCCTATCAATTCGGTCCATTGACTTTTATTCTCCAATTAGGTTTTCCAACAAGGAATTCTATTATCTTCGACTCATAAATTATCCACCCGTATTTTTCACGCTTCCTTATTATTTAGCTTAAGATTGTATATGTTCTGTAAATTTACTTAGCTTTCTGCATCTTTTGAGTTTTCCTTTTAAGGTTCCATCTCAACTTAGGAATTTCTATCATCTCTCTTAAAGATATAAGTCCTATTTTTCATTCTTATCTCTTATCTAAACCCCAATCACATACCCGCTACGTGTGTGTATATATAACCCATACACTTGGTGTTAGTGTATATGCCCTAGAGGCCATTACTGTATCATACTAGTTTGTATATTACTTAATGGAAGCTTGGGATATTCACAGTTGTATAGACAATCTTGCTCAAAATGGTAGTATACTACTTGGTTTGTCTCTACTTCAATATGTGCCTGTGTTTCTTTTAGCATATTGCTTATACATATTAGTAGAGCCCTTAGGATCTTTGCTTGATTACCAGCATTGTGATGGTAGTCACACTAGTTAGGACTGGGTAATCTACAAGCACATCCTTATACAGGTCCCTAGTCGTAGGACTATCGAGACAGAGCATCGATACTCCGGAGTAGACTAGCGTATGCGCTTCTCATCCCAGCAGGGGAGACGGTCTGTCCCACAGCCGTCAGTACGTCGTACTTTAGATAGTATGCGGGTGCTCGTTAGGTTACGAGTACACTGGACAGGACTCGTCGGGAACTGAGTGGTTGGTACTATACCTATCGTCAGTTATCAGTTCCCAGGTGACATGAATACAGCTTAGTCTGCTGACTTGACACTGTCACTTCGCCTCGAGTGTGTTCCCACTGTACTTTGATTACTACCCTACCACGGCTCAAAAGAGTCATGCAAACAGGTAGTAGTTGGGTGCAGTCCCGAAGCACTTGGAGGCAGTGACGGTTAGACAGGATTCGTCTCTCCCGGTATTGGGGGTTGATCGCGTTGTGTCTAGGAGAACTATTACACAAGTAGTCCCTGGCCAGGGCAAGCGAGATATACTGCTAGGTTTCCAGTGTTATCTCAGGGTGTTCTGGGCTACACTCCGACACGACTTGTACCGCTATTAGGAGACTGATGTTTACCGCCCCCTAGGCCCGCCATGCGATATTCTCAGACGAACAGACCGGACTGTACGGAGACTGTCACATTCAGGCTCAATAGGAGTTCAGATAGGTTTCACCTCGTCCGTCTTCTTGTCGGCATCTATCCGGGGGCCGTTACGCACAGCTAGTGCCGCTTGTGGTCTGTGGTTAAACTCACTGCCAGCGTAGTGTTGAGTCTTTAGAGTCCCACACAGAGAGCTATTCTCCTTTAGGCAAAAGAGTAGAGGTCGCATGGTTTTGCGACAGGTCGCATGGTTTTACGACAGGGTTCGGTCACATCCGTGCACTTGTGCACGTTTAGTGTCCGGGCAGTTTTTACTAGTGGGCTTTGGGTTAAACCAGGTCCTAGTATACGTTTTGGGATTGATTTTATATCGTTTGCATTCGTATTCCTCGGAACGCGGATGCGGGTGTGTATGCACGGTTGACAGAGACAGAGGCAAAGGATTCTCATTAGGGTTGTTGACTATTGACTTTTGCTTAACCCTAATGAGAATTAGAAATATGATTAACAATAATATTAATTATGTATTATAGTGACATGGTTGGGTTGAAGGGTTGACCTTGTTGACTTGTTGACTTTTGTTGACCGGTTGACTAGGTTGGACTTGTTGACCACTATCATGACAATGGCTATTATTTCTTTGCATTGACTTTTGCTTGCTTGTTTTGTTCACAAATTGCATTTAATGCAAGAAATGATATTGCCATTTTGATATGATAACAACCATCACATAATACTTAATTATGATTATTTGTTATGATGATTTTGGATTATGAGAGCATGGGAGCAAAAAGTCTTGCTCATTCTTTCATTTGCTTTCTCTCTCTTGAGCTCTCTCATCCTCAAGCTCTCCCTCTTCCTCTTGCTCTCTCTCTAGTTCATGGTTCTAATTGTTTCATGTGTTGAGAAGCAAGAACCATATAGATAAAACCCAAAACACTCCTCTACTCATCCTAGTTCACAAGGTCTGCCAAGCCAAGTGTTCTAGTTTCTTCAAGTTTGAAGTAGAAGCCAAAAGGTAGAAGTTTTCGGGTGGATCCATCTTCGGCATGAGGAGACGACGAGGTGAGGGCGATCCGAACACCGCAAGGAGTTGAAGATGAAGGAGTTCAAGTAAGGTATAACCCCCTAACCGAGTAGGTAAAACTCCTAGTTAGGTTGTTAGGTAGTTGTTTAACAAAGATCCGTATTTTGAGTCCATGTTACCACCCTAGAAAAAAATCGTTTTTCACCATTTCCGCAACCCCAAAGAACCGGGGAAGGGTAGCATGGACTTACAGTGGTATCGAGCCTAGTTAAACACTATTTAACATGTTAGCAAAGTAACTAGAAGTTCGATCGGAGAAAAAGTCGCGAAACATACCCGAAAAATCAACTTTCTGCCGAATTTTTTTCCTGTTCCAAAAATAATAAATCTTATCCTAAAATTCGGCTCAGGGTTTTTAGAAGAAACTGTAGAAAAATGGTCCAGTGAATCGATCAACACGCCGCGGAACCGCGGCAGGAGCGTGCTCCCGCCGCGGATCCGCGGCCGAGTTGACTCGGCCGTGGGCTATTTTTCATGCAGTTTATTCAATTGGGTGTTTTGGGATTTTTACAGTATGTGTTTTCAGCCCAGATTTTCCAGAAAGCAAAATTTGTTTTTGGGGCTTAAAAATCCGTATTTTGATCGAACTTCTAAAGACTTAAGCTAACGGGTTTAGATCTGTAATGTTGATGTGATATATGTATTGAACGTCTGTTAATCGCTATACGTCGATTAGTGGGGGTTATACATATCTGTAATCTGTAATGTTGATGGTATGTGTATATGAATTCATTGGATTGTCGCGGGTGAATAGCCGGGGGTTGTGAGATGAGATTTTTCTTTTCTTTCAATTCATGTAAATTTGTAATTGATGTAATATTATTTATTTTACCGCACAACCGGGGTGAGGTTGTAGCCGTCATTGTATAATTTCTTTTACTGTTTTTGGTCCTAGGATAGACCCATGGAGAGGGTGCACAAACTACCGGGTATCTCGAAGTGCCGAGTGGCCTACTCATGTGTTGAGGGAGGTTGCTTCGCTTCGGGTATTTGGCGGGTAGTTTTCCGCACCCGTAGCGGTCTAGGGTGGGGTATTGGCTATTCACCGCGACCGTGTAATCCGCTTTTCGTTACAGGCTCGTACGAATTGCGGATTCCTAGTATATCCAATGTGTTCATCTGTGATCTGGAATGGCTATCATTGCAATATATCTATATATGATATATATTTAGGCGTTGTTTATGTTTTGCATCCGCGCTAGTCCAGCCCCTGCTCTGTCGTTATTTAAGTAACCTAACGGGTAATGATGGGGCCCCGTGGCGAATGCGGATGGCATAAGCGTACGTCATATTTTGGTTGTTTTCTGCAATGGTAGGATTAAATGATGGGACGCATTAAAATTAATGCAAGAAAATAAACCAAAGTTAAAGTCGTTGGAACAATTTCAAAACCACTCGGTTTCTTTTCAAAAACAACTTTTAAACGCGGAACTTAAGCCACTCCTTTTTAAAAGCTATCAAGGTTCCTTCGATTATATCAAGTTCACTACGTTCACGGTTTTGCCAAAACCATTCGTAGCCCTCCGTCATTTCAGTTAAATATTCAGTAGTATTCAAGCTATGTATTTTGACCTTCGCCAAGGCATAGTGGTTGGTAGCTGCTAAATATTTATCTGTAGTATAGATAGATGCGTTGATTTGGGACAGTCGTACTACTATTTTGGCCTTCGTCAAGGGTATGTACGGGTGGGTTCAAATTAACCTGGATAATGACGGGTAGAACTTGACATGCGACTTATGATATGTTGGCCTTCGTCAAGGTCATAAGAGCATGGGGCAAATATCCACATCGGGAATTTCAAAAGAACCTGAAACTTGCTAGCGCTGCATACCATTTGGAGTGTGGTGATTCTGGTAGGATTCCTTCAGTTTTGTCACGCGATGATATTTGGATCCCGATCCTCCTATGAGTATATGCTACTCCTCGGGAAATTTCTTGCTTAACGATCAATGCTATAAACTATGTAGTGTCTAGAAAGGTATTAGCCGGGCTACGCCCCTAGGGAAAAGAGGTTCTTAAATTAAGGAACTTCGCGAAAGCGTTGGAAAACCTCCCTCGAAGTACCGACATTAGCCTGGCTGAACGGTTAAGCAAGTATTGTACGGTGAGATTGATCCCGACTAATTCTTCCTTTTTTGGTCTGAGGAGGGAATCGAGAGACAGTGGGAGCCATCCTGTTTAGATAAATTAAAAACCAATCTAAACTTGTAAGAGCATCATGCTGAGTGTTTTCTTCTCTCTCTCTTAATTGCAGCGACCCAGTGACCACACATAAGTTACATATAGATAATAAAATGACTGAACCTGACTGTTATAATTGGCAAAGGTCTGTCCAGATGTCCATTACCCATGACAAGCTGGGACACCTCTTAACTAATCAAACCCCTGCCGTCTCAGGACCAGTTTCCCCTGTCACGGACATTGGCATCCGTATGACATCGGAAAAAGACTGTGTGAAAGCCAAGTGCCTTGTGTTAGCCTCAGTTGATGGTGCAAACCAGAGGCAGCATGAGAAGATGGACTCAGTTTCTATCTTCCTCCATAACAAAGATTTATATGGAGAGCAATCTCGTATGGCAAGATATGAGACCTCGAAAGAATTGCTTCAAGCGAGGTTGGCTGTCGGGTCATCTGTAGGGGCAACGTCCTTACAGAGACCAGCTATTTTGTGCTCACGGACCTGAAGACCACGTTGGAGAACAGGTCAAATACTGACTTGATTCTACAGTCCCTGCCTTCTGCTTATACCCTGAAGGAAACCAGGGAAGAAGAAGGAAAAGGAAGGGCAAAAGTTTCGAGACTCGATGTAGTAAAAGAGGGACGTTCCTATTCTAACGGGAATGAACATTGGCAGAAGGATTGCAGGGCTAGCAAAGCCAGTAGCCAGAATTCGAAGCATGTTGTGGCTTCGACTTCGGGTGTGTTTGTAATAGAGATCAACCCTACTTCTTGGGTATTGGATACCGGATCAGGATCTCACATCTGTAATTCATTACAGGCTCTGAGAAACCGTAGGGTTATCAAGAAAGGTGATATGACTTTCAGGGTTGCTAACGGAATGAGCATGGATGCTGAATCCGTAGGGGAATATCATCTTGGACTGACAACTGGGCAGATATTGATTCTGCGTGACTGTTTGTATGTACCAGGTGCGACTTGTAATATCATATCTGTATCCTTACTTTCTAAGGAAGGATATGATTTTACTTTTGTAAGCGATTTGGTACACATCCACCTAAATCAAGTTCTGATTGGGTCAGGTACATTAAATGACGGGATATACGTATTGAATCAAGCTCAGATTTTCAGTGTCTAGAACACACATAAAAGAATATCACCGGAATTAAATCAGGCTTTCTTATGGCATTGTAGACTGGGTCACATTAATGAGACACGGTTAACAAAGTTACATAAAGAGGGATATTTGAATCCGTTCGAGTATCAGTCTTATGCCACTTGTGAATCTTGTCTCATGGGAAAGATGACAAAGACTCCGTTCACTGGACACGGAGTAAGAGCAAGCGAGTTCTTGGGACTCATACACAGTGACGTGCGCGGTCCAATGTCTACACATGCGCGAAGTGGTTATTCATACTTCATTACTTTCACAGATGATTTCTCTAGGTATGGACATGTCTTCTTAATGAAGCACAAATCCGACGCCTTTGAGAAATTTCGGGAATACAAGAATGAAGTTGAAAAACAAACAGGCAAAAGTATCAAGACACTAAGATCTGATCGAGGTGGAGAATACTTGAGTGCCGAGTTTCTGGACTACTTAAAAGAGAATGGAATTCTCTCTCAGCTTACTCCTCCATACACACCACAGCACAACGGTGTATCGGAAAGGCGGAATCGAACCCTATTGGATATGGTTCGTTCCATGATGAGTAAGGCTGAGTTACCACGATCTTTCTGGGGTTATGCACTAGAATCAGATGCATATCTTTTGAATAAGGTTCCCTCCAAGACTGTGCCTACCACACTATATCAGATGTGGTGTGGGAAGATGTTGGAGATAGTGCCCTCAGAGTCAATTATTAGGTCACAGGTACGTGATTGTAATGATTGATGGAGGACCTATCCCGGTAGGACAATCTTACTCGAGATGATAGTATGCTATCTGGTTTACCTTTGTCATCGTGTACTGTTTTAGGTGACCTGACACGTCGCTATTACACGTTGATAGAGCCCCTAGGATTCTTGCTTGACCACCAGCAGTATGAGGGCGATCATATAAGTGGGAGCTGGGGGTCTATAAGCTTATCCTTAAAAGGTCCCTAGTCGTGGGAGTTTCGAGACCGGGCATCGATACTCCATTAGTAGACTAGTGTATACAGTCGAGACCCCGACGAGGGGCGGTGGCCGGTCTCACAAGCCACTGGTGTCAGTTGGATCACCTAAGATGTATACAGGTGCTCATTGGGTTATGAGTACACCGGACAGGACTCGCCGGGAACATGCTAGTTGGTCATATACCAGACGTCAGATGGCAGTTCCCTGGTGACATGTGTGCAGGTTAGTTCATCGACCTGGGGATCATCATTTGTCTCGTGTGAGTTCCCACTGTACTTTGATTACTACCCTACCACGGCTCAAAGGAGTCGTGCAAACAGGTTTTAGTTGGGTACAGTCCCGAGCCACATGGAGGCAGTGAGCGTATCTTCAGGGGTTCGTCTCTCCCGGTATTGGGGGTGAGGTCGTGCTGTGTCTAGGAGAGCCATTACACAAAGTCCTTGGCCAAGGCAAGGAGATTTACTGGTAGGTATTCCAGTAGTATCTCAGGGTGTTCTGGGCTACACTCCGACACGACTTGTACCGCTTTTGGGGGTCTGACTTTTACCAACCCCCTAGGCCCGCCATGCGATTCTCATAGACGAACGGACCGGACTGTACGGATATTGTCACTGACAGGATCAGTAGGGTTGTCTGACTGGGTTCGCTCACAGACGTCCCTTTTAGTCAGTACCTAGTAGCCCGTTACGTATTGGCTTATACCTCTGACGTGCTAGTGGTTAAATCCACAACCAAGGTGTTGATGAGTCTTTAGAGTCCCCCACATTCAGTTACTCAAGCTTTCGGGCGAAAAGCTGTAGAGGCCGTATGGAGATATGGCAGGGTCCGATCAGATACGTGCGGTATTGCACGGATCAGGATCGGACAGTTTGTACTAGAGGCCGTATGGTGATATGGCAGGGTTCGATCAGATACGTGCGGTATTGCACGGATCAGGATTGAACGGATATTACTAGCCGGTTTTGGTTTAAGCCGGATCCTAGTATAGTACAGTGTAGATTTTGTCTCATTGCATTTGTATTTCGGTCGAAATACAGATGCGGGTGTGTATGCACAGTATCGGGGTTTTCCTGTAATTTATTACGGGACCAGTTTTCTGGAGTTGCCAGTTTGCTTTCCGTTTCGGCCAATTTCCTTTGTTCCGTTCATTGGCCGAAGTGTGGTGGAGGAGGGTTTATTTGCATTGTTGCAAATAGGCTTTTGTGGAGGGGGTCTTTGCTTATATTGGTATCATGATGGTTTTCATGATGTGCACCATCACTTGACTTCTTCTTCTCATGATGGCTTGACTTTTTGAAGCCATCATGCATGAGATGATGGTTGCTTTGAGTGTTGGGATTGTTTTAGTGATGATGGTTGATTTTGATAGCCATTCCTCTTTCTCTCTCTTGGAGGATAGAGTTTTCCCACTCATTTTTCTTTTGGCTTCAATCTCATTCTCTCCATTCCTATAGTGCATGGCCGGCCAAGCATTTTGGGTGGGCTGTCCAAATATTTTGGGGAGGTATTTTTGTTCATATCATGCTCCAAAATACCCCATGCTCCTCCACATTTTGTTCTTGTTTCATCCCTCCACCAAATGGCACCTCCTTAACCCCAAAATGAGATATGGATCTCTACACCACTCATTCTACAGTAAATCTTGGGCACGTCGAGTAGCCGGCTTCGTGCCCGAGTTGCCTCGGCATTGAGGTGGGAGCCCGTAAACAAAGTAGGCGATGTGGTGCACTTCCGGCGGCGAGGAGGAGACGGGACATTCCGCAGGAAATCGGGACGATGACGAGAAGACCGGAGGACTTGGATCGTCGGTATATCTCTATTCCCTTTCTTGTAGATAGCTAGGACTAATTAATGGTTCGATCCGGGTAATAGTGCGCGGTGGTGCCGGTTTGCTAAGTTCGCAAAATTTAAGTTATTCACCGCTTCCGCAATTGGCCGTCGGATTGACGGCCGGGGCGCCGCCGTGCACTTACAGAAGAAACCCCATCTTCAATATCTGAAGATATGGGGATGTCCAGCTTTTGTTAAAAAGCAGCATGCGGACAAACTCGAGGCACGTTCAGTACTGTGTAAGTTTGTGGGATACCCAAAGAACTCCAGGGGGTATTTTTTCTATTACGCAGAGGAACAAAAGGTTTTTGTTTCTCGTCATGCCCACTTTCTGAAACATCAGTTTTTAGAAAAAGGAACAAGTGGGAGCGTAGTAGAGCTGGAAGAAATTCCAGAACCATAAGCTATTACTGAAAGCTTGGAAGAACCAGAAGTTTCAGGAGAACCGGACATTCCTGCGCCGCTCCTCAGGAGTAGTAGGCAGTCTCATCCGCCCGAGAGATACTTCGGTTTTCTCATAGACGGGGATAGAGAGGATTGCACAGTTGATTATGATGAGCCTACTAGCTTCCAGCAAGCCATTCAGAGCAGTGACTCGGTAAAATGGCTGGATGCAATGCGGACCGAGATGGAGTCCATGTACACCAACAAAGTTTAGACTTTGGACTTTGCTTCAGAAGGGGTAAAACCCGTAGGCTGCAAATGGATCTTCAGAAAGAAGATTGGTGTAGATGGGCAGGTTGAAACGTATAAAGCTAGGCTTGTTGCAAAGGGTTTTCGTCAAAGACCTGGTTTGGACTATCACGAGACCTTTTCTCCGGTAGCCATGCTCAAATCCATTCGGATCCTTCTTGCCATTGCTGCCTTCCATGATTATGAGATCTGGAGATGGACGTAAAGACGGCTTTCCTAAATGGAAATTTGGAAGAGTGTGTCTATATGGATCAGCTAGAGGGATTCAATCAGAGTGGGAGCAGCGGTAAAGTGTACAAGTTGCTCAAGTCCATCTATGGACTGAAGCAGGCATCGCGGAGTTGGAACATCTGCTTTGATGATACTGTCAAAGAATTCACTTTGTCAAGAACCCAGATGAACCATGCATTTACAGTAAGATTGTAGGGAGAAATGTGGTATTCCTCGTCTTGTACGTCGATGTCATTCTTAATAGGAAATGATATTCCTATGCTATAGTCAGTCAAAGGATTCTTGTCACAGAGGTTCTCCATGAAGGACCTGGGCGATGTCAACTACATTCTGGGGATCCAGATCTATCGTGATAGATCTAAAAGGATGTTGGGACTTTCACAGTCCAGGTACATTGACACCATACTAAAATGATTCAGTATGGAAGATTCCAAGCACGGTAATCTACCGGCTTGTCACGGAATCACCCTCTCCAAAGAGATGTCTCCCAAGAATGATTTGGAAAGGGCTCGCATGTCATCAATATCCTACGCATCTGCGGTAGGCTCTATTATGTATGCGATGCTGTGTACCAGACCAGATGTAGCATAAGCATTGAGCGTTGTAAGCCGGTATCAGTCGGACCAAGGGGAGAAACACTGGATAGCGGTAAAGAACATTCTCAAGTACCTGAGAAGGACTAAGGAGATGTTCTTGGTGTATGGCGGAAAAGACCTCCAGATTGAGGCCTTTGCTGACTCCAGCTTCCAGAGTGACAAGGATGACTCCAAGTCCATGTCGGGTTATGTCTTTACCCTCAATGGAAGGGCGGTTTGCTGGAAGAGCTCCAAGCAGGAAACCGTTGCTGACTCAACTATGGAAGCGGAGTACATAGCTGCTTGCGATGCTGCAAAGGAAGCTGTCTGGATGAAGAAGTTCCTCACGGAGCTTCAGGTGGTTCCTACCAGTGTTGATCCAATACCGCTGTATTGCGACAACAACGGCGCTATAGCTTTAACGAAGGAACCCAGGTCCATCAGAAGTCCAGGCATATTTTGAGGCGGTACCACCTGATCAGGGAGATCATAGATCGCCGGGAGATCGAGGTGAAGAGAATAAATTCAGAAGATAACACTGCTGATCCACTCACGAAGGCCTTACCCCAGACTCAGTTTGAGCGGCTGATCGAGATGATAGGTCTTCGATACGCCAGTACATGGCCTTAGTGCAAGTGGGAGATTGTTAGTGTATATGCCCTAGAGGCCATTACTGTATCATACTAGTTTGTATATTACTTAATGGAAGCTTGGGATATTCACAGTTGTATAGACAATCTTGCTCAAAATGGTAGTATGCTACTTGGTTTGTCTCTACTTCAATATGTGCATGTGTTTCTTTTAGCATATTGCTTATACATATTAGTAGAGCCCTTAGGATCTTTGCTTGATTACCAGCGTTGTGATGGCAGTAACACTAATGGGGGTTGGGTAATCTACAAGCACATCCTTATACAGGTCCCTAGTCGTAGGACTATCGAGACAGGGCATCGATACTCCGGAGTAGACTAGCGTATGCGCTTCTCATCCCAGCAGGGGAGACGGTCTGTCCCACAGCCGTCAGTACGTCGTACTTGAGATAGTATGCGGGTGCTCGTTAGGTTACGAGTACACTGGACAGGACTCGTCGGGAACTGAGTGGTTGGTACTATACCTATCGTCAGTTATCAGTTCCCAGGTGACATGAGTACAGCTTAGTCCGCTGACTTGACACTGTCACTTTGCCTCGAGTGTGTTCCCACTGTACTTTGATTACTACCCTACCACGGCTCAAAGGAGTCGTGCAAACAGGTAGTAGTTGGGTGCAGTCCCGAAGCACTTGAGGCAGTGACGGTTAGACAGGATTCGTCTCTCCCGGTATTGGGGGTTGATATCGTGCTGTGTCTAGGAGAGCCATTACACAAGTAGTCCCTGGCCAGGGCAAGCGAGATATACTGGTAGGTTTCTAGTGTTATCTCAGGGTGTTCTGGGCTACACTCCGACACGACTTGTACCGCTATTAGGGGACTGACGTTTACCGCCCCCTAGGCCATCCATGCGATATTCTCAGACGAACAGACCGGACTGTACGGAGACTGTCACATTCAGGCTCAGTAGGAGTTCAGATGGGTTTCACCTCATCCGTCTTCTTGTCGGTATCTACCCGGTGGCCGTTACGCACAGCTAGTGCCATTTGCGGTCTGTGGTTAAACCCACTGCCAGCGTAGTGTCGAGTCTTTAGAGTCCCACACAGAGAGCTATTCACCTTTAGGCAAAGAGTAGAGGTCGCATGGTTTTGCGACAGGTCGCATGGTTTTGCGACAGGGTTCGGTCACATCCATGCACTTGTGCACGTTTAGTGTCCGGGCAGTTTTTCCTAGTGGGCTTTGGGTTAAGCCAGATCCTAGTATATGTTTTGGGATTGATTTTATCTCATTTGCATTCGTGTTCCTCGGAACGCGGATGCGGGTGTGCATGCACGGTTGACAGAGACAGAGGCAAAGGATTCTCATTAGGGTTGTTGACTATTGACTTTTGCTTAACCCTAATGAGAATTAGAAATCTGATTAACAATAATATTAATTAAGTATTATAATGACATGGTTGGGTTGAAGGGTTGACCTTGTTGACTTGTTGACTTTTGTCGACCGGTTGACTAGGTTGGACTTGTTGACCACCATCATGATAATGGCTATCATTTCTTTGCATTGACTTTAGCTTGCTTGTTTTGTTCACAAATTGCATTTAATGCAAGAAATGATATTGCCATTTTTATATGATAACAACCATCACATAATACTCAATTATGATTATTTGTTATGATGATTTTGGATTATGAGAGCATGGGAGAAAAAAGTCTTGCTCATTCTTTCATTTGCTTTCTCTCTCTTGAGCTCTCTCATCCTCAAGCTCTCCCTCTTCCTCTTGCTCTCTCTCTAGTTCATGGTTCTAATTGTCTCATGTGTTGAGAAGCAAGAACCATATAGATAAAACCCAAAACACTCCTCTACTCATCCTAGTTCACAAGGTCTAGCAAGCCAAGTGTTCTAGTTTCTTTAAGTTTGAAGTAGAAGCCAAAAGGTAGAAGCTTTCGGGTGGATCCATCTTCGGCGCGAGGAGACTACGAGGTGAGGGCGATCCGAACACTGCAAGGAGTTGAAGGCGAAGGAGTTCAAGTAAGGTATAACCCCCCAACCGAGTAGGTAAAACTCCTAATTAGGTTGTTAGGTAGTTGTTTAACAAAGATCCGTATTTTGAGTCCATGTTACCACCCTAGAAAAAAATCGTTTTTCACCATTTCCGCAACCCCAAAGAACCGGGGAAGGGTAGCATGGACTTACACTTCGAAATTCAATTCAAGCTTTTATACTCTTGTCCATTGTCCAAAGTACTTTTCAATTGGTGAATTTTTAGATGAAATTGCTAACACATTCTTCTTGCGACCGTTGATACTTCTTGAGGCACCAACGACCGATTACAAAATGTGTTTGCACATTAAAGCGTAATTCCTAGTCTTGTAATCCCTAAGGCTTTTAGCAGTGACTCCCAAACCAGTTGGTCTAAGGCACTAGGTGATGAAGCACCCTCGCTAAATATTTTTTATCAATGCAGCCTTAAGTAATCACAACAACCAGTGTTCATTTTTTTATTATCTCTTTATTCACACTTGTATTTTTATTTTATTTTTCTTTACACTAAGGACTTTAGACAAGAGCATTTCAAGGTCTCTTCTACTATTCCAAGTTTCAAGGTTCGTATTTGTGCAATTTGTAGGGTATATATTTTCAGAATTTAGACTTAAGCTTATGAATTATTTTTCAAACTTATACTTTAATAAAGATATCAATACTGTTCCCTTGTTTTAACTTAGCCTAAGAAGTCAACTCGAAATTTGCCTATTTCTAAATAAACTACAAAGACATATTTTCTACCATTAAATTTTAAGAAAGGTTACTTTTAGGGTTTTTAATTTTCTAAATCTAAGATCTAGTTGTCCTAGCTAGTTAACCTATTTGTCAAACTCAAGTCGATTAAGGCTAAAATTGAATGTTTTAATTTTTATAATTTTTCAAAATTTTCAATTTTTATGGGTTTTAAAATAAGTATGCAAATGCAAAAATATACACATGAATGCGAAGGAAGAAGGCTTACCGAGCATACCCCTAAACTTAAACTTAACAGTGTCCTCACTGTCATGCCATACCAAGTGGGTCAAAATTGCCGGCACTACCCTGTTTATTTTTTTTTTATATTTTTTTTATTGTTGAAAGAAAAACAAAATATTTATACAAAAAGGTCCCCCCAAACTTAAGTGAAACAGTGTTACAAGTCAATGCCAAACTTTGTAAAGACCAAAAGTCAACACCAACCTGTTGAAAAATTTATCTGTGTAGAGTATCGGTCGGTGGAAGAACATGTTGTACAGAACCAAGAAGAATTGGGGAAGAGATAAGTGGTGGTATGGAAAGTGTCTGAATGTACGTGGAAGTGAAGAGATAGGAGGTGATGATGAATCAAAACGAGAATGTGAATGATCAGAAATCAGTGGAATATTGGCATTCTCGTAGCTTATTAAAAGAAAAGGAGGTGGTTCAACTTTTAAAGGAGGAGGTTGATTATCCACACAATCCCCGAGATATTTCAGTGGATCCTTTATTGACTTGGCATCATCCATCATATGCATATGGTATTTAATTATGAGGGAACTAATCTTCTCAATGTCCACCATAGTCCAGCCGAAAGCTTGCCAGTTATTTTGTAAGACCATTAAAAGAGCTTTCTCTTGCACGAGGGCTAGAGAGCCTGATATGATAACGAGAAAGCTCTCATTCTCACCTAGATAAGCGTATTTAAGGTGAGACGGCAAAGGCTTGAGTTCGAGTTTCGGAAGCGAAAAAATTGAAGGTAAAATTGGGGAATCTATCTGTTCAGTTGAAAATATTGCACTTTGGTATAAGTATTTTCCTTACATTTCTTAAATAATAAAAGGTGTTTATTATAAATATTAAACATATTTGGATTTATCTGCAAAATACTATTTGCCATAAGTTTATATATTATAATTAATATTATGAAGAAAATATAGGCATTTTATATTTATATAATATTTTGGTAATTGAAAATATGCATATCATATCAAATATTCTAATCACAATTCTTAAAAGATATAATATCATACAAATGGTTAGAATAATATTTCAAAATATATGCATAATATTTTGGTAATTAAAAGATGTATAGCATATCAAATATTCTTAATCATGTTTCTTAAAGATTTATTACCATATAAAGTGCATAGCATATTAAATATTCTTAATCAAGTTTCTTAAAAATTTATTACCATATATAGTGATTAAGATACTCTCTCTAATTTAATAAATAAAGTAACATTATTCATAGAGATATTGTGCAAGATTTAGCTCAGGTCAAGAGATCAAGATGTTCAAGATGTCAGGATCAAAAATCTGCCAAAATCATAAAATCAATACTGACAGGGACTCAGAATCCAGGCATTGAAAGTCACCATATTAGGAAGTCACCATATATGGTAACTAGTTTTTTCTTCTTTGAGGGCTATATAAAGGACCAAGGGCTAAAATTAGAAGGCATCACGCCGACGAGATCACGAAGTCCAAGACGGCTCACGCATCCATGCTGATCATCAATGGTTCAACTACCTTCTTAGAAGAGATCGAAAAGCAAATTAGGTTTTTGTAATCATTTTCTAAGGAATCAAAGTGTACTTGATCTTGTTGATTAATAAAGGTAGTTCTTTTTCTTACTCTATTTCTTCGTAGTTTAATTATGTATTTTCTCTCCATCTTTTTTTCTCCCAACATGCGCGAGTAATTCTCCGCTTGTTAGGGTTCGTAGGATTAGGGTAGGCTAATAGATGATGAACATCCCTAAACCCTTTTTAAGTCCTATAAAGTTTATGAACTTTATCAAAAGAATCATTAACATCCTAATCGGGCGCGCTAACAATTCTTTGTTAGTTCCGACCGTGATTAGAGATTAGATTAATGATTGTTTTGGTAAAGGCTAGATATGAACGGAGTTCCGTGTCGAGATAAGGGTTAAGAGTGGGATTCCTTTTCCCTCTAGAAACCCTAATCTACACGCATCACCGTCGTTCTAGTTTTAAATCTATTAAAGGATAAAAAGGGTAACTTTTAATTAATCGTCCATGACTACTAAATCCTAACGAACCCTACAAGCCCCCTTAGTATATTAACTACATCCCTAAAATAATCTAGATCTATATTTTTGCATTCTTGCTTAACGTAGATCTAGAAACCATTCTTCAAAATTCTTTATCCCTCCTCTCTTTTTCAACACATCTAAAGTAAGAGTAAAAGATTCAACGTTTCCCTGAGGACGACCCGTACTCACCTCGGTCTAGCTACACGTGACACCGTTCTGATTGCGGTTAACTACTACAAAAACACTTTTTCACATCAATCACTATCTCGAACTCAAAGGATTCCAACAATGGTTCGAAATTACTGCAAACAACCGAATCGGATGGTTCAACTAACTCATCCAAAAATTCAAAGGACTCATATTCGGGTGGTGAGTCATCAAAATCGTCCGAAAAAGTGAAACATTCGTAATCAATATTGGTTGTGCAAACTGTGTTAGATCCAAGGAGGGACGCACTAGTGGCGTCAAAACTGCTGTTATCGAACAGAAATTTTTCAAGCTCGCGGTCCTCCTGCGTGGTTTCGTGAATCGAGAAAATTTCTCGTGTACTAGCTTTAGGCACAGGGGGAAAACTTCCTATCTTGTAAATATTGAACTCACTAGACATCTTCCTAAAGGATAGAGTCATAGAGCCATTGCGACAATTTATTACAGTATTGGAAGTGGCCAAAAATGGTCGACTGAGGATCACCAGAATTTGGTTCCGTGGGTTAGCAACAGGTTGTGTGTCCATAACAATAAAATCAACGGGGAATATGAAATCCCCTACTTTGATCAATACATCCTCTAACTCACTCCTAGGATGGGTGATTGATGGATCAGCCATTTGGAGAGTACAATGAGTGGGTTTTAACTCTCAACACCTAATTGCTCATACACGGAGTAGGGAAGCAGGTTAACACTAGACCCAAGATCTAAAAGTGCTCGATTGATGTTCTTATCCCCAATTGTTATTGAAATTGTAGGACAGCTAGGGTCCTTTCGTTTTTAGGGTAAGGATTGAGGTTGGTTAATAGCATTGCTCACGGCACTAGCTACTAGCACTTTCTTGGGTATTTGAGATTTTCTCTTCGAGGTGCATAAGCCCTTTAAGATTTTCGCTTAAGAAGGGGCTTGTTGGATTGCATCCAAGAGAGGTATATTTATGCTAACCTGTTTAAACAACTCTATAATCTTCTCCATTTGTGGAGTTGGTTTATTGGATCTCAACCTGTTTGAAAAAGGAACATTTTGAAAATTTGTTGAGTCCAATGTGTGTGGAGTAGATTACGGAGTTGGAACGGATCCCAGTGTTGGTGTGTTCGTGAAGTGAGAAGTGGGTCCGTTCGAAGTAGAAGAAGTAGAGCCTTGTGAAGAATGAAGAATAGGCTCTAACGAGGAAGATGAAGATGAAGAAGAAGAAGAAGATAAAGAACTACCGGCAGGGGTGTCATTACTAATACCCACGTTATTGTGCAACACTCTTCCAGATCTCAACGTGGTCACAGCATTTACATTATAATTTTGTTGTTCATATGCAACATGTGCATTATGTGTGTGACATTGATTTGGCAATGGTTGAGATGGAAGCTTTCTCTTTTCTCGCTCGCTCAACGCAGCAGTTAGATGTCCAATTTGGGCCTCGACTGATTTGATACTTTGATCATGTGAAGCATCGTTGTGCACCAAATATTGAATGTAAGTCTCCAACCTGGCTGCGGATTGTGTAGATTGTTTTAGAAACGCATCTAGACTTCTTTCTAGTGAGAAAACCTTATCAACATTTGGTTGAACAAAATTGTTTTGAGGGTAAAAGTTGTTAGGCACAAAATTGTTCATTTGGTTTGGGTAAGGTTGTGGTTGGAAAGGTTGCTGGTATTGAGTTTGTTGGGGTGCTTGTTATTGTGGAGGAGGAGGCCTTTGAAAGTTTTTGTTCCCTTGGAATTGTTGATTTTGATTCCAAGCAAAATTTGGGTGACTCCTCCAACCCGGATTATAAGTCGAAGAGTATGGATCATTTCTTTGTCTTTGCTGAAAAGAAGTATTGACTTGATCTTGTCCTTGAACAGGTGGATTGTAAGGACACTCTTCGGTAAGATGTGATGGATCCGAACAACAAACACAAACAGTTCGTGGGGGTAAAGCAGGGACAGGAGAAGGCGATGAGATTTTGGTCTCAATTGCTTCTAGCTTTTTCGTTAGTGCGGCCATTTCAGCCTTCATTGCAATCGACATATCTAATTGATGTATGCCTGCCCTAGACTGACCAACAGAAGAAGATGAGGTGGTCTTAGTGCTTTCCCACTGAAGTGTTTGTTCAGCAAGATTCTCGAGAAATTGCCAAGCTTCCTCACTAAATTTGGTTAGAAAGTGACCTTGACAAATGGTTTCCAACAACTGCTTCGTTGCTGGGTTCAATCCCTCATATAAAGTTTGGCAAAGTTGCCAATTCTCGATTCCATGGTGAGGGCATTGAACAAGTAGGTCTTTGAATCTTTCAAGACACTTCCAAAAGGGTTCGGAAGGAAGCTAGGAAAATTGAATAATCTCATTGCGAATTCTCGCGGTCTTGTGATGTGGATAAAACTTTCTAAGAAAAGCTTTAACAAACTCTTCCCAATTTTTAATTGAATGTGATGCTGTGCTGTATAACCATTTCTCGGCTAAGTCACATAGGGTGAAAGGAATGACCCTTAGCCTTATAGCATCATCTGAAAGTTGGGTTGTTTTCATCATTGCGCATGCGTTTTGGAATTTGTGTATGAAGATATAGTTATCTTCGGATTCCAGTCCATGAAATTTTGGCAACATGTTGATGAAGTGGGGTTTGATCTCAAAATTTTCCCCATTTGCCGGTGGGAGTGAAAGACAAGTAGGTAAGGCGGTGCGGATTGGGTAGAAAAGATCCTGGAGCGCGATTCGATGGGGTGCTTCAACCGGCGGGTGTTGTGGGTTATTCGCACCTAACGGAGGTGGAATCAGTCCCATGGGTAAGGGGTTGTTACGATTAAATCCCGACATCTCCTTAGAAGACGAGGAATTTGAAGGTGAATGTAAGGAAGTGGAAGGAATTTCGACTTCGGAGTCGAAAGCGTCGTCGGTCGGTACCAACGAGACACGGACTAATCGGGCGCTAATGTCTCTAGTCCAACCGGACATACACTAAAGAGGTAGTGTAGTCAAAAAGGTGAAAAACAGAATGTGGGGATAAGAAAACGTCAATGAGAAGAAAGTGGGTATAAGTGGGAGCACGGATTTCTTAGCGACAAGTTGCAAGTTTTTTTTGTAAAAATTTTTCCCTTTTTTCCTTTTTGTGTTTTTTTTATGTGGAGCTTTTTGCAAAAAAGATTTTAGATAAAAAGCTTAGACACACGTTCAATCAATCATAAATACACAATCAGGCCTAGATCTGGGATCACCTAGGTCAGCTAGACAGCTCCTAACTATTCCAAAAGGCAAGAAGTAGGACCTCAAACTGCTTCTTCACCGCCAATTGTGGCCAGGTAAGCACAAGTAGAGAAAGGAGAGATCTGCTCACGAATCACCGTGAGACGGGCCTTTTAAAATTACCTTTCACTACCTGTCTAGCCTAGGCACCACAAAGTCATGTTAGGATCAACGGTCGATGCCTACAACTATTCCTTTGTCCTATTGAGCGCGAAGTCTAATCTTTTTTTTTAATTAATTGATGGTCAATGTAAAATGCCTTATGTGATTTTTAGGGTCCTGGGAAGGGTAGTGAAATCCCCACCCAATCTGGATTGGTGTTCAAGCCCCTTAAAGTCAATTTAGATATGCAAAGCAGTAAACACAATTACATGCAAACAATTTTTTTTAAGCGCGGCGCAAAGAATCCTGCACAAGATCAATTATTGGAAGGGGAGAAATTTTTGGCGCAAAGAATCTTGCAGGAAAATTTTACAGAGGAGATATCAAGGGTTGCAGAGAAGGAGAAAGGAAGCTCACAGAAGAAAATTAGACAGGTGACGTCACCACCAAGATGTGGATGCGCGGCCGAAATGCCCTTTCTGCGGCGGAAACGTGGTTTGGTGTGCAGTTCAGATCCCGAGATTTTTTCTACTCCTTCGTTGTTGTAATCCTCTATTGTTCAGATCTTCAGTTTTCTGTTTCACTCTCTGGATTTTTCCAGATCCGAACTCGTTCGTCGATCCTGCAAGATTCACACGAAACACCCTTCAAACAATAACAAGATAATAAAATTTTTATATTTTTTTAATTTTTCAGTTTTTATGATTTTTATGATTTTATATTAACCCGAAATTGCAAAAAGAAAATACTACGCCATCCCCGGCAACGACGCCATTTGATTGTTCGTTGTTTTCGCGTGTGTGCTTTTAAAAAGATGAATCAAAAATATTTGTTAACCGCAATCAAGAACGGTGTCGCTTGGAAGCTAGCCGGGGAGTACGGGTCGGTCTACAGGGATGTTGTGTATTTCCTAATTTGGTCTAACGAGTTAATTCCAAACGGTGTGGATGGATTATCACTAAAAACTAAACTGATTTAAACTAGGATTAGAATCTTGCTAGGGTTTGTAGGGTTCCTAGGCACTCTAATAAGGTCTCACAATGCATCAACCATGCCAATTTCAAATTTTACGGGTGCCGAGAAACCCTAATACGGATCGTTAACTAGAATATTAGGCGAACACATGCAACTAGTTAACAATTTAACTAAAAGAACGGAAATACAACCTTTGTAGATCCGGTTCTCCACCTCCATAGCTCCGCAATGAAGTCTCCTCGCTGTCCAAATGGAATCCCGGGCTCTAGCGTCGGCTTCATCGGAGAAATGGGCGGGCAAGGTCGTCGGCTTCGTGCCGAAGATGATCTACGTCGAGGCATCACAAGATCAAGCTCCCACTTCACCAAGTCATGAAACTTGTGAAGAAAACACCCTATACTACTTGGCAAGAGGTAGAGGATGAAGAAATAGGAAGTGGGTTCACTTTAGAATTGGATTTCTCACTCATTTTCTCAAGTTGCCATTAAAGCTCTCAAGCTTTATCTTCTTGTCAAGATGAAGAAGAGGAAGAAAGAATATGATGAGTTCATTCAAAAATGGAAAAGAAAAAATGAATACTTATCATATTCAAACCATGGTTAAGTGTAGAGAATGAATCATGGTTAAGTGGAATGGTTAGGGTTAAGCATGAGACAAAATGGTGACTTAGTCAAAGTTTCATGAAGCTTCAATATCAAACAAAGTTAGCCACCATTTTCTCTTTATGCTTTTCATTTTCCAAAAAGAATAAATAAATAAATAAATGAATAAGAAAATGAAAACCCTAACCATTACACAACCATGGTTTAATCTTTACACAAACCCAAGTATGCATGCATCATCAAACATGATACAAACTTGTGCACAAAAATATATCACTTATACAATGTGCACAAACAAGTGAGAAAAACCATTTAAAGTGAACCAATACTAGTTAATACAAAGTAATATATCAAATATATAATTATGCATTAAATCATTAAATCAACACTTGATTTAATGATCCGACTAGTATCAACAGTAACAACTTATCGAATCAACACTTGATCCGATAACCCGGCTATATCGCATATAACCGATCAATGTCATAAATCACGAGAATCGAATACAGTATCACATACTGGTATCATTCTCGGTCCCGCACATATCTCATATGCGCTCCTATTTCGTTTCGCTTGAGCCAGGAAACCTCTGTGTAGGACTCTAAAGACTCGTCAATACGCCGGCAGCAGGTGATGATCATATCAAACACCCACAAGCCGCAAGCGGTCTGCTAAACGTAACGGCCACCCGGGTATTGAGCGGTCAGAAGATCGACGAGCAAGCCCGCTCACACTCCTGTGAATCCAATCAGTAACACTTACCGTAAAGTCCGGTCTGTTCGTCTGATATGTCGCATATCTCGCCTAGGGGTGGTAAACGTCAGACCCCAGTAGCTCGATAAGTCGTGTCGATATGAGGCCTATAACAGTTTGAGAAATTACTGGTAACACTTACCAGTAAATCTCAGCAACCCTGGCCAGGGATTTCCGGTTATAGCCAATCGAACACAGCGCAACATCAACTCCCTATACCGGGAGAGACGAATCCCCTCCTATCGCTCATTGCCTCCATGTGATTCGGGACTGTACCCAAAAACCACCGTTTTGCACGCCCTCTTGGACGTGGTAAGATGGAAATCAAAGCACAGTGGGAACCACACAAGACTCTATGACGATCTTGGGTCAACAGACTACTCTGTACCAGTGTCACCAGAGAACTGCCATCTGACGTAAGGTATAATACCATCTGGGAGTTCTCGGCGAGTCCGTCCAGTGTACCCAGTCTCCACTGAGCACCCGTATATCATCTCTGATGTCAAACACCAATGGATATAGGATCATCCATCGCCCATCTGTATGGGTCGAGAAGGTATACGCTAGTCTACTCTGGTATATCGATGCCCCGTCTCGATATACCCACGATTAGGGACCTTGAAGGATGTACTTATGGACTACCATGTCCCCACTAGTATGATCCGCATCATAGTCCAGATAGTCAAGTACACATCCTAAGGGCTTTACCAACATGTAACAGAGAGACAATCAATGTACACGTTAAGGTAAAGAGTAACCAGATAGCATACTATCATGTCGAGCAAGAAAGTCCTCCCTATATATGTCCCAGCATCCACTACAATATACATCCAATGTACAGTAATGGCCTCTAGGGCATACATATAACTAACAATCTCCCACTTGCACTAGGGCCATCTGATAGCAGTGGTTGTAGTATCTCATACTCAACCATCCCATAAAAGTCTCTCTCTGGGAAAAGGCCTTTGTGAGTGGATCCGCCGTGTTTTCCTCTGAGTCTACTCTCCTAACCTCGATCACCCTGGAGATCAACCATCTCCATGATCAGGTGACACTGCCTTAGAATATGTCTGGATCACTGATGGGACCGGCGTTCCTTGGCATAAGCCACAACTCCATTGTCTCACAATGGTTGGAACGTAGTTCATCTCATGAACCAATATACACCCAAATATCCTCTTTGGTAGCATCTTGAGCAGCGATGTATCTAGCCTTTATCATCTAGTTTGCCACGGTATGTAGCTTGGAACTCTTCCAACATACTGTCCCTTTACTGAGGGTAAAGACAATGCGTGTGACTGACATTCAGTCGTCTTTATCACCCTGGAATACTTCCAGTGATTCTCCACAGGATCGATTGATACCATCTCACTACTGCTAGTGAGTATCCTAACATCCAATTAGATCTATCTCATAGATCCAAAACCCGGGATTTAGGAGGAATCACTTTGATCCTATATGGAGAATCCTTGTGATAAGCGGAGATTGACTAAGCGTAACATAGGAAACTCTTTCCCTATCATGAGTATGTCATCCACGTACTCTACGAGGATCACCACCATACTCCTTACTACCTTTTTGTTTATAAAAGGTTCATCTACCATTTTGATGATGTCAAACTCTTTGACTAACACATCAAAATAGATGTTCCAACTCCGCGATACCTGCTTTATCCTATAAAGCATCTTGTACACGTTTCCGCTGCTCCCACTGTCTACGAAGCCCTCTGGCTGTGTACTTATAGACGTTCTCTTCTAAAACATCATTTAGAAAAGCAGTCATGGCACCCAACCGTCAGATATCGTAGTCATGGTATGTAGCCGTGGCAAGTAGGATCTGGATGGACTTAAGCATAGCCACTTGAAAAAGGTTTCATCATAATCCACGCCTGGTCGATGACGAAAAGCTTTAACAAGTCTAGCTTTGAAAGTCTCAACTTTTCCATCTACACCAAGTAATCTTCTCAAGATATACTTGCTCCTGATGGGGATTTAACCCTTCAGATATAGCAACCAAAGTCCATACTTTGTTGGTGTACATGGATTCCATCTTAGATCGCTAAGCATCCAGCCATTCTTACAGAGTCTTACTCCAGATGGCCAGCTCGAAACTAGTTGGGTCATCATCTCATGATGCAATCCTCGCTCCCACTGTCATAGAGAAACCGAAGTATCTCTCAGGCGGGTGAGGAACTTTACTAGATCGGCGGAGAGGCTGAGGTTTGTTGGTAACGATTGAATCCTTTGGTTCTTTCAAATCATCAGCTGCAGTTTGTATAGCTGGAACATTTCCAGTTCTACATAACAGATCTTGCCTCGAGCTTGTCCGGATTTTGCTTTTAGACATAGGCCGGACAACCCCAAATCTTAACTCACTTAAAAGATGGGCTCTTCCCTTATCATATCAAATATGAAGTGGTAGGCAACTGATTTGATTTGAACCCTATTCAATAGGTATGCAGCTTCTCAAGTGCATAACTCCCAAAAGGAAATAGGTAACTCAGTAGTACTCATCATAGAGCACACCATATCAAATAGGGTGTATCTGCTCCGCCCCGATATACCATCTGGCTATGGTGTATACGGAGGAGTAATGCTGAGAGAGAATCTCATTCTCCTTTAGAATAATCCAGGATTTTCGTGCTCAAGTATTCTCCTCCTCGATCTCATCAAAGGACATAACACTTATACCCATGTTTTGGTTTTCTACTTCCAACTTATATTCTGTGAATATCTCAAAAGGTTCGGACTTGTGTTTCAACAGGAACATGGGTCTGAATCTTGAAAGATCATCAGAGAATGTAATGAAGTATAAAGAACCGGTCTTGGCAAGTGTAGACAGGGGACCTACATACATCAACATGTATCATCCCAAGAGTTCACTAACTCTTTCTCTGTTTCCAGTAAACGGAGCTATGGTCATCTTATCTCTGTGACATGACTGGCAAGTTTCACAAGATATAAATTCAAACTGATTTAAATATGCATCTATGTGCAACTTAGCTAGTCGGATCGCTTTGATATGACCTAGTCTACAATACCTCAAGAAGGATTCGTTCATTTCTGAACTCTTCCTCTTTAGTGTGTTCCGTATACTAAAGAACTGTAGTTTGATTTAGAACATCAATGCTATTAGATAACGTGCCTGAACCGATCAACTTTTGATATAGGAAATGTTCAAAACATTATCCAACTATACAAAATTTTATCATTTCTATACTAATAAAGAGATAGATATGATTTTGTATATCAGGTTCAGTATCTAATAACATTCGTTCAGAATCAATGTATTTGGAATACAGGGTGACAGTGACCAACAGACTTGGCTGCAACACTTGCCCCGTTTTCTGCCTCATGAAACTTATCACCCGTTCTCAGTTCTCTACCTTTCTGTAGCCCTCTGTAACATATTACATATCTGGGATCCTGATCCGGTATCATATACCCAGGATGCGGAGGATGCTGAGAAACAGTTCTTTGTAATGAACACACCCGAAGATGATGCATCAGCATGCACTCTCCTCGTTTGGGCGGCACGGGAATTCTGCTAATCCCCAATTTCCTGCTCTGTCTTATAACAATTATAAGTTGGAGCGGGACCAACGTTCCCCACCTCAGTATAACAAGCGGGTTCGGTCAATATTCCGTATTATTATCTTGATTAAGGCGTGATATGGTCGCTACCTGGAGAGAGAGAGAAGAAAACACTCAGCGTGCGCTCTTGCAAGATCAGATTGGTTATTATTTTATCTAATCAGGATGGCTCCCACTGCTTTTTATCAAATCTTCCTTCAAACCCTAAAATGAAAGACTAGCCGGGATTAATTACACACTACAAGTTCGCCAATCTTTCAGCCAGGCCAGTGTCGGTACTTTGAGGGAGGTCCCCCGTGCTTTCGCACGAACCTAATTAATGTAAACCTCGTTTTCCCAGAGGCGTAACCTCGTTAACACCTTTCTAGACACCTACTTGATCGGCTAATTGTAATGTGTAAAACTCTCCCAGGAGTAACTCTTACTCGCAGCGGGTATCGGGATCCAACTATCTCATAGAAGGTATGCAATCTCATTGCAAATTTCAACACTTGAAATTCCCGATAATATTTTGCCCCTAGCAGCTATATGACCTTAACATAGTCAACAAATCATAAGTGCTAGTCAAGTTCAACCCGTCATTTCCCGATTGAATTAAACCCACCCGCACGACCCTTAACATAGTCAACAAAGTCGCATGACTACCCTAATCCAATCGCATCATATGCTTATGCAGATAAGCACTAATTAGCTACCGCACACTACGCCTTAACATAGTCAACAAACGTAGCACGAATACTAACTAATACTTATCTGAAATGACGAAGGGCTACGACAGGTTTTTCTGAAAACCTATTGCGTAATGAACTTGATATCGTTGTAGAATCAAATGATTTTAAAATGGAGTGTTTTTTAGGCTTTTCTAGTTTTGCTAAAGGAGTCACTCCCGGTAAAGGGATCTCGGTCCTTTCCTTATCGAATAAGGTGCAGGATATATCACATATACCACTGTACAAAGCAAAACTCTTAAAAGCAATCAGAAAACAAACCGAGTGTGTAGCATCTGCCAGTTATTGCTAAAGGAGTCACTCCCGGCAAAGGGATCTCGGTCCTTTCCTTATCGAATAAGGTGCAGGATATATCACATATACCGCTGTGCAAAGCGAGAACCGTAGCTACCTGTTTTATTTTTGAAATTCGATTCTACAACATCTTAGGTTTCTTTTATTTCATTAATCACATTAATGAAGTCCCATCATTTAAGTACCTAAACATCACAGATAAATACGACGTACACTTATGCCATCCGCATTCGCCTCAATGTCCCCTCGTGCACCGTTAGGTTAGGTAACTAACGGCAGAGCAGGGCAGGGCTAGCGCGGGTGTAAAACATAAGTAACGTCTATATAATATATCATATATACTATATACAGTATCTATCACAGAACATTTCACATGATAACATCACAGATAACGCAGCAGAAGAATCATATGAAATATTGGATATACTAGGACGTCCGTGTTTTCAATACGAGCCAGTATAAAACACGGATTCCACGGTCGTGATGAATAGCCAAACCCACACCCCTAGACCCCTACGAGAGTGGCAAGCAACCCTACCAATTCTAGACTTGGGAGACCCGGACTCGACTCCTCGAGTTGGTCTCCCATTGGACTCCAGAACCCGGTTACTTATGCTCCCCTCCTTGGGTCTATCCTAGTGCGGAAAAGTAAATAATATACAAAGGGTGACAACATCCGCAACCTGGAAGTGCCCCAATAAAAGAATATTATATACAAGTTTTTACATGAATGAAAATGAAAAACACTCATCTCACATAAAAAACCCCGGGTATTCAAACACGACGATCCAATATAACATATCCAGCAACACATAACATCACATGTCATCAATGTAAGTAAATATGCGTATCCCAATTGTCGTTGACATATAGCAACGAAACCGGCGATATCACATATTACACTTACGGTCACAGAAAAGAAAGTGTAAAACTACAACAGTTGGAATCCGCAACCACCTCAGACATCGCATGCCTGACCAAATGAATTCTTTAGACATCGCATGCCTAACAATTATAAACCTCGCATTTTAGTCTCAGAATCGAAAACTCTTTTCAATATCAAGTCGGGCAATTCAACAAGATTCCCGACATTTTGATCGTATGCTCGTCGCAAACGTTAGTAGACGGTCGCACCCCCAATACCGTCGACGAAGTGCACCAAGGCGGAACACCGCTACCGGGAGCACCCGAACGGATGCTTTCGGCGACGGGGTTCTCCTACAGTCACTTGGTCGGGGCTATGGAGTGAGGCTGTCTATTAAGTTTACCCGGCGAGTATCCGCGTACGCTACGTGATTGCGACGGAATTTTGATCACATCAAAATTCCGTGGCAACCGATTAAGTGAGACTAAAGTGCTATGTTTATAACATTCATTCAGTTATCTCATAACTACTTGTGAATTCCAATTATTGTATCCCATTCCAGATAAACAGAAAATGTTAAACTTTCCGATCGAACAGTCAAACACCCAAGTTTTCCCAAAACAGCTCAACACATGAAACAAGTTTAAAAACATCCAGTTCATGCCTCAGTACCAACGGTCCAGCCGTAGAAGGGTCAAGCCAACGCCTCACATGTGGCACGCCGTATTGCCCCAAACCCGAAGGTTCAAAGGGCAGTTCAAGACGGTCACATAATCGCGTTAAGGTTTGTTGTCTTCTAGAGGGACCATCGCGTTACTTGCACTACTTAGAACGTCGTTAAACTACGGAAAAATCCAACAATTGGAAATTTCCCGGCAGGGGAAAAAGTGGGTATTTATATCCGGTCGAACTTTTTAACATATTCTAAAAATACCCGGAAAAACACACAGACAAAATTAGACAGTCCGATTGAATCTCCGAGTCCCCAATACAACCCAGAAAATTCAACTCCTGAATTCAGTTTAAAAATTCCCAGGAAAACCATAACCACAAAATAGGAGTTACTGTGCAAAACATATAGGGCAAAGAGACCATTAGGCCACGGAACCGCCGCACGAGCCATGCTCGTGCCGCGGAACCGCGGCTGTTTGATGGAATTGGGTCATCAAATTTCACCGTAACTCTTATATATTCCTGCTGGTTTTTCTGCATATTTTTAATCTGGAAATAACCACGATTTTCAAAATTGTCCAGAGAGCAAAATGCGATTAGGGTTTCGGTTCAATCGGACTTCTAACTCCGTCTACGTATCGCCTAAGGCTCTAGCTAGGCTCCGATACCACTGTAGGGTTCCTAGGCACTCTAATGAGGTCTCACAATGCATCAACCATGCCAATTTCAAATTTTACGGGTGCCGAGAAACCCTAATACGGATCGTTAACTAGAATATTAGGCGAACACATGCAACTAGTTAACAATTTAACTAAAAGAACGGAAATACAACCTTTGTAGATCCGGTTCTCCACCTCCATAGCTCCGCAATGAAGTCTCCTCGCTTTCCAAATGGAATCCCGGGCTCTAGCGTCGGCTTCATCGGAGAAATGGGCGGGCAAGGTCGTCGGCTTCGTGCCGAAGATGATCTACGTCGAGGCATCACAAGATCAAGCTCCCACTTCACCAAGTCATGAAACTTGTGAAGAAAACACCCTATACTACTTGGCAAGAGGTAGAGGATGAAGAAATAGAAAGTGGGTTCACTTTAGAATTGGATTTCTCACTCATTTTCTCAAGTTACCATTAAAGCTCTCAAGCTTTATCTTCTTGTCAAGATGAAGAAGAGGAAGAAAGAATATGATGAGTTCATTCAAAAATGGAAAATAAAAATGAATACTTATCATATTCAAACCATGGTTAAGTGTAGAGAATGAATCATGGTTAAGTGGAATGGTTAGGGTTAGGCATGAGACAAAATGGTGACTTAGTCAAAGTTTCATGAAACTTCAATATCAAACAAAGTTAGCCACCATTTTCTCTTTATGCTTTTCATTTTCCAAAAAGAATAAATAAATAAATAAATGAATAAGAAAATGAAAACCCTAACCATTACACAACCATGGTTTAATCTTTACACAAACCCAAGTATGCATGCATCATCAAACATGATACAAACTTGTGCACAAAAATATATCACATATACAATGTGCACAAACAAGTGAGAAAAACCATTTAAAGTGAACCAATACTAGTTAATGCAAAGTAATATATCAAATATATAATTATGCATTAAATCATTAAATCAACACTTGATTTAATGATCCGGTCATATCGCATATAACCGACTAGTATCAACAGTAACAACTTATCGAATCAACACTTGATCCGATAACCCGGCTATATCGCATATAACCGATCAATGTCACAAATCGCGAGAATCGAATTCAGTATCACATACTGGTATCATTCTCGGTCCCGCACATATCTCATATGCGCTCCTATTTCGTTTCGCTTGAGCCAGGAAACCTCTGTGTAGGACTCTAAAGACTCGTCAATACGCCGGCAGCAGGTGATGATCATATCAAACACCCACAAGCCACAAGCGGTCTGCTAAACGTAACGGCCACCCGGGTATTGAGCGATCAGAATATCGACGAGCAAGCCCGCTCACACTCCTGTGAATCCAATCAGTAACACTTACTGTACAGTCCGGTCTGTTCGTCTGATATGTCGCATATCTAGCCTAGGGGTGGTAAACGTCAGACCCCAGTAGCTCGATAAGTCGTGTCGATATGAGGCCTATAACAGTTCGAGAAATTACTGGTAACACTTACCAGTAAATCTCAGTAACCCTGGCCAGGGATTTCCAGTTATAGCCAATCGAACACAGCGCAACATTAACTCCCTATACCGGGAGAGAAGAATCCCCTCCTATCGCTCATTGCCTCCATGTGATTCGGGACTGTACCCAAAAACCACCGTTTTGCATGCCCACTTGGACGTGGTAAGATGGAAATCAAAGCACAGTGGGAACCACACAAGACTCTATGACGATCTTGGGTCAACAGACTACTCTGTACCAGTGTCACCAGAGAACTGCCATCTGACGTAAGGTATAATACCATCTGGGAGTTCTCGGCGAGTCTGTCCAGTGTACCCAGTCTCCACTGAGCACCCGTATATCATCTCTGATGTCAAACACCAATGGATATAGGATCATCCATCGCCCATCTGTATGGGTCGAGAAGATATACGCTAGTCTACTCTGGTATATCGATGCCCCGTCTCGATATACCCACGACTAGGGACCTTGAATGATGTACTTATGGACTACCATGTCCCCACTAGTATGATCCGCATCATAGTCCAGATAGTCAAGTACACATCCTAAGGGCTTTACCAACATGTAACAGAGAGACAATCAATGTACACGTTAAGGTAAAGAGTAACCAGATAGCATACTATCATGTCGAGCAAGAAAGTCCTCCCTATATATGTCCCAGCATCCACTACAATATACATCCAATGTACAGTAATGGCCTCTAGGGCATACATATAACTAACAGGGTTAGGTTTAGGTTAAGTTTGGAAATTAAAGATTTCCTCACCGCTTTCAATGCCCTAATTTAGATCTCTTTAGGTGTTATGGTAATATATAATAAAGGGGATTAGTACCATCGGGAAGAAACGATGTTTCTTCCTCTAGGTTTTTATCCTTCCTTTCTTAATTATTACCCTAATCTCCATAGAAAACATACGCAACCGGTCGTTTATACTACGGTATCACCGCTACCTCGTGGGATAGGGTGCCTAAGGAACGTTGTGTGCATGTATGCATGGAGTCCTATTAATTATATGTGATGGGCAAGAAAGGGATGAGAGATTTTCATCTCTCAAGCCTTCCCTATTCCTAACCCTAACAAGTGAGGAATTACTCACTCATTAGGGAATTGATTAACATTTTCTAACTATCTAACTAGGGCAGATAAGAAAAATTATACTAAGGCAGAATGAAAATTAACTAGGGCAATGAAATAAAAAACCTTACTTTATTTGATGGCTCTCTCCAAACATTTACACCGAATTTAGAATTCTGAATAGATGAAATAAAGAGAGGAATACCTCAAAAAGAGATTTAGGATTTCTATTTATAGAGCATAGAAACTCTAGGGTTATAATGTTGGATATAGTGCCCTCTAAGTCAATTATTGGATCGCAGGTACGTGATTGCAATGATTGAGGGAGGACCTATACCGATAGAACAGTCTTATTCGAGATGATAGTGGGCTATCTGGTTTGTCTTTATCATCATGTAGATGTTGATAGAGCCCATAGGATTCTTGCTTGACTACCAGCAGTGTGATGGCGATCATATATGTAGGAGCTGAGGTCTATAAGCACATCCTTAAAGTGTCTCTAGTCGTGGGAGTTTCGAGACAGGACATCGATACTCCGGAGTAGACTAGTGTATACAGTCAAGACCCCGACGAGGGGCGATGGCCGGTCTCACAAGCCACTGGTGTCAGTTGGTTCACCTAAGATATATACAGGTGCCCATTGGGTTATGAGTACACCGGACAGGACTCGCCGGGAACTTGCTGGTTTGTATTATACCTAGCGTCAGATAGCAGTTCCCTGGTGACTTGTGTACAGGTTAGTTCATCGAGCTGAGGTTGTCATTTGTCTCGTGTGAGTTCCCACTGTACTTTGATTTATACCCTACCACGGGTCAAACGAGTCATGCAAACAGGTATATTTTGGGTACAGTCCCGAGCCACGTAGAGGCAGTGAGCAGATCGTCGGGGATTCGTTTCTCCCTGTATTGGGGGTGAGATCACGCTGTGTTCAGGAGAGCCATTACACGAAATCCCTGGTCAGGGTAATCGAGATTTACTGGAAGGTATTCCAGTAATATCTCAGGGTGTTATGGGCTGCTTTCTGACACGACTTATACAGCTATTAGGGGTCTGACGTTTACCGGCCCCCTCGGCCGTATATACGATACTCATAGAAGAATGGACCGGACTGTACAGATATTGTCACTGTCAGGCTCAGTAGGGTTTCTGGATGAGTTCGCTCGTCAGCTTCCCTTCCAATCAATACATAAGCAAACCGTTATGTACAGCTAGTACATCTGACGTGCTAGTGGTTATAACCAGTGCAAGTGTATTGGTGAGTCATTAGAGTTCCCCACAGACACATTTCCAAGTTCGGACGAAACGTTGTAGATGCCGTATGGTTTTATGGCAGGGTTCGGAAAATACACGTGCGTTTTCACACGTGTCATTTTTCGGGCAGATAATACTGGTAGGCTTTGGTTTAAGCCGGATCCCAGTATTATACTGTGTAGATATAATATTTTTGTCTCAGTTGCATTTGTATTCGGTCGTAATACAAATGCGGGTATGTTTATACTGTTACGGGGTTGTCCTGAAATTCGTTTCAGGATCGCTTTTGGAAGTTGCCAGTTTCCTGTTTTCTATCATCCGTATTTAACATTCGGTTAAAGACGAATTTATCTTTTCTTGAGATGAGTGTGGAAGTTTCTAGAGGCTTCTAGATGAGGTGATTAGGCTAGTGAGTCATTAGTGCATTTATTGTGCAATTAATGCATGATGACTAGGTTAGAAGGTTCATTGTATGCATTGATTGTGTTCATACAAAGTGTCTTGTGACTCATTCTCTTCTTTAATCTTATTGTCACCTTCCCCTCTCCTACACTCACCTCCCCCCTCTCCTTTATATGGCCGGCCCCTCTTGTGGGAATGGATGATTGATTTCTTTTGAAAAGATTATGATAGTTTAGTGTATGGAAATTTCATAGTTCAATTTCCATTCACCCGATTCCAAATGGAAACTTCATTAACCGTTCGTCCGTGACTTTGGACGTAACGAGAAAAAAGTGTTCTTCTCATTATCTAAATGAATCTTGGTCATCTTTTTTAGCAAACTTGATGATCGAGTTGCCTCGGTTCAGAGGCAGGAGCCCGTTTAAAGATCCGTCGACGTGGTGCCACCTGAACGACGAGACTGGAGTTTCAGAAGATCGAAGCCGCCGCAACAAAGCGTTGAATGATGGTTGAAGACCAAAGGACTCGGATCATTCGGTATAACATTTCTACCCACTTTGTAGTTTGTTAGTTTAGCTTTAATGGCAGATCCGGGTTATAGTATACGATAGCGCCAGTTTATAAAAGTTTTTGTTCCGCATTTGGCGTCTGTTAGACGGCTGGGGCGCTACCGTAGACTTACAGTGGTATCAGAGCCTCACTATTAAGCTATACTAACTTGTGCTAACGCGTTTAAAATATCGATCGAACGGATTTTCGAAAATCGCAATTTCATGTGTTAAAGTTTCTGTTAATTTTAAATCTGTTCTAAAAATCATTTTGACCATACCAGAAAATCATGCAGGATTTTATTAGAAAACAGAAGAAATTCGATCCACTGATCCGACCGTACGGCCGCGGATCCGCCGCCGATGCCATGCTTAGGCCGTGGAACCGCGGCCGTCTTGGTGAATCAGTGGGCCAAATTTCATCTGTAGCTTCTATATGGGAAATTGTGGTTTCTGGAACTGTTCTTTTGGGCCCAGTTTTTGTTAACGTACAGCAGATGTACGTAGGGCCCACTTCGGGAAATTTTGTCGATCGAAATTTAAACGTGTTAGTTTACAGTATTTACATTATATCTCCGACCGGGAATGTCATTTGATCGGTAAACCGCGTCTGATTGCTATAGTTCTTTTAGACGGGTTTGCGAACGTGACATTCGTGTTGATGTTCTGTGTTGTGCTGTGATGTTGTGGATATGTTGTGATGGATAGCAGTGTGCAATGGTAGTGCTGTTTGGATTTATTTGTACATTTGATATTGCGGGGCGAGCATCCGACTTGTGGACTGCCGTCACTGCCTGTTTGTATAATATTCTTTTGGGGCACGACCGGGCTGAGGTCGATGTACCCGTTGTACATATTTTTATTTCTGTACTAGGTTTACCCCGCGACAGAGTGCACGGATAGCCGGGTTCTGGAGGGCAACGGGTCTGTATCTCATGGTTTTGAGAGGCAGAGGGACCCCACTCTAGAATTGGCAGACTATTTGCCGCACTTGTAAGGGGTATAGGTTGACCCAAGGAGGGGTACTCAATTTACCGGATTCCGTGAAGTGCCGGGTGTTCCATTCACTATGTTGTGGGGATACCTCGCTTCAGGTTTTGGCGGGTAACTTGCCGCACCTGTAGCGGTCTAGGTTTTATTGCACAGGCTATCCACATGACCAGAGGAACGTCCGGTTTCAGCAGCGGCTCTGTGAAACCCGGGGATCCCAGATTATTTGTATTGTTCTGTGATGCTTATTACTTTTCTGTAATGTTGCATATCATCACGCCTGGAGCGATTATTATATATTGGTATATATACTATTAGATATTGTATATGTTTTACACCCGCGCTAGTCCAGCCCCCGCTCTGTCGTTAGTTAAGTAACCTAACGAGTGATGACGAGACCCAGTGACGAATGTGGATGGCATATACGTACATTTTATTTTCGTTCTTTTCTGGTGTGATTGCTTGATGGGACTGCATTGATTCTTATCAATGCAAGAATAAAACAAACCTATATTTGATGTTGTTGGAACAAATTTTAAAAGGAGTTATTACAAAGACGTTTCCTTTTGTTTTGCATAGCGGTATTCAGTTAGAATATCCTGCACCTTATTCCACGAGGCAAGGGCCGAGATCTCTTCACCGGGAGTGACCCCTTGGGCAGAAGTTTGCGTCAGGGTAATAACTTTAATATAGTCAATTACAAGTTGCTTTGCATCGCGGTATTCAGTTGGAATATCCTGCACCTCATTCCACGAGAAAAGAGCCGAGATCCCTTCACCGGGAGTGACTTCTTTAGCAAAAGGTTTTCGCCACTATATTTTTATAAAATGCTATCAGGTTCCTTCAACGAGATCAAGTTCATTACGTTAAAGGTTTTTCGCCAAAAACCAGCCGTAATCCTCCGTCATTTCTTATGGATGGTCAGTAGTATTCAAGCTATGTTTGTTGGCCTACGTCAAGGCATAGTGTTTAGTAGCTGCTGGGTATTCATTTGTTGCATAGATAGATGCATTAGTTTAGGAAAGACGTACAGCCTTGTTGGCCTACGTCAAGGGCATGTACGATGACCTAAATTAATCAGGACAACGACGGGTAGAACTTGACATGTGGCTTATGATTTGTTGGCCTACGTCAAGGTCATAAGAGCATAGGATAAAAAAATTTCATCGGGAGTTTCAAACATACAGGAAACTTGCAAAACTTCAGCATACCTTCTGAAGTATGATAACATGAGTGGATTCCTTCACGTTATCATGTGATGAGAGTTGGATCCTGATTCCCACTGATGAGTTGGTTTACTCTTCGGGTGATCCCGATTGATTCTTCTTTCTGGTTTGGAGGAGAATTTGAGATTACAGTGGGAGGTTTCATAATTAGATAAAGTGATAACCATTCTGATCTAGGTTAGAGTGCACGCAGAGTGTTTCTTTTCTCTCTCTTTTTAGGAAGCGACCTTTGACCGACCCTTGACTATAACTCAGTGATCAAGTTGACCGAACCTTCTTAATATACTGGCTTTTGGATTGTCTAGAGTTGCATAAGTCATTGCAGCTCCTTCTTTTACCCTTTGTATTTGTCAGAACACCCCGTATTACTACGGACTGTAGGGTTCCTAGGCACTCTCAAGAGCACTCACAAGGCATCAACCATGTCAATTTCAAAAATTACGGTGCCGAGAAACCCTAGACTACGGATCGTTAACTAGATATCTAGGCGAAAAAGAAACTAGTTTACAACTAAACTAAAAGAACGGAAATACAACCTTTGTAGATCCGGTTCTCCACCTCCATAGCTCCGTGATGAAGTCCTCTCCGCTGTCCAAATCAAAATCCGGGCTCTAGCGTCGGCTTCATCGGAGAAATGGGCGGGCAAGGTCGTCGGCTTCGTGCCGAAGATGATCTACGTCGAGGCATCGCTAGATCAAGCTCCAACTTCACCAAGTCATGAAACTTGTGAAGAAAACACACTCTACTACTTGGCAAGAGGTAGAGGATGAAGAAATAGGAAGTGGGTTCACTTTAGAATTGGATTTCTCACTCATTTTCATCAATCACCATTGATGAAGAAAGGTTTTCTTCAAGTGAAGAAGAAGAAGAAGAAGATGAATATTATGATAAGTTATTTAAAAATGAAAAGAAAATGAATACTTATCATAATGTAAACCATGGTCAAGTGTAGAGATTAAATCATGGTTAGTGGGAATGGTTAGGGTTAAGCATGGAGACAAAATGGTCACTTGGTCAAAGCTTCATGAAGCTTCAACATGCATCCAAAGAAAGCCACCATTTTGCATTATGCTAAATATATTTCCAAAAAGAATAAATAGATAAATAAATTAGAAAAGGAAATGAAACCCTAACCACTTAAGTAACCATGGTTTAATTCTTTACACAAACCCAAACTAGCATGTATCATCAAACATGACACAATCAAGTGCACAAAAGTATATCACATATACAATGTGCACATCCGAGTGAGAATATCCATTTAAAGTGAACCAACACTAGTTAATGCAAAGTAATATATCAAATATATAATTATGTATTAAATCATTAAATCAACACTTGATACAATGATCCGGTCATGTCGCATACAACCGACTAGTATACAATGTATCGATTTATCGAATCAATCCTTGATTCGATAACTAGGTTATATCGCATACAACCATTCGATACATTCATCGCGAGAATAGAATACGGTATCATATACACGTATTATTCTCGGTCCCGCACATATCTCATATGCGCTCCTATTTCGTTTCGCTTGAGCCAGGAAACCTCTGTGTAGGACTCTAAAGACTCGTCAATACGCCGGCAGCAGGTGATGATCATATCAAACACCCACAAGCCGCAAGCGGTCTGCTAAACGTAACGGCCACCCGGGTATTGAGCGATCAGAAGATCGACGAGCAAGCCCGCTCACACTCCTGTGAATCCAACCAGTAACACTTACCGTACAGTCCGGTCTGATCGTCTGATATGTCGCATATCTCGCCTAGGGGTGGTAAATGTCAGACCCCAATAGCTCGATAAGTCGTGTCGATATGAGGTCTATAACAGTTCGAGAAACAACTGGTAACACTTACCAGTAAATCTCAGCAACCCTGGCCAGGGATTTCCGTTTATAGCCAATCGGACACAGCGCAACATCAACTCCCTATACCGGGAGAGACGAATCCCCTCCTATCGCTCATTGCCTCCATGTGACTCGGGACTGTACCCAAAAACCACCGTTTTGCACGCCCTCTTGGACGTGGTAAGGTGGAAATCAAAGCACAGTGGGAACCACACAAGACTCTATGACGATCTCGGGTCAACAGACTACTCTGTACCAGTGTCACCAGAGAACTGCCATCTGACGTAAGGTATAATACCAACTGGGAGTTCTCGGCGAGTCCGTCCAGTGTACCCAGTCTCCACTGAGCACCCGTATATGATCTCTGATGTCAAACACCAATGGATATGGGATCATCCATCGCCCATCTGTATGGGTCGAGAAGGTATACGCTAGTCTACTCTGGTATATCGATGCCCCGTCTCGATACACCCACGACTAGGGACTTTGAAGGATGTACTTATGGACTACCAAGTCCCCACTAGTATGATCCGCATCATAGTCCAGGTAGTCAAGTACACATCCTAAGGGCTTTACCAACATGTAACAGAGAGACAATTAGTATACACGTTAAGATAAAGAGCAACCAGATAGCATACTATCATGTCGAGCAAGAAAGTCCTCCCTATATATGTCCAAGCATCCACTACAATATACATCCTATGTACAGTAACGGCCTCTATGGCATACATATAACTAACAATTTCCCACTTGCACTAGGGCCATCTGTAGCAGTGGTTGTAGTATCTCATACTCAACCATCCCATAAAAGTCTCTCTCTAGGAAAAAGGCCTTCGAGAGTGGATCCGCCATGTTGTCCTCTGAGTCTACTCTCCTAACCTCGATCACCCTGGAGATCAACTATCTCCATGATCAGGTGACACTGCCTTAGAATATGTCTGGATCACTCATGGGACGGGTGTTCCTTGGCATAAGCCACAACTCCATTGTCACACAATGGGAGGAACGAAGTCCATCTCATGAACTAATATACATCCAGACTACCTCTTTGGTAGCATCTGAAGTAGCGATGTATCGAGCCTTAATCGTCTAGTATGCCACGGTATCTAGCTTGGAACTCTTCCAACATACCGTCCCTTTACTGAGGGTAAAGACAATGCCTGTGACTGACATTCAGTCGTCTTTATCACCCTGGAACCATTCCAGTGATTCTCCCCAGGATCGATTGATACCATCTCACTACAACTAGTGAGAATCCTAGCATCCAATTAGATCTATCTCATAGATCCAAACTCAGGATTTAGGAGGTATCACTTGTAGGGTTCCTAGGCACTCCCAAGAGGTCTCACAAGGCATCGAACATGCCATTTTCAAATTTTACGGTGCCTACAAACCCTAAACTACGGATCGATAACTAGATGTCTAGGCGAAAAAGAACTAGTTAACAAATTAACTAATGAGAATACGGAAATACAACCTTTGTAGATCCGGTGCTCCACCTCCATAGCTCCGCAACAAGGTCCTCTCCGCTGTCCAAATCAAATCCGGGCTCTAGAGTCGGCTTCGTCGGAGAAAAAGGGAGCTAGGTCGTCGATGTCCATGCCGAAGATGATCTACGTCGAGGCATCGCTAGATCAAGCTCACAACTTCACCATGTCAAGAAACTTGTGAAGTAAACACACTCTACTACTTGGCAAGAGGTAGAGGATGAAGAAATAGGAAGTGGGTAGACTTTAGTTTTGGATTTCTCACTCTTTTCCAACAATCACCATTGATGGAGCTTGGTTTTCTTCACTTGAAGAATGAAGAAGATGAAGAAGAATATCATGATAAGTTAATTAAAAACAATAGAAAAATCAAAACTTATCATAATGTTAACTAGAGTTAAGTGTAGAGAATGAATCATGGTTAGTGGGAATGGTTAGGGTTAAGGATGAGATAAGAATGGTTGACTTGATCAAAGATTCATGAAGCTTCAACTAAACTCCAAATTAAGCCACCATTCTTTTCTCCTCTTTTCCAAAATGAATAAACAAATAAATAAATGAATAAATAAAGGAAATGAAACCCTAACCATTCTTTTAACCATGGTTTAATTCTTTGCACTTAACCAAGTAATCATGTATCATCAAACATGATACAATCAAATGCACAAAATCATATCGCATATGTAATGCGCACACCCGAGTGAGAAAATCCATTTAAAGTGAACCAATACTAGTTAATGCAAAGTAATATATCAAATATATAATTATACATTAAATCATTAAATCAACACTTGATTCAATGATCCGGTCATGTCGCACACAACCGACTAGTATACAATGTATCGGCTTATCGAATCAACGCTTGAATTGATAACTAGGTTATATCGCATACAACCATTCGATACATTCATCGCGAGAATGGAATACGGTATCACATACTCGCATTATTCTCGGTCCCGCACATATCTCATATGCGCTCCTATTTCGTTTCGCTTGAGCCAGGAAACCTCTGTGTAGGACTCTAAAGACTCGTCAATAGGCCGGCAGCGGATGATGATCATATCAAACACCCACAAGTCGCAAGCGGTCTGCTAAACGTAACGGACACCCGGGTATTGAGCGATCTGAAGATCGACGAGCAAGCCCGCTCACACTCCAGTGAATCCGACCAGTAACACTACCGTACAGTCCGGTCTGATCGTCTGATATGTCGCATATCTCGCCTAGGGGTGGTAAACGTCAGACCCCAATAGCTCGATAAGTCGTGTCGATATGAGGTCTATAACTATTTGAGAAACTACTGGTAACACTTACCAGTAAATCTCAGCAACCCTGGCCAGGGATTTCCTGTTATAGCCAATCGAACACAGCGCAACATCAACCCCCTATACCGGGAGAGACGAATCCCCTCCTATCGCTCATTGCCTCCATGTGACTCGGGACTGTACCCAAAAACCACCGTTTTGCACGCCCTCTTGGACGTGGTAAGATGGAAATCAAAGCACAGTGGGAACCACACGAGACTCTATGACGATCTCGGGTCAACAGACTACTCTGTACCAGTGTCACCAGAGAACTGCCATCTGACGTGAGGTATAATACCATCTGGGAGTTCTCGGCGAGTCCGTCCAGTGTACCCAGTCTCTACTGAGCACCCGTATATCATCTCTGATGTCAAACACCAATGGATATGGGATCATCCATCGCCCATCTGTATGGGTCGAGAAGGTACACGCTAGTCTACTCTGGTATATCGATGCCCCGTCTCGATACACCCACGACTAGGGACTTTGAAGGATGTACTTATGGACTACCATGTCCCCACTAGTATGATCCGCATCATAGTCCAGGTAGTCAAGCACACATCTTAAGGGCTTTACCAACATGTAACAGAGAGACAATCAGTATACACGTTAAGGTAAAGTTCAACCAGATAGCATACTATCATGTCGAGCAAGAAAGTCCTCCCTATATATGTCCCAGCATCCACTACAATATACATCCTATGTACAGTAATGGCCTCTAGGGCATACATATAACTAACAATCTCCCACTTGCACTAGGGCCATCTGTAGCAGTGGTTGCAGTATCTCATACTCAACCATCCCATAAAAGTCTCTCTCTGGGAAAAGGCCTTTCGTGAGTGGATCCGCTGTGTTTGTCCTCTGAGTCTACTCTCCTAACCTCGATCCCTTGGAGATCAACCATCTCCATGATCAGGTGATACTGCCTTAGAATATGTCTGGATCACTGATGGGACGGACGTTCCTTGGCATAAGCCACAACTCCATTGTCACACAATAGGAGGAACATAGTTCATCTCATGAACCAATATACACCCAAACAGTCTCTTTGGTAGCATCTTAAGTAGCAATGTATCCGACCTTTATCGTCTAGTATGCCACGGTATCTAGCTTGGAACTCTTCCAACATACCGTCCCTTCACTGAGGGTAAAGACAATGCATGCGACTGACATTCAGTCGTCTTTATCACCCTGGAACCCTTCCAGTGATTCTCCCCAGGATCGGTTGATACCATCTCACTATGACTAGTGAGAATCCTAACATCCATTTAGATCTATCTCATAGGTCCAAAACCCAGGATTTAGTAGGTATCACTTTGATCCTTTATGGAGAATCATTGTGATAAGCGGAGATTGATCGAGCGTAGCATAGGAAACTCCTTCCCTATCAAGAGTATGTCATCCACGTACTCTACGAGGATCGTCACCATGCTCCCTACTACCTTCTTGTTTATACAAGGTTCATCTACCATTTTGATGATGTCAACTTCTTTGACCAATCCATCAAAACAGATGTTCCAACTCCGCGATGCCTGCTTTATCCTATAAAGCATCTTGCACACGTTTCCGTTGCTCCCACTGTCTACGAAGCCCTCTGGCTGTGTACTTATAGACGCTCTCTTCCAAATCATTATTTAGAAAAGCAGTCAAGACACCCAACTACCAGAGATCGTAGTCATGGTATGCAGCCGTGGTAAGTAGGATCTGGATGGACTTAAGCATAGCTACTTGAAAAGGTTTCATCATTATCCACACCTGGTCGATGACGAAAACCTTTAACAAGTCTAACTTTGAAAGTCTCAACCTTTCCATGTACACCAAGTAATCTTCTCAAGATATACCTGCTCCTGATGGGGATTTAACCCTTCAGATATAGCAACCAAAGTCCATACTTTGTTGGTGTATAAGGATTCCATCTCAGATCACTAAGCATCCAGCCATTCTTACAGAGTTTTACCCCCGATGGCCTGCTCGAAACTAATTGGGTCATCATCTTATGATGCAATCCTCGCTCCCACTGTCATAAAGAAACCGAAGTATCTCTCAGGTGGGTGAGGAACCCTACTAGATCGGCGGAGAGGCTGAGGTTCGTTGGTATCTACTGAATCCCTTGGTTCTATCAAATCATCTGCTCTAGTTCGTACAACTGGAACCTTTCCAGTTCTACATTACAGGCCTTGCCTCGAGCTTATCCGCATTTTGCTTTTAGACATAGGCCGGGCAACCCCAAATCTCAACTAACTTGAGAGATGGGCTCTTCCCTTATCATATCAAATATGAAGTGGTAGGCAACTGATTTGATTGGAACCCTATTCAATAGGTATGCAACTTCATAAGTGCATAACCCCCAAAAGGAAACAGGTAACTCAGTAGTACTCATCATAGAGCACACCTTATCACATAGGGTGTAATTGCTCCACCCCGATATACCATCGTGCTATGGCGTATACGGAGGAGTAATACTGAGAGAGAATCTCATTCTCCTTTAGAATAGTCCAGGATTTCCGTGCTCAAGTATTCTCCTCCTTGATCACATCAAAGGACATAATACTTATACCCGTATTTTGGTTCTCTACTTCTAACTTATATTCTGTGAATATCTCAAAAGGTTCGGACTTGTGTTTCAACAGGAACATATGTCTGAATCTAAAGAGATCATCAGAGAACGTAATGAAGTATAAAGAACCAGTCCTGGCATTTGTAGACAGGAGACGTTACATACATCATCATGTATCAGTCCCAAGAGTTTACTAACTCTTTCTCTGTTTCCAATAAACAGAGCTGTGGTCATCTTATCTTTGTGACATGACTGGCGAGTTTCACAAGATGTATGTTCAAACTGATTTAAATATGCATCTATATGTAACTCTAGCTAGTCGGGTCATATTGATCTGACCTAGTCTACAATACCTCAAATAGGATTCGTTCATTTCTGAACTCTTCCTCTTGTGTGTGTTCCGTATACTAAAGAACTGTCGTTTGATTTAGAACATCAACGCTTTTAGATAACGTGCCTGATCCGATCAACTTTTGATATAGGAAATGTTCAAAACATTATCCAACAATACAAAATTATATCCTTTCTTTACTAATAAAGAGACTGATATGATTTTGTATATCAGGTTCGGTATCTAATAACATTCGTTCAGAATCAATATATTTGTAATACAGGGTGACAGTGACCAACAGACTTGGCTGCAACACTTGCCCCGTTTTCTGTCTCATGAAACTTATCACCCGTTCTCAGTTCTCTACCTTTCTTTTGCCCTATGTAACTGACTACATATCTGAGATCCTGATCCGGTATCATATACCCAGGACGTAAAGGATACTGAGAAACAGTTCTGTATAATGAACACACCCGAAGATGATGCATCAGCATGCACTCTCTTCGTTTGGGCGGCACGGGAAATCTGGTATTCCCCAATTTCCTGCTCTGTCTTATAACAATTATAAGTTGGAGCGGGACCAACGTTCCCCAGCTCAGTATAACAAGCGGGTTCGGTCAATAATCCGTATTATTATCTTGATTAAGGCGTGATATGGTCGCTACCAGGAGAGAGAGAGAAGAAAACACTCAGCGAGCGCTCTTGCAAGAATAGATTGGTTTTTATTTTATCTAATCAGGATGGCTCCCACTGCTTTTTATCAAATCTTCCTTCAAACCCTAAAAGGAAAGACTAGCCGGGATTAATTACACACTACAAGTTCGCCAATCTTTCAGCCAGGCCAGTGTCGGTACTTTGAGGGAGGTCCCCCGTGCTTTCGCACGAACCTAATTAATGTAAACCTCGTTTTCCCAGAGGCGTAACCCCGTTGACACCTTTCTAGACACCTACTTGATCGGCTAATTATAATGTATAAAACTCTCCCAGGAGTAACTCTTACTCGCAGCGGGTATCGGGATCCAACTATCTCATAGAAGGTATGCAATCTCATTGCAAATTTCAACACTTGAAATTCCCGATAATATTTTGCCCCTAGCAGCTATATGACCTTAACATAGTCAACAAATCATAAGTGCGAGTCAAGTTCAACCCGTCATTTCCCGATTGAATTAAACCCACCCGCACGACCCTTAACATAGTCAACAAAGTCGCACGACTACCCTAATCCAATCACATCATATGCTTATGCAGATAAGCACTAATTAGCTACCGCACACTACGCCTTAACATAGTCAACAAACGTAGCACGAATACTAACCAGTACTTATCTGAAATGACGGAGGGCTACGACAGATTTTTCTGAAAACCTATTGCGTAATGAACTTGATATCGTTGTAGAATCAAATGATTTTAAATATGGAGTGCTTTTGAGGCTTTTCTAGTTTTGCTAAAGGAGTCTCTCCCGGTGAAGGGATCGTCGGTCCTTTCCTCGTCGAATGAGGTGCGGGATATATCATATATATCACTGTGCAAAGCAAAAAACACTTAAAAGCAATCAAAATACAAACCGAATGTTGTAGCATCTGCCAGTTATTGCTAAAGGAGTCACTCCCGGTGAAGGGATCTCGGTCCTTTCCTCATCGAATAAGGTGCAGGATATATCGCATATACCGCTGTGCAAAGCAAGAACTGTAGCTACCTGTTTTATTTTGAAATTCGATTCTACAACATCTTAGGTTTCTTTTATTTCATTAATCACATTAATGAAGTCCCATCATATAAGTACCTAAACATCACAGATAAATACGACGTACACTTATGCCATCCGCATTCGCCTCGATGTCCCCTCGTGCACCGTTAGGCTAGGTAACTAACGACAGAGCGGGGCAGGGCTAGCGCGGGTGTAAAACATAAGTAACGTCTATATAATATATCATATATACTATAATATCTGTCACAGAGCACAGAACATCGCATGATCACAGATAAAACAGAGCAGAAGAAACATATGAAATATTGGATATACTAGGACGTCCGTGTTTTCAATACGAGCCAGTATAAAACACGGATTCTACGGTCGTGATGAATAGCCAAACCCACACCCCTAGACCCCTACGAGAGCGGCAAGCAACCCTGCCAATTCTGGAGTTAGGAGACCCGGACTCGACTTATCGAGTTGGTCTCCCACTGGACTCCAGAACCCGGTTACTTATGCTCCCCTCCTTGGGTCTATCCTAGTGCGGAAAAGTAAATAATATACAAAGGGTGACAACTTCCGCAACCTGGAAGCGCCCCAATAAAAGAATATTACATACAAGTTTTTACATGAATGAAAATGAAAAACACTCATCTCACATAAAAAAACCCGTCTATTCAAACACGACGATCCAATATAACATATCCAGCAACACATAACATCACATGTCATCAACGTAAGTAAATATGCGCATCCCAATTGTCGTTGACATATAGCAACGAAACCGGCGATATCACATATTACACTTACGGTCACAGAAAAGAAAGTGTAAAACTATAACAGTTGGAATCCGCAACCACCTCAGACATCGCATGCCTGACCAAATGAATTCCTTAGACATCGCATGCCTAACAATTATAAACCCCGCATTTTAGTCTCAAAATCGAAAACACTTTTCAATATCAAGTCGGGCAATTCAACAAGATTCCCGGCAATTTGATCCAATGCTCGTCGCAAACTTGAGTAGACGGCTGCACCCCTGATACCGTCGACGAAGTGCACCAAGGCGGAACACCGCTGCCGCGAGCACCCGGACGGATGCTTTCGGCGACGGGGTTCTCCTACAGTCACTTGGTCGGGGCTATGGAGTGAGGCTGTCTTTTAAGTTTACCCGGCGAGTATCTGCGTACACTACGTGATTGCGACGGACTTTTGATCGCATCAAAATTCCGTGGCAACCGATCAAGTGAGACTAAACTGCTATGTTTATAACATTCATTTAGTTATCTCATAACTACTTGTGAATTCCAATTATTGTATCACATTCCAGATAAATAGAAAATGTCAAACTTTCCGATCGAACAATCGAACACCCAAGTTTTCCCGAAACTGATCAACACATGAAATAAGTCTAACAACATTCAGTTCGTGCCTCAGTACCAACGGTCCAGCCGTAGAAGGGTCAAGCCAACGCCTCACATGTGGCACGCCGTACTGCCCCAAACCCGAAGGTTCAAAGGGCAGTTCAAGACGGTCACATAATCGAGTTAAGGTTTGTTGTCTTCTAGAGGGTCCATCGCGTTACTTGCACTACTTAGAACGTCGTTAAACTACGGAAAAATCCAACACTTGGAAATTTCCCGACAGGGGAAAAATTGGGTATTTATATCCGGTCGAACTTTTTAACATATTCTAAAATTTATCCGGAAAGCCAAATAGACAAAATTTGATACCCCGATCGAAACACCGAATCCCCAAATCAACTCAGAAAAATTCAACTCTTGAAAAATATTAAAAATACCCAGGAAGACCAACACTGGAAACTAGGAGTTACTGTGTAAACTTCGTCTCACAAAACGACAAAACGGCCGTGTTTCCGCCGCACGAGCCATGCTCGTGCCGCGGAAGCGCGGCGCTTTAATGGAATTATGGTTACGAATTGCACAGTTACTCTTATATTTTCCTGCATGTTTTTCTGGATATTTTTAATACTGAAAAATCCCTGTTTTTAAAAATTGGACAGAGAGCAATATTGGTTCGGGGTTTCGGGTTCGTTCGGACTTCAATTTCCGTCTGGACTTCGCCTAAGGCTCTAGCTAGGCTCTGATACCACTGTAGGGTTCCTAGGTACTCCCAAGAGGTCTCACAAGGCATCGAACATGCCATTTTCAAATTTTACGATGCCTACAAACCCTAAACTACGGATCGATAACTAGATGTCTAGGCGAAAAAGAACTAGTTAACAAATTAACTAATGAGAATACGGAAATACAACCTTTGTAGATCCGGTGCTCCACCTCCATAGCTCCGCAACGAGGTCCTCTCCGCTGTCCAAATCAAATCCGGGCTCTAGAGTCGGCTTCGTCGGAGAAAAAGGGAGCTAGGTCGTCGATGTCCATGCCGAAGATGATCTACGTCGAGGCATCGCTAGATCAAGCTCACAACTTCACCAAGTCAAGAAACTTGTGAAGTAAACACACTCTACTACTTGGCAAGAGGTAGAGGATGAAGAAATAGGAAGTGGGTAGACTTTAGTTTTGGATTTCTCACTCTTTTCCAACAATCACCATTGATGGAGCTTGGTTTTCTTCACTTGAAGAATGAAGAAGATGAAGAAGAATATCATGATAAGTTAATTAAAAACAATAGAAAAATCAAAACTTATCATAATGTTAACTAGAGTTAAGTGTATAGAATGAATCATGGTTAGTGGGAATGGTTAGGGTTAAGGATGAGATAAGAATGGTTGACTTGATCAAAGATTCATGAAGCTTCAACTAAACTCCAAATTAAGCCACCATTCTTTTCTCCTCTTTTCCAAAATGAATAAACAAATAAATAAATGAATAAATAAAGGAAATGAAACCCTAACCATTCTTTTAACCATGGTTTAATTCTTTGCACTTAACCAAGTAATCATGTATCATCAAACATGATACAATCAAATGCACAAAATCATATCGCATATGTAATGCGCACACCCGAGTGAGAAAATCCATTTAAAGTGAACCAATACTAGTTAATGCAAAGTAATATATCAAATATATAATTATACATTAAATCATTAAATCAACACTTGATTCAATGATCCGGTCATGTCGCACACAACCGACTAGTATACAATGTATCGGCTTATCGAATCAACGCTTGAATTGATAACTAGGTTATATCGCATACAACCATTCGATACATTCATCGCGAGAATGGAATAAGGTATCACATACTCGCATTATTCTCGGTCCCGCACATATCTCATATGCGCTCCTATTTCGTTTCGCTTGAGCCAGGAAACCTCTGTGTAGGACTCTAAAGACTCGTCAATATGCCGGCATCGGATGATGATCATATCAAACACCCACAAGCCGCAAGCGGTCTGCTAAACGTAACGGCCACCCGGGTATTGAGCGATCTGAAGATCGACGAGCAAGCCCGCTCACACTCCAGTGAATCCGACCAGTAACACTACCGTACAGTCCGGTCTGATCGTCTGATATGTCGCATATCTCGCCTAGGGGTGGTAAACGTCAGACCCCAATAGCTCGATAAGTCGTGTCGATATGAGGTCTATAACTATTTGAGAAACTACTGGTAACACTTACCAGTAAATCTCAGCAACCCTGGCCAGGGATTTCCTGTTATAGCCAATCGAACACAGCGCAACATCAACCCCCTATACCGGGAGAGACGAATCCCCTCCTATCGCTCATTGCCTCCATGTGACTCGGGACTGTACCCAAAATCCACCGTTTTGCACGCCCTCTTGGACGTGGTAAGATGGAAATCAAAGCACAGTGGGAACCACACGAGACTCTATGACGATCTCGGGTCAACAGACTACTCTGTACCAGTGTCACCAGAGAACTGCCATCTGACGTGAGGTATAATACCATCTGGGAGTTCTCGGCGAGTCCGTCCAGTGTACCCAGTCTCTACTGAGCACCCGTATATCATCTCTGATGTCAAACACCAATGGATATGGGATCATCCATCGCCCATCTGTATGGGTCGAGAAGGTACACGCTAGTCTACTCTGGTATATCGATGCCCCGTCTCGATACACCCACGACTAGGGACTTTGAAGGATGTACTTATGGACTACCATGTCCCCACTAGTATGATCCGCATCATAGTCCAGGTAGTCAAGCACACATCCTAAGGGCTTTACCAACATGTAACAGAGAGACAATCAGTATACACGTTAAGGTAAAGTTCAACCAGATAGCATACTATCATGTCGAGCAAGAAAGTCCTCCCTATATATGTCCCAGCATCCACTACAATATACATCCTATGTACAGTAATGGCCTCTAGGGCATACATATAACTAACATCACTTTGATCCTATAGAGAATCATTGTGATAGACGGAGATTGGCCGAGCGTAGCATAGGAAACTTCTTCCCTATCAAGAGCATGTCATCCACGTACTCTACGAGGATCGCCACCATACTCCATACTACCTTTTTGTTTATACAAGGTTCATCTACCATTTTGATGATGTCAAACTCTTTGACTAACACATCAAAACAGATGTTCCAACTCCGCGATACCTGCTTTATCCTATAAAGCATCTTGTACACGTTTCCGCTGCTCCCACTGTCTACGAAGCCCTCTGGCTGTGTACTTATAGACGCTCTCTTCCAAAACATCATTTAGAAAAGCAGTCATGACACCCAACCACCAGATATCGTAGTCATGGTATGTAGCCGTGGCAAGTAGGATCTGGATGGACTTAAGCATAGCTTCTTGAAAAGGTTTTATCATTATCCACGCCTGGTCGATGACGAAAAGCTTTAACAAGTCTAGCTTTGAAAGTCTCAACTTTTCCAAGTACACCAAGTAATCTTCTTAAGATATACTTGCTCCTGATGGGGATTTAACCCTTCAGATATAGCAACCAAAGTCCATACTTTGTTGGTGTACATGGATTCCATCTCCGATCACTAAGCATCCAGCCATTCTTACAGAGTCCCACTCCTGATGGCCAGCTCGAAACTAGTTGGGTCATCATCACATGATGCAATCCTCGCTCCCACTGTCATAGAGAAAGTAAAGTATCTCTCAGGTGGGTGAGGAACCCTACTAGATCGGCGGAGAGGCTGAGGTTCGTTGGTATCTACTGAATCCTTTGGTTCTACCAAATCATCTGCTGTTGTTTGTATAGCTGGAACCTTTCCAGTTGTACATAACAGACCTTGCCTCGAGCTTGTCCGGATTTTGCTTTTAAACATAGCCCGGATAACCCCAAATCTTAATCAACTTAAGATATGGGCTCTTCGCTTTCCATATCACATATGAAGTGGTAGGCAACTGATTTGATTCGAACCCTATTCAATAGGTATGCAGCTTTTCAAGTGCATAACTCCCAAAAGGAAATAGGTAACTCAGTAGTACTCATCATAGAGCACACCATATCATATAGGGTGCATCTGCTCCGCCCCGATATACCATCTTGCTATGGTGTATACGGAGGAGTAATTCTGAGAGAGAATCTCATTCTCCTTTAGAATAATCCAGGATTTCCGTGATCAAGTATTCTCCTCCTTGATCACATCAAAGGACATAATACTTATACCCATTTTGGTTCTCTACTTCTAACTTTTATTCCGTGAATATCTCAAAAGGTTCGGACTTGTGTTTCAACAGGAACATATGTCTGAATCTTGAGAGATTATCAGAGAATGTAACGAAGTACAAAGAACCAGTCCTGGCATATGCAGACAGGGGACCTTACATACATCAACATGTATCATCCCAAGAGTTCAGTAACTCTTTCTCTGTTTCCAGTAAACGGAGCTATGGTCATCTTATCTCTGTGACATGACTGGCAAGTTTCACAAGATATAAATTCAAACTGATTTAAATATGCATCTACATGTAACTTCAGCTAGTCAGGTCACATTGATATGACCTAGTCTACAATGCCTCAAGAAGGATTCGTTCATTTCTGAACTCTTCCTCTTGTGTGTGTTCCATATACTAAGAACTGTAGTTTGATTTAGAACATTAATGCTTTTAGATAACGTGCCTGAACCGATCAACTTTTGATATAGGAAATGTTCAAAACATAATCCAACAATACAAAATTTTATCATTTCTTTACTTATAAAGAGATAGATATGATTTTGTATATCAGGTTCGGTATTTAATAACATTCGTTCAGAATCAATGTATTTAGAATACAGGGTGACAGTGACCAACAGACTTGGCTGCAACACTTGCCCCGTTTTCTGCCTCATGAAACATATCACCCTTTCTCAGTTCTCTACCTTTCTGTAGCCCTATGTAACAAATTACATATCTGGGATCCTGATCTGGTATCACATACCCAGGACGTAGAGGATACAGAGAAACAGTTCTTTGTAATGAACACACCCGAAGATGATGCATCAGCATGCACTCTCTTCGTTTGGGCGGCACGGGAAATCTGGTATTCTCCAATTTCCTACTCTGTCTTATAACAATTATAAGTTGGAGTGGGACCAACGTTCCCCAGCTCAGTATAACAAGCGGGTTCGGTCAATATTCCGTATTATTATCTTGATTAAGGCGTGATATGGTCGCTACCTGGAGAGAGAGAGAAGAAAACACTCAGCCTGCGCTCTTGCAAGAATAGATTGGTTATTATTTTATCTAATCAGGATGGCTCCCACTGCTTTTTATCAAATCTTCCTTCAAACCCAAAAAGGAAAGACTAGCCGGGATTAATTACAAACTACAAGTTCGCCAATCTTTCAGCCAGGCCAGTGTCGGTACTTTGAGGGAGGTCCCCCATGCTTTCGCACGAACCTAATTAATGTAAACCTCGTTTTCCCATAGGCGTAATCTCGTTAACACCTTTCTAGACACCTACTTGATTGGCTAATTGTAATGTGTACAACTCTCCCAGGAGTAACTCTTACTCGCAGCGGGTATCGGGATCCAACTATCTCATAGAAGGTATGCAATCTCATTGCAAATTTCAACACTTGAAATTCCCGATAATTTTGCCCCTAGCACCCTATGACCTTGACGGAGGTCAACAAACCATAGGCTACTAGTCAAGTTCAACCCGTCATTTCTTGATCGAATTAAACCCACCCGCACGACCCTTGACGGAGGTCAACAAGGCCGAACGACTACCCTAATCCAATCTGCATCATATGCATAAGCAGATAAATACTAGTTAGCTACCGCACACTACGTCTTGACGGAGGTCAACAAACGTAGCACGAATACTAAATAGGACTTATCTGAAATGACGGAGGGCTACGACAGGTTTTTCTGAAAACCTATTGCGTAATGAACTTGATATCGTTGTAGGATCGAATGAATTTTGAAATGGAGTGTTTTTTAGGCTTTTCTAGTTTTGCTAAAGGAGTCACTCCCGGTGAAGGGATCGTCTGTCCTTTCCTCGTCGAATGAGGTGCGGGATATATCATATATATCACTGTGCAAAGCAGAACTCTTAAAAGCAATCAAAAGAAAAACCGAGTGTGTAGCATCTGCCAGTTATTGCTAAAGGAATCACTCCCGGTGAAGGGATCTCGGTCCTTTCCTCATCGAATAAGGTGTAGGATATATCACATATACCTCTGTGCAAAGCAAGAACTGTAGCTACCTGTTTTATTTTGAAATTCGATTCTACAACATCTTAGGTTTCTTTTATTTCATTAATCACATTAATGAAGTCCCATCATTTAAATACCTAAACATCACAAATAAATACGACGTACACTTATGCCATCCGCATTCGCCTCGATGTCCCCTCGTGCACCGTTAGGTTAGGTAACTAATGGCAGAGCGGGGCAGGGCTAGCACGGGTGTAAAACATAAGTAACGTCTATATAATATATCATATATACTATATAAAGTATCTATCACAGAACATCACATGATCACATCATAGATATCGCAGCAGAAGAATCATATGAAATATTGGATATACTAGGACGTCCGTGTTTTCAATACGAGCCAGTATAAAACACGGATTCCACGGTCGTGATGAATAGCCAAACCCACACCCCTAGACCCCTACGAGAGCGGCAAGCAACCCTACCAATTCTAGAGTTAGGAGACCCGGACTCGACTCCTCGAGTTGGTCTCCCACTGGACTCCAGAACCCGGTTACTTGTGCCCTCCTCCTTGGGTCTATCCTAGTGCGGAAAAGTAAATAATATACAAAAAGGTGACAACATCCGCAACCTGGAAGTGCCCCAATAAAAGAATATTACATACAAGTTTTTACATGAATGAAAATGAAAAACACTCATCTCACATAAAACCCCCGGCCATTCAAACACGGTGATCCAATATAACATATCCAGCAACACATAACATCACATGTCATCAACGTAAGTAAATATGCGTATCCCAATTGTCGTTGACATATAGCAACAAAACCGGCGATATCACATATTACACTTACGGTCACAGAAAAGAAAGTGTAAAACTACAACAGTTGGAATCCGCAACCAGCATAGACATCGCATGCCTAATCAAATGAATTCTTTAGACATCACATGCCTAACAATTATAAACCCCGCATTTTAGTCTCATTATCGAAAACTCTTTTCAATATCGAGTCGGGCAATTCAACAAGATTCCCGATATACTGATCGAATGCTCGTCGCAAACTTCAGTAGACGGCCGCACCCCCGATGCCGTCGACAAAGTGCACCAAGGCGGAACACCGCTGCCGCGAGCACCCAGATGGATGCTTTCGGCGACGGGGTTCTCCTACAGTCACTTGGTCGGGGCTATGGAGTGAGGCTGTCTATTAAGTTTACCCGGCGAGTATCCGCGTACGCTACGTGATTGCGACGGACTTTTGATCACATCAAAATTCCGTGGCAACCTATCAAGCGAGACTAAACTGCTATGTTTATAACATTCATTCAGTTATCTCATAACTAATTATGAATTCCAATTATTGTATCCCATTCCAGATAATTAGAAAATGTTAAACTTTCCGATCGAACATTCGAACGCCCAAGTTTTCCCGAAACAGCTCAACACATGAAATAAGTCTAACAACATTCAGTTCGTGCCTCAGTACCAACGGTCCAGCCGTAGAAGGGTCAAGCCAACGCCTCACATGTGGCACGCCGTACTGCCCCAAACCCGAAGGTTCAAAGGGCAGTTCAAGACGGTCACATAATCGAGTTAAGGTTTGTTGTCTTCTAGAGGGACCATCGCATTACTTGCACTACTTAGAACGTCGTTAAACTGCGGAAAAATCCAACACTTGGAAATTTCCCGACAGGGAAAAAATTGGGTATTTATATCCGGTCGAACTTTTTAACATATTCTAAAATTTATCCGGAAAGCCACATAGACAAAATCTGATACCCCGATCGAAACACCGAATCCCTAAAACAACCCCAGAAAATTCAACTCTTGAATAAATATTAAAAATTCCCAGAAAATCCAGCATAATAACATAGGATTTACTGTGGAAACAGGAATTGATGATGTCACCATATGGCCGCGGAACCACCGCAGAGGCCAAGCTTCTGCCGCGGTTCCGCCGCATGTTTTACTGTTCATGAGAAACATTTTGCACCGTAATTCTTAGATTTCCCTGCTGTTTTTTTTAGCAATTTTTAATTTGGAAAAATCCACGTTTTCAGAAAAAGTCCAGAGAGCGTGGAAAAATGGGGTTTCGAGTTCGATCGGACTTCAAACTCCGTCTAGACTTTGCCTAAGGCTCTAGCTAGGCTCTGATACCACTGTAGGGTTCCTAGGCACTCTCATGAGGTCTCACAAGGCATCAACCATGCCAATTTCAAAAATTACGTTGCCGAGAAACCCTAAACTACGGATCGTTAACTAGATATCTAGGCGATAAAGAAACTAGTTTACAGCTAAACTAAAAGAACGGAAATACAACCTTTGTAGATCCGGTTCTCCACCTCCATAGCTCCGTGATGAAGTCCTCTCCGCTGTCCAAATCAAGATCCGGGCTCTAGCGTCGGCTTCATCGGAGAAATGGGCGGGCAAGGTCGTCGGCTTCGTGCCGAAGATGATCTACGTCGAGGCATCGCTAGATCAAGCTCCAACTTCACCAAGTCATGAAACTTGTAAAGAAAACACACTCTACTACTTGGCAAGAGGTAGAGGATGAAGAAATAGGAAGTGGGTTCACTTTAGAGTTGGATTTCTCACTCATTTTCATCAATCACCATTGATGAAGAAAGGTTTTCTTCAAGTGAAGAAGAAGAAGAAGATGAATATTATGATAAGTTATTTAAAAATGAAAAGAAAATGAATACTTATCATAATGTAAACCATGGTCAAGTGTAGAGATTAAATCATGGTTAGTGGCAATGGTTAGGGTTAAGCATGGAGACAAAATGGTCACTTGGTCAAAGCTTCATGAAGCTTCAACATGCATCCAAAGAAAGCCACCATTTTGCATTATGCTAAATATATTTCCAAAAAGAATAAATAGATAAATAAATTAGAAAAGGAAATGAAACCCTAACCACTTAAGTAACCATGGTTTAATTCTTTACACAAACCCAAACTAGCATGTATCATCAAACATGACACAACCAAGTGCACAAAAGTATATCACATATACAATGTGCATATCCGAGTGAGAATATCCATTTAAAGTGAACCAACACTAGTTAATGCAAAGTAATATATCAAATATATAATTATGCATTAAATCATTAAATCAACACTTGATACAATGATCCGGTCATGTCGCACACAACCGACTAGTATACAATGTATCGATTTATCGAATCAATCCTTGATTCGATAACTAGGTTATATCGCATACAACCATTCGATACATTCATCGCGAGAATAGAATACGGTATCACATACACGTATTATTCTCAGTCCCGCACATATCTCATATGCGCTCCTATTTCGTTTCGCTTGAGCCAGGAAACCTCTGTGTAGGACTCTAAAGACTCGTCAATACGCCGGCAGCAGGTGATGATCATATCAAACACCCACAAGCCGCAAGCGGTCTGCTAAACGTAACGGCCACCCGGGTATTGAGCGATCAGAAGATCGATGAGCAAGCCCGCTCACACTCCTGTGAATCTAACCAGTAACACTTACCGTACAGTCCGGTCTGATCGTCTGATATGTCGCATATCTCGCCTAGGGGTGGTAAACGTCAGACCCCAATAGCTCGATAAGTCGTGTCGATATGAGGTCTATAACAGTTCGAGAAACTACTGGTAACACTTACCAGTAAATCTCAGCAACCCTGGTCAGGGATTTCCGTTTATAGCCAATCGGACACAGCACAACATCAACTCCCTATACCGGGAGAGACGAATCCCCTCCTATCGCTCATTGCCTCCATGTGACTCGGGACTGTACCCAAAAACCACCGTTTTGCACGCCCTCTTGGACGTGGTAAGGTGGAAATCAAAGCACAGTGGGAACCACACAAGACTCTATGACGATCTCGGGTCAACAGACTACTCTGTACCAGTGTCACCAGAGAACTGCCATCTGACGTAAGGTATAATACCAACTGGGAGTTCTCGGCGAGTCCGTCCAGTATACCCAGTCTCCACTGAGCACCCGTATATGATCTCTGATGTCAAACACCAATGGATATGGGATCATCCATCGCCCATCTGTATGGGTCGAGAAGGTATACTCTAGTCTACTCTGGTATATCGATGCCCCGTCTCGATACACCCACGACTAGGGACTTTGAAGGATGTACTTATGGACTACCAAGTCCCCACTAGTATGATCCGCATCATAGTCCAGGTAGTCAAGTACACATCCTAAGGGCTTTACCAACATGTAACAGAGAGACAATTAGTATACACGTTAAGGTAAAGAGCAACCAGATAGCATACTGTCATGTCGAGCAAGAAAGTCCTCCCTATATATGTCCAAGCATCCACTACAATATACATCCTATGTACAGTAATGGCCTCTAGGGCATACATATAACTAACACGGACATCCACTTCCATTGGATAGATTCATCGTATGGTTATATACGAACTCGTAGGGACTTCTTCGAGGATGGATCTAGGTTCAGGAGAAATAGAATTGGTTTATTCAGTTTTCTTTTATTATCACCTTCTCTCAGGTTGCGAGGGCTCCTTAGTTTAGGAGAGTACACCCATTACGCTTATTGGATAGTCTTATTCCAAACTATAGGCAGGTGCCGAAAGGTAGGGAATAAAGAAAACCAATTAGCAAAAGTAGGGTGTGCAGAAGATAATATTTAAAGAAAAGATAAAGGAATTAGAAAGAGGGCAAAGTAAATTGCGACTACTAACATTCACGACCAAACCACGTATTTCATCGCCACTCCTACTTCACTTTTCATTTCTCCAGAACAACAAGTATCACTACGAACATCCAATTCCATTGGATAAATCCATCGTATGGTTATATACGAACTCGAAGGACATTTTTTCGAGGATGGATTCTGGTTCAGGAGAAATAGGAATAAGGTTTATTCAGTTGTCTTTTATCATCACCTTCTCTCAAGTTGCGAGTACTCCTTGGTTTAGGAGGGTACACCTATTATGCTTACTGGATAGTCTTCTTTCAAACCATAGGCTGGTGCCGCACGGTAGGGAATGAAGAAAACCATTAAGCCTAACAATGGTGTACAGAAGGTAATGACTAAAGACAAATAAAGGGATTTGGAGAGATGGAAAAGAAATATACGGTTAAAGTCATGATTTGGATTATGGAAGAGGTATTACTAGGAATACCGGGATACCCCTACGAAACATATTTATGTTTCATATTCACTGTGCATTGTTAATAGAAAACTGATTTCCCGATTAGATACTTACTCCAGGGTATGTATTTACCAGTTTTCATTCTCACATCTGTATAGTTTTATAGATAATGAGTGGGAGTAAGTTATTGGAAATTAGGTAATCATCCTCATTATATCGGAATTCGTTGTAATTGGTGATATTTGAGGAAATCGCCTGGGGACAGTTTTCAACCTACGATGCACAGGTTTTGAGTTATTAAACTCAGCGGACTTATACAGAGTATTGTATGTTGTCCAGTGTCCATCAGGACAAAGGGTTTGGTCCTCATATTATATTCTATTTACTTGTGACTTCTCTAAGTTTTTAGACAAGTGTTTCGTAGAAATACAATGTCTAAGTATTGAGAAGTTGTGGGTATAGGAAATAAAGTAGAGAACCATGTGTCGCAAGAATCGGGATTCCTCAAAGAAATCGAAGATGTAGATTCTTGTGATTGGTATTCAGATGATAGTGATAGTTTTGAGAAACTTGTTTCTCTTTCAGGTTACTCATAATTGGATATATTCTTAAGTTGAGTAATGCTGATTAGACTCTCTCCATTAAGTTGATATGCACTGGAGACAGCTGCATGTTTTTGGATCTGGTTCCAATTAAATATGTGCCAAAGTTTCCATATTGGATATAGAATGGATCATATCTTAAAGATGTTAAGGTAAGGGGAGTTGTCCAGCTTATGCTTAAAACCAGACACTGGATGACTCAAGGCACGTTTCTGTAATGGCAGTTTGTGGGTTAACCCTAGCTTTGACGAGGGTTGATTTTCTACCATCTGGAAGATCAATAGGATATTGTTCTTGACTCGCCACAGTTTTAATAAAATGGATTTTTTCAGAAAACAGTAGTGGGAGTATGGTAGAACTGGAAGTGATTCCAGAACCGCAAATGATTACGGAAAATTTAATAGAACCTATATATTCAATCAGGTTTGACATTCCAATAGCCACTCCGCAGATATGGTGGGTAACCTTAGACACCCGAGAGGTACTCCGGTATCCTCAAGGACGGTGACAGGGAGGTTCTTGTTTACCCAGACTTGACACTACTGTTGTTCCAGGCTATGAGACCCGGCAGGAGACTAAGTATAGCGTTGTTCTAAACTAGCTTTAGAAGTGCACGTATATATTATTCTGCCAGAGAGTTGTCGTAGTCAGTGGGAGCAGCGGAAGCATAGTGGGCAAGTAGCTTATGTCTATTTATAGACTTGAGCAATTATAGCGGAGATAGATCATCTAATTTTGATATTATAGTCATGGGTTTGACTTCATCAGAATAGGGGATGGATCTGTTAAGAAGGTAGTAGGGTGTAATGTCCTGGTATTTGGATGACATACACAGAATAGGGAGTAAAATTCCTATACTACGATCGGTTGTACTGTGGTCGTCACACAGTTGTTTCTCCACAAAGGACATGGATATAATATTTGACATTCTGGTTACTAGATCTATGGTTTTAGATCTAGATTTGGGTAGTTTCCCAATGAGGGTACTTTGACAGTATTTTAATAGTATTTTAGAATAGTTGACTTCTGGCATGGTGGTGTACCTGCAGATGATGGAGTCACCCTCTCTAAAGGTGTCTTACAGACTAAAGGGGAGAGGGACGTGCATGATTGGCAGATCACTTGCTTAGGCAATTGAGTCAATCGTAAGATGTCAAGTACCACACCAGATGTCATTTTTGCACTAGATGCGATAAGTTTATATTAATCCAATCCTGAAGAAACATATGGAAGCAGTTTTAGAACATAAGTGAATGTTCTACGGATTTGATGACGGCAGCCTACTTCGGGAGACAATTATCATTCCAGGCTTCAAAGGTGACATGTATGACAGAGTGATTGTCTGAGTTATAGTTTTCCCTCAGACGATGGACAGTATTATGGATAGGTGGTCCAAGAGGATACTGTGGGAGGCATGGTACTGGATACTGATTAGGTTCAGTTATCAATACAATCTAAGAAGTTTGGATTTGGGGTTCATTTATGAACTAGGTCCCGTCAAATATCCAGACATATTCTAAGACATGTATTACTCGATTCGGGAGATGGTTTTCTCCGCGAACTTGAGATTAAGAGAGACATAGAAAGAAACATCAGGACGGATCCACTCACTGAGGCTATTTCTCGAACACAATAGTTTTGCAAACGAGCTTTGTGAAACTGATTAGTAGAGGAGTTGGATATTTGGTATCACACCAGCTGTGAGTACGCAACATCGCAATAATAGCCTTAAGTGCAAGTGGGAGATTGTTGGATATAGTGCCCTCTAAGTCAATTATTGGATCGCAGGTACGTGATTGCAATGATTGAGGGAGGACCTATACCGATAGAACAGTCTTATTCGAGATGATAGTGTGCTATCTGGTTTGTCTTTATCATCATGTAGATATTGATAGAGCCCATAGGATTATTGGTTGACTACCAGCAGTGTGATGGCGATCATATATGTGGGAGCTGGGGTCTTTAAGCACATCCTTAAGGTGTCCCTAGTCGTGGGAGTTTCGAGACAGGGCATCGATACTCCGGATTAGACTAGTGTATACAGTCAAGACCCCGACGAGGGGCGGTGGCCGGTCTCACAAGCCACTGGTGTCAGTTGGTTCACCTGAGATGTATACAGGTGCTCATTGGGTTATGAGTACATCGTACAGGACTCGACGGGAACTTGCTGGTTGGTATTATACCTAGCGTCAGATAGCAGTTCCCTGGTGACATGTGTACAGGTTAGTTCATCGACCTGAGGTCGTCATTTGTCTCGTGTGAGTTCCTACTGTACTTTGATTTATACCCTACCACGGGTCAAAGGAGTCGTGCAAACAGGTATATTTTGGGTACAGTCCCGAGCCACGTAGAGGCAGTGAGCAGATCATCGGGGACTCATCTCTCCCGGTATTGGGGGTGAGATCGCGCTGTGTTCAGGAGAGCCATTACATGAAATCTCTGGCCAGGGTAATCGAAATTTACTGGAAGGTATTCCAGTAATATCTCAGGGTGTTATGGGCTGCTCTCTGACACGACTTATACAAGTATTGGGGGTCTGACGTTTATCGGCCCCCTAGGCCGTATATACGATACTCATAGACGAATGGACCGGACTGTACAGATATTGTCACTGTCAGGCTCAGTAGGGTTTCTGGATGAGTTCGCTCGTCAGCTTCCCTTCCAATCAATACACAAGCAACCTGTTACGTACAGCTAGTACCTCTGACGTGCTAGTGGTTATACCCAGTGCCAGTGTATTGATGAGTCATTAGTGTTCCCCACAGACACTTTCCCAAGCTCGGACGAAACGTTGTAGATGCCGTATGGTTTTATGGCAGGGTTCGGAAAATGCACGTGCGTTTTCGCACGTGTCATTTTTCGGACAGATAATACTGGTAGGCTTTGGTTTAAGCCGGATCCCAGTATTATACTGTGTAGATATAATATTTTTGTCTCGGTTGCATTTGTATTCGATCGTAATACAAATGCGGGTATGTTTATACTGTTACGGGGTTGTCCTGAAATTCGTTTCAGGATCGCTTTTGGAAGTTGCCAGTTTCCTGTTTTCTATCACCCGTATTTAACATTCGGTTAAATACGGATTTATCTTTTCTTGAGATGAGTGTGGAAGTTTCTATAGGCTTCTAGATGAGCTGATTAGGCTAGTGAGTCATTAGTGCATTTATTGTGCAATTAATGCTTGATGACTAGGTTAGAAGGTTCATTGTATGCATTGATTGTGTTCATACAAGGTGTCTTGTGACTCATTCTCTTCTTTAAACTTATTGTCACCTTCCCCTCTCCTACACTCACCTCCCCCTTCTCCTTTATATGGCCGTCCCCTCTTGTGGGAATGGATGATTGATTTTCTTTGAAAAGATTATGATAGTTTAGTGTATGGAAATTTCATAGTTCAATTTCCATTCACCCGATTCCAAATGGCAACTTCATTAACCGTTCGTCCGTGACTTTGGACGTAACGAGAAAAAGTGTTCTTCTCATTATCTACATCAATCTTGGTCATCTCTTTTAGCAAACTTGATGATCGAGTTGCCTCGGTTCAGAGGCGGGAGCCCGTTTAAAGATCCGTCGACGTGGTGCCACCTAGACGACGAGACTGGAGTTTCAGAAGATCGAAACCGCCGGAACAAAGCGTGAGATGATGGTTGAAGACCAAAGGACTCGGATCGTTCGGTATAATATTTCTACCCACTTTGTACTTTGTCAGTTTAGCTTTAATGGCAGATCCGGGTTATAGTATGCGATAGCGCCAGTTTATAAAAGTTTTTGTTCCGCATTTGGCGTCTGTTAGAAGGCCGGGGCGCTATCGTAGACTTACATATAATGGATTCACTTCTGCATTTACAAATATGCCCCTGAGAAGACTAGTCAAAGCACCGACGCACCGACACGGAAATGCATCGACACGGGTCTAGCACGGCCGTGGAACCGCGGCCAAAACCTCTGCTTGGCCGCGGATCCATGGCCATCTAGTGGGCTTCTCAGTTGCTTTTTCCTGGGCTGCTTCCTGTTGCTTTTTACTTCTTGTTTCTTTACTTGGTTTCTCAGATTGTCTTCTAGTTTTCTTCCAGATTTCCACAGTGAATGATATTGTGGACTTTACCGTTTTCTTCATGTCGAAGTCTTGAATCTTGCGCTGCCTTTGTACTTTGTGAACTTGTCCATTGATCTTCGTTTAGTCTTCAAATTGTAGGCATGATCAAGATATTTCCATTTGTTGGTCGTAGTCTCACTTTTGTATCGTCTTTTCATCGTTTTCACTGTTTTTGTTCCGAGAACCTGTAACCTGCAACTATGTAGCAGACATGGATCAAAAGCACCTGTTTATTTGTAAAATGAATAAGAATGGAGGATATAATAATGCAAAATTATGATATGAACAGTCCACCATACACCCACAGACGGTTCCTCCTCCTCCTCGAATCGGGTGTATGATATCGCTCAAGAGTCGAGAAAACTCATGGTGGACATATCTCAAACCATATTAAGAGAAAACCGCAATTTTATTTTTAGAAATAATAATCAGTTTATAAAATCCTTGCGGTTTCTCCAAATCCATAAATCTCATGGAAATCCGAAATCTCAAAATAAAAGGTCGATAACAGTGAATACTGGGCTCCGGCAATCCGGACTGGCCCCTAATATCATGGCAATGAATATATAAATACACATGAAAAATCACAGTAATAAATGCAACATCTAACTAGCACAATAATGATATATCGAAACTATCAGCTAACAAGCGATAACAATGAACTAATATTCTCTAAAGTGTATGTGACATGACAATTACCGAGGATGATGTGTGTGAGCCGGCAAGTATGTGTTTGTAGACATACGTATTATCGGTAATGGTGCTGGTGTCCTTACAGCATAGTTTCATAATAACAATAAAAGTATATTTAAACATGCGATGCGATGCGATGCGATATGAACAGCATGAGTATACAGGATAAATAATAAATGTAACAATAAGGAATGTACATTATGCTTACGAGTCATACAATTGTCATTTGAAATAACACGAATCGTGGTGTTTATAAAATAGGGCTACGGTATTTTTAAGAAAAGGTACGTCCTTTGAAATATCCGTAGAATCTCTTGGCCTGTCTTTAAAATACTCACGATTCGTTAGTTTTAAAATAAGTATGACTCGAGTCCATTCTAACATCTACTAAGTAAACTACAAGTCTAAACTAACAGACTAATCGAAAGGGTAAGGAAAACCACCTAAATCTGAGTCGATATCCATATCTAGCAGTCGGTGATCCCGCCTCAATAGTATCATGTACGATATAATATATAACATGACATTCTCGAGTCAAGAGTGTGGATCAATCATCATAATTATCTCGTATGGTAAATCCATCGTACGGCATCCTAAATCTCGGTACGGATCAATATCACATTTATCTCATCATTTTCCCGGTATCCTTATCATCATATATCATGAGCTGGGTACTGATCTACATCTAGTACATACTGATACCATCAATAATATATATGCGTGTGTCTGAAAACACATCATCTAAAGATCCACTATAATATCATGTCGTATCTCAAAATACGAACCAAAATCACATCACTGATCTCGTGGCATCATGCCCAATCAAATCGACTCATCTCCAAGTACCATATACCATCCTCATCATCCATGTATACACACACACACACACACACATAGTTCCATTCCTGTGTGTGTGTGTGTGTGACTATATATATGCATATCCCCATATACGTACAAGTAAAATAAAATGTATGAGAGTGTGTGTGTGCGTGTATGCAAACTATACTCTAGCGTTTCGCGACTAAAAACTATCTAAGGACACTATCATCCAAATACATTAAAATTTAACCCATGATCTCCTAAAACCTTTCTAGCTAAAAAGTAATGTTTCATATAACACATATAGGTATATATATATATATATATATATATATATATATATATATATATATATATATAATGTATCATAAGTTACACTACGAACTGTGGGGGTGCTATACGCCATCCACCCGACTTCCCCCCGTAAATATATATCAACTCATCTTGATCCTCGCTTGTCGAAGTCGATGACGCCACGCTCGTCCTTGTTGTTCGAAGTCCGTTCGAGGGTACCTACATATGTACACACAGGATATCTTAAACCAAAATCTCACACGAAAACCTAATCTTCACGCGTATCACACATAGGTTAAAACCTATGATCTATGCATGCACGAATAATCAAACAACTCTCGACGATCGACGTATAAACGTGAATCGACCGAGATAAAACATAAATACAAAGTTCAGGTTATAAACAAGCATGAAACCAAAACAGAATCTCAGAAAACGTGCTCCGGATTTTACCTTAGGTCAAATTAGCCAATTTTGCATATGTGGAGGGTCTAGTTTATTGGAGATAAAGCCCTGGACCAAACACGAGCCCACAATTCCCTGCTCTGGCCGCAAATTGTGGCAAGAATGGATTTATTTGCGGCCATGTGAAGGAGTTAGGGGCTAGGGTCTTTAGGGTAGCTTCTAGGTGTCTTGCTTGTCTCACTGTGTTTGCTAAATATTTTTCAGGTGTCTCGGGTGATAGCAGATACCAATATATCCTCACAGAATCCACAAAATACGATATCGGGGATTTCTAGGTTTGTGAAAAGGGGTTTTGGTCTCAGGTTTAGTCCAATATATTATCACTAAAGAGTTGTATAGCCTCTACTAACCTCACTTTACCCTTCACAAACCAATTCATGCCCTAAAGCTTATCTTGGAAATTTCCAAGAACACTAACCCTCACTTAATAGATTCCAAATTAACATGGATACTAAAGGAATTGAAATTCTACACTAATGGTGAAGAAATTACCTCTTTTGGCAATTTAAGGATTTTCTTGAGTTGTTCCAAGTGCTTAAAATCCGATTTTTCTTGGTCCAAAGTGTTTGTAGGGAGCTTATGCATGTTTCTAATGAAGTGGAGATGAAGTTTTGATGTATTTTTTAGGGTGTTTGTGAAGGTTTTGTGGAGGAGGGAGATGAGGGCAGCCATGGGAGAGGGAGAAGAGAGAAACAAGAATGAATAAGTGAAGAGGGAATGAACCAAGATCAAGGTTAACCCCTCACCTTCTCTCTCTCTCTCTTGCCCATACCCATTTCTTTATCATATCCCTTTTCTTTTCTTTTTCCTCTTTTCTTTTTTATTCTTTTCTCTCCTCATTTAAAAACAAACCATGCATGGAATCTAAAGAAAAGCCATGGTAGAAAAAATGTAACAATGTGAAATATAACATGGTGAATGCCATGTGTACAAATCAAGCTTAATGCACGATTAGTGATATTTAATCGCGATTAGCTGGAATATAATTAATTATATAACAATGTATGAATGCTCAAATCATATGATCTCTTTCAAATTCAATAATTTACATAATTTCCAAATATTTCCCAATTTATCGGTATTTAATTATACCACATTATTAAAATATTCATAATATTAATTATTTAATTATAAAAATTCCCTAAAATAGTATTTTATTTTTCTGAAATTTTACAAATAGGAACATCCCTCCTTCCCTACTATTAGTCCAGAAACTTTTGCCCTTCCCTGTCCTTTTACCTTATTAACACCGCATATCGGCTTGGTGGAGGTCTTCTTCTTCTCACCCTGTGCTTTCGCCTTAGATGCAGAAGAGGAAGATTCCCCAATAAGATGAGTGGGTTTCACCCTGGTTTCCTTCACGGTGCCCTCAACTGGAAGTATAACTTTCTTCCCCTGAACATAAGTAGATGGTAGGGACTGTAGAATCAAGTCAGTATGTGACTCTTTCTCCATCGTGGTCTTTAGGTCCATGAGTTCATCAATATTGCTAGTCATCATAAGGATGTTGTCCCCTACAGTTGACCCGACAGCCAACCTCGCTTGAAGCAATTCCTTCGAGGTCTCATATCTTGCGATACGAGATTGCTCTCCATATAAATCTTTATTATGGAGGAAGATGGAAACCAAGTCCATCTTCTCGTGCTGCCTCTGGTTTACACCATCTACTGAGGCCAACACGATACACTTGGCATTCACACTGTCTTTTTCCGATGTCTTACGGATATCAATATCCGCGACGGTGGAAACTGGCTCTGAGACGGTAGGGGCTTGAGTAGTAAAGTGGTGGTCCATCTTGTCATAGGTAATGGACATCTGGACAGACCTTTGCCAGTCATTATAGTCAGATTCAGTCATTTTATTATCTAGATGTAATCTAGTCTTGGTCACTGGGTCGCTGCAATTAAAAGAAAGAGAAGAAAACACTTAGCATGATGCTCTTGCAAGTTTAGATTGGTTTTTAATTTATCTAAACATGATGGCTCCTACTATCTCTCGAATCCTTCCTCAAACCATAAAAGGAGAATTAGTTAGGATTGATCTCACAGTACAATTCTTGCTTAACCGTTCGGCCAGGCTAGTGTCGGTACTTCGAGGGAGGTTTTACGACGCTTTCGCGAAGTTCCTTAATTAAATAACCTCTTTTCCCTGGAGACGTAGCCTCGCTAACACTGTTCTATACACCTACTTGGTTTATAACATTGATCGTTAAGTGAATATTCTCCCGAGGAGTACCAGATACTCACAGTAGGACCGGGACCCAAATATCATTATGTGATAATGCTGAAGGAATCATAACAACATTATCAAACTCCAAATGATATGCAGCACTAGAATGTTTCAATTTCTTTAGAAACTCCCGATGTTGATTTTTGCCCCATGCTCTTATGACCTTGATGAAGGTCAACAAATCATAAGTCACATGTCAAGTTCTACCCATCATTGTCCAGGTTAATTTGAACCCACCCGTACATACCCTTGACGAAGGTCAACAAGGTAATACGACTGTCCCAAACCAACGTATCTATCTATGCTACATATGAACACCCAGCAGCTACCAATCACTATGCCTTGACGAAGGTCAACAAACATAGCTTGAATACTATTGAATATTCATATGAATGACGGAGGGCTACGGCTGCTTTTGGCAAAACTGTGAACATAGTGAACTTGATATAATCGAAGGAACTTGATAGCTTTTAAAAGGAGTGGTTTAAGCTCCGCATTTAAAAGTCTGCTGTTTTGAAAAAACTAAGTGGTTTAAAAATTGTTCCAACGATTTAACTTTGGTTTATTTGCTTTGGATTAATTTAATGCAGTCCCATCATTTACACCTATCATCACAGAATAGAACGAAAATATGGCAAACGCTTATGCCATCCGCATTCACCACTGGGCCCCGTCTAACACCGTTAGGTTACTTAACTAACGCCAGAGCGGGGGCTGGACTAGCGCGGATGCAAAACATAAGCAACGTCTAATATATAATATATATTATAACCATTCGTCTTACGCAATAATAAGCATTCCAGATCACAGATGAACATATTAGATATACTAGGAATCCACGTTTCATTTAAGCCTGTAACGAAAGACGAATTTCACGGTCATGATGAATAGCCAAACCCCGCCCCAGACCCTTACGGGTGCGGCAAACTACCCTCCAAATACCCAAAGTGAAGCAACCTCTCTCATCAAAGTGAGTAGGCCACTCGGCACTTCAAAATACCCGGTAGTTTATGCACCCCGCCTTGGGTCTATCCTAGGAGCAGAAAACAGTAAAAAAATTAATATACAACGGTGGCTACAACCTCAACCCGGATGTGCCCCGCAAAATAATATTACATCACTTTACAATATTATCGAATGAAAGAATGAAAACCCCTCATATCACATCCCCTAGATATTCATCCACGACGATCCAATAAGATCATATACACAAACCATAAGAACAACAAAACAGATATGTCCAACCCCGACTAATCGACGTATAGCAATTAGTTGTCGTTTCCAAACACATATATCACAATTTTAAACTTTAAACGACGTTAAAACTACGACTTCAAAACACCCTGTATTGCCACAATAAAAAGATAAAAGTATATCCAAAATTGGCAAAAACAACAACACCACAGACCTTAGATCCAAGCAAAACTAGAACACAGACCAAAATTCAAAGCATTTCACCACCAAAAAAAGGCGACACCCATTTTTTTAAGCTTTTGGCCGGTCCTATTCCGGTGAAACTACTTCAATTTTGGTGTGCGGTCATATCATACTAGGTAGAGAACTCTGCAATTATTTAAAAAAATTTTAGAGGCTCGGGAAAATTGACAGAAACTTGGATCTTAGTCGCGATATTTCGGAGTTATTTCAGTTTCGCAGTTTTAAACTTCATCTAACTTGTTAAATATGTTTTAGTAGGCTCTGATACCACTGTAAGTCCAAATCACGCACCCCACGTGTCCGCGGGGAGGAATAATTTGCAAAAAAATAATTTTTCAAAGCTCGCAACACGGACTTAAACTCCTGGATCGATGCTAAACCTTAACTAACAAAATACAGTGTGAAGTTTAACTAATCGGATGAAAGTTATACCTCACGAAACCAAGTCCTTCAGGTCTTTTAGTCGATGTCCTCCTAGTCATCATAGGCTCCAAGGATCGTTACGGATCGTGGCTTCCTCTTCGGCTTCCTCGAGTCAAAGACGATCTACCCGAGAGTCTATAATCCGAGCTCCAACCTCAACTTTGAGGTAACTATGGCAAGTAGCTTGATAGACTAGATGGCCTAGGTGATATAGAGAGTGAAAATGGAATACTTTGTCTCTTGGAACCCTAGGTTTCTCAACTCATGAGACAATTAGGGTTTCTATGAGAAAAGAAGTGAACTTAAGAAATGAGAGTGGAATTGTGAGCACTTGAGAATAGCTTGGCTGCCCCAAGATAATAGATGAAGCAATAAATGATATTTTGGAGATAAATATCTAACCACAAAATATCTCACAAGCTTCACAAATATCTATTTTGTCAAGTGAGTGAGTCATCTAGTAGCCATGCTAGATTCAATGCTTAAAATCCACCTCATTTCTCCATCCATAATGTTTAATCCAAAAAAGAATCCAAACCCTAATAGGTGTCCACTTCCCGAACTAATTACGGAAATGCCCCTCATCCGTATATACATACCCGCATTCGCATTCTGAAGAATACGAATACAAAGAGACGAAACAATCCATCATTACAATACTAGGATCCAGCTTAAACCAAAACCCACTAGTATCATCCGCCCAAACATCATACGCACACAAGTGCACGTAAGTGTTCGAAGCCCTATCATAAAACCATACGACCTCTACATCATTCGCCTGATATAGGGAAACCCTCTGTGTGGGACTCTAAAGAATCGACAGTACGCTGGCAGTGGATTTAATCACAAGCCGCAAGCGGTACTAGCTGCACATAACGGCTATCCAGGTATCTGTCGATAAGAAGGCCGATTAGCAAACCCATCTGAACTCCTACTGAGCCTGCATGTGACAATCTCCGTACAGTCTGGTCTGATCGTCTAAGAGTATCACATATCGGGCCTAGGGGGGGTAATCGTCAGACCCCTAATAGCGCAATAAGTCATGTCGGAGTGTAGCCCATAACACCTTGAGAAACTACTGGAATACCAACCAGTAAATCTCGCTTTCCCTGGCCAGGGACTTTGTGTAATGGCTCCCCAAACACAGCACGATATCAACCCCCAATATCGGGAGAAACGAATCCTATTTAACCGCCACTGCCTCCAAGTGCTTCGGGACTGCACCCAACTACTACCTGTTTGCACGACTCCTTTGAGCCGTGGTAGAGTAGTAATCAAAGTACAGTGGGAACACACTCGAGGCGGAGTAGCGGTGTCAAGTCGACGGACTAAGCTGTACTCATGTCACCTGGGAACTGCTACCCGATGATAGGTATAATACCCACCAACAGTTCCCGACGAGTCATTTCCAGTGTACTCATAACCTAATGAGCACCTGCATACTATCTCCAGTACGACGTACTAACGGCTGTGGGACAGACCATCTACCCTGCTGGGATGAGAAGCGTATAAACTAGTCTACTCCGGAGTATCGATACCCCGTCTCGATAATCCTACGACTAGGGACCTGTATAAGGATGTGCTTGTAGATTACCCAGCCCCTACTAATGTGACTGTCATCACAACGCTGGTAATCAACCAAAGATCCTAAGGGCTCAACTAATATGTATAAGCGATATGCTAAAAGAAACACATGCACATATTGAAGTAGAAACAAACTAAGTAGCATACTACCATTTTGAGCAAGACTGTCAATACAACTGTGAATATCCCAAGCTTCCATTAAATAATATACAAACCAGTATGATACAATAATGGCCTCTAGGGCATACATCACTAACAATAATGTGATATACAGATAAATGATATTAGTAGGTTATATGTGATATAACTGGATTATTGAATCAAGTGTTGATTTAATAATATGATATATATTTATATTTGATATAATTATACATTAACTAATATTATTGCTCACTAATCTTTTTCTTTATATGTATATGTATATATATATATATATACATATATATTTGATATATATATATATAAATATATTATGAAGCATGGTTGGATTTCTATTTTAAGAAAATAGAAATGATGTGGAAAATGAGGAGCATGGGATGAAGCAAGGCTTTTATATTTCTTTATTACTCTTGACTTACTATTGAAGCATGGTGCTATATTTTTATTGATAAAAAATGGATGCTTCGGTGAGAGATATTATTTGAGAGCCATTCTTAATTCTCATGAAAACACTTGTGTTTCTCTTGAATTGAGCTCATATGCTCTCTATCTCTCTCCTCATTCTTCACCTCCACCTCCAAGCTCAAACCCTCACATGAGTTATGAATCCTTGAGCTTGTGAGAACCCTAGTGAGCAAACACAACCCTACTTCACCATCCTAAACTAGATTAGCACTTTGGCTTAGGGTGTTATCTTCACTAAAGAGGTTAGTGAAGAGATAGCTTGGACAAGTGGACTTCAGGTGGATCATCTTCGGCACGAATATCATGATGGGAGCTTGTACCATTGATTGGTAGAGTTTTTGCATGCTTAGTTAATTACCGCAATCAAGACGGTTTCGCTTGTAGCTAGCCGGTTGAGTACGGGTCGTCCGCAGGGAGATGGGAATCTTTTTCTATGTGCTTTAACGAGTTAAGTCCAAATGTCCAGGTTTGTTTTTAGATTAACTATGTGCTAAAATGATATATAAAGAGAGCTTGTTAGGGTTAGAATTAGGTTGGTTTGAGTTAGGAGTCGCTCACTTCTTTCATTGCCACTCTTAATATCGATGTTACGGTAATCGACAACAACGGGGATTGGCACGACTAGGAAGGAACTTGCGAGTATAAGTTAGGCTTTCCAATGCTTAAGTTCTTCCTTTTGGTGCTTGTCCGTCCGTTCTTGGCTCTTAGCCTTAACCTCCGGTTAATTCAACCACAACCGGTCTCACTACGGAATCACCGCTATCATGTAGGATAGGGTGCCGTAGGGAGCAAATTGTGGTTCAATTAACGGGAGTCCGAATTAAGATGTTGGGCAAGAAAAGAGTGAGAGAGATTTCCTTCTCTCAAACTTTCCTTATCCTACCCTAACAAGTGTACTCACCCATTACAAGAATAAGGAAAATAAAACAAAAGAGGAAGATAGAAAGAAAGAGATTAGAAGATTACAACTAGCTATTTGAGACCTCACTTTGGCAAGGATCAAGCTTAAGCATCATTGTTGTTTAAGGATAAAGAAAAAGAGAACAAGAAAGAAACAAACAACAAATAACAACAACTAGATTAGCAAATAAAAAATACAAGCAATTATAATTAACAATCATAACAAGACAAGAATGGTAACAAAAAGAACTCTTTATTCATCACTTCACTCACAAAAGCTCACTACAAGGTTTTAATGGAGAAGAGATGAGAAGAAGAAGAAGAACAACAACATATATCCTAAAATCTAAATACAAGAATAAGCCTCCTTGGCTTTGGCAAGTTCTGGACTATTTATAGGCAGGGAACTGGAAACCTAAGGCAACAATCTGCCTCCATATAAAATTACCAAACTGCCATTAAAAATTGATCAACTGACAAGCCTGTATGGCTGCGGTTCCGCGGCCTAAGCATGCTTATGCCGCGGTTCCGCGGCCATATAGAGGAGTTGGCTCCTCGGTTTTTGTGGGGTTCCCTGGTTTGATTTTGTCTGCTGTGTGGTATATGTTTTTTTCTCAGAAACTCTTCACAATTTTTCCAGAATTCCAGCAAATCAAAAGGTGATTTGATGTGGATCTTTTTGTCATGATTTTTCTTGAGCTCCGCGTAGACATGTTGGTTCTTGTGTTGACATTGAGCTTTGTGCATGAAAATGACATCGATTTGCCATTTTTTCCCTTAAACTGGTGTGCGGCAACATACGGATAGAGAGCGGAGACCCGTGTTTTATCTGTGGTTGGCAGTAATCCGGAATTTGTCGTGCTTTTCCATGAATTTCATTATTTAGAGCTGGGAACCTGTATCCTGCAATTAACTAGCAAACACGGTTCAAGAGTACCTACCGATAAGCAATGTGATAAAAATTGGGCGGTATAAAAATGCAAAAATCTGATATGAACAAATACCCCCAAACTTATCATTTGCTCGTCCCGAGCAAAGCCAATTTATTCACAAAAAATCCTAACCTCACTTTTGCAGGGAACGCGATTGCACTGAGCATGTGCAACAAGCCGTTAAACCTCTAGGTGTCCCTAGTAGGAGGAGCGTTGTCTCCTGAGGGTTTTCAGCAGATACTACCCACAAAATCTGGTCAAGCTAGTTTTGCAAAATAACTATGATTCAAACCCTAAAGTTTTGTTTCAGAAAATAACAATTCTATTATCCTATGTCTAGACTATCGAACCTTTATTTTTCACACCTCGCTTCTTATTTAACTTAAGATTTTATATGTCTTTACGTGCAGTGCAAATAGTGTCGTTAAGTTCCAGAAGGATCGATTAAAGTCATCATGTTACTTAATAAAGCCCAGATAAAATTTTTAAAAGGATCACATAAGTTTTATAAAGAGTTAAGCATTTTTCAAGTTTCGTTTTCCAGTAAGGTTTCAACTTCAGAATTTCTATCTTTCTTAACAGGAAACTAGGTCTTATTTTTCACTCCATCTTTTTCTTGTTTTTATTTCATACATACCTCTGTGAACGTGCAATAGTCTTTATCATAGAATAAAACCTTCATATCTCCGCTAGAAATATTTTTTTTATAAAAACCTGTCTTTTGTCATGATTATTCTCACACAAAGAACCATTAGGAATTTTAACTGGGAGAGAACACTTACTTGACTTTGTTTTAATCTGGACTTTCTAGGCTTCTTAACGAGCTTTCGGCCAATGCACCAAACCAGTTGGCTTTAGGGCATTAGGTGTAGAGACACCCCAGCGGACTTAATTACTCAAGTTACCTAGGCCTAAAAACAAAAGACAATTTAGCGTGAAAATCATGATGATTTAATGCGAACGGAGATATAACCGGCAGTTCAATTATTTTTTTGGATAAAAGATGTGTTTAGTGTGTTCGGTGTGTAATCATTCCAATCAAGTTCCATATGGGTTATTTTTCAGACTTAGTTCCAATTAAGGCATCAATAACATTCCTTCATATTCACTTCACTTCATAAACTATTCTTGATATTACTTATTTCAGAACAAACATATTTGATCCTCAGAAAATCATTTATCCATTTAAAAGTTTTTAGACATAATAGACTTGTCATCTAATTTCCAAAACTCACGACATGTGTAGTGTGATGAAAAGACGTATATCAGCTATAGTTAACTTCAAAGGAGAGTTATCTTTCAGGTTTTCAAAATCTAAAAATAAGATTTAGTTATTCTTATCTTATCAAACAAAACCGTCGAAATGTTGAATCTGAGTTCTCCCACTAGCTAACTTGACAGAAAAGTTTTTATGTTTTTAGAAAATTTTCTGATTTTTATGGATTTTATGGATTTTAGTATGCAGATGCAAAATATACATATGAATGCGAAGGTTAGAAATTCGTACTGAGCGTACCCCAAACTTAAACTGGACAGTGTCCTCACTGTCATTGCATGAAGAGATCATTGAAGGGTCAAAATTGTCGGTTAGATAAACACAAATTTTTTTTTTGTTCTTTTTTGTTTTTAAAGAAAAGAAAAAAAGTAAAAATGGAAAAGAATATCCACAAATATATACAAAATGGTATATACGTACCCCCAAACTTATTTGGAACAGTGTCCATTGTTCTTGGCTGGATAACCGAAGTTTGGTGGTAGGCAGAGGAAGATTATGCAGGGTAAACCGGCTCCTGTAAGACCAGGAGCTCCTCTGTTGGTTCGGCGCTAAGGTACGATTTAAGTTGGTGTCCGTTTACTTTGAAAAATGAACCGTCCTTTGGATTCTCCAAATCCACAGGGCCATGCGAATACACATTCCGCACAAAGTATGGCCCTTTCCAGCGAGATCTGAGCTTACCTGGATGGAAATGTAGCCGGGTGTCGTAAAGCAGCACCTGTTGACCAGGTGTGAAAGTTTTGCGCAAAAGGTGCTTATCGTGAAACACCTTCGTTCGGTTCTTAACGACAACCGCGTTTTCGTAAGCCTCATCCCTAAGCTCGTTCAATTCGTTCAACTGCAGCTTCTGATGGCTGCCCGCATCTTCGAGAGACAGATTCAGCTCCTTTATCACCTGATCAGTCGAAAATAATGTATTTTTAACACAGCAATTTCCCTATCTTTTGCATTCATTTAGAAGTATTCGGCATTCATATAGCATATATTAGCAAAACAGTCCTGAAATACCAGAATGCATGTGTTAAACTTTTAAACCGGCACTTTTAGGGAAATTGTGTGTTTATCATGGCATCGCATCATCCTTGTATTGCGCAACTCTTATCCCGAGAAATTGTACAGGAAATAGCAGAAGAGCTGATCAAAAATACGCCAACTCAATGATTTCAGATCTGGTAGCAATTTAGAGGTAAATATAAAAATCAACATATCAGAAAAAGGCCCACATATCAGCCCAAGACCACAGCAGAAGACCCAAGCTCTGAAGCTTCTAAACCGCCGCGGTTCCGCGGCGGGAGCTGGCTTAAGCCGCGGAACCGCGGCGTTATGACGTCATCATTGGCTCAATTTTTCTAACGTGGCTATTTGTAACTTCCCAAGCTTCCAGAAGACTCCCGATTCTCCACGTGGCACATTTAGAAGACTCGGCTTAACAAACTTCATCTAGAAGCTTCTCCTCAATAAACTTTTGGAGGGAAATTCAAATCTTCTCAACAAACTTTTGGAGGGAAATTCAAAATTCAAATCCTAGATCTTAGGTTTTGATGGTCTATAAAAAGGATCCTAGATCTAGGGTTGAGGTTGTTCAAGAATTCATCCATCTTCTTCCACCCACAAGTTGAGTGACACGACTTGTGCCAAACCCTAACCCTAATTCCAATTCAAAATCAAGATCAAGATCCCGAGTACCATTCAAGCAAGAGAGCCTTCAACCTTTAGCAAGCGACGCCGGATTCCATCGGAGCAAGAGATCCAAGCCGATCCGCGACTCAAGGAGCCGAGCGAAGCCGAAATCGATGATCTAGTTCCTTCCTTTTGTAAATTCAAGAGAGTTGTAACGAAATTTGTCGATAAATAAAGGTGAAATTTCTATATCTTGCTTATCTTTTGATTCAACATTATGATTCAATCTCAATTTGTGATTGCGTTTGTTATGATGATGTTTGAGTAAACTCCGCTCGTATAGGAGTTGTGACGATTGATTTAGAGAAGTTTTGTCGATCAAAAATATTTACCGCAATCAAGAACGGCGTCGCATGAAGCTAGCCGGTGAATACGGGTCGGTCCACAGGGATGTTGTAAATCTCCTTTAAGTTCTTACGAGTTAATTCCAAATGATGTTTGGTCGTATAATTAAACCTAAAAATTGAAGTTGTGAGATATTAGGATTAGAAACTTGCTAGGAATAGGTTTAGGGAAAATTTGGTAAACAAAGATCTACATCTCTTTCCATTGCCTTTAATTAAATATATCATATTAGTGTTATGGTAAATATTTATAAAGGGGATTAGGATGATTGGGAAGATTGTCCTTCCTCTAGATCCTTGTTCTTCCTTTATTAATCTTTATCCTAACCTCCATGGAAAACCTTAAAATCCGGGCCTTTAGACTACAGATCACCGTTACCTCGAGGGTAGAGTGCTGTAGGGAGCGGAATAAGAAGGTATGCATGGAGTTCTAATGTTCATAAAAGATTGGCAAAGAAAAGAGATGAGAGATCTCCATCTCTCAAATCCTTCCCTATTCCTAACCCTAACAAGCGAGGAAACTACTCGCTCATTGGGGAAATAAAGAGAGACATAATTTTTGTTTTGTTTTTATTAAAGAGAAGAAACATCTATTGCAAGTTAATAAAATTCTAAATTAAATTAAACTAGGGCGAGAAAAATAATTTACCTAAAGCAGATATAAAAAAACTAGAACTAGGGCAAGAAAAATAACCTACTAACGATTGATGCGCTCTAACTTCAAGAAAACAGAATTTTATTCATGAATAGAGGCATAGGAAAATACAAGGGTTTGGGTTCTATTTATAGGACATAGAAACCCTAGGTTTACAATTGATCCGCATGTCTAAAATTACAAATATACCCCTAGGAAATCTTTTCTGAGCCGCCATAACATTATGGTAAAATTTTCACCGAGTACGGGCTTCATATGGCCGCGGAACCGCGGCAACGGAGGGCTTGGGCCGCGGTTCCGCGGCCCTTTGATGAGTTCAGAGGATGATTTCTTCTGGGCTGCTTCAGTGTCTTTTGGGCTTTTCATTTCTTTGGTTTTTTCTCCATTTGGGCTTCTAGATTGGTTCCAGATCTTCAGTGAACAATTGTAGCGATCTTTTAACCGTTTGCCTTGATAATTTGGATCTTGCGTTGCCTTATTGATTGTGAGCTGTTCTTCGTCTAGGCTTGACTGAGATCCTCCTAATTGTTGGTCAAAAGTCCTTCTTTTGTGTTGTCTTTTGTGTTTTTCACTGTTTTCGCTCTAAGAACCTGTAACCTGTAACATGTAGCAGACATGGGTCAAAAGCACCTGCTTTTATTCTAAAATGCATAAGAATGGAGAATACAAAATGCAATAATATGGTACGAACAAATACCCCCAAACTTATCTTTTGCTCGTCCTCGAGCAAACTTATTTTTTTTTATTCACTACAAAAAACCTAACCTAACCGCACTTTCGCAGGGAAACGCGATTGCACTGAGCTCGTGCAACAAGCCATTAAAGCTCTAGGTGTCCCTAGTAGGAGGAGTGTTGTCTCCTGAGGGTTTTCAGCGGATACTACCTATAAAATCCTATCAATTTGGCTTTTCGACTTTTGTTTTCCAAATAGGTTTTCTAACAAGGAATTCTATTATCGTTGACCCGCAAATTATCCACCCATATTCTTCACACTTCCTCATCATGTAACTTAAGATTATACATGTTCTATAGATTTACTTAGCTTTCGGCATTTCTTAAGTTTTCCTTCTAAAGTTCCATCTCCACTTAGGAATTTCTATCAACTCTACTAAAGATACAAGTTCTATTCTTCACTCCTTTCTCTTATCTAAACTCTAATCGCATATCCCCACGTGTGTGTAAATATCACCCCTACACTTGGAAATTCAAATCAAGCAATCGTACTCTCGTCCATTATCCAAAGTACTTATTAATTGGTGAATTTTTAATTGAATTTCGCTTACACATCCTTCATGCGACCGTTAATACTTCTTGAGGTACCAACAACCGATTACAAGATGCGTTAGCACTTTAAAGCGTACTTCCTAGTTTTGCAACACCCAAAGCTTTAGCAGTGACTCCCAAACCAGTTGGTCTAAGGCACTAGGTGATAAGGCACCCTCGCTAAATATTTTTCTATTTTTATAGCCTTAAGTAATCACAAAAACCAGTGTCCATTTTTTTTTATTCACTTTTTTCTTCTTTTATTTTCATTGTACTAAGGACTTTAGAAAAGAGCATTTCAAGGTCTCTTCTACTATTCTAAGTTTCAAGGTGCGTGATTGTGCATTTTGTAGGGTATATGTTTTCAGAATCTAGACTTAAGTTAGGAATTATTTTTCAAACTTATACTCTAATAAAAGTTTTAATACTTTTCCTTCGTTTCGACTTAGCCCAAGAAATGAACCCAAAATCTGCCTATTTCTAAATAATCTACAAAGACATATACTTTCTACCGTTAAACTCTAAGGAAGGTTATCTTTAGGGTTTTTAATTTGCTAAGTCTAAGATCTAGTTTTTCCTAGCCAGTTAACCTATTTGTCAAATGTTGGAGATAGTGCCCTCAGAGTCAATTATTAGGTCACAGGTACGTGATTGTAATGATTGAGGGAGGACCTATCCCAGTAGGACAGTCTTGCTCGAGATGATAGTATGCTATCTGGTTTACCTTTATCATCGTGTACTGTTTTAAGTGACATGACACGTCGCTATTACACGTTGATAGAGTCCCTAGGATTCTTGCTTGACCACCAGCAGTATGAGGGCGATCATATAAGTGGGAGCTGGGGGTCTACAAGCATATCCTTAAAAGGTCCCTAGTCGTGGGAGTTTCGAGACCGGGCATCGATACTCCATTAGTAGACTAGTGTATACAGTCGAGACCCCGACGAGGGGCGGTGGCCGGTCTCACAAGCCACTGGTGTCAGTTGGATCACCTAAGATGTATACAGGTGCTCATTGGGTTATGAGTACACCGGACAGGACTCGCCGGGAACATGCTAGTTGGTCATATACCAGACGTCAGATGGCAGTTCCCTGGTGACATGTGTGCAGGTTAGTTCATCGACCTGGGGATCGTCATTTGTCTCGTGTGAGTTCCCACTGTACTTTGATTACTACCCTACCACGGCTCAAAGGAGTCGTGCAAACAGGTTTTAGTTGGGTACAGTCCCGAGCCACATGGAGGCAGTGAGCGTATCTTCAGGGGTTCGTCTCTCCCGGTATTGGGGGTGAGGTCGTGCTGTGTCTAGGAGAGCCATTACACAAAGTCCTTGGCCAAGGCAAGGAGATTTACTGGTAGGTATTCCAGTAGTATCTCAGGGTGTTCTGGGCTACACTCCGACACGACTTGTACCGCTTTTGGGGGTCTGACTTTTACCAACCCCCTAGGCCCGCCATGCGATACTCATAGACGAACGGACCGGACTGCACGGATATTGTCACTGACAGGCTCAGTAGGGTGTCAGGCTGAGTTCGCTCGCAGACGTCCCTTTTGGTCAATACCTGGTAGCCCGTTATGTATTGGCTTATATACCTCTAACGTGCTAGTGGTTAAATCCACAACCAAGGTGTTGATGAGTCTTTAGAGTCCCCCACATTTCAGTTACTCAGCTTTCGGGCGAAAGGTTGTAGAGGCCGTATGGAGATATGGCAAGGTCCGATCAGATACGTGCGGTATTGCACGGATCAGGATCAGACAGTTTGTACTATAGGCCGTATGGTTATATGGCAGGGTTCGATCAGATACGTGCGGTATTGCACGGATCAGGATCGAACAGATATTACTATCCGGTTTTGGTATAAGCCGGATTCTAGTATAGTACAGTGTAGATTTTGTCTCATTGCATTTGTATTTCGGTCGAAATACAGATGCGGGTGTGTATGCACAGTATCGGGGTTTTCCTGTAATTTATTACGGGACCAGTTTTCTGGAGTTGCCAGTTTGCTTTCCGTTTCGGTCGATTTCCTTTGTTCCGTTCATTGGCCGAAGATTGGTGGAGGAGGGCTTATTTGCATTGTTGCAAATAGGCATTTGTGGAGGGGGTCTTTGCATCTTTGTTTTATCATGATAGCCTCTCATTGACCTTGACTTCTAGCTTCATGATTGCTTGACTTTTTGTGATCATCATGGTTGTTGATGATGAGTTTGGTGATGATGGTTGGATGAGTGTTGGTTTTGCTTGTGATCATTTCTTGATATCATGAGCTTTTCTCTCTCCCTTGCATTATGGTGGTGATTGATTAATCCTTGGCTCTCTCCTCACTCACACTCTCTCCCCATTCACAAGAGGGCCGGCCATTCTTAAGGAGTGGGGGTGATTGTTTTTGGTGGGGAAAATTTTTGGTTCTCTTCATTCTCCAAAAATCACACAAGAACCCTCTCCAAAAGTTCCTCTCTTTTCCTTCACCAATGGCAATTCCACGATCCCCAAAAATGAGACTTGCTCACTACATATTCTACAACGAACCTTGGGCACGTCGAGTAGCCGGCTTCGTGCCCGAGTTGCCTCGGCATTGAGGTGGGTGCCCGTAAACGATGTAGGCAACGTGGTGCACTTCCAGCGACGAGGAGGAGACGGGACTTTTCCGCAAGAGATCGGGACCATGACGAGAAGACCGGAGGACTTGGATCGTCGGTATATCTCTATTCCCTTTCTTGTAGATAGCTTAGACTAGTTAATGGTTCGATCCGGGTGATAGTGCGCGGTGGTGCCGGTTTGCAAAGTCCGCAAAATTTTAGTTATTCACCGTTTCCGCATTCCGGCGTCGGATTGACGGCCGGGGCGCCGCCGTGCACTTACAGTGGTATCAGAGCCTCCCCATTAACTTAGTCTAGCTTTGTGTAATGTGTTTTTCTGTTCCGATCGATCGAAATGTCCGAAAACCCCAATATACCCACGACAGTTTCTGTTGAAATTTTTCTGTCTCCAAAAATTTTTCAGGTTGCATAAAAGCACTGTACAGGCAAAGTTAAGACCTCTGTAAAAATCCGACACCATGATCTTCCAACCCGAGCGCGGAAGGGCGGCCAAAACCACCTTCTGGCCGCGCTTCCGCCGCAGAGTAGAGGAGTCAATGGGCCGGATTTTTCCAGTGGGCCTCTGGCATTATTTTTGGGGTTTTTGAACATTAAAATTGGGCCCAGGTTTTCTGTGAGTGCTACAGTTTTGATTGGGGGCCCACTTGTTAATTTTTGATCGATCGGATATTTTTAAACACATTTTTCACAGTATTTACATTATATCTGCGACCGTGAATGTCACTCGATCGGTAAATCCGGTCTAACTGCTATAGCCCGGTTAGACGGATTTGCGAACGTGACTTTCACGTTGATGTTCTATGTATTTGCTGTGATGTTGCGGATCGGTCGTGGGGGATAGCCTGGATGCAATGCTAGTACAGTTTTGTTGTATTATGTACATTTGATATTGCGGGGCGAGCGTCCGACATGTGGACTGCCGTCACTGCCTGATTGTATTATTATTTTGGGGCACGACCTGGTTGCGGTCGATGTACCCGTTGTATGTATATTTTACTTTCTGTACTAGGATTGCCCCGCGGAGGGGTGCACGGATAGCCGGGTTCTGGAGGGCAACAAGCCCGCATCTCATGGCATTGAGACGGAGGGGGCTTCACTCTAGAATTGGCGGGCTATTCGCCGCACTCGTAGGGGGTACAGGTTGACCCAGGAGGGGTGCCCAAGTTACCGGATTCCGTGAAGTGCTGGGTGGTCCATTCACGGCGCTGAAGGGGACTGCCTCGCTTCAGGTTTTGGCGGGTGACTTTCCGCGCCCGTAGGGGTCTAGGATTTCATTGCACAGGCTATCCACACGACCAGGGGAACGTCGGGTTTCAGCAGTGGCTCTGTGAAGCCCGGGGATCCCAGATATCTGTATTGTTTCTGTGATGCTGTTCATTCTCTGTGATGTTGCATTTCTTTCACGCCTTGAACGAATATAATATATTGGTATATATATTAGTAGATGTTGTATATGTTTTGCATCCGCGCTAGTCCAGTCCCCGCTCTGTCGTTAGTTAGCTAACCTAACGGGTAATGACGGAACCCAGTGGCGAATGCGGATGGCATATACGTACATCAGTATATTTTCGTTCTTTTTGGTGTGATCAATTGATGGGACTGCATTGATTCGGATCAATGCAAGTTAAAAACAAACCTAATCTGATGTTGTTGGAACACTTTTTCAAAAAGATGTTATTGCAAGGACGTTCACTTTTGTTTTGCATCGCGGTATTCATTTAGAATATCCTGCTCCTCAGTCGACGAGGCAAGGGCCGAGATCCCTTCACCGGGAGTGACCCCTTGGACAAAAGTTTGCGTCAGGGCAATAACTTCACTATAGCCGATTACTTTTGCTTTGCATCGTGGTATTCATTTGGAATATCCTGCACCCCATTCTACGGGGAAAGAGCCGAGATCCCTTCACCGGGAGTGACCTCTTTAGCAACGGTTTTCGTCACTATATTTTCAAAAAGCTATCCGTTCCTTCGACGATATCAAGTTCATTACGTTAAAGGTTTTCGCCAGAAACCATTCGTAGCCCTCCGTCATTTCATATGGGTAGTCAATAGTATTCAAGCTGTGTATGTTGGCCAAAGTCAAGGCACAGTGTTTGGTAGCTGTTGGTTATTCATATGCAGCATAGATAGATGCGTTGGTTTGGAACAGTCGTACTGCCATGTTGGCCAAAGTCAAGGGTATGTACGGGTGGATTCAAATTAACCTGGAGAATGACGGGTAGAACTTGACATGTGACTTATGATATGTTGGCCAAAGTCAAGGTCATAAGAGCATGGGGCAGAAATCACATCGGGAGTTTCAAAAGAACTGAAACTTGCCAGATATGCGCATACCTTCTGGAGTGTGATACCGTGAGCGGATTCCGTCACGTTGTCATGCGATGAGAGTTGGATCCCGATTCCCACTGATGAGTTAGTTTACTCCTCGGGTGACCCCGACTAATTCTTCTTTCAGGTTTGGAGGAGAATTTGAGGTACAGTGGGAGGATTCCAGATTAGATAAATTGGTAACCATTCTGATCTAGGTTAGAGTGCACGCTGAGTGTTTCTTTTCTCTCTCTCTCTGGCAGCGACCATTGACCCGACCCTAAGACTATGACTCAGTGACCAAATTAACCGAACCTTCTTGACACCGGCTTTTGGATTGTCAGAGTTGCAAACCTCATTGCCACTCCTACTTTTACCCTTTTCTCCAGGACACCCCGTTTTACTACGAACGTCCACTTCCATTGGACAAAACCATCGTATGGTTAGATACGAACTCGAAAGAATTTATTCGAGGATGGTTTCCGGTTCTGGAGAAAACGGATAGGATTATTCAGTTGTTTTTTCCTTTTACCCTCTCTCAGGTTACGAGTACTCCTTGGTTTAGGGGTAGTACACCTATTACGCAAATTGGATTGTCTTCTTCCAAACCTTAGGCTGGTGCCGACCGGTAGGGAATGAAGAAAACCAATTAGCATAACGATGGTGTGCAGAAGGTATTAAGTTCAGACATAGCAAGGGATTAGTAAGAGGGCAAAGTAAATTGCAATAGATATTCACGACCAAACCAAATATTTCGTTACCACTCCCACATCACCTTTGTATTTCTCCAGGACACTCCGTATCACTACGAAGATCCACAGTTTATTTGGATACTCCATCGTATGGTTATATACGAACTCGAATGGAACTTGTTCCAGTTCGGGGATGGATTCTGGTTCAGGAGAAATAAGAATAAAGTACATTCAGGTGTCTTTTATCTTCACCTTCTCTCGTGTTGCGAGTGTTCCTAGGATTGGGACAGTACACCCATTATGCTTATTGGATAGTCTTCTTCCAAACCATAGGCTGGTGCCGAACGGTAGGGAAGGAAGAAAACCATTTGGCCTAAAGGGGTGTGCAGAAGGTAAAGACTAAAGACATATGAAGGGATTTGGAGAGGTGGCAAAGAACTATACGGTTACAGTCGTGAATCTGGAAGAGGCATTACTAGGAATACCAGAATACCCCATCGGAACATTTCAATGTTTCAGTTTCACTGTGTAATGTTAAAGGAAAACTTATTTCCCGATTAGATACTTACTCCAGGGTATGTATTTACCAGGTACGATTCTCACATCTGTATGGTTTTACAGATGATGAGTGGGAGTAAGTTATTGGGAATTGGGTGATCATCCTCATTATATCGGGATTCGTTGTAATCGGTGATATTTGAGGAAATCACCTGGGCTGTTTGCCGGTCGGCAAATATTTGGTTTTGAATATCCGCTGTTATGCACCAATTTCAAATTGATATATCTGTACGTCTATTTTCATAGAGTGAGATATACCTTTCTGAAATTATGTCTACGACATTTACCTATATCAGTGGATGGTTAGGTAAGGAGTATTGAACAGCGGTGTAATTCTTCTTAACCATAAGTACAGTTTTCAACCTACGACACACAGTGAATGAGTTATTAGACTCAAGGGACTTATACAAAGGATTGTATGTTGTCCAGGGTCCATCAGGACAGAGGGGTTGGTCCTCGTACTACATTCAGTTTACTTATGACTTCTCTAGTTTTTAGACAGGTGTTTCGTGGAAACACAGGGTCCGAATTTGGAGAAGTTATTGGTATTTGAATAGAGTAGAGAACCAGGTATAGCAAGTATCGGGATTCTTCAAAGAGATCGAAGATGTAGATACTTGTGTATGGTATTCAGTTGATAGTAATGATGAAGAGATCTTGCTTCTCTTTCAGGTTACTCATAATTGGAAGTATTCCTAAGTTGAGTAACGCTGATCGGCCTCCTTCCATTTAGTTGACATGCGCTGGGGACAGCTGCATGATTTGAATCTGGTTCAATTAAATCAGTGCCTCTGTTTCTATATTGGATATAGAACAGTTCATATCTTAACGATGTTAAGGTACGGGGAGTTGTCCGGTTTATGATTAAAACCAGACACTGGACAACTCAAGGCACGTTTCTGTAATGGCTGTTTGTGGGTTGACCCAGGCTATGACGCGGGTTGACTTTCTACCATCTGGAAGATCAATAGCAATATTGTTCTTGACTCGCCACAGTTTTAAATTAAAAATGGATTTTTTCAGAAAACGGTAGTGGGGGTATGGTAGAACTGGAAGTGATTCCAGAACCACAAACGATTACTGAAGATTTGATAAGGAACCTAAAGATTCAATCTGGATTGACATTCCATTGGCCACTCCGCAGATAAGGTGGGGTAACTTCAGCCACCCGAGAGGTACTACGGTAGCCTCAAGGACGGTGACAGGGAAGTTCTTGTTTACCCACAATTGCCATTGCTGTTGTTCCAGGTTACGAGACCCGGCGGGAGGATGAGTATAGCGTCGTTCTAAACCAGTTTTAGAAGTGTACGTCTATATGACTCTGCCAGAGGGTTGTCGTAGTCAGTGGGAGCAGCGGAAGCTTTGGTGGACAGGTTGCTTATGTCTATTTATAGACTAGAGCAGATGTAGCGGAGATAGATCATCTATTTCTGACGTGACGGTCATGGGTTTGACTTCATCAGAATAGGGGATGGATCTGTTGAGAAGGTAGTAGGGTGTGATATCCTGGTATTTGGATGACCTACACAGAGTAGGAAAAGAAACTCCTACACTACGATCGGTTATACTTTGGTCGTCACACAGTGTTTTCTCCGCACAAGAATTGGACATTATATCAGACATACTGATTACTAGATCTATGTTTTCAGATCTAGATTTGGGTGGTTTCCCAATCAGGGTACTTGACAGCATTCTAAGAGTATTTAGGATGGACGACTCCTGGCACGGTAGTGTACCTGCAAGTAATGGAGTCACCCTCTCCAAAGGTGTCTTACAGACTAAAGGGGAGAGGGACGGGCATGATTGGCAGATCACTTGCTCAGGCAATTGAGTCAATCGTGAGATGTCAAGTACCACACCAGATGTTGTTCTTGCACTAGATGCAATAAGTTGACATTAATCCAATCCTGGAGAAACAGTCGGAAGCAGTTTTAGAACATAAGTGGATGTTCTAGGGATATGATAACGACAGCCTCATTCAGGAGACAGTTATCATTCCAGGCTTCCAAGGTGACATGGACGACAAGGAGGTTGTCAGAGTTATAGTTTTTCCTTCCGATGAGGGGCAGTATTTTGGACAGGTGGTCCAAGGCAATACTGAGGGAGGCATGGCGCGCAGGATACTGATTAAGTTCAGTTGACGATACAGTCTAAGAAGTTTGGATTTGGAGTTCATTTATGAGCTATGTCCCATCAGACATCCAGACACATTCTAAGACAGGTATTACTCTTTTCGGGAAATGGCTTTCTCCGCGAACTTGAGATATAGAGAGACATAGAAAGAAACAACTAAGCGGATCCACTCACTGAGGCTATTCCTCGAACGCAATAGTTCCGCAAACGAGCTTTGTGAGACTGACTAGTAGAGGAGTTGGGTGTTCGGTATCACACGGGCTGTGAGTATGCGACATCGCAATAATTAGCCTTGAGTGCAAGTGGGAGATTGTTGGAGATAGTGCCCTCAGAGTCAATTATTAGGTCACAGGTACGTGATTGTAATGATTGAGGGAGGACCTATCCCAGTAGGACAGTCTTGCTCGAGATGATAGTATGCTATCTGGTTTACCTTTATCATCGTGTACTGTTTTAAGTGATATGACACGTCGCTATTACACGTTGATAGAGCCCCTAGGATTCTTGCTTGACCACCAGCAGTATGAGGGCGATCATATAAGTGGGAGCTGGGGGTCTACAAGCATATCCTTAAAAGGTCCCTAGTCGTGGGAGTTTCGAGACCGGGCATCGATACTCCATTAGTAGACTAGTGTATACAGTCGAGACCCCGACGAGGGGCGGTGGCCGGTCTCACAAGCCACTGGTGTCAGTTGGATCACCTAAGATGTATACAGGTGCTCATTGGGTTATGAGTACACCGGACAGGACTCGCCGGGAACATGCTAGTTGGTCATATACCAGACGTCAGATGACAGTTCCCTGGTGACATGTGTGCAGGTTAGTTCATCGACCTGGGGATCGTCATTTGTCTCGTGTGAGTTCCCACTGTACTTTGATTACTACCCTACCACGGCTCAAAGGAGTCGTGCAAACAGGTTTTAGTTGGGTACAGTCCCGAGCCACATGGAGGCAGTGAGCGTATCTTCAGGGGTTCGTCTCTCCCGGTATTGGGGGTGAGGTCGTGCTGTGTCTAGGAGAGCCATTACACAAAGTCCTTGGCCAAGGCAAGGAGATTTACTGGTAGGTATTCCAGTAGTATCTCAGGGTGTTCTGGGCTACACTCCGACACGACTTGTACCGCTTTTGGGGGTCTGACTTTTACCAACCCCCTAGGCCCGCCATGCGATACTCATAGACGAACGGACCGGACTGCACGGATATTGTCACTGACAGGCTCAGTAGGGTGTCAGGCTGAGTTCGCTCGCAGACGTCCCTTTTGGTCAATACCTGGTAGCCCGTTATGTATTGGCTTATATACCTCTAACGTGCTAGTGGTTAAATCCACAACCAAGGTGTTGATGAGTCTTTAGAGTCCCCCACATTTCAGTTACTCAGCTTTCGGGCGAAAGGTTGTAGAGGCCGTATGGAGATATGGCAAGGTCCGATCAGATACGTGCGGTATTGCACGGATCAGGATCGGACAGTTTGTACTATAGGCCGTATGGTTATATGGCAGGGTTCGATCAGATACGTGCGGTATTGCACGGATCAGGATCGAACAGATATTACTATCCGGTTTTGGTATAAGCCGGATTCTAGTATAGTACAGTGTAGATTTTGTCTCATTGCATTTGTATTTCGGTCGAAATACAGATGCGGGTGTGTATGCACAGTATCGGGGTTTTCCTGTAATTTATTACGGGACCAGTTTTCTGGAGTTGCCAGTTTGCTTTCCGTTTCGGTCGATTTCCTTTGTTCCGTTCATTGGCCGAAGATTGGTGGAGGAGGGCTTATTTGCATTGTTGCAAATAGGCATTTGTGGAGGGGGTCTTTGCATCTTTGTTTTATCATGATAGCCTCTCATTGACCTTGACTTCTAGCTTCATGATTGCTTGACTTTTTGTGATCATCATGGTTGTTGATGATGAGTTTGGTGATGATGGTTGGATGAGTGTTGGTTTTGCTTGTGATCATTTCTTGATATCATGAGCTTTTCTCTCTCCCTTGCATTATGGTGGTGATTGATTAATCCTTGGCTCTCTCCTCACTCACACTCTCTCCCCATTCACAAGAGGGCCGGCCATTCTTAAGGAGTGGGGGTGATTGTTTTTGGTGGGGAAAATTTTTGGTTCTCTTCATTCTCCAAAAATCACACAAGAACCCTCTCCAAAAGTTCCTCTCTTTTCCTTCACCAATGGCAATTCCACGATCCCCAAAAATGAGACTTGCTCACTACATATTCTACAACGAACCTTGGGCACGTCGAGTAGCCGGCTTCGTGCCCGAGTTGCCTCGGCATTGAGGTGGGAGCCCGTAAACGATGTAGGCAACGTGGTGCACTTCCAGCGACGAGGAGGAGACGGGACTTTTCCGCAAGAGATCGGGACCATGACGAGAAGACCGGAGGACTTGGATCGTCGGTATATCTCTATTCCCTTTCTTGTAGATAGCTTAGACTAGTTAATGGTTCGATCCGGGTGATAGTGCGCGGTGGTGCCGGTTTGCAAAGTCCGCAAAATTTTAGTTATTCACCGTTTCCGCATTCCGGCGTCGGATTGATGGCCGGGGCGCCGCCGTGCACTTACATCAAACTCTAGTCAAATAAGGCCAAAATTGAATGCAATAATTTTTATAATTTTTGAATTTTTTTTTAATTTTTATGGGTTTTCAAAATAAATATGCAAATGCAAAAATATGTACATATGAATGCGAAGGAAGAAAACGTACCGAGCATACCCCCAAACTTAAACTTGACAATGTCCTCACTGTCATGCTGCACCAAGAGGGCCAAAATGTTGGTACTCCCCTGTTTATTTATTTATATTTTTTTATTTTAAAAGAAAAACAAAAATATATACAGAAAGGCCCCCCAAACTCCAGTGAAACAATGTTAGACATTACTGCCAGACTTTGCACAGATCAAACATCAACACCAACCAGTCGAAAAATTTATCTGTAAAGAGTGTCGGTTGGTGGAAGAACATGTTGTACCGATCCAAAAAGAATTGGGGAAGATAGGAGTGATGGTAGGGAAAGTATGGAAGTGAATAGATATGATGTGGTGATGAATCAAAACGAGAATGAGAATGATCAGCAGTCAGTGGAATATTGGCATTCTCATAGCTTATTAAAAGAAATGGGGGTGGTTCAACTTCTAAAGGAGGAGGTTGACTCACCACAATACCCCCAAAATGTTTCTGTGGGTCCTTTATTGACTTGGCATCATCCATCAATTTCATATGATATTCAATTATGGGGGAACTAATCTCCTCGATGTCCGCCATAGTCCAGCTGGAAACTTGCCGTCTATCTTGTAAGACCTTTAAAATAGCGTTCTCTTGCTCGAAGGCTAGAGAGGCTGATATTATAATGGGAAAGGTCTCATTCTTACCTATGTAAGCATATTTAAGGTGAGACGACAAGGGCATGAGCTCGAGTTTCGGAGGCGAAAGAATCATAGGTAAAATTGGGGAATCTACCTCGAACTCGAAGGATTCCAACACAGGCTCGAAATCACTGCAAACGACCGATTTGGATGGTTCAACTAACTCATCCAAAAATTCAAAAGACTCATATTCGGGCTGTGAGTCATCATTATCCGAAAAAGTGAAACTTTCATAATCAATATCGGTTGTGTCAACTGTGGTAGGCTTAAGGAGGGACGCACTAGTAGCGTCAAAACTGTTCTCATCAAACAAGAAACTTTCAAACTCGCAGTCCTCCTGTGTGATTTCATGAATAGAGCAAACTTCTCGTGTACTAGTATTAGGCACGGGGAGCAAACTTCCTGACTTGTAAATATTGAACTCACTAGACGTCTTCCCGAAGGATAGAGTCATGGAGCCATTGCGACAGTTTATTACGGCATTGGAAGTGGCCAAAAATGGTCGACCGAGGATCACCGGAATTTGGTTCCGTGAGTTAGCAACAGGTTGTGTATCCATAACAATAAAATCAATGGGGAATATGAACTCCCCAACTTTGATCAACACATCCTCTAGCTCACCCCTTGGATGGGTGATTGATCGATCAGCCATTTGGAGAGTACAGTGAGTGGGCTTAAGCTCTCCAATTCCTAATTGCTCGTACACAGAATAAGGTAGCAAATTGACACTAGCACCAAGATCTAGTAGTGCTCTATTGATGTTCTTGTCCCCAATTGTTATCGAAATCGTAGGACAACCGGGGTCCTTGTGCTTTTGGGGGAAAGAATTGACAAGAGCATCGCTAATAGCACTAGCCACAAAAACTTTCTTTGGTACTTGTGACTTCCTCTTTTTGGTGCATAAGTCCTTTAAGATTTTTGCATATGAAGGAACTTGTTGGATTGCATCCAAAAGAGGGATATTTATGCTAACCTGTTTGAACAACTCTACAATCTTCTCCATCTGTGGAGTTGGTTTATTGGATCTCAACCGATTTGGAAAAGGAACATTTTGAAAGGTTGTTGAGTCCAATTTTTGCGGATCAGATTGTTGAGTTAGAACGGAACCCCGTGTAGATGTGTTCATGTTGTGAGAAGAGGGTTCGTTCGAGCTAGAAGAAGTAAAGCCGTGTGAAGGGTGGAGAATAGGCTCTAACGATGAAGAAAAAGAAGAAGAAGGTGAAGAAGATGAAGAAGGACCACCGGCAGGGGTGTCATGGTTAATACCCACATTGTTTTGCAACACTTTTCCGGATCTCAACGTGGTCACAGCGTTTACGTTATGATTCTGCTGTTCATATGCAACATGTGCGTGACCGGGATTTGGAAGTGGTTGAGACGGAAGCTTTCCATTCTCTCACTCTTTCAATGCAGCGTTGAGTTGTGCAATTTGTGCCTCAATAGATTTGATGCTTTGATCGTGTGAGGCACTGTTTTGCACCAAAGATTGAATAGAAGTCTCTAATCTTACTGTAGATTGTGTAGATTGCTTTAGGAAAGCCTCTAGACTTCTTTCGAGCGAGCTAACCTTGTCATTATTAGGTTGAACAAAATTGTTTGGTGGGTAAGAAATGTTAGGCACAAAATTGTTCACTTGATTAGGGTAAGGTTGCTGTTGGAAAGGTTGTTGAAATTGAGTTTGTGGAGGTGCTTGTTGTTGTGGAGGAGGAGGCTTTTGAAAATTGTTATTTCCTTGGAATTGTTAATTTTGGTTCCAAGCGAAATTTGGGTGGCTCTTCCATCCCGGATTGTATGTTGAAGAGTATGGATCGTTTCTTTGTCGTTGCTGAAAGGCAGCATTGACTTGATCCTGTCCTTGAATAGATGCAGTGTAAGGACACTCTTCTGTGAGATGTGATGGATCCGAACAACAAGCACAAACAGTTCGTGGAGGCACAACAGGGGCAGGAGAAGGTGGTGAGATTTTGGTCTCAAGCGCTTCTAGCTTTTTCGTAAGAGCGGCCATCTCGGCCTTCATAGCAATCGACATCTCTACTTGATGTATGCCTACCCTAGGTTGATCAATAGAAGAAGATGATGATGTGGTCTTGGTGCTCTCCCACTGAATTGTTTGTTCACTAAGATCCTCAAGAAACTGCCACGCTTTCTCACTAGACTTGGAAAGAAAGTGACCTTGACAAATGGTTTCTAGCAACTGCTTCGTTGCTGGGTTCAATCCCTCGTATAATGTTTGGCAAAGTTGCCAACTTTCGATCCCATGGTGAGGGCATTGAACGAGTAGGTCTTTGAATCTTTCAAAACACTTCCAAAATGGTTCGGAAGGAAGCTGTGAAAATTGTATGATCTCATTACGGATTCTAGCAGTTTTGTGATGAGGATAGAACTTTTTAAGAAAAGCTTTCACAAACTCATCCCAATTTCTAATTGAATGTGATGCGGTGCTGTATAGCCACTTCTCGGCTAGGTCACATAAGGTGAAAGGAATGACCCTTAGCCTTATAGCGTCATCACTTAATTGGGTCGTTTTCATCACAGCGCAAACGTTTTGGAATTTATTGATAAAGATATATGCATCTTTGGATTCCAAACCATGAAACATAGGCAGCATATTGATGAAGTGGGGTTTGATCTCAAAATTGTCCCCATTTGCCGGTGGTGGTGAAAGACAGGTATGTAAAGAAGCGCGGACAGGATAGAAGAGATCCTGGAGCGCAACTCGTGCAGGCGCTTCAACTGGTGGGTGATTCGGGTTATTCGCACCTAACGGAGGTAGAATCATTCCCGTCGGTAAGGTGTTGTTAGGATTGTATCCCGACATACCTTCGGAAGAAGAATGTGATGGTGAAAGTGAAGAAGTGGACAAGATTTCAACTTCGGAGTCGAAAGGTTCGTCGGTCGGTACCAACGAAACACGGACTAATCGGGCGCTAGGGTCCCTAGTCCAACCGGACATACACTAAAAGGGTTAGTGTAGTCGAAAGATGAAAGACAAAATGTGGAGGAAAGAAAACGTCAATGAGAAGAAGTGGTGTAAGTGAATGCAAAGATTCTTTTAGCGACAAGATGCAAGTTTTGAAAAGATTTTTCCTTTTTCTTTTTCTTATGTGTGCTTTTGCAAAAAGATTTTTGAAAAGAGACTTGTGACACAAATGCAATTAACCACACATGCACAATCAGGCCTAGATCTAGGGTCCCCTAGGTCAGCTAGAAAGCTCCTAACTGTTCCAAAGGGCTAGAAATAGGACCTCAAACCGCCTCTTCACCGCCAATTGCGGCCAGGTAAGTGCCAGGTAAGTGGGAAGGAACCACGCTGTGGGCCTAATTAAAAACCACTAGCCTTGACACACTTGCTCAGGCACCGTAAAGTCAGGTTAGGATAAACGGCCGATGCCTATACTAGTCCTCTGTCCTATTGAGCGCGACGTCCTTAGGGCCGAGTCTAATATTTTTTAATTAAGAGTGGTCAATGCAAATGCTTTAAGTGATTACTGGGGTCCTGGGAAGGGTGATGAAATCCCCACCCAATCTGAATTGGTCAGTAGCCCCTTACAGTCAGATTAAAATATGCAAAGCAGTAAATCACTTGCAATCAATTTGCTATTTAGCGCGGCGCAAAGAATCCTGCAGAAAATCAATTATTGGAAGGGGGAAGAAGATTTTTAGCGCAAAGAATCCTGCAGAAGATTTGGCAAAATATATATGGGGATTTGTAGAGGGGAGAATGAGGAAACAAATAGTGCAAAAATTGCGCAGAGATCACCACAAGGAGCCGCGGAATTGCGGTCTTAGGTAGGTACAAGCCGCGGAATCGCGGTCTTCTTGAGGAATCAGGTCTATGGATTTTCTCAGCTGTTCTGTATTTTCAATCTCCTCCTGTTTTGATGTACCTTTTTCTGTTTTGCCTTCTGTGTTGTTTCAGATCCGTCAAACCTGCAAAGATTCACAAAGAAAACCCTTCAAACAATAAAAGATGATCGAATTTTTATATTTTTGATTTTTTCAGATTTTTATGGTTTTTTATATTTTATATTAACCCAAATTACAAAAAGGAAATTTTACGCCATCTCCGGCAACGGCGCCATTTGATTTAGAGAAGTTTTGTCGATCAAAAATATTTACCGCAATCAAGAACGGCGTCGCATGAAGCTAGCCGGTGAATACGGGTCGGTCCATAGGGATGTTGTAAATCTCCTTTAAGTTCTTACGAGTTAATTACAAATGATATTTGGTCGTATAATTAAACCTAAAAATTGAAGTTGTGTGATATTAGGATTAGAAACTTGCTAGGATTAGGTTTAGGGAAAATTTGGTAAACAAAGATCTACATCTCTTTCCATTGCCTTTAATTAAATATATCATATTAGTGTTATGGTAAATATTTATAAAGGGGATTAGGATGATTGGGAAGATTGTGCTTCCTCTAGATCCTTATCCTTCCTTTATTAATCTTTACCCTAACCTCCATGGAAAACCTTAAAATCCGGGCCTTTAGACTACGGATCACCGTTACCTCGAGGGTAGAGTGCTGTAGGGAGCGGAATAAGAAGGTATGCATGGAGTTCTAATGTTCATAAAAGATTGGCAAAGAAAAGAGATGAGAGATCTTCATCTCTCAAATCCTTCCCTATTCCTAACCCTAACAAGCGAGGAAACTACTCGCTCATTGGGGAAATAAAAAGAGACATAATTTTTGTTTTGTTTTTATTAAAGAGAAGAAACATCTATTGCAAGTTAATAAAATTCTAAATTAAATTAAACTAGGGCGAGAAAAATAATTTACCTATGGCAGATATAAAAAAAACTAGAACTAGGGCAAGAAAAATAACCTACTTACGATTGATGCGCTCTAACTTCAAGAAAACAGAATTTTATTCATGAATAGAAGCATAGGAAAATACAAGGGTTTGGGTTCTATTTATAGGACATAGAAACCCTAGATTTACAATTGATCCGCATGTCTAAAATTACAAATATACCCGTAGGAAATCTTTTCAGAGCCGCCACAACATTATGGTAAAATTTTCACCGAGTACGGGCTTCATATGGCCGCGGAACTGCGGCAATGGAGAGCTTGGGCCGCGGTTCCGCGGCCCTTTGATGAGTTCAGACGATGATTTCTTCTGGGCTGCTTCAGCGTCTTTTGGGCTTTTCATTTCTTTGGTTTTTTTCTCCATTTGGGCTTCTACATTGGTTCCAGATCTTCAGTGAACAATTGTAACGATCTTTTAACCATTTGCCTTGATAATTTGGATCTTGCGTTGTCTTGTTGATTGTGAACTGTTCTTCGTCTAGGCTTGACTGGGATCCTCCTAATTGTTGGTCAAAAGTCCTTCTTTTGTGTTGTCTTTTGTGTTTTTCACTGTTTTCGCTCTAAGAACCTGTAACCTGTAACATGTAGCAGACATGGGTCAAAAGCACCTGCTTTTATTGTAAAATGCATAAGAATGGGGAATACAAAATGCAATAATATGTTACGAACAACGATCAATAGAATGATGATGATTTAGATCTTTTTACAATTCTTAAATCCTATAACTATTGTAAATTCTTGTGAATCAAATGATCGATGACCTAGTTTCGGGATGATCCTTTCTTGATTGTGTTCACTCGAAACTAGGGAACAACGATTGATCATTTGATTGACTAGAAGCTAGAATTTGAATGAGATTCAGTGAAAGGGCAAAGGATAAGTTGAGGAAACCCTAGCTTCTTCCCAAAATCCTTAACCTCGATGAATTATCATCGATCTAGTATCAATTAGTTAATGGACAAGAACATGAAATCATTAGATCTCATCACATCTATAGATCCGATTTACTCTTACGAGCTACACTTCGAATCTTGATTGTTGTTTGGAAAAATCATCACAAATTACCACTTCTTGATTTTAATGCTTTCTTAGATCTAGAGTTTTATCTTTCTTGAAATGCAATTTTAAATCATGAATTGTTTTGTTTTCTTTTCCTTAAAGTTTCGACTCATCTAATTCGAAACACGAACGATTACACTTTCCCTATGGACGATCTGCACTCGCTAACGATCTACATCCGACACCGTAGTTGATTGCGGTCAAATAATTTTTGGTTGTGATTTCTATATACATTTTCTTAAACACACAACGAGAAATTCGTATTCAATCAAATGGCGTCGTTGCCGGGGATTGTGCGCTAATTGTTCGTATTTTGAAATTTGAGTTGAAAAGTTTATTCCGTCTCTATTTTTAGATCAAAACTTGCGCAAACACTAATACGTGTTATTGTGATTTGATTTCGAGGAAATCTGGAATTATTGGAGCTGGAGAAAAAAAATTTCTGAAATTTCCAGAGAGCTGGGGAAGTGAACAGAAGCCTCTGTAAGAAATTGTGTGCAGTGATCTCCTCACCAGACCGCGTTTCCGCGGCATTAGGGGTCTTAAACCGCGGTTCCGCCGCGTTATTGCATCATCTCTGCATCAAAATTCTCAGGTGACTTCTACTCTTTCTTATCTCCTCCTAAATCTGCTCCAATTGACAATTTGCTGCAGGTTTCTTTGCAAATAATCGCAGCGCTGCAAAAGCAAAATAAATTGTGCGTGTTTTGATTTTTGGTTGTTTGCATATTAATACGGATATTAAGGGGCACGACCAAATCCATATAAGGTGGGGAGTTCATTACCCTTCCTAAGCCCCAAAAATCACAAACTTGCATCCGCATTTACCCTCATTAACTAAAAAAGATCTAGAGATGACTCTAAGCACCGTCGCGCTCACTTAGGATAAGAGAAGGCCGTGGGTAATTCATTGCTTATCCGCGTTTCTTTTGTGGTGTCCAAGGCAAGTGTGTCGAAGGCTAGTGGTTACTTAATTAGGCCCACTACTTACGTAGTGGAGAACCTCCCACTTACCTGGCACTTACCTGGCCACAGGAGAGACAAAGAGGCAGTGGAGGATTTATCCTGCGACTTGTCTTTTGGCAGTTAGGAGCGGTCTAGAGATTTGACCTAGGTGACCACTAGATTCTAGGGTTTTGTGTGATGCATTTGTTGTGTTGCATCATTTTTTCAAAAATCTGTATCAATTTTCAAAACAAACACCGCATTCATATCATTTCCCCTAATTATAAATTCACGCTGCCACTTGTACTAACTCTTTTTAGTGCAAGATAGGCTGGACACGGGATTCTAGTGCCCGTTAAGTCCGCGTTTCCCTCATCGACCCAAAAGTCGGTATTTCTACATTTACCCTTTTCTTTTACCCACCACCACACCCACATCGATGGATCCACCTCCATCGAACTTCTTTTCCACTAATCTGCCGCCGTCCGTTGGTGCGCATAATCCACCTCGCATCTCTCTTCAAGAGAGGTGCTATCCAACACGAGGTCCCCTTTCCACCTGTCTTTCCATTCCACCAGCCAACGGGGAAAATTTTCAAATAAAACCCCAATACATCAACCTTCTACCAAAATTTCACGGTCTCGAGTCTGAAGACGCATATGTGTTTATCACGAAATTTGAAAATGTATGCGCAATGATGGGTACCTCACAGATTTCTGTGGATGCTTTACGTTTACGTCTTCTCCCATTCACCTTGTGCGATATAGCCGAGAAGTGGCTGTATAACACTACCGCACATTCCATCTCAAACTGGGAAGAATTCCTAAAGAAATTCTACCCATACCAAAAGACAGCTCGAGTCCGTAGCGAAATCAATCAATTCACCCAGCTTCCAAATGAAACATTTTCAAAATGTCTTGAACGCTTTAAGGATCTGTTAGTCCAATGTCCACATCACGGCATTCCGAGATGGGAACTGTGCTGAATCATTTATGAGGGCATTAATCCTAACACAAGACAGACCCTTGAATCCATGTGTCAAGGCAACTTCATGACCAAAGATGATGGGGAAGCCTGGAAATTTCTAGAAGATTTCGCTGAAAAATCTTTACAGTGGTAGGGTGTGAGTCAATCGTCTAGGGATGGCAATAATATTTCCATAGGAGTTAGAGCTGACATTTCAGCTATGCAAAAGAAACTTGAGACTATGGAAAACAAATTCTTAGCCGCCCTAAGTCAAATATCACTCTCCAAAACTGTATGTGGATGTTATTTTGATCCATCTCATTTGACGGAAGAATGTCCACTAAATTCTCCGTTTCAAGGTCACGAGCATACCAATGCCGCATTTCAAAGACCTAGAAACGATCCTTATTCTTCCACATATAATCAGGGTTGGAGGAATCACCCTAACTTTGCTTGGAACCAATCACAATCTCAAAACACGGTTCCAACCCAACACAATTTCCAAAGGGTCGCTCCACCACAACAGCAACCACAACTTCAATTGAGTCAGCACCCCTTCGAATCACAAAACTTCCAAAATCTGGCCAACACTTTTGCACCACATGAAAACTCTTTGCAATTGACCGGTACAGATAATACCTCTGCACTAGCACAAGCCTTAGACACTTTCATGAAACAATCCATCCAAGGGACGGCAAGTTTGCAATCTTCCGTCGAGAATGTGATGAAGATCATTGTCTCTCAAAATGAGAATATCAAATCGATGGAAGTACAAATTGCACAACTAAAAGCCAAAATGAGTGCAAGAGAGAAAGGGAAACTTCCAGCTCAACCTTTACCCAATCCTGGCTATTCACATCCTGTGGATGCAATCATGTTGAGATCTGGAAGAGTGCTTGACAATCACGTTGGGGAAAAGTTTGATGATACTGATAAATCAATCAATGATACCCCGGCTGAGACCTTTCCTTACACCTCTACTTCTAATTCTAACCCCAGTTCTTCCACCCCACCACCTTCTTCCGAGCCTATTCTTCATTTCCCAAAAGGCTCGCCACTTCAGCCCACCTTTTCTACTCCTCCACAGACGATCCCCACCTCTATTCTGGGATCACGTCTACCCCCACTTCCTTCTCCTATGATGGACCCAGCGCTTATTGCTAAAGCACCTTATCCTAATCGGTTAAGGGCTAACACATCGAGTCCACATATGGAGAAGATTATGGACATTTTTAAGCAAGTTAACATCAACATCCCTCTCCTAGATACTATCCAACAAGTTCCGTCCTATGCGAAAACTCTTAAGGACTTGTGCACTAGGAAGAGGAAGAAACAAATGCCCAAGAAAATATTCATAGCAAAGACTGTAGATTCGGCTTTCCCCCAGCAATTACCGAGGAAACGTAAGGATCCTGGCTATCCTACGATTTCCATTTCTATTGGGGAAAAACACATTAACCGTGCTCTACTAGACCTTGGCGCTAGTGTTAACTTGCTTCCATACTCAGTTTATGAGCAATTAGGGATTGGAGAGTTGAAGCCAACCAATTGCACTCTCCAGATGGCTGACCGATCAATCACCAAATCTAGGGGTGAACTGGAGGATGTGTTAATAAAAATCGGGGAATTTATATTCCCTGTGGATTTTATTGTAATTGATACACAGCCTGTAGCGAACCCACGGAATCAAATTCCGGTGATTTTAGGTCGCCCCTTTATGGCCACTTCCAATGCTATTATCAACTGTCGTAACGGTTCTATGACCCTATCCTTTGGGAATAGGTCAATAGAGCTGAACATTTACAAGTTGGGAAGTGTACCCTCCGAACCTACTGCCCATGTTTGTTCTGTCGACTTAATGGATATCGACAGCAGCGAATTTGATGATCCTCCTGATATCGATCTTGACTCTTTTCATACGTTATTGTTTGACCCAATTATGTATCATACACATACGGACTCTTCCACCGAGATGTCCGGGTCAACAATTAACACTGATTATGAACTGCTTTTAGAGTCTGAAGATCACCCCGTACTTTGTGATGACATTATTCATCGGGGTATTGATGGAACTTTTGAGGAAATCTTCGCTGATGAACTCGCATTTTTGAATGACACGGGTGTTGAGATGAATCATGTCCCAAACATTGAAATTGAACCTCCACCCCTTCTTCTTCTGAACTGTAAGAAGAATGCGACTAATCCATCTTATTCACTGCATCGTCTCTCTAAAATGAGACGCACACACATCCTATTCCACCACTTATCCTTTCCCCACTTCTTCTTCCACCAACCAGAGCACTGCATTGATAAAATTTTTGACTGGTTAGTGTTGACATTTGGTCTTTGCAAAGCTTGGCATTGACCAATGATTTTTGACCCCCTCATGTGATTTTCAAAAGATTAACATTGCATAACTCAAGTTTGGGGGGGGGGTACATTTTCTGGCTCTTGAAAAGAAAATCTTTACAAAATTTTGAGCCAAAAATAAGTTCGGGGGAGGTTCTTCACTTAAATTTTTCGCCCCCACTAATAAATTCCTCCCAAGCTTACATATTTTTTGAGATTCAGCTGATGGCAACAGTGAGGACACTGTTGAAAACAAGTTTGGGGGAGGTTTGTGCTTATTTTCGCATCATTTGCATCATACTTTGCATAAGCACAAAACATTTTTAAAAACCTATAAAAATTTAAAAATTTTCAAAAGATAAAAATATTTTTGTACATAAATAAGATAATAAAAGATTAGATAGTGAAAAATTACATCCATGAGATTAGAAAAATTTAAGAAAACCAAGAAAATTAGAAGTTTTCTTATACGAACTAGTAATAAGTAGTTATGAGCCGTTGTTCCAAGGGTTAGTAAGATGAAGGACGTCACTAATCTGAGGATAAAAATAAGTCTGAAAAATAGTTCCTATTCTGGAAGCCAAACATTTTGAACATTGATACCCTGCTATTCGCACTTACACACGTCTTAAAGCCTGGGATAGTAGAGGATACCTTGAAATGCTCTTGTCTTAAAGCCAAAGTATGAAGGAAATAAAAAAATGAAGAAAATATAAAGTGGTGAGAAAAATGAACACTGGTTTTGTTATCACCAAAGGCAATAAAAAATATATAGCGAGGGTGCCTCTTCACCTAGTGCCCTAAGGCCAACTGGTCTGGGAGTCACTGCTAAGCCTTAGGTGGTGCAAGACGAGGAAAATACACCAAGTAAGCAAGCACAGGAGTAATCGGTCGGTTAGTACCTCAAGAAGTATTAACGGTCGCATGAAAGTATGTAAGCAATCTCATTCTAATGTTCATTAATTAAAAAGTACTGAGGCTGATGGGCAAGAGTATGATAGCTTGAATTGAATTCTCCGGGTGTAGGGATGTCTTTATACACACGCAGGGTTATATGATCGATGTTTGGATGAAAGATAGGAATGAAGAATAAGACGATGTTTTATTGAGGGAGGACGTGATTTCCGACATCTTTTCATGACTATTAAGATAGGGCTCATGACAACCGAAAAGCTAGCTTAGTTGGAAACCCTAATTTTCGAAGCTTTTCTTTTACAATTCTTTTCTTTAAATGTAATATTCATGATCTTCCTTTTATTATTGGATTTTGTGGGTGCAATCCGCTGAAAACCCTCAGGAGATAACACTCCTCCTACTAGAGACACCTAAAGGTTTAAAAGCTTGTTGCACATGCTCAGTACAATCGTGTTACCTACGAAAGCGTGCAAGTTAGTTTTTCTCTTTCTTTATTTTCTCCTTCTTTTTAATAAAAAGTTCACTCGAGGCGATCGAAAATAAGTTTGGGGGAATTTGATCAGTCGAAAATAATGTATTTTTAACATGGCAATTTCCATATTTTTTGCATTCATCTAGAAGTGTTCGGCATTCATATAGCACATATTAGCAAAACAGTCCTGAAATACCAGATTGCATGTGTTAGACTTTTAAACCAGCACTTTTAGGGAAATTGTGTGTTTATCATGGTATCGCATCATCCTTGTATTGCGCAACTCTTGTCCCGAGAAATTGTGCAGGAAATTGCAGAAGAGCTGATCAAAAATACGCCAACTCAATGATTTCAGATCTTGTAGCAATTTAGAGGTAAATATAAAAATCAACATATCAGAAAAAGGCCGACATATCAGCCCAAGACCATAGCAGAAGACCCAAGCTCTGAAGCTTCCAAACCGCCGCGGTTCCGCGGCGGGAGCTGGCTTAAGCCGCGGAACCTCGGCATTATGACGTCATCATTGGCTCAATTTTTCTCACGTGGCTATTTGTAACTTCCCAAGCTTCCAGAAGACTCCCGATTCTCCACGTGGCACAACTAGAAGGCTCGGCTTAACAAACTTCATCTAGAAGCTTCTCCTCAACAAACTTTTGGAGGGAAATTCAAATCTCCTCAACAAACTTTTGGAGGGAAATTCAAAATTCAAATCCTAGATCTAGGGTTTTGATGGTCTATAAAAAGGATCCTAGATCTAGGGTTGAGGTTGTTCAAGAATTCATCCATCTTCTTCCACCCACAAGTTGAGTGACACGACTTGTGCCAAACCCTAACCCTAATTCTAATTCAAAATCAAGATCAAGATCCCGAGTACCATTCAAGTAAGAGAGCCTTCAACCTTTAGCAAGCGACGCCGGATTCCATCAGAGCAAGAGATCCAAGCCGATCCGCGACTCAAGGAGCCGAGCGAAGCCGAAATCGACGATCTAGTTCCTTCCTTTTGTAAATTCAAGAGAGTTGTAACGAAATTTGTCGATAAATAAAGGTGAAATTTCTATATTTTGCTTATCTTTTGATTCAACATTATGATTCAATCTCAATTTGTGATTGCGTTTGTTATAATGATGTTTGAGTAAACTCCGCTCGTATAGGAGTTGTGACGATCAATAGAATGATGATGATTTAGATCTTTTTACAATTCTTAAATCCTATAACTATTGTCAATTCTTGTGAATCAAATGATCGATGACCTAGTTTCGGGATGATCCTTTCTTGATTGTGTTCACTCGAAACTAGGGAATGACAATTGATCATTTGATTGACTAGAAGCTAGAATTTGAATGAGATTCATTGAAAGGGCAAAGGATAAGTTGAGGAAACCCTAGCTTCTTCACAAAATCCTTAACCTCGATGAATTATCATCGATCTAGTATCAATTAGTTAATGGATAAGAACATGAAATCATTAGATCTCATCACATCTATAGATCTGATCTACTCCTACGAGCTACACTTCGAGTCTTGTTTGTTGTTTGGAAAAATCATCACAAATTACCACTTCTTGATTTTAATGCTTTCTTAAATCTAGATTTTTATCTTTCTTGAAATGCAATTTTAAATCATGAATTGTTTTGTTTTCTTTTCCTTAAAGTTTTGACTCATCTAATTCGAAACACGAACGATTACACTTTCCCTGTGGACGATCCGCACTCGCTAACGATCTACATCCGACACCGTAGTTGATTGCGGTCAAATAATTTTTGGTTGTGATTTCTATATACATTTTCTTAAACACACAACGAGAAATTCGTATCAATCATCGTGCAAAATGCGCGATGCTCTATTTCCATAGGGAGGTGGGAAGCCTTTCCGTACACAAGCCGATAGGGAGACATGCCAAGATCGGTCTTATAAGCAGTTCGAAATGCCAAAAGGGCATCAGTGAGTTTTAACGACCAATCTTTACGGTTCTTGGAAACCGTCTTCTCCAGTATCTGCTTGATTTGCCAATTTGAAACTTCAGCATGTCTACAGGTTTGGGGGTGGTAGGGCGTAGATAGCTTATGATTAATGGAATATTTCCGCATCAAGGCCTCGAAAGTCTTATTGCAGAAATGAGTTCCATTGTCGCTAATGATCGCTCGGGGGTGCCCAAACCGGGAGAAAATGTTTTCTTTAAGAAACCTAACGACAACCTTGTTGTCGTTAGTCCGGCTGGGCACAGCCTCGACCCACTTAGAGACGTAATCAACAGCGAGAAGGATGTACAAGTTCCCAAAAGAGCTGGGAAACGGCCCCATGAAATCTATCCCCCAAACGTCGAAAATCTCCACAACCAAGATTGGTTGGAGCGGCATCTCGTTCCTCCTGGATATCCGGCCCAAGTGTTGGCACCGGGAGCAAGTCTTGCAGTAGTCATGAGCGTCTTTGAAGAGTTGTGGCCAGTAGAAACCACACTGCAAGATCTTCTCACTTGTCTTTCTGGGGCCAAAATGCCCGCCACATGCTTGATCATGGCAAAATGACAGCACACTCTTGAATTCATCGTCAGGGACACACCGACGAATAATCTGGTCGGGACAGTACTTGAACAGATAGGGTTCGTCCCAGTAAAAGTGTTTTACTTGGGATAAGAATCGAAGTCTGTCCTGACTTGACCATTCAGTCGGTAGTAATCCTGTGGCCAAATAATTGACAATATCTGCGAACCAGGGTTTGCGAGATACTGTCAAGAGCTGTTCATCCGGAAAAACGTCGTTGATCGGAATTTGAAGCGACGACGAAGAAGGAAGTCGTGAGAGATGGTCGGCGACTACGTTTTCACATCCTCTTTTGTCCTTGATGACAAGGTCAAACTCTTGAAGCAAGAGGATCCAACATATCAGCCGAGATTTTGCATCTTTCTGCGCAAAAAGATGGCACATAGCAGAATGGTCTGTGTAGACAATGACTGGAGAGCCGATGAGGTAGGGCCTGAACTTTTCTAAAGCAAATACAACAGCCGAGAATTCCTTCTCAGTTGTTGTATAATTAAGTTGGGCGTCGTTTAGGGTTCGGCTAGTATAACAGATTACTTGCGGCATCTTGTTGATGTGTTGTCCAAGGACAACACCAATGGCAAAGTCGGATGCATCGCACATAATCTCTAATGGGTGCGTCCAGTCAGGTGAAGAAAGAACGAGAGCAGAAGTGAGTGAGCTTTTTAATGACTCGAACGCAGTCACACAGCTCGAGTTGAAGTCGAATGGAGTGTCCTTGGCCAGTAGAAGAGTCAAGGGCCTAGCAATCTTGCTAAAGTCCTTGATGAACCGTCTATAGAAACCGGCATGGCCAAGGAAGGCTCGGATGTCTCTGACGCATCTGGGAGGAGGGAGATTGGAAATGACCTCAATCTTCTCTTTGTCAACCTCTATGCCATTTTGCGAAATGGTATGTCCTCAGACAATACCTTCGCGCACCATGAAGTGGCATTTCTCCCAATTCAAAGTGAGGTTCTTGTCCTTACATCGGGTAAGGACAGCGTCGAGATGCAGCAAACACTCATTGAAGGAATCGCCGAAGATGGAGAAATTGTCCATGAAGATCTCCAGGAATTTTTCCACCATGTCTGAGAAGATTCCCATCATACACCGCTGGAAGGTAGCGGGCGCATTGCATAACCCAAATGACATGCGACAATATGCAAACGTGCCGAAAGGACAAGTGAATGTGGTCTTGTCCTAGTCTTTTTCGGCGATGGGAATCTGATTATAGCCGGAGTAGCCATCAAGAAAGCAGCAGTACTTGTGTCCGGCCAATCGTTCAAGCATTTGGTCAATGAAAGGTAGCGGAAAGTGGTCCTTCCGTGTTGTGGCATTGAGTTTTCTGTAATCGATGGATACTCGCCACCCAGTTTGGGTACGAATAGGGATTAACTCGTTCGCCTCGTTAGTGATGACCGTTATGCCTGATTTCTTAGGGACAACGTGAATGGGGCTAACCCACTGGCTATCAGAGATAGGATAAATGATACCACTATCCGGACACTTTACGATTTCCTTTTTCATAGCCTTCTTCATGACTGGGTTGAGTCGCCTTTGTGGATCCCTGGCTGGTTTGGCATCATCCATCAGATGAATGTGATGTTCAACGATCAGGGGACTAATCCCCTTGATATCCGCCATGGACCAGCCAAAAGCTTGCCTATTGCTGTGCAAGACCGCAAGAAGGGCTTTCTCTTGCTTTGGAGCTAGAGAAGCCGAGATGATAACAGGGAGGGTCTCGTTCTCACCCAAGTAAGCGTACTTAAGGTGAGATGGCAAAGGCTTGAGTTCGAGCGTTGGAGGTGAAACGATTGAAGGTAAGATTGGTGAAAAGGTCTCGAACTCAAAGGATTCCAGCAAAGGTTCAAAACGAGTGTAAGCGACCGAGTTGGATGGTTCAGGTAACTCAACCGGAAATTCGAAGGATTCAAACTCGGGTGGTGAGTGGCTAAGATCGTTCGAGAAAGTGAAACACTCTTAGTCAGTGTCGGGCGCAGAAACAGCAGCAGGTTCGAAAAGGAACGCACTAGTGGCGTTAAGGTTATCGTGATCGAACAAAAACTCCTTGAATTCACACTCTTCTGGGGTGATCTCCTGGATTGAGCAAACGTCTAGTATATGAGCATTAGGTTCGGTGGGCTGATTCCCCAACCTAAAAATGTTGAGTTCAATTATCATGTTTCCAAAAGATAGGTTCATCGAACCATTTCGACAATTGATCACAGCATTTGAGGTTGCAAGGAATGGGCGATCGAGTATCACCGGAATTGATTCCGGGGGTTAGCTACAGGCTTTGTGTCTAAAACAATGAAGTCAACGGGGAATATGAAGTTCCCAACCTTGATTAACACATCCTCTAGCTCACCCCTAGGATGGGTGATCGATCGGTCGGCCATTTGGAGAGTGCAGCGTGTGGGTTTCAGCTCTCCTATACCTAGTCGCTCATATACTGAGTACGGAAGCAGGTTAACACTGGCACCAAGATCTAATAGTGCGCGGTTGATGTTCTTATCCCCAATGGTAATAGAAATCGTAGGACAGCCAGGGTCCTTCCGTTTTTGAGGTAAAGATTGGGTAAGAGCATCACTCACAGCACTAGCCAAGAAAACTTTCTTGGGTACCTGAGATTTCCTCTTTTTCGTGCACAAGTCCTTTAAGATTTTCGCGTAGGACGGGACTTGTTGGACAACATCTAAAAGGGGAATGTTGATGTTAACCTGCTTAAACAACTCCAGAATCTTCTTCATTTGTGGATTTTGTTTATTGTACTTGAACCGGTTTGGAAATAGAACGTTTTTAAAATTGGTTGAGTCCAATGCTTGTGGAGGAGATTGTGGAGTTGGAATGGATCCCAGAGCTGGTGTTTTCGTGGAGTGAGAAGTGGGTCCGTTCAGAGCAGAAGAAGAAGAAGAGCCTTTTGACGAATGGAGAATAGGCTCAAAAGATGAAGAAGAAGAAGAAAAAGAAGAAGCGGCCGGGGTGTCATTATCCTCAATTGTTGTGCCGATGTTGTTGTGCAGCATCCTTCCCGATCTCAATGTAGTCACGGCACTCATATTATAGTTTTGTTGTTCAAGAGCAACATGTACATTATGTGGGTGACCGGGATTTGGGAGTGGTTGAGATGGAAGCTTCCCCTTTTCTCGCTCGCTTAACGCCGCATTCAGCTGTGCAATCTGGGCTTCGATAGTCTTGATGCTTTGCCTGTGTGCAGCAGTGTGTTGCACCAAAGACTGAATAGATGACTGAATGTTGGCGGTGGATTGTGTCGATTGTTTAACGAACGCCTCCAGACTTCGTTCTAGCGATGAAACCTTATCGTTGTTTGACGGAACAAAGTTGTTTTGCGGAAAAGAATTGTTGGGTGCAAAATTGTTTGTCTGATTTTGAAAAGGTTGGGGTTGGAAGGGCTGCTGAAACTGATGTTGAGTTTGTTGTTGCGCTTGTTGTTGCGGATGAGGGGGCCTCTGGAAATTGTTGCCTTGGAATTGATGCTGATTCTGATTCCAGGCGAAATTGGGGTAGTTCCTCCAACCGAGATTGTAGGTGGAAGAGTATGGATCATTTCTCGGTCTTTGCTGAAATGCAGCATTAACCTGATCCTGTCCTTGAGATGGTGGATTGTAAGGACACTCTTCGGTTAGGTGAGAAGGATCGAAACAACCAGCACAAATGGTACGAAGGGGAAGAACAGCGGCAGGAGCAGGAGATGAAAATTTGCTCTCTATCGCTTCAAGTTTTCTCGTTATTGCAGCCATTTCAGCTTTCATCGCAATAGAGACATCAAGTTGGTGAATTCCTACCCTAGACTGACCAGTAGAAGTGGAGGAAGAAGAAGAAGAAGTTGGTCTGGTGCTCTCCCATTGAAGCGTTTGTTCCGCAAGGTCGTCGAAGAATTGCCGCGCTTCCTCATCAGATTTCGATAGGAAGTAGCCCTGACAAATGGTTTTCAACAACTGCTTGGTTGCTGGGTTCAGGCCCTCGTATAAGGTTTGGCAAAGTTGCCATTTCTCGATACCATGGTGAGGGCACTGAATAAGAAGGTCTTTATACCGGTCAAAGCACTTCCAGAAGGGTTCAGTAGGAAGCTGGGAGAATTGGTTGATTTCGTTACAGATCCTCGCGGTTTTATGATTCGGATAGAATTTCTTGAGAAACGCTTTCACAAACTCGTCCCAACTGGTTATGGAGTGGGAAGCAGTTCTATACAGCCACTTTTCAGCAAGATCGCATAAAGTGAACGGAATGACCCGTAGCCTTATAGCATCATCAGACAGCTGGGTAGTTTTCATCATGGCACAAACATTTTGGAACTTGTTGATGAAGATATAGGCATCTTCAGATTCAAGCCCATAAAATTTTGGAAGCATGTTAATGAAGTGGGGCTTAATTTCAAAATTATCCCCAATTGCCGGTGGAAGGTAAAGACAGGTGGGAAGTGCAGAACGGGTGGGATAGAAACGATCCTGGAGCGCAATTCGCTGTGGCGCTACAACAGGCGGTGGTGGTGGGTTATTCGCATCCATAGGAGGTGGAATCAATCCCGGGGGAGTCAAAGAGATGTTTGGATTAAATCCTAACATCGCAGAAGAAGAGATTGGTGATGGTGAAGGTGAGGATGTATGAACGGAATTCCGGTCAACGTCGGAGTTGGCCGGCAAAGGTAAGGGTGAAAGAGGCGTGGAAGGAGTTTCGACATCTGAGTCGATCGCGTAGTCGGTAGCGACTAACGTAACACGGACTAGACGGGCTCTAGTGTCCCGAGTCCAAGCGTACATACACTAAACGAGTTTAGTATAGTCAAAGCGGAGAAGGTGAGGGTAAGAAAACGTCAATGGAGAAATACGATGGGTGGTGGGTGAAAAAAATAGGATTTTGGCGACAAAGGGCAAGTTTTTATAAAAGTTTTTGGTTTTTGTGTTTTTTTTCTTTTTAGAAAGAGCTTTATAGAAATATGTACAGACTTACGGCTTCAAACAATCACAAACCAGTTATGCACAATCACACCTTGATCTAGGGTCACCTAGGTCAGCTAGACAGCTCCTAACTGTTCCAAAGGGCTAGAAATAGGACCTCAAACCGCCTCTTCTCCGCCAATTGCGGCCAGGTAAGTGCCAGGTAAGTGGGAGGCTCCCCACTACGTAAGTACTGGTCCTAATTAAGTAACCACTTGCCTTGGACACACTTGACTAGACACCGCAAAGTCAGGATAGGATAAACGGCCGATGCCTGTAACTAGTCCTCTGTCCTATTGAGCGCGAAGTCCTTAGGGCTGAGTCTAGTATTTTTTAATTTAAGCAATGGTCAATGCATATGTTCTTTTGTGATTTCTGGGGTCCTGGGAAGGGTGATGAAATCCCTACCCAATCTGGATTGGTTTCAAGCCCCTTAAAGTCCGTATTAATATATGCAAAGCAGTAACAATCAACTGCAATCAATTTTTTTATTTTTTAGCGCGGCGCAAAGAATCCTGCACAAAAACAATTTATTGGAAGTGGGAAGAGAGTTTGCGCAAAGAATGCTGCAGAAAACACAGTTCAGTGGAGTTCAGAGGAGTGGGGGAGAGATAAGGAACACTCACAGGGATTTTGGGTTGATGAGGGCACCACTAAGCCGCGGTTCCGCGGCCAGAGAGCGCTTAGGCCGCGGTTCCGCGGCCAGAAAGTAAGACCGGACCTTTAAATTTCCTGCACATGATGTTTTGGGTGTCCTCTTCTTGTCTGGAGCTCCTGAATCTTGATTTGCTTACTGGGTTTGCTCCAGAATTTTACAGTAGACCGTTGGTTCCGTTTGGATCAAACACGGTGTAGCCGCGAGATATGGGTCTAACTTCCCACGTCTTTGGCACTGAACTTGAAATTCCTATTCTCCTGCACACTTGCACAAAAACTAATCAAAAATAACAAGAAGGTTTTATTTTACAATGTATATTTTTTTCGGTTATATTTATATTCACAAATTAACCCGAAATTACACAAAGAAATTAAACTACCGTCTCCCCGACAACGGCGCCATTTGGTTGGTAGAGTTTTTGCGTGCTTAGTTAATTACCGCAATCAAGACGGTTTCGCTTGTAGCTAGCCGGTTGAGTACGGGTCGTCCGCAGGGAGATGGGAATCTTTTTCTATGTGCTTTAACGAGTTAAGTCCAAATGTTCAGGTTTGTTTTTAGATTAACTATGTGCTAAAATGATATATAAAGAGAGCTTGTTAGGGTTAGGATTAGGTTAGTTTGAGTTAGGAGTCGCTCACTTCTTTCATTGCCACTCTTAATATCGGTGTTACGGTAATCGGCAACAACGGGGATTGGCACGACTAGGAAGGAACTTGCGAGTATAAGCTAGGCATTCCAACGCTTAAGTTCTTCCTTTTAGTGCTTGTCCGTCCGTTCTTGGCTCTTAGCCTTAACCTCCGGTTAATTCAACCACAACCGGTCTCACTACGGAATCACCGTTATCATGTAAGATAGGGTGCCGTAGGGAGCGGATTGTGGTTCAATTAACGGGAGTCCGGATTAAGATGTTGGGCAAGAAAAGAGTGTGAGAGATTTCCTTCTCTCAAACTTTCCTTATCCTACCCTAACAAGTGAGAAAACTACTCACCCATTACAAGAAAAAGGAAAATAAAACAAAGGAGGAAGATAGAAAGAAAGAGGTTAGAAGATTACAACTAGCTATTTGAGACCTCACTTTGGCAAGGATCAAGCTTAAGCATCATTGTTGTTTAAGGATAAAGAAAAAGAGAACAAGAAAGAAACAAACAACAGATAACAACAACTAGATTAGCAAATAAAAAATACAAGCAATTATAATTAACAATCATAACAAGACAAGCATGGTAACAAAAAGAACTCTTTATTCATCACTTCACTCACAAAAGCTCACTACAAGGTTTTAATGTAGAAGAGATGAGAAGAGGAAGAAGAACAACAACATATATCCTAAAATCTAAATACAAGAGTAAGCCCCCTTGGCTTTGGCAAGTTCTAGACTATTTATAGGCAGGGAACTGGAAACCTAGGGCAACAATCTGCCTCCATATAAAATTACCAAACTGCCCCTAAAAATTGATCAACTGACAAGCCTGTATGGCCACGGTTCTGCGGCCTAAGCATGCTTATGCCGCGGTTCCGTGGCCATATAGAGGAGTTGGCTCCTCGGTTTTTGTGGGGTTCCCTGGTTTGATGTTGTCTGTTGTGTGGTATATGTTTTTTTCTCAGAAACTCTTCACAATTTTTCCAGAATTCCAGCAGATCAAAAGGTGATTTGATGTGGATCTTTTTGTCATGATTTTTCTTGAGCTCCGTGTGGACATGTTGGATCTTGTGTTGACATTGAGCTTAGTGCATGAAAATGACATCGATTTGCCATTTTGTCCCTTAAACTGGTGTGCGGCAACATACGGATAGAGAGCGGAGACCCGTGTTTTATCTGTGGTTGGCAGTAATCCGGAATTTGTCGTGCTTTTCCATGAATTTCATTGTTTAGAGCTGAGAACCTGTATCCTGCAATTAACTAGCAAACACGGCTCAAGAGTACCTACCGATAAGCAATGCGATAAAAATTGGGCGGTATAAAAATGCAAAAATCTGATATGAACAACCATCTTCAAGTGGAGCCTAGTGGAGTCGCGTGGACTACTACACGGAGCTTGTGAAGTGAAGGACTTGATCTACGAGGGTAATCTCTTTCACTTCTTTTATTTTAGTTGATATCAAACCTAAAATTGTCCAAGTCCATTCCGGTGAAGTATAAGGACCCTGGCTGTTCTACTATTTCTTGCACTATCGAGGATAAGTAAATTAATCGAGAATTTTTAGATTTAGGCGCAAGCGTGAACCTGCTCTCTTACTCAGTTTACGAACAAATGGGTTTAGGAGAATTGAAGCCGACTAAAGTGACTCTGTAATTGGCAGACCGATCTATACAGATACCGAGGGGGGAGATCGATGACGTTATGATTAAGGTCGGGGAATTCATATTCCCCATAAATTTCATCGTTTTAGAGACTAAACCTGTCGCCAATCCCAGCGGTCAGATTCCAGTCGTACTAGGGCGGCCTTTTCTAGCCACATCCAACGTATTGATCAACTTTCGTAATGGATCCATGAAACAATCATTTGGAAAGATGACAATTGACCACAACATCTTGAGTCTAGAAAACGAAACGAGTGATCGACATGATGACACATTGGAAGTCAATACTATACACGATATGTCTGAGGATGAGACATTTGACTTCAACGATGAGTGTCTTGACGAAAAATTTGAAGAACTATCCTCTGAGGAGCTTCTCTTGCTTGAGAAACTAAGCCGTGAGCAGGTCTCCTACACACATTAGGGGTCCCAATTCGAACCACTTCGTACTGAAACAACCCCCGAAGTGAGACCATATGTAAAGGAGCCGCCTAAGCTTGACCTCAAGGTTCTTCCCGACCACCTCAAGTATGAATACTTGGGTAATAACGATACGCTTATGGTTATAATTGCAACCAACCTTGCTCCTGAGCAAGAGTCGACACTTATGAATGTTCTAAGAAAGAACATGGAAGTGATAGGTTGGCCGATGGCTGATATCAAGAGAATCAGCCCCGCTATCTATCAGCACAGAATTCATATGCTTGATGATTCTAAACTCTTCAAAGATCATCAATGCCAGCTAAACCTAATAATGAAAGAAGTGGTACGGAAGGAAATGCTGAAGTACCTTGACAATGGGATCATTTATCCCATATCCGATAGCAAATGGGTAAGCCACATACATGTCGTACCGAAGAAATAAGGCATCACTGTGATTACGAATGAAACGAATAAGCTAATTCCAACCTACACACAGACAGGTTGGAGGGTCTGTATTGATTATAGAAAGCTCAATGCAGCAACTTGCAAGGATCGTTTTCTGCTACCCTTCATTGATCAAATGCTTGAACGTCTAGTCGGGCATGCTTACTATTGTTTCCTTGATGGATACTCCGGCTAAAATCATATCCCAATTGATCCAAAGGATCAGGACAAGACGACTTTTACTTGTCCTTTAGGCTATACAATGCACCTGCTACATTTCACCAGTGCATGATAAGCAAATTCTCTGATATGGTAGAGCGATTTCTGGAAGTATTCATGGATGATTTCTCCGTCTTCGGAGATTTATTCTCTGTGTGTTTAAGGCATATTGAGCTAGTGTTGATACCATGCAAAGAAAAGCACCTCACACTCAACTAGGAGAATTGTCACTTCATAGTAAAAGATGGCATTGTGTTAGGCCATATTATTTATGAGAATGGTATCGAAGTTGATAAAGAATAAATTGACGTTATATCAATTCTCCCACCTCCACGGACTGTCCGTGATATCAAGGCATTCTTAGGCCATGCCGGTTTTGACAGGAACTGCATGAAGGATTTTAGCAAACTAGCAAGACCCTTGACTTCCCTGCTGGCTAAGGATGTTCCTTTTGAGTTCAATTCCGAGTGCATCGCTTCTTTCAAACTGCTGAAATCGGAGCTCACTACCACTCTGATCTTAAGTGCACCAAAGTGGAATGAACTATTCGAGCTGATGTGCGATACTTCCGACTTCGCAATTGGCACTGTCTTAGGATAACGATTTGAAAAGAATCCGCACGTAATATACTACACGAGCAGGACATTGAATGATGCACAACTAAATTATGCCACCACGGAAAATGAATTCTTAGATGTCGTCTATGTACTTGAAAAATTTTGTCCGTATTTTATCGGTACCCACATGACCATTGACAATGATCACTCCACACTTAGGCATCTCTTCGCAAAAAAAGGATGCTAAGGACAGATTGATACGTGGATCCCCATCTGCAAAAGTTTGACTTGACTATCAAAGACAAGAAAGGAACTGACAATGTGGTGGCCGATTACTTGTCTTGCTTAGTAAATTCACCAGTTGAGGGCGTCCCAATCAATGAAAAATTTCCTTAAGAACAACTTCCCGCTGTATCAAGCGAACCCTGGTTCACTGATATTGTCAATTACTTGGTAACTGGGGAAACACCCTCCTTTTGGTCAAAACAGGACAAGTCTAAATTTCTATCCCAGGTCAACTTCTTTTATTGGGATGACCCTTACCTGTTCAAGTACTGTCTTGACTAGATCATTAGGAGATGTGTTCCCAACTTTGAAATAAGAAGTGTGTTATCAATCTATCATGACCAAGCTTGCGGAGGCCATTTTGGACCCGGAAAGACGACTGAGAAAGTTTTGCAATGCGGCTTTTATTGACCGACACCTTTTAAGGATGCTTTTGACTATTGCAAAACTTGTAGCTAATATCAGCACATGGGAAAGATTGAAAAAAAAATCAGATGCCCATAAATTCCATTCTGATTGTCGATATTTTTGATGTCTGAGGAATCGATTTCATGGGGCCATTCCCTAATTCTTTCGGAAACTTGTACATCTTATTGGTTGTGGACTACATGTCTAGATGGATGGAGGCAGTGCCTTGCAGAACCAACGAAAACAAGGTCATCAAAAAATTTTTGAAAGAAAACATTTTGCTCGGTTCAACACGCCTTGCACCATCGTCAGCGATAACGAGACACATTTTTGCACCAATCATTTGAATTGCTGATGAAGAAATATTCCATAAGCCATAAATTGTTAACGCTCTACCATCCTCAAACTTGTGGGCAGGTTGAAGTCTCTAATCGCAAAATAAAATAAATCTTGGAGAAAACTGTCAATCACAATTGTAAGGATTGGTCATTGAAGTTAAATGACGCTCTTTGGGCTTTTCGCACCTCTTTCAAGAAGAATTTGGGTATGTCACCATATCGACTCATTTTTGGAAAAGCGTGTCATTTTCCTGTAGAATTGGAATATCGAGTATTCTAGGCATTAAAAAAACTAAATTTTGACCTAGAAAAGACCGGTGAGGTGAGAAAACTTCAACAAAATGAACTCGATGAGATACACTATGATGTGTATGAAAATGCCAAACTCTATAAAGAAAATACGAAAGTCTTTCATGATAAGACGATTCTCAGAAAAACTTTCACGGTAGGACAGAAGGTCCTGTTATACGATTCACGTTTACAACTTTTTCCCGGGAAGTTGAAATCACGTTAGACATGTCCGTTCCTTATGCGCACCGTCTTTCCGCACGGTGCATTTGAAATTAAAGATCCACACACCGGCGACCTGTTTAAAGTAAGCAGGCAGTGTTTAAAGCCATTTCTTAAACTGACAGCGGAACTGAGGGAGCTCATGTTCTTACATGAGCCATGTTACACTATTTAAATCATAACCCCACTCTTTATAAAAACTTTTTGGGGCCAACTAAGGCATTTTTCTAAATACCCTTTTGTAAAATCACCTTTTTCAATTACTTTTTGTGGGTGGTTATTTGAAAATTTTCATTAAAACAACCACCCACCATACCTGAGCACCCATTCAGAAAAGTTCCTAAAAATTTGTCATCCTCCCATCAGCCCCAACCCCCATCTCCTAGATCTAGCCCCAATTCCAAATCCAGGCTGCTGGAAAATTCAAGACAGCCGTAATTTGCGGCCCGCCTTGCTCAGATCGCGATCAAATTTCACCCACTGTAAGACCCTTCCCTCCTCTATTGTTTTCTACACTCCTTTTTATCGGTTTCATCCATAGGTGCATTTGAGTGTGAAAAGAACTTCATCGATGTTTTCTCCGATGAAACGTACGGCGACTATTTTACGACGAGATTTGTCGTTTGGGGTGGGAATTTCTGGTCTACAACAATGAGGATATTTATGCCTTCAAAAAATTAGTGATTGAGTTTTATGAGGCATTGAGAAATGGATAACCGGGTGAGGGATACTTGGAATTTCAATTTCAGGGGAGAATAAGGATTTTTCAACTGGATACCATTTCTAGGGTCACAGGTATTCCGATGCGGCCGGGGAATCAAAGGCCGCAAGAACTCGCTGTTTATCGACCCATTTTGGGAGAGTTTGTTAAGCTGAAAAATAAAGGGCTAAACCTCGCCTAAATGTACAAAAACGTGTTTGCGGTTTGCCGGTGGGTAAACTGCAATCTCAAGGGTAATAGCTGCATCTTATCATTTCCAGCTAGTATGGAGCATGTCGCTTATTGCTTGATGGATAAAGACCATCATTTCTGTTAGTGTATATGCCCTAGGGGACATTATTGTATCATACTAGCTTGTATATTACTTAATAGAAGCTTGGGATATTCACAGTTATATTAACAGTCTTGCTAAACATGGTAGTATTCTACTTGGTTATATCTATCTTAATATGTGTGTATGTATTGATAGAGCCCTTAGAATCTTACTTGACTACCAGCGTTGTGATGGCAGTCACATTAGTGGGGGCTGGGTAGTCTACAAGCACATCCTTTTTCAGGTCCCTAGTCGTAGGATTATCGAGACAAGGCATCGATATTCCGGAGTAGACTAGTGTGTATGCTTCTCATCCCAGTTGGGGGGAAGGTCTGTCCCACAACCATCAGTACGTTGTACTGGAGATAGTATACAGGTGCTCGTTGGGTTACGGGTACACCGGACAGGACTTGCAGGGAACTTTTGGTTGGTATCATACCCGTCATAAGTTAACAGTTCCTAGGTGACATGAGTACAGTATAGTCCGCAGACTTGACACGGCTGCTTCGCCTCGAGTGTGTTCCCACTGTTCTTAGATTGCTACCCTACCGCGGCTCAAAGGAGTCGTGCAAACAGGTAGAAGTTGGGTGCAGTCCCGAGCACTCGGAGGCAGTGGCGGTTAGACAGGATTCGTCTCTTCCGGTATCAGGAGTTGATATCGCGCTGTGTCAGAGAGCCATTACGCAAAGTCCCTGGCCAGGGCAAGCGAGATTTACTGGTAGGTTTTTCACTAGTTTCTCAAGGTGTAATGGGGTTCGCTCCGACATGACTTATACCGCTTTTAGGGGACTGACGCTTGCCGCCCCCTAGGCCCGATATACGATAGTCCTAGACGAACAGACCGGACTGTGCAGAGATTGTCACATCAGGCTCAGTAGGAGTTCAGATGGGTTTCCTCATCGGCCTTCTTATCGACATCTACCTGGGGACCGTTACGTACAGCTAGTGCCGCTTGCGGTCTATGGTTAAACCCACTGCCAGCGTAGTAGTCAAGTCTTTAGAGTCCCACACAGAGAGTTTCCCTACTCCGGGCGAAACGATATAGAGGTCGTATGGTTTTACGACAAGGGTTCGGACGCATACGTGTTTTTACGCACGTATGATGTTCGGACAGTTTTTACTAGCCGGCTTTGGTTTAAGCCAGATTCTAGTATCGGATTATTGGATTTATACAGTCTAAAGTTTTTCTATGTTTTCACGGATAGGAGGGACGTTCTCGTAATTTGGCGAGAAGCTTCTACAACGATGATGACTTGGGGGCTAAGGTGGCATTTGCATTTATTGATTTAGTGACTCATTTGTGTGATTCATTCATGCAGTTAATGGTGCATTTAATGACTAATGACTCATGAGATGAATCACTCATAATGAATAAATGAAGCATGGTTGATAAAGCATTTGATTTATTCATTTAATAAATCATTATGCTTCATATATTCAAATGATATCATTCTTTCATTTCATTTCATTCTCACTCTCATCTTCTCTCTCCTCAAGCTCTCTCTTCAAACCCTAATCCTAACCTCTCATGTGTTGAGATCAAGGATTAGCAAGACTCATTAATTCATAATCATACTCTATATTCCCTAGGTTGCTTAGATTAGCACTTTAAGTAACCTAGTTACCTCAAGATTAGAGGCAAAGCTTGGAGTAGAAGCTTTCGGATGGATCGTCTATTACAAAGAGGGGGCCGACGAGGAGGTGGTTAACGAGAAGAAGAAGGACTTGGTTCATTAGGTATAATCTTCTTTCATAGTAGCTAATTACTCCTATGATAGTGTTAGTTATAGTTTAGCAAAGATTCTTTCAGTTAGTCGATGTTAGTTTAAAAAAAAGATTGTTTTTCATATTTCCGCCTCCCTGCAACTCGTAGGGTGTACAACGTCTACTTACAGTAGTATCAGAGCCTCATTAAACCATAACTAACTTGTTAGCAAAGTCGTTAGAAATTCGATCGCAAAATGAACCGGAAAAAACATCAAATTCACAAAGTTTCTGTCGATTTTAAAACGGGGTCTAAAAATTTTTCAGGGACCCTTAAAATTACAAGCAGTGAATTATAAGACTACTAGAGAAATTTGGGTTCCTGAATCGGCCAAACAGCCGCGGAACCGCGGCCGATCCATGCGATCAGCCGTGGATCCGCGGCTGAGTTGAAGCCGATTCACCCCAAAATTCCCCAGTAACTCTTCTGTGTTAATTTTGTTCTTTCTGAAATGTTTTGTTTCTGCTCAAGTCTCAGGTGCACAGAGAAGTTTTTGGAGTAGAATCAATTGTGTTTTCTCGATTAAAATTCTACGATGTTTGGCTTATTAGATTATATCTGTGATTTGTATAATGTGTTCGTAAACCTTCCCTAACTGCTAGTATGTCGGTTGGCAGGGGGTTGCACATTTATGTAATGATTTTACTGTTTGTGTTTATGAACTTGATTGGATCGTTGTGATGATTAGCCGGGGTTTGAGATGGGTTTTTATATTCATTCATTCGATGTAAATTGTAATATGATGTAATATTCTTTTGCGGGGCACATCAAGGTTGCGGTTGTAGCCACCGTTGTATTATTTCATTTACTGATTTTTGCTCCTAGGATAGACCCGAGGTGGGGTGCACAAACTACCGGGTACTTTGAAGTGTTTAGTGGCCTACTCACGTTGTTGAGGGAGATCGCTTCACTTCGGGTACTTGGCGGGTAGTTTGCCGTACCCGTAGGGGTCTAGGATGTGGTAATGGCTATTCATCACAACTGTGTAATCCGTCTTTCGTTGCAGGCTCAAAGGAAACGCGGATTGCTTGTATATCCAATAATGTTCATCTGTGATCTGGAATGCCTATTATTGCATCTAATGAATGTACATTATCTATATATGATAGCTATTTAGACGTCTATTATGTTTTACACCTGCGCTAGCCCAGCCCCCGCTCTGTCGTTAGTTAAGTAACATAACGGGTGATGACGGGACCCAGTGGCGAATGCAGATGGCATAAGAGGACGTTGTATTTTCGTTGTTTTCTGCAATGATAGGTTAATTGATGGGACGCATTATATTAATGCAAAGAAAATAAACCAAAGTAGAATCGTTGGAACAGTTTAAAAGAAACCACTCGGTTATTTTAAAACATAGGATATTTTTTAATTGCGGAGCTTTAACCACCCCTTTTAAAAGCTATCAGGTTCCTTCGATCATATCAAGTTCACTACGTTCACGGTTTCGCCAAAACCATTCGTAGCCCTCCGTCATTTCATTTGGGTATTCAGTAGTATTCAAGCTATGTATTTTGACCTAACGCCAAGGCATAGTGTTTGGTAGCTACTGGGTATTCATGTGTTGCATAGATAGATGAGTTAGTTTGGGACAGTCGTATTATCATTTGGCCTACGTCAGGGGTATGTACGGATGGGTTCAAATTAACAAGATAATGATGGGTAGAACTTGACATGTGACTTATGACATTTTGACCTAACGCCAAGGTCATAAGAGCATGGAGAAAAATTTATATCGGGAATTTCTAAAGAAACTGAAATTTGCAAAAAGATGCATACCATTTGGAGTATGATGAATGTTGGTAGGATTCCTTCAGCATTATCACACGATGATATTTGGATCCCGATCCTACTGTGAGTATATGCTACTCATCAGGAGATTCGTCACTTAACGATCAATGCTATAAACCAAATAGGTGCCGAGAAAGGTGTCAGCGGGGTTACGCCCTCAGAGAAAAGAGGTTATTTAATTAAGGAACTTCATGAAAGCGTTGGAAAACCTCCCTCGAAGTACCGACACCGGCCTGACTGAATGGTTAAGCAAGTATTGTACAGTGAGAATAGTCCTGACTAGTTCTTCCTTTTTGGTTTGAGGAGGGATTCGAGAAAGAGTGGGAGCCATCCAGTTTAGATAAACTAAAACCACTCTAAACTTGCAAGAGCATCATGCTAAAGTGTTCCCTCTCTCTCTCATTGTAGTGACCCAAAACATGACTGGCCTTAAGTTACTATTAGAGAAAAATATATTGACAGGGCCAAACTATAAAGATTGGCTGCGGAATGTCAAAATGGCTTTGACTTATGACCTTACCACTAAAGCACCTGCTGTCCCTGGTCCAAAATTCAGTAATGCGGATAAGGAAATCCGCAAAACCTGGGAGTTAGATTGCGCGAGGGCCAAGTGCATCGTGCTTGCCTCGATGAATAATGAACATCAGAGGAGGCACGAGGATATGGATCTAGATACCATATTTCTCCATACAAAGGAACTTTATGGAGAGCAATCTCGTATAGCAAGATACGAGACCTTAAAGAACTTGTTTCAGGCGAGTTTGGCCGTCGGATTACCGGTAGGAGAACATGTCCTAAAGATGATTGGCTATATAGAAGAGCTCGCGGACCTTTGGACGACTTTAGAGAACGAGCTCTATACAGACTTGATTCTCCAGTCCCTTCCTTCCACCTACGCCCAGTTTATTCTGAATTTCAGCATTCAAAGAAAAGAAATTGAACTTCCAGAACTCCTTAACATGTTGAGGAGTGCAGAGGGCACCTTGCAGAAGGCAAGGGATACACCCGCTATGTTTGTTCGCGGTGCTTCTTCTTCCGGGTCCAAGACTATGGCCAAAGGAAGGAAGAATAAGGCCGCCACCAAACCTAGAGGAGGTGTTAGTAAGGTGGGAGTGAAGGGAAAGAAAAAGATTGTGGTGCCATTAGTGGCAAAGGATGAGTGCTTCCACTGTCATAGGAAAGGGCACTGGAAGAAAGATTGCAAGGCTTGGAATGCCAAGAACCAGGAACCGAAGCAAGCTGTGGCTTCGACTTCAGGTGTGTTTGTAATTGAGAATTATCTATCAATCAACTCTACTTCCTGAGTATTGGATACCGGATCAGGATCTTATATATGCAATTCATTGCAGGCACTGAGAACCGTAGAGTGCTGAAGGTTGGTGATATGACCCTCCAGGTTGCTAACGGAGCTAGCGTGAGAGCTGTGTCCGTAGGGGATTATCACCTTGGATTGACGAGTGGACATATTTTAGTTTTGCATAACTGTTTTTGTGTACCTAGTTTAACGTGTAATATCATATCAGTTTCCTTGTTATCGAATAAAGGTTATGATTTCACGTTTGTAAGCGATGTTGTTAACATCCTCCTTAATCATGGTTTGATTGGGTCCGGTACACTGGATAACGGTATATATGTCTTAAACCAATTACAGATTTTCAATGTCCAGAACACACTAAAAAGAAAGTCTCCAAATTTAAATAAGGCTTTCTTATGGCATTGTAGACTAGGTCACATCAATGAGATAAGGTTAACTAAGTTACATAGAGAAGGATATTTTGATTCGTTCGAGTATCAATCTTATGCCACTTGTCAATCATGTCTCAAAGGAAAGATGACAAAGACAATATTCACTAGTCATGGAGTAAGAACGAGCGAGCTCTTAGGACTCATACACAGCGATGTATGTTGTCCAATGTCTACACATGCAAGAGGTGGCTTTTCTTATTTCATTACTCTTACGGATGATTACTCTAAGTACGGATTCATTTTCTTGATAAAACATAAATCCGAGGCTTTTGATAAATTCCAAGAGTATAAGAATGAAGTAGAAAAACAAACCGGCAAAAGTATCAAGACACTGAGATCTGATCGAGGTGGTGAATACTTAAGTGCCGAGTTCCTAAGTTAACTAAAAGAGAAAGGAATTCTCTCTTAGCTTACTCCTCCATACACTCCACAGCATAACGGTGTATCGGAGAGACGGAATCGAACCCTATTGGATATGGTACGTTCCATGATGAGTGATGCTGAGTTACTGCGATCTTTCTGGGGTTATGCGCTAGAATCAGCGGCATATCTTTTGAACAGAACTCCTACCAAGACTGTGCCTACCACTCCATATCAGATGTGGAGTGGGAAGAAACCCTATCTTCAGTATCTAAAGATATGGGGATGTCCAGCTTTTGTTAAAAAGCAGCATTTGGAAAAACTCGAGGGGCGATCAGTACTGTGTAAGTTTGTGGGATATCCAAAGAACTCCAGGGGGTATTCCTTCTATTACGCAGAGGAACAAAAGGTTTTTGTTTCTTGTAATGCCCATTTTCTAGAACATCAGTTTTTAGAAAAGGAAACAAGTGGGAGCGCAATAGAACTGGAAGAAATTCCAGAACCACAAACTACTACTGAAAGTTTGGTAAAACCAGTAGTTCAAGAAGAACAGGACATTCCCGTACTCCTCCGCAGGAGTAGTAGGCCGTCTCATCCACCTGAGAGATACTACGGTTTTCTCATAGATGGGGATGGAGAGGATTGTGTCATTGATGATGATGAACCTACTAGCTTCCAGCAGGCCATCCAGAGCGGCGACTCGGTACGATGGCTAGATGCAATGCGGACCGAGATGGAGTCCATGTATACCAACAAAGTATGGACTTTGGACTTTGCAAATGGATCTCCAAGAAAAAGATTGGTGTAGATGGACAGGTGGAAATCTATAAGGCTAGACTTGTTGCAAAGGGTTTTCGTCAAAGACCTGGTTTGGACTATGACGAAACTTTTTCTCAAGTGGCTATGCTCAAATCCATTCGGGTCTTTTCTTGCTATTGCCGCCATCCATGATTATGAGATCTGGCAGATGGACGTAAAGACGGCTTTTCTAAATGGTAATTTAGAAGAGTGCGTCTATAGGGATCAGCCAAAAGGCTTCAATCAGAGTGGGAGCAGTGGGAAAGTCTGCAAGTTGCTTAAGTCCATTTATGGATTAAAGCAGGCATCGCGGAGTTGGAACATCTGTTTTGATGAAACGGTCAAAGAATATGACTTTATCAAAAATCCAGATGAACCATGTATATATAGTAAAATTGTAGCACGAACTGTCGTATTCCTCGTCTTGTACGTGGATGATATTCTATTGATAGGAAATGACATTCGTATGCTACAATCTGTCATAGGATTCTAGTCACACAGGTTCTCCATGAAAGACCTGGGTGATGCATCTTACACTCTGGGGATCCGGATCTATCGTGATAGATCCAAGAGGATGTTGGGACTTTCGCGGTCCAGGTATATCAACACTATACTGAAAAGATTCAGTATGGAAGATTCTAAGCACGGTAATCTACCGGCTTGTCACGGAATCACCCTATCCAAAGTGATGTCTCCCAAGACTGATATGGAAAGGGATCGCATGTCTATTTTACCCTACGCTTCTGCGGTAGGCTCTATAATGTATGCGATGTTGTGCACCAGACCAGATGTAGCTTACGCACTGAGCGTGATAAGCAGGTATCAGTCAGACCCAGGGGAGAAGCACTGGATAGCAGTGAAGAACATTCTCAAGTACCTGAGAAGGACTAAGGAGATGTTCTTGGTTTACGGTGGAAAAGACCTCAAGATCGAGGCCTTTGCTGATTCCGGATTCGAAAGTGATAAGGATGACTCCAAGTCCATGTCAGGTTATGTCTTTACCCTCAATGGAGGGGCGGTGTGCTGGAAGAGTTCTAAGCAGGACACCGTTGCTGACTCGACGATGGAAGCAGAGTATATTGCTGCATGCGATGCCGCAAAAGAAGCGGTCTGGATGAAGAAGTTCCTAACAGAACTTCAGGTGGTTCCTACCATTGTTGATCCAATACCGCTATATTGCGACAACAACGGAGCTATAGCTTTAGCGAAGGAACCCAGGTCCCATCAGAAGTCCAGACACATCTTAAGGCGGTATCACCTGATCAGGGAGATCATAGATCGCCGGGAGATCGAGGTCCGGAGAGTTGCTACAGAAGAGATCACTGCTGATCCATTCACTAAGTCCTTACCTCAGATTCAGTTCGAGAGGCTACTCGAGATGATCGGTCTTCGATACGCCAGTACATAGCCCTAGTGCAAGTGGGAGATTGTTAGTGTATATGCCCTAGGGGCCATTATTGTATCATACTAGCTTGTATATTACTTAATGGAAGCTTGGGATATTCACAGTTATATTAACAGTCTTGCTAAACATGGTAGTATGCTACTTGGTTATATCTATCTTAATATGTGTGTATGTATTGATAGAGCCCTTAGGATCTTGCTTGACTACCAGCGTTGTGATGGCAGTCACACTAGTAGGAGCTGGGTAGTCTACAAGCACATCCTTTTTCAGGTCCCTAGTCATAGGATTATCGAGACAGGGCATCGATACTCCGGAGTAGACTAGTGTGTACGCTTCTCATCCCAGTTAGGGAGATGGTCTGTCCCACAGCCATCAGTACGTTGTACTGGAGATAGTATACAGGTGCTCGTTGGGTTACGGGTACACCGGACAGGACTCGCAGGGAACAGTTGGTTGGTATTATACCCATCGTCAGTTAACAGTTCCCAGGTGACATGAGTACAACATAGTCCACAGATTTGACACTGCTGCTTCGCCTCGAGTGTGTTCCCACTGTTCTTACATTGCTACCCTACCGCGGCTCAATGGAGTCGTGCAAACAGGTAGCAGTTGGGTGCAGTCCCGAGCACTTGGAAGCAGTGGCGGTTAGACATGATTCGTCTTTCCCGGTATTGAGAGTTGATATCGCGCTGTGTCAGAGAGCTATTACGCAAAGTCCCTGGCCAGGGAAAGCGAGATTTACTGGTAGATTTTCCACTAGTTTCTCAAGGTGTAATGGGCTTCGCTCCGACACGACTTATACCGCTCTTAGGGGATTGACGCTTGCCGCCCCCTAGGCCCGATATGCGATAGTCCTAGACGAACAGACCGGACTGTACGGAGATTGTCACATCAGGCTCAGTAGGAGATCGGATGGGTTTCCTCATCGGCCTTCTTATCGACATCTACCTGGGGACCGTTACGTATAGCTAGTGCCGCTTGCGGTCTGTGGTTAAACCCACTGCCAGCGTAGTAGTCGAGTCTTTGGAGTCCCACACAGAGAGTTTCCCTGCTCCTGGCGAAACGATATAGAGGTCGTATGGTTTTACAATAAGGGTTCGGACGCATACGTGTTTTTACGCACGTATGATGTTCGGACAGTTTTTACTAGCCGGCTTTGGTTAAGCCAGATTCTAGTATCGGATTATTGGATTTATACAGTCTAAAGTTTTTCTGTGTTTTCACGGATAGGAGGGACGTTCTCGTAATTTGGCGAGAAGCTTCTAGAAGGATGATGACTTGGGGGCTAAGGTGGCATTTGCATTTATTGATTTAGTGACTCATTTGTGTGATTCATTCATGTAGTTAATGGTGCATTTAATGACTAATGACTCATGAGATGAATCACTCATAATGAATAAATGAAGCATGGTTGATAAATCATTTGATTTATTTATTTAATAAATCATTATGCTTCATATATTCAAATGATATCATTATTTCATTTCATTATCACTTTCACCTTCTCTCTCCTCAAGCTCTCTCTCTGCAAACCCTAATCCTAACCTCTCATGTGTTGAGATCAAGGATTAGCAAGACTCATTAATCCATAATCATATTCTATATTCCCTAGGTTGCTTAGATTAGCATTTTGAGTAACTTTGTTACCTTAAGATTAGAGGCAAAGCTTGGAGTTGAAGCTCTCAGGTGGATCGTCTATTGCAAAGAGGAGGCCGACGAGGAGGTGGTTAACGAGAAGAAGAAGGACTTGATTCATTAGGTATAATCTTCTTTCATAGTAGCTAATTACTCGTATGATAGTGTTAGTTATAGTTTGGCAAAGATCCTTTCGGTTAGTCGATGTTAGTTTAAAGAAAAAGATTGTTTTTCATATTTCCGCCTCCCCGCAACTCATGGGGTGTACAACGTCGACTTACAATATCTGCATTGTGACACTACTTTTTAGCATGATCATAGAAGGGGTTGCTTAGAAGAAACTCTTGCTTCCGGTCCTAGCCACGCAAATTTGCAAGTATTACATGGCTAGAGACAACTTCAATGGCTTTACATCTACATACCCGCATTGCCGAGAGAGAGAGAGGATTTCACAAGTTTACTCTAGCAACCATTACGAGCAAAAAAATTGGACGACCGGTGATTCCAGTGAGCATCCGGGGCCGGAAGATTCCACAAAGGCACGACTAAATGAACCTAAATCGAACAATGATCATTGTTCACCGCTGAAATACCGGACCGAGACGTTGGGATGTCTGGCCTAAATTTTGGGGGCAGACGCTAATTGACTTCTCCATCCATGTAACGTTCTGAAAATTCGATTAGGTTAATTATGTATTAATTATTGATACTACGTGTTTTCCGTAAAAACCAAGATATAATTATTTTTCCACATGGACTTAAATATATCTATTTTAGCTATGTAATTGCCAGTATTGGTATTTAATTAGTCACTTATTAATTGCTAGTTTACTCAAATATTTTCCTTAATTAATTAATTTTAATTGTTATTTTAATCGTACACTTATACTCCAAATTAGCGATAATTACAAATTACAATGGGTTAATACAAGTTTTGTGCACCATGACACATTAAACCAAAATATAACATATTGTTTTTGAAATGAAATGAAATTGTCAAGATGGTTCTAGAAATTTAAAGAAAAAGTTTAAACAGAAAATAAAATTAAAAGAAAATAATAAACAAAGAAGTATGGTGTTTAAATTAATGAGGTATGGGTTTCTTGACTTGGCTTCCACTCTCACACACACATACACACACACCCTTAGCCCTCATTCTCGGCCAGCAGCCAACAACCCCCTTCCATTTTTCTTCTCATTTCCATTGCCAAAAAACCCCATTTTCTTATCAAAAATCCAAAAAATTAACTCTAAATTCTAGCCAATTATCATCACAAATTCTTTGTTCAAATCTAGCATGGATCTTGGAGCAAAAGAATTATTTTGGGAGGTCAAGTTGTAAGTTTGATCTCAAAAATTGTGAGGTATAAATCTTAACCCTGTGGTTTAATTGTTGGTTAATTACTTTAGTCTAGCTAAATTAGGTTTAAATATGGTTTTAATCGAAAATTAGAATTCTAAAAAGAAGGTTTTGAATTAAAGTTAGGGTTTTTATCACTTGATCTTGGTTACAATGTGTAGTTTAACATCTTAAGACATGCAAAATCTAAACTAGATGTTAATTTGCTAATTGTTACTTTTAAATTGTCTTAATTAAATAATCTAGTAAACTAATTTCATGTTTAATCTAAGTGGGTGAGATTAAAATCTAGTTAATAATTGTGAAGCCTAATTAAGATATTAAATGAATATTGCGGCCACTAGATTTGTTAAAACATCTAGATTTGCACTAAAATGGTTAAGTGATGCTTACTAGGTTTTTGGAATAAATCGATTTTAATTAAGTTTGAGGTTTTGATGATCTATAACCTATTCCCTAAAATATTTAGTGTGTTGTGAATGTGCGATTGGTGCGATCGGGTTCTAAGATTGGTAGTTGTCACGTATAGCGACCCTAGTTATGGTTTGTAGCGTTGTCGCGAGCGCGTTTTGTGCACCAAGTGCATACGCATCGAGTTAGTGCGCGTTGGTTGTCTTGTATCGTTTATTTCCATGATTTTTTACATATATATCCTCTTATTTACTTGTGTGTGATCCTAGGGTCAGGTGCAGAGGCGTCAGACATGGCGCGGAAAGACAAGGCTGAGATCGGATCAGATTAGCCAAGGCGTCCCGGTGAGTAGATGTACACATCTATGTGGGATCGTCTGGATGGCACGAGGCGCCCGATAGTCAGGATTACTAGTAGTTCTTGTATTTATATGCGTAGTCTCCTAGTCATTCATCTCATTGCATTGCATCATCATATATATATATATATGATATTATCTTATAGGACACTTGCACCATTACCATTGGTTCATACCACACGTGCACTATTCATGCGAGCACACACGCCTTTGGTAATTGCTATGTCACAAATACTATAGAACTTAGAATCGGTATCTGTGCATTGCACCATATATGATCTGTAGACTTGTACCTGTATAATCATTTCATCAGGATGGATACGTCGGATTGTTCCTCATTGCATCATGATTCATGCATAGCTTCTGGTCGTACTTCGTATGGTATATACTATCGTATCATAGACATCCATCATCACCGACATGTTTACTTACTGTGATTCTTCTTGAGGTTTTCAATATTTATGAGATTTATGGATTTTGGGGAAAACCGCAAGGATTTTATAAACCTATTATCATTTTAAAGTAGAAATTTGCGGTTTTCTCGTGATATGATGTGTGTGGCGTCCACCATATGTTTTCTCGGTTCTTGAGCGGTATCATATACCCGATTCGAGGAGAGGGATGCACCGTTTGCGGGTACATGGTGGATCCGGTGCGGTACCTTGGGGCAAGAAGATCGCACAGATGGCGTTGAACCCGGCAGGGGAGCACTACCGACCGGTTATTTTTGACACGGCGGATATGTGAAGGATACCGACATAGTTGTGAGATTTTATGATATGGGTCGATCCGGACTGACGGAGCCCGAGATATTGAGATATTGAGACATTGAGATATTAAGGTATTGAGATATTGAGACATTGAGATAATGGGATATATATATTGTGTCGATGCTTGACATGGATATTCTGTTGATTTCATTGATGATACTTCATTTTATTGCACAGAGTTTTTTCTAAGATAAGAACAAAGATTTTCTCATACCAGACTTGTTCAGGTTTCATGTTTGATTATGCATTCATGTTGCATTCATGTTAGTGCATCGCATCATATCGATATGCGTAGGTTGAGATGCATTTGTGTGCATGATTACGAATGCCTTATTAGATGTTACTTACTACTCACAAGTTGGCAACTCACCCCTGTCGTTCCATAGTATCTTGCAGGTTTGACCCATCAGTGCAGTAGCGGTGGGTGTACTTCCTCTTTTTGCTTCATTGCATCGATTTGCAGCTTTGCTCATAGGTAGGTTGCGAGGATACTTTTGTTCCATCTTGTATTATTATTTATATCTAGTATACTCCATCTACCCTTGTATATTGGACTAGATGGTGAGACTCGTAAGACTTGTATTTATGGTATTTGGTGTCGATGCTCACTTGAGCCGACGTGGTGTTTCTCATTTCTTGCTTTCAGATGCTTATTTCGCACTTTTGATATACATATTGCATGTGTTTGTGATTCCGCCTTTGGCGAAGAGCTAGCTCCCACTTGGGGATGTCTTTATTCATTATTTATATGTATTTTCTTGCGTTGTACCCATTTAGGGGCCAGTATTTACAATGGAGACTTTGCTGAAATTTTGATGTTTTTAAAATGTTTAATGCAACTTATTTGTAAAAATCACTTTCTTTAAATAAGTTTTCCTTCACTCTAGTTCTTTAAATGGTTTAGATTTCTTGGTTTTAGCTTACTTAGATTATGTTACGCGTTGAGACGTTCGTAATTTAAGTGCCAGTCACGTTCCGTACCTTCGGGTCGTGACAAAGTTGGTATCAGAGCGATAGGTTTTACCCTTCTGAGTATAGGATGACCCTTGGTAGATGGAGTAGGTGACTTGAGCAGAGCGACGTAGCGTGTGTATGTTTCGCGGCATACTTACGATACAGTACTCCGCCTAGGTGACATTAGGATATATATGTATTTTCTTGTACTACCTTCCTTGATTCCGGAAATCCTTTGATTCGATCGCAATGTTTCTATCAATCATGTTTCTTGTTCCAGCCACTATACCGCCGAAGACTACGAGGGCCAGAGGGCTACCACCAGGGATGAGATTAGAGCAGTCTCGTTTGAGACGTGGACTGATCAGGGCGGTATGCCTACCCCTCAGGGAAAGAGTGATCTGCCTTCTCCAGGATGGATAGCTAGGCTGGAGTCGAGTATTTAGGACTTGTGACAGATGGTTGGATTATTAGTTGAGGTTAGCCGAGCTCCGAGAGCCGATGATGTCCCTCCTACTGCGGGGACTGTGATTGTACCTACTGCTCAGGCAGCTGTTTCTGTTGTTACCAAGCTTATTTCTGTATCCTTATAGAAGTTTTTGAGGCTGAAGCCTCCAGTTTTTACCGGTACATATGCATTGAAGGATCCGTAGACAATCCTTGACAGGATGGATAGGATTTGTCGTTCATAGAGATGTTCTGACGAGATATGAATTGAGCTTGCGAGTTTTCGTCTAGAGAGGTCTTGCTCAGATGTGGTGCGAGTCAATTGAGAGAGGTCGAGCTGCAGACTTACTTCCTATGACTTGGGATGAGTTCACAGCTGTATTTCTTGCCTGTTTACTTCTGGAAAGCGTTTGAGATGCCCGAGCCCGTAGTTCCGAGTCTCTGCGCAAGACTCCAAGGATGACAGTGTCCGAGTATGATATTTAGTTTACTCAGCGGTCCGATATACTCCTTACCTGGTGGACACTGAAGAGAAACGGATAGAGAGGTTCGTTTGGAGATTGGACATGCAGTTATTTCTTACTATTGGTGCCCAACCTTTTTACACTTACGCCGCTGCTATAGACGTGGCCATGCTGTTGGAGGAGCGCATTTCTGAGACTTCGGCCGTTTTTGGATCGAAGCAAATTTGTACCAGTATGCCAGCTAATAGGCGGCTAGGTAGACATCGTGGCAAGTGTTATTTCAGTATTTTTTTTCGATGCGCGTATTTATTTTGTTGTTTGAACCTGTATCTACGCACTTTGTACCGAGATTGGACTGAGAATCATCCTTGGTTGATCTGTCGATGATTGTTATTACTCCAGTAGGTGAGTCTTTTGCCGCTCGAAATGTTTTTCGCTCGCGTTTGTTTTGTTCGTATCGAAGATAGGGACTCTTCTGTCAATTTGATTCTTCTCGATATGTTTGACTTCGAAGTTCTTCTGGGCATGGATTGATTAGCCACGTGTTATGCGTCCGTGGACTGCCGTGAGGAGGCAATCAGATTTAGCTTTCCGGGTGAGCCAGTTCTTTTTATTTTGGAAGACTATAGCGCTACCCTTTCCAGTTTGATTTCTTCTTTTCTTACCAGCCAGCATTTGAAGAAAGTATGTCAGGGGTTCTTGGCATATGTTTATGATGTTAGAGCCGCATAGGTCCCATTGGACCAGGTCCCGATTGGGAGAGAGTTTCCAAATGTTTTCCTTACGAGTTTCTTGGCTTGTTGCCAGAGCGCGATATTGAGTTTTCCTTTGACTTGATTCCCAGCACGGGGCCTTTTTCTATACCGCCATATCGGATGGACCCGGCGGATCTTAAAGAACTGAAGGATCGGCTGCAAGATTTGTTGGATAAAGGACTTATTTGTCCGAGTGCATCATTTTGGGGAGCTCTTGTCCTGTTCGTCAAGAAGAAGGACGGCAGTTTGCGTTTGTGCATCGGTTATCGTCAGTTGAATTGAGTTACTATGCGGAACAGATATCCCTTAACTCGTATTGATGATTTGTTCGACCAGCTCCAGGGTACGGGACATTTCTCGAAAATTGACTTGCGATCAGGCTACCATCAGTTGTGGGTCCGAAAGGATGATATTCCGAAGACTGCTTTTCACATACGTTACGGGCATTATGAGTTCTTGGTGATGTCGTTTGAGCTCACCAATGCCCCAGCAGCATTTATGGATTGGATGAACTGCATATTCTGGCCGCTTCTTGATCAGTTATTATCGTGTTCGTTGATAAAATTTTAGTACACTTTAGGAGCCGAGTGGGGCCTGGGCAGTAATTGAGGATTTCGTTGCAGACTTTGAAGGAGCACCAGCTATTCGCTAAATTATCCATGTGTGTTTCCTGGTTGGATAGTGTGGACTTCTTGGGACACGTAGTTACGAGAGATGGTAAGTATGGAACCGAAGAAAATCGAGGTCGTTCAGCACTAACCCAGACCTGTATCAGTGACGGAGGTTCGCAGAATTTTAGGTTTGGACGGATACTATTGATATTTCGTACAGGATTTTTTTTTTTGCATATAGCTGCAACGTTGACCGGGTTGACCTGGAAGGGAGTTTCTTTTTTTTGGACTGAGGTATGCGAGCAGAGCTTTCAGCAGTTGAAAACTCGTTTGACTACTACGCCAGTTTTATCTTTGCCTTCAGGAACAGGCGGTTATTTTGTTTATTGCGATGATTCTTGGCAGTTGAAGAAGCACGAGCAGAACTATCCCACTCATGATTTATAGGATGGCTACAGTGGTTTTTGCACTCAAGATTTGGAGACACTACTTATACGGCGAGTCGTGCCAGATATTCACGGACCACAAGAGTTTAAAGTATATTTTTTTCAGCAGCGAGATCTGAATTTGAGACAGCACGGTTGGATGGAGCTAGTGAACGACTATGGCTGCGAGATTCTTTATCATCCGGGAAAGGCGAATGTTGTGGCAGATACTTTGAGTCGGAGGCCCGGAGATAGCTTTTCTTGTTTGAGCACAGTTCAAAGACTGTCGACTGCAGATTAGCAGAATCTTTGTGACAGCCGAGTACAGTTTGAGTTTACGTCGACCGGGGGACAACTTGTCCGTGTCCGTGCACATCCACAGTTATTTGATCATATCCGTGAGGTATAGTCTGATGACGTTCGTTTGTCAGAGATCATGGAGCAGGTTCGACAGAGCTGAGATTCAGAGTTCGTGATTGATGATCAGAGATTACTACGATTTGGGACTCGAATGGGTGTGTCAGATTCCGATGGACCGAGACGCGAGATTTTTAAGGAGGCGCATCAGTCAATATATAGTGTTTATCCGGGTTCCACTAAGATGTATTATGATTTGAGAGAAGTCTACTAGTATGAAGGGATGAAGAGAGACGTCACAGATTTTGTTTTGCGATGCTGACTTGTCAGCAAAGTCAAGGTTGAGCATCAGAGGCCAGCAGGAGAGTTACAACCTTTGCCCATTCCAGGATAGAAATAGGAGCAGATTTCTATGGAATTTATTATGGGTATACCTAGGACTAGTCGAAAGTATGACTCTATTTTAGTGATCGTAGACCGATTGATGAAAGCAGCTCACTTTCTGCCTGTAAGACCACTTTCGGATTCGTTCAGTATGCTCAGATATATGTTGATGAGATTGTGCGACTACATGGAGTTCCGACTTGTAATGTGTCCGACAGAGGCACCCAGTTCACCGGCCGACTATTGTAGAAACTTCAAGAGACTTTGCGTACCAGTTGGGTTTCGGTGTAGTTTTCTTTCCGCAGACGGACGGTTAATCAGAGCGGACCATTCAGACTCTTGAGGATATGCTCCGAGCTTGTGTTCTAGATTTCGGTGGTAGTTGGGATCGCCACTTGCCCTTGATAGAGTTATCCTACAATGACCGCTTCCAGGAGACGATTCAGATAGCTCCCTTTGAGGCGTTATATGGGAGGAGATGTTGATCGCCCGTTTATTGGACAGAGCTCAGTGAGAGCGGTATTTTGGGGCCACAGATTGTGCAGGAGACGACCGAAAAGAACCAGTTGATTCAAGATATGATGATAGCAGCCCAGAGCAGGCAAAAATCTTATGCAGACTGACGTTAGAGCCTACTTGAGTTTAAAGTAGGCAATCATGTTTTTCTTGAGGGTTTCTCCGATATGGGACGTATTGTGATTCGGAAAAAAGGAAAGCTTAGTACCGGATATGTGGGTCCCTTTAAGATTCTCTAGAGAGTCGGCGCGGTTGTTTATCGTTTGACTCTTCCACCTAGATTCCTAGATGTTCACCCCGTGTTCCATGTATCGATGCTCCGCAAGTAACTTCATGACCCCTCTCACGCGATTCGGTATCAGACAATTCGGCTGGAGTGTGATTTTTTTCCTTTCACAGAGCAACCGATAGTCATTCTAGATCGGCAGGTGAAGAAACCGAGATCCGAGGACATACCGTCCGTAAAGGGTTCTTTGGCATGGCCCGAACAGCGAAGAGGTTACGTAGGAAGCCGAGAATGTGATGAGGAAGAAGTATTCCTATCTCTTCGAGGGTACGCGTAGTTAGATTTTAAATTCGGGGACCGAATTTCTTTAAGGGGGAAGATTGTAACGTTCTGAAAATTCTATTAGGTTAATTGTGTATTAATTATTGATAATACGTGTTTTCCGTAAAAACCAAGAAATAATTATTTTTTCACATAGACTTAAATATACCTATTTTAGCTATGTAATTGCTAGTATTGGTATTTAATTAGTCACTTATTAATTGTTAGTTTACTCAAATATTTTCCTTAATTAATTAATTTTAATTGTACACTTATACTCCAAATTAGCGATAATTACAAATTAGAATGGATTAATACAAGTTTTGTGCACCATGACACATTAAACCAATATGTAACATGTTGTTTTTGAAATGAAAAGAAATTGTCAAGAGGGTTCTAGAAATTTAAAGAAAAAGTTTAAATAGAAAAGAAAATTAAAAGAAAATAATAAACAAAGAAGTATGGTGTTTAAATAAATGAGGTATGGGTTTCTTGACTTGGATTCCACTCTCACTCACACACACACACACACCCTCACCCATCATTCTCGACCAGCAGCCAGCAGCCCCACCCTTCCATTTTTCTTCTCATTTCCATTGCCCAAAAACTCCATTTCCTTATAAAAAATCCATAAAATTAACTCGAAATTCTAGCCAAATTATCATCACAAATTCTTTGTTCAAATCTAGCATGGATCTTGGAGTAAGAGAATCATTTTAGGAGGTCAAGTTGCAAGTTTGGTCTCAAAAATTGTGAGGTATAAATTTTAACTCTATGGTTTAATTGTTGGTTAATTACTTTAATCTAGCTTAATTAGGCTTAAATATGGTTTTAATTGAAGGTTAGAATTCTAAAGAGAAGGTTTTGAATTAAAGTTAGGGTTTTTATCACTTGATCATGGTTGCAATGTGTAGTTTAACATTTTAAGACATGAAAAATCTAAACTAGAAGTTAATTTGCTAATTGTTACTTTTAAATTGTCTTAATTAAATAATCTAGTAAACTAATTTCATGTTTAATCTAAGTGGGTGAGATTAAAATCTAGTTAATAATTGTGAAGCCTAATTAAGATATTAAATGAATATTGTGGCCACTAGATTTGTTAAAACATCTAGATTTGCACTAAATGGTTAAGTGATGCTTACTAGGTTTTCGGAATAAATCGATTTTAATTAAGTTTGAGCTTTTGATTATCTATAACCTATTCCCTAAAATATTTAGTGTGTTTTGAATGCGCGATTGGTGCGATCGGGTTCTAGACTTGGTAGTTGTCACGTATAGTGACCCTAGTTATGGTTTGTGGCGTTGTCGCGAGCGAGTTTTGTGCACCAAGTGCGTATGCATCTAGTTAGTGCGCGTTGGTTATCTTGAATCGTTTGTTTCCGCGATTTTTTAATATCTATCCTCTTATTTACTTGTGTTTGATCCTAGGATCGGGTGCACAGGCGTCGGACGTGGCACGGAAAGACAAGGCTGAGATCGGATTAGATTAGCCGTGGCATCCCGATGACTAGATGTACACATCTATGAGGGATCTTTTGGATGGCGCGAGGCACCCGATAGTCAGGATTACTAGTAGTGCTTGTATTTATATGCGTAGTCTCCTAGTCATTCATCTCATTGCAGTGCATCATATATATATATATATATATATGATATTATCTCATAGGACACTTGCACCATTATCATTAGTTCATGCCACACGTGCACTATTCATGCGAACACACATGCTTTTGGTAATTGCTATGTCACGAACACTATAGAACTTGCTTAGAATCAGTATCTGTGCATTGCACCATATATGATCTGTAGACTTGTACCTGTATAATCATTTCATCAGGATGGATACGTAGGATTGTTAGTCATATATACATACCTCATTGCATCATGATTCATGCATAGCTTCTGGCCGTACTTTGCATGGTATATACTATCGTATCATAGACATCCATCATCACCGACATGTTTACTTATTGTGATTCTTCTCGAGGATTTCAGTATTTATGAGATTTATGGATTTTGGCGAATCCGCAAGGATTTTATAAAACTATTATCATTTTAAAGTAGAAATTTGCGGTTTTCTCATGATATGATGTGTGTGGCATCCACCATGTGTTTTCTCGGTTCTTGAGCGGTGTCATATACCCGATTCGAGGATGGGGATACACCGTCTGTAGGTACATGGTAGACCCGGTGCGGTACCTCGGGGCAAGAAGATCGCACATATGGCGTTGAGCCCGGTAAGAGAGCACTACCGACCGGTTATTTTAGACGCGGTGGATATCCGGAGGTTACCTTCGTAGTCATAAGATTTGATGATATGGGTCGATCTGGACTGACGGAGCCCGAGATATTGAAATATTGAGGCATTGAGACATTGAGATATTGAGGTATTGAGACATTGAGATATAGAGATATTGCGACATTGAGATATTGGAATATATATATATATATATATATATATATATATATATATATTGTGTCGATGCTTGACACGGATTTTCTGTTGATTTCATTGATGAATTTTCAGTTTATTGCACAAAGGTTTTTCTAAGATAACAACAAAGATTTTCTCATACCAGACTTTTTCAGGTTTCGTGTTTGATTATGCATTCATGTTGCATTCATGTTTGTATATCGTATCATATCGATATGCGTAGGTTGAGATGCATTTGCGTGCATGCTTACGAATGCCTTATTAGATGTTACTTACAACTCACGAGTTGGCAACTCACCCCTATCGTGCCACAGTATCTTGCAGGTTCGACCCATCGGCGCAGTAGCGGCGGGCGTACTTCCTCTTTTTGCTTCATTGCATCGATTTGCAGCTTTGCTCATAGGTGGGTTGCGAGAATACTTTTGTTCCATCTTGTATTATTATTTGTATCTAGTATACTCCATCTACCCTTGTATATTGGACTAGATGGTGAGACTCATAAGACTTGTATTTGTGGTATTTGGTGTCGATGCTCACTTGAGCCGACGTGGTGTTTCTCATTTCTTACTTTCAGATGCTTATTTCGCACTTTTGATATACATATTGCATGTGGTTATGATTCCGCCTTTGGCGAAGAGCAAGCTCCCACTTGGGGATGCCTTTATTCATTATTTATCTGTATTTTCTTGCGTTGTACCCGTTTGGGGGCCAGTATTTACAAGGGAGACTGTGCCGAAATTTTCGGGAAATTTTGATGTTTTTAAAATGTTTAATGCGACTTATTTGTAAAAATCACTTTCTTTAAATAAGTTTTCCTTCACTCTAATTCTTTAAATGGTTTAGATTTCTGGGCTTTGGCTTACTTAGATTACGTTACGCCTTGAGACGTTCGTAATTTAAGTGCTAGTCATGTTCCGTACCTTCGGGTCTTGGCAATCCACCTCTCCGAAGATACCAAGTTGATTTATGGCACCATATATCAAAAGTTTGGATAGATGCGACCATTGTAGCAGATTTTATCAGATTCTTCCTCATTTATGAGGGGTTTTTGATTGTGGGGACGGTCTTCCCTGCAGGTGCAATCCCCTACAGTTAATTACGTTATCATGTTGCGATAACCACTTTCTCCTTATCCAGCAATTCACTTCATGTCGTGTGTATTTTTGTTTATTTTGGTTGCCCGTGGATTGTATCGGAGACTATTTTATGTCGTCACCCGTAAAGCACGGATTAGTCCAAATCCGTACATTTATGAATTTGGGTTTTGAACTTAGGTTATATATTCCTCTAGTTCAAAAATATTTTATTTTATTTAAGGACCATTAATCTAATTTGGGATTAAGATCAACATAAATATATGAGCATTTGGACTCAACTTATTTTAACTAAGGATACGTTAGTCTTATTTGAGACTAAGATCAACTTAGCAATATTTCAGGATCATTTTTATTTAAGATCCAACAACAGAGCATTTGAGTTCAGCTGCAAGAAAACTTCAGAAGCTTAGCCAATTTGGGCTTGGTCTACTCAGTCTTTTCTTCTTTTCTTTTTTTTGTTCAAAAGTGCTAAGCACTTATTTGGATTCTGTTTGTTCACCCCTTTTTCTTTATGCAGAAGAGCTAAGTACTTGGTATGGGGCTCACATGGAAAGCACGTGAGGCGTTCGGCCCCTTTTTTTGTGGCTCACGTGTATTTCACATGATTGCTTTACTTTTTTGGGTTGCTTTCTTTTGGTGGCTGCCCAATTAATGCAAATGATTTCTTTTTTTTTTGGGCGCTCATGTGGGAAGCACGTGAGGCGCCAAGTTCTTTCCTTTCAGAGATTTAATCTCTGTTAATGGCATTTTGGCCATTAATGATCACCAAGATCTTTGTTTTGAAGATCCGGGATCGAATTTTTTCTTTAAGAACTAAGTTCTTATTCATTTTATAAGAACTAGGTTTTTTAGGGTTAAACCCTATTTTCAGAGGAATTAAATTCTCAGAACATAGGTTCTTCTTTTAATCTAGTTCTTTCCCCTAGACTTTGAGTTTGAAAGACAAAATCATCCCGATGAGAATTAAATTCTCAACTTGTAGGAAGATTTGCTTTGCAAATCTCATATCAGGGAAAGAACCGAGTTCTTTTTATGAAGGATTAAACCCTTATTTTTTTGCTAGGCAAAGGAGATACATTTTCTCTCCACTTTTCTTTACCTAGGGTTTCAAAGAACAAGTAGATCTTCATTGAAAGAGAATTGAATTCTCAGTTGCAGCTTCTATCTTTTTGTTTGCAGAAGCGTAGGAGCGGTTCTCTCTATATAAGACTTGAAGTCTCGGGTCCTTTATATAGTGGAGGCAAATTGTTAATTAGTTTTGAGAAAATCTTTTATTGAGAGATTCCAATTGATTTAATTGGTCTAAACATTTGTTTAGGGAATTTTATCCACCGTTGGATCGTTGATCGAAATATTTCTGTTTTACAGAATATGTTTTCTTGTTTTTAACAAAATTGGAGGAATACTTTCTCATATATAGAATTTTATTCTATTAAACGGTGATTTTTAATCACCATTTGATTTATAATCCAAGGTTGTTCGGTTTAACAAAGCACAATCTTTCTCTGTTTAGAAAGATATAGGAAATATTTTCCATCTCATTGGATTTTTGATCCACCAACTTTCTGTTTAACAAAAAATATCCTTCTCATTTAGAAAGATCTAGGAGATATTTTCCCCTAATAGAATTTAATTCTATATTTAATCACCATTGGATTTTTGATCCAATGGTTTTCTGTTAACAGAAAATATCTTTCCCTTTTTAGAAAAATCAAGCGGGGTATTTTCCTAGAATAGAATTTTTTCTATATAGGGAGGCGCTCTGACGTGTTTAACATGTGATCTCGGTGTTTAGCCTATTTTATTTAGCGCCCATATGCCTTGCATATGGGCGCTCACGTGTTTAACACATGAGGTCAGTTTAGCTTTCAGCCACTTACTCTTAGAATTTAATTCTATGTATAGAGTTTAACTCTATCTGTAGCTAATGCTTCAAAAGGGTGTTCTCACGTGTTTAACATATGATCCCAATCTTTTATGTAGCGCTTATATGCTTTGCATATAGGCGCTCACGTGTTGAAAACGTAAGGCATGTTTAGCCTTTAGTTGTTTGATTGCAGCGCTTATATGCTTTGCATATAGACGCTCAAGTGTTTAACACGTAAGGCTTAAGACGTGGGGAATTCTCCTCTTTTTCGTTTTCCTCCTCTTTTATAAGGGAACAAATGCCCCCAGTGTTGCTCTCGCGTGGCTTGTACGCGAGTGCAACGCTTTCCATATTTACCATCGTTGGATTGCCTAAGAGAATTGGAAGTTGAACCGCTCCCATCACGTTTTATAAATGGTCCTTTTGGCCTTGGAGTGATTACCGTATTTTCATCTTCCTCCTTGAATTTTTTCCTTCAAGAATTTAATTCTCATTTCAAAGCTTAGACCTCTGTCCACAAAACTCCTCTGATCATAGTTAAACCCGGCCAAAAAGAATCTTGGTAAGGATTATGAACAGAGCTTAGCTCTTAGGAAACTTTTTATTTTGTTTTGGATTTTTAATCCATTAATGGAGCTTGGCTCTTTTCTTGACCCGGTCACTTAGAGATCTTAAAAAACTTTTTTTTAGTATACCGTGGGACTTGAATGAATGAGCATCTTCGAGAATCGTTGGTTCTCTTCTTAGGGTTTTATCCTATCATTGATCCTGATCTTTGACGGTTTCTGGAATTTTATTCTATTATTTTTCCCATTTGTTTCCCATCATGGGGAGTTATGATATTTAATCCCATTATTGGAGGAATTTAATTCCATTTTATCTTGCAGAGCTTAGCTCTGAATTTTTTTTGGAACTCTTGGTGATTTTATTCCCCTTCCTATTCTTAAGTATTTTCCTTTTTAGGATTTTAATACCCTCTTTACAGATGTAAATCTGTTGTTATTTTTAATAGAACCCGCTTTTCGGGGATATTGGGAGTTTTTAACTCCACTGTTCATTTAATAAGAATCCTTTTAGATTCTCACAATGGGCACTTTGTCTCATCATTGACGAGCTGCCATTTTGATTTCGTGAGGTCCACTGGCTTCTTAGTCAATAGTCCTATAAGAACAACTCAAACCTTTCGTTGACTGTGTTGGGTTTTTTTGTCCCCTTTTTTAGGTCCACTAGTTAAAGGGGAATGCTCATTTTCCCCTATTTTATGTTGTCCCACCGGGCGTATCAAAATCTGTTCACCGTCTTAATTTTCTTGTCGCTGTATTTTTTTTTATCTTGTATTCATTTTGGTTTACAAATAAAATACATATTTTATTTCATGCCTGCACCTCTCTATCTTTTAATGTCTTGATTCGGCGCTAATTAGTTTATTTACTCGTTTCGGAGTTTCAAGTTTATTCACTCATTTCGGAGTTTCTTGTTTATGTATTCATTTCGGAGTCTCTAGTTTATGTACTCATTTCGGAGTCTGTAGTTTATTCACTCATTTCAGAGTCTCAAGTTTATGTACTCATTTCAGAGTGTTTTTAGTTTACCTTCCTTGGGTTCATAGGTAAACCTGTCCTAACGTTATATGTAGATAATCCCTATTCTTTTTTTTTTGACAAAGGTCCGTTAGGTTTTTGTTACTAGGGTTTTAGTCCGTAGTACAGTCACGTTCGCTGATATATTTCTCAATATGCAGTTTTTAAGCCGCTGTTCGAGTAGCTCCGCGACTGCCGTGTCTCTGATCCCTTCTGAGGCTGAACAAGACGTCTTCAAGTAATCTTCTTACGTCATATTACCGTTGGAAGAACAAGCGTTAGGTATTTGCCATGACGCTTTTACTTGAGATTTGGCTTAATTTGGAGCTCCGATGAGTCATAACCGCACCCTTTTGGGGTGGGATGATCTCCAACGATCTTTAGGCTATGTATATAACGGAGTCAAGACCCAAAGCTAGGAATATGCCGTCACTTCGTTTTTTCTTTGATGATGTCGCGCCGATTCTTTGCTGAAGTAGGGTATATATCTGTAGGCCCTTTATGTTGTATGTATTGCAATTGAAGACCGGAGCTAGGAATATGACATTGTTCCAATTTCAATTGATAGCTACGTTCGCATCCTGCTGAAATGATGGGGAACCCTAGGATAGTCTCAAGGTTGTATATGAACCGTCAATATTTGGAGTTAGGATTTTGCCATTACACCATTTTAACTTTTGTAAGTCCGCGGCGGCGCCCCGGCCGTCGGTCCGATGCCGGAAACGCGGAAACAAAAAAAACTTTGCAAACTAGCAAACCGGCACCACCGCGCACTTTTCACCCGGATCGGGCCATTAACCTAGCAACTAGCAAAGTAAAATACGGGTAGAGAAGTATACCAAGCGATCCGTGTCCTTCGGTCTTCGTCTCCATTCCAATCTCCCGCGGAGTCTCCGTCCGTCACCTCCTCGTCGGAAAAGGGCACCACGTAGCCGGATTCTTTTATGGGCTCCCACCTCTGAACCGAGGCAACTCGGGCGCGAAGTTGGCTAGCCGACGCGTCCAAGGGTACTGTAGGTTGTAGTGTAGATTCACTTTGCCTCATGGGGTTTGTGAAGTTGCCATTAGTTGATGGAAGAATCAAAGAACTTTGGAGGGGGGTTTATGATTTTGGAGCATACAAAATGAGATGATCTAATTTCCCTCATCAAAAATGAAAACCTCTCTCACCCTCTCCAAAAGTGGCCGGCCCCCTTTATCTCTCAAAATGGTGGAGGGAACAATACCAACACAAGAAGGAAGGTTAGTGTAGGAAAAGAGAATGGGTGACCACATACAAAGACCATGATAACAATATCATATCAACCTCAAATCCTTTCTAATCTCAAAAAGCAAAGGAAATGACTAATAAAGAATCTCATCATGAAGCCACACATTTACAAAGGACCCCCTCCACAAAAACTAATTTGCACAATTGCAAATTAGTCCCTCGATCGGAAAAGTCCGGCCGCGAAGCAACAAAGGAAAACCGGCCGGAACGGAATGCAAACTGGCAACTCCAGAAAACTGATCCCGTAATAAATTACAAGAAAACCCCACTACTGCATATACATGCCCGCATTTGTATTCCCACTGAATACAAATGCAACGAGACAAAATCTACACTGTCTAATACTAGGATCCGGCTTAAGCCAAAGCCGGCTAGTAAAATCCGTCCGATCACGATCCGTGCAATACCGCACGTATCTGATCGAACCCTCCATATCTCCATACGGCCTCTACAGCGTTTCGCCCGAAACTTGAGTAATTGTGTGTGTGGTGGACTCTAAAGACTCATCAATACTATGGCTGTGGATTTAACCACTAGCACGTCAGAGGTATTAGCCATACGCGACGGGCCACCAGCTATTGACCAAAAGGGACGTCGATGAGCGAACTCATCCTGACACCCTACTGAGCCTGTCAGTGACAATATCCGTACAGTCCGGTCCGTTCATCTATGAGCATCGCATGGCGGGCCTAGGGGGTTGGTAAAAGTCAGACCCCCAATAGCGGTACAAGTCGTGTCGGAGTGTAGCCCAGAACACCTTGAGATACTACTGGAATACCTACCAGCAAATCTCCTGCCTTGGCCAAGGGCTTTTCATGTTCTGGCTCTCCTAGACACAGCGCGACCTCACCCCCAATACCGGGAGAGACGAACCCCTGCAAATCCGCTCACTGTCTCCATGTGGCTCGGGACTGTACCCAACTAAAACCTGTTTGCACGACTCTTTTGAGCCGTGGTAGGGTAGTAATCAAAGCACAGTGGGAACTCACACGAGACAAATGACGATCTCAGGTCGATGAACTAACCTGTACACATGTCACCAGGGAACTGCTATCTGACGTCTGGTATAATCCTAACTAGCAGGTTCCCGGCGAGTCCTGTCCGGTGTACTCATAACCCAATGAGCACCTGTATATATCTTAGGTGAACCAACTGACACCAGTGGCTTGTGAGACCGGCCACCGCCCCTCGTCGGGGTCTCGACTGTATACACTAGTCTACTCCGGAGTATCGATGCCCTGTCTCGAAACTCCCACGACTAGGGCCCTTTTAAGGATGTGCTTATAGACTCCAGCTCTCACGTATATGATCGCCCTCATACTGCTGGAAGTCAAGCAAGAATCCTAGAGGCTCTATCAACGTGTAATAGCGACTCGTAAGGTCACCTAAAGCAGTACACGATCATAAAGATAAACCAGATAGCATACTATCATCTCGAGTAAGACTGTCCTACCGGTATAGGTCCTCCCTCAATCATTGCAATCACGTGCCTGTGATCCAATAATTGACTATGAGGGCACTATCTCCAACAATCTCCCACTTGCACTCAAGGCTAATTATTGCGATGTCGCATACTCACAGCCTTTGTGATACCGAACACCCAACTCCTCTACTAGTCAGTCTCACAAAGCTCGTTTGTGAAACTATTGCGTTCGAGGAATAGCCTCAGTGAGTGGATCCGCTGTGGTGTTTCTTTCTATGTCTCTCTTTATCTTAAGTTCGCGGAGAAAACCATCTCCCGAAATGAGCAATACCTGTCTCAGAATGTGTCTGGATGTCTGATGGGACCTAGCTCATAAATGAACTCCAAATCCAAACTTCTTAGACGGTATCGTCAACTGAACTTAATCAGTATCGTGCGCCATGCCTTCCCTCAGTATCCACCTGGACCACCTGTCCAAAATACTGCCCCTCGTCAGAGGGAAAACTATAACTCTGACAGCCACTCTGCCATCCAGGTCACCTTGGAAGCCTGGAATGATAACTGTTTCCCAAAGGAGGCTACCGTTATCATTTCCCTAGAACATCCACTTATGTTCTAAAACTGCTTCCGAATGTTTCCCCAGGATTGGATCAATATCAACTTGTTGCATCTACTGCAAGAACAACATCTGGTGTGGTACTTGACATCTTATGATTGACTCAATTGCCCAAGCAAGTGATCTGCCAATCATGTGTATCCCTCTCCCCTTTAGTCTGTAAGACACCTTTAGAGAGGGTGACTCCATTATCTGCAGGTACACCACCATGCCAGGAGTCGTCCATTCTAAATACTTTTAGAATGCGGTCAAAGTGCCCAGATTGGGAAACCACCTAAATCTAGATCTAGTGACCAGAATGTCTGATATAATATCCAAGTCATATGTAGAGAAACCACTGTGTGACGACCAACGTATAACCGATCGTAGTATAGGAATATTACTTCCTACTCTGTGTATGTCATCAAATAACAGGACATCACACCCTACTACCTTCTTAACAGATCCATCCCCTTTTCTGATGAAGTCAAACCTATGACTGCCACATCAGAAATAAATGATCTATCTCCGCTATATCTGCTTTAGTCTATAAATAAACATAAGCCTGATGTCCACTAATGCTTCCGCTGCTCCCACTGACTACGACAACCCTCTGGCAGAGTCATATAGATATGCACTTCTAAAGCCAGTTTAGAACGACGCTATACTCATCCTCCTGCCGGGTCTCACAGTCTGAAACAACAGCAATGGCAAGTCGGGTAAACAAGAACCTCCCTGCCACCGTCCCTGAGCATACCGAAGTACCTCTCGGGTGCTTAAGGTTACCCACTTTATCTGCGGAGTGGCCAATGGAATGTCAAACCAGATTGAATCTTCAAGTTCTTATCAAATCTTCAGTAATCGTTTGCGGTTCTGGAATCACTTCCAGTTCTATCATACTCCCACTACTGTTTTCTGAAAAATCCATTTTTATTAAAACTGTGGCGAGTCAAGAACAATATCACTATTGATCTTCCAGATGGTAGAAAGTCAACCCTCGTCATAGCCCGGGTCAACCCACAAACAGCCATTACAAAAACGTGCCTTGAATTATCCGGAGTCTGGTTTTAAGCATAAGCCGGACAACTCCCCGTATCTTAACAATGTCAAGATATGAACTGTTCTATATCCAATATAGAAACAGAGACACTGATTCAATTGAACCAGATTCAAATCATGCAGCTGTCACCAGTGCATGTCAACTAAATGGAAGGAGGCCGATCATCGTTACTCAACTTAGGAGTACTTCCAATTATGAGTAACCTGAAAGAGAAGCAAGTTCTCTTAATCATTACTATCAACTGAATACCATCCACAAGTATCTACATCTTCGATCACCTTGAAGAATCCCGATACTTGCAATACCTGGTTTTCTACTTTATTCTTATACCCATAACTTCTCAAAACTTGGACCCTGTGTTTCTACGAAACACCTGTCTAAGAACCAGAGAAGTCATAAGTAAACAGAATATAGTACGAGGACCAACCCCTCTGTCCTAATGGACACTGGACAATATACAATACTCTGTATAAGTCCCCGAGTCTAGTGACTCATTCACTGTGTGTTGTAGGTTGAAAACTGTACTTATGGTTAAGAAGAATTACACCGCTGTTCAATGCTCCTTACCTAACCATCCACTGATATAGGTAAATGTCATAGACATAATTTCAAAAAGGTATATTTCACTCTATAAAAATAGACGTACAGATATATCAATTTGAAATTGGTGCATAACAACGGATATTCAAAACCAAATATTTGCCGACCGGCAAACAACCCAGGTGACTTCCTCAAATATCACCAATTACAACGAATCCCGATATAATGAGGATGGTCACCTAATTCCCAATAACTTACTCCCACTCATCATCTGTAAAACCATACAGATGTGAGAATCAAACCTGGTAAATACATACCCTGGAGTAAGTGTCTAATTGGGAAATCAGTTTTCTTTTAACAGTACACAGTGAAACAGAAACATTGAAATGTTTCAATGGGGTATCCTGGTATTCCTAGTAATGCCTCTTCCATTATCCAGATTCACAAGTGTAACCGTATAATTCTTTGCCATTTCACCAAATCCCTTTATATGTCTTTAGTCATTACCTTTTGTACACCCCTTTAGGCCAAATGGTTTTCTTCCTTCCCTACCGTTCGGCACCAGCCTATGGTTTGGAAGAAGACTATCCAATAAGCATAATGGGTGTACTGTCCTAATCCTAGGAGCACTCGCAATGTGAGAGAAGGTGAAGATAAAAGACAACCTGAATGAACTTTATTCCTATTTCTCCTGAACCAGGATCCATCCCCGAACTGGAACAAGTTCCTTTCGAGTTCGTATATAACCATACGATGGATTATCCAATAAACTGGGATCTTCGTAGTGATACGGAGTGTCCTGGAGAAATACAAAGGTGATTTAGGATTGGCGAAGAAATATTTGGTTTGGTCGTGAATATTAGTCGCAATTTACTTTGCCCTCTTACTAATCTCTTGCTTTGTCTTAACTTAATACCTTCTGTACACCATTTAGGCTAATTGGCTTTCTTCATTCCCTACCGGTCGGCACCTGCCTATGGTTTGGAAGAAGACTATCCAATTTGCATAATAGGTGTACTATCTCCTAAACCAAGGAGTACCCGCAATAAGAGAAGGTGAAAGGAAAAGACAACTGAATAGTCCTATTCGTTTTCTCCAGAACCAGAAACCAACCTCGAATTCCTTCGAGTTCGTATATAACCATACGATGGTTTTGTCCAATGGAAGTGGACGTTCGTAGTAATACGGGGTGTCCTGGAGAAAAGGGTAAAAGTAGGAGTGGCAATGAGGTCTGCAACTCTGACAATCCAAAAGCCAGTGTTAAGAAGGTTCAGTCAACTTGGTCACTGAGTCATAGTCTAGGGTCGGGTCAATGGTCGCTGCCAAAGAGAGAGAGAAAAGAAACACTCAGCGTGCACTCTAACCTAGATCAGAAGGGTTATCACTTTATCTAATCTGGAAACCTCCCACTGTAACGTCAAATTCTTCCCTAAACCTGAAAGAAGAATTAGCCGGGATCACCCGAGGAGTAAACCAACTCATCAGTGGGAATCGGGATCCAACAATCATCGCATGATAACGTGACGGAATCCGCTCACGCTATCACACTCCAGAAGGTATGCGCATATCTGGCAAGTTTCAGTTCTTTTGAAACTCCCGATGTGGATTTTTGCCTCATGCTCTTATGACCTTGACTTTGGCCAACATATCATAAGTCACATGTCAAGTTCTACCCATCATTATCCAGGTTAATTTGAACCCACCCGTACCTACCCTTGATTTTGGCCAAAATGGCAGTACGACTGTCCCAAACCAACGCATCTATCTATGCTGCATATGAATACCCAACAGCTACCAAACACCGTGCCTTGACTTTGGCCAACATACACAGCTTGAATACTATTGACTATCTATATGAAACGACGGAGGGCTACGAATGGTTTCAGGCGAAAACCTTTAACGTAATGAACTTGATATCGTTGAAGGAACGGATAGCTTTTTAGAAAAATATAGTGACAAAAACCTTTGCTAAAGAGGTCACTCCCGGTGAAGGGATCTCGGCTCTTTCCCCGTAGAATGAGGTGCAGGATATTCCAACTGAATACCACGATGCAAAGCAAAAGCAATCGGCTATAGTGAAGTTATTGCCCTGACGCAAACTTCTGTCCAAGGGGTCACTCCCGGTGAAGGGATCTCGGCCCTTGCCTCGTCGACTGAGGAGCAGGATATTCCAACTGAATACCACGATGCAAAACAAAAGAGAACGCCCTTGCAATAACAGATTTTTGAAAATGTGTTCCAACAACATCAGAATAGGTTTGTTTAACTTGCATTGATCTGAATCAACGCAGTCCCATCAATTGATCACACCACAAAGAACGAAAATATACTGATGTACGTATATGCCATCCGCATTCGCCACTGGGTCCCGTCATCACCCGTTAGGTTAGCTAACTAACGACAGAGCGGGGACTGGACTAGCGCGGATGCAAAACATATACAACATCTACTAGTATATATATAATATATAATTTTCGCTCAAGGCGTAATAAAATGCAACATCACAGAAATGTACGGCATCACAGAATAATACAGATATCTGGGATCCCCGGGTTTCACAGAGCCGCTGCTGAAACCCGACGTTCCCCTTGGTCGTGTGGATAGCCTGTGCAATGAAAATCCTAGACCCCTACGGGCGCGGCAAGTTACCCGCCAAAACCTGAAGCGAGGCAGCCCTCTTCAGCAACGTGAATGGACCACCCAGCACTTCACGGAATCCGGTAACTTGGGCATCCCTCCTGGGTCAACCTATACCCCCTACGAGTGCGGTGAATAGCCCGCCAATTCTAGAGTAAAGCCCCCTCCATCTCAACGCCATGAGATGCAGGCTTGTTGCCCTCTAGAACCCGGCTATCCGTACACCCCTCCGCGGGGTAATCCTAGTACAGAAAGTAAAAATACACATACAATGGGTATATCGACCGCAACCTGGTCGTGCCCCAAAATAATAATACAAACAGGCAGTGACGGCAGTCCACATGTCGGACGCTCGCCCCGCAATATCAAATGTACATATAAAACAAAACTGTACTAACATTGCATCCAGGCTATCCCCCACGACCGATCCACAACAACATAGCACAATCACAGAACATCAACGTGAATGTCACGTTCGCAAATCCATCTAAAAGGGCTATAACAGATAGACTGGATTTACCGATTAAGTGACATTCACGGTCGCAGATATAATGTAAATACTGTGAACTAATGTGTTTAAACTTTTCGATCGATCAAATTTATCGAAGTGGGCCCCAAGCATTACTGTAGCACTTAAGGATAGTCTAGGCCCAAAAAGAATATTCCAAAAACCCCATTTTCAACCCAGGAGCTCACTGAAAAAATTTGGTCCAATGAATAGTAAAAATGGCCGCGGAACAGCCGCAAATACGTGGGTTTGGCCGCGGTTCCGCGGTGGAATAGTGAGATCACGCTACCAAATTTTCCCAGAATGCTTAGAATTCCCTGCACATGTCACTGCAATGTACTGAAAAATTTTTGGAGCCAAAAAAAATTTCGACAGAAAACTGTGCAAATGAAAATGGGTTTTCGGAAAATCCGTTCGATCGAACATGTAAACACACTAGAACAAGCTAGGCAAGGTTAATGGCGTGGCTCTGATACCATTGTAAGTCCGCGGCGGCGCCCCGGCCGTCGGTCCGACGCCGGAAACGCGGAAACAAAAAAAAACTTTGCAAACTAGCAAACCGACACCACCGCGCACTTTTCACCCGGATCGGGCCATTAACCTAGCAACTAGCAAAGTAAAATACGGGTAGAGAAGTATACCAAGAGATCCGTGTCCTTCGGTCTTCGTCTCCACTCCAATCTCCAACGGAGTCTCCGTCCGTCACCTCCTCGTCGGAAAAGGGCACCACATAGCCGGATTCTTTTACGGGCTCCCACCTCTAGACCGAGGCAACTCGGGCGCGAAGTTGGCTAGCCGACTCGTCCAAGGGTACTGTAGGTTGTAGTGTAGATTCACTTTGCCTCATGGGGTTTGTGAAGTTACCATTAGTTGATGGAAGAATCAAAGAACTTTGGAGAGGGGTTTATGATTTTGGAGCATACAAAATGAGATGATCTAATTTCACTCATCAAAAATGAAAACCTCTCTCACCCTCTCCAAAAGTGGCCGGCCCCCTTTATCTCTCAAAATGGTGGAGGGAACAATACCAACACAAGAAGGAAGGTGAGTGTAGGAAAAGAGAATGGGTGACCACATCCAAAGACCATGATAACAATATCATATCAACCTCAATCCTTTCTAATCTCAAAAAGAAAAGGAAATGACTAATAAAGAATCTCATCATGAAGCCACACATTTACAATGGACCCCCTCCACAAAAACTAATTTGCACAATTGCAAATTAGTCCCTCCATCGGAAAAGTCCGGCCGCGAAGCAACAAAGGAAAATCGGCCGGAATGGAATGCAAACTGGCAACTCCAGAAAACTGATCCCGTAATAAATTACAGAAAAACCCCACTGCTGCATATACATGCCCGCATTTGTATTCCCACTGAATACAAATGCAACGAGACAAAATCTACACTGTCTAATACTAGGATCCGGTTTAAGCCAAAGCCGGCTAGTAAAATCCGTCCGATCACGATCCGTGCAATACCGCACGTATCTGATCGAACCCTCCATGTCTCCATACGGCCTCTACAGCGTTACGCCCGAAACTTGAGTAACTGTATGTGTGGTGGACTCTAAAGACTCGTCAATACTATGGCTGTGGATTTAACCACTAGCACGTCAGAGGTATTAGCCATACGTGACGGGCCACCAGCTATTGACCAAAAGGGACGTCGATGAGCGAACTCATCCTGACACCCTACCGAGCCTGTCAGTGACAATATCCGTACAGTCCGGTCCGTTCGTCTATGAGCATCGCATGGCGGGCCTAGGGGGTTGGTAAAAGTCAGACCCCCAATAGCGGTACAAGTCGTGTCGGAGTGCAACCCAGAACACCCTGAGATACTACTGGAATACCTACCAGCAAATCTCCTTCCTTGGCCAAGGAATTTTCATGTTCTGGCTCTCCTAGACACAGCGCGACCTCACCCCCAATACCGGGAGAGACGAACCCCTGCAGATCCGCTCACTGCCTCCATGTGGCTCGGGACTGTACCCAACTAAAACCTGTTTGCACGACTCCTTTGAGCCGTAGTAGGGTATTAATTAAAGCACAGTGGGAACTCACACGAGACAATTGACGATCTCAGGTCGATGAACTAACCTGTGCACATGTCACCAGGGAACTGCTATCTGACATCTGGTATAATCCCAACTAGCAGGTTCCCGGTGAGTCCTGTCCGGTGTACTCTGTAGGGTTCCTAGGCACACTATAGAGGTCTCACAAGGCATCAACCATGCCAATTTCAAATTTTATGGGTGCCGAGAAACCCTAATCCGGATCGTGGACTAGATGTTTAGGCGAAATACGAAACTAGTTAACACTTTAACTAAAGGAGAAAGACTACAACCTTTGTAGATCCGGTTCTCCACTTCCTTAGCTCCACGTAGGTGTCCTCTCGCTGTCCATCTCGAATCCCGAACTCAATCGTCGGCTTCATCGGAGAAATGGGCGGAATAGGTCGTCGGCTTCGTGCCGAAGATGATCTACGTCGAGGTTGCACAAGTTCAAGCTCCAACTTCACTAAGTTGTGAAACTTGTGAAGAAAACACCCAAAACAATTTGGCAAGAGGTAGAGGGTGAAGAAATAGGAGGTGGGTCCACTTTAGAATTGGATTTCACTCACTTTTGCTCAAGTTGCCATTGATGGGCTTAAGCTTTTCTTGAAGAAGAAGATGATCAAGAAGAAGAAAGAATATGATAAGTCATTTAAAATGAAAAAGAAAACAATACTTATCATATCCTAACTAAGGTTAAGTGTAGAGAATATACCATGGTTACTTGGATGAGTTAGGGTTAAGCATGAAGACAAGAATGGTTGCATAAGTCAAAGCTTCATGAAGCTTCAATAAGAGACAAAGAAAGCCACCATTCTCATCTAAACCTTTTCTAAATAAATAAACAAATAAATAAATAAAAAGTCAAAACCCTAATCATCTCTTAACCATGGTTTAATTCTTCACACTTAACCATATGAGCAAGTATCATCAAACATGATACAAAGATGTGCACAAAAGTATATCACATATACAACATGTACATCAAGTGAGAAAATCCATTTAAAGTGAACCAATACCAGTTAATGCAAAGTAATATATCAAATATATAATTATACATTAAATCATTAAATCAACACTTGATTTAACGATCTGGTCATATCGCATATAACCGACCAGTATCCAATGTATCGTTTTATCGAATCAATGATTCGATAACTAGGTCATATCGCATACTACCAATCGAAACATTCATCGTGAGAATGAAACGCGGTATCACATACACGCATTATTCTCGGTCCCGCACATATCTCATATGCGCTCCTATTTCGTTGCGCTTGAGCCAGGAAACCTCTGTGTAGGACTCTAAAGACTCGTCAATACGCTGGTAGCAGATGATGATCATATCAAGCACCCACAAGCCGCAAGCGGTCTGCTAAACGTAACGGCCATCCGGGTATTGAGCGATTAGAAGATCGACGAGCTAGCCCGCTCACACTCCTGTGAATCCAACCGGTAACACTTACCGTACAGTCCGGTCTGTTCGTCTGATATGTCGCATATCAAGTTTAGGGGTGGTAAACGTCAGACCCCAATAACCGATAAATCGTGCCGATGTGAGGCTCATAACGGGTCGAGAAACTACTGGTAACACTTACCAGCAAATCTCTGATCGGCCCTTGCCAGGGACTACCCTGTTACGGCCAATCGAGCACTGCGCAACATCAACCCCCAATACCGGGAGAGACGAAACCCCTCCTATCGCTCATTGCCTCCATGTGACTCGGGACTGTACCCAAAGACCACCGTTTTGCATGCCCTCATGGACGTGGTAAGGTGGAGATCAAAGCACAGTGGGAATCACACAAGACTCTATGACGATCTCGGGTCTACAGACTAACCTGTACAAGTGTCACCTGAGAACTGCCATCTGACGTGAGGTATAATACCATCTGGGAGTTCTCGGCGAGTCCGTCCACTGTACCCAGTCTCCACTGAGCACCCGTATACCATCTCTGATGTCAAACACCAATGGATATGGGATCATCCATCGCCCATCTCATGGGTCGAGAAGCGTATACGCTAGTCTACACTGGTATATCGATGCCCTGTCTCGATATACCCACGACTAGGGACCTTGAAGGATGTACTTATAGACTACCATGTCCCCACTAGTATGATCTGCATCATAGTCCAGGTAGTCAAGTACACATCCTAAGGGCTTTATCAACATGTAACTATAAGACAGTTTAAAGAGACAAGTGTACATGTTAAGATAAAGAGCAACCAGATAGCATACTATCATATCGAGCAAGAAAGTCATCTCTATATATGTCCAAGCATCCAATATAATATACATCATCTGTACAATACTGGCCTCTAGGGCACACATACAACTAACAATCTCCCACTTGCACTAGGGCCAGCTGCTGTAGTATCGCATACCGAGCATCCCGAAGAGTCTCTCAAACTGTATCTGGGGAATGACCTTTGTGAGTGGATCCGCCGTGTTGTTCTTCGTGTCAACCCTCCTGACCACGATCTCCCGGCGAACAACTATCTGCTGGATCAGGTGATACCGCCTCAGAATATGCCTGGATCGCTGATGGGACCTGGGTTCCTTGGCCAAAGCCACCGCTCCATTGTTATCGCAATACAAAGGTATTGGATGCTCAATGGATGGAACCACTCCAAGTTCAGTAATGAACTTCTTGATCCAGACAGCCTCTTTGGCAGCATCGTTGGCAGCGATGTATTCAGCCTCCATCGTCGAGTCTGCCACGGTTTCCTGCTTGGAACTCTTCCAGCTAACCGCCCCTCCGTAAAGGGTAAAGACAAATCCCGACTGCGGCTTAGAGTCGTCCTTATCACTCTGGAAGCTCGAATCGGTAAAGGACTCCACTTGGAGTTCTCCATTACCATACACCAAGAGCATCTCTTTAGTCCTTCGTAAGTACTTGAGAATGCTCTTCACAGCTGTCCAGTGACTCTCTCCAGGATCAGCTTGATACCTGCTCACTATACTTAGTGAGTATGCTACATCGGTTCTGGTACATAGCATCGCATACATGATAGAGCCTACAGCCGAAGCATAGGGTATCCCTTGCATGTGAGCTCTCTCCAAATCAGTCTTGGGAGACATCTCTTTGGAGAGAGTGACTCCAGAGATCGTGGGCAAGTTCCCACGCTTGGAATCTTCCATACTAAACCTTTTTAGTATGGTGTCAATGTACCTGGATTGGGACAATCCCAATATCCGTTTGGATCTATCTCTATAGATCCTAATTCCCAATATGCAGGAGGCATCACCAAGATCTTTCATTGAGAATCTTTGTGATAAGAAGAGCTTGACCGATTGCAGCATAGGAATATCATTTCCTATCAAGAGTATGTCATCCACGTACAATACGAGGAAGACAACCTTACTCTCTGCCACCTTCTTGTAGATACAAGGTTCATCTGGGTTTTTGACGAAATCAAACTCTTTGATAACGACGTCAAAGCAGATGTTCCAACTCCGCGATGCTTGCTTTAATCCATAAATGGATTTAAGCAGCTTGCACACCTTCCCGCTGCTCCCACTGTCTACGAAGCCCTCTGGCTGAGTCATGTACACGCACTCTTCTAAATCACCATTTAGAAAGGCGGTCTTAACATCCATTTGCCAGATTTCGTAATCATGATATGCAGCGATGGCAAGCATGATCCGGATGGATTTAAGCATAGCCACTGGAGAAAAGGTTTCGTCATAGTCCACACCTGGTCTTTGACGAAAACCTTTTGCAACAAGTCTAGCTTTGAAAGTCTCCACTTTCCCATCTACACCAAGTTTTTTCTTGAAGATCCACTTGCTCCCAATGGGTTTTACCCCTTCAGGAGCAACTTCCAAAGTCCATACTTTGTTGGTGTACATGGATTCCATCTCGGACCGCATAGCATCCAGCCATTTCACCGAGTCACTACTCGTGATGGCCTGCTCGAAGCTAGTTGGGTCATCATCCTCCATGATGCAATCCTCGCTTCCACCGTCTATGAGAAAACCGTAGTATCTATCAGGTTGGCGAGGAACCCTACTAGATCGGCGGAGAGGCTGAGGTTCATTGGGAGCTACTGAATCTTCTGGTTCCACTAAATCTTCAGTTACGGTTTGTGTATCTGGAACCTCTTCCAGCTCTACCACTTTGCCACTAATTTCTTTTTCAAGGAATTCCTTTTCTAAAAAGGTGGCATGTTGAGCAACAAACACTTTTTGTTCCTCACTGTGGTAGAAAAAATACCCATATGAGTTCTTTGGATATCCCACAAACTTGCAAAGAACTGACCGTGCCTCGAGCTTGTCCGGATTTTGTCTTTTGACATAGGCTGGACAACCCCATATCTTAACTCGTTTAAGATATGGCCTCTTCCAACTCCATATCTCATATGGTGTGGTAGGTACAGATTTAGATGGAACTTGATTCAATAGGTATGCTGCTGTCTCCAGTGCATATCCCCAGAAGGAAATAGGTAACTCAGCTGTGCTCATCATAGAGCGCACCATATCCAATAGGGTGCGGTTCCTCCGTTCAGATACACCGTTGTGCTGTGGTGTATATGGAGGAGTCAGCTGAGAGAGAATCCCATTCTTTTTTAGGAAGTCCAGGAATTCATTGCTCAAGTATTCACCTCCTCGATCAGATCGAAGGATTTTAATACTTTTTCCGGTTTGGTTCCCGACTTCTTGTTTATATTCTCTAAATTTCTCAAAAGCTTCTGATTTGTGTTTCATCAGGAACACATATCCGAATCTAGAGAGATCGTCAGTGAATGTAATGAAGTACGAAGAACCATCCCTGGCATGTGTAGACATGGGACCGCATACATCACTATGTATCAGTACCAAGAGTTCGGTAACTCTTTCTCCGTGTCCCGTAAACAGAGTTTTGGTCATCTTGCCTTTGAGACATGACTGGCAAGTGTCATAAGATGAAAATTCGAATGGTTTCAAATATCCATCCTTATGCAACTTAGCCAGTCGTGTCGCATTGATGTGACCCAGTCTACAATGCCACAAGAAGGATTCGTTCATCTCTGAACTCTTCCTCTTGTGTGTGTTTGTTATGCTCAGAATTGTTGATTGATTTAGAACATAAATGCCATTGCACAACGTGCCTGATCCAACCAACTTTTGGTTACGGAAAATGTTCATAACATTGTCCTGTAATACAAAATTATATCCTTCTTTACTTAGCAAAGAAACCGATATAATGTTGCATATCAGGTTCGGCATGTAATAGCATTCGTTCAGAACCAATGTATTACCAGTTGGTAATACAAGGTGATATTCCCCGACAGTCTTAGCTGCAACAATTGCACCATTTCCAACTGTAATGTCTTTATCACCTTCTCCAAGTTCTCTACCTTTTCTAAGCCCATGTAACTGATTACATATATGGGATCCTGACCCGGTATCTAATACCCAGGACGTAGGGCAAATGGAGAGACAGTTCTCTGTAACGAACACACCCGAAGAAAATGCATCATCATGTACTTTCTTCATTCGGGTGGCATGGGAATCCTGGTATTCCCCTATATCCTGTTCAGTCCTATAACTCTTATAGGAAAGAACGGAACCATTATTCCCCAGCACAGTATAACATGCGGGTTCGGTCAATACATCCATATTATTATCTTTATTAAGGCATGAAATGGTCGCTACCTGGAGAGAGAGAGAAGAAAACACTTTAGCGTATGCTCGTGCAAGATCAGATTGGTTATTATCTTATCTAATCAGGATGGCTCCCACTGCTTTTTATCAAATCTTCCTTCAAACCCTTAAAGGAAAGACTAGCCGGGATTAATTACACACTACAAGTTCGCCAATCTTTCAGCCAGGCCAGTGTCGGTACTTTGAGGGAGGTCCCCCGTGCTTTCGCACGAACCTACTTAATGTAAACCTCGTTTTCCCAGAGGCGTAACCTCGTTAACACCTTTCTAGACACCTACTTGATCGGCTAATTGTAATATGTAAAACTCTCCCAGGAGTAACTCTTACTCGCAGTGGGTATCGGGATCCAACTATCTCATAGAAGGTATGCAATCTCATTGCAAATTTCAACACTTGAAATTCCCGATAATGCTTTTGCCCCAAACGATCTATGACCTTGACAAGGTCAACAAACCATAGACTGTAAGTCAAGTTCAACCCGTCATTTCTTGATTGAATCAAACCCACCCGCACGACCCTTGACAAGGTCAACAAGGCCGTACGACTACCCTAACTCAATCTGCATCATATGCATAAGCAGATATGTAACACCTTAGAATGTGTTTTGTAGCTAATTATATTTTAATGTATGGGTTTTAATAAAAAGTTTACCAAATTAAGTTTTAAATATTTTATCCTATTTAATGTGTATTTTATTAGAATTTTGTTAGGCACACACACACTTGTGCATGTAAACTAGGGTGTTATTTGTGGTTTAACCATTGCTTAGTCTAGTTTTATTGTTGAGGTGTTTGGGTTAAATAGTTATGGTTGTTATTAGGAATTTGAAAATGATTTTTCTTTTCTTCTTTTCTTTATTTAAAGGGGTTTTAGTGTGGTTTGAAATGTTGACTTTGTGAGAGGGATTGAGTATGGTGAGCATGGGGTGAACCATGCCTCATTAATGATGAGAGAGAAGGAGAGAGGGAGGGGTTGTAGCCTTGCACTCATTCTCATTCTCTTTTCCCTCATTCTCTCTCTCTCACAACACACACACACTCACTGATACACAGCAGCAGCAGAAGCTGAAGCAGCAGCAACAACAAAAACAATAGCAGCAGCAACAGGATCAGCAGCAGCAGCAGCACCAACATCAACAACAACAACAACACAATAACAGCTTCAACAGCAGCACCCTCAGCATTAGAAGTGGCAGCAGCATCCTCATCATCATCAACAACATCATCAGCATCACCATCATCATCATCAGCAGTAGCAGGAGCAGCAGCAACAGCAGACATCAACAGCAGCAGCTAGCAGCCCCAGCACTTGCAGTAGCTCCACACACCTCTTCACCTGCTTTCTTGGGCTCTTTAGGGTCCAATAGGGTATATTTCCGAACCCTATTTCTGGTTTGCTTAGATGTGCATCGATTGCTTCGATTAGTGTTAAAATAGCTAGTTTAGTGCTAGTTTAGTGATTTGTGAGGTATTGTGGTAAATTGTTGATCGTGTTAGCTACCTTAGGTTAATTTAGTGTTAGTAGGGTCACTCACACTGAGAAATCCCCTGATTTCACTAAAATACCATAAGGTTTCTATTTTGTGCAAAATTGTCGTTTTTAAGCGATATTTGTGACTTTTGTGATCTGCTTTAGACCCGGACCTTGCAGGGTAAAATTGAGGAAACTAGAACATGCTTGTTAGGTCTAGATACCACCACCAGAGCACGAGCCCCTACCTCCCAAACCTGGCCGCCAATTTCTCTGTATTGGCCGCAATTTGCGGCCCAAAGGTGGGCTGGGGTGTTGGGGTTTTGAGTATGGTTCTCTGCAGTGTTTTCTAGGTCTTTGGTATGTCTAGTTTTGTAATATCTTGCCTGTAGGAAAATCTGGGACTATATGTCGTTTTGCATGTCCGTTGTGTTTGCGCGATACGCGCGATACGTGAGTGGGTTCTGTGATCCAGCGTATCGCTGCGTGTCGCGATGGGTTTTTGACGCGTACACACACGATTCAGCGTATCGTGCACACGCGCGTTTAGTTCGCGACGCGAGTTTCTCGTTTTGGTTCGATATCGCGTTTCGCGGAATATTTTGGCTTATATGTGATATTTATGTCGTATTTACAGGTTTGCAGGCAGGAGCTACGGACACTACTACGGGGGGAGCAGATGGTAGGATTCACCTAGCGTGGAGTTTAGGTGAGTAGATATAACATCTACAGGGGAATCGCCCGCATGGCATTATGCGTCTGGGCTAGGATTCAATTACCTGTCGTACATTCTACGTCATTGTAGAATTGCGCCTTACTGCATTTCCTTGATATAGTTATATACTGTGACTAGCAGCCGTAGGACACTGCACACATTATTGACGGTTCATGTTGCACGAGCACGAATTGCATGCTACACACACGCCGTCAATAATTGCCATGTCACACACTACCCCTTATAGCTACCATTGCTTGTCACACTTGACACCTAGCTTATCGGTATACCTATAGTGTATCATACCTTTAGTGATAGGTATATTTTCACTTTGCGATACAGCTACAGGTATACCTCCTACATATTTTACCTACACCGGGAGGGATTTCCTACATATGTTACTTATACCCAGGGGGGGTATACGACATCAGTTCCTATAGGAAGATACCTATACTTTGCTACACCTGCATGTTAGATACATATTCAGTTGTTGTTGCATATTCACATTTACTGATGTTACTTAGCTGTACCTTATCGTGTTTTCGCATACATCTGGTTCAGCTATATACTTGTGTTTACCTGCTCGCATTCAGATATATCGCATACATTTATTCCTGGATTTATGCATTGTTTATCTGGATTTTATATGATGTTTTCGGGATTTGGGAACTGCGGGAGTTCATGAAATTATGCATACATGTAACAACCCGGTTTCCTTGATATGATATTTGAGCGTCCCCCATGAGTTTTATCGGTGCCGATTATCTACTCCATACGAGGTGTGGTTGCCGTATGAGAGTACATGGTGAGGCCCGGTATGGTTCCCCTCGGCAAGAAGATCGATGGGTTTGCCGATTGAGCCTGGAGGCGGGCGAGTACCTACCGGTGATTGTTTGGACCTGGCAGTTGTCCGGAGGCTACTGGCCAGAGTCGAGAGATGGATGCGGGAGGATCTGTACTGGCGGGGCCGAGGGCCGATACCGCAGACGGACCCCGTGGGCTGATCCGGACTGACGGAGCCCGATATACGAGGATTTCTGTGTCGATGCTTGGCACACGGTTTCATGATATTTCTTTAACCCCTTTTTGTATATATAACAGGGATTTAGCCGTTGTTATATAAACCCTTACACCAATATTAGTGGAATGGGACGCTAATATATGTGTATTGCCCCCATCATATTTATTTCTGTATATATATATATCTTTAGGATGTTAGATTCTTACTTGAGATTGGACTTGGGATACTAGGTGATTCATTGGGACTTGGACATTGGATATACCTATGTGATTGGTGATTTGTACATTCGGGATATAGGAGATTACTCGATATTGTACGTTGAGGAGATGTGAGACTTATATGATGTGAGTGCCCAATGTGGGGGCTGATTTGAGGATCTGGGATTGGAGTATCTTGATGGATTGTGATCCTGCCACGACGTCAGGTTTCCGTGGAAAATAACATATTCCACCCTATACCTCACCCTTACCTACCTTATGCACAGATTCATATATTGGTAGTACTTGTAGTGTACCCTTATGATAGTTGCATATTTGCTTTCTCATATCTCTATTGCATAGTTAGTGCATACTATTGTCATGTTACTATTACTTCGCATATTGATTGTACCTGCTAGTGTACTCTCATTATTTCAGCATTGCATGACACATCATTGTTGTAATCGCATATCTTAGATTCATGCTGTACGTGCATTCCTGCGATTACCTGCATATGTTTTATACTATTCACGAGTTGGCAACTCACCCCCGTTGTGCCACAGGTGTTTCAGGTTGTTTCCCAGAGTAGTCGAGGCAGGCTATTCCTCTATTCAGCTATCCAGCTACCATCTTTTGCTACAGATACCGCATCAGCTCACAGTACCATTTTGCTTAGGTGGGTTAGATGGTTATCTGTATTTCATATTGTATATTCATTGTATTTTGTACTCTCCATCTACTACTGTATTGTTGACATAGAGACTTGGTGAGGACGTTATGTGTATTATTGTGGATTTGATGTCTTTTATATACAGCTTTTTCTCTACTGTCATTATTTTTGCGTTGCCTTCATCTTGACTTGTCTTTACAAAAAGGGGGTGTTGCTAAAATTTTAAAGAAAGAAAGTAAGACTTTTAAAGAATTTGGGTTGCGATTTCAATTGTTTCTAAACTTGTATTATCTTTTCAGTAATTTTTTCTTGGTTTAGATTTCTGGGTTTGGCTTTCTTTTACTACGTTGCGTCTTTAGGCGTTGCGTAGTATTAGGGCCGTCACGGGCCATTTTTGGGTCGTGACAAAGTTGGTATCAGAGCGTTAGGTTTTACCTTTCGGAGTGTAGGATGACCTCTGTATGATGGAGTAGGTAGCTTAAGCAGAGTAACGTAGTGTGTGTATGTCTGCAGCATACCCACAGCGCGGTACCTTCCATTAAGTGACCTAAGTACAATTTGCTTGACATTCCTTCCTTGATGATTCATATCTTTGAGATTCGAATTCCTCATTCTTATCGAATCTCATCTTATATCCATTTGTAGCCTTGCCGCCGATGACTATGGGGACTCAGAGCGATGCAGCGAGGGCCGAGGTCAGAGTTGGCTCGGGTGAGTCGAGTACTGACCAAGATGGCACTCTAGTTGCACAGGTGCAGACGGATCAGCCTACGACCTATACCATGGATAGACTTTTGGTAGAGATGCAGGAGTTCCGCCAGACGATGAGTTCTTTAGTTGACGTCGTTCGGGAGCTACGACAGGAGGTTGTCACCCCTGTTACTCAGCTGTCCCTTAAAGTCAGCATGCAACAGTCCGTCACCTACATAGCACCAGTGGTTGCAGCTCCAGTTGACGAGACACATATTCCAGGACAGTGGAGGACTCATACCAGCGTACCAGCCCAGAGACAGAGGTTTGGTCGTCGAGACAGATTTCGTGGCCGTCGCGGGAGTAGCAGAGGCTTAGGACGAGGGCATCGTTCAGCTCTCAGCCCCAGGATGGTCAGCAGTCAGCACGTAGATGTTTTCGATGCGGGAGCCTTCAGCACTTCGTCAGGGACTGTTCCTTAGCACCTCGTCATGATCATTTTCAGAGAGGCCGTAGACGTGGAAGATTCGCTCAGAGGGCTCAGTTTACCAGAGGAGTTCATCCAGCTGCGAGTAGAGTGCAGACACAGGAGTTTGCTTCTACTCATCGGGACGCGCAGACGTCCAATATGGAGTTTTCAGGTACCTTGAGTTTTATGTTCTTTTGATGTATTTGTTTGTTTCTTGCTTGTATCGTTGTTGGGTAGTTTAGTAGTAGTTGTTTTAACTTCTGTCAGCGATTCTTTTGTTGCGCGACACGTATTTCAGTTTTGTGCCAAGCGGATAGGAGGTAGAGATTCGTCCATCGTTTTGATCCTTCTAGAGATGTTGGATTTGACGTTCTCCTGGGCACGGACTGGTTAACTACGTGTTAGGCGTCTGTGGACTACCGTGAGGAAACAGTCAGGTTTGTTTTCCCCGGCAAGTCAGTTCTTGTTGTGCAGGTGGATAGTTGTACCGCCTTTCACAGCTTGAATTCAGCCTTTTTCGCTAGTCGGCTACTGAGGAGATGTCGTAGATTCTTGGCGTTCATTCGTGATACCGGAGCCACAGTGGGATTATTGGACCGGATTCCTTTCGTGCGAGAGTTTCTCCGACGTTGTTCCGGATGGGCCGGCGAAGCTGAGGGAGCTTAAAGGATCAGCTGCAGAGATTTGGTTTGGGGAGTTTTGTGCGTCTGAGTGTTTCGCTTTTGGAAACTCCTATTTCTGTTCGTCGAGGAGAAAGACGGCAGTTTAGGGTTGCGTATCGACGGATCGTCAATTGAACCGGCTTACGGTGCGGATAGGTATCCTTCACCTTGCCGTGGCGATTTCTTCGATCAGCTCCAGTGTGCGAGACATTTTTTCTAAGTGTGTTTGGGATCGGGTCATCATTATTGCGGATTCGGAGTGACGACATTCCGAAGACTGCCTTGTGCGTGCTACGGGCTTTGTGTGTATCGGTGAGTCGTTAGGTTCCCTGATGCCCTAGCAGCATTTGTTGATTTGATGAACCAGATTTCTGCAGGCCGTTCCTCGACCAGTTTTTGGTTGTGTTATTTACGACACTCTGGTCTACTTGATGTGTCTTGAGGGACAGGAGTAGCACTTGAGGATTTGTTATGCAGATGCTGGGAGAGCACCAGCAGTTGCTAAATTCTCGGAGTGTTTCTTTAGGCTTGTTGTTTTGACTCCTAGGTCTTGTAGTCACGGGAGACGGTTTCGTATGGTTTCGAGGGAGATCGTGGCCGTACAGCTTAGGCCCAGACTTGTGTGCAGGACGGAGATCCGCACATTGTTGGGCTTAACAGGTTTTACCACCGTTTCAGGCAGGATTGCTAGAGTGGTGCTGCACCAGTGACTGAATTGACCAAAAGGAGGTTTCTTTTCTTTGGACTGAGGCATGTGTACGGAGTTTTCAGCAGTTGAAGATCCAGTTAGCAACTGCATCAGTCTTTCTTTGCTTTTGGTTCGGGCGACTTCGTTGTTTAACTGTAATGTTTCTTGAGTGGGCTCGAGGGTGTACTGAGGCGACACTATAGAGATATCGCTTTTGCTTTCCCTACGTTTGGAGGAAGTACGAGAAGGATATTCCACTCATGATCTGGAGATGGCCGCGGTGGTTTTGCGTTGGAGTTTTGGAGACACTACTTGCTTGAGAGTCGTGTCAGATTTTTCCACGGACCACTAGAGCTTAATGTACATCTTCCTGCAGCAGATTTGGATTGTTGTGTTAGTCTTCTGCAGATTTACAGTTCTTGTGTGATCGTCGAGTATAGCTTAGTTCGTCTCTACGGAGGAGACAGCTTGCTCATGTCCGCGCCCGACCATTTCCCTTGAATCGTTTTCGCGAGACACCGCCCGTCGAAGCTCATACGTCAGAGGTACTTGAGCATACTCGGCGGGGTAATGATTCGGAGGCCTTGAATTGTGACAATGGTGTGCTAAGCAGGGACGTGCAATCCTAGAACATGCACATCTGTCAACTCTCAGTATGCATTCAAGTTCCACCAGCTTTGGCGTGACTTATGAGATAGTTACGAGTGGACAGGGATGTAAAGAGAAGTTTCAGGTTTCGTTTCAAGTGTCTGTCTTGTTGTGTGCTTTGGGTCGAGCATCTGAGGCCAGCTGGAGAATTGCAATCTTTTTACCGTTCCGAAGAAGGAATGGGAGCAGATCTCCATGAATTCCGTTATGGTTTCTACCCAGTTAGTTAGGGTGTGACTCCATTCGGATTCTTGTCATCCGGTTATACTCAGTTTGCTCAGTTGTTTTGTTAAGTTTGTGTGCTTGTTTGTTTGTCGGCAGCTTGGGATCGTCACTCGCCATTGTTAGGGTTCTCCTTTGATAGCTGTTATCAGGAGACACTCCAATTGGCCACCCTTAGGCTAAGGGTTAGGTCGTGTCGACCACCAGCCTGCTGTTTTTCTGACTCTGCGTAAGTAGGACTTTGGACCCCAACTAGTCTTGAGATTTCGGAGACGGTCCAGTTGTGTTAGGACAGGATGGGGATTGTACATTTCGAACTGAGGTCTTATGACGAGGGTGTTGGTCATAGACTCGAGTTCGTAGGACAGATCATGTATTCCTATGGACCTTCCGACGAATGACGTGTTGGATGTTGGGAAGCTTATCCCAGGATTTTAGGTCCTTTTAGATCCTATAAGCGAGTTAGTTTCGTTGCCTTCAATTTGGCACTTCCGCCCAGATTATTGGATTTTCACCCCGTATTCCTTGTGATGATATTTTACAACTACCTTCTTGACCTTTCTCACATGATTTGGCACCAGACCATTTAGCTGGATGCGATCTTTCGTTCACCCGCAGCCATGTGTGTTAATGGTTTGACAGGTGGAGAAACGTCGGTCAAAGGTCTTGCCATCTGTGAAGGGTTTTCTTGGGCGTAGCCGTATAGTGAGGTAGTCACTTGGGAGGCTGCGAGCGAGATTTGAGGATTTTAATCTTCTCTTTGAAGGTATGCGTATCAGAATATTTTTAAATTCGGGGACGAATTTCTTTTAAGGGGGGGAGATTGTAACACCTTAGAATGTGTTTTGTAGCTAATTATATTTTAATGTATGGGTTTTAATAAAAAGTTTACCAAATTAAGTTTTAAATATTTTATCCTATTTAATGTGTATTTTATTAGAATTTTGTTAGGCACACACACACTTGTGCATGTAAACTAGGGTGTTATTTGTGGTTTAACCATTGCTTAGTCTAGTTTTATTGTTGAGGTGTTTGGGTTAAATAGTTATGGTTGTTATTAGGAATTTGAAAATGATTTTTCTTTTCTTCTTTTCTTTATTTAAAGGGGTTTTAGTGTGGTTTGAAATGTTGACTTTGTGAGAGGGATTGAGTATGGTGAGCATGGGGTGAACCATGCCTCATTAATGATGAGAGAGAAGGAGAGAGGGAGGGGTTGTAGCCTTGCACTCATTCTCATTCTCTTTTCCCTCATTCTCTCTCTCTCACAACACACACACACTCACTGATACACAACAGCAGCAGAAGCTGAAGCAGCAGCAACAACAAAAACAATAGCAGCAGCAACAGGATCAGCAGCAGCAGCAGCACCAACATCAACAACAACAACAACACAATAACAGCTTCAACAGCAGCACCCTCAGCATTAGAAGTGGCAGCAGCATCCTCATCATCATCAACAACATCATCAGCATCACCATCATCATCATCAGCAGTAGCAGGAGCAGCAGCAACAGCAGACATCAACAGCAGCAGCTAGCAGCCCCAGCACTTGCAGTAGCTCCACACACCTCTTCACCTGCTTTCTTGGGCTCTTTAAGGTCCAATAGGGTATATTTCTGAACCCTATTTCTGGTTTGCTTAGATGTGCATCGATTGCTTCGATTAGTGTTAAAATAGCTAGTTTAGTGCTAGTTTAGTGATTTGTGAGGTATTGTGGTAAATTGTTGATCGTGTTAGCTACCTTAGGTTAATTTAGTGTTAGTAGGGTCACTCACACTGAGAAATCCCCTGATTTCACTAAAATACCATAAGATTTCTATTTTGTGCAAAATTGTCATTTTTAAGCGATATTTGTGACTTTTGTGATCTGCTTTAGACCCGGACCTTGCAGGGTAAAATTGAGGAAACTAGAACATGCTTGTTAGGTCTAGATACCACCACCAGAGCACGAGCCCCAACCTCCCAAACCTGGCCGCCAATTTCTCTGTATTGGCCGCAATTTGCGGCCCAAAGGTGGGCTGGGGTGTTGGGGTTTTGAGTATGGTTCTCTGCAGTGTTTTCTAGGTCTTTGGTATGTCTAGTTTTGTAATATCTTGCCTGTAGGAAAATCTGGGACTATATGTCGTTTTGCATGTCCGTTGTGTTTGCGCGATACGCGCGATACGTGAGTGGGTTCTGTGATCCAGCGTATCGCGGCGTGTCGCGATGGGTTTTTGACGCGTACACACACGATTCAGCGTATCGTGCACACGCGCGTTTAGTTCGCGACGCGAGTTTCTCATTTTGGTTCGATATCGCGTTTCGCGGAATATTTTGGCTTATATGTGATATTTATGTCGTATTTACAGGTTTGCAGGCAGGAGCTACGGACACTACTACGGGGGGAGCAGATGGTAGGATTCACCTAGCGTGGAGTTTAGGTGAGTAGATATAACATCTACAGGGGAATCGCCCGCATGGCATTATACGTCTGGGCTAGGATTCAATTACCTGTCGTACATTCTACGTCATTGTAGAATTGCGCCTTACTGCATTTCCTTGATATAGTTATATACTGTGACTAGCAGCCGTAGGACACTGCACACATTATTGACGGTTCATGTTGCACGAGCACGGATTGCATGCTACACACACGCCGTCAATAATTGCCATGTCACACACTACCCCTTATAGCTACCATTGCTTGTCACACTTGACACCTAGCTTATCGGTATACCTATAGTGTATCATACCTTTAGTGATAGGTATATTTTCACTTTATGATACAGCTACAGGTATACCTTCTACATATTTTACCTACACCGGGAGGGATTTCCTACATATGTTACTTATACCCAGGGGGGTATACGACATCAGTTCCTATAGGAAGATACCTATACTTTGCTACACCTACATGTTAGATACATATTCAGTTGTTGTTGCATATTCACATTTACTGATGTTACTTAGCTGTACCTTATCGTGTTTTCGCATACTCTGGTTCAGCTATATACTTGTGTTTACCTGCTCGCATTCAGATATATCGCATACATTTATTCCTGGATTTATGCATTGTTTATCTGGATTTTATATGATGTTTTCGGGATTTGGGAACTGCGGGAGTTCATGAAATTATGCATACATGTAACAACCCGGTTTCCTTGATATGATATTTGAGCGTCCCCCATGAGTTTTATCGGTGCTGATTATCTACTCCATACGAGGTGTGGTTGCCGTATGAGAGTACATGGTGGGGCCCGGTATGGTTCCCCTCGACAAGAAGATCGATGGGTTTGCCGATTGAGCCTGGAGGCGGGCGAGTACCTACCGGTGATTGTTTGGACCTGGCAGTTGTCCGGAGGCTACTGGCCAGAGTCGAGAGATGGATGCGGAAGGATCTGTACTGGCGGGGCCGAGGGCCGATACCGCAGACGGACCCCGTGGGCTGATCCGGACTGACGGAGCCCGATATACGAGGATTTCTGTGTCGATGCTTGGCACACGGTTTTATGATATTTCTTTAACCCCTTTTTGTATATATAACAGGGGATTTAGCCGTTGTTATATATACCCTTACACCAATATTAGTGGAATGGGACGCTAATATATGTGTATTGCCCCCATCATATTTATTTCTGTATATATATATATATCTTTAGGATGTTAGATTCTTACTTGAGATTGGACTTGGGATACTAGGTGATTCATTGGGACTTGGACATTGGATATACCTATGTGATTGGTGATTTGTACATTCGGGATATAGGAGATTACTCGATATTGTACGTTGAGGAGATGTGAGACTTATATGATGTGAGTGCCCAATGTGGGGGCTGATTTGAGGATTTGGGATTGGAGTATCTTGATGGATTGTGATCCTGCCACGACGTCAGATTTCCGTGGAAAATGACATATTCCACCCTATACCTCACCCTTACCTACCTTATGCACAGATTCATATATTGGTAGTACTTGTAGTGTACCCTTATGATAGTTGCATATTTGCTTTCTCATATGTCTATTGCATAGTTAGTGCATACTATTGTCATGTTACTATTGCTTCGCATATTGATTGTACCTGCTAGTGTACTCTCCTTATTTCAGCATTGCATGACACATCATTATTGTAATCGCATATCTTAGATTCATGCTGTACGTGCATTCCTGCGATTACCTGCATATGTTTTATACTATTCACGAGTTGGCAACTCACCCCCGTTGTGCCACAGGTGTTTCAGGTTGTTTCCCAGAGTAGTCGAGGCAGGCTATTCCTCTATTCAGCTATCCAGCTACCATCTTTTGCTACAGATATCGCATCAGCTCACAGTACCATTTTGCTTAGGTGGGTTAGATGGTTATCTGTATTTCATATTGTATATTCGTTGTATTTTGTACTCTCCATCTACTACTGTATTATTGACATAGAGACTTGGTGAGGACGTTATGTGTATTATTGTGGATTTGATGTCTTTTATATACAGCTTTTTCTCTACTGTCATTATTTTTGCGTTGCCTTCATCTTGACTTGTCTTTACAAAAAGGGGTGTTGCTAAAATTTTAAAGAAAGAAAGTAAGACTTTTAAAGAATTTGGGTTGCGATTTCAATTGTTTCTAAACTTGTATTATCTTTTCAGTAATTTTTTCTTGGTTTAGATTTCTGGGTTTGGCTTTCTTTTACTACGTTGCGTCTTTAGGCGTTGCGTAGTATTAGGGCCGTCACGGGCCATTTTTGGGTCGTGACAAGATAAATACTGGTTAGCTACCGCACACTGCGCCTTGACAAGGTCAACAAACGCAGCACGAATACTAAACAGGACTTATCTGAAATGACGGAGGGCTACGACAGGTTTTTCTGAAAACCTATTGCGTAATGAACTTGATATCGTTGTAGAATCAAATGAAGTTTTGAAATGGAGTGATTTTGAGGCTTTTCCAGTTTTGCTAAAGGGGTCACTCCCGGTGAAGGGATCGTCGGCCCTTTCCTCGTCGAATGAGGTGCGGGATATATCATATATATCGCTGTGCAAAGCAGAAACTATAGAAGCAATCAAAAACAAACCGAGTGTGTAGCATCTGCCAGTTATTGCTAAAGGAGTCACTCCCGGTGAAGGGATCTCGGTCCTTTCCTCATCGAATAAGGTGCAGGGCATATCACATATACCGCTATGCAAAGCAAGAACTGTAGCTACCTGTTTTATTTAAAATTTGATTCTACAACATCTTTTGGTTTCTTTTATTTCATTAATCGCATTAATGAAGTCCCATCATTTAAGTACCTAAACATCACAGATAAATACGACGTACACTTATGCCATCCGCATTCGCCTCGATGTCCCCTCGTGCACCGTTAGGTTAGGTAACTAACGACAGAGCAGGGCAGGGCTAGTGCAGGTGCAAAACATAAGTAACGTCTATATACTATATCATATATACTATATACTGTATCTATCACAGAACATCACATGATCATATCACAGATATCGCAGCAGAAGAAACATATGAAACAATGGATATACTAGGACGTCCATGTTTTCAATACGAGCCAGTATAAAACACGGATTCCACGGTCGTGATGAATAGCTAATCCCACACCCCTAGACCCCTACGAGAGCGGCAAGCAACCCTACCAATTCTAGGGTTAGGAGACCCGGACTCGATTCCTCGAGTTGGTCTCCCACTGGACCCCAGAACCCGGTTACTTGTGCTCCCCTCCTTGGGTCTATCCTAATGCGGAAAAATAAATAATATACAAAAGGTGACAACTTCCGCAACCTGGAAGTGCCCCAAATAAAAGAATATTACATACAAGTTTTTACATGAATGAAAATGAAAAACACTCATCTCACATAAAAACCCCCGGCTATTCAAACACGACGATCCAATATAACATATCCAGCAACACATAACATCACATGTCATCAACGTAAGTAAATATGCGCATCCCAATTGTCGTTGACATATAGCAACGAAACCGGCGATATCACATATTACACTTACAGTCACAGAAAAGAAAGTGTAAAACTACAACAGTTGGAATCCGCAACCTCTTTAGACATCACATGCCTAATCAAAATGAAATACTTAGACATCACATGCCTAACAGTTATAAACCCCGCATTTTAGTCTCATTATCGAAAACTCTTTTCAATATCAAGTGAAACTAAACCGCTAGATTTATAACATTCATTCAGTTATCTCATAACTTTTTATGAATTCCAATTATTGTATCACATTCCAGATAAACAGAAAATGTTAAACTTTCTGATCGAACAGTCGAATACCCAAGTTTTCCCGATACAGCTCAACACATGAAATAAGTCTAACAACATTCAGTTCGTGCCTCAGTACCAACGGTCCAGCCGTAGAAGGGTCAAGCCAACGCTGCACATGTGGCACGCCGTACTGCCCCCAAACCCGAAGGTTCAAAGGGCAGTTCAAGACGGTCACATAATCGAGTTAAGGTTTGTTGTCTTCTAGAGGGTCCATTGCGCTACTTGCACTACTTAGAACGTCGTTAAACCATGGAAAAATCCAACTCTTGGAAATTTCCCGACAGGGGAAAAATTGGGTATTTATATTCGGTCGAACCTTTTAACATATTCTAAAAATTATCCGGAAAGCCACAAAGACAAAATCTGATACTCCGATCGAAACACCGAATCCCCAAAGCAACCCCAGAAAATTCAACTCTTGAATAAAATTTAAAAATACCCAGAGAACTCAGCACTGTTAAATAGGAATTACTGTGCAAATTGTTAGGGCTGACGTCATACTTTAGCCGCAGAACCGCCGCATAAGCTAGGCTTATGCCGCGGTTGTTAGTTATATGTATGCCCTAGAGGCCATTACTATACATAGGATGTATATTGTAGTGGATGCTGGGACATATATAGGGAGGACTTTCTTGCTCGACATGATAGTATGCTATCTAGTTGATCTTTACGTTAACGTGTACACTGATTGTCTCTCTGTTACATGTTGGTAAAGCCCTTAGGATCTGTGCTTGACTACCCTGGACTATGATGCGGATCATACTAGTAGGGACATGGTAGTCCATAAGTACATCCTTGAAAGTCCCTAGTCGTGGGTGTATCGAGATGGGGCATCGATATACCAGAGTAGACTAGCGTATACCTTCTCGACCCATACAGATGGGCGATGGATGATCCCATATCCATTGGTGTTTGACATCGGAAATGATATACGGGTGCTCAGTAGAGACTGGGTACACTGACGGACTCGCCTGAGAACTCTCCCAGATGGTATTATACCTCACGTCAGATGGCGGTTCTCTGGTGACACTGGTACAGAGTAGTCTGTTTGACCCGAGATCGTCATAGAGTCTTGTGTGGTTCCCACTGTGCTTGATTTCCATCTTACCACAATCCAAGAGGGCGTGCAAAATGGTGGTTTTTGGGTACAGCCCCGACGTCACATGGAGGCAATGAGCGATAGGAGGGGATTCGTCTCTCCCGGTATAGGGGGTTGATGTTGCGCTGTGTTCGATTGGCTATAACAGGAGAAATCCTGGCCAGGGTTGCTGAGATTTTCTGGTAAGTGTTACCAGTAGTTTCTTCGAATTGTTATAGACCTCATATCGACGTGACTTATCGAGCTATTTGGGTCTGACGTTTACCACCCCTAGGCGAGATATGTGACGTATCAGACGATCAGACCGGACTGTACGGTAGTGTTACTGGTTGGATTCACTGGAGTGTGAGCGGGCTTGCTCGTCGATCTTCAGATCGCTCAATACCCGGGTGGCCGTTACGTTTAGCAGACCGCTTGCGGCTTGTGGGTGTTTGATATGATCATCATCTGCTGCCGGCGTATTGACGAGTCTTTAGAGTCCTACACAGAGGTTTTCTGGCTCAAGCGAAACGAAATAGGAGCGCATATGAGATATGTGCGGGACCGAGAATAATGCGTGTATGTGATACCGTATTTCATTCTCGCGGTCAATGTGTCGGATGGTTGTATGCGATATAACCTAGTTATCGATTCAAGCGTTGAATCAATAAGCCGATACATTGAATACTAGTCGGTTGTGTGCGACATGACCGGATCATTGAATCAAGTGTTGATTTAATGATTTAATGCATAATTATATATTTGATATATTACTTTGCATTAACTAGTATTGGTTCACTTTAAATGGATTTTCTCACTTGGATTGTGCACATTGTATATGTGATATACATTTGTACATTTGATTGTATCATGTTTGATGATACATGATAGTTTGGTGTATGGATTAAACCATGGTTGGTCAATGGTTAGGGTTTCTTTTGCTTCATTTATTCATTTATTTATCCATTTTGTTTATTTTAGCAAAAGAAAATAATGAAGAGATAATGGTGGCTTTCTTCGTTTGTTTATGAACCTTCATGAAGGTTTGACCAAAGTGACCATTTTGTCTTCATGTCTTAACCCAACCATTCACTAACCCTTGTTAATTCTCTACACCTAACTATGGTTTGATTATGATAAGGATGATTATTCTTTTCTATTCTTTAATTCTTATCATAATAACATTTCTTCTTCTTCTTCTTCTTCAAGAAGAGAAACTAAGCTCCATCAATGGTGATTGTAGGAAATGAGTGAGAAATCCAATTCTAAAGTCTACCCACTTCCTATTTCTTCATCCTCTACCTCTTGCCAAGTAGTAGAGTGTGTTTTCTTCACAAGTTTTTTTGACTTGGTGAAGTCGGAGCTTGATTTAGCGATGCCTCGACGTAGATCATCTTCGGCATGGACATCAATGACCTAGCCCGTCCATTCTCCGATGAAGACGACGCTAGAGCCCGGGACTTGTTATGGACAGCGAGGAGACTTCATTGCGGAGCTATGGAGGTGGAGAACCAGATCTACAAAGGTTATATTTCCGTATCTCTTAGTTAAGTGTTAACTAGTTTATTGTTTCGCCTAGAAATCTAGCCGACGATCCATAGTCTAGGGTTTCTCAGCACTGTATTTATGAAATTGGCATGGTTGATGCCTTGTGAGATCTCACTAGGGTGCCTAGGAACCCTACAGTGGTATCAGAGCCTAGCTAGAGCCTTAGGCGAAGTCTAGACGGAATTTGAAGTCCGATCGACCCGAAACCCAAACCCTTAACATGCTCTCTGGACATTTCTGTAAATTGTGGATTTTTTGGAATTAAAAATATGCAGAGAAATGTGCAGGAAATTCTAAGAAAAACTGGAGAAAACGACAACCTAACTCAACAGTACGGCCGCGGAACCGCGGCGTTGACCCCCCTTTTGCGGCGGTTCCGCGGCCGTTTGTGATGATCAGGATGTGTGTTTTCTTCAGTTGTTTCTGTTGGTGTTTCTTGTGTGTTCTGGATGTTTTTAATATTTTTCCAGAGTTGTATTTTCTGGGATTATTTTGGGGATTCGGTGTTTCGATCGGAGTATCAAACTTTTTCTGTGTGGCTTTCCGGATAATTTTTAGAATATGTTAAAAAGTTCGACCGGATATAAATACCCAATTTTTCCCCTGTCGGGAAATTTCCAAGTGTTGGATTTTTCCATAGTTTGACGACGTTCTAAGTAGTGCAAGTAACGCGATGGACCCTCTAGAAGACAACAAACCTTAACTCGATTATGTGACCGTCTTGAACTGCCCTTTGAACCTTCGGGTTTGGGGCAGTACGGCGTGCCACATGTGAGGCGTTGGCTTGACCCTTCTACTACTGGACCGTTGGTACTGAGGCACGAACGGAATGTTGTTAGACTTATTTCATGTGTTGAGCTGTATCGGGAAAACTTGGGTGTTTGACTGTTCGATCGAAAAGTTTAACATTTTCTGTTTATCTGGAATGTGATACAATAATTGGAATTCACAATAAGTTATGAGATAACTGAATGAATGTTATAAACATAGCAATTTAGTCTTACTTGATCGGTTGCCACGGAATTTTGATGTGATCAAAAGTCCGTCGCAATCACGTAGCGTACGCGGATACTCGCCGGGTAAACTTAATAGACAACCTCACCCCATAGCCCCGACCAAGTGACTGTAGGAGAACCCCGTCGCCGAAAGCATCCGTTCGGGTGCTCGCGGTAGCGGTGTTCCGCCTTGGTGCACTTCGTCGACGGTATCAGGGGTGCGGCCGCCTACTAAAGTTTGCGACGAGCATTCGATCAGTTTTTCGGGAATCTTGTTGAATTGCCCGACTTAATATTGAAAAGTGTTTTCGATTTTGAGACTAAAATGCGGGATTTATAATTGTTAGGCATGCGATGTCTAAGTAATTCATTTGGTCAGGCATGCGATGTCTGTGGTGGTTGCGGATTCCAACTGTTGTAGTTTTACACTTTCTTTTCTGTGACCGTAAGTGTAATATGTGATATCGCCGGTTTCGTTGCTATATGTCAACGACAATTGGGATGCGCATATTTACTTACGTTGATGACATGTGATGTTATGTGTTGCTGGATATGTTATATTGGATCGTCGTGTTTGAATAGCCTGGGGTTTTTATGTGAGATGAGTGTTTTTCATTTTCATTCATGTAAAAAACTTGTATGTAATATTCTTTTATTGGGGCACTTCCAGGTTGCGGAAGTTGTCACCTTTTGTATATTATTTATTTTTCCGCACTAGGATAGACCCAAGGAGGGGAGCACAAGTAACCGGGTTCTGGAGTCCAGTGGGAGACCAACTCGAGGAGTCGAGTCCGGGTCTCCTAACTCTAGAATTGGTAGGGTTGCTTGCCGCTCTCGTAGGGGTCTAGGGGTGTGGGTTTGGCTATTCATCACGACCGTGGAATCCGTGTTTTATACTGGCTCGTATTGAAAACACGGACGTCCTAGTATATCCAATATTTCATATGTTTCTTCTGCTGCGATATCTGTGATGTGATCATGTGATGTTGTATGATAGATACAGTATATAGTATATATGATATATTATATAGACGTTACTTATGTTTTACACCCGTGCTAGCCCTGCCCCGCTCTGCCGTTAGTTACCTAACCTAACGGTGCACGAGGGGACATCGAGGCGAATGCGGATGGCATAAGTGTACGTCGTATTTATCTGTGATGTTTAGGTAACTTAAATGATGGGACATCATTAATGTGATTAAAGAAATAAAAGAAACCTAAGATGTTGTAGAATCGAATTTCAAAATAAAACAGGTAGCTACAGTTCTTGCTTTGCACAGCGGTATATGTGATATATCCTGCACCTTATTCGATGAGGAAAGGACCGAGATCCCTTCACCGGGAGTGACTCCTTTAGTAATAACTGGCAGATGCTACACACTCGGTTTGTCTTTTGATTGCTTTTAAGTGTTTTTGCTTTGCACAGTGATATATATGATATATCCCGCACCTCATTCGACGAGGAAAGGACCGACGATCCCTTCACCGGGAGTGACTCCTTTAGCAAAACTAGAAAAGCCTCAAAAACACTCCATTTCAAAATTCATTCGATCCTACAACGATATCAAGTTCATTACGCAATAGGTTTTCAGAAAAACCTGTCGTAGCCCTCCGTCATTTCAGATAAGCAGTAGTTAGTATTCGTGCTGCGTTTGTTGGCCTTTGTCAAGGCGCAGTGTGCGGTAGCTAACTAGTGTTTATCTGCTTATGCATATGATGCAGATTGGATTAGGGTAGTCGTGCGACCTTATTGGCCTTTGTCAAGGGCCGTGCGGGTGGGTTTATTTCGATCAGGAAATGACGGGTTGAACTTGACTAGCATCCTATGGTTTGTTGGCCTTTGTCAAGGTCATAGGAGGTTAGGGGCAAAATATTATCGAGAATTTCAAGTGTTGAAATTTGCAATGAGATTGCATACCTTCTATGAGATAGTTGGATCCCGATACCCGCTGCGAGTAAGAGTTACTCCTGCGAGAGTTTTATACATTACAATTAGCCGATCAAGTAGGTGTCTAGAAAGGTGTCAACGAGGTTACGCCTCTGGCAAAACGAGGTTTACATTAATTAGGTTCGTAAGAAAGCACGGGGGACCTCCCTCAAAGTACCGACACTGGCCTGGCTGAAAGATTGGCGAACTTGTAGTGTGTAATTAATCCCGGCTAGTCTTTCCTTTTAGGGTTTGAAGGAAGATTTGATAAAAAGCAGTGGGAGCCATCCTGATTAGATAAAATAATAACCAATCTATTCTTGCAAGAGCGCACGCTGAGTGTTTTTTTCTCTCTCTCTCCAGGTAGCGACCATATCACGCCTTAATCAAGATAATAATACGGATTTTTGACCGAACCCGCTTGTTATACTGAGCTGGGGAACGTTGGTCCCGCTACAACTTATAATTGTTATAAGACAGAGCAGGAAATTGGAGATTACCAGAATTCCCGTGCCGCCCAAACGAAGAGAGTGCATGCTGATGCATCATCTTCGGGTGTGTTCATTATACAGAACTGTTTCTCAGTATTCTTTACGTCCTGGGTATGTGATACCAGATCAGGATCCCAGATATGTAATATGTTACATAGGGCTACAGAAAGGTAGAGAACTGAGAACGGGTGATAAGTTTCATGAGACAGAAAACGGGGTAAGAGTTGCAGCCAAGTCTGTTGGTCACTGTCACCCTGTATTACCAATACATTGATTCTGAACGAATATTATTAGATACCGAACCTGATATACAAAATCATATCTCTCTCTTTATTAGTAAAGAAAGGATATAATTTTGTATTGTTGGATAATGTTTTGAACATTTCCTATATCAAAAGTTGATCGGTTCAGACACGTTATCTAAAAGCATTAATGTTCTAAATCAAACTACAGTTCTTTAGTATACTGAACACACACAAGAGGAAAAGTTCAGAAATGAACGAATCCTTCTTAAGGCATTGTAGACTAGGTCATATCTATGCGACCCGACTGGCTGTAGTTACATGTAGATGCATATTTAAATAAGTTTGAATTTACATCTTGTGAAACTCGCTAGTCATGTCACAAAGATAAGATGACCATAGCTCCGTTTACTGGAAACAGAGAAAGAGTTAATGAACTCTTGGGATGATACATGTTGATGTATGAAGGTCCCCTGTCTACATATACCAGGAATGGTTCTTTGTACTTCATTACATTCTCTGATAATCTCTCAAGATTCAGATATATGTTCCTGTTGAAACACAGGTCAGAACCTTTTGAGATATTCACAGAATATAAGTTAGAAGTAGAGAACCAATACGGGTATAAGTATTATGTCCTTTGATGAGATCAAGGAGGAGAATACCTGAGCACGAAAATCCTAGATTATTCTAAAGGAGAATGAGATTCTCTCTCAGCATTACTCCTCTGAATACACCATAGCACGATGGTATATCGGGGCGGAGCAATAACACCCAATATGATAAGGTGTGCTCTATGATGAGTACTACTGAGTTACCTATTTCCTTTTTGGGAGCTATGCACTTGAGAAGCTGCATACCTATTGAATAGGGTTCAAATCAAATCAGTTGCCTACCGCTTCATATGTGATATGGAAAGGGAAGAACCCATATCTTAAGTTAGTTAAGATTTGGGGTTGTCCGGCCTATGTCTAAAAGCAAAATCCGGACAAACTCGAGGCAAGGTCTGTTATGTAGAACTGGAAATGTTCCAGCTATACAAACTACAGCAGATGATTTGATAGAACCAAAGGATTCAGTAGTTACCAACGAACCTCAGCCTCTCCGCCGATCTAGTAAGGTTACTCACCCACCTGAGAGATACTTTAGTTTCTCTATGACAGTGGGAGCGAGGATTGCATCATGAGATGATGACCTAACTAGTTTCGAGCTGGCCATCAGGAATAAGACTCTGTAAGAATGGCTGGATGCTTAGTGATCTGAGATGGAATCCATGTACACCAACAATGTATGGACTTTGGGTGCTATATCTGAAGGGTTAAATCCCCATCAGGAGCGAGTATATCTTGAGAAGATTACTTGGTGTAGATGGAAAAGTTGAGACTTTCAAAGCTAGACTTGTTAAAGGTTTTTGTCATCAACCAGGCATGGATAATGATGAAACCTTTTCAGTGCCTATGCTTAAGTCCATCCAGATCCTACTTGCCACGGCTACATACCATGACTACGATATCTGGTGGTTGGGTGTCATGACAGCTTTTCTAAATGATGTTTTAGAAGAGAGCATCTATAAGTACACAGCCAGAGGGCCTCGTAGACAGTGGGAGCAGCGGAAACGTGTGCAAGATGCTTTATAAGATAAAGCAGGCATCGTGGAGTTGGAACATCTGTTTTGATGAAGTAGTCAAAGAGTTTGACATCATCAAAATGGTAGATGAACCTTGTATATACAAAAAGGTAGTAGGGAATATGGTGGTGATCCTCGTAGAGTATGTGGATGACATACTCTTGATAGGGAAGGAGTTTCCTATGCTACGCTCGATCAATCTCCTCTTATCACAATGATTCTCCACAGAGGATCAAAGTGATACCTGCTAAATCCTTGGTTATGGATCTATGAGATTGATCTAATTGGATGTTAGGAATCTCACTAGTAGTAGTGAGATGGTATCAATCGATCCTGGGGAGAATCACTGGAAGTGTTCCAGGGTGATAAAGACGACTGAATGTCAGTCACAGGAATTGTCTTTACCCTCAGTAAAGGGACGGTATGATGGAAGAGTTCCAAGCTAGATACCGTGGCATACTAGACGATAAAGGCAGGATACATCGCTACTTAAGATGCTACCAAAGAGGCAGTCTGGGTGTATATTGGTTCATGAGATGAACTTTGTTCCTCCCATTGTGTGACAATGGAGTTGTGGCTTATGCCAAGGAACGCAGGTCCCATCAGTGATCCAGACATATTCTAAGGCAGTATTACCTGATCATGGAGATAGTTGATCTCCAGGGAGATCGAGGTTAGGAGAGTAGACTCAGAGGACAACACAGCGGATCCACTCACAAAGGCCTGTTCCCAGAAAGAGACTTTTATGGGATGGTTGAGTATGAGATACTGCAACCACTGCTATCAGATGGCCCTAGTGCAAGTGGGAGATTGTTAGTTATATGTATGCCCTAGAGGCCATTACTATACATAGGATGTATATTGTAGTGGATGCTGGGACATATATAGGGAGGACTTTCTTGCTTGACATGATAGTATGCTATCTGGTTGATCTTTACCTTAACGTGTACACTGATTGTCTCTCTGTTACATGTTGGTAAAGCCCTTAGGATCTGTGCTTGACTACCTGGACTATGATGCGGATCATACTAGTGGGGACATGGTAGTCCATAAGTACATCCTTGAAAGTCCCTAGTCGTGGGTGTATCGAGATGGGGTATCGATATACCAGAGTAGACTAGCGTATACCTTCTCGACCCATACAGATGGGCGATGGATGATCCCATATCCATTGGTGTTTGACATCGGAGATGATATACGGGTGCTCAGTAGAGACTGGGTACACTGGACGGACTCGCCGAGAACTCCCAGATGGTATTATACCTCACGTCAGATGGCAGTTCTCTGGTGACACTGGTACAGAGTAGTCTGTTGACCCGAGATCGTCATAGAGTCTTGTGTGGTTCCCACTGTGCTTTGATTTCCATCTTACCACGTCCAAGAGGGCATGCAAAACGGTGGTTTTTGGGTACAGTCCCGAGTCACATGGAGGCAATGAGCGATAGGAGGGGATTCGTCTCTCCCGGTATAGGGGGTTGATGTTGCCCTGTGTTCGATTGGCTATAACAGGAAATCCATGGCCAGGGTTGCTGAGATTTACTAGTAAGTGTTACCAGTAGTTTCTCGAATTATTATAGACCTCATATCGACGCGACTTATCGAGCTATTGGGGTCTGACTTTTACCACCCCTAGGCGAGATATGCGACGTATCAGACGATCAGACCGGACTGTACGGTAGTGTTACTGGTTGGATTCACTGGAGTGTGAACGGGCTTGCTCGTCGATCTTCAGATCGCTCAATACCCGGGTGGCCGTTACGTTTAGCAGACCGCTTGCGGCTTGTGGGTGTTTGATATGATCATCATCTGCTGCCGGCGTATTGACGAGTCTTTAGAGTCCTACACAGAGGTTTCCTGGCTCAAGCGAAACGAAATAGGAGCGCATATGAGATATGTGCGGGACCGAGAATAATGCGTGTATGTGATACCGTATTTCATTCTCGCGATCAATGTGTCGGATGGTTGTATGCGATATAACCTAGTTATCGATTCAAGCGTTGAATCGATAAGCCGATACATTGAATACTAGTCGGTTGTGTGCGACATGACCGGATCATTGAATCAAGTGTTGATTTAATGATTTAATGCATAATTATATATTTGATATATTACTTTGCATTAACTAGTATTGGTTCACTTTAAATGGATTTTCTCACTTGGATTGTGCACATTGTATATGTGATATACATTTGTACATTTGATTGTATCATGTTTGATGATACATGATAGTTTGGTGTATGGATTAAACAATGGTTGGTCAATGGTTAGGGTTTCTTTTGCTTCATTTATTCATTTATTTATCCATTTTGTTTATTTTAGCAAAAGAAAATAATGAAGAGATAATGGTGGCTTTCTTTGTTTGTTTATGAACCTTCATGAAGGTTTGACCAAAGTGACCATTTTGTCTTCATGTCTTAACCCAACCATTCACTAACCCTTGTTAATTCTCTACACCTAACTATGGTTTGATTATGATAAGGATGATTATTCTTTTCTATTCTTTAATTCTTATCATAATAACATTTCTTCTTCTTCTTCTTCTTCAAGAAGAGAAACTAAGCTCCATCAATGGTGATTGTTGGAAATGAGTGAGAAATCCAATTCTAAAGTCTACCCACTTCCTATTTCTTCATCCTCTACCTCTTGCCAAGTAGTAGAGTGTGTTTTCTTCACAAGTTTTTTTGACTTGGTGAAGTCGGAGCTTGATTTAGCGATGCCTCGACGTAGATCATCTTCGGCATGGACATCGATGACCTAGCCCGTCCATTCTCCGATGAAGCCGACGCTAGAGCCCGGGACTTGTTATGGACAGCGAGGAGACTTCATTGCGGAGCTATGGAGGTGGAGAACCGGATCTACAAAGGTTGTATTTCCGTATCTCTTAGTTAAGTGTTAACTAGTTTATTGTTTCGCCTAGAAATCTAGCCGACGATCCATAGTCTAGGATTTCTTGGCACCGTATTTTTGAAATTGGCATGGTTGATGCCTTGTGAGACCTCACTAGGGTGCCTAGGAACCCTACAGCGGTTCCGCCGCTCATGTGAGGGATCATGAAATAAATTTTGCGCCATAATTCTTAGAATTCCCTGCTGAGTTTTCTGCATATTTTTAATCTGGAAAAAACCCATTTTTTAAAAAATGTATAGAGAGCCGTTTTCGGGTTAGGGTTTTGGTTCGATCGGACTTCAAACGTCGTCTAGACTTCGCCTAAGGCTCTAGCTAGGCTCTGATACCACTGTAGGGTTCCTAGACACACTATAGAGGTCTCACAAGGCATCAACCATGCCAATTTCAAATTTTATGGGTGCCGAGAAACCCTAATCCGGATCGTGGACTAGATGTTTAGGCGAAATACGAAACTAGTTAACACTTTAACTAAAGGAGAAAGAGTACAACCTTTGTAGATCCGGTTCTTCACTTCCTTAGCTCCACGTAGGTGTCCTCTCGCTGTCCATCTCGAATCCCAAACTCAATCGTCGGCTTCATCGGAGAAATGGGCGGAATAGGTCGTCGGCTTCGTGCCGAAGATGATCTACGTCGAGGTTGCACAAGTTCAAGCTCCAACTTCACCAAGTTGTGAAACTTATGAAGAAAATACCCAAAACAACTTGGCAAGAGGTAGAGGGTGAAGAAATAGGAGGTGGGTTCACTTTAGAATTGGATTTCACTCACTTTTGCTCAAGTTGCCATTGATGGGCTTAAGCTTTTCTTGAAGAAGAAGATGATCAAGAAGAAGAAAGAATATGATAAGTCATTTAAAATGAAAAAGAAAACAATACTTATCATATCCTAACTAAGGTTAAGTGTAGAGAATATACCATGGTTACTTGGATGAGTTTGGGTTAAGCATGAAGACAAGAATGGTTGCATAAGTCAAAGCTTCATGAAGCTTCAATAAGAGACAAAGAAAGCCACCATTCTCATCTAAACCTTTTCTAAATAAATAAACAAATAAATAAATAAAAAGGCAAAACCCTAATCATCTCTTAACCATGGTTTAATTCTTCACACTTAACCATATGAGCAAGTATCATCAAACATGATACAAAGATGTGCACAAAAGTATATCACATATACAACATGTACATCAAGTGAGAAAATCCATTTAAAGTGAACCAATACCAGTTAATGCAAAGTAATATATCAAATATATAGTTATACATTAAATCATTAAATCAACACTTGATTTAACGATCTGGTCATATCGCATATAACCGACCAGTATCCAATGTATCGTTTTATCGAATCAATGATTCGATAACTAGGTCATATCGCATACAACCAATCGAAACATTCATCGCGAGAATGAAACACGGTATCACACACACGCATTATTCTCGGTCCCGCACATATCTCATATGCGCTCCTATTTCGTTTCGCTTGAGCCAGGAAACCTCTGTGTAGGACTCTAAAGACTCGTCAATACGCCGGTAGCAGATGATGATCATATCAAGCACCCACAAGCCGCAAGCGGTCTGCTAAACGTAACGGCCATCCGAGTATTGAGCGATCAGAAGATCGACGAGCTAGCCCGCTCACACTCCTGTGAATCCAACCAGTAACACTTACCGTACAGTCCGGTCTGTTCGTCTGATATGTCGCATATCAAGTCTAGGGGTGGTAAACGTCAGACCCCAATAACCGATAAATCGTGCCGATGTGAGGCTCATAACGGGTCGAGAAACTACTGGTAACACTTACCAGTAAATCTCTGATCAGCCCTGGCCAGGGACTTCCCTGTTACGGCCAATCGAGCACTGCGCAACATCAACCCCCAATACCGGGAGAGACGAAACCCCTCCTATCGCTCATTGCCTCCATGTGACTCGGGACTGTACCTAAAGACCACCGTTTTGCACGCCCTCATGGACGTGGTAAGGTGGAGATCAAAGCACAGTGGGAATCACACAAGACTCTATGACGATCTCGGGTCTACAGACTAACCTGTACAAGCGTCACCTGAGAACTGCCATCTGACATGAGGTATAATACCATCTGGGAGTTCTCGGCGAGTCCGTCCAGTGTACCCAGTCTCCACTGATCACCCGTATACCATCTCTGATGTCAAACACCAATGGATATGGGATCATCCATCGCCCATCTCATGGGTCGAGAAGCGTATACGCTAGTCTACACTGGTATATCGATGCCCTGTCTCGATATACCCACGACTAGGGACCTTGAAGGATGTACTTATAGACTACCATGTCCCCACTAGTATGATCTGCATCATAGTCCAGGTAGTCAAGTACACATCCTAAGGGCATTATCAACATGTAACTATAAGACAGTTTAAAGAGACAAGTGTACATGTTAAGATAAAGAGCAACCAGATAGCATACTATCATATCGAGCAAGAAAGTCATCTCTATATATGTCCAAGCATCCAATATAATATACATCATCTGTACAATACTGGCCTCTAGGGCATACATACAACTAATATACTCATAACCCAATGAGCACCTGTATACATCTTAGGTGAACCAACTGACACCAGTGGCTTGTGAGATCGGCCACCGTCCCTCGTCGGGGTCTCGACTGTATAAACTAGTCTACTCCGGAGTATCGATGCCCTGTCTCGAAACTCCCACGACCAGGGACCTTTTAAGGATGTGCTTATAGACTCCAGCTCTCACGTATATGATCGCCCTCATACTGCTGGAAGTCAAGCAAGAATCCTAGAGGCTCTATCAACGTGTAATAGCGACTCGTAAGGTCACCTAAAGCAGTACACGATGATAAAGATAAACCAGATAGCATACTATCATCTCTGTTAGTTATATGTATGCCCTAGAGGCCATTACTATACATGGGATGTATATTGTAGTGGATGCTGGGACATATATAGGGATGACTTTCTTGCTCGACATGATAGTATGCTATCTGGTTGAACTTTACCTTAACGTGTATACTGACTGTCTATCTGTTACATGTTGGTAAAGCCCTTAGGATCTGTACTTGACTACCTGGACTATGATGCGGATCATACTAGTGGGGACATGGTAGTCTATAAGTACATCCTTCAAAGTCCCTAGTCGTGGGTGTATCGAGACGGGGCATCGATATACCAGAGTAGACTAGTGTGTACCTTCTCGACCCATACAGATGGGCGATGGATGATCCCATATCCATTGGTGTTTGACATCAGAGATGATATACGGGTGCTCAGTAGAGACTGGGTACACTGGACGGACTCGCCGAGAACTCCCAGATGGTATTATACCTCACGTCAGATGGCAGTTCTCTGGTGACACTGGTACAGAGTAGCCTGTTGAACCGAGATCGTCATAGAGTCTTGTGTGGTTCCCACTGTGCTTTGATTTCCATCTTACCACGTCCAAGAGGGCGTGCAAAACGGTGGTTTTTGGGTACAGTCCCGAGTCACATGGAGGCAATGAGCGATAGGAGGGGATTCGTCTCTCCCGGTATATGGGGGTTCATGTTGCACTGTGTTCGATCGGCTATAACAGGAAGTCCCTGGCCAGGGCTGCTCAGAGAATTGCTGGTAAGTGTTACCAGTAGTTTCTCGACCCGTTATGAGCCTCATATCGACACGACTTATTGAGCTATTGGGGTCTGACGTTTACCACCCCTAGACGAGATATGCGACATATCAGACGATCAGACCGGACTGTACGGTAGTGTTACTGGTCGGATTCACTGGAGTGTGAGCGGGCTTGCTCGTCGATCTTCAGATCGCTCAATACCCGGGTGGCCGTTACGTTTAGCAGACCGCTTGCGGCTTGTGGATGTTTGATATGATCATCATCCGCTGCCGGCGTATTGACGAGTCTTTAGAGTCCTACACAGAGGTTTCCTGGTTCAAGCGAAATGAAATAGGAGCGCATATGAGATATGTGCGGGACCGAGAATAATGCGTGTATGTGATACCGTATTCTATTCTCGCGATAAATATATCGAATGGTTGTATGCGATATAACCTAGTTATCGATTCAAGCGTTGATTCGATAAGCCGATATATTTGATACCAGTCGGTTATGTGCGCATGACCGGATCATTGAATCAAGTGTTGATTTAATGATTTAATGCATATTTATATATTTGATATATTGCTTTGCATCAACTAGTATCGGTTTACTTAAGATGGATTTTCTCGCTCGGGTGTGCACATTACATATGCGATATGATTTTGTGCACTTGATTGTATCATGTTTGATGATACAAGTTTACTTGGTTAATTGCAAAGAATAAACCATGGTTAAAAGAATGATTAGGGTTTTATTTTCCATTACTTATTTATTCATTTATTTATTTGTTTATTCACTTTGGAAAATAAATGAAAATGAGAAAAGAATGGTGGCTTCTTTTGTTCTTTAGTTGAAGCTTCATGAAGCTTTGTTCAAGTCAACCATACTTATCTCATCCTTAACCCTAACCATTCCCACTAACCATGATTCATTCTCTACACTTAACTCTAGTTAATATTTTGATAAGAATTCATTTTCTTTTCATTTTCTAAAAACTTATCATAATGTTTTTCTTCTTCTTCTTCATGCTTCAAGTGAAGAAGCTTGAAGTCCATCAATGGTGATTGATGCATATGAGTGAGAAATCCAATTCTAAAGTATACCCACTTCCTATTTCTTCATCCTCTACCTCTTGCCAAGTAGTAGAGTGTGTTTCCTTCACAAGATTTTAGGGTTTGGTGAAGGAGGAGCTTGATCTAGCGATGCCTCGACGTAGATCATCTTCGGCATGGACATCGACGACCTAGCTTGCCCATTCTCCGACGAAGTCGACTCTAGAGCCCGGATTTGATTTGGACAGCGGAGATGACCTCGTTGCGGAGCCGTGGAGGTGGATATCCGGATCTACAAAGGTTGTAATTTCCGTATCTCATTAGTTAATTTGTTAACTAGTTCATTGTTCGCCTAGATATCTAGCAAACGATCCGTACTTTAGGGTTTGTAGGCACCATAATTTTTGAAATTGCCATGGTTGATGGCTTGGGAGACCTCACTAGAGTGCCTAGGAACCCTGCAGTGGTATCAGAGCCTAGCTAGAGCCTTAGGCGAAGTCCAGACGGAAATTGAAGTCCGATCGAACCGAAACCTCACCCGGGAAATTGCTCTCTGTACAATTTTTAAAATCTGGTATTTTTCCACATTAAAAATGTTCAGAAAAATCAGCAGGTTAATATATGATATACACTGAAATTCATGCCCATAATTCCTTCATGTTGCCGCGCTTCCGCGGCACGAGCTAGCCTCGTGCGGCGGTTGCGCGGCGGTACGGCATGTTCATTTATTAATTTTTTCACAGTATCTCATAATTATCTGTGCTGATGTTTCTGGGAATTTTTAATATTTTTTCCAGAGTTGATTTTTTCTGAGTTGTTTTGGGAATTCGGTGTTTCGATCGGGGTATCAAATTTTGTCTGTGTGGCTTTCCGGATAAATTTTAGAATATGTTAAAAAGTTCGACCGGATACAATACCCAACTTTTCCCCTGTCGGGAAATTTCCAAGTGTTGGATTTTTCCGTAGTTTAACGACGTTCTAAGTAGTGCAAGTAACGCGATGGTCCCTCTAGAAGACACAAACCTTAACTCGATTATGTGACCGTCTTGAACTGCCCTTTGAACCTTCGGGTTTGGGGCAGTACGGCGTGCCACATGTGAGGCGTTGGCTTGACCCTTCTACGGCTGGATCGTTGGTACTGAGGTACGAACGGAATGTTGTTAGACTTGTTTCATGTGTTGATCAGTTTCGGGAAAACTTGGGTGTTCGATTGTTCAATCGAAAAGTTTAACATTTTCTGTTTATCCGGAATGGGATACAATAATTGGAATTCACAATGAGTTATATGATAACTAAATGAATGTTATAAACGTAGCAATTTAGTCTCACTTGATCGGTTGCCACGGAATTTTGATGTGATCAAAAGTCCGTCGCAATCACGTAGCGTACGCGGATACTCGCCGGGTAAACTTAATAGACAGCCTCACTCCATAGCCCCGACCAAGTGACTGTAGGAGAACCCCGTCGCCGAAAGCATCCGTCCGGGTGCTCGCGGTAGCGGTGTTCCGCCTTGGTGCACTTCGTCGCCGGTATCGGGGGTGCAGCCGTCTACTGAAGTTTGCGACGAGCATTCGATCAGGATGTCGGGAATCTTGTTGAATTGCCCGACTTGATATTGAAAAGAGTTTTCGATTTTGAGACTAAAATGCGGGGTTTATAATTGTTAGGCATGCGATGTCTAAGTAATTCATTTGGTCAGGCATGCGATGTCTGAGGTGGTTGCGGATTCCAACTGTTGTAGTTTTACACTTTCTTTTCTGTGACCGTAAGTGTAATATGTGATATCGCCGGTTTCGTTGCTATACGTCAACGACAATTGGGATGCGCATATTTACTTACGTTGATGACATGTGATGTTATGTGTTGCTGGATATGTTATATTGGATCGTCGTGATTGAATAGCCGGGGGGTTTTTATGTGAGATGAGTGTTTTTCATTTTCATTCATGTAAAAACTTGTATGTAATATTCTTTTATTGGGGCGCTTCCAGGTTGCGGGAGTTGTCACCTATTGTATATTATTTACTTTTCCGCACTAGGATAGACCCAAGGAGGAGGGCACAAGTAACCGGGTTCTGGGGTCCAGTGGGAGACCAACTCGAGGAGTCGAGTCCGGGTCTCCTAACTCTAGAATTGGTAGGGTTGCTTGCCGCTCTCGTAGGGGTCTAGGGGTGTGGGTTTGGCTATTCATCACGACCGTGGAATCCGTGTTTTATACTGGCTCGTATTGAAAACACGGACGTCCTAGTATATCCAATATTTCATATGATTCTTCTGCTGCGATATCTGTGATGTGATCATGTGATGTTTCTGTGATGGATATAGTATATAGTATATATGATATATTATATAGACGTTACTTATGTTTTACACCCGTGCTAGCCCTGCCCTGCTCTGTCGTTAGTTACCTAACCTAACGGTGCACGAGGGGACATCGAGGCGAATGCGGATGGCATAAGTGTACGTCATATCTATCTGTGATGTTTAGGTACTTAAATGATGGGACTTCATTAATGTGATTAATGAAATTAAAAGAAACCTAAGATGTTGTAGAATCGAATTTCAAAATAAAACAGGTAGCTACAGTTTTTGCTTTGCACAGCGGTATATGCGATATATCCTGCACCTTATTCGATGAGGAAAGGACCGAGATCCCTTCACCGGGAGTGACTCCTTTAGCAATAACTGGCAGATGCTACACACTCGGTTTGTCTTTTGATTGCTTTTAAGTGTTTTGCTTTGCACAGTGATATATATGATATATCCCGCACCTCATTCGACGAGGAAAGGACCGACGATCCCTTCACCGGGAGTGACTCATTTAGCAAAACTAGAAAAGCCTCAAAAGCACTCCATTTCAAAATTCATTCGATCCTACAACGATATCAAGTTCATTACGCAATAGGTTTTCAGAAAAACCTGTCGTAGCCCTCCGTCATTTCAGATAAGTACTAGTTAGTATTCGTGCTACGTTTGTTGACTATGTTAAGGCGTAGTGTGCGGTAGCTAACTATTGGTTATCTGTATTAGCATATGATGCGATTGGATTAGGGTAGTCGTGCGACTTTGTTGACTATGTTAAGGGTCGTGCGGGTGGGTTTAATTCAATCGGGAAATGACGGGTTGAACTTGACTAGCACTTATGATTTGTTGACTATGTTAAGGTCATATAGCTGCTAGGGGCAAAATATTATCGGGAATTTCAAGTGTTGAAATTTGCAATGAGATTGCATACCTTCTATGAGATAGTTGGATCCCGATACCCGCTGCGAGTAAGAGTTACTCCTGGGAGAGTTTTATACATTACAATTAGCCGATCAAGTAGGTGTCTAGAAAGGTGTCAACGGGGTTAAGCCTCTGGGAAAACGAGGTTTACAGTAATTAGGTTCGTGCGAAAGCACGGGGGACCTCCCTCAAAGTACCGACACTGGCCTGGCTGAAAGATTGGCGAACTTGTAGTGTGTAATTAATCCCGGCTAGTCTTTCCTTTTAGGGTTTGAAGGAAGATTTGATAAAAAGCAGTGGGAGCCATCCTGATTAGATAAAATAATAACCAATCTATTCTTGACAGAGCGCACGCTGAGTGTTTTCTTCTCTCTCTCTCCTGGTAGCGACCATATCACGCCTTAATCAAGATAATAATACGGATATTTGACCGAACCCGCTTGTTATACTGAGCTGGGGAACGTTGGTCCCGCTCCAACTTATAATTGTTATAAGACAGAGCAGGAAATAGGGGAATACCAGAATTCCCGTGCCGCCCAAACGAAGAGCGTGCATGCTGATGCATCATCTTCGGGTTTGTTCATTATACAGAACTGTTTCTCAGTATCCTTTACGTCGTGGGTATATGATACCGGATCAGGATCCCAGATATGTAATCTGTTACATAGGGCTACAGATAGGTAGAGAACTGAGAACGGGTGATAAGTTTCATGAGGCAGAAAACGGGGCAAGAGTTGCAGCCAGGTCTGTCGGTCACTGTCACCCTGTATTACCAATACATTGATTCTGAACGAATGTTATTAGATACCGAACCTGATATACAAAATCATATTCATCTCTTTATAAGTAAAGAAAGGATATAATTTTGTATTGCTGGATAATGTTTTGAACATTTCCTATATCAAAAGTTGATCGGTTCAGGCACGTTATCTAAAAGCATTGATGTTCTAAATCAAACTACAGTTCTTGGTATATGGAACATACACAAGAGGAAGAGTTCAGAAATGAACGAATTCTTCTTGAGGCATTGTAGACTAGGTCAGATCAATGTGACCCGACTAGCTAGAGTTACATAAAGATGCATATTTAAATCAGTTTGAATTTACATCTTGTGAAACTCGCCAGTCATGTCACAAAGATAAGATGACCTCAGCTCTGTTTATTGGAAACAGAGAAAGAGTTAGAGAACTCTTGGGATAATACATGTTGATGTATGTAGGTCCCCTGTCTACACATTCCAAGACTGGTTCTTTGTACTTCATTACGTTCTCTGATGATCTCTTTAGATTCAGACATATGTTCTTGTTGAAACACAAGTCCGAACCTTTTGAGATATTCACAGAATATAAGCGAGAAGTAGAGAACCAGATATAGGGGTATAAGTATTATGTCCTATGATGAGATCAAGGAGGAAAATACTTGAGCACGGAATTCCTGGATTATTCTAAAGGAGAATGGGTTTCTCTCTCAGGATTACTCCTCTGTATACACCATAACACGATGGTATATCAGGGCGGAGCAGATACACCCTATTTGATATGGTGTGCTCTATGATGAGTACTACTGAGTTACCTATTTCCTTTAGGGAGTTATGCACTTGAGAAGCTGCATACCTATTGAATAGGGTTCGAATCAAATCAGATGCCTACCACTTCATATGTGATATGGTATGGGAAGAGCCCATGTCTTAAATCAGTTAAGATTTGGGGTTGTCCGGCCTATGTCTGAAAAGCAAAATCCGGACAAGCTCGAGGCAAGGTCTGTTATGTACAACTGGAAAGGTTCCAGCTATACAAACTACAGCAGATGATTTGATAGAACCAAGGGATTCAGTAGATACCAACGAACCTCAGCCTCTCCGCCGATGTAGTAGGGTTCCTCACCCACCAGAGAGATACTTCAGTTTCTCTATGACAGTGGGAGCGAGGATTGCATCATGAGATGATGACCCAACTAGTTTCGAGCAGGCCATCAGGAGTAAGACTCTGTAAGAATGGCTGGATGCTTAGTGATCTGAGATGGAATCCTTATACACCAACAAAGTATGGACTTTGGTTGCTATATCTGAAGGGTTAAATCCCCATCAGAAGCAAGTATATCTTGAGAAGATTACTTGGTGTAGATGGAAAAGTTGAGACTTTCAAAGCTAGACTTGTTAAAGCTTTTCGTCATCGACCAGGCATGGATCATGATGATACCTTTTCAAGTGACTATGCTTAAGTCCATCCAGATCCTACTTGCCACGGCTACATACCATGACTACGATATCTGGCGGCTGGGTGCCATGACTGCTTTTCTAAATGATGATTTAGAAGAGTGCGTCTGTAAGTACACAGCCAGAGGGCTTCGTAAACAGTGGGAGCAGCGGAAACGTGTGCAAGATGCTTTATAGGATAAAGCAGGCATCGCGGAGTTGGAACATCTGTTTTGATGAATTAGTCAAAGAGTTTGACATCATCAAAATGGTAGATGAACCTTGTATAAACAAAAAGGTAGTAGGGAGTATGGTGGTGATCCTCGTAGAGTACGTGGATGACATACACTTGATAAGAAAGGAGTTTCTTATGCTACGCTCGGTCAATCTCCGCTTATCACTAGAATTCTCCATATAGGATCAAAGTGATACCTACTAAATCCTGGATTTTGGATCTATGAGATAGATCTAAATGGATGTTAGAATTCTCACTAGATGTAGTGAGACGGTATCAACACATCAAGGGGAGAATCACTGGAAGGGTTCCAGGGTGATAAAGACGACTGAATGTCAGTCGCAGGCATTGTCTTTACCCTCAGTAAAGGGACGGTATGTTGGAAGAGTTCCAAGATGGATACCGTGACATACTAGACGATAAAGGCAGGATACATCGCTACTTAAGATGCTACCAAAGAGGCTGTTTGGGTGTATATTGGTTCATGAGATGAACTATGTTCCTACCATTGTGTGACAATGGAGTTGTGGCTTATGCCAAGGAACACCGGTCCCATCAGTGATCCAGACTTATTCTAAGGCAGCATCGCCTGATCATGGAGATGGTTGATCTCCAGGTTGATCGAGGTTTGGAGAGTAGACTCAGAGGACAACACAGCGGATCCACTCACAAAGGCCTGTTCCCAGAGAGAGACACTTTTAAGGGATGGTTGAGTATGAGATACTGCAACCACTGCTACAGATGGCCCTAGTGCAAGTGGGAGATTGTTAGTTATATGTATGCCCTAGAGGCCATTACTATACATGGGATGTATATTGTAGTGGATGCTGGGACATATATAGGGATGACTTTCTTGCTCGACATGATAGTATGCTATCTGGTTGAACTTTACCTTAACGTGTATACTGACTGTCTCTCTGTTACATGTTGGTAAAGCCCTTAGGATCTGTACTTGACTACCTGGACTATGATGCGGATCATACTAGTGGGGACATGGTAGTCTATAAGTACATCCTTCAAAGTCCCTAGTCGTGGGTGTATCGAGACGGGGCATCGATATACCAGAGTAGACTAGCGTGTACCTTCTCGACCCATACAGATGGGCGATGGATGATCCCATATCCATTGGTGTTTGACATCAGAGATGATATACGGGTGCTCAGTAGAGACTGGGTACACTGGACGGACTCGCCGAGAACTCCCAGATGGTATTATACCTCATGTCAGATGGCAGTTCTCTGGTGACACTGGTACAGAGTAGTCTGTTGACCCGAGATCGTCATAGAGTCTTGTGTGGTTCCCACTGTGCTTTGATTTCCATCTTACCACGTCCAAGAGGGCATGCAAAACGGTGGTTTTTGGGTACAGTCCCGAGTCACATGGAGGCAATGAGCGATAGGAGGGGATTCGTCTCTCCCGGTATATGGGGGTTGATGTTGCACTGTGTTCGATCGGCTATAACAGGAAGTCCCTGGCCAGGGCTGCTCAGAGAATTGCTGGTAAGTGTTACCAGTAGTTTCTCGACCCGTTATGAGCCTCATATCGACACGACTTATTGAGCTATTGGGGTCTGACGTTTACCACCCCTAGGCGAGATATGCGACATATCAGACGATCAGACCGGACTGTACGGTAGTGTTACTGGTCGGATTCACTGGAGTGTGAGCGGGCTTGCTCGTCGATCTTCAGATCGCTCAATACCCGGGTGGCCGTTACGTTTAGCAGACCGCTTGCGGCTTGTGGATGTTTGATATGATCATCATCCGCTGCCGGCGTATTGACGAGTCTTTAGAGTCCTACACAGAGGTTTCCTGGTTCAAGCGAAATGAAATAGGAGCGCATATGAGATATGTGCGGGACCGAGAATAATGCGTGTATGTGATACCGTATTCTATTCTCGCGATAAATATATCGAATGGTTGTATGCGATATAACCTAGTTATCGATTCAAGCGTTGATTCGATAAGCCGATATATTTGATACCAGTCGGTTATGTGCGCATGACCGGATCATTGAATCAAGTGTTGATTTAATGATTTAATGCATATTTATATATTTGATATATTGCTTTGCATCAACTAGTATCGGTTTACTTAAGATGGATTTTCTCGCTCGGGTGTGCACATTACATATGCGATATGATTTTGTGCACTTGATTGTATCATGTTTGATGATACAAGTTTACTTGGTTAATTGCAAAGAATAAACCATGGTTAAAAGAATGATTAGGGTTTTATTTTCCATTACTTATTTATTCATTTATTTATTTGTTTATTCACTTTGGAAAATAAATGAAAATGAGAAAAGAATGGTGGCTTCTTTTGTTCTTTAGTTGAAGCTTCATGAAGCTTTGTTCAAGTCAACCATACTTATCTCATCCTTAACCCTAACCATTCCCACTAACCATGATTCATTCTCTACACTTAACTCTAGTTAATATTATGATAAGAATTCATTTTCTTTTCATTTTCTAAAAACTTATCATAATGTTTTTCTTCTTCTTCTTCATGCTTCAAGTGAAGAAGCTTGAAGTCCATCAATGGTGATTGATGCATATGAGTGAGAAATCCAATTCTAAAGTATACCCACTTCCTATTTCTTCATCCTCTACCTCTTGCCAAGTAGTAGAGTGTGTTTCCTTCACAAGATTTTAGGGTTTGGTGAAGGAGGAGCTTGATCTAGCGATGCCTCGACGTAGATCATCTTCGGCATGGACATCGACGACCTAGCTTGCCCATTCTCCGACGAAGTCGACTCTAGAGCCCGGATTTGATTTGGACAGCGGAGATGACCTCGTTGCGGAGCCGTGGAGGTGGATATCCGGATCTACAAAGGTTGTAATTTCCGTATCTCATTAGTTAATTTGTTAACTAGTTCATTGTTCGCCTAGATATTTAGCAAACGATCCGTACTTTAGGGTTTGTAGGCACCATAATTTTTGAAATTGCCATGGTTGATGGCTTGGGAGACCTCACTAGAGTGCCTAGGAACCCTGCAATCTCGAGTAAGACTGTCCTACCGGTATAGGTCCTCCCTCAATCATTGCAATCACGTGCCTATGATCCAATAATTGACTCTGAGGGCACTATCTCCAACAACTTTGACCCTCAGGTCTCTTTTTTTTATAACGCTGCATATGGATCCTGCTGGAATGAGAAGGAACGCCGAGATGATCTTTACGCTACAGGTGTTGCCATTATGACTTGAAGCTAGGATTTTTCCGTCAGTTCACTTTTATTTGATTGTTGTGTTCGCACCCTGCTGGAATGAAAGAGGAACACATGGACAGTCTCTAGGTGGTATATGCACCATCGAGACTCGGTTCTCTTTTTAAAGAAGCGTGGTGGGAAAATATGGTCCAATTTTCCTTTATTTGTGCCCATGGATCGTATACACGAGTCAGTATGGACATACTTGCAGGGCAAAAATGTTTTATTTTATTTTATTTTTATTTCCGTGATCCTCTATCTTCTCAGCTTTTTATATCGCGAAAGTCACGATTGCCCAATCATTTCGTCTATTTCATTTGCATTTTTTGCGACTTGCTGAGTTTTATTACTAGTCAAGAACTTGAGATCTGATGCCAATCTTGGCATCAGTATCGCTGCAACTGGAATATTGCCAGGAGCGAATCATCATTTGCCGTGAGAGGACTTGGAGTAGACACATGTTTAGGCATTAGCATCGCTACCATTGTGTTGGATATATGTATGCCGTAGAGGCCATTATTTGATAGTGGATGTATTTATACATGTGTGTTTGTGTATGTGTGTGTGTGTGTATACAGAGGACATTCTTTCTCGACATGATAGTATGTTATCTGGTTACTCTTTATCTGACATGTTCACTTGATCATGCTTTTATTCATTTGTACATGTTGATGAAGCCTTGAGAATATTTTCTTTGCTACTTGATTATGATGTAGATCATACTAGTAGGACATGTGTAGTTTATAAGCATATCCTGAAATGTCCCTAGTCGTGGGTGTATCAAGACGGGGCATCGATATTCCAGAGTAGACTAGCGTATATGATACTATACCCATGTGATGGGTGATGGATGTTTCTACATCCATTGATATTTGACATCGAGATCGTATACGGGTACTCAGTGGAGACTGGGTACACTGGACAGACTCACCGAGAACTCCTATATTGTATTATATATATCGTCGTATAGCATTTCTCAGGTGACACTGGTACAGGTTAGTCTGTAGACCCGAGATCGTCATAGAGTTTTATGTGTTCTCCCACTGTGCTTTGATTTCCACCCTACCACGGCTCTATTGAGGCATGCAAACAGGTGGCTTTTGGGTACAGTCCCGAGACACATGGAGGCAATGAGCGATAGGAGGGGTTTCGTCTCTCCCGATATTAGGAGTTGATGTTGTGCTGTGCTCGATTGGCTATATCAGCAAGTCCCTGGCCAGGGCTGATGAGATTTACTGATAAGTGTTATCAGTAGTTTCTCGAACTAATTATAGGCCATACATCGACATGATTTATTGAGTTATTGGGGTCGACGATGCCATCCCTAGACTTGATATGGAGTATATCTGACGAATAGACCGGACTGTACGGTAGTGTTACCAGTTGGCTCGACGGGAGTTTTGACGGGTTCGCTTGTTTTATTCTGATCGCTCAATATCTGGGCAGCCATTACGTTTAGCTGACCTCTTGCGGCTTAGAGGTGCTTGATATGATCATCACCCACTACCGGCGTATTGATGAGTCTTAGAGTCCCACATAGGAGTTTCCTAGCCCAGGCAAAACGATGTGGTATGCATATGAGATATGCACAGGGACCTGATTAAATGCGCGTATGTGATACCATATATTAATCGGGCGATTTACTATTGGTCGGGTCGTATGAGATATGACCGGTTTGTTAAATCATGTGTTGATTTAACATTGACTTTTAGCTCACTTCTTTTATACCCTTTTCTTTTGTTGTATGCATGCATGTATGCATATGTTTATGTTGATGTGCATGTACATATACATGCATACACTTGTGTGTATCATGGTTGTTGATACACTTGTGGTGGAAATGCAAGACTCACATGGAAGTATTTATCTATATAATTATTTTTGAGTTAATACAAATAGAATTAATTCATGGTTGAGATTTATTCTTCATTCTCTACACTTAACCTTGTATTAACCATGAGTTAGTTTTCTATGGCTCTTATTACTCAATGATAAATATCTAGATAATTATTAACCCATGGTTACAAGTGAGAATGATTTAATATATATATATATATATATATATATATATTCATTCTCATTTTATTATTATTCATTATTATTCATCACAACCTTTGAGCTCTTGAGTTGCCATCATCTTCTTCCTCCTCTCTCTTGCTCTCTTGATCTTTGTAGTGAGTGAGATAGTGATAAAGATAGGGTTTTAAAATGAGAAAACAAACTACATCATCATTCTACACTAGTCTAGCCAATTAGTTTAGAGTGTTAGCCTCATCTTCATTTTTTGATCAAGTGGAGATAAGAGCTTGGACAAAGAGGACTCCGGGTGGATCATCGTGGACTTGGAAGGTCACTAGCAAGCCCGTCCAAACTCTCAATGAGCCAAGGGGTCAAGCAAAGAGAACTACAAAGGTTGTATTCTCTTCACTTAGTGTTATATTACTTGTAATATGTGATACTACTTCTTGTTACCCTAGCTTTTTTAGTTCTTTCCTAGGTTAGATTGTTTAGCACCATCTATTTTTTTAAATTGTGGCATGTGTGATGCTATCAAACCCTAGTTGTGGTGCTAAAGAATCCCTATAGTGGTATCAGAGCCAAACTAGAAACCTAGGCGATGTTAAGATAATACGAAACCGAAACAACTCCGCAAAATACGATTTTAGAAACCCTAGATTTTGCTCTCTGGAAATTTTTGAAAAGTCGTTTAATAATTATTTTAGCAACTGCAGAGTAATGTATGTGATACTAGATGAACACACGTGAAATACGAGGGACTTTGCTCGGAAACAACTCGAGCACACGTCCACGAATTCCGGCGTCGCCGGCCCCCTGTACCCAGAATCCACTCGTATTTCACATGTGCTCTGATCTGCAGGATTTGGGGTTTCTGGTATTGTTTATTTAGTCCAGTTTTTCATGTGATAATAATTGTGTTATGGGCTAATTGCGGATTGTTTCGTAGTCGTATATTTTGACATTGTATTAGTAACCTAGACAATGTTTAACAGTTCGATCGAACTTCAAACACCTCGTCAAGAACCCCACTGAAATTTTCAAGAGTTGAAATATTCTAAGTTAATTATATTCAATGGTCGTGCAAGTAACCCTATGGACCCTCTAGAAGAACAAAAACCTTAACTCGATTCTATGCCTTCGGAACCGCGACTTGAACCCTAGGGTTTGCCGTTGTTCCGCGGTGTCATAGGTGAGGCGTTAGTTTGACCCTTCTACGGCTGGATCATAGGTACTGTGGCATATTTTGGGGACTTTAACTTCGCTCAAGTGTTGAGCTCATCGGGTGATGTGGGTGTTGCTTGATTCGGTCGAAACGTTTAACATGGTCTAGTAAATTGTGATACAATAATTGGAATCTACATTTATATGTTGCGTGTAAATATAGCATTTCGGTCTCGGGGATAATCGAAAATCTTGTTGAATTATCCGACTTATTTTGAAAAGGTGTTTTCATGGGTGAGACCTAAATGCGAGACTTACATCGTTAGTCATGAAATCTTGGATATGTGATATCCCGGGTTTATGATGTCTAAGGGCAGTGATGATTCCAATTGTTGTAGTTTTTCACTTTCTTTTTTGCGACCGTAAGCGTAGTATGTGGTGTATTACCGGTTTCGTTGCTATATGTCAATGACAATTGGGGTATGCATACTTGCTTATGTTGATGACATGAGATGTTATGTGATGCTGTGATATGATGTATAGGATCGTCGTGATTGAATGGCCGGGGGTTTTATGTGAGATGAGAGTTTTTTCTTTTCATTCATGTAAAATTCATTGTATGTAATATTCTTTTATTGGGGCACTTCTGGGTTGAGGATGATGTCACCTTTGTTGTATATTATTTACTTTTCCGCATTACAATAGACCCAAGGTGGGGAGCACAAGTGACCAGGTTCTGGGGTCCAGTGGGAGACCATCTCGAGGCATCGAGACCGGGTTTCCTAACTCCAGAATTGGTAGGGTCACTTGCCACTCTCGTAGGGGTCTAGGGGTGTAGGATTGGCTATTCATCACGACCGTGGAATCCGTATTTTCTATTGTTGGCTAAATACAAAATACGGACATCCTAGAATATTCTGTATTTTCGTATATGTGATTTTGCTACTTATATTCTGTGATGTGATCACTTGATATATCTGAGACGAATGCAATATTATATATGAGATATATAGTAGACGTTGCTTATGTTTTGCACCCGCGCTAGTCCTGTCCCGGTATGCCGTTAGTTAAGTAACCTAACGATGCATAACGGAACATTGTGGCGAATGCGGATGGCATAAGCATACGTTGTATTTTTGTTTCTTTTCTGTGTTTGGCTTAAGGACGTAAATGATGGGACTACATTAATATGATTAATGTAAGGAAAAATAAACCTAAAAGATGTTGTAGAATCGAATTTAAAACCCACTCGGCTTTTTACGAAAAAACTACATTTCAAAATTGCGGAGCTTAAGCCACTCCTTTTGAAAACCATTTGATCCTACAACGATATCAAGTTCAAAGCATTAAAGGTTTTCTTAAAAACCATCCGCAACCCTCCGTCATTTTAGGAAGTAGAGTACTTAGTATTCGTGCTACGTTTGTTGACTATAGTTAAGGCGTAGTGTACGGTAGCTAAGTAATGTCTTCCTACACAACATATGATGTGATTAATTGGGACAATTATATGACTTTGTTGACCATAGTTAAGGGTCATATAGCTGGGTTAATCAAGAAATAACGGGTTGAGCTTGACTAGTGCTTGTGATTTGTTGGCCATAGTTAAGGTCATGAGTACTAGGGGTAAAAACCATATCGGGAGTTTCAAGAGTTGAAATTTGTAATAAGATTGCATACCTTCCATATGATGGTTGGATCCCGATCCCAATGTGAGCAAGAGTTGCTCCCAGGAGAGTTTTGCACTTTACAATTAGCTAACCCATTAGGTGTCTAGAAAGGTGTTAACGAGGCTACGCCTCTGGGAAAATGAGGTTTACTTTACTTAGGTCCGTGCGAAAGCATGGCGAACCTCCTTCAAGTACCGACACTGGCCTGGCTGAACAGTTAGAGAAGTTGTAGAATGTAATTAATCCTGGCTAGATTTCCTTTTAAGGTTTGAAGGGAAATTTGATAAAAACAGTGGGAGACATCGATTAGATAAGATAAATAACCAATCTGATCTTTACAAGAGCTTTCGCTGAGTGTATTCTTTTCTCTCTCTTAATTGCAGATACCAATGACAGGACTTAAGCTTCTACTAAAGAAAAAAATAAACTGAATGGGACCAATTATAAAGACTGGCTGAGGAACATTAACATTGCCTTGACTTATGATAATGTATCATATGTCCTCACGGCTCCAGCCCTGCCGGTCCCAGATCCTAAATCTTCAGTTGCAGATAAGAAAGTCCGCAAGATATAGGACGCTGACTGTGTCATGGCCAAATGCCTAGTGCTTGCATCGATGGATAACACACATCAAAAGCAGCATGAGCAGATGGATGTCCAATCCATCTTTCTCCATACAAAAGAGTTGTATGGGGAGCAATCTCGTGTCCTACGATACGAAGCATCGCAAAAGTTATTTCAGATGTGGATGGCTCCTGGCACACCAGTAGGTGACCATGTTCTGAAGATGATAGCTCTTATAGAAAAGCTTGAGGACCTCGGATGGACAATGGAGAACGAACAATATGTTAATATTATTCTTCAGTCTCTCCCCCCTGCCTTGCTCAATTTGTAGTAAACTTCAATATGCATAACATGGAGAAGTCACTACCTGAACTCCTTAATATGTTGAGGAGTGCAGAGAGCATGCTCAAAGTAGTGAAGACTCCTGCTTTGATTGCTGGGCCATCTTCCTCCTTTCGCCCGAAGGCCAAGGCCAAGGAAAAAATGAAGAAGCCCACCAAACCTAGAGGTGGAGTTAAAAGGCTAAGGGGAAAGACAAGTCTAAGGCTGGGGAATCGGGGAAAGGGGAATGTTATTACTGCCACAAAGCGGGACACTGGAAGCGCAACTGTACTGAGTACTTGGATCTCAAGAAGAAGAAGCATGGTGATGCTTCCGTTTCAGGTGTGTTTGTGACAGAAAACTGTTTTTCTATAAACTCTACTTCCTGGGTATTAGATACCGGATCAGGTTCTCACATATGCAATTCTATGCAGGGACAGAGAAATAGTAGAGTTTTGAAGACAGGTGACCATACTCTCCGGGTTGGAAATGGTTCTAATGTACATGCGGTTTCAGTGGGACAGTATCACATAGGGTTGCCATCTAGATGTATATTGGTTTTGAACCCATGTTATTATGTACCTAGTATGTTTTGTAATATAATATCCGTTTCTTTGTTAGACAATGAAGGATATAATTTTGTATTGCAGAATAATGTTATGAACATTAACCAGAATCAAATGTTGGTTGGGTATGGTACACTAAATAACGGGATATACGTCCTAAATCAACACACAGTTTTCAGCATACAACACACTGCTAAAAGAAAATTTTCAGATATAAATGAAGCTTTTCTTTGGCACTGTAGACTTGGTCATATTAACGAAATAAGACTAAACAAGCTACATAAAGATGGATATTTGAATCCTTTCGAATATAAATCTTATGCGATTTGCCAGTCTTGTATAAAGGTTAAAATGACCAAAACTCCGTTTACAGGACACGGAGAAAGAACATCCGAGCTCTTAGGCCTCGTACATAGTGATGTATGTGGGTCAATGTCTACACAGGCTAGAGGCGGCTTTTCTTACTTCATAACTTTTACAGATGATTTCTCAAGATTTTGTCATGTATTTTTATTGAAGCATAAGTCTGAAGCTTTCGAGAAATTCACTGAGTACAAATTTGAAGTAGAAAAATAAACCGGATTGAGTATCAAGATGCTTCGATCAGATCGAGGTGGGGAGTATCTCAGTACAGAGTTTACAGACTTTCTAAAAGAGAATGGGATTCTCTCTCAGCTCACTCCTCCTTACACACCACAGAACAACGGTGTGTCAGAACGTCGGAATCGGACCCTATTAGATATGGTTCGTTCCATGATGAGTGATGCTGAGTTACCTGTCTCATTTTGAGGGCATGGATTGGAAACTGCAACGTTTCTCTTGAACAGGGTTCCAACCAAAACCGTGTCTACCACGCCATATGAAATATGGCATGGGAAGTGTTGGAGATAGTGCCCTCAAAGTCAATTATTGGATCGCAGGTACGTGATTGCAATGATTGAGAAGGGACCTATACCGATATGACAGTCTTGCTCGAGATGATAGTTTGCTATCTGGTTTGTCTTTATCATCGTATACATGCTTTAGTTCACTATTCCATGATGATAGAGCCCATAGGATTCTTGCTTGACTACCAGCAGTATGATGGCGATCATATACGTGGGAGCTGGGGTCTGTAAGCACACCCTTAAAGTGTCCCTAGTCGTGGGAGTTTCGAGACAGGGCATCGATACTCCAGAGTAGACTAGTGTATACAGTCATGACCCCGACGAAGGGCAGTGGCCGGTCTCATAAGCCACTGGTGTCAGTTTGATCACCTAAGATGTATACAGGTGCTCATTAGGTTATGAGTACACCGGACAGGACTCGCCGGGAACCTGCTAATTGGTATTATACATATCGTCAGATAGCAGTTCCCTGGTGACATGTGTACAGGTTAGTTCATCGACCTGAGATCGTCATTTGTCTCATGTGAGTTCCCACTGTGCTTAGATTACTACCCTACCATGGTCAAAGGAGTTGTGCAAACAGGTTTTAGTTGGGTACAGTCCCAAGCCACATTAGAGGCAAGTGAGCGGATCGGCAGGGGATTCGTCTCTCCCGGTATTGGGGACGAGATCGCGCTGTGTCTAGGAGAGCCATTACACAAAGCCCTCGGCCGAGGCAGGAGATTTACTGGTAAGTACTCCAGTAGTATCTCAGGGTATTCTGGGCTACTCTCTGACACGACTTATACTGCTATTGGGGGTCTAACGTTACCGACCCCTAGGCAGATATATGATACTCATAGACGAACGGACTGGACTGTATTTATATTGTCACTGTTAGGCTCGGTAGGGTTTAGAGATGAGTTCGCTCGTCTGCTTCCCTTCCTATCAATACATAGGCATACCGTTACGTACAGCTTGTACCTCTGACGTGCTAGTGGTTATACCCAGTGCCAGTGTGTTGATGAGTCATTAGAGTCCCCCACAGACACTTTCCCAAGTTCGGGAGAAACGTTGTAGAGGCCGTATGGTTATATGGAAGGGTTCGGAAAAAGCACGTGCGTTTTCGCACGTGTCGTTTTTCGGACAGATAATACTGGTCGGCTTTGGTTTAAGCCGGATCCCAGTATTATGCTGTGTAGATATAATATCTTTGTCTCAGATGAATTTGTATTCGGTCGTAATACAAATGCGGGTATGTTTATACCATTACGGGGTTATCCTGAAATTCATTTCAGGATCACTTTTGGAAGTTTCCTGTTTCCAGTTTTCTATCAGCCGTATTTAACATTCGGTTAAATGCGGATTTATCTTTTCTTGATGAGATGAGTCAGTGTTCTAGAAGGTTCTAGAGAGGGTGACAAGGCTTGTGATGTTAGTTATATGTATGCCCTAGAGGCCATTACTGTACATTGGATGTATATTGTAGTGGATGCTGGGACATATATAGGTAGGACTTTCTTGCTCGACATGATAGTATGCTATCTGGTTGCTCTTTATCTTAACATGTATACTTTCTGTCTCTCTGTTACATGTTGTTAAAGCCCTTAGGATGTGTACTCGACTTCCAGGACTATGATGTAGATCATACTAGTGCGGCCTGGGTAGTCCATGAGTGCATCCTTCAATGTTCCTAGTCGTGGGAATATCGAGACGGGGCATCGATATTCCAGAGTAGACTAGCGTATATCTTCTCGACCCATGTGATGGACGATGGATGATCCCATATCCATTGGTGTTTGACATCAGAGATGGTATGCGGGTGCTCAGTGGAGACTGGGTACACTGAACGGACTCGCCGAGAACTCCCAGATGGTAATATACCTCACGTCAGATGGCAGTTCTCTGGTGACACTGGTACAGCTTAGTCTGTTGACCCGAGATCGTCATAGAGTCTTGTGTGTCTCCCACAGTGCCTTGATTTCCACCCTAACATGGCTCTACTGAGTCGTGCAAACAGGTGGTTTTTGGGTACAGTCCCGATTCATATGGAGGCAATGAGCGATAGGAGGGGATTCGTCTCTCCCGGTATTGGGGGTTGATGTTGCGCTATGCTCGACTGGCCATAACAGGAAATCCCTGGCTAGGGTTGCAGTGATATACTGGTAAGAGTTATCAGTAGTTTCACGATTTTTATGGACCTTACGTCGGCATGACTTATCGAGCTATTGGGGTCTGACGTTTACCACCCCTAGGCGAGATATGCGACATATCAGACGAACAGACCGGACTGTACAGTAAGTGTTACTAGTTGGATTCACAGGAGTGTGAGCGGGCTTGCTCGTCGATCTTCTGATCGCTCAATACCCGGGTGGCCGTTACGTTTAGCAGACCGCTTGCGGCTTGTGGGTGCTTGATATGATCATCATCTGCTGCCGGCGTATTGACGAGTCTTTAGAGTCCTACACAGAGGTTTCCTGGCTCAAGCGAAACGAAATAGGAGCGCATATGAGATATGTGCGGGACCGAGAATAATGCGTATATGTGATACCGTATTCTATTCTCGTGATGAATGTATCGAATGGTTGTATGCGATATAACCTTGTTATCGAATCAAGGATTGATTCGATAAGTCGATACATTGGATACTAGTCGGTTATATGCGACATGACCGGATTATTGAATCAAGTGTTGATTTAATGATTTAATGTATAATTATATATTTGATATATTACTTTGCATTAACTAGTATTGGTTCACTTTAAATGGATTTTCTCACTTGAAATACACAAGGTTTATATGTGATATACTTTTGTGCACTAGTTTGTATCATGTTTGATGATATATGAAAGTTTGTGTGTATGATTAAACCATGGTTATGTAATGGTTAGGGTTTTGATTTTCTTAACTATTTCTTTTATTTATTTAATTTTAGGATAAGAAACAAAATGGTGGCTTATTTTGTTGTTTCCTTGAAGTTTCAAGAAGCTTTGACCATTCTTGTTCTTTTCCTAAACCTAACCATTAAACCTAACCCTAGTTTATTCTCTACACCTAACTATGGTTGCAAATATGATAAGTATCAATTTATTTTTCTATTTTTGAATATACTTATCATATTCTTTTCTTCTTCTTCTCCTTCTTCAAGATGAAGAAAAGCTTGCTACCATCAATGGTGAAATGAGAAAAAGAGTGAGAAATCCAATTCTAAAGTGAACCCACTTCCTATTTCTTCATCCTCTACCACTTGCCAAGTAGTATAGGGTGTTTTCTTCACAAGTTTCATGACTTGGTGAAGTTGGAGTTTGATCTTGAGTTGCCTCGACGTAGATCATCTTCGGTATCGAAGTCGACGACCTAGCCCGATCAATTCTTCGATGAAACCACCACGAGAGTCCGGGATCCGAAGGGTACAGCGGAGGGTCGTCAACACGGAGCTAGAGAGGTGGAGGACCGGATCTACAAAGGTTGTAATCACTTTCCTCTTAGTTAAAGTAGCTAACTCGCATTGCATCGCCTTATCATCTAGTTAACGATCCGTATTATGGTTTGTGGGCACATGAAAAATTTGAATTGGTCATGTTTGATCTATTGTGAGACCTCATTAGTGTGCCTAGGAACCCTACAGTGGTATCAGAGCCTAGCTAGAGCCTTAGGCGATGCGTAGACGGAGTTAGAAGTCCGATTGAACCGAAACACTAATCTCAAATTGCTCTCTGTACATTTTTTAAAATGCGGGGTTTATAATTGTTAGGCATGTGATGTCTAAATATTTCATTTGATTAGGTATGCGATATTTAAAGAGGATGCGGATTCCAATTGTCGTAGTTTTACACTTTCTTTTCTGTGACCGTAAGTGTAATATGTGATATCGCCGGTTTCGTTGCTATATGTCAACGATAATTGGGATGCGCATATTTACTTACGTTGATGACATGTGATGTTATATGTTGCTGGATATGTTATATTGGATCGTCGGGTTTGAATAGCCGGGGGTTTTTATGTGAGATGAGTGTTTTTCATTTTCATTCATGTAAAAACTTGTTTGTAATATTATTTTATTGGGGCACTTCCAGGTTGCGGAAGATGTCACGATTGTATATTATTTACTTTTCCGCATTAGGATAGACCCAAGGAGGGGAGCACAAGTAACCGGGTTCTAGGGTCCAGTGGGAGACCATCTCGAGGAGTCGAGTCCGTGTCTCCTAACCCTAGAATTAGTAGGGTTGCTTGCCGCTCTCATAGGGGTCTAGGGGTGTGGGATTGGCTATTCATCACGACCGTGGAATCCGTGTTTTATACTGGCTCGTATTGAAAACACGGACGTCCTAGTATATCCAATATTTTATATGATATTTTCTGCTGCGTTATCTGTGATGTGATCATGTGATATGTTCAGATAGATATTATATATAGTATATATGATATATTATATAGACGTTGCTTATGTCTTACACCCGCGCTAGCCCTGCCTCGTTCTGGCGTTAGTTACCTAACCTAATGGTGCAGACGGGACATCGAGGCGAATGCGGATGGCATAAGCGTACGTTATATTTATCTGTGATGTTTAGGTGGACTTAAATGATGGGATATTCATTAATGAGATTAATGAAAGAAAATAAACCTAATTGATGTTGTGGAATCGAATTTCAAAATAAAACAGGTAGCTACAGTTCTTGCTTTGCATCGCGGTGTTCATTGTAGAACATCCTGCACCTTATTCGATGAGGAAAGGACTGAGATCCCTTCTCCGGGAGTGACTCCTTTAGCAATAACTGGCAGATGCTACAACCCTCGGTTTGTCTTTTGATTGCTTCTATAGTTTCTGCTTTGCACAGTGATATATATGATATATCCCGCACCTCATTCGACGAGGAAAGGGCCAACGATCCCTTCACCGGCAGTGACCCCTTTAGCAAAACTAGAAAAGCCTCAAAAACATTCCATTTAAAAACCATTTGATTCCGCAACGAGATCAAGTTCAAAGCGTTAAAGGTTTTCATAAAAACCATTCGCAACCCTCCGTCATTTTAGGAAGTAGAGTACTTAGTATTCGTGCTGTGTTTGTTGACCTTAGTTAAGGCACAGTGTACGGTAGCTAAGTGATGTCTTCCTACACCGCATATGACGCGATTAGTTAGGACAGTCGTGTGACTTTGTTGACCTTAGTTAAGGGTCATGTGGGTGGGTCTAATTAATCACGAAATGACGGGTAGAACTTGACTAGTGCTTATGATTTGTTGACCATAGTTAAGGTCATAAGTGCTAGGGGTAAAAATCTTTATCGGGAGTTTCAAGTGTTGAAATTTGCAATGAGATTGCATACCTTCTATGTGATAATTGGATCCCGATACCCACTGCGAGTAATTGTTACTCCTGGGAGAGTTTTGCACTTTGCAATTAGCCGATCAAGTAGGTGTCTAGAAAGGTGTCAACGGGGTTACGCCTCTGGGAAAACGAAGTTTACTGTAATTAGGTCCGTGCGAAAGCACGGGGAACCTCCCTCAAAATACCGATACTGGCCTGGCTAAAATATTGGCGAACTTGTAGAGTGTAATTAATCCCGGCTAGTCTTTCCTTTTAGGGTTTGAAGGGAAATTTGATAAAAACAGTGGGAGCCATCCTGATTAGATAAAATAAATAACCAATCTAATCTTGCAAGAGCGCACGCAGAGTGTTTTCTTCTCTCTCTCTCTCCAGGTAGCGACCATATCACGCCTTAATCAAGATAATAATATGGATGTATTGACCGAACCCGCTTGTTATACTGAGCTGGGGAACGTTGGTCCCGCTCCAACTTATAATTGTTATAAGACCGAGCAGGAATTAGGGGAATACCAGGATTCCCATGCCGCCCAAACGAAGAAAGTGCATATGATGCATTTCTTTCGGGTGTGTTCATTACAAAGAACTGTTTCTCAGTATCCTCTGCATCCTGGATATTTGATACCGGATCAAGATCCCAGATATGTAATCTTTTACATAGGGCTACAAAAAGGTAGAAAACTGAGAACGGGTGATAAGTTTCATGAGACAGAAAACGGGGCAAGTGTTGCAGCCAAGTCTGTTGGTCACTGTCACCCTGTATTACAAGTACATTGATTCTGAACAAATGCTATTAGATACCGAACCTGATATACAAAATCATATCAGTCTCTTTATTAGTAAAGAAGGATATAATTTTGTATTGATGGATAATGTTTTGAACATTTCCTATATCAAAAGTTGATCGGTTCAGGCACGTTATCTAAAAGTATTGACGTTCTAAATCAAACTACAGTTCTTAGTATTCAGAACACATACAAGAGGAAGAGTTCAGAAATGAACGAATCATTTTTGAGGCATTGTAGACTAGGTCATATCAATGCGCCCCGACTGGCTGAAGTTACATTTTAGATGCATATTTAAATCAGTTTGAATTTACATCTTGTGAAACTTGCCAGTCATGTCACAAAGATTAGATGACCATAGCTCTGTTTATTGGAAACAGAGAAAGAGTTAGTAAACTCTTGGGACTGATATATGATGATGTATGTAAACTCCCCTGTCTACACATGCCAGGACCGGTTCTTTGTACTTCATTATATTCTCTGATAATCTCTCAAGATTCAGTCATATGTTCCTGTTGAAACATAAGTCCGAACCTTTTGAGGTATTCACAGAATATAAGTTGGAAGTAGAGAACCAAAATACGGGTATAAGTATTATGTCCTATGATAAGATCAGGGAGTAGAATACTTGTGCATGGAATCCTTGGACTATTCTAAAGGAAAATGAGATTCTCTCTCTGTATTACTCCTCTGAATACACCACAGCACAACGGTGTATCGGGGTGGAGCAATCGCACAATATTAGATATGGTGTGCTCTATGATGAGTATTACTGAGTTACCTATTTCCTTTTAGGGGCTGTGCACTTGAGAAGCTGCATACCTATTGAATTAGGTTCGAATCAAATCAGTGCCTACCACTCCATAGAAGATATGGTGTGGGAAGAGCCTATCTCCAAGTAAGTTAAGATTTAGGATTGTTCGGCCTATTTCTAAAGCAAAATCCGGACAAGATTGAGGCAAGGACAGTTCTGTAGAACTGGAAAGGTTCCAGCTGTACAAAACTGCTGATGATTTGAAAGAACCAAAGGATTCAAAAGTCCCCAACGAACCTCAGTCTCTCCGCCGATCAAGCAGGGTTCCTCACCTGCCTGAGAGATACTTTGGTTTCTTAATGACAGTGGGAGCAAGGAATGCATCATGAGATGATGACCCAACTACTTTCGAGAAGGCCATCGAGAGTAGGGACTCGGTAAGAAAGGCTGGATGCTTAGCGATCTGACATGGAATCCATGTACACCAGCAAAGTATGGACTTTGGCTGCTATATCTGAAGGGTTAAATCCCCATCAGGAGCAAGTATATCTTGAGAAGATTACTTGGTGTAGATGGAAAAGTTGAAACTTTCAAAGCTAGACTTGTTAAAGGTTTTCGTCATCGACCAGGCGTGGATAATGATGAAACCTTTTCCAGTGGCTATGCTTAAGTCCATCCAGATTCTACTTGCCATTGCTACATAGCATGACTACGATATCTGGTGGTTGGGTGCCATGACTGCTTTTCTAAATAATGATTTAGAAGAGAACGTCAATAAGAACACAGCCAGAGGGCTTCGTAAACAGTGGGAGCAGCGGAAATGTGTGCAAGTTGCTTTACATAATGAAGCAGGCATCGCAGAGTTGGAACGTCTGTTTTGATGTAGTATTTGACTTTATCAAAATAGTAGATGAACCTTGTATATACAAAACGGTAGTAGAGAGTGAGGTAGTCATCCTCGTATCGTACGTGGACAACATACTCTTGATAGGAAAAGAGTTTCCTATACTATGACCAGTCGATCTCCTCTTGTCACATGGATTCTCCAATAGGATCAAAGTGATACCTCATAAATCCTGGGTTTTGGATCTGTGAGATAGATCTAAATGGATGTTAGGATTCTCACTAGATGTAGTAAAATTGTATCAATCGATCCGGGGGAGAATCACTGGAAAGGTTCCAGGGTGATAAGGACGACTGAATGTCAGTCACAGGCATTGTCTTTACCCTCAGTAAAGGGACGGTATGTTGGAAGAGTTCCAAGCTAGATACCGTGGCAAACTAGATGATAAAGGCTGGCAACATCGCTATTAAAGATACTACCAAAGAGGCTGTTTGGGTGTATATTTGGTTCATAAGATGAACTAGGTTCCCACCATTGTGTCACAATGGAAGTGTGGCTTTGGCCCAGGAGCCCTGGTCCCATCAGTGATCCAGACATATTCTGAGGCAGCATCACCTGATCATAGAAATAGTTGATCTCCAGGGTGATCGAGGTTAGGAGAGTAGACTCAGAGGACAACACGGCGGATCCACTCACAAAGGCTTTTTCCCAGAGAAAGACTTATATGGGATGGTTGAGTATGTGATACTGCAACCACTGCTACAGATGGCCCTAGTGCAAGTGGGAGATTGTTAGTTATATGTATGCCCTAGAGGCCATTACTGTACATTGGATGTATATTGTAGTGGATGCTGGGACATATATAGGTAGGACTTTCTTGCTCGACATGATAGTACGCTATCTGGTTGCTCTTTCTCTTAACATGTATACTTTCTGTCTCTCTGTTACATGTTGATAAAGCCCTTAGGATGTGTACTCGACTTCCAGGACTATGATGTAGATCATACTAGTGGGGCCTGGGTAGTCCATGAGTGCATCCTTCAATGTTCCTAGTCGTGGTAATATCGAGACGGGGCATCGATATTCCAGAGTAGACTAGCGTATATCTTCTCGACCCATGTGATGGGCGATGGATGATCCGATATCCATTGGTGTTTGACATCAGAGATAGTATGCGGGTGCTCAGTGGAGACTGGGTACACTGAACAGACTCGCCGAGAACTCCGAGATGGTATTATACCTCACGTCAGATGGCAGTTCTCTGGTGACACTGGTACAGCTTAGTCTGTTGACCCGAGATCGTCATAGAGTCTTGTGTGTCTCCCATTGTGCTTTGATTTCCACCCTACCACGGCTCTACTAAGTCGTGCAAACAGGTGGTTTTTGGGTACAGTCCCGATTCCCATGGAGGCAATGAGCGATAGGAGGGGATTCGTCTCTCCCGATATTGGGGGTTGATGTTGCGCTATGCTCGACTGGCCATAACAGGAAATCCCTGGCCAGGTTACAGTGATATACTGGTAAGAGTTATCAGTAGTTTCACGATTGTTATGGACCTTACGTCGGCATGACTTATCGAGCTATTGGGGTCTGACGTTTACCACCCCTAGGCGAGATATGCGACATATCAGACGAACAAACCGGACTGTACGGTAAGTGTTACTGGTTGGATTCACAAAAGTGTGAGCAGGCTTGCTCGTCGATCTTCTGATCGCTCAATACCCGGGTGGCCGTTACATTTAGCAGACCGCTTGCGGCTTGTGGGTGCTTGATATGATCATCATCTGCTGCCGGCGTATTGACGAGTCTTTAGAGTCCTACACAGAGGTTTCCTGGCTCAAGCGAAACGAAATAGGAGCGCATATGAGATATATGCGGGACCGAGAATAATGCGTGTGTGTGATACCATATTCTATTCTCGCGATGAATGTATCGAATGGTTGTATGCGATATAACCTAGTTATCGAATCAAGGATTGATTCGATAAGTCGATATATTGGATACTAGTCGGTTGTATGCGACATGACCGGATCATTGAATCAAGTGTTGATTTAATGATTTAATGTATAATTATATATTTGATATATTACTTTGCATTAACTAGTATTGCTTCAGTTTAAATGGATTTTCTCACTTGAAATACATAAGTTGTATATGTGATATACTTTTGTGCACTAGTTTGTATCATGTTTGATGATACATGAAAGTTTGTGTGTATGATTAAACCATGGTTATATAATGGTTAGGGTTTTGATTTTCTTAACTATTTCTTTCATTTATTTAATTTTAGGATAAGAAACAAAATGGTGGCTTATTTTGTTGTTTCCTTGAAGTTTCAAGAAGCTTTGACCATTCTTGTTCTTTTCCTAAACCTAACCATTAAACCTAACCCTAGTTTATTCTCTATACCTAACTATGGTTGCAAATATGATAAGTATCAATTTATTTTTCTATTTTTGAATATACTTATCATATTCTTTTCTTCTTCTTCTCCTTCTTCAAGATGAAGAAAAGCTTGCTACCATCAATGGTGAAATGAGAAAAAGAGTGAGAAATCCAATTCTAAAGTGAACCCACTTCCTATTTCTTCATCCTCTACCACTTGCCAAGAAGTATAGGGTATTTTCTTCACAAGTTTCATGACTTGGTGAAGTTGGAGTTTGATCTTGAGTTGCCTTGACGTAGATCATCTTCGGCATCGAAGTCGACGACCTAGCCCGATCAATTCTTCGATGAAACCATCGCGAGAGTCCGGGATCCGAAGGGTACAACGGAGGGTCATCAACACGGAGCTAGAGAGGTGGAGGACCGGATCTACAAAGGTTGTAATCACTTTCCTCTTAGTTAAAGTAGTTAACTCGCATTGCATCGCCTTATCATCTAGTTAACGATCCGTATTAGGGTTTGTAGGCACATAAAAATTTGAATTGGGCATGTTTGATCTGTTGTGAGACCTCATTACTGTGCCTAGGAACCCTACATATGAGTCATTAGGTCATTAATGGTGCATTTAATGACAAGGTGACTAGGTTAATTGTGATTGGTTTGCTTTTGATTATGTTCATATTAGGTGTCATGGTGATTCATCATCTCATTTAATCTTGTGGTCACCTCCTAGCTCCTGCACTCACCTCCCTCCTCTCCTATAAGTGGCCGGCCTCCCCCTTGGTGTTTGATCATGGTTGTTCATTTGAGGGGGGAAAAGATTATGATAGATTCGGGTTCATGAAAATTAGATAGCCTCATTTCTCATTTCACCGGATCCAAAAGGCAGCTTCATTAACCGTTCGTTCATGGCTTTAGACGAAGCGAGACTTAGTGTTCTGCTCATTCTCTACTTCATCTTGGTCGTCTCTTTTAGCAAACTTGACGACTGAGTTGCCTCGGTTCAGAGGCGGGAGCCCGTTTAAAGATCCGTCGACGTGGTGCCACCTGGACGAGAAGACTGGAGATTCAGGAGATCGGAGCAGCCGCAACAAAGAGTGGGATGATGGTTGAAGACCGAAGGACTCAGATCATTCGGTATAACAATTCTAACGACTTTGTAGTTTGTTAGTTTAGCTTTAATGGCAGATCCGGGTTATAGTACGTGTAGCGCCAGTTGTAAAGTTTTTGTTCCGCATTTAGCGTCTGTTAGACGGCCGAGGCGCTACCATGGACTTACAGTGGTATCAGAGCCTCACCATTAAGCTATACTAACTTGTGCTAACACGTTTAAAACCTCGATCGAACGGAATTTCGAAAAACGCAATTTTCAAGTGCTTAAGTTTCTGTCGATTTTAAACAGTGTCTAAAAATTATTTTGATCATCCCAGAAAATTAAGCAGGGTTTTTTAAGCATACGGATGAAAATTGGGCACGTGATCCCACAAGAGCACCGCGGATCCATGCTCAAACCTAGGGTTTGACCGCGGAACCGCGGCGCTTTAGTGGGAACAGTGCATCAATTTTTCACAGTGAGCTGAATTTGGGAAATTGTGGGTTTTGGAATAGTTCTTTTGGGCCCGGATTTTGTTATTGTACAGCAGATGTACGTGGGGCCCACTTCGGGAAATTTTGTCGATCGAAATTTTAAATTTGTTAGTATGCAGTATTTACTTTATATCTCCGACCGGAAATGTCATTTGATCGGTAAACCGCGTTTAATTGCTATAGTTCTTTTAGAAGGGTTTGCGAACGTGACATTCGCGTTGATGTTCTGTGTTGTGCTGTATTGTTGCGGATATGTCGTGGTGGATAGCAGGGTGCAATGATAGTGCAGTTTGAATTTATTTATACATTTGATATTGCGGGGCGAGCGTCCAACATATGGACTGCCGTCACTGCCTGTTTGTATAATATTCTTTTGGGGCACGACCGGGTTGAGGTTGATGTACCGGTTGTACATATTTTTATTTCTGTACTAGGTTTATCCTATGAAGGAGTGCACGGATAGCCGGTTCTGGAGGGCAACGGGTCCGTATCTCATGGCTTTGAGAGGCAAAGGGACCTCACTCTATAATTGGCAGACTATTCGCCGCACTCGTAGGGGGTACAGGTTGACACAAGGAAGGGTGCTCAATTTACCGGATTCCGTGGAGTGCCGGGTGTTCCATTCACTATGTTGTGGGGACTACCTCGCTTCAGGTTTTGGCGGGTAACTTGCCGCACCCGTAGGGGTCTAGGTTTCATTGCACAGGCTATCCACACGACCAGGGGAACGTCGGTTTTCAGCAGCGGCTCTGTGAAACCCGGGGATCCCAGATTATCTGTATTGTTCTGTGATGCTTATTACTTTTTTGTAATGTTGCATGTTATCACGCCTGGAGCGATTATTGTATATTGGTATATATACTATTAGATGTTGTATATGTTTTACACCCGCGCTAGTCCTGCCCCCACTCCGTCGTTAGTTAAGTAACCTAACGGGTGATGACGGGACCCAGTGACGAATGCGGATGGATACGTACATTTTATTTCGTTCTTTTCTGGTGTGATTGATTGATGGGACTGCATTGATTCTTATCAATGCAAGGATAAAACAAACCTATATTTGATGTTGTTGGAACAAATTTTTAAAAAAAGGGTGTTATTACAAAGATGTTTCCTTTTGTTTTGCATAGTGATATTCAGTTAGAATATCCTGCACCTCATTCGATGAGGCAAGGGCCGAGATCCCTTCACCGGGAGTGACCCCTTGGGCAGAAGTTTACGTCAGGGTAATAACTTCAATATAGTCAATTACAAGTTGCTTTGCATCGCGGTATTCAGTTGGAATATCCTGCACCTCATTCCACGAGGAAAGAGTCGAGATCCCTTCACCGGGAGTGACCTCTTTAGCAAAGGTTTTTCGCCACTATATTTTTATAAAAAGCTATCAGTTTCCTTCAACGAGATCAAGTTCATTACGTTAAAGGTTTTTCGCCAAAAACCATCCGTAGCCCTCCGTCATTTCTTATGGATAGTCAGTAGTATTCAAGCTATGCATTTGACCACCGCCAGGGCATAGTGTTTGGTAGCTGCTGGGGTATTTCATTTGTTGCATAGATAGATGAGTTGGTTTGGGACAGTCGTTCTGCCATTTGGCCAACGTCAGGGGCATGTGCGGGTGGGTTCAAATTAACCTGGACAATGATGGGTAGAACTTGGCATGTGACTTATGACATTTTGACAACCGCCAAGGTTATAAGAGCATGGGGCAAAAAAATCACATCGGGAGTTTCAAACATACAACAAACTTGCCAGGCATGCGCATACCTTCTGGAGTGTGATAATTTGAGTGGCTTCCATCAAGTTATAATGCGATGATAGTTCGATCCCGATTCTCACTGATGAGTTGGTTTACTCTTCGGGTGATCCCGACTAATTCTTCTTTAGGTTTGGAGGAGAATTTAAGATAACAGTGGGAGGTTTCCTGATTAGATAAAGTGATAACCATTCTTATCTAGGTTAGAGTGCACGCAGAGTGTTTCTTTTCTCTCTCTCTTTGGCAGCGACCTTGGACCGACGCTAGACTATGACTCAGTGACCAAAGTTGACCGTACCTTCTTAAAATACTGGCCTTTGGATTGTCTAAGTTGCATAAGTCATTGCCGCTCCTTCTTTTACCCTTTGTATTTCTCAGAACATCCCGTATTATTACGGACATCCACTTCCAGTGGATAGATCCATCGTATCGTTATATACGAACTCGAAGGGACTTCTTTGAGGATGGATCCAGGTCCAGGAGAAATAGAATTAGTTTATTCAGTTGTCTTTTATTATCACCTTCTCTCAGATTGCGAGGGCTCCTTAATTTAGGAGAGTACACCTATTACGCTTATTGGATAGTCTTATTCCAAACCATAGGCAGGTGCCGAAAGGTAGGGAATGAAGAAAACCAATTAGCCTAAGTAGGGTGTACAGAAGGTAATATCTAAAGACAAAATAAAAGGATTAGAAAGAGAACAAAGTAAATTGCGACTGTTATCATTCACGACCAAACCGCGTACTTCATCGCCACTCCTATTTCACCTTTAAAAGAATAAGGTATTATTCAGTTGTCTTTTATCATCACCTTCTCTCAAGTTACGAGTACTCCTAGGATTAGGAGGGTACACCTATTATGCTTACTGGATAGTCTTCTTCCAAACCATAGGCTGGTGCCGAAAGGTAGGGAAGTGTTCATATCAGATTTTTGCATTTTTATACCGCCCAATTTTTATCATAGTGCTTATCGGTAGGTACTCTTGAGCCGTGTTTGCTAGTCAATTGCAGAATACAGATTCTCAGCTTCAAAAGGTGAAATTCATGGAAAAGCACGACAATTTCGGATTACTGCCAACCACAGATGAAATACGGGTCTCTGCTCTTTATCCGTATGTTGCCACACACCAGTTTAAGAAGACAAAAGGGCAAATCGATTTTCACCTTCATGCACAAAGCACAATGGCAACACAAAGTCCAAGAAATCTATGGGGAGCTCGAGGAAATCATGACAAAAAGATCCACATCAAATCACCTTTTGCTCAACAGAAATTCTGGGAAAATCGTGAAGAAAATCTGAGAAAAAACATGTACCAGAATAAAGGACATAGAAGATCAGGGAAGCATAAAAATTTGGAGGGCCCAACTCCCCTAAACGGCCGCGGTTCCGCGGCCAAAAGGGGGTCTAGGCCGCGGAACCACGGCCGTACGGACTCTTCAGCTGACGAATTTTCAGGGGCAGATTGGTCATTTCATATTTGTTCTGATTGTTGCCCTAGATTTCCTTTTCCCTGCCTATAAATAACCCAGAACCTTGTGAAGCCAAGGGTGCTTAATCTTGTATTTTTTAGGTTTTAGAATACTTGTTGTTCTTCTTCCTCTTCTCATCTCTTCTCCATTAAAAAACTTGTAGTGAGCTTTTGTGAGTGAAGAATGATGAATAAAGAACTTCTTTTTGTTATTATACTTGTCTTGCTCTTGTTATGTTAATTGCTTGTAATCTCCAATTGATAATTTAGTTGTTGTTATTTATTGTTGTTTCTTTCTTATTCTCTTTTCCTTTATCATTAAACGACCATGATGCTTACGCTTGATCCTTGCCAAGGTGAGGTCGCAAATAGCTAGTTGTTATCTTCTAATCTCCTTCTTTCTATCTTCCTCCTTTGTTTTATTTTTCGTTCTTCTTGTAATGGGTGAGTAGTTTCCATACTTGTTAGGGTAGGATAAGGGAAGTTTGAGAGAAGGAAATCTCTCTCACTCTTTCCTTGCCCGACATCTTAAATCGAACTCCCGTTAATTGAACCACAATCCGCTCCCTACGGCACCCTATCCTACATGATAGCGGTGATTCCGTAGTGAGACCGGTTGTGGTTGAATTAACCGGAGGTTAAGGCTAAGAGCCAAGAACGGACGGACAAGCACCAAAAGGAAGAACTTATGCATTGGAAAGCCTAGCTTATACTCGCAAGTTCCTTCCTAGTCGTGCTAATCCCCGTTGTTGCGATTACCGTAACACCGATATTTAGAGTGGCAACGAAAGAAGTGAGCGACTCCTAACTCAAACTAACATAATCCTAACCCTAACAAGCTCTCTTTACATATCATTTTAACACTTAGTTAATCACAAACAAATCTCCCTGCGGACGACCCGTACTCAACCGGCTAGCTACAAGCGAAACCGTTTTGATTGCGGTAATTAACTAAAATGGAACACGCAGAAACCTTACCAATCAGGAAGGAAGAAAACCATTTAGCCTAACGATGGTGTACAGAAGGTAACGACTAAAGACAAATAAAGGGATTTGGAGAGATGGCAAAGAATTATATGGTTACAGTCATGAATTGGATTATGGAAGAGGCATTGCTAGGAATACCAGGATACCCCTACGAGACATTTTAATGTTTCAGTTTCACTACGCATTGTTAAAAGAAAAACTGTTTTTCCGATTAGATACTTACTCCAGGGTATGTATTTGCCAGGTTTCATTTTGCATATCTGTATAGTTTTACAGATGATGAGTGGGAGTAAGTTATTGGGAATTAGGTGATCATCCTCATTATATCGGAATTCGTTGTAATTGGTGATATTTGAGGAAATCACCTGGGTACAGTTTTCAATCTACGATGCACAGGTTATGAGTTATTCAACTCAGCGGACTTATGCAGAGTGTATTGTATATTGTCCAGTGTCCATCAGGACAAAGGGGTAGGTCCTCGTACTATGTTCTGTTTACTTGTGACTTCTCTAGTTTTTTAACAAGTGTTTCGTAGAAATACAATGTCTAAATTTTGAGAAGTTGTGGGTATAGGAATAAAGTAGAGAACCAGGTATCGCAAGTATCGGGATTCTTCAAAGAGATTGAGGATGTAGATCCTTGTGATTGGTATTCAGTTGATACTAATGGTTTTGAGAAACTTGTTTCTCTTTCAGGTTACTCATAATTGGATAGATTCCTAAGTTGAGTAATGTTGAGTAGCCTCTCTCCATTAAGTTGACATGCACTGGAGACAGCTGCATGATTTGAATCTGGTTCCAATTAAATTAGTGCCTCTATTTCTATATTGTATATAGAATGGTTCATATCTTAACGATGTTAGGATACGGGGAGTTGTCCAACTTATGCTTAAAACCAGATACTGGATAACTCAAGGCACGTTTCTGTAATGGCAGTTTGTGGGTTGACCCTGGCTTTGACGAGGGTTGACATTTCTACCATCTGGAAGATCAATAGTGATATTGTTCTTGACTCGCCACAATTTTATTAAAATGGATTTTTTCAGAAAACAATAGTGGGAGTATGGTAGAACTGGAAATGATTCTAGAACCGCAAACGATTACGGAAAATTTAATAGGACTAATATATTCAATCAGGTTTGACATTCCTTTAGCCACTCCGCAGATATGGTGGGTAACCTCAGACAACCGAGAGGTACTTCGGTAGCCTCAAGGACGGTGACAGGGAGGTTCTTGTTTACCCAAACTTGACACTACTGTTGTTCCAGACTATGAGACTTGGCAGGAGGATAAGTATAACGTCGTTTTAAACTAGCTTTAGAAGTGTACGTATATATTATTCTGCCAGAGGGTTGTCATAGTCAGTGGGAGAAGCGGAAGCATAGTGGGCAAGTATCTTATGTCTATTTATAGGCTTGAGCAGATATAGCGGAGATAAGATCATCTAATTTTGATGTGACAGTCATAGGTTTGACTTCATCAGAATAGAGGATGGATCTGTTAAGAAGGTAGTAGGGTGTGATGTCCTGATATTTGGATGGCATACACAGAGTAGGAAGTAAAATTCCTATACTACGATCGGTTGTACTGTGGTCGTCACACTGTTGTTTCTCCAGACAGGATATGGATATAATATCAGACATTCTGGTTACTAGATCTATGGTTTTAGATCTAGATTTGGGTAGTTTCCCAATATGGGTACTTTGACAGTATTCTAATCGTATTTTAGAATAGATGACTCCTGGCATGGTGGTGTACCTGCAGGTGATGGAGTCACCCTCTCTAAAGGTGTCTTAGAGACTAAAGAAGAGAAGGATGCGCATGATTGGCAGATCACTTGCTTAGGCAATTGAGTCAATCATGAGATGTCAAGTACCACACCAGATGTTGTTTTTGCACTAGATGCGATAAGTTTATATTAATGCAATCCTGAAGAAACATAAGGAAGCAGTTTTAGAACATAAGGTGCATGTTCTATGGATTTGATGACAGCAACCTCCTTCGGGAGACGGTTATCATTCCAGGGTTCCAAGGTGACATGGATGACAGAGTGATTTTCAGAGTTATAGTTTTCCTTAGTCGAGGGACAGTATTTTGGACAGGTGGTCCAAGAGGATACTGTGGGAGGCTTGGTGCTGGATACTGATTAGGTTCAGTTATCGATACAGTCTAAAAAGTTTGGATATGGAGTTCATTTATGAACTAGGTCCCATCAGATATTCAGACATATTCTAGGACAGGTTTACTCAATTCGGGAGATGGCTTTTTCCGCGAACTTGAGATTTAGAGAGATATAGAAAGAAACATCAGGGCGGATCCACTCACTGAGGCTATTTCTCGAACACAAGAGTTTTACAAACTAGCTTTGTGAAACTGATTAGTAGAGGAGTTGGATGTTCGGTATCACACGGGCTGTGAGTATGCGACATCGCAATAATTAGCCTTAAGTGCAAGTGAGAGATTGTTAGAGATAGTGCCCTCAAAGTCAATTATTGGATCGCAGGTACGTGATTGCAATGATTGAGGTAGGACCAATACCGATATGACAGTCTTGCTCGAGATGATAGTTTGCTATCTAGTTTGTCTTTATCATCGTATACATGCTTTAGTTCACTATTGCATGATGATAGAGCCCATAGGATTCTTGCTTGACTACCAGCAGTATGATGGCGATCATATACGTGGGAGCTGGGGTCTGTAAGCACATCCTTAAAGTGTCCCTAGTCGTGGGAGTTTCGAGACAGGGCATCGATACTCCAGAGTAGACTAGTGTATACAGCCATGACCCCGACGAGGGGCGGTGGCCGGTCTCACAAACCACTGGTGTCAGTTTGATCACCTAAGATGTATACAGGTGCTCAATAGGTTATGAGTACACCAGACAGGACTCGCCGGGAACCTGCTAATTGGTATTATACATATCGTCAGATAGCAGTTCCCTGGTGACATGTGTACAGGTTAGTTCATCGACCTGAGGTCGTCATTTGTCTCACGTGAGTTCCCACTGTGCTTAGATTACTACCCTACTATGCTCAAAGGAGTTGTGCAAACAGGTTTTAGTTGGGTACTGATCAGTCGAAAATAATGTATTTTTAACACGGCAATTTCCCCATCTTTTGCATTCATCTAGAAGTGTTCGGCATTCATATCGCACATATTAGCAAATCAGTCGTTAAATATCAGATTGCATGTGTTAGACTCTAAAACCGGCACTATAAAGGAAATTGACTGCATTTCATGGCATCGCATCATCCCTGTATTGCGCAACACTTGTGTCGAGATTTGTGCAGAAAATTGCAGGAGCAAAGCCAAAAGAGCTGATAAAAAATAAGCCAACTCAATGATTTCAGATCTGGTAGCAATCCAAAAGGAATAATACAAATCATCATATCAGAAAAAGGCCCACATATCAAATCCAATAAGTACCAGAGAGCCCAAGCCCCAACTCCTCAAAAGAGCCACGGAACCATGGCGGGAGCCGGCTTGAGCCGCTGTTCCGCGGCGCTTTTGCCATGTCATCACTTTAATTTTGGTGCATAATTCTTCTCTCAGTCGCTACACATCATTTTGACACGTCAAATTCCAGAATTCTCCAGAGTCTTCTGCCAGATCAGCAAAGATCATTAAGCATGCTAATCTTGATTAAGCTCCTAACTAATCACATCTAGAAGCTTCTCCTCAACAAACTTTTAGATGGAAATTCAAATTTCCTCAACAAACTTTTGGAAGGAAACTTAAAATTTGAAATCCTAGATCTAGGGTTTGAATGTTTATAAATAGAAGCCTAGATCTAAGGTTAAAGGAGAATCTTTAGAATCTTAGTTAGTTCTTTAGTAATTCATTAATTCTTCATCTCTCCCTCTTCTTCCACAAGTTGAGTGACACGACTTGTGCGAAACCCTAACCCTAATTCCAATCCAAATTCAAGATCCCGGGTACCAATCAAGCGAGAAGCCCTTCAACCTTTTAGGAGCGGAGCCGATCTTCAACCGGGCAAGTGATCCAAGCCGATCCGCGACTCAAGGAGACGAGCGAAGCCAAATCGACGATCGAGTTCTTCCTCTTGTAGTTCTTGAGCGATTGTAATGAAATTGTTGATATAAATAAAAGGTGAAATTCTTTAATCTTGCTTTCTTTAAATTCTTGCATCATGATTCGATCTCAATTTGTAATTGTAGTTCTTGTTGTGATGTTTGAGTAAAACTCCACTCGTTAAGGAGTCGAGACGATCAATAGAATGATAATGTAACAAATCTTAATACGATTCTTAAGTCCTACGAGTTTTGTAAACCCTAGCAAGTTCAAGAATCGATGACCTAGTTTCGTTGCGATACTTTCTTGATTGTTATCGCTCGAAATTAGGGATCTACGATCGTTTCTTGAATTTACTAGAGGCTAGAATGTGAAATGATATTGATGAAGGAACAAGGGATAAATGATGAAACCCTAGTTTCACTAGAAATCCCTAATTCTCGTCGATCATCATCGATCTAGTATCAATTCATCGAAGGATAAGAATACGTCATCGTGAGATTGCATCACATCTATAGATCCGATCGATTCCTACGAGCCTCATTTAGATTCTTGATATTTGGTTGGAAAAATCAACAAATTACCACTTCTTTTTTTTTATGCTTTCTTAGATCTAGATATTTTCTCTTTCTTGAAATGCAATTTTAAATCATGAATTGTTTTGTTTTATTTTCCTTAAAGTTTCAACTCATCTAATTCGAAACCCGAACGATTACACTTTCCCTGTGGACGATCCGCACTTACTAACGCGCTACATTCGACACCGTTATTGATTGCGGTCAAATATTTTTGGTTGTGATTTCTATACAAATTTCCAATTACTACACAATCCGAAATCGTTTCAATCAAATGGCGCCGTTGCCGGGGATCATTTGATAAACACAACAAAAATCACTCAATCAGGTACAGTCCTGAGCCACATTAGAGGCAAGTGAGTGGATCGACAGGGGATTCATTTCTCCCGGTATTGGGGGCGAGATCGCGCTGTGTCTAGGAGAGCCATTACACAATGGCCTCGGCCGAGGCAGGAGATTTACTGGTAGGTACTCCAGTAGTATCTCAGGGTGTTCTGGGCTACTCTCTGACACGACTTATACTGCTATTGGGGGTCTGACGTTACCATCCCCTAGGCAGATATGTGATACTCATATACAAACGGACCGGACTGTATGTATATTGTCACTGTTAGGCCTAGTAAGGTTTAGAGATGAGTTCGCTCGTCTGCTTCCCTTCCTATCAATACATAGGCAAACCGTTACGTACAGCTTGTACCTCTGACGTGCTAGTGGTTATACCCAGTGCCAGTGTGTTGATGAGTCATTAGAGTCCCCCACAGACACTTTCCCAAGTTCGGGCGAAACGTTGTAGAGGTCGTATGGTTATATGGCAGGGTTCGGAAAAAGCACATGCGTTTTCGCACATGTCGTTTTTCGGACAGATAATACTGGTCGGCTTTGGTTTAAGCCGGATCCCAGTATTATGCTGTGTAGATATAATATTTTTGTCTCAGATGCATTTGTATTCGGTCGTAATACAAATGCGGGTATGTTTATACCATTACGGGGTTATCCTGAAATTCGTTTCAGGATCACTTTTGGAAGTTGTCAGTTTCCAGTTTTCTATCAGCCGTATTTAACATTCGGTTAAAAGCGGATTTATCTTTTCTTGATGAGGTGAGTCAGTGTTCTGGAAGGTTCTAGAGAGGGTGACAAGGCTTGTGAGTCATTAGGTCATTAATGGTGCATTTAATGACAAGGTGACTAGGTTAATTGTGATTAGTTTGCTTTTGATGATGTTCATACTAGGTATCATGGTGATTCATCATCTCATTTAATCTTATGGTCACCTCCTAGCTCCTACACTCACCTCCCTCATCTCCTATAAGTGGCCGGCCTCCCCCTTGGTGTTTGATCATGGTTGTTAATTTGAGGGGAAAAAAAGATTATGATAGATTCGGGTTCATGAAAATTAGATAGCCTCATTTCTCATTTCACCCGATCCAAAAGGCAACTTCATTAACCGTTCGTCCATGGCTTTGGACGAAGCGAGACTTAGTGTTCTACTCATTCTCTACTTCATCTAGGTCGTCTCTTTTAGCAAACTTGACGACCGAGTTGCCCCGGTTCAGAGGCGGGAGCCCGTTTAAAGATCCGTCGACGTGGTGCCACCTGGACGAGAGGACTGGAGATTCAGAAGATCGGAGCAGCCGCAACAAAGCGTGGGATGATGGTTGAAGACCGAAGGACTCGGATCATCCGGTATAACAATTCTAACCACTTTGTAGTTTGTTAGTTTAGCTTTAATGGCAGATCCTGGTTATAGTACGCGATAGCGCCAGTTGTAAAAGTTTTTGTTCGCGTCTGTTAGACGGCCGGGGCGCTACCGTGGACTTACAGGAAGAGACCATCTCTTAAACGAGTTAAGATTTGGGGTTGTCCGGCCTATGTCAAAAAGCAAAATCCGGACAAACTCGAGACACGGTCTGTCATGTGTATGTTTTTGGGATATCCAAAGAATTCATATGGATATCTATTCTAGCACAAGGAGAAACAAAAGGTGTTTGTTTCTCAGTATGCCACATTTTTAGAAAAAGAATTTTTTACAAATGATACAGATGGCAATGTGGTAGACCTAGAAGAGGTTCTAGAGACACAAATTACTGTAAGTGCACGGCGGCGCCCCGGCCGTCAATCCGACGCCGGAATGCGGAAGCGGTGAAAAACTTTAATTTTGCGGACTTAGCAAACCGGCACCACCGCGCACTAAACACCCGGATCGTAACCATTAACTAGTCTAAGCTAACTAGAAGAAGGGGAAGAGATATACCGACTGATCCGAGTCCTCCGGTCTTCATCTCCACTCCGATCTCCTCGCGGGATCTCCGTCCGTCTCCATCTCCTCGCCAGAAGGGCACCACGTCGCCTGCATCTTTTACGGGCTCCCACCTCTATACCGAGGCAACTCGGGCGCGAAGTTGGCTGGCCGACGCGTCCAAGATTTGCTGCAGAATAGTGTAGAATAGCTGTCTCTTTTGGGGTTTAGGAGGTTGCCAATTTGGAGGGATATGTACACTAGAATTTCATGGATGCTTGCAAAAACAAAAAGAGCATTCCCTCAAATAAAAGAGCTCGGCCAAATCCTGAAAATGCTTGCTGGAAAAAAATGAAGCAAACTCTCTCTGTGTCTTGCTGTGAAAAGAAAAGAATGAGCCCTTTTTCATTAATCTCATTTCCATCATCAATTCAATAATACAATCTCTCCAGCACACATACAAATGGGGGGGTCCACCAAAAAAAAACACATGAAGAAAAATATTCCACTAAAAATAAATCCTCACTCCAATCAACCTCCCAACAGTGGCCGGCCCATACCAACATCCATCACAAAATCAATGCACATCCAAACCATACCCTATCAAATCCCAAAGTCAATCCATCATGAGAAGGAGAAGTCATTGATGGTGCACATCATGAAAACCATCATGATGCCAAAAGATGCAAAGACCCCCTCCACAAACACTTATTTGCAACAATGCAAATAAGCCCTCCTCCACCAATCTTCGGCCAATGAACGGAACAAAGGAAATTGGCCGAAACGGAAAGCAAACTGACAACTCCAGAAAACTGGTCCCGTAATAAATTACAGGAAAACCCCGATACTGTGCATACACACCCGCATCTGTATTTCGACCGAAATACAAATACAATGAGACAAAATCTACACTGTACTATACTAGGATCCGGCTTATACCAAAGCCGGCTAGTAATATCTGTTCGATCCTGATCCGTGCAATACCGCACGTATCTGATCGAACCCTGCCATATAACCATACGGCCTATAGTACAAACTGTCCGATCCTGATCCGTGCAATACCGCACGTATCTGATCGGACCTTGCCATATCTCCATACGGCCTCTACAACCTTTCGCCCGAAAGCTGAGTAACTGAATGTGGGGGACTCTAAAGACTCGTCAACACCTCGGTTGTGGATTTAACCACTAGCACGTCAGAGGTATAAGCCAATACGTAACGGGCTACCAAGTATTGACTAAAAGGGACGTCTGTGAGTGAACTCAGCCTGACAACCCTACTGAGCCTGTCAGTGACAATATCCGTGCAGTCCGGTCCGTTCGTCTATGAGTATCGCATGGCGGGCCTAGGGGGTTGGTAAAAGTCAGACCCCCAAAAGCGGTACAAGTCGTGTCGGAGTGTAGCCCAGAACACCCTGAGATACTACTGGAATACCTACCAGTAAATCTCCTTGCCTTGGCCAAGGACTTTGTGTAATGGCTCTCCTAGACACAGCACGACCTCACCCCCAATACCGGGAGAGACGAACCCCTGAAGATACGCTCACTGCCTCCATGTGGCTCGGGACTGTACCCAACTAAAACCTGTTTGCACGACTCCTTTGAGCCGTGGTAGGGTAGTAATCAAAGTACAGTGGGAACTCACACGAGACAAATGACGATCCCCAGGTCGATGAACTAACCTGCACACATGTCACCAGGGAACTGCCATCTGACGTCTGGTATATGACCAACTAGCATGTTCCCGGCGAGTCCTGTCCGATGTACTCATAACCCAATGAGCACCTGTATACATCTTAGGTGATCCAACTGACACCAGTGGCTTGTGAGACCGGCCACCGCCCCTCATCGGGGTCTCGACTGTATACACTAGTCTACTAATGGAGTATCGATGCCCAGTCTCGAAACTCCCACGACTAGGGACCTTTTAAGGATAAGCTTATAGACCCCCAGCTCCCACTTATATGATCGCCCTCATACTGCTGGTGGTCAAGCAAGAATCCTAGGGGCTCTATCAACGTGTAATAGCGACGTGTCATGTCACCTAAAGCAGTACACGATGATAAAGGTAAACCAGATAGCATACTATCATCTCGAGTAAGACTGTCCTACCGGGATAGGTCCTCCCTCAATCATTACAATCACGTACCTGTGACCTAATAATTGACTCTGAGGGCACTATCTCCAACAATCTCCCACTTGCACTCAAGGCTAATTATTGCGATGTCGCATACTCACAGCCCGTGTGATACCGAACATCCAACTCCTCTACTAGTCAGTCTCACAAAGCCCGTTTGTGAAACTATTACGGTCGAGGAATAGCCTCAGTGAGTGGATCCGCCCTGATGTTTCTTTCTATGTCTCTCTATATCTCAAGTTTGCGGAGAAAACCATCTCCCGAAAAGAGCAATACCTGTCTCAGAGTGTGTCTGGATGTCTGATGGGACATAGCTCATAAATGAACTCCAAATCCAAACTTCTTAGACTGTATCGTCAACTGAACTTAATCAGTATCCTGCGCGCCATGCCTCCCTCAGTATTGCCTTGAACCACCTGTCCAAAATACTGCCCCTCATCAGAAGGAAAACTATAACTCTGACAACCTCCTTGTCGTCCATGTCACCTTGGAAGCCTGGAATGATAACTGTCTCCTGAATGAGGTTGTCGTTATCATATCCCTAGAACATCCACTTATGTTCTAAAACTGCTTCCGACTGTTTCTCCAGTATTGGATTAATGTCAACTTATTGCATCTAGTGCAAGAACAACATCTGGTGTGGTACTTGATATCTCACGATTGACTCAATTGCCTGAGCAAGTGATCTGCCAATCATGCCCGTCCCTCTCCCCTTTAGTCTGTAAGACACCTTTGGAGAGGGTGACTCCACTACCTGCAGGTACACTACCGTGCCAGGAGTCGTCCATCCTAAATACTCTTAGAATGTTGTCAAGTACCCTGATTGGGAAACCACCCAAATCTAGATCTAAAACCATAGATCTAGTAACCAGTATGTCTGATATAAAATCCATTTCCTTTGTGGAGAAACAACTGTGTGACGACCAAAGTATAACCGATCGTAGTGTAGGAGTTTCTTTTCCTACTCTGTGTATATCATCCAAATACCAGGATATCACACCCTACTACCTTCTCAACAGATCCATCTCCTATTCTGATGAAGTCAAACCCATGACTGTCACGTCAGAAATAGATGATCAATCTCCGCTACATCTGCTTTAGTCTATAAATAGACATAAGCTACTTGTCCACCAATGCTTCCGCTGCTCCCACTGACTACGACAACCCTCTGGCAGAGTCATATAGACGTACACTTCTAAAACTAGTTTAGAACGACGCTGTACTCATTCTCCCGCCGGGTCTCGCAGCCTGGAACAACAACAATGGCAAGTGTGGGTAAACAAGAACTTCCCTGTCACCGTCCTTGAGGCTACCGGAGTACCTCTCGGGTGCCTGAAGTTACCCACCTTATCTGCGGAGTGGCCAATGGAATGTCAATCCAGATTGAATCTTTAGGTTCCTTATCAAATCTTCAGTAATCGTTTGTGGTTCTGGAATCACTTCCAGTTCTACCATACTCCCACTATTGTTTTCTTGAAAAAATCCATTTTTAATAAAACTGTGGCGAGTCTTGAACAATATTTCTATTGATTTCCCAGATGGTAGAAAGTCAACCCTCTTCATAGCCTGGGTCAACCCACAAACAGCCATTACAGAAACGTGCCTATGAGTTATCCGGAGTCTGGTTTTAAGCATAAACCGGACAACTCCCCGTACCTTAACACCGTTAAGATATGAACTGTTCTATATCCAATATAGAACCAGAGGCACTGATTTAATTGAACCAGATTCAAATCATGCAGCTGTCTCCAGTGCATGTCAACTAAATGGAAGGAGGCCGATCAGCGTTACTCAACTTAAGAAGCATTTCCAATTATGAGTAACCTGAAAGAGAAGCAAGTTCTCTTAATCATTACTATCAACTGAACACCATACACAAGTATCTACATCTTCGATCATTTTGAAGAATCCCGATACTTGCTACACATGGTTCTCTACTGTATTCAAATACCTATAACTTCTCCAAATTCGGATCCTGTGTTTCCACGAAACACTTGTCTAAAAACTAGAGAAGTCATAAGTAAACCGAATATAGTACGAGGACCAACCCCTCTGTCCTGATGGACCCTGGACAACATACAATCCTTTGTATAAGTCCCTTGAGTCTGAAAACTCATTCACTGTGTGTCGTAGGTTGAAAACTGTACTTATGGTTAAGAAGAATTACACCGCTGTTTAATGCTCCTTACCTAACCATCCACTGATATAGGTAAATGTCGTAGACATAATTTCATAAAGGTATATCTCACTCTATGAAAATAGACGTACAGATATATCAATTTGAAATTGGTGCACAACAGCGGATATTCAAAACCAAATATTTGCCGACCGGCAAACAACCCAGGTGATCTCCTCAAATATCACCGATTACAACGAATCCCGATATAATGAGGATGATTACCCTATTCCCAATAACTTACTCCCACTCATCATCTGTAAAACCATACAGATGTGAGAATCAAACCTGGTAAATACATACCCTGGAGCAAGTGTCCAATCGGGAAATCAGTTTTCTTTTAACAGTACACAGTGAAACTGAAACATTGAAATGTTTCGATGGGGTATCCTGGTATTCCTAGTAATGCCTCTTCCATCATCCAGATTCACAACTATAACCGTATAATTCTTTGCCGTCTCTCCAAATCCCTTTATATGTCTTTATTCATTACCTTCTGTACACCCCTTTAGGCCAAATGGTTTTCTTCCTTCCCTACCGTTCGGCACCAGCCTATGGTTTGGAAGAAGACTATCCAAAAAGCATAAAGGGTGTACTATCCTAATCCTAGGAGCACTCGCAATGCGAGAGAAGGTGAAGATAAAAGACACCTGAATGTACTTTATTCCTATTTCTCCTGAACCAGGATCCATCCCCGAACTGGAACAAGTTCCTTTCGAGTTCGTATATAACCATACGATGGATTATCCAATAAAATGGGATCTTCGTAGTGATACGGAGTGTCCTGGAGAAATACAAAGGTGATTTAGGATTGGCGAAGAAAAACTTGGTTTGGTCATGAATATCAGTCGCAATTTACTTTGCCCTCTTACTAATCCCTTTATTTGTCTTAATCTTAATACCTTCTGCACACCGTTTAGGCTAATTGGTTTTCTTCATTCCCTACCGGTCGGCACCAGCCTAAGGTTTGGAAGAAGACTATCCAATTTGCATAATAGGTGTACTATCTCCTAAACCAAGGAGTACTCACAACTTGAGAGAAGATAAAAGGGAAAAAGACAACTGAATAATCCTATCCGTTTTCTCCAGAACCGGAAACCATCCTCGAATAAATTCCTTCGAGTTCGTATATAACCATACGATGGTTTTGTCCAATGGAAGTGGACGTTCGTAGTAATACGGGGTGTCCTGGAGAAAAGGGTAAAAGTAGGAGTGGCAATGAGGTTCGCAACTCTGACAATCCAAAAGCCAGTGTTAAGTAGGTTTGGTCAACTTGGTCACTGAGTCATAGTCTAGGGTCGGGTCAATGGTCGCTGCCAGAGAGAGAGAGAAAAGAAACACTCAGCGTGCACTCTAACCTAGATCAGAATGGTTACCAATTTATCTAATCTGGAAAACTCCCACTGTACCTCAAATTCTCCTCCAAATCTGAAAGAAGAATTAGTCGGGGTCACCCGAGGAGTATACCAACTCATCAGTGGGAATCGGGATCCAACTCTCATCGCATGACAACGTGAAGGAATCCGCTCACGGTATCACACTCCAGAAGGTATGCGCATATCTGGCAAGTTTCAGTTCTTTTGAAACTCCTGATGTGATTTCTGCCCCATGCTCTTATGACCTTGGCGTGAGGTCAAAATATCATAAGTCGCATGTCAAGTTCTACCCGTCATTATCCAGGTTAATTTGAATCCACCCGTACATACCCTTGACGTAGGCCAAAATAGTAGTACGACTGTCCCAAACCAACGCATCTATCTATGCAACAGATAAATACCCGGCAGCTACCAATCACTATGCCTTGGCGTGAGGTCAAAATACATAGCTTGAATACTACCGAATATTTAGCTGAAATGACGGAGGGCTACGAATGGTTTCTGGCGAAAACCTTTAACGTAAAGAACTTGATATCGTCGAAGGAACGGATAGCTTTTTAAAATATAGTGACGAAAACCTTCGCTAAAGAGGTCACTCCCGGTGAAGGGATCTCGGCTCTTTCCCCGTAGAATGAGGTGCAGGATATTCCAACTGAATACCGCGATGCAAAGCAAAAGTAATCGGCTATAGTGAAGTTAATGCCCTGACGCAAACTTCTGTCCAAGGGGTCACTCCCGGTGAAGCGATCTCGGCCCTTGCCTCGTCGACTGAGGAGCAGGATATTCCAATGAATACCACGATGCAAAACAAAAGTAAACGTCCTTGCAATAACAGCTTTTTGAAAAGTGTTCCAACAACATCAGATTAGGTTTGTTTTAACTTGCATTGATCCGAATCAATGCAGTCCCATCAATTGATCACACCATAAAGAACGAAAATATACTGATGTACGTATATGCCATCCGCATTCGCCACTGGGTCCCGTCATTACCCGTTAGGTTAGCTAACTAACGACAGAGCGGGGACTGGACTAGCGCGGATGCAAAACATATACAACATCTACTAATATATATACCAATATATTATATTCGCTCAAGGCGTGAATAAAATGCAACATCACAGAAAATGTACAGCATCACAGAAAATATACAGATATCTGGGATCCCCGGGTTTCACAGAGCCACTGCTGAAACCCGACGTTCCCCTGGTCGTGTGGATAGCCTGTGCAATGAAAACCTAGACCCCTACGGGCGCGGCAAGTTACCCGCCAAAACCTGAAGCGAGGCAGCCCCCTTCAGCGCAGTGAATGGACCACCCAGCACTTCACGGAATCCGGTAACTTGGGCACCCCTCCTGGGTCAACCTGTACCCCCTACGAGTGCGGCGAATAGCCCGCCAATTCCATAGTGAAGCCCCCTCCTTCTCAATGCCATGATATGCGGGCTTGTTGCCCTCCAGAACCCGGCTATCCGTGCACCCCTCCGCGGGGTAATCCTAATACAGAAAGTAGAATATACATACAACGGGTACATCGACCGCAACCAGGTCGTGCCCCAAAATAATAATACAAACAGGCAGTGACGGCAGTCCACATGTCGGACGCTCGCCCCGCAATATCAAATGTACACAATACAACAAAACTGTACTAGCATTGCATCCAGGCTATCCCCCACGACCGATCCGCAACATCACAGCATAAACATAGAACATCAACGTGAAAGTCACGTTCGCAAATCCGTCTAACCGGGCTATAGCAGTTAGACCGGATTTACCGATCGAGTGACATTCACGGTCGCAGATATAATGTAAATACTGTGAAAAATGTGTTTAAAATATCCGATCTATCAACAATTAACAAGTGGGCCCCCAATCAAAACTGTAGCACTCACAGAAATCCTGGGCCCAATTTTAATATTCCAAAACCCATATTGTAAGCCCAGAAGGCCTCTGTAAAAAAATGGTGAAGCGATCTCCACAGTGCGCGGCGGAAGGGCGGCGGGAAGGTGGTTTTCGCGGCGGTTCCGCGCTCCCACTGTGGAGTTACTTCGTCGAATTTTTACAGAACTCTTAGATTTTCAAGTACATCAATATTTTACAACCTGAAAAAAATTTCGAGACCAAAAATTTTCAACAGAAACTGATGCGAACTAAAATGCAGTTTTGGAACTTTTGATCGATCGGAAATGCAAACACATTAAACCAAGCTAGACTAAGTTAATGGCGAGGCTCTGATACCACTGTAAGTGCACGGCGGCGCCCCGGCCGTCAATCCGACGCCGGAATGCGGAAGCGGTGAAAAACTTTAATTTTGCGGACTTAGCAAACCGGAACCACCGCGCACTAAACACCCGGATCGTAACCATTAACTAGTCTAAGCTAACTAGAAGAAGGGGAAGAGATATACCGACTGATCCGAGTCCTCCGGTCTTCATCTCCACTCCGATCTCCTCGCGGGATCTCCGTCCGTCTCCATCTCCTCGCCGGAAGGGCACCACGTCGCCTGCATCTTTTACGGGCTCCCACCTCTATACCGAGGCAACTCGGGCGTGAAGTTGGCTGGCCGACGCGTCCAAGATTTGCTGCAGAATAGTGTAGAATAGCTGTCTCTTTTGGGGTTTAGGAGGTTGCCAATTTGGAGGGATATGTACACTAGAATTTCATGGATGCTTGCAAAAACAAAAAGAGCATTCCCTCAAATAAAAGAGCTCGGCCAAATCCTGAAAATGCTTGCTGGAAAAAAATGAAGCAAACTCTCTCTGTGTCTTGCTGTGAAAAGAAAAGAATGAGCCCTTTTTCATTAATCTCATTTCCATCATCAATTCAATAATACAATCTCTCCAGCACACATACAAATGGGGGGGTCCACCAAAAAAAAACACATGAAGAAAAATATTCCACTAAAAATAAATCCTCACTCCAATCAACCTCCCAACAGTGGCCGGCCCATACCAACATCCATCACAAAATCAATGCACATCCAAACCATACCCTATCAAATCCCAAAGTCAATCCATCATGAGAAGGAGAAGTCATTGATGGTGCACATCATGAAAACCATCATGATGCCAAAAGATGCAAAGACCCCCTCCACAAACACTTATTTGCAACAATGCAAATAAGCCCTCCTCCACCAATCTTCGTCCAATGAACGGAACAAAGGAAATTGGCCGAAACGGAAAGCAATCTGGCAACTCCAGAAAACTGGTCCCGTAATAAATTACAGGAAAACCCCGATACTGTGCATACACACCCGCATCTGTATTTCGACCGAAATACAAATACAATGAGACAAAATCTACACTGTACTATACTAGGATCCGGCTTATACCAAAGCCGGCTAGTAATATCTGTTCGATCCTGATCCGTGCAATACCGCACGTATCTGATCGAACCCTGCCATATAACCATACGGCCTATAGTACAAACTGTCCGATCCTGATCCGTGCAATACCGCACGTATCTGATCGGACCTTGCCATATCTCCATATGGCCTCTACAATCTTTCGCCCGAAAGCTGAGTAACTGAATGTGGGGGACTCTAAAGACTCGTCAACACCTCGGTTGTGGATTTAACCACTAGCACGTCAGAGGTATAAGCCAATACGTAACGGGCTACCAAGTATTGACTAAAAGGGACGTCTGTGAGTGAACTCAGCCTGACAACCCTACTGAGCCTGTCAGTGACAATATCCGTGCAGTCCGGTCCGTTCGTCTATGAGTATCGCATGGCGGGCCTAGGGGGTTGGTAAAAGTCAGACCCCCAAAAGCGGTACAAGTCGTGTCGGAGTGTAGCCCAGAACACCCTGAGATACTACTGGAATACCTACCAGTAAATCTCCTTGCCTTGGCCAAGGACTTTGTGTAATGGCTCTCCTAGACACAGCACGACCTCACCCCCAATACCGGGAGAGACGAACCCCTGAAGATACGCTCACTGCCTCCATGTGGCTCGGGACTGTACCCAACTAAAACCTGTTTGCACGACTCCTATGAGCCGTGGTAGGGTAGTAATCAAAGTACAGTGGGAACTCACACGAGACAAATGACGATCCCCAGGTCGATGAACTAACCTGCACACATGTCACCAGGGAACTGCCATCTGACGTCTGGTATATGACCAACTAGCATGTTCCCGGCGAGTCCTGTCCGGTGTACTCATAACCCAATGAGCACCTGTATACATCTTAGGTGATCCAACTGACACCAGTGGCTTGTGAGACCGGCCACCGCCCCTCATCGGGGTCTCGACTGTATACACTAGTCTACTAATGGAGTATCGATGCCCAGTCTCGAAACTCCCACGACTAGGGACCTTTTAAGGATAAGCTTATAGACCCCCAGCTCCCACTTATATGATCGCCCTCATACTGCTGGTGGTCAAGCAAGAATCCTAGGGGCTCTATCAACGTGTAATAGCGACATATCAGGTCACCTAAAACAGTACACGATGATAAAGGTAAACCAGATAGCATACTATCATCTCGAGTAAGACTGTCCTACCGGGATAGGTCCTCCCTCAATCATTACAATCACGTACCTGTGACCTAATAATTGACTCTGAGGGCACTATCTCCAACAATTACGAATGACGACTTAGTTGAACCGGCTGTTGCAACAGAAACTGATGAAGCTCAGCCACTTCGTAGATCTGGTAGGACTTCTCGCCCAACAGAAAGGTACTACGGTTTCCTCATTGATGGTGATAGAGAAGATTTCATCATGGATGATGATGATCCTACTAGTTTTCAACAAGCTATCACAGTGAAGTGGCTGGATGCCATTAGATCTGAAATGGAGTCTATGTACACCAACAAAGTATGGACTTTGGAAGTTGTACCCTCTGGGGTAAAACCCGTAGGGTGCAAATGAATCTTTAAAAGAAAGATTGGTGTAGATGGGCAAGTGGAAACCTATAAGACAAGACTTTTGGCGAAAGGATTTCGTCAAAGACCATATCTAGACTATGACGAAACTTTTTCTCCCGTAGCCATCTTAAATCCATTCAGATCCTACTTGTTATTGCTGCTCACTACAACTATGAAATCTGGAAGATGGACATTAAAACTGCTTTTCTAAATGGTGATTTAGAAGAGTGCGTTTATATGGATCAGCCAGAGGGCTTCATTGATAGTGGGAGCAGCGGGAAAGCATGTAGATTGCTTAAATCCATTTATGGATTAAATCAGGCATCACGAAGTTGGAACATCTGTTTTGATGATGTAATCAAAGAGTTTGATTTCATCAAAAATCCAGATGAACCTTGTGTTTATAAGAAGGCTATAGGGAGAGCTGTCACATTCCTCATATTTTACGTGGATGACATTCTTTTGATAGGAAATAATATTCCTATACTACAGTCGGTCAAATCATTCTTATCACAAAGGTTCTCCGTGAAGGACCTAGGTGATGCCACGTACATATTGGACATTCGGATCTATAGGAATAGATCCAAAAGGTTATTGGGATTGTCCCAAACCAGGTACATCAACACCATCCTAAAGAGGTTTAGTATGGAAGACTCCAAGCGGGGTGCCTTACCCGCTTGCTATGGAGTCACTCTCTCCAAGGACTTTTGCCCAAAGACTGATGAAGAGAGAGCTCGCATGAGCATTATACCCTACGCTTCAGCCGTAGGATCTATAATGTATGCGATGCTGTATACACGTCCTGATGTAGCTTATGCACTAGGTGTAGTAAGCAGGTATCAATCCAACCCAGGGAAGAATCACTGGACAACTGTAAAGAACATTCTTAAGTACTTGCGAAGGTCTAAAGAATTGTTCTTGGTGTATGGTAATGGATATCTCCAAATGGAGGCCTTTACCAATTCGAGCTTCCAGAGTGATAAGGACGACATCAAATATATCTCTGGTTTTGTATTTACCCTCAATAGAGAGCGGTGAGTTGGAAGAGTTCCAAACAGGATACCGTTGCAGACTCTACGATGGAAGCTGAGTATATTGCTGCAAATGATGTCGCAAAGAAAGACGTCTGGATGAGGAAGTTCATCATGGAGCTAGGAATAGCTCCAACCATTATTGATCCAATAACATTGTATTGTGGTAATAATGGGGCTATGGTATTAGCCAAGGAGCCCAGGTTCCATCAGCGGTCCAGACACATCCTGAGGCGATATCATCTGATCCGGGAGATAGTAGATCGTCGCGATCCACTCACCAAGGCCCTCCCTCAGCCACAACATGAGCGACTTTTTGAGATGTTGGGTATGAGATACACCAATAACTGGCCTTAGTGCAAGTGGGAGATAAACATAAACATATGCATACATGCATGCATACAACAAAAGAAAAGGGTATAAAAGAAGTGAGTTAAAAGTCAATGTTAAATCAACACTTGATTTAACACATTGGAATATTGTCAGGAGAGAATCATCATTTGCCGTTGTCTATTTGAAGAAAGATGGCTTAGCAAACTGGGTTAGGATCCTGTCGACCAAGGATTTTTGACTTTATGAGCCGTAAGGGTCTCATAAAGGTATTTCTCCCTGCGAGTCATGAGGATCTCGTAGGTGTATTTTCTCCTTAGGAATCCTAGGGATTCCTACGTGATACTTTCTCTTGTAAGCCGTAAGGATCTTCCAAGAGTTTTTTCTCCTTATAAATCGAGAGGACCTACAAGTGTGGCTCACCATATAGGGGACATTTCTCGTCATTGGTGTGACTTGGTGGGAGAATATTTATTTATGGTCGTGGATTGTATACAAGGGTCAGTATTAGACCACTTGTTGGGCAAAAAGGTTTTGTAGGGTTTTTTGGGGGGCGTAAGAACAGTTTTAGATCGCTGCGACTTAAAGCTTCTGACTCCTATGAGCCGTGATGGTCTCATAGGTGGGAATTCTCCTTACAAGTCGTGAGGATCTCGCAAGTGTAATTTCTCATTAGGAATCGTGGGGATTCCTAAGTGTGTTGCTCCTTTGTCACGACCCGAGTGGGGAACGTGACTGGCACTTAAATCACGCAACGTTTAGAGATGTAACGTAATTCAAGTAAGCTAAAGTCCCAGAAGATCTAAACCGTGAAAAGAAATAGAGTGATGAAAATACTTGTTTTAAAAAGTTGATTTTAACAAAATAGAGTAACATCAAAACCATTTAAAAGCATCTAGTTTTCTGAAAATTTCGGCAGAGTCTCCTTTGTAAAAACTGGTCCCAAACCGATACATTTATGAATATATATAAGCAATAATAAATGGAATCCCCAAGCGGGAGCTAGCTCTTCGCCGAATGGCGGAACACAACCACAGGCAAGATATATCATAATGATGTGAAAAACCATATAAAAAGCAAGAAATAAGAAAGCATAAAAGTCGGCTCACACGAGCTCGATGCCAGATATCAAAATAATACAAGTCTCACAGTTTTGTCTCTAAATCAAATATACAAATGGTAGATGGAGTGTACTAGATACAAAAGTAAATATACATGGTGAGAACAAAAGAATATCCTCACAAAAACCCACCTACAAGTATCGCTCCCAAAAGTCAAAGCAAAGCGAAAGCAGAAGAAGAGGTGCACCCGCCACGACTATGCTAACGGGTTGGTCCTGCAAGACACTATGGCACAACGGGGGGTAAGTTGCCAACTCGTAAGTAGTAAATAACATCTAATGAGACAATCGCAAGCATGCACGCAAATGCGTCAAGAAACTATGTACAAACTATAATGTGATGTATGAATATGAATGCGACATGACTGAATGATAAAACATCAAATCTGGATATATATGATATGAGAAAATCTGAGTTTTATCTTAGTAAAATTTTGGTATTGTAAAACTGGAGTACCATCAAATAGAAACAATAGAAAACCATGTCAAGCATCGACACACACAATATATATATATCAATATCTCGGTGCCGTCTCTTAGATTGACCCCAAATCTGTCTAAATCACACAACTCTGGTCGGTATCCTCCGGATGTCCGCCGGGCCAATAATCATCAGTAGGTAGTGCTCCCCTGTCGGTCTCAACATCTCTCTATACGGCCTTCTTGCCCCGGGATACCTCATCGGGTCCACCATGTACCCGCAGACGGTGCCTCCTTTCTCCTCAAATCAGGTATATGTACATACGTGGATCAAGAACCGTGAAAACTCATGGTGGACGCCACTCACATCATATCATGAGAAAACCGTAATTTCCATTTTAAAATGATCATGAGTTTATAAAATTCCTTTGCGATTTTCCCCAAATCCAGAAATCTCATGAATACGGAAATCTCCAAGAAAAATCACAATATATGAATATGTGGATGACGATGAATGTCCATGATATCAATATGATGAAATGAGACAAATGACTTGAAGACTACATATCAATAATGATGTGGTGAGCTAAATGACTTGAAAACTACTTATCAATAATGATACGATGAGCTAAATGACTTGAAGACTACATACCAATAATGATGCGATGAGCTAAATGACTTGAAGGCTACATACCAATAATGATGCGAGACTTGAAGACTACTTACCAATAATGATGCAATGAGGTAAATGACTTGAAGACTACATATCAATAATGATGCAATGAGATAAATGACTTGAAGACTACATATCAATAATGATGCAATGGGGTAAATGACTTGAAGGTTGCATACCAATAATGCTGCAATGAGATAAATGACTTGAAGATTACTTATCAATAATGATGCAATAAAATAATATCGATTATTAAGAAAGTTCTATAGTATTCGTAACATAGCAATTACCAACGGCGTGTGTGTTCACATAAGATAGTGCACGTGCGGTATGAACCATCGGTAATGGTGCAAGTGTCCTAGTGGGATAATATCAATGTGCATGATGATGCAAGTGCAATATGAATATGATATACGCGTATGAAAACAAGAATTATAAAAAAATCCTAGCTATCGGGCGCTTTACGCCATCCAAGCGATTCCCCCATAGATGTGACATCTACTCACCAGAACGCCTCGGCTAATCGAATCCGATCACTGCATTTCCTTTCCTTGCCGTGTTCGACATCTCCGCACCCGATCCAAGAATCGTACAATACCAATACATAAGGCTAGACATCCGATATATCGCGAAGACAAAACGATACGAAAGAACTAACGCCACAAGTTAAACACATGTGCACTTGTTGCACAAAACGTGCGTAACAAAATCACAAACCACACCTAGGGGCTGCTATATACAGCAAATGCCAAATAGAGAATCGAATCGTGCGTATCGTACATTAACAAAACGTCCACTTTAAGGTAAAATGGTCCCAGATTTTATCTGCACATGAACTAGGATAAACAAAGTATACCAAACACCCTACAAGACCCACAGAGAACAGCGTACAAAAACCCAACACCTAAGTGCTACAGGAAACCGGTGGCGCCAGGGAAAAAGGAATTCTCGCCGGTTGAACTAGGGAATTTTGGTTCCGGGTTTTCTAGGGTATACACAAGGTTTTAACACTACTCTACTGTATTGTTTGATTTTATTGCAGACCAATGCAATGATAGCAGATCACAAATATCACTAAACTTATTAAAAACCGTATTTTTAAACACTAACTTAAAACAATATGGTATTTTAGTGCAATTAGTTAGATTAATACGTCTATTAGACATTAAACTACTCTTAACTACCCTAATAAGTCATTAAGGCATTAAACTTAACCTAACCCTCACTTTAAAATCTAAACTTCCACTAAATACTACTTTAACATCTAATTAAGGTTGATTAATGGTAAGGATTAGTAAAAACAAGTTAAGATTTAGTTCATACCTCAAGAAGATTAGAAAAGACCCTAACTTGATAAAATAGCCACCAAAGAGAAAACTTATTTGAAGGGAACTCTTATAGAGGCTTGGATTTTGAGTTTTGAAGTGGTTTGTAGTGAGTTTTGTTGTGATTTGTGGAGGGTTTAAGTGAAGTAGAGGAGGTTTTGTTTAAGTGAAGGAAGAAGAAGAAGAGAATGAGGGAAAAAATATCAAGAGAGTGAGAGAGAGAGAGAGGAACCCCAAGCCATGGCACACCCATGCCATGCATTAAATGCACCATGCCATCTTTTATTTTCATTTTTCTTTTTTTATTTTTCATTTAGAAAAATCTAGAACCATGCAAGATTTTCAAAAGAGAACATGTTAACAAAATAGGTTAGAGTTGCCATGGATGGAAAAACATGTAACAACTTACCCTAACTTGATTAATACTAGATTACTGTATAAGTGCATGTTTTAAAAATAATTTTTAATAATTAATAAATAAAGAATTAAATAAGTAAACTAGAAATTAAATAAATAACTAATTGAATACCAATAAAATAAGTAGTTACATAAGTAAAATAGGTATATTTATGTCTATGAGGAAAAATAATTATTAATTAGGTTTTACGGAAAACGCGTGTTATACCACTAATTAACATATAATTATCCTAAATGATTTCTAAAGTGTTACATCCTTTGTAAGTCGTAATTATCTCACGCAGGTACTTTTTTTTTAGCGAGATTGCTCCCTTCTAGGTTTTCACAAGCTCACTGGTAGTCCAGTTGTTTTTGTTCACGGCGCCCTTTCGGGTTTTCATCCGTGCCCATTAGCTGTAGACCTCGGTCTTGTTCAAAAGACTACATCATGTGGGACTTGGGAGAGTTATGAATCGTTTATGCCTGATGATTGCATATAGTAATCGATATGGGGATTCACCGTAGAGCTAAACGTACGAGGACCCGACGGTCCTTTATCATCATATTTTGGTCCAGTATTAGTTTAAAAACGTTTCGGTCCATTATCACCATTTTTGAGGCGAGTATTAGTTTAAGGACGTTTCGGTCCAACATTCCCATTTTTGGGACGAATATTAGTTTAAGGACGTTTTGGTCCAGTATTAGTTTAGGGACATCTCGGTCCGTTATTAATTTAGGGATATCTTGGTCCCTTGTTAGTTTAGGGACATATCGGTCCATTGTCACTGATTTTTAGGCGACGGAGCATTTTGCATACCACTCTCAAAGTTCTGACTCGGGAAGATAGCAAGCGGACACAAGCGTCGTCATCTATCATTGACCAAAGTCGTGACTCGTCAAGCGTAGTATTTTTTGAGGAATCGGCCGTTTATCGGCCGGACGGGTATTTCGCCATGCATATCCATGAGAAGGTAGGCTCCACCTTGGTAGATTTTTTCTATGATGTATGGGCCTTCATAGTTCGGCTCGAACTTCCCCCGTTTTGCACGATTGAGAATCATTGGTCTTTTGACGACTAACACGATTTCTCCTTGGCAGAATGATCTTGGCCTGATTAGTTTTTTGTAAGACCGTATCATCCTTGCCTTATAAGCTTTCAAATTTTGTTGTGCCATAAGGAGAGTTTCGTCGAGGGCATCGAGCTCCTCAAGCTTAAGATGAGCATTTTCTTCATCTGTCAGCTCATATCAAACCGCTACTCATAGAGAGGGGAGTTCTATCTCCAGTGGGAGCACTGCTTCCGTACCGAACACCAATGTGTATGGTGTTGTATTCATGGCCGTCTTGAACGTTGTTCGATACGGCCAGAGAGCTTTATGCCGCCTTGTGTGCTAGTCTTTTTTGTTTCGGGACACCGTCTTTTTTATAATCTTTATCAAGGTTTTGTTGAAAGCTTCAGCTAGACCATTGGCCTGAGGGTAATAGATTGAAGAGTACCTCCAATCTATTTTATGTAGGGTTACTTAGCGCGACAGCAAGGTTTCGGGGGGTATCGTCCATGCCGTTTTCAAAAATTTGCCGCTCTAAACAACCCTAACCCTAGAATCTTAACTAGAGATGTAAACAATACTACATGCAAACAACTTTGCATACAAAGTGAATGAGGAATACAACCTTTGTAGATCGGTCCTTCACTTCTAAAACTCTGTGTAGTAGTCCCTTCGCTCCAAGTAGTAAACACCCGAACTCTAGTAAGGGTTCACATGAAGAAATGAACAAGCTTACTCGAAGTCTTCGACGCCGAAGATGATCTACGTCGAGGAGACTCAGGCTCATGCTACCTCTTCACTAATGGTAGATTAGTGAAGCAAACACCATAAACTAAATGGTTAATATAGTAGAGGATGATGAAGTAGGAAGTTGGCTCACTTTAGATTTAATTTTCTCACAATATTTTCTCATTTAGAAAAAAACTAGCAAGCATTTTCTAAATGAAGAAGAAGATGAAGATGAGATGAGAATGAAACTTATGAGGTTAGAAAAACAACCATGGGTGAGTTTATGTCATACACTAACTCGTGTAGAGAATAAACCATGGCTAATGTTAATGGTTAGGTTAATAAATATCTTAACTAAAACAAAAAGAATGGACTTAGTCAATGGTTGTACAAGTTTCCACTAAACTCAACCATGACAATTTTCCACTAATTTTGAATTACTTAATAATAAACATGAACCCACGTTAAGCTGAGCATGGTGTGAGTCTCATACATCCATGTTGTATATGTAACCTAACATGACACACTAATATATATCACATATTATTTGGGTAAAAAGAAAACAATATAATTAACATATATCACATATATGTTAAGTGTATCAAATGTGAGAAAAAGAAATGCTTAAGTGAGCTAATATTAGTTAATGTAATTTAATATATCAAATATATAATTATACATTAAATTATTAAATCAACACTTGATTTAATAATCCGGCTATATCACATATAACCGACTAATATCTTATGTATCAATTTATCGAATCAACACTTGATCCGATAACCCGGCTATATCACATATATCCAGTCGATATCATATATCGTGAGAATAGAATACGGTATCACATACTCGTATTAATCTCGGTCCCGCACATATCATATATTTGCTTCTACTCCGTTTCCCATGAACCAGAAAAGCTCTGTGTAGGACTCTAAAGACTCGTCAATATGCCAGCATTTAACGTTTTAAAAATAAATAAATAAAATCCTTTAGGTGAATTTTCTAATAATCGGTAAAATAAACCATATTTTCCATAAAACTCAATTATAATTATTTTTCAATAAATACGCCTATTTTAACTATGTAATTGGTAGTATTTGGTGTTTATTTAGTGACTTATAAATTATCAGTTTACTAAAATATTTTCCGTAATTAATTAAATTCAAATATTTTCATAAGCTTTTAATTATACATTAAATTAGTGCAAATTACAAATTAAAAATGGGTTAATTTGACAAAGTGAGCCATGACATATTAGAATTAAGTTTGTTGC